>BSBN01000500.1:7500000-10000000 GCA_027924645.1 Cunninghamia lanceolata | reverse complement strand
ATTTTTGGCCAAATTATTTTAAGCAAGCAAGTTTTCACGTCTGACTAATTAAGTTTTCTACCTCCTCTAGGCATCTAGCATGGCCAAGGATATCTAGCATGTAGAGATAGTGATCTACAGTGCATTCAATGCCATAAATGCTCTTCATAGAATTGAAGTAATCCCAACCTTCATCAACTAAGCCCATGTGGCTACACGCTAAAAGAACAACTACAAAAGTTATATGCCTACAACTTGTATTTTCTTCAAATAGTTCAAGAGCTCCCATTCCTAGCCTGTGGATATCCTACAATCAATGTTGTCTAGGCAACCACATCTCTTTCAAGCATTCTATTGAATACTCTTTCTGCATCTTCAATGGTTCCAGATCTCAAATACATGTTTAGCACACTTGTCATGCATTCTCTGTATGATTGCATTTTGAATACATATCAACAAGAGGAGTTGCAACACAAACATTTGATTGGAATCCCTACAACTCAAAATTATGATATATTATAGGATATGTTCAACATAGATTTGTTGAAAAGGCGTTAAATTTTTTTAAGTGAATGCAACTCAGGTCAACATGCACTCTGACACATTGATTTATGCATTTTGTATTTTTTAGCTGGCAGATAATTCATTCACTTTCAAATTCTAGTCTAAATGGATGGCTTGTCAATGGTAAAACTCCCCTTATTTAGAAACTTGAATTTTTGTTGCAATCATTTGCAGAGCTTTATAATTTTAGTATTGTGTTGGATTGTGAAGTCCAAAAGACACATTATTTATCCCTCCAAATCTCTTGCCTCTTGGTCTTCCTTATCCATTGTGGATATTACTTTATAAGAGTGATGTATTGCTGCTGTCATTCATTGTATTCGTACTTCATACAGAGATAATAAAATTGTTCCTCTACTCTTGTGGATGTAGCCAGTTTATGGTGAACCACGTTAAATTTGTTGTCTCGTGTGTGTGATCATTATTGTCTATTCTATTTCTATTTTGTTTTCGTTGTTCCATTTAATTTAACAATTGGTATCAGAGCTCAATTGAGGAGCTGGTTGAGGAATTCATGCCAAATTTTGAAGAAATGGAAGAAGTGGACAAGTGGAGAATAGAGAAATATTTGGGGTAGAATTTTGGACTTTGGAAGTTGCAAATTCGTGCCCTACTAATTCAAAAATATCTATCTATCACAGTGAAAGGAAAAACAACAAAATTGGATAAGATGACAGATGACGAATGGGATCTGATGGATCAAAAAGTAGCTACTACAATTATTCTCTCGTTGTCTAGCAATATATTGTTTAATGTTGCATCAGAAACTTTGGCAAAATAAATTTGGGACAAGATTTGTGACATGTATGAGACAACATCCAAAACCAATAGGGTCTTCTTGTTGAAGAAGTTATTCAATGAATTAATATTGCAATCAGCCAACTAGCTTCCATAGAAATCAATTTTGATGATGAAATGAGGGCTATGCTACTCTTGTTCTCTCTTCTTGATAGCTAGGATAATGTCGTGATGACAATCAGCAATTCAACACCTGGGAGAAGAGGATCCGAAGACAAGGAAAAGAAAGCAATGTTAAGATTTAACGATGTTGTTGCCACACTTCTCAACAAAGACATTAGAAGAGGACAAAATAAAACATCTGTTGAAGCCTTGGTTTTAGGCAATAGGGGAAGAACCCAAGGTTGAGGAAAACATAATAGGAGAAGATCTAAATCAGCCAAGAGATCAAAGTCAAGAGGACGGAAAGAAGGTTGTTGGTTTTGCAGAAAAGATGGACATGTCAAGAAGGATTGTTGGTGTTACAAGAAAGCCCAAAAGCAACTGAAAGAAAATGAGGTTAACATGACTCTTGAAGATGATGGAGGAGCTCTTGTCTTGGCAACAAGTGAAGTTGTAGCCAACTCATGGGTATTAGACTCTGATGCCTCCTTTCATACAACCTCAAACCGGGATGCCTTCAAAATATAGCAAGAAGGAAAATTTGGCAAAGTTTATCACGGTGACAATGAGCCATGTGAGATAGTCAGAAAAGGTGACATTGCTTCAACTAAAGAATGGAAGCAAGTGGCTACTAAATGATGTAAGACATGTTCCTAAACTTAAGAGGAACTTGATTTTAGTTGGACAACTTGATGCTCAAGGCTGCAGCATCACGTTCTCTTCCAACATTTGGAAAGTGACCAAAGGAGCCTTAGTTGTTGCAAAAGGTATTAAATCAGGATCTCTTTATATGCTAGAGTGTACCATTGAAGTGGGAGCTGCGATGGCCCTAGTAGACATTGGGACAAAACTTTGGTATAGGAGGCTAGGGCACATGAGAAAGAAGGGAATGGAAATTTTTCTCAAAAGAGGTTAACTTTCTAGTTTACAATTAGCAGATTTAGAGCTATGTGAGCATTGTCTTTACGGGAAACAAAGGTGGGACAGCTTCTCCAAAACCAAACACGACAAGAAGTCAAGACCCTTGGAACTCGTGCATTCGGATGTCTTCAGTCCCACGGAAGTAACCTCCATTGGAGGAGCAAACTATTTTATAACTTTTTTAGATGATTGCACTCGTAAACTTTAGGTCTATATGCTCAATAGAAAATCAGAAGTGTTTGCAAAATTCAAAATTTTTAAGGCTGTTGCTGAAAATCAAATCAGGACCAAACTTAAATGTCTAAAAACTGACAATGGGGGGGGAGTTTTGCTCTTTAGATTTTGATACTTATTGTGCAGATAATGGCATTCAACACATCAAGGTTGTACCATTTACACCTCAAGAAAATGGTACAGCCGTAAGGATTAATCGTACGATTCTAGAGAGGGCACATAGCATGCTCTCTAATGCTAGTTTGAGTAAAGAATTTTAGGTTGAGGCAGTTAACATGGTGGTTTATTTGATCAATAGAAGTCCTTCTCCTAAGATGGATTTTGACATTTCAGAAGAATACTGGTTTGAAAGGAAGATCTCCTACAATCACCTTCGAGTCTTTGGTTGCAAGGCGTTCGCTCACATTCCCAAAGAAAAGTGAATGAAATTGGATTTCAAATCCAAACGATGTATCTTCATCGGTTATGGGGAAGAGCAATATGGATTTAGGTTGTGGGATCCTGTTGCAAAGAAAATCATTCACATCCAAAAGTGGCATCATATACAAATGAAAATTCAAATCCAGCACTGGCACAAGGTAACCAAATTACTCTACCACCACTTAATTTTGAAAATGTTGAATTTACCTAGTGCTCTGGGTCTTATCTATCATCCAATTCCCAATTACCACATTGAATGGGAGTAATTCCCATAAGGGCTGAGGATCAAAGGTCAAAAAATCACCAAGTGTTGTCTCTACCCTCTCCATATGAAACACAACCTATGGTTTTTCCTCTCCAAACAATGACCCCACCTTTAGATGCCACGACCCCTTTGAACAATCAAAATTCAAGCCAATTACCTCCTACACACCCTGTTGAAAGTCTCACGTCATCTGGAAATAGTGATTCAAGATGCATACAATATAATAATACATAGTTATATGGTCAACATTCAAATGCTATTACCCTGCCTATCTATTCTTACCCGTGGCCTCAGAAAGAAGGTGAAAACTTTCACAACAATGTGGAAGACACTTCTGCACAACCACTACATATCCAATCGCTGCCAGTTGAATGTTTTACGTAGCTCAAAACTAGTGATTCTGTTAATAATGAGAATACAAGATCACAATACAAAGTGGCAAATAATACCGTACGAGCTAAGGATGGTGTCGGCGCACCACAAGTTGTGTCGTTCTCTATACATTTATCGCAACATGATAATTGTATATCACAACATGGTAACTATCCAACGCAGGCAGTAAGAGACTTGTCTTCACAACACAATGCAACACCAATAGTCAGGTATTCACAAGAAATTTAGAGGTGAAAGTTTGAATCACAAGGTAAACAAAAAGCTAATGCTGAGAATCAACAATAGAATGTTGAAATTAAATAGGGCATTGCACATGAATAGAGCATTGAACAAGGTACTAAATAGGGCATTTTACAAATTCCTCTATTGAGGAGGTCTACCAGGGCGAGGAAACCTCCTTCAAAGTTTGATGATTATTAGTTGCTTATATCTGATCAATTAGAGCCAACTACATTCCAATAGGCCTGCAATGATAGGGATAGTGAGAAGTGGATGGCTGCAATGAAGGATGAAATGGAGTCACTAATGGCAAACCCTACATGGGATCTGGTCCAGCTTCCACCTAATTGCAAAGCTTTGAAGAATCGGTGGGTCTATAGACTCAAAGAGGAAGAAGGTGGCACAAAATGCTACAGGGCCAGACATTTTGTGAAAGGATATGATCAACAAAAAGGAGTAGACTTCAATGAGATTTTCTCACCAGTTGTGAAGATGAACACAATTTGAGCCATTTTGGGCTTGGCAGCAGTTTATGATCTTGAGCTTGAGCAACTCGATGTCAAAACTACATTTCTCCACAGTGATATAGAAGAGGAATTGTACATGCATCACCCAGAAGGTTTTGTCAAGCAAGGGCATGAAAATCTATATAGAAGAATAAGGAGGAGCTTGTATGGGCTAAAACAAGCCCCTAGGCAATGGTACATCAAGTTTGATAACTTCATGATGGAAAACCAGTTTATAAGTTGTGAATCTAATCTATGTTTATACTACAAGGTGTTTCCAAGTGGTGAATTTGTTTTATTGCTGCTCTATGTTGACGACATTCTCATTACCAGCACCAACATGAGAGTTATTGCTGATTTGAAGAAACTCTTGGGTAACAAATTTGCAATGAAGGACCTCGGGGCAGCAAAGAAGATTCTTGGTATGACCATTATTTGGGATAGAAAGAAGAAAGAAATCAGATTATCTCAGCAAAAATATATTGAAAAAGTTTTGGACAGATTCAATATGAGAGGTGCTAAGCTGATTAGAACTCCTCTTGCTGATCACTTTCGCTTGTCTTCTGCATTGTACCCCAAGACACAAGAAGATCAAGAATATATGAAGAACATTCCATACTCTTCATCCGTGGGAAGTCTTATGTATGCAATGGTGTGCACCCGTCCTGATATCTCTCATGCAGTGGGAGTTGTGAGCTGGTTCATGAGTAATCCTGGTAAAACTCATTGGGAAGTTGTGAAGTGGATATTGAGGTATCTAATAGGCACTTCTGATTATGTCTTATGCTTTGGTGGGAAAGTTGCACAGCTACAAGGCTTCATTGACTCTGATATGGCAGGTGACTTGGATAAAAGGTCTACATCAGGCTATGTTTGTACTTTTGTTAGGGCTGCTATTAGCTGGGTCTCAAGATTGCAACAAGTAGTTGCTCTTTCCACTATTGAGGCTGAGTACATTGCCCTCACCGAAGGAGCAAAAGAAATGGTTTGGTTGCAACATTTGCTAACTGAGTTGCAATCTAAACAACAAGTTTTCACACTCTTTTGTGATGGTAACAATGCTATTCATTTGGCCAAGAATGTGGCATTTCATAACAGAACCAAACACATTGAGCTAAGGTATCACTTCATCTATAGCATGATTCAAGGAGGCAAGTTGCAAGTTCAAAAGATCGACACCAAGATCAATCTGACTCATGCATTGACCAAGGTTGTACCTCAAGAGAGGTTCAAATTCTATTGGTCTTCTCTTAGCATTGTCAAGATGTGACATTGAGACTGGAGTAGGGGAGTCAGCAACAATCATTGGACTTCAAGTGGGAGATTGTTGGATTGTGAAGTCCAAAAGACACATTATTTCTCTTGCCAAATCTCTTACCTCTTGGTCTTCCTTATCCATTGAGGATATTGCTTTATAAGAGAGATGTATTTCTATTGTCATTCATTGTATTCACACTTCATACAGAGATAATAAAATTGTTCCCCTGCTCCTGTGGATGTAGCCAGTTTATGGTGAACCACCTTAAATTTGTTGTCTCGTGTGTATGATCATTATTGTCTGTTCTATTTCTATTTTGTTTTTGCTATTCCATTTAATTTAACATATTGACTATAGTTATGGCAATGTTTTCTATTACCATTGACTCAAAATCGTTTCAGGTAAGCTCTCTCATACTTTCTTGTTCATGGACTAAATCTATTGATTTATAGAATTTTATCTTTTCAATATCCTTAGGTATATAGGAAAATAGCAATATGGCATATCTATTCAAACTAAACACTCTGAATAATCTACAGCTCTAGAAAGATGAAGTTGAATTAGATCATGATGTTTTGTATGGCTATGGACTTTCCCTTTTTGTTTTCTCTATGGGAGCCATGTGCTTTTCCATGCTATTCATTGGTTGGAACTTAAACCAAACAATGCATAAGTACATGTCTGCACACCATCTAAACTCTCCTGTACTCAAGTGATTGAAAATGATTTCATTTGAATGAGAATATGATCATGATATTTAATGTTGCACAGTCAATTTTATGAATATGATTATAGATATCAAAAAGACAGTCTATAGTTTTTATAGTCTATAATTTTCAGTTGTTTAATTTCAGGTGGATCATTGATGTTGGATGACAATAACTTTTATAGAATTACAATCTTTAAGTTCATCTATCTCATTTCTAGGTTTTATGGAAGAGGATTATATACCTCAATTTAAGTGTGAATTTTATTAATGCTACCATTTATGCCACCAACTTTCACAGGTATAAGAGGATAAAGTTTAAATTAACATCTTTGTTGGTTTCTCTTTGGAATTTCAAAAAGTATCTATGTCCTTTAGGTTATAGATTCAATGTAAATAGTTTCACTTCTATTGTAAATACATTTGAATTATAACAGAGGTTTAATACAATTTGAAAGCTTGTATAGTAGATTTTCAATATTTTAGTCTTTTAGATGGCTATGAAGTAGTTTTTCCATAAAAAACATAGGTAGATCAAACCCCTCTATGCTTTTCTACTGGGGGCAACTTGGATTTATATATGAATTACTATCTTGGGGGCACATACTACATGCACCAAGATTCATGATTTTGATTAATGCCATTGTCATGCTTATGGATATAACTGTTTAATTAAGGTATCATTCTCTACCTTTAATGGTTTATTATTATCTATAGCATTCAAAAAATAGCTGTCTTTGCAAGCATTCATGTTTTCACATCAACTCTTTAACTTTAAGCATTTGATTTTAGAATTGTAATGTTATTGTAGGCTTCTTCATAGTTTATATACAACATAGAAAACAAGCATCAAGCTCCAACAACTTGTCCTTGTAATTCCAGGCAGGGACTAAGTTGCCTTGCAACTCTTGTTTTTTGTTCCTTCTGCCTGATATATGATTTTTTTATAGCTAGGTTTTTATGATTTCAATAATACATTGCATCCTTTTGAGCTTATTCCCCAGAAATTGACTTTTTGTTTCAAAAAAATGTTTAAGAAAATAAGATAATTTGACATTAAATGACAAAGGGATGAGATAAAAAAAAATTGTCTATAGACACCCATAACCCTTCATTTCAATTTCCTATGACTTTTTATTTCTATTGCTAGAAGATGTACAAAACTACAATTTTTTCACTTTCTCTAGAAATGAATGATCCATATGGATTACAACAATGCAAATCTTCATCAACTGAATAGATTTTAGAAGTTGAAAAATCTAAAATTTAAGTTGTTTCATATACAAGATGAAATTGCTTTCTAATGGCAACCATTAGTTTCTCACAACATAAAGAATACAAACACATTACTGCATTTAAAGTTTAATTAATATAAAATAACAAAAAAATATCAAATCAATTCAAAAATGGCTAAATTTAGTCCAAAACAAAACATAATTAATAATTTCTTTCATAATAAGAAACAGTCAAAGCTGAAGCGTGGTGGCAGCAACATAGCTACTCCAATGCTGAGACGCTGATGGGCTCTCCCTCTCCCACTTCAATGCTTCTCCTGTCTCCCTTGAAAGTACAAGCACATAAGAAGCTCGACCAACTGGTGTAGCCACTGTAATGGGATTCGATGTTTCCACAAAGATCTTATTACCAACTGGTATAGCCCATCTAGCATGTAGGGGCCAAATCTCCGTTGGCAGAGGCCCTATAATTTTTAGCTCATCTTGGCTACAATCCTACTCAATCAATCCTCTTTTAGAAAAGCTATACAAGCACCCAAATGCACTTAGGACCAAATGAGATATGTGGAATCAAAAATATGTATGGAGGGCGAAGAAGACGTAGGGGATGTTCATGTCGGGGAGAAGCTCCCACTTGTTCTTCTGCACATCATAAACTGCAGCAGTGGGGATGGGCTCATTAGGGCCATTTAGGGTTTTGTCAGTCTTGTAAAACCCAGCCACATAAATCAGTCCTCCATTCTCATCCGCTGCGGCGGTAAATTTAAACCGACATTCAGGCATCTTGGCACCCTTAGGCCATTTGGAACAAGAAAAATCGTACAGCCATAAATAATTTCTCCTCATTGTCTGGTCATGATTACCAATGATCAAAACCAGTTTTTGTTTCACAAAACTGAAGTGATCGACTTTTGGAATTCCACTTCGAAATGTCTTTGGAATGCGCGGAAGGCTTTTGGAATTCCACTTCGAAATGTGGTCGTATACTGATACTCTGCCATCAAAGTAGTATCTGTTCTCCATGAGACAAATGCGTTGTTCGGAAATCTTTAATCTTTTTCTTTCTTGATAAAACCAGGGGTTTTTCAATAGGGCGTTCCAGCTTTTGCACACGAGCCCGAGTTTGTGATGAGAGTTCAACTTCACCCTTACCAGACATTCCGTCCCAATGTCATCTGGAAGACAAGGAAACAAGGTTCTCATTTTAATGCAGCAAACACAACTACCCTGTATGAGTGAAAGTATGAATCCTTTGCTTTTTTAAAATTTATCTTCTATACTCAATCTCCTTATTAATAGGATGTTTTTTTAATTTTAACTTATTACTTCATGCCGACAAGGTTATTAATTCATTCATTTTTTTTAGATCTACCCTTTTCTTTCGATATTATTTAAAAAGTTTACATCTCCATTTTTCTTTTCATATTATTTAAATACTTTATAACATATAAGTTAAAACAGAATGTTGAAGTTTGTAAATATATTATTTTTATCCATAGGATGATAGCTTTTAAATATATTTTTAAAAGTTTAGATTGCATATTTCTTTCAATATTATTTTTACTTTTTCTTTTTACACATAGGTTAAAACAAAATGTTGAAATTTGTAAAGCTATTAAGTATATTTAAAAAATGTTTAGATCTATAGGAAGGACATGGTTAAAATAATATATAATAGGGTTACAACTTTTAAATCTATGTAAAAAAGTTTGCATGTACATATAGTTAAAATGAACATCAGCTATTGAGTTAAAATAATACTGACATACCTATATTTAAAAAATATATCTAAAAAAATTATTATAATTATATAATATAATATTATAATATAGATTATACATATTATTATAATAATATATATATATAATAATTAAAATTATATATTATATAATAATTCTAATTATAATACATACCTCAAACTCCACTGGGGTGATAGGGTAAGAATTATGTGTGCTTCTTTTTGAATAATCCAATGCTAGGATGGAAATGGAGGGATATGTCCACACTTTCACTCCCACTTGAGGAAATAGGTCTAGTCATAGAAGAAAATTATCATGCAGAGAAAGTTGGTCTTCAAAAGAGGAATAGATAAATTGATATGGACTGGCTCCAGTGATGGCCTCTTCAATTCTAAGGATGGGTACAGAGTTGTTGCAGGAATGGATGCTCTGGCAAAATCTAATATTCCTACGCAACTATGTTGGAGAAAACAGTGTGTGCCCAGAGTTGGGATCTTTGCATGGGTATCCATCCAGAAGAAAATTTTGATAGAAGAAAGGTTTAGGAAAATGGTCTTTAAGGGTCCATTATGGTGAGTGCTATGTAGAAAAGAAGAAGAAAGCATAGACCACCTTCTGCTTGGATGCCCCTTCTCTCAAGATTGCTGATGATGAATGTGTGCAAAATTGTGTTGGATAATGGCCTTACCAAATGACTTCAAGAGCCTATTCAAAGGATGGCCAATTAGACCTTGGTCTGGCCTTTTAAGCGGCTTGTGGTTTATTTGTCCTTCCCTCCTCATATGGGAGATTTGGAAGGAAAGAAATAGGCATATTTTTAAGACAAGGAAATGGCAATTGACTCCTTCAAAAACAAGGTGGAGGTCATTATTGTGGAGGTGGTCAACAACAGATCAAGCACATGTTCAATTCAGACAAGTAAATTCACTGAATCAGATGGGCAAATGAGATTCTAATGGCACAGAATAAGAGTACCTCCACATATTGCAAATGGGGAGAAGGCTTCCTCCACTGAGCATAGGCAAGAAAAATGGCAACCACCAAAGGGCAGATGGTTCAAATTGAATTTTGATGGCACCTCGAGGAGAAATCTTGGCCCCTCAGGAGTTGGGTGTGTCATCAGAATGTGGAATGGAGATCTTGTGGGTAGATTGGCCATTCCTCTAAGCGAGGACACTAATAACATTGTTGAATTCAATGCTCTCACTCATGGACTACTTTTTTGCAAAGACCTTGAGGTGGAGAAGGTGGAAATTGAAGGCAATTCCACATTAGTAATCAATCAATAAGAGTAGGCTCAATGCCGAATTAGAAATTGAATGCAATGCTAGATAGAATATTGGAATTGCTCAAAGGCTTTGAGGATTCATAGTAAACCACATCTATAGGGAAGCTAATAGAGAAGCAGATGAATTAGCAAATTGGGTTGCCGATAAGATGGAATACGGTGTGATTGGGTCTTCTCATCAAAATAATGATTGATCAATCCAAACAACAACTAAGATACATGATGGCATAGATGGTATTCCCCATGACATGATTTGAAACTAATGCAGATGGAATTACCAGTGACACATTCAAAAATGAGTTGGAGCCTCATAACAAGGCACATGAGGGAATAGACCTCAGGCTGAAAGGAGTAATCATTTGACATTAATACTTAGATAGTGGAATGTACTCGATTTTGATGGAAGTGACATCACCACTCGAGGCCAGGATGATTCCCACAGGTGCGGAAGGGCTGCAAATCTCAAGGACAAGACAGATCTTAATGCTTCCCTCAAGAAAGACATGTGAATTGTAATGAAAGCCCCTTTAGATCAGAAAGAGCCAAGCATAATCAATAACTACGATAGAAGGAAATGGAGACTCCCATTAGACTGAGAAGTATCAGATGACAAGTTGCCTTCCTGGGAAAAATCATTGATAATTGCTTAACGATTATCTATAAATAGAAGAGCAAACTCTTCATTGATGCTATAGGATGGTGCTAAGAAGAAATTTTTTGGTCTCTGAGGAGAAGTACCAAGTCAACATTAACATATCTTCAAGGTTCTTGGCGTCATTGCTCAACCTAGGAGGCTCAAAGCTGGATGCTCTTCTCTACCTAAGGGAGACTTTCAAAGTAACCATCCTGGTGGATGATGTAGAAAGCACCGTCTTTACACATTTGGAGATTGGGATTCCATGGGTCAGGGATTTGCCAAAGCTTTTAGAACTGAGAGTGAAGGTGGAGAGATTGCCTTTGCTTTTAGATTTGAATGGCTAGCAGCTGGTTAACTATAGGAGGTAGGCAACCCAAGGCAGAGACTTCATTTGCTATGCCACCGGAATGTATAGGGAGGAGTCGACATCTTGGATTGAGGCCTTCATGGTCTTGGTTTTCTCGAGTGAATTTTACTGGCCAAAATAAGTAAAGTGAAGGCAAGGGGCTGGACAACTCTCTTTTGGTCTTTTGGGTTATCAGGTGATAGCTTTTGAGGAGTTAATTACTAGTCTAAGATGTTCGGGTAGTTTGGTTTTTATGCAAATTCAAATTTTGTAATTCTAGACATTACTATAAATGAAAGACTTGAGCATCTATGCTTAAGCATGATGTAAATTTTATTTTCATCAATATAAAATACCACACTATGGTGCATCTTGCCCATCAAAAATAAAATAAAATTATAATTATAATTATATTATATATTATATTTAGAATTAAAGTTAGGGGTTAAAATTAGGGTTAGGGTTAGTGTTTAGGTTAGAATTAGGGTACCTATTTTTAAGGAATATTTTAATCTCAATGTTGAACCCTAAACCTAATTCTAATAATAACCGTAACCCTAATACTACCCCTAACCCTAACCTTAACCCTTACCCTTATTTTAATCCTAAGGGTGATCCTAATTGAAACCCTAATAACAGTAACCCTAACCCTAATTGTAACATTAACCCTAATTATAGTCGTAACCCTAATTCTATCAATAACTTTGATTGTACAACTAACCGTTTGATTATATATCCACCCTAATTCTAATTCTAAGCCTTATTTTAACCCTAACCCTTATTGTAATCGTAATATCTTTTTGGTTATGTATTTGTGCTAATTGAAACCCTAATTGTAACCAAACCCATTATCCTAATACTAAATATAACCCTAATTCTTACTATCACCTAAACACTAACCATAATTATACTCCTAACCCTAACCTTAAACTAAGTCTAATTGAAACCCTAACCTATTTTTTTAAATAACCCTAACCCTAAGTAAAATTCTAACCCTTATCCTAATTATATTTGTAAACTTAATTTTAATCCTAATTATAATTGTATCCCTAAACTAGACCCTAATTATAATTCTAACTGTAACCCTACATCTAACCCTAACACTGTACTTCCAATCTTAACACTAATTTTAATCCTATCCATAAATGTAACTCTAATCCTAATTATAACAAATCTCAAACAATGGGTTATCAACAATCACCACAAATTAATTTTTCCAATCATGTTCATGCGAAGAAAGTAAACTGTTGCTATGATGAAAACTAAAATCAGAACCTTCATACCTATCATCATATCCCAAATCACTTGTGCCTCTTCCTTATCATCCTCAATAGTGAACTGTGAATCTAAATCAACAAGGCTACCCTGTCTCTACGCAAGATCAGCTACATGCAATGTGAAATCAAATTTATTTTCAAAATCAAGAACTCCACTACCAATGCCATTAATGCCATCCTTCATGCATAACTGTGGAGATGAAGTTAGAATAGCACTATAGTCAAAAGAAAATTCATCCCAAATAGGATCCTCCTCATACTTAAGTGCCATGACACCTGGATCTGAAGTGCTAAAAGGTTGATTGCTCTGTTAAAAAAAATGTGCTCATTGCTCCTCATGATTGGTTGCCTCTATGAATAAATCACTCTCCAACTCCTTAGTACTGGCGTCATCATTTTCATTCCTCTCCATAGGCTTGGTTTGAAGTTCAAACCAAACACCACCTGTACCATCATCCCTGAAAATAAATGTAGAATCATCATTACTAGCTGATTTGAAGGCTTCATCATATATGTTCTCAATATGCCCATCATTTGAAGGTATATTAATGCTCTCAACTATCCCAACATTTGCATTATTGTTATTAGCTTCATTGGATAGCTCTAAATGTGTATTCAAGGATGTTGTTTTGCTACTTTCATTGCACACAACCTCATTCTTAGTAGTTGTATGCATAATCATAGAATCATCTTGAAGCTCTGTAACATACTCCTCATGCTCCAAGACAATCTCTCCATCATTTTTTGTTGCATTAGTCTCCTCAATATCCAAGAATATATTTCACTCACATTGTTTTAAGACTATGTTGACTAACTCATAAGTAGCTGTAGAGACATCATGTTCTTGCCTCAAAATATCCAACAACATAGACATAAGGGGATGGGAATTAGTATCATATTCATCAATGATTAGGACTATAATGGTTTGCATGTAAGAAAAAACAACTTCTCCATGATCCTTATTGATGGATGCTATGAAATAATAAAACATCTAAAGAATAAGATCATCACATTCTAAATCAATCAAAAGATAATAAGATCTACTCTTGCCATCACTTCTAAAATCTTAACCCTCATACCAAAGGAAGGGCCATGGTCATTAGGTAACCCATGAAAGCTCTCAACAATCAACTATAGAATCTCCCTCATTATGTCATCTTCACAGGGAACCTCAGGAGGTTTAATCCTTGTGATCTCACTTAGACAGTTGGTGACTAAAAACTTTACCCTTTTATTATGATGAATCATAAGCATTGGCTTAACCAAAGAATGCACTGCAAGAGTCATAGCAAGTTGCATCAACTTAGAAGGTGACTGTCCAACCTTGTAAAGACACAATTCTACTTACTCCAAAATGTTGTGTAGAACCCTTTTTGATTGATGTAGGTGTTCAAGATTCTTACCGACATTATAAAGTTTCTTTAACAATTTTTCTTCACTAAATATGTCCATGACTTTGAATATGATACTTAAGCGCATAGGATGGTAAGATACAATTGTCCTCTGATACCACTATAATATCCTCTATCCAGATTTGCCTTCAAAACTCCAATTTATTCTGATTTCTAGTGTATTGACATTTTGTCAAACACTTGACATACTGCTGTTATCACCAGGGATAACTTTAAGAACGCCCTGGAGAAGGTGTACAAACCTGACAAATCGTGTATACTTCCGGAGAAAAATATTAATTTTATTGATGAATTTTTTCATTTTTCTGAGAAAAAAATAATCTCAATTGGTGAATCATTTGTAACTGCTAGAGGTCTGTGGAAAATTCTGGTGAATTGTAATTTTTTAAAACCAATAAAATATTTTCATTGGTGATTAAAACCTATTTTCAAACCAATAAAATATTTTGGTTGGTGAATTAAAGCCTATTTTCAAACCAGTAAAATATTTCTTTGGGTGAATTAAACCTATTTTCTAAATAAAAAATATTTTTGTTGGCAATTAAAATCTATTTTCAAACCCAAAAAAATATTTTCAATGGAGAATTAAACCAATTTTCAACCCAATAAAAAAAATCATTGGCAAATTAAGTATAGTTTCAAACCAATAAAAAATTAATTGGTGAAATAAATTGTTATGCCAATAAAAAATCATACCGTATGTGGTGAAAATATCAAATGCTGCATATTGTTCTATTCTGGGACAAATTTTCCACACATCCAAATTCCTTAATAAAGTTTCTGGAATGGGGACAAGTGTCAGCATATTTATTATGTTTGAAGCAAGATGTTAGCGCAAATTAATATAACCAACGACCGTTTGATGAATTTTTGATGGACGACTGTAGTTGCCTTCCAAGAGAAAATGTCTGAAACACTAGACCTGTGACTTCAAACCTCTGGAATAACACTTGAACTGTTAGATTTCCAAATATCAATGGTTGACATTTCATATGAGAAACCTAGTTTTTAAATTTTTGGTTTTCTATGTCTACAGAAACTTAAAATTTCTTCTTTTTCTCGCCTGAAAAATTGTTGCATGTCTAGACTATGTTCCTGCTTGAAGAAATGATGCAAAAAACCCTAATCTTCTTCCTTTTGAAGCTTCGTAGCATAGGTGTTGAGGCATTAATGGAGGTAGCCTCGGCCTTAATCTCACATTTGTGTCACAGGGCACCTTCAATGTTCCTCATAAAAAAATAAAATTTGCACTGTTGATCTAAATTTGTCCTTGTGAAATCGATGACCACCATTCACTTGCTAGATTTGAAAATCTGGGTCATCATCATTGAAAAGTCTTTGACCAATAAGAACAAGACATGTTAGATGTACCTCCTTTGCTATTTGCATCACCTTTTGTCTGTTCTAGACACGTGGCATCATTTCGCGGCATCGCAACTGGAAATGGCCCACAACTTACCTACCCTATGCGAGTGTGTTAAACCCTCCACACATATCCTTTTCATTTGATTTTTATTTCTTTATTAAGATGAGACCATGTGTCGCTATCTTGCAACCACATAGCAAAAATTCCATTCTAGCAAGATTCCCTTGCGAGCTTGCGATTTTAGCTCCCTGCAGATCACTTCTTAGGTTGACACTTGGTAGCATACGGTTCATCGATCTAGGATCTTCGTTTAAGGGGCTGTAAGCCTAGATTCCTTGATAGGTGTCACCTTGTCACAGTCGCCCAGAGAGATGATGATGTCATCTATGATGCACTGCAATGCTGCAAAATACTTTTAAATAACACTTTATACCCTTACAAAGACTTAGGACATAGATTTAATATTTTAGGGGCTATAAAGGATAAACTTAGGACATGGGGCTAGTCATCTAATGAACATAAAGGCATCAAGTTATAACTTAAGTAACCAGGGACTTACTACATGCGGTCTGTTGTTATATATGGAGCCTAATCAAACTCGAAGGTTAAATTTTCCCTACATTTATTGGCACAGTTTCCCCCCAAATTATTTAATAGGGGTTTGGGGGAAGCACCCCCAAGACAGGGTCAAGGGGTAGTGCCCATGGTGCGTCCCTGTCGCAATACAAGGTGGGGTCGATGGGCAGCACCCCCGTGGGGGCTTAGGGGCAGCGCGTTAGGAGTTATTTTTTCTATTAGCTGACATAAAAAACCCTATTTTGTAATTGACATAAGTCTTGATAAAAATGGCTAAGTGTTAGGGTTTTTGGTTGAGATATTGTATTGTAGCATTTGCAGTGGTATTGAGTTACAAGGACTGTTGGTTGTAATCAGTTTTATTTGTTGGATAATAATATTGGACTCTCTATTGGTGGATGTAGCCCAAGTTTGGGTGAACCACATTAAAACTTGTCTCTCACTGTTATTATTTATGCGTATTTCATTCCTCTATTTAATCTTTATTTACATTTAATTTATATCTTCTGAATGCAATTCCTAACATAGTCAACAAGGATTTAAAATATAAAGTGCATGAGACCTAGGGACATAGGATTAAAAGATTTTAAAGGTAACGACTTGCAATTTTATGGACCTAAAACCCTAAATCCATACAGGTACCACCAAATTGCATACATGCAACATAGTTTGGAAACTCTATTAAGTATTATCTATATAATTAAGTCAAATCAAGTATAAATATTTGCATGTAGATTAAATTCACTTGAATAGATATCATATCACTTAAATATTAGTACACTTGGAAAGATATCCCAAAGATTTGAAGCCGCACACCATTAATGAAGCCTGGCTCTATTTAATGGAACCCAACAATGCTTTCTCATACCAAAGATTGATGCTAGCTTAACAAAGAAAATGGATACGCCAATTTGCCTTATAGTGATATGAAGGTAAATTGCTTTCTTCGGATTCATCACAAACTCAAGGCTTAAAGAGATAACAAAGCCTCATAGAATTGCCCATTTGTGCTTCCTGGAGTTGGAAGCCATGAAAATGGTGCTTGGGAGGGATTTCTTAATAGTTAAGAATAGATAAAGATTGAATTCTGACATAGCTTCTTAGTTCTTGGCGTCATTTCTAGACCTTAGAGGTGTGAAGGTGGATATTCTCATTCTATTGTGAGAAATTTTCAAGCTAGATCTTTTGGGTAATGATTTGGAGGTGGTTCTTGGGGCAGAGATGGGTGTGGGAATTCCATGGTCTTCTAACGTATCATTGGTGGTTTTTGGGGTAGAAATGGGTGTGTTGGTCCCAGGGCTTCCCTTTCTTCTCAACATGATAGATGGGGTTCTCACCCAGCACCGTCACTAGGCCACCATCGGTCAGAATTTTCTAAGGTGCTCTCAAGCTCTCGACATGGAGCAAAATCTAGAATGGGTGTTGTGCTTCACAGATCTAGTGGAAATAGGTAATTTCTATGGTTTCCCTTAGCCAGCATTTTGATTTTTGCTATATAATTTTGATGTAATATTATTGTATGTAATACATGGGATTTTTTGTAAGAATATGCCAGGGGCGTAGCTATCCCCCAAGTGTAAGAATTTTTTGAATTAACATCAATTGAATACCCACTTTCAGGGCTTAAATTTGACAGTTGTATAGCTATATTTAGACATTTTTACTATAAAATACAATCAAAATTTTAAAAATGCTATATCATATGGAATAGATTACTGTCATAAGAAAATTGCTTGACAGGCAAGGTCAACTGTCAAATTTAAGCCCTGCGGGCCACTTTGCAAATTTAAAACATAAAAAATATTTGCATGTAGATTTAAAACATAAATCAATACAAATGAAAAAGGAAATTTGCGAGCAAATTGACAAATTAAATTATAAATTGTTTACATATCATAAATCACGTGACCGTTCGATGAACATTTGATGGATGGTTATAGTTGCATTTCAGAATGAAATTCATAGAGCACTATGCTTGCAAACATAAATCTCCGGAATCACCCTATAACTGTTAGATTTACAAAGATCAACAGTTTTGTGATCTGTCAATGCAGGACAGTTGTCAGCCATGTACTAATTGTGTAGTCTAGAAGTAACACATTGACTTGATGTTTCATTCACTTGAGTATTCGTAAAAAAAAATCACTTTATATAAAAAAGCAAACTTTCTACTACTAAGTGATTTCATTTTTAAGTGAGAGGGTCAACACATGAGGAGATTTTAGATTGTTCATTGTAGTGCACTAGGGAGATTTTAGATTGCTCATTGCAGTGCCACTTCCAACAGAGTTGGTAAGACAAAAGATAGAATTCCTAGGCTACCTTTCATCATTTCTTAAAATCTTATTTTGTCAAACTTTTTTCTTAAAATCTTATTTTGTCAAACTTTGGGTTTAGGGTTGAGAGACTTAAAAAAAATTAAGGACTTAAAAGAGAATTCACAATTTCACATTGTATAAGCATGTCTACCACCACTAGCAGACCAAACAAAGTTTTTGGGAAAGGCAGAGCAAGTTTGGATAGAAAAATAGATTATTCTAGATTTCTTAAAACCTCAAGTTTGACTAATGAATACCATGATATTTATGATCATAAAATCTATGGTAAAATTATCGTAGAACTTATATTTTCATGTGACAATATGGTAGCAAACCAAAAGCAAGTTAATAGTATCAATGCACTGTGGATAACTGGATAAGGGCGCATGATGTTACTTAATGTTTTTCCTTGCCTAGAATATATCATGGTATGTGCCCATAATTATGATGATAACCAAAAAAAAAATTGTAAATAAAGATACCAAAGAAGAAATTTTATCCATTAATGTAGAAGAATTTGGAAAAGTGTTGGGGTTCACAATTGAAGAATTTGGAGATGTCCACATTGACCTAGAAAAGCTTGCTAGTGATTATGAAGCATCAGATGAAAGGGACAAAAAATATTTTCCTAAGTAAAATAGTTCAACAAAGAAACAAGTTGAAAGGTAACCATAAGCCTTCTTATCCTTTGGAAATTTTTAAATCATGGGCTCAGAATACTATTTGCATGCTAGCATTTTGCCTCAGACTGGATAGCAATTGGGAAGTGGATGCAAGCCTCGAAATGGTATATAATATCCATTATGGTATTGGTGTACATGTCAAATATAACATTATTGAGCACATTGTAGAATCCATGCATAAACAATTTTGAATGATTAAAGGAGGCTCCACCAAAACATTTAGGATCACAACCTACTTGTGCTATTTTTTTCTATTCAGATTTAGTGGTATGTTTCAGACCAACAAGCTTCAAATTCAGCCCTATAGTAAAGCTAAGGAAAATAAAATGGCTCCAGTATATGATTGGACCACTAAGATAATGATGCATGATTCTATAAGGAACTACAATCATTTTGTAGACTACTTTTTGGCTCCATTGCATCAAGCAATTACAAATAGTCCAATGCAGAGATTGCCTATATCATGTATAGATTGTATTCAACTAGGAATAGAAATACAATTGGTTGATTGGTACTTATTGGAAGAATATATTGTGCTAAGATTTTTTGGATTAGGAGTAGAGCCATACAAACTTCCAATACATGTGACAGAAAGGGTTTTTGCATTGGAATATGTAAGGTAGATACAGAGTACTGATGAACTACACTTTGTTAGTCAGAAAAAGAAGACCTTATTTCCTTCTTAACCTATTTCATGTGGAGGGTTCATGTTGGAGAGAAAAGCATTTAAGGTGGTACATGATCTTTTGAAATTTCTTAATTTTGATGTTGTCTGTTACTAGCAGTATGATCCATGGGACACCATTAAAATAATGCTTGTGGCCAACAGGAATGCTACAAGTAGAATTCAACATCAAAGTAAACCCTTTCTTGAAATCTTGAGAAACAAGGATTCTTAGGATGAGGTCAAAATAGTAATGGAGAAAATTGCTGCTCAGAAAGGTATTATAACTTTTGAACAACTGTCAGCAGAAATTATGACATTGCACTGAAATATAGGAGAACTAGCAGATAATCAAATGAAGAGGTACAACAATTTTTATGAAAAAAGTGATAAACCATCTATTAGAGTAAAAAAGCAAGAATCTCTAGATATGTTTGTTACAAGCAAAAATTACTGTCTTTTGGTCTATGAGGAAGGAGTTAGGTGAACCACGAACTATTGCAGAGTATAGAGAAAACAATGAAGATGATGAGTTTAGCAAATTGTGGATTATAGAGCATCCCAACGAGCATGAAGATGAAGAAATTGATAATGAACCTGATGATGATAGGGATGAGCAAAGCAATTTCATACCTGGTTTAAGTTAGGCCACAAAATAAGCATATACTTCAGGAGCAACCATAGATGAAAATATGGGTTATCATGGTTGTGGTTTAAGGTCCTAAGGACAACGCATTAGGAACCTAATAGATATAGTCACCAGAAAACTAGTTGATAAATGAGGCCTTGGAGCTGAATCAACTGATAAAATAGACCAAAGGCATACAAGTACAACTGAAAGAATTCATTTTGTTACAACTTCAAATCCTAATCCTCATGGTCAAATGCAATCACAACTTGGACATGCCCATGGTGGAGAGCCTAGTGCGACTGGCACTACCACTAGTGGAGAACCTAGTCAACATGTGCTACAACAACAGGCTCAACAACAAATTACACACAAGAGGACACCAATACAAGATACCACACAAACACTCAGTGATCAAGGGAAATAGAAGAGACAAAGGATTATGATAGGTCTAAGTCCAACTACCAGTTCCACCACAAAGGAGTTATTTCCAAGCACTCCCCTAGTTAGTGTGGCTGCAACATAAATTGCAAGTAGTCCTATTCCTTCATCATTCAAGCATTCCCTTATTCATGTGTCCCCTGGTTTTGATTACATTTAAGAGTTTAAAAAGAAATCAGAATTGTATAAAAATGAAAAGAAGCAACTGATAGAGAGTGTGTCTACTATAACTTCAGAGCCTAAAACAACCATGATATTACCCACATTTGACACAAATTTAGAAATCATTGAGTACAAAATTATTGTTTCCACAGTTCAAAATAAACTAGAAAATTAGATGGATCGATCTGACTTTTAGGTGAGCAAATTGCAATTTGATTTTTTTGGATTAAAAAATATTAACAAAATTAATATATCAAAGAAGAACAATGAATTGGTGTACACAACATTGCTAAAGCATGAAAGAGAAAAAAAGATTGCAGACTCAAATAGAAAAAATATAGGTAGACTTAGCAAATGAGAAAGCATAGAGGAAAGCAATAGATAACAAGAGCAATGAATTAGAAAAAAAGAATAAAAAATCTACCTCTACATCAACAAGCAAAGAGGATAAAAAAATAGAGGTAAAATTGAATGGACTGAAGCAAAGGTTAGATGAGAGCAAAAAGAAATATGATGAGGAAAAATCCACTTCAGAAAAATTAAGACAAAGCATTGGGAAAATAAATGAATAGTGGGAACAAAAAATGGAGAAAGAGAGGAAAAAATGAAACATTGGCCGCAGAGCTTATGGAAGCAAAAAATAAAATAAAATCTTGTCAAAATAAGTTAACTGAATTTTGTAGACAAACAATGAGGCACATGAAACAAAAGTTCTAGGAGGAAATAATGCAGAGGATTGATCATTTGTGTGAATTGTTTCAATTGATTGATGCCATGAGACTACATCATAAGAAGATGAGCAAATATTTAATGGACAACAAAAATGTGCAACTATAGGTAGAAGAAAAATCTACAAATCAAGTTCTAGAAATAGTCTACAAAGCCAGTGACAATGAATTGATTTCAAAAGGCATTACTAATCAGATTGAAAACTCAATGAAGGTGACATCTATCATTCAAAAGTGTTGAAGAATCCATGAAACAAGAAAATTTGTGATTGAGGCTATAACAAAGATTAAGAAGGTGGATGAAAAGGTAAGGAACTTGACAAAGCTTGGTTTGCCACAGGCTTTTGACACAAATGAGCGATTCATTGGAAAAGATAATTTTAGAAAGAAGATGGAGGATGCAAGGAAGATTGATTTGGACCAGTTTCCTCAGAACCCAGATGAGGCAAACTTTTTGGATTATATCAAACTATTGATAATATTGAATGTATCTTTGGCTGAAATATTCGAGTCAGAATCCAAATTGAAATTCGATCATACATTGTTAACAAAAATTCAAGTCAGACAACATCAACTAGAAGAAATGACAATTCCACCACCTAAATAGTGGAATTTGCTAAAAAAGCTGTTAGAATGATTTGATATTGATAATATGAGTTTCCAAGTTCCAACTCAGCTCTGTGCAGAGTTATCTTTGAGAAAGATTTTACATTGCCTCTATGTATTCCTTCATTTGAAAATCAATAGAAAACTCAAATTTAGTAATGTGTTGATGTTCAATTATCTATATTATTTATTTTATCAATTAACGAAAAAATCTGGTTTCAACTACTAGATACACATTCAATGATTGTTGATGTTCATTGTTATATATGCTACTATTGTTAATATGTTATTAAGCATTTCCATTGAGTTGAGAGATGAATCACTGTGGTGGTACCTACTTAAGTTTAGTGTTTTAAGCCCGTTCTTCATATATTTTTCCCTATTTTCCCTTAAACCCTAAGTCCCAAGGTCCCTTTTTCTTTATGTTATAATTTCATTGACCATTTATCTTAAGTTCCCAGTCACCTAAGTTACAATTTAATGCCTTCAACATCGTGTAATGACTGGCCCCGAGTCCTAGCCTCTACCTTTTATAACCCGTGAATCTCATATCTTTTATAAAATTGAAATCCTAATTCTGGTAGGGCTAGGAATGCCACATGGCAAGTTATTGTAATCCTGCACTACATCGAAGGTGACATCATATTCCTTCTACAGGGCTATGATATGGAGACAACTGTCAAAGAAATCGGCCTTACAACCACTAGATCAATGAATTAGAATCAACGGAGGAAAAGCTATCAAGTGTTGGGTTGAGAGATGTTCTACAATAGAAGCATAATCTAACAGTAGCACAAGCACACATAAGGATCTTTTTAGAGGTGAAGATTCACTGCATGGCTATGAAATAGCAACACGTGGCCATCTTTCAAAGGGAAAGTAAAAGGTATGTATAAGGAGGCTTACGTGGAAGCTTTAGTGTGCTCGCACAGAGCAAAAAGGTGGTGGCCAATTTCTCACTGCACTACTACGAAATGGTACCATGTGTCCACATAAGACAAAAGGGGGAGGAGTCAACAAGGAAAGTGCATCCACCATGGCAAATATTTAAAAGGACATAAAAACTTTGGGGGTCAAGACTTAAGATTAAAGATGAAATATTTAACCCCTTTAAACATTTTGATGCATAATATTCCCAGCCAAGTGGGTACTGATGAGACAAGGCAAAGGGGCCAGTAATACTGATGGGTTTGATGGCTTAAGTGTGAACTTAGATGACTGGGAACCAGCTATAACAAGTCAACTTAAAAATATAACACAAAAGGCTAAAAGGTTAGGTTTATGTATGAAATGAAGACAAACCCTAAACCTAAAACCCTAACCAGTGGATCAAATGGTCTATTGTGGGAGTATATTTCATTTTCTGAGCTAGTTGCAGATAAGACACTGATCAAAATAATTCATAATCTGTGAAAAATTCAATGCAAAATCACATATCAAATGAAAAACCAAAATTCTACTTTACTGTAATTTTTTTTTCTGTTTTATGCACAAATCAACTTTATCAATGAAATATTAAGCATTGATTTAATGATGAATAACTGAGTACATGTAAAACTTATCAGTATGACACAATTAAAATATGAAATAATTATAAATATGTTAATGTATTCAATTTGATTCACAATTTCAAGGAATATAATATAAAATATCATCAACTATAGTTTTCCAATATGATTCATGAAATGTAGTATAAATACCTAAAAACTGCTAATTCACTTCCATTTCACAAATTGAATCAGGGTCCTCAAACTGACTTTCAGATAAAGTAAAAGAGTCATCTTGATTCTGAGTCTAGTCTTCATTTTCTTCATCTTGATTATGAGTCTCAAATTCATTAGTCATTGTGTCACTATCATTTTTCCTACCACCACTAGCATTTGAACTTGAAGTGTTGCACAACCCTCTTCTTTCGCATATGGACTTCCAGATTGTGAGTGCCCTTTCATAAGGATTTTTTTTAAAATTATACGCACTTCCTAACACCCTCAAGCAATTTTCCAAATTCTTATCTAGTTTGTTTCTTATATTTGATTTCAAAAACCCCAATGCACTGAAAACTCTCTCATCTTCAATTGAACCCAATATCATTGTTTGACATAAATCAGCAAGTTTGAAATATTCTGATATAGAATCATGCAATATTTCACTCTAACCCAAGTTTTTCCAAGCCTTTTTTATTGATCCCACTTCGTAGGCATTCTCCATGGCATTAAACCAGTCTATCATACTTCTTGTAAATTGACTACATTGTCCTCTAAGATTATTTCCATCTATACTATTCCTTCTATTGTCTGTCCATTGCATTCTACACTTTTAAAAAAGTATGCAGTCAAGGTAGTTACTTTTTGATGAAAAAAACTTGGGCTATCTCAGGGGCCTTAAACCCAAAATTGAGGATACACAATAGACATGACTTCAAGTATTTCTTCTCAAGGGAATCAATTATAAATTTCTGTTGAAATATTGGTTGCAATTTCCTTCAAATTATTACTAACAGATTCAAGAATAACATCAAAATCTTCCTTTCTAAAAGGTACTTCTCTAATAGAGTGCCTAATTGTCTTACAATGGTGCATTAGTATGTCAAATCCATGTACAAAGGTACATAACTCCCTGCTTACATTAAACTGTAAATAATTTTCATGATGATTCAAATCTATAATTATTTACAACCTATAAAAATTTGGGCTTTGAGAAAGTTAGATCTAGATATAGATTATCAAGGGCCATGCATGTCATTCTACATAGTTTGGTATACTCATAGATATACATAGTTTTGTCTTAGGATTTCTTCACAAGATTGTTCATTTCATCCAGCATGGGGAGAAGACTAGCTAAAGTTAAGAGTGTCTCTATATCACTTAACCTATGTAAGAGGTTAGGAGCTTTGTCTATTGTGTTGCGATGCTTGTACATTATTCCAATCAAGGATGGATATTCTGAAAGAACTTGTTGTGCTAGTCCATTCAAGGAGATCCATCTAGTATCAACATCCTTAAGAAGATTGTTTCCTATTGTTATTCCCTCAATAAAATTTTGAAATTCTGCAAAAAGTTTGGGACTTTGGTAGAAGTATGCGTGGAGCTCGCAGACTAGATTTCCAACTTTTGATCTATTGTAGGAAACTTGCTTACAATTTTAAATACTAAATTCATTATGTGGGCCAATATGCAATGAATTCCAAGCGTGTATGGTGCACAAGTAGTTTGTAATTTTTTGCAAAGATTGATCCTATGACCTTGCATTACTGCAACTCCATTAGCTCCTACACACACCAACTTTTAGCAATTGTCAAGTCATCCATACCTATAATTTCATTCAAAGACTTCTTAACTAGTATAAATAGATTTTGTGATGTTGAACTATCCTTCATTTTATGAACACAAAGTAGATGAGCCTAGCGGACATGTTCTTTTACAGTATACAGATGCATACAGATCCAAGAAGTATGATCTACCATTGTAACTTCATCTAAAGATAATGCAATGAAGTTTGACTATTTTACATTCTCCTTTAAATCTCAATAAAGTTTGACTATTTTACATTCTCCTTTAAATCTCAATAAAGTTTGACTATTTTACATTCTCCTTTAAATCTTACTTTTCGACCATAGTGAGATAGTTTTTCCATTCCCATCTAGTGTTTATTGACCAATGTGTGCTAGGATAGTGAGGAACACTCAAAAAAGATAATAAATTACTATACTCTCGGTAGTCTATCAGAGGATGCCTTCTGGATGAAATATGAAAAACAACACTCATCTGAATAGTTTTTGCCAGTTGTGCTCCTTCCATTGTTTTTCCAAATTGAGCCTTGATTGTACCTCTACTTGCAGCAAGCTTCATCATTCTTTACAAACACAAGACTTGACTTAATACAAAATGCTACATGCGAACCACTCCTTTGTGGGCCAAACATAGTTGGGACTCAAATCTTCCTCAAACAACATGTCACGCTCCATAGAACTTCTCTTAGATCATCTACAACATCCACCAAGCATCCGGTCAGCCAAGATTGGAAAGAACAACACCCAAGAAGAAATCTTCAACCACGAGCTCAATCCTCAATGCAGACCACCAGCACAATAGGCACATGATCTAGAGACCACCACAAGCACAATGAAATCAACAAGAATAACTGCACCACCTCAAATTACCAGAAACACTTGCATCTTCATTCAGGAACTTAAGAACACTAACTGTCATGAATGTCACACTAGAAAGATTACTTGCAGACCTCCAAACCATGAACCACTTGAGTTGAGACTACACACTAACATCCCAAACATATCTCTAGAACCACATACTATAATATTCCAATGTGGAGCAATCTGGACCAAACTCCTCTCACTCTGTTACCTATGAACAACTGGAAAACTTGGTTCTACTCAAATGGCCATAACTTCATCAATCCTCCATGTGGACCTCTCAAACCTTAATTGGAGCAACTTCAGACAATCCTCTACACAACCCTTTGGTCTGCAGACTCTGATCTTTGTCTTACTAGAAATGCGGAGCAATCTTCTTTACTGAACTGCACTGTCTTCACTGCCTCTGACAAAGAGATATGTTGACATCAGTGACAACACATCATGGGCATATATTTGCAACAGTGGCTCCACCACCTTTTTTTCTTAAAAAAAAGGTGGACTATAGCTTTATCTAATTTTTCCTTATCCCAAATCTACTTCACTTTTCCTTCCTATTTTCCTCAATAGGAAAAGCAACTTGGTTGTGTGTAGTATATAATGATCCTTTCAATTCTAAAAATGATTAAACAACTCTGTTTTGAAAATTTAGATGAATTATGAATAAGCCTAATAAGAAGAGATGTTTTTTAATTGGGAATAGCTTAAACAGTCTAAGTTCTAATTTCCACTTTAGTGGAAGCCAAATCTAACCTAATAGTAAAAACTATTTATTACAGAGTAGGTAAGGCTCTACGGTTACACGTCGCAACAAATATTTATTACACTTGTTTTTAAATTTTTTTTACTTGTCATCATTGTTTAGTTAAAGGGCACTTCTGATATAAAAGAATGTTTATTGAGTATCTTATAATCATATCTCAGAGTAGAGATGCTGATATTTATTTAAAAAATTAGTTATTGGTAAATGGTTAATATTATATAGTAGTGACTTGGCAAGACTTTCCATTTATAAGGTTGAATTGGCTTTTAAAATAAATTGGCTATATTTAATCTCTAAACTTTTTTTCATCAGCTATGCAATATCCATCTATTGGGTACTAAAGCATTAGATGATTGACAGCTAGTAAAAGAACCTAAAATTGTTCACATGCTTAAATCCATCTTTGTCTAGAGCTACAAGAGCCAGGCAGTAAATGTGCCAAACTTATTCAGGGTCTGTAGAACCAACATTTTTGGCCAAATTATTTTAAGCAAGCAAGTTTTCACATCTGACTAATTAAGTTTTCTGCCTCCTCTAGGTATCTAGCATGTAGACAATGTGTTCAATGCCATAAATGCTCTTCATAGAATTGAAGTAATCCCAACCTTCATCAACTAAGCCCATGTGGCTACACACTGAAAGAACAACTACAAAAATTATATGCCTACAACTTGCATTTTCTTCAAATAGTTCAAGAGTTCCCATTCCTAGCCTATGGATATCCTACAATCAATGTTGTCTAGGCAACCACATCTCTTTCAAGCATTCTATTGAATACTCTTTTTGCATCGTCAATGGTTCTAGATCTTGAATACATCTTCAGTACACTTGTCATGCATTCTTTGTATGATTGCATTTTGCATACATATCAACAAGAGGAGTTGCAACACAAACAATTGTTTGGAATCCCTACAACTCAAAATTATGATATATTATAGGATATATTCAACATAGATTTGTTGAAAAGGTGTTAAAATTTTTTAAGCAAATGCAACTCAGGTCAACATGCACTCTGACACATTGATTTATGCATTTTGTCTTTTTTAGCTGATAGATAATTCATTCACTTTCAAATTCTAGTCTGAATGGATGGCTTGTCAATGGTAAAACTTCGCTTGTTTAGAAACTTGAATTTTTGTTGCAATCATTTGCAGAGTTTTATAATTTTAGTATTGTGTTGGATTGTGAAGTCCAAAGGACACATTATTTCTCCCTCCAAATCTCTTGCCTCTTGGTCTTTCTTATCCATTGAGGATATTACTTTATAAGTGTGATGTATTGCTGCTGTCATTCATTGTATTCGCACTTCATATAGAGATAATAAAATTGTTCCCCTACTCCTATGGATGTAGCCAGTTTATGGTGAACCACGTTAAATTTGTTGTCTCGTGTGTGTGATCATTATTGTCTATTCTATTTCTATTTTGTTTTCGTTGTTCCATTTAATTTAACAATTGGTATCAGACCTCAGTTGAGGAGCTGGTTGAGGAATTCATGCCAAATTTTGAAGAAATGGAAGAAGCAGACAAGTGGAGAATAGAGAAATATTTGGGGTAGAATTTTGGATTTTGGAAGTTGCAAATTCGTGCCCTACTAATTGAAAAAGATCTATCTATCACGTTGAAAGGAAAAACAAAAAAAGTGGAGAAGATAACATATGATGAATGGGATCTGATCGATCAAAAAGTAGCTACTACAATTATTCTTTCATTGTCCAGCAATATATTGTTTAATGTTGCATCGAAAACTTTGGAAAATTTTTTTTGGGACAAGCTTTGTGACATGTATGAGACAACATCCGCAACCAATAGGGTCTTCTTGTTGAAGAAATTATTCAATCTGCAAATGAAAGAAGGAAAAAGATTTTCAAATCATTTGAATGAATTTAATATTGCAATTAGCCAACTAGCTTCCATAGAAATCAATTTTGATGATGAAATGAGGGCTATACTACTCTTGTTCTCTCTTCCTAATAGCTGGGATAATGTCATGATGATGATTAGCAATTCAGCACCTAGGAGAAGAGGATCGGAAGACAAGGAAAAGAAAGCAATGTTAATATTTGATGATGTCGCTGCCACACTTCTCAACGAAGACATCAGAAGAGGACAAAATAAAATATATCATGAAGCCCTAGTTTTAGGCAATAGGGGAAGAACCCAAGATTGAGGAAAACATAATAGGAGAAGATCTAAATTAGCCAAGAGATCAAAGCCAAGAGGATGGAAAGAAGGTTGCTAGTTTTGTAGAAAAGATGGACATGTCAGGAAGGATTGTTGGTGTTACAAGAAAGCCCAAAAACAACTAAAAGAAAATGAGGTTAACATGACTCTTGAAGATGATGGAGGAGCTCTTGTCTTGGCAACAAGTGAAGTTGTAGCTAACTCATGGATATTAGACTCCGGTGCCTCCTTTCATGCAACCTAAAAGCAAGATGCCTTCAAAACATAGCAAGAAGGAAAATTTCACAAAGTTTATCTCGGTGACAATGAGCCATGTGAGATAGTCGGCAAAGGTGACATATTGCCACAACTAAAGAATGGATGCAAGTGGCTACTAAATGATGCAAGTGGATTCAAGCCAATTACCTCCTATGTAGCCTGTTGAAAGTCTCACGTCATCTGGAAATAGTGATTCAAGATGCATACAATATAATAATACATAGTTATATGGTCAACATTCAAATGCTATTACCCTGCCTATCTATTCTTACCCGTGGCCTTAGAAAGAATGTAAAGACTTTCAAAAAAATGTGGAAGACACTTTTGCACAACCACTACATATCCAATCACTACCAGTTAAATGTTTTACATAGCTCAAAACTAGTGATTCTGTTAATAATGAGAATACAATATCACAATACAAAGTGGAAAATAATACTGTAGGAGCTAATGATGGTGTTGGCGCACCACAAGCTGTGTCATTCTCTCTACATTTATCGCAGCATGATAATTGTATATCACAGCATGGTAACTATCCAACGCAGGAAGTAAGGGACTTGTCTTCACAACACAATACAACATGAGTAGTTAGGGATTCACAAGAAATTCAGAGGCAAAAGTTTTAATGACAAGGTAAACAAAAAGGTAATGCTAGGAATCAACAACAAAATGTTGAAATTAAACAGGGCATTGCACATGAATAGAGCATTGAACAAGGCACTAAATAGGGCATTTTGCAAATTCCTCCATTGAGGAGGTCTACCAGGGAGAGAAAACCTCCTTCAAAGTTTGATGGTTATTAGTTGCTTATATTTGATCAATCAGAGCCAACTACATTCTGAGAGGCCTATAATGATAGGGATAGTGAGAAGTGGATTGCTGCAATGAAGGATGAAATGGAGTCACTAATGGCAAACCATACATGGGATCTGGTCTAGTTTCCACCTGATTGCAAAGCTTTGAAGAATCGGTGGGTTTATAGACTCAAAGAGGAAGAAGGTGGCACAAAATGCTACAGGGCCAGACTTGTTGTGAAAGGATATGATCAACAAAAAGGAGTAGACTTCAATGAGATTTTTTTCACCAGTTGTGAAGATGAACACAATTCGAGCCATTCTGGGCTTGGCAATAGTTTATGAACTTGAGCTTGAGCAACTCGATGTCAAAATTACATTTCATATGGTGATATAGAAGAGGAATTGTACATCCATTTGCTAGAAGGTTTTGTCAAGCAAGGGTATGAAAATCTCTATAGCAGATTAAGGAGGAGCTTGTATGGGCTAAAACAAGCCCCTAGGCAATGGTACATCAAGTTTGATAACCTCATGATGGAAAATTAGTTTATATGTTGTGAATCTGATCCATGTTTATACTACAAGGTGTTACCAAGTGGTGAATTTGTTTTATTGTTGTTCTATGTTGATGACATGCTCATTACCAGCACCAACATGAAAGTTATTGCTGATTTGAAGAAACTCTTGGATAACAAATTCGCAATGAAGGACCTCGGGGCAGCAAAGAAGATTCTTGGTATGACCATTATCTGGGATAGAAAGAAGAAAAAGATTATATTATCTCAGCAACAGTATATTGAAATTTTTTTAGATAGATTCAATATGAGAGGTGCTAAGCTGCTTAGCACTCCTCTTGCTGATCACTTTCACCAGTCTTTCGCATTGTGCCCCAAGACACAAGAAGATTAGGAATACATGAAGAACATTCCATACTCTTCAGTCGTGGGAAGTCTTATGTATGTAATGGTGTGCACCCATCTTGATATCTCTCATGCAGTGGGAGTTGTGAGCTGGTTCATGAGTAATCCTGGTAAAACTCATTGGGAAGCTGTGAAGTGGATATTGAGGTGTCTAATAGGCACTTCTGATTATGCCTTATGCTTTGGTGGAAAAGTTGCACAGCTACAAGGCTTCATTGATTCTAATATGGCAGGTGACTTGGATAAAAGAAGGTCTACATCAAGCTATGTTTTTACTTTTGTTGGGGCTGATATTAGCTGGGTCTCAAGATAGCAACAAGTAGTTGCTCTTTCCACTACTGAGGCTAAGTACATTGCCCTCACCGAAGGAGCAAAATAAATGGTTTGGTTGTAGTGTTTGTTAACTGAGTTGCGATCTAAACAACAAGTTTTCACACTCTTTTGTGATAGTAACAATGCTATTCATTTGGCCAAGAATGCAGCATTTCATAACAGAACCAAACACATTGAGATAAGGTATCACTTCGTCTGTAGCATGATTGAAGAAGGCAAGTTGCAAGTTCAAAAGGTCGACGCCAAGATCAATCCGACTGATGCATTGACCAAGGTTGTACCTTGAGAGAAGTTTGAATTCTGTGGGGCTTCTCTCGGCATTGTCAAATTGCTACATTGAGACTAGAGTAGGGGAGTCAGCAACAATCATTGAATGTCAAGTGGGAGATTGTTGGATTGTGAAGTCCAAAAGACACATTATTTCTCCCACCCAATCTCTTACCTCTTGGTCTTCCTTATCCATTGTGGATATTGCTTTATAAGAGAGATGTATTGCTATTGTCATTCATTGTATTCACACTTCATACAGAGATAATAAAATTGTTCCCCTGCTCCTATGGATGTAGCTAGTTTATGGTGAACCACGTTAAATCTGTTGTCTTGTGTGTATAATCATTATTTTATGTTCTATTTATATTTTGTTTTCACTATTCCATTTAATTTAACATATTGACTATAGTCATGGCAACGTTTTCTACTACCATTGACTCAAAATTGTTTCAAGTAAGCTCTCTCATACTTTCTTGTTCATGGACTAAATCTATTGATTTATAGAATTTTATCTTTTCAATATCCTTAGGTATATAAGAAAATAGCAATATGGTATATCTATTCAAACTAAACACTTCGCATAATCTACAGCTCTAGAAAGATGAAGTTGAATTAGATCATGATGTTATGTATGGCTATGGACTTTCCCTTTTTGTTTTCTCTATGGGAGCCATGTCCTCTTGCGTGCTATTCATTGGTTGGAACTTAAACCAAGCAATGCATAAGTACATGTCTACACACCATCTAAATTCTCATGTATTCAAGTGATTGAAAATGATTTCATTTGAATGAGAATATGATCATGATATTTAATGTTTCACAGTCAATTTTATGAATATGATTATAGATATCAGAAAGACAGTCTATAGTTTTTATAGTCTATAATTTTCAGTTGTTTGATTTCAGGTGGATCATTGATGTTGGATGACAATAACTTTTATAGAATTACAATCTTTAAGTTCATCTATCTCATTTCTAGTTTTTATGCAAGACGATTACATAGCTCGGTTTAAGTGTGAACTTTATTAATGTTACCATTTATGCCACCATCTTTCATAGGTATAAGAGGATAAAGTTTAAATTAACATCTTTGTTGGTTTCTCTTTGGAATTTCAAAAAGTATCTATGTCCTTTAGGTTATAGATTCAATGTAAATAGTTTCACTTCTATTGTAAATACATTTGAATTAGAATAGAGATTTAATACAATTTGAAAGCTTGTATGGTAGATTTTCAATATTTTAGTCTTTCAGATGGCTATGAAGTAGTTTTTCTATAAAAAACATAGGTAGATCAAACCCCTCTATGCTTTTCTACTCGAGGCAACTTGGATTTATATATGAATTGCTATCTTGGGGGCACATACTACATGCACCAAGATTCATCAGGGTAGGATTTTGATTAACGCCATTGTCATGCTTATGGATATAACTGTTTAATTAGGGTATCATTCTCTACGTTTAATGGTTTATTATTATCTATAGCATTCAAAAAATAGATGTCATTGCAAGTATTCATGTTTTCACATCAACTCTTTAACTTTAAGCATTTGATTTTAGAATTGTAATGTTATTGTAGGCTTCTTCATAGTTGATATACAACATAGAAAACAAGCATCTAGCTCCAACAACTTGTCCTTGCAATTCCAGGCAGGGACTAAGTTGCCTTGCAACTCTTGTTTTTTGTTCCTTCTACCTGATATATGATTTTTTTATAGCTAGTGTTTTATGATTTCTATAAGACATTGCATCCTTTTGAGCTTATTCCCTAGAAATTGACTTTTTGTTTCAAAAAAATGTTTAAGAAAATAAGATAATTTGACATTAAATGTCAAAGGGATGCGATAAAAAAAAATTGTCTATAGACACCCATAACCCTTCATTTCAATTCCCTTTGACTTTTTATTTCTATTGCTAGAAGATGTACAAAACTACAATTTTTTCACTTTCTCTAGAAATGAATGATCCATATGGATTACAACAATGTAAATCTTCATCAACTGAATAGATTTTAGAAGTTGAAAAATATAAAATTTAAGTTGTTTCATATACAAGATGAAATTGCTTCCTAATGGTATCCATTAGTTTCTCACAACATAAAGAATACAAACACATTACTGCATTTAAAGTTTAATTAATATAAAATAACAAAAAAATATCAAATCAATTCAAAAATGGCTAAATTTAGTCCAAAACAAAACATAATTAATAATTTCTTTCATAATAAGAAACAGTCAAAGCTGAAGCGTGGTGGCAGCAACATAGCTACTCCAATCCTGAGACGCTGATGGGCTCTCCCTCTCCCACTTCAATGCTTCTCCTGTCTCCCTTGAAAGTACAAGCACATAAGAAGCTCGACCAACTGGTGTAGCCACTGTAATGGGATTCGATGTTTCAACAAAGATCTTGTTAGCCCAAATCGCATGTAGGGGGCCAAATCTCCGTTGGCAGAGGCCCTATAATTTTTAGCTCATCTTGGCTACAATCATACTCAATCAATCCTCTTTTAGAAAAGCTATACAAGCACCCAAATGCACTTAGGACCAAATGAGATTTGTGGAATCTGTGCTCCATAGTTTTCCAGCTTCTGGTGTAGGAATCAAAAATATGAATGGAGGGCGAAGAAGACGCGCACGGTATCACATAAAACTTGCCATGAACAAAAGCACTATTACAGTAGTTGTCCACGTAGGGGATGTTCATGTCGGGGAGAAGGTCCCACTTGTTCTTCTGCACATCATAAACTGCAGCAGTGGGGATGGGCTCATTAGGGCGCCCATTTAGGGTTTTGTCAGTCTTGTAAAACCCAGCCACATAAATCAGTCCTCCATTCTCATCCGCTGCGGCGGTAAAATTAAACCGACCTTCAGGCATCTTGGCACCCTTAGGCCATTTGGAACAAGAAAAATCGTACAGCCATAAATAATTTCTCCTCATTGTCTGGTCATGATTACCAATGATCAAAACCAGTTTTTGTTTCACAAAACTGAAGTGATCGACTTTTGGAATTCCACTTCGAAATGTCTTTGGAATGCGCGGAAGGCTTTTGCATGTCTTCTCCTCGGGGTCGTATACCGATACTCTGCCATCAAAGTAGTATCCATGAGACAAATGCGTTGCTCCGAAATCTTTAATCTTTTTCTTTCTTGATAAAATCTTTAATCTTTAAGCTTTTGCACACGAGCCTGAGTTTGTGATGAGAGTTCAACTTCACCCTCACCAGACATTCCCTCCCAATGTCATCTGGAAGACAAGGAAACAAGGTTCCCATTGTAATGCAGCAAACACAACTACGTTGTATGAGTGAAATCATGAATCCTTTGCTTTTTTGAATTTTGTCTTCTCTTGAATACTCAATCTCCTTATTAATAGGATGTTTTTTTAATTTCAAATTTTTACTTCAGGCCGACAAGGTTATTAATTCATTCATTTTTTTAAGATCTGCCCTTTTCTTTTGATATTATTTAACAAGTTTAGATCTCTATTTTTCTTTTTCATATTATTTAAATACTTTTTAACATATAAGTTAAAATAAAATGTTGAAGTTTGTAAATATATTATTTTTATGCATAGGATGATAGCTTTTAAATATATTTTAAAAAGTTTAGATTGCATATTTCTTTCAATATTATTTTTACTTTTTCTCTTTTACATATAGGTTAAAACAAAATGTTGAAGTTTGTAAAGCTATTAAGTATATTTAAAAAATGTTCAGATCTATAGGAAGGACATAGTTAAAATAATATATAATAGGGTTACAACTTTTAAATCTATGTAAAAAAGTTTGCATGTACATATAGTTAAAATGAACATCATCGATTGAGTTAAAATAATACTAACATACCTATATTTAAAAAATATATCTAAAAATATTATTATAATTATGTAATATAATATTATAATATAGATTAGACATATTATTATAATATATTATATAATAATTATATATAATATAATATTATATAATATATATAATAATTAAAATTATATATTCTAAAATAATTCTAATTATAATACATACTCCAAACTCCATTGGGGTGACAGGGTAAGGATTATGTGTGCTTCTTTCAAAATAATCCAGTCCTAGGATGGAAATGGAGGGATATGTCCACACTTCTGCTCCCACTGAAGGAAATAGGTCTAGTTAGAGAAGACATCATGTAGAGAAAGTTGGTCTTCAAAAGAGGAACAAATAAATTGATATGGGCTGGTTCTAGTGATGGCCTCTTCAATTCTAAGGATGGGTACAGAGTTGTTGCAGGAATGGATGCTCTGGCAAAATCTGATATTCCTACACAACTATGTTCGAGCAAACAGTGTGTGCCCATAGTTGGGGTCCTTGCATGGGTATCCATCTAGAAGAAAATTTTGATAGAAGAAAGGTTTAGGAAAATGGGCTTTAAGGGTCCATCATGGTGAGTGCTATGCAGAAAAGAAGAAGAAAGCATAGATCACCTTCTGCTTGGATGTCCCTTCTCTCAAGAATGCTGGCGATGGATGTGTGCAAAATTATGTTGGATAATGGTCTTACCAAATGACTTCAAGAGCCTATTCAAAGGATAGCCAATTAAACCTTGGTCTGGCCTTTTAAGCAGCTTATGGTTTATTTGTCCTTCCCTCCTCATATGGGAGATTTGGAAGGAAAGAAATAGGCATATTTTTTAAGACAAGGAAATGGCAATTCCCTCCTTTAGAAACAAGGTGGAGGTCATTGTTGTGGAGGTGGTCAACAACAAATCAAGTACATGTTCAATTTAGACAAGTAAATTCACTAAATCAGATGAGTAAATGAGATTCAGATGGCACAGAATAAGAGTACCTCCACATATTGGGAATGGGGAGAAGGCTTCCTCCACTGAGTGTAGGCAAGAAAAATGGCAACCACCAAAGGGCGGATGGTTCAAATTGAATTTTAATGGCACCTCGAGGAGAAATCTTGGCCCCTCAAGAGCTAGGTGTGTCATCAAAACGTGGAATGGAGATCTTGTGGGTAGATTGGCATTCCTCTAAGTGAAGACACTAATAACATTATTGAATTCAATGCTCTCACTCATGGACTATTTTTTTGCAGAGACCTTGAGGTGGAGAAGGTGGAAATCGAAGGAGAATCCACATTAGTAATCAATCAATAAGAGTAGGCTCAATGTTGAATTATAAATTGAAGGCAATGCTGGAAAGAATATTGGAATTACTCAAAGGGTTTGAGAAATTCACAGTAAACCACATCTACAGGGAAGCTAATAGAGAAGCAGATGAATTAGCAAATTGGGTTGCCAATGGGATGGAATACGGTGTGATTGGGCCTTCTCATCAAAACAATGATTAATCAATCCAAACAACTAAGATACATGATGGCACGAATGGTATTCCTCGTGACATGATTGGAAGCTAGTGCAGATGGAATTATCAGTGACACATTGGAAGATGAGTTGGCACCTCATAATGAGGCACATGAGTGGATATATGTTAGGATGAAAGGAGTAATCATTTAACATTAATACTCAGATAATGGGATTTACTCAACTTTAATGGAAGCAAACTCACCACTCGAGGCCCGGATGACTTCAACTGGTGCAGAAGGGTTGCAAATCTGAAGGACAAGATAGATCTTAATGCTTCCCTTGAGCAAGACATGCGAATTGTAATGGAAGCCCCTTTAAATTGGAAATCTTGGCAAGAGACACTGCTAGGCATGTCAGGTGTTGTCATTGATGGCAACTAAATCTATCCTACACATCTGCATTACTTCAATGGATTATACCGAAAGTTAGATTGCAGATTTGTCTAAGTCTGGATAGACATGAAGAGAGCATATGACAGGGTTCAACATTTTAGTCTGCATTTCTCCACAGGTAATTATATTGTGTTGTGATCTTGTTGGGACAAGAAAATTTAAAATTTTCTTGTATTCTGACTCATCCATATCCAACCAAATCATAAAACATTTTGCCCAAAATCAGAATTCCAATTGATATATCCCATAAAAAATCCTATGACAAAACAATGTAAAGGGCCTAAATTTGTTAATATCGGCAAAACTTTATATTAGCTATACTGATCCAGGAGAAACTAGTTGAAATGGCTATCAGCGTGAAAACAAGGATCGAAGAGAAGATTTCAGAGAATACTGATGAAGAAAGTGGCACCGATGACCTTTCATCAGAGAGAAAATGCGTGGTCACGCCGATCAGTGTGAGGAAAGACCATCAAAGAATACTCTGAAAACCTTCCCGATAGTGTAAGTCATGCTGATGGTGAAGTCGATAGGACTCTCATCGAGCATCCAGTGGAACCGAAAAGATTATGAAAAGAGGTTTTATTATTGTATGTTTCGTGCATTGTATGTATGTTTTAGGTTATACATTTCAATATACATACAATGCGGAACTCAAGAAAGGTTGAAATTTGGTCAAAATGATGCATCATGACTTAAAGTATATCAAAAGATGCATTGCACTTTATATACATCACATAGCTGAAAAGTAAGTAAACAGTGGTTTATAAAAATGATAAGTCCGAAGAGGTGATACAAAGGAGTTTGTATGTATTCGGCTTTGTATCTAAAAATTGGATACAAGTATTGTTGCATTTCGGAAGATACAATAAGAAAAGTGATGTGGGCTCCACCATTTGCATATTGGGCTTGTATAAATAACAATGTATATCTTCAATATACAAGCTGATATACAAGTTAAGAGGATGCAAATAAGAGATACAAACCGGATACGAAAAGAAAGTTAAATACTAAAAAGTCTTTGTATGTTTGGGGTGTTTGTATGTTTATAATATACATACCTGATATACAAAGGAATAAAAACATTGCTGGGGATAAAAGGTAAAGAGAGGGTTTGTATAAGATGCTTTGTATGTGTGCTTATACAAGCTAACATACAAATGGCAATATACAAAGAAAATATACAAGAGAATAATATACAAAACCCTAAATCATGAAAGAAGGATATATTGGCTAGACATGCATAATCGGTGGAAAATCTCCAAGTCTCCCCAAGCTTGTATGTCACTCTGATAACTAGAGCTACAAAGATTTTGATAAGACTCTTGCCGAGGGAGGATGTATCAGAAGGACATATATTATCGCGAAGGATCTTGTAGATCTCGCAGACGATGAAGATTACTTTGATAAAGAAAACCTGAGAGGTACTTTAGGAAGAGTCTTGCCAATTGATAAACTAAGAGATGAGGCATGTCAGAAAGACAAAAGGCATCGGAACCATATGATAATTTCATAGTGATGGTTCAAGTCAAGCCAATTATTCCCGCATCAGGTGAACTTTGTACTATCTCCTCAAAACATAAGAAATATCTTAAGGCCTCCAAGAAGATTACCATTAAAATTAATTTTCAGGGAGATTACAAAAATGAAGTTTAATTAAAATATTTAATTTGCCAATGGCAACTAATTAAAAATTTTATTTTGCCGAAGACAATTGAATGAAGAGTTGTACCAAAGGATGCACCAGAATGTAAAGGGTCATAACCCTAATATTGCAAGATATATATGGAGGTGCAAATCATCCACATAAACATCAACAATAGAATACAATACATATAGTTTACAATGTTTCTCAAAGACCATGTTGCAAGTTTATTATTGAAGAAATAAATTGAAGTTCTCTGATTCAGTGGTTCTATTCTGGCATCAATTGTTTGTTAAGATTATTCAATTGTGTGGTTGTCTCCATTTCAGTATTTCCTTGTTATTCAAATTAATATATCAAGTATATAGTTAATTTGTCAATGCACATTTGTTGTATCTGTCTGATTGAATAATTTGGTTTCCATTAGAGGAGTTAAAATCCTTCTAATCAATCACAGTAACCTAGCAATGTTAGTTTGGATTACTAAGAAGAACCATATAATTAGGATTGTCATTTTGTCTCCAAGTTAATATTATTTGTTATTCTTGCATATTTCATTCAATTGGTTCCTTCAAGAAAGGATTAAATTACCTTCTCGTGAATTACAAGATATCTAATTATATTGGTTGGATTATTAAGAAGAGTTTGTCAGTCATTTCCTTGAATGTTTATACAAGTTATAAACTAAAGTATTGTGCCAAACAGTTAGACTTACTGCCAACTATAAGCCACTAGTCTCAGTCTTCCATTTGACTTTGTTTACCCAACAAGGCACTAGCCTCAATTCAATTCATCATTTAAATCCTTTTAGTTACAAAATCATAAAATTCACCTTGATATTTCTTATACAATTCATCAGATATTAGAATTAGTTAGCAAGATTTTATCTATTCTACACCATTTGCCACTGTAGATAGATCTAGTTACTTTGTCAAAATACTTATCCTCAACCTACTTTAATTTTCAAGGTTCACCCACCTAGGTTTAGTAGGACCTAAAGTGCAGGGAGTCATCAATCCCTAAAGGTTGATTCCATCGCGTTAGTTCAAAAACGTTGCAAATCTAAGCATAGAGTCTAGCATCCTCTTAGGATTAGCAACCTGCATTTTTGAGATCGAACAAATTGGCGACTCTACTAGAGAGATAAATAAAAGATCTTAGTAACAAACCATTCGTTCTATAGAGTCATTTCAAAAAATTTAATTGGGTAACTCTGCTGGCAACAAGAACCTAGAAAGATAAATTACAAACTTTTTCCTATTTACAAAATAGGTGGCAACTCTAGTGACTGTTATAACAGAAAATTCATACCAAATGGATGGTAGGAGATCCAAGATGGAAGGCAAGAAATTGTAATCATCTCCACCAATTAGAAACATCACTGAAAGAAATAGAACATCAAATTATTCTCACTAGAATAATAACCAGGAAGCTCAAGAGGATAATGTAGAGAAAACTCTTGCGATTCACAATAAGTTCACACCTTTGTATGATTCAAATGAAAATCTTAATGGAGTAATTGATGACATATTGGCATAATATAAACCTGATCCTCAAGAACAACTTGAGTGTGAAGCACGGGCCATGAGAGAAATCGATCAAAGACAAGTTGAATATGATTTCAAAATGTCATTACATCAGGGAGAAGGGGTAAAATATGGATTCTCAACTCAAGAAGTAAATGACAGCCCAAAGACTTTAGGAGGTATGAATCAAGCACAACAAAATCTTCTTAGGCTCCAGGAAGAACTTGAAATGTTCAAGATAGAGGAAACTAAGAGGTTGTTGCAAAAGAGATTGAACAAATAAAGAGTAGAGATAAAATAGCCCCCCTGAAATATGTACCTCCACATAGGGGAAACACTTCAAGGAATCCACAGCAAAATCTACATCAAAATACAGGCGGTGCTTTAAATTTACAAGCATCTAGAAGTCATCAAAATACAATTCCCCAAAATCGTAGACCACCTCCCATACATAATACATCTCAACATATGGCTAATCCTTACCCACCCCCTGGCCAACAATATTATAGACCACCAAATCCTTACATAAATCTCCACATAAACCCACAATAGCAATATGCCTATCATCAGCCTCCAGGTGGATATAATTACTATCCTAATCCACCACCCATGAATTTTCCACCTCAAAACCTCACAAACATATGTAGCCAATTTGATTTGACTGGGTATCAGTTATATCCATATCCTATGGATAGTAGTTGGAGAAATATAGTTCCTAAGTTTACTGGGAACAGTACAATATCAGCTAAAGATCACATCAGAAGCTTCAATGCTTTCATACAAGATATTGGTATGGACTAGGAAGGTATTAGAATGAGGTTATTCATGATGTCCCTAACTGAAGATGAAAGAGACTAGTTCAATAGCTTCCCTGATGCCTCAATCAGTTCAATAACTGATTTCCATAATCAATTTAAGGAGCAGTATGGTAATCAGTATGCCCCTGAGTTTGCATTACATGAATTGATAAGTATCTAGAAATACCAAAATGAATCAGTGTACGACTTCAATCTGAAGTTTTCCAAATTACACAACAAGGTACCACACGGATCCAAACTATCTGATCCAGCAGCATTGAGCATTTATATGAAAGCATTTGATCCCAAGATAGGGTATGAACTTAGAAATTGATGCCCTATGACCCTGGCTGAAGCATAGAAAGTGGCCTTAATAATTGAAAAACAATAGGAAAGCTGTAGGTATGGTCAGCAAGAGGGATAACCCTAGAAATATTCATAACCCAAACATTCAACAAACTAAACAAGAAGGTCAACATAGGCATGAAAGGCTCAGGTTGCATGATATGCCATATAATACAAATTGGAAAAATGGGAGACCCATTGATAATAGCATAAAGCAACACTATGGCAAGGATACCCCTGGCCCTCTAAAAAGAAATATGCCACATATGGTAGGAGATAAACCTTGGTGTCCAGAATGCAATTTATCACATTCACCTGAGTATTGTGAGGTGGCTAAAACAGTACAACAAGAAGAAATGTTATACAATTATAACAGAGACAATCACACCATAAACATGATGCAAGATACACCATATTTGCTGACTGAAGACTATTCTTTTATGGAGGAAGAGGGATATGAATATGATGTGGGAAACCAGAGACATCATATCAATATGGGAGAACAAGAAGTGTTCTCAGATCAGGAGGATGGTTATGAGGTACCTACCTATTATAACAATCATCCATATGATCAATGGAGAAAGACCACTGAAAATGAAAGAGAGGCTCTTACAATAGCTTCAATAGCTCAAGCTAAAAATGTCTATAACCTAAGGAACTAGATAGTGAATGTTGAACAAGGAACACCTAGGAGTGTCTTTATAAAAGGTTAGAATTACAAAAAGAATAATGCAAAGTCATCATTCAAAGAACCAGAAAAGGATGATAAAAATAAAACAAAAGAAAAATCACAAAATCAAGAAAAACAAAATATAAAGACAGAAAAGAATGATCAGACTATGGCCCATTCTTTTGACATTGCTCATGCAATATCTCAGGTAAAAATATCAGTTCCACTTTTAGAAATGATGAAGATAGACAAATACAGGAATACAGTAGTTAAACTGATTTCAGATATACCAAGTCAAAAACATAAAGGATCTGAAAATAGAACAAATAATGTTCATCAAGAAACATTCCAAATGCCTGAGGTATACCTAGGTGATACATTGACAAAGAATCCCTCACATGTGGACCCTTTCTACACTACGTTATTGATCAAAAACAAGATAGTGAGGAATTGCATGATTGATTCAGGTGCTTCCATGAACATCATTCCAATAGTAGTTATGAAAGAACTGGGAATGTGGGTTGATACTACATTTGGTAGGTGTTATGCAATGGATAATAGATCCATCCCAGTCATTGGTATTATGAGGGATGTGGAGATAAAACTTGCCTCATACCTTGAAGCAACTTATAACATTGATATTACTGTGGTTGACATCCCACCATATTACGGGATGCTTTTGTCGAGACAATGGGCTGCAATGGCAGGAGGGAATGTCCAATTGGACTTATCATATGCCACAATACCAATGGGAGGTAAAGAAATCAAGCTGTGTAGGGAGCCAAGATATGAAAATATCATAGAATGCTTGGATCAACATCAAATAAATTTCTTCTGTGATAGAGATTTGGGAGCCTTCAAGGTTGGAAAAAATTAGCCAAAATTGCAGAATACTGATCCAATACATATTGAATCTAAGAAAGAAGAAAATGATGTATGGAAGATGTATTTTGATGGCACATACAACAAAATAGGAAATGGGGCTGAAGTAGTATTTATTTCACTAGGAGGTAAAACTTTCAAATACTCTTTTCTATTAACATTTGAATGCACAAACAATGCAGCAGAGTATGAAGCTTTGCTCATTGGTTTGAACATAGCCACCAAGCATAAGATAAAAAAGTTAGCTGTATATGGTGATTCTGAATTGGTTACTTCCCAAGTAAGAGAGAAATACCTGTCAAAAAATAAGAGGTTCAAACAGTACAGAAATGCAGTCTGGGATGATATTGTGTTATTTGATGCCTTTTCAATCAATTGGATTGATATGTCAAAAAACATTATGGCAGATTTCTTAGTGAATATCACATTAAAAAGGGATGATGTCACATTGGGAGGTATTACAGAAGTTGAGTTCAAAACCAGACCCACTATCCCAGATAATGTACATAATTAGCAAGTATTTGACAATGATGTTGATATAATCAACTTCCTACATTATGCCGATCATTATGAAAATCAAGAGATTGATTTTAATGTATTTGTAGAAGAACATGATGGGAAGGAAACCCTTTTTGGTCAAGAAATAGTTTAGTTAAAAACAAATAAAATACCTAAGGGACTTATAGCATTGGAAAAGGCATTTGATGGACATAATAGATTTAAAATTCAAGACACACCAGTGGTGCAAAATGACCTTGAAGAGATTAATTTGGGGACACAAGCAGGCCCAAAGAATGTGTATATTGTAAAAAATCTTAACCCAAAAATCAGGAGCAAAATCATCAACTTACTTAGGAAGTATAGGCATGTATTTGTCTGGTCATATGATGATTTAAAAGCATATAGAGAGTATCTATTTTAGCATGAAATACCACTAAAACCAGATGCTAAGCCATTCTGGAAAAAATAGAGGCTTATCAATCCTAGATTAGCTCCTAAGATGCTAGAGGAACTTACAAAATTAAGAGATGGAGCTATCATTAAACCCATCAAGCATTCCTCTTGGGTTTCTAATTTGGTACCTGTCAGGAAAAATAATGCTCATATTAGACTATGTGTGGATTTCAGGAATTTAAACAAGTCTTCTATTAAGGACATCTATCCCCTCCCCAACATGGAAGCAATATTACGAAAGGTTACTAGATGTGAACTGTTGTTAATGATGGATGGCAATTTAAGACTGCATTCACCACTCCATGGGGAACATATGTATATTTAAGGATGCCATTCAGACTCACTAATGCTGGAACAACATTCCAAAGAGCAATGGATGTGGCCTTTGCTAAATTGATTAATAAAATCATGATAGTATATCAAGATGACTTGACAACATATTCCAAAAGGGCTGAGGATCATTGTGTACATTTAGAGCAAATATTTATTAAAGCTCTAGAATATGGGATTTCATTGAATCCTAAGAAGTGTCATTTCGCAGTGACAGAGGGGAAATTGCTTGGTCACATAGTCTTAAAAGATGGAGTGAAAATAGATCCTGAGAGAGTAAAAGCAATTGACCAAGTCCCTATCCCTAAAAATGTGAAAGATATACAATCATTTTTTGGCCAAATTAACTTTGTCAGGAGGTTTATATCAAATTTTGCAGAAATTGTTTGTCCCATATAAAGGATGTTAAAGAAGAAATCAGAAGTGAAATGGAAAACATAAACAATAGAAGCATTTGATAATATTAAGAGGACAATCAAAGAAGCCCCTATCCTAATATCCCCTAATTTCAGTAAACCATTCCAACTGTTTTCATTTGCCTCTTATCATACAGTTGCAGTAGTGCTATTGCAGAAAAATAATGATGCACATGAACAGCCTATTTTATTTTTTAGCAAATCCCTTTACAATGCAGAGTTGAAATATGATATTGTTGAGAAATAGGCATATGCATTGGTTAAGGTAGTTAAAACATTTAGGCCATACTTGGTCGGAGCTGAAATCATAGCATATGTACCTAATGTTGCAGTAAAAGATGTATTGGTCCAAATTGAAGTCACAGGTAAAGATGCATATGAATCAATAGAATTCAGGAGTTCAATATTGAAATCTAGATATCTAAACTAGTGAGAGGACAGGGTCTTGCTAGGTTGATGAATGAAAGTAATCTTGAAGCTTCTCAGATATGTAGTGCTAATGATGTTGACAATACAAGTTCTAGCATTGAGCATACTCCGTGGTATACCGACATCATATATTATCTAAAGCACATGAAATGTCCTCAGGGGTATGTTGACAATAAAAGAAGGACACTTAAATTGTAAGCCTCAAAATATGTATTTATTGATGGAGATCTTTACTAGAAGAATAGGGGTGGAATTCTGCTATTATGCCTAGATGAGCATCAATCAAAACATATTATGAAAGAGCTACATGAAGGCATGTGTGGAGGTTATTTTTTAGCAAAGAGAACAACCCACAAGATCTTGAGGGCTGGATACTATTGGCCTAAAGTTTTTAATGATTCATATCATTACACTAGGAAATGTGAGCATGTCAGAAGTTTTCAGGAAAGTTAAAATATCGGGGAGCATTGCCCTTGAAACCCATGCAAGTGGAGGCTCCATTCTATTAGTGGGGTATTGACTTCATAGGAGAAATTGCGGAGAAGTCAAGTGGTGGACACAAATGGATTTTAGTGGCAACAGATTACTTCACAAAGTGGGTGGAAGTAATCCCAACCAAGCAAGCAACAAGCAGGGTGGTGATTAATTTTCTGATGGAAAATATTATATTCAAATTTGGCACTCTAGTAAGGTTAATCACGGACAATGGGATGTGTTTCAGGTCTGATGAATTTAAAATTTTTGGTGGTACACATGGCGTCACTGTGTCCTATGCTTCCCCTTATCATCCACAAGCAAATGGATAGGCAGAATCTAGCAATAAAAGCCTTCTGAAAATCATAAAAAGAATGCTGGAAGGAAACAAGAATGCATGGGACTCAAAGTTAAGAATGGTTGTATGGGCTGATAGGATTACTGTAAAAAGAGCAATTGGGAGATCTCCTTTTGAACTAGTATATGGAACACAACCGAGAATACCATTAGAAAATCTCATGCCAATTTACAAATTTATTCTTCAAGAAGATTTAAACATTCCTGAACCAATGGAGGAAAGATTAGAACATCTCGCAAAACTTGATGAAACAAGGAGACTAGCCCAAAGGCAGAATATTAAGTTGCAATCACAAGTGAAATACCTATTTGACAAAAAGGTCAAAGATAGGAAATTTGAGATGAATGACTTAGTGCTGATGTGGAATGCTAGGTGCCAGGACAAAGGAAAGCATGGAAAGTTTGAAGCTTTATGGTTAGGTCCTTTTGTTATAACTGGCAAAGGAGGTGATAATTCCTACTATTTGCAAAACATGTCAAGAGAAGAGCATGAATTGCCTATGCATGGGCAATATCTGAAGCCTTTCTTTTCATAGAATATCATGCACAAAAGGAATTAAGTGTTGCAAGTACATGGACAACCCTTAAAATTCTCAAAATATTTTTTATTTTGTGCACAGTAGTTTAGGGAAATCAAAAGAGATTAGAGTCTTCCAGTACATGGATAGTCTTATAAATCTCTATATATATATATATAAATAAAAAAAATTCCATGTACAGTAGTATAGGATCATTCCCGTTCCCCATCATTATCACCTCCATCACCCATTTCAATAAAACTATCATCCCGAATAAATAAAATGTATGGTCTACTCCCTCGAGAGATCTAAATTCTTGTTATACTCACAAGGAGTATACATCCCAGATAGAGCCACTATTGGGATAGAAAAATTTAAAATTTTCTTGTATTCTTACTCATCCATATTCAACCAAATCATAAAACATTTCACCCAAAATCAGAATTGCAATTAATATATCCCATAAAAAATCCTTTGACAAAACAATGTAAAGGGCCTAAATTTCTTAATATTGGAAATACTTTATATTAGCTATACCGATCCATGAGAAACTAGTTGAAATGGTTATCGGTGTGAAAACTAGGATCGAAGACTAGATTTCAGAGAATACCGATGAAGAAAGTGGCACTGATGCCCTTTCATCGGAGAGAAAACACGTGGTCACGCTGATCAGTGTGAGGAAAGACCATCGAAGAATACTCCAAAAACCTTCTCGATAGCATAAGTCATGCCGATGGTGAAGTCGTAGGACTCTCACCGAGCATCCAGTGGAACGGAAACGATTATGAAATGAGGTTTTATTGTTGTATGTTTCGTGCATTGTATGTATGTTTCAGGTTATACATTTCAATATACATACAATGCAGAACTCAAGAAAGGTTGAAATTTGGTTAAAATGATGCATCATGACTTAAAGTATATCGGAACATGCATTACACTTTATATACATCGCGGAGCTGAAAAGTAAGTAAACTAAGGTTTATAAAAATGATAAGTCTGAAGAGGTGATACAAAAGAGTTTGTATGTATTCGGCTTTGTATCTAAAAATTGGATACAAGTATTGTTGCATTTCGGAAGATACAATCAAAAAAGTGATGTAGGCTCCACCGTTTGCATATCGAGCTTGTATAAATAACAATGTATATCTTTGATATACAAGTTAAAAGGATGCAAACAAGAGATACAAACTGGATGTGAAAAGAAAGTTAAATACTGAAAAGTCTTTGTATGTTCGGGGTGCTTGTATGTTTATAATATACATACCTAATATACAAAGGAATAAAAAGCATCGCCGAGGATAAAAGATAAAGAGAGGGTTTGTATAAGATGCCTTGTATGTGTACTTATACAAGATAACATACAAATGACAATATAAAAAGAAAATATACAAGAGAATAATATACGAAACCCTACATCATGAAAGAAGAATATATTGGCCAGACATGCATAATCGGTGGAAAATCTCCAAGTCTCCCCAACCTCATAACTAGAGCTATAGAGATTTCAATAAGACTCTTGCAGAGGGAGGATGTATTGGAAGGACATATATTATTGGGAAGGATCTTGTAGATCTCACCGACGATGAAGATTACTCTGATAAAGGAAACCTGAGTGGTACTTTAGGAAGAGTCCTGCTAATGGATAAACTAAGAGATGAGACATCTCAGAAAGACAAAAGGCATCGGAACCATATGATAATCTCACAGCGATGGTTCAAGTCAAGCTGATGGCTATACAAATGATTATTCCTGCATTGGGTGAACTTTGTACTATCTCCTCAAAACATAAGAAATATCTTGAGGTCTCCAAGAAGATTACCATTAAAATTAATTTTCAAGGAGATTACAAAAATGAAGTTTAATTAAAATATTTAATTTGCCAATGGCAACTAATTAAATATTTTATTTTGTCAAAGACAATTGAATGAAGAGTTGTACCAAAGGATGCACCAGAGTGTAAAGGGTCATAACCCTAATATTGCAAGATATATATGGAGGTGTAAATCATCCACAAAAACATCAGTAGTAGAATACAATACATATAGTTTACAATGTTTCTCAAAGACCATGTTGCAAGTTTATTATTGACGAAGTAAATTGAAGTTCTCTAATTCAATGGTTGTATTCTGGCATCAATTGTTTGTTAAGATTATTCAATTGTATGGTTGTCTCTATTTCAATATTTCCTTGTTATTCAAATTAATATATCAAGTATATAGTTAATTTGTCAATGCACATTTGCTATATCTTTGTGATTGAATAAATAGGTTTCCATTTAAGGAATTAAAATCCTTCTCATCAATCACAGTAACCTGGAAGTGTTAGTTTGGATTACTAAGAAGAACCATATAATTAGGATTGCCATTCTATCTCCAAGTTAATATTATCTATTATTCTTGCATATTTCATTCAATTGGTTCCTTCAAGAAAGGATTAAATTACCTTCTTGTGAATTACAAGATATATGATTATATTGGTTGGATTATTAAGAGAGTTTGTCAGTCATTTCCTTGCACATTTATACAAGTTATAAACTAAAGTATTGTGCAAAACAGTTAGAGTTACTGCCAACTATAAGCCACTAGTCTTAGTCTTCCATTTGACTCTGTTTACCCAACAAGGCACCGGTCTCACTTCAATTCATCATTTAAATCCTTTTATTTACACAATCATAAAATTCACCTTGATATTTCTTATACAATTCATCAGATATTAGAATTAGTTAGCAAGCTTTTATCTATTCTACACCATTTGCCACTGTAGATAGATTTATTTACTTAGTTAAAATACTTATCCTCAACCTACTTTAATTTTCAAGGTTCACCCACCTAGGTTTAGTAGGACCTAAAGCACAGGGAGTCATCAAGCCCTAAAGGTTGATTCTGTTGTGTTAGTTCAAAAACATTGCAAATTTAAGTATAGAGCCTGGCATCCTCTTAGGATTAGCAACCTACATTTTTGAGATCTAATAGATCTAAGGGAATGTTAAGGGATGTTAGGACTACCTAAATCCAAGATTTTAACCTCTAGTGATGAAGGGATTGAAAGTTACATGCATCTGAGTATTAGGTTTTAGTCAATCAGTTCAATCCAGTGAAGAACAGGCCGACTTGGTGTTTGATCATTGTGTGGATTAGGAAAAGTTGTTGGTTAAGTGATTTGTGAGATCCAGTTGTATTGGCCAACATGTGTGATGAATTGAATGTATAGGTTTTGGTCTGCATTGGTACTTGGGCATGGATTCAGCCGACAGAACAATGTTCTTTAAAAGACTTTAAGTTTTTCTCAAGGCCGATTGTAGTTGATGTTAATTCATGTAGCGAATATATATGATCGATGGATTCAAGAATTTGAGTGTGTGGCTGTGTGAATATGAAAGAATAAGTGCAAAGTATAGCAGAGTCAAGTGTGAAGGAAAGAGATCTAAGCTTCAGATCATGGCAGAATAGTGAAGTAGAGAAGAAAGAGATGAAGTGTGTAAAGTTATTGTATTGTGCATAACTAGAACTGTAATTCTACATTGGTAGATGGTGTTTCTTAGTTCAAACATTCCATTGAACTCTTGTAATTGATTTTGTAGGCAATGAGCCTCTTTTGAGCAGTGAGCTCTGGGAAGTGTGCTCAAAGCCATGTGCCTTCCCCATTTGTAATAATTTTAACAGTGTATAAATTCTTGTGGGTTAACCCCCACCGTGGTTTTTCCCTTAACCGGGTTTCCACGTAAAATCCTGGTGTTTATGTGTTGTGATCTTGCTACTTAAGTTATTGTGTTCATGCTTCTTTCCTTTGAATGTATGTTATAAATTAATAAAGGAACAAAGTAATAAGTATTATAGAACACTGATTCACCCCCCCTCTCAGTGTTAATTTCAACAATTGGTATCAGAGCTTGATTCCTTGGAAGAAGTTTAATAGCTTGAGGAAGATATGGGAAAGTGTTGCAATGAATTCATCCAGGTATTCTAATGGTATCAATAAACAACTTCAAGTAGCCTTAGATGATCTTGACCTATCCAAGGTAGAAATTAGAGACCTACAAGAGAACCTTAAAGATACCGAAGATTTCATTCAGACCTTAAAAGGACAACTGAACAAATCTAATGAAAAGAGGAGGGAGCTACTTCGTCAGCTAGAAAATTAGAATGAATACAATGACATGGATGAGGCCCTGAAGGAGAAGACAAAGGAATGTGAGAAGCCAGCAAAAGAAGTTGTTCTAAAACATGAAATGGAATCAGGGGTGATGAAGCTAACCAAGGAAATTGGGGAAAGAAAGAAGACTGAGGAAAACCTAAATCAGTCTCTGAAAGAAAGAACAAAAGAGTGTTGTAGATTGGAAAAAATAATTAGTCATCTAGAGTCTTATCTACAAGAAACCAGGGACAATGAGGAAGAAATTGAAAAACAAATTGTCATTCTCAAACATGACCTAGAAGTTGCAAATGAATATAAAGAGAAATTCAAGATAAGCTCAGCTAAACTTTGTTGGCAAGAGACACTATATGGATTCATGATTGTTGTCATTGATGGCAACAAAGTTCATCCCACACATCCGCAGGACATGATGTGTCTATACCGGAAGTCAGATTGAAGAATATTGTGGTCCGGTAAATAAGAACAGAGCATGTGGCAAGGTCTGACATACAGGTCCGGATCTCTCAGAGGAAGTATCTTGGTGAAGTGCAGATTTGGGGAAGTCAAGAGGATATATATACAAGATGGATTTAGTTGTGAGAGGTGTCGTGGTCGTTAGTGATGTGTGAATAAAAGCAGAAGAGCAGAGCAGAAGCAGTAAGGAAGGTCCAGTATGTGAAAGAAAGAAGCATAAGAAAAGAGGAAAGATGAAGTGCAACAGATCCATGTATTGAGCCTAACCGGAACTGAACTCCAGCATATGTAGATGCTCCCAATCAGTTCAATTATTGTATAACACTCTTTTGTAGACAGTGAGTCTCTTGTAGGCAGTGTGCCTCTTGTGAGCAGTGTGCTCAGGTAGTGAGCCCTAATTGGCAAGTGCCATTTTATTTCTCTTTATTCTTCTAACAGAGAATAATCCTTGGGTTAATCACCCCATGGTTTTCTCCCTTAACAAGGTTTCCACGTCAAAAATATTGTGTCATGTGTATTTCCATTTCATGGTTATGTTTGCTTGTTGAATTAATGTTGCATTAATTATTAAGAAAGTTTAGAAAGTAGAAATAATTAGGATAACTAATTCACCCCCCCTCTCAGTTATCAACAATTGGTATCAGAGCCAAGTTCCTCCTAATAGAGTCTAACAACTTGAGGAAGATCTGGGAATTCAAATGGATGCATATGGTTTAAGGGAGCAACTCAAGACTGCCCTTGATGATCTTGAACAGTCAAACTCTGAAGTCAATGAATTAAAGGAAAGACTCAAACATGCTGATGATTTCATGAGAGAACTAAAAGACAAATTAAGTCTCTCTATGAAAAAGAGAAAGGAGCTGCTTCAGCAATTGGCAAGTCAAGGTGAAGCAAATGATGCAAATGAAGAGCTGAAGGAGAAAACCAAGTTATGTGAAAAGGTATCAAAAGAAGTCATTATGGTTAGACATGAAATGGAATCATGAGTTATGAAGTTTACCCAAGAAGTTGAAGAGAAAAGAAAAACTAAAGATAATCTAAAACAATCTCTCAAAGAGAAATCAAAAGATTGCCACCAAATGGATAGAATTATTAGACATCTTGAATCTGATCTTGAAGATGCTAAAGAAAATGAAGAAAAACTTGAGGATCAAATTGTCTCTCTCAAAATGGATCTTCAAACAGCAAATGAATATAAAGAGAAATTCAAGATAAGTTCTGCTCAACTTGAAGTTCTTCTTGGAAGTCAAAAGAAGGTAGATGACAAGTGTGGTTTGGGATATGAGAAAGGAGAAAGCTCCAGATTTGGTCAGAAGAATTTTGGATCAAAAAATCCAAGGAACAGGCCTAGAAGACCTCCGATAAGACAGCCTAATGCTCAAAGATATCCATCCTTCAATGGGTATTGCCACAACTGTAATAACTTTGGTCATAAAGCTAATCAATGCAGAAAGAGAATGAATCAGACCAATCCATCCTTCTCCAGACAGTGTTTCAATTGCAAAAGGTATGGTCACAAATCTCATGAATGCAGAAATAGACAAATGAACAAATCATTCAATAAGAACAGAGCATGTGGCAAGGTCTGACAGACAGGTCCGGATCTCTCAGAGGAAGTATCTTGGTGAAGTGTAGATTTGGGGAAGTCAAGAGGATATATATACAAGATGGATTTAGTTGTGAGAGGTGTCGTGGTCATTAGTGATGTGCGAATAAAAGCAGAAGAGCAAAGCAGAAGCAGTAAGGAAGGTCCAGTATGTGAAAGAAAGCAGCATAAGAAAAGAGGAAAGATGAAGTGCAGCAGATCCATGTATTGAGCCGAACTGGAACTGAACTCTAGCATATGTAGATGCTCGCAATCAGTTCAAGTACTGTATAACACTCTTTTGTAGACAGTGAGTCTCTTGTAGGCAGTGTGCCTCTTGTGAGCAGTGTGCTCAGGCAGTGAGCCCTAATTGGCAAGTGCCATTTTATTTCTCTTTATTCTTCTAACAGATAATAATCCTTGGGTTAATCACCCCATGGTTTTCTCCCTTAACAAGGTTTCCACGTCAAAAATATTGTGTCATGTGTATTTCCATTTCATGGTTATGTTTGCTTGTTGAATTAATGCTGCATTAATTATTAAGAAAGTTTAGAAAGTAGAAATAATTAGGATAACTGATTCACCCCCCTCTCAGTTATCAACAATTGGTATCAGAGCCAAGTTCTTCCTAATAGAGTCTAACAACTTGAGGAAGATCTGGGAATTCAAATGGATGCATATGGTTTAAGGGAGCAACTCAAGACTACCCTTGATGATCTTGAACAGTCAAACTCTGAAGTCAATGAATTAAAGGAAAGACTCAAACATGCTGATGATTTCATGAGAGAACTAAAAGACAAATTAAGTCTCTCTATGAAAAAGAGAAAGGAGCTGCTTTAGCAATTGGCAAGTCAAGGTGAAGCAAATGATGCAAATGAAGAGCTGAAGGAGAAAACCAAGTTATGTGAAAAGGTATCAAAAGAAGTCATTATGGTTAGACATGAAATGGAATCATGAGTTATGAAGTTTACCCAAGAAGTTGAAGAGAAAAGAAAAACTAAAGATAATCTAAAACAATCTCTCAAAGAGAAATTAGAAGATTGCCACCAAATGGATAGAATTATTAGACATCTTGAATCTGATCTTGAAGATGCTAAAGAAAATAAAGAAAAACTTGATGATCAAATTGTCTTTCTCAAAATGGATCTTCAAACAGCAAATGAATATAAAGAGAAATTCAAGATAAGTTCTGCTCAACTTGAAGTTCTTCTTGGAAGTCAAAAGAAGGTAGATGACAAGTGTGGTTTGGGATATGAGAAAGGAGAAAGCTCCGGATTCTGTCAGAAGAATTTTGGATCAAAAAATCCAAGGAACAGGCCTAGAAGACCTCCGATAAGACAACCTAATGCTCAAAGATATCCATCCTTCAATGGGTATTGCCACAACTGTAATAACTTTGGTCATAAAGCTAATCAGTGCAGAAAGAGAATGAATCAGACCAATCCATCCTTCTCCAGACAGTGTTTCAATTGCAAAAGGTATGGTCACAAATCTCATGAATGCAGAAATAGACAAATGAACAAATCATTCAATGGTAGATGCTTTGCATGCAATAGAATAGGTCATATGGCTAATCAATGCAGATCAAGAGGATATCAATCAAATATGCAAAGAAATGTTGTTTGCCAAATTTGCAATAGATTCGGTCGTATTGTAAAATTCTGTAGAAGCAAGAATCAGGACAAAAGAGGTCCGGTATATCATAATCTGAATCAAGATAAGGGGAAACAAAAGGTGAATGTGGATGAAGTTAAAAGTGAGATGAACAAGATTTGGGTAAAGAAAAGTATAGAAAATGTAGAGGTTGGATCTGCACTAGACTCTGGTGCTGATATTCCTTCTGGAAATTAAAAAGTGAGCTTTGGCTCAGGGGGAGACACAAAGAAAACCTTGTTCCCCCAGCCAGTCAATTGGTGCCGAAACTGGCACAAGAAGAGTTGCAGATTGAAGGGTTCATAAGGAAAACATCCAAACAAACTATGGTTAAGATTTGGCAGATCCGCAAGATGTTTAAAGATTAGGATTGATCCGGTTCTTCAAGTCATCCGAATAAGGCAAACTGGAACAACTTAGGTCGAGCATTTATTGCAATCTGACATTAGGGTTTGCAGAGCAATATAAGGGTTTTCTCATTAAGCATTTGTTCATTCTGCATTCAAGAAGAAAAGAAAAGGAGCTGTGCAAACAATTTCTCCCAAAAGATCAAGACGATTCTTCATACAACTCGATCCGGATTTCATCGTGTGCCCTAAACTACGTAAAAGGTATTCTTTGATCTTGATATCCTTCAGTAAGATTCTTTGATAATGGCTACTTCAAATATAATAAAGATTTCTGATAGACCTCGCCCCACATTTAAGAAACATCCATACAAATCTTTGGAGGTAGATCCCCTAGGAGCCTTCTCTAGTGTTTCGCATGGTGTTTTGCACACAGAAGATATTAGGGTTTACATACACACGAACATTGAAGAATTTGGGGAATCAAAGTTGGTAGATATCTATCACAAACAGTTGATAGATGATTCTTTTGAGATTAAACCTCAGTTTAAAGCCATCAGGGATAAGCATTTTGCACAGTGCATTCATTTCCCCTATTTTGAAGAAGATGAATGGCTCTAGTATGTATTGAGTAGAGTGCATGACAATTTCCTATGGTTGAATAAGCCATTTAAGATCACCAAAGGTGCAATTAGGCTAGTAACCAGTCTGTACTCATCCAGTGGAATACCTGTTCTCAAGTCTGTTAAGAATCAGATAGTAAGTGATGCAACCAGATCAAAATTTGACAAGACAACTATGACAATTGAAGACATCACTAAACCGGATGTCAAATTTGCATCCATGATAATTGGTTACAAGATTTATCACTCCAGTAGGGAAAATTCAATACCGGAAACTGCAGTTTACACAGCCTATCAAATATTGAAAGAAAAAGCTGACTATGATTTGTGTGAGCTTCTTCTAAGCCAACTTTTGGAAAACCTGCAAAAGATTAAGAAGGATAAGAAGAACTCCTTCAAGTATGGTGGCTTGATTCTTTGCCTATTCTTTTATTACATGAATGAGCTTCCTGGATCAAAGGGATGGGTATGGCAGAATGATAGACCAGTTGCCATCCAAATCAGGGACTATTTGCATGGGCTTGGGGATGCTAAAGCAAGAAATACAGCCCTGTGGGGATATTTCAAGAACTTTCAGAACATGATGCAAGCAAGAGAAAGAATTCCCCAGTCTCTTGTTGAGAAATACAAAGACATAGTATGCTTTATGGTAGAGACAGGATCAGTGCCTAATGGAGGCAGTAGAACCAAGAACTGTGTGGATCATGCCTATGGGGTATGAAGTTCACGAACAAATTGTAGAGCTGCATGTTTAACACGTGCTCAGTCAGCCAAAGGACCCAAAGGTAGAAAGGTTTGGAACCTTTGAAGAGCTGAGTATAAAAGTTCATGTGGAACTTAGACAACCAAAAATGAAGAGAAAAGTAAGAAAAGAAGTTGAAGAAATTGCAAAAGGCTTAGGCATCTCAAAGGAGGCACTTGATGCCAACAAGGAAAAGAGGCAGAAAAGGAAAGCAAGGAAAGTGCTCCGGTGGAAACCTCAACTCGGACCAGATCATCAAAGAGATCTGCACCTGTCATAGTCAAAAGCTCAAGAACATCAAAATCGGAAGTCTAGGCATCCGGCAAAGGAGAGAAAAGATCAAAGACAAAAGCCACAAGGGCTTATGCATGTCAAAGAGATGAAGAGGAAACTAGATCAGATGAGGGGATAAAGGAAATAAAGAAGCAGAAGAGGAAAGCATCTGGTAAACCTTCCATAGGTCAAGACAAGGAAGAAATGGTAGAGGAATTTGTTGAAAAGCCCACCCTGTCTTTAGAAAGTGTAATCAAATCAATCACTGTGGATGGAAACCTCTAACTAATGGCCGAATTCTATGATGATTACAATGAGGCTGACCAAAAGATCCTGCAGGAAGCTACAATCAAGCATCTGAACATATACAATAAGGCTTTCATTGAAATTATATCTCTTATTCCTAAGAGCCTAGAAAAGTAGTTAGAAATGAGAAAGACCAATGCCATGGCAAAAGACCTTGAGATCCAGAAATAGATAGCTATTCAGCTATATCCTTCAATCGATCCCAAGACAATGAATATGGTATTCAAAGATTGCAAGGATGAGTTCAGGAGCAAAGCAAGGATGAATCAACTTATGCTTGGTGAGACCGACAAGGTAGCCAAGGACATAGAAGAGATTCTCCGAAAAGCCTTCAAAAGATTCAATCTTCCTATCATAGAGGACTTGGGTACTGACCCCTCGGCCACAAATATTGCAGAAGAGCTCTATGAGAAAATAACAGAAGAAGTTATGGATACTGGTGCAGAAACAGTTAAGGACTTGGAATCCTCTCCTCCAGAAGAGGTGGCCCACGAACAGACTAACATCTCTCCTCCAGTTTCCCCTGCTGACTCCAGATCCAAAGGAGAAGAAAGAGTAAAGGAGAAAGAAGTGGAGGTGAAGGGAAAAGAAGATATCAGTGCAAAGGTTATGGAATGAGAGAAAGCTCCAAAAGATAGTTCAGTTACTGCAGAAGAAAAGAAAACTCTGTCTCCAGCAAGAGACACTGCAAAATCAGTCAAGGACTTTTTGACAAAAGCATCTATGGAGATTGATGAACCGGATCTATTAAAAGGGCCTCTAGACTTTGACTCTTTATATCTGGTGCAAACAATGAAGATAGCTTCATTTGCAAATGCGAAGGCCAAAGAGAAGCTACTGAAATCTCACATGGAAGATTGTGAGCTTATAGAGGTAGCATCCGGAGTTTTGGAAAAGATCATGCCATCTTTTCAGAAGGATCCCACAGCATCCTCTTCTGGTAATCTTAAAACTCTAGTCAGCAGTGTTAGTACACATTTTGATTCTCTAGAGAAGTCAGCTAAAGAAAAGGTCCGAAAGGAGTTTTTGGATAAGAGATTCTCAGAGGTACAAGGGTTGATCATTAATGATAGGAGAAATATGAATATTGGGATAAAGAGCTTAGAAAATGCTCTTAAAGATGGCAGAGAAGTATACAAATTTTGTATCTCTTGGTCCAAAGCAACAGTGGAGATTAAGAAGAAAATAAAAGAGCAAGAGGATAAACTACTAAGTTTGTCTCAAAGTTTTGATCCTCTCTCTTCCTCCATAGTAAATCAAGAGTGTCAGACTATTGCAATCACAAATGCAATAAAGTATATTGAGAAGGAAAAGAAGAACATAATTAGCCAAATGGGTGAACTCAGAAGAATCATTATCCCTAAGTTAGAGGCCATGCATGAGGCCATAAGTGATGCTCAGACTACCACCCGAACCAATGATCCGATAGATCTTAAGAGGGCAGAAGCTTTTGCGTTTTTGTTGAGTGGTCATATCTCAATTTTGGATAGAATGAAGCAAAGTTGGGCTACAGAACTCGTCCAATTGAAGACATCTTTTGCAGACATTCTTTAGTTTATGTGAGTATGCAATATGCGGCTAAGTATAGTTAAAAATTTTGAAAATTTTGGTATGCGGATCCTACCCTTTGCCATTGATGTCAAAGGGGGAGTGAGGAGCAGTGAAAAATGAGGAATCCAACTAAGGAGGAGCTCTGGAAAATGTATATAAAAATAGAGCATCAGCCAAGGGGGAGCATAGTGTAAACACTTAGTCATTTTTCACTAAGTGTTGCCATCAATGCCAAAGGGGGAGATTGTTGGCAAGAGACACTATATGGATTCATGATAGTTGTCATTAATGGCAACAAAGTTCATCCCACACATCTGTAGGACATGATGTGTCTATACCGGAAGTCAGAGTGAAGAATGTTGTGGTTCGGTAAACAAGAACAGAGCATGTGGCAAGGTTTGACAGACAGGTCTAGATCTCTTAGAGAAAGTATCTTGGTGAAGTGTGGATTTGGGAAAGTCAAGAGGACTACCTTGGGTGATAGATTCCAAGGATTTAGCCTCCAGTCATAGATGAGGAAAAAGATATGAATACTTGAGTATCGGGTTCCTGATTGGCAGTGTGATAGAGGAAGAACTGACTGGTAGAACATCAGACTTTATTCTGGATGTGTTACTGATGATGGTAAAGGTTATAAAGGTGTGAATTATGTTTGGCCAACATGATTAATGATTTCTACAAGTATATGCTTGATCCGCATTACTTGACATGCAAGGATTCAGCCGACAGATCAGAGTTTGTGAAAAGATTGACTATTCCGGGTGCCGACTAGAAAGATGATGAAATCACTTGTGTGGATATATATACAAGATGGATTAAGTTGTGAGAGGTGTCGTGGTCATTAGTGATGTGCGAATAAAAGCAGAAGAGTAGAGCAGAAGTAGTAAGGAAGGTCTGGTATGTGAAAGAAAGTAGCATAAGAAAAGAGGAAAGATGAAGTGCAGCAGATCCGTGTACTGAGCCTAACCGGAACTGAACTCCAGCATATGTAGATGCTCCCAATCAGTTCAAGTATTGTATAACACTCTTTTGTAGACAGTGAGTCTCTTGTAGGCAGTGTGCCTCTTGTGAGCAGTGTGCTCAGGCAGTGAGCCCTAATTGGCAAGTGCCATTTTGTTTCTCTTTATTCTTCTAACAGAGAATAATCCTTGGGTTAATCACCCCATGGTTTTCTCCCTTAACAGGGTTTCCACGTCAAAAATATTGTGTCATGTGTATTTCCATTTCATGGTTATGTTTGCTTGTTGAATTAATGTTGCATTAATTATTAAGAAAGTTAAGAAAGCAGAAATAATTAGGATAACTGATTCACCCCCCCTCTCAGTTATCAACAAACTTGAGGTGTTTGCTTGATAGTTAGAAGAAGACATATGATAAGCATGGTCTGGGATTTGAGAAAGGTGAAAGATCTGGATCCGATCAAAGAAACTCTGAAGCAAGAAATCAAAGAAGGAATCCTAGAAGACCTCCAGTAAGATAACCTAATGCTCAAAGGTATCCATCTTTCAATGGTAATTTTTTCAAATGCAATAAGTATGGTCATAGAGCTAGTCAATACAGAAGTCAAGTGAATCAAAATGCATCATCTTTCTCTGGTAAATGCTTTAATTGCAAAAGAATAGGTCATAAGGTTGAAGAATGCAAAAGTGGATCAAGGAATCCTCCTAAGGACAACCAAGTGTTCAGTGGAAGATGTTTTACTTGTAATAAGTTTAGGCATATTGCAATGCAATGCAGATCTAAACTTGCTCTAACATGTAATTGTCAGAAAAATAAGATTGTATGTTTCAACTACAACAAATCCAAACTCATTGCTAAATTTTGCAGAAGCAAAAAGGAAAACTCACAGGGAGGCAAAGGAAAAATAGAGCAAAAGATGGACAAAGGCAAGGGCAAAGTTGATATGAATGAGATCCAGGATAAAATGAACAAAACATGGGTGAAGAAAGGTGAAATGAATATTGACAATGGGTCTGCACTAGAATCTGGTGCTGATAAATCCTCTGGGAATTGAAACAAGAGCTCTGGCTCAGGGGGAGCTGCATTGAAAATCTAATTCCCCCTGCTAGCAAGTGGGTACCTGAATCTAGCATGTTGAATGAAGAAAGAGAATCCTATTGCAGATCTGTTAAAGAAAATTCGGGAAGAAAAGAAGCAAATGCAATTGATTGCGGAGCAATTAAAGATTGACCGTATTCAGAAATAGAGTAACCAGATGTATTAGGGTAGGGAATTTATTACAATGAAGAATTAGGTTTTGTGGAGGTTAAAATGTCATTCATTCAAACACTTGAATCACTTTGCATTTGAAGAAAACAAGGAGAAGAGCGCCTGAGCTGAAATGATGCAGGAGCATCCAGTGGTGTAAGGGCAATCTTGCATCACCCAAAAAGAAGTTAATTCAAAATCATTGTAGTTGTTTTCATTTCTTTCCATAATTAGTGTTTCTGGTTCCATAATATCTAGAATAATAATATAGGACTTTCAGTTTTTCCAAAACTGCTAAAAATAGTGACCTGCCTAATTAGGAAAGTGTACCTGCTATTTTTAGAAAGTTTGCATTTGGGCACGTAACGAAGCAAAAACTTCCAAAAAGTTACATAATGGAAATATAAGACCTTTGACAAAGGAATCAGGCAAAGATAATTTGTGAGCTGAAAGATATTAAAGTTTTTGTTTTTCGAAAAGCCCCTGAAAATTTCTGGAACGAGATATGAGGCACTAAAACTTTCCATAACATCCTGAAAAGTTGATGAAAATCCATTTACAAATTTCTGGCATGATAGTTCACATCATGAGCTTTCCAGTGCTTAAAACAGTTCGTCAATCAGACACCTGGATCAAAAGTTATGCTTCCCGGAAGTTGACCTACTTTTGGAGGGAGTTGCAAAATTTGAAATTTAGCTGGAAACTGCCAAAAAGTGCTATTTATGACTATTTTGGGAACCCTGGGCAATAGTAGAGTTAAGGGGGCCAGTGTAGAGGCAAGAATAGGTGGGAAACAAAAACCCTAACTGATTTGGGGTTACAGAAGGCCGAAGATTCTAGAGTCTTGAGGTTGGGAAAGCTGTAATGTGTTGCAGCCAGTAGAGGATTCATCCTCTGATTGTAATTGAGCTTCTGTAATGTAATGAGTTACCCAGTTCAATAAAAGAAAGTTCTATTTGCCGTGTTTAATATCTGTTATTGTGTGTTTTGTGATTTAGCCCCTTCATCAAGTGGTATCAAAGCGAGGGTTCCTGAGTGTGTAGACAGATCACCGACCGTGAGGCAGTTTGCACCAGGACCTGAGGTTGTGGGTTTGCTGCGGAGACCAAGATGCCTCCACGAAGAAATCATGTTGGGAGGAATGCTTTGATGGAAGAGGGTTTTAGATCCCTACAAAGGCAAATTGATGCATTGCAAGAGGAGCTACGAAGAGGGTTTGAGCTGAGGACAAGAGAAGAAAGTGAAGATGAAGTTAAAGAAGAGCTATCTGAGGAAGAACAAGAAGCTGCAGAAGATGCTGCAGAAGTAAGGTTGTTGAGGGTCATTTCGAAGATCAGAAAGAGGCCCAAGATTGAAGTTTCTACATATTCTGGAGATTTGAATGCAGAACATCTTATTGATTGAATCAATGACATGGAGGAGTATTTTGAGTATGAAGATGTGGAGGACCCAGATCGGGTTAAGTTTGCAAAAACAAAGTTGAAAGGCCACACCAATATTTGGTGGAAGGAGGTCCAATTAGAGAGGAACAGAAGAGGAAAAGCAAACATTACTAGATGGGATCGGATGGTGGAGAAACTGAAGAAGCAGTTCATTCCTGTGGACTATGAGATGGAGTTGCTGAAGAAACTGCAAGGACTAAAGCAAGGTAACAAGTTTGTTAAGGAGTATACAGAAGAGTTTTATAAAATCACTATCAGGACAGGCCATGTAGAGCCCAATAAGGAGAAGGTAGCCCATTACATTAATGGGTTGAGGCTGAGTATTCAAGAGGAGTTGAGCCTAGTCAGAATGACCACCATAGAAGATGCGTACCAATTTTCCTTGAAGGTGGAAGAGAAGCTGAATAAAAGATTTGACAGCAAGCAAAGGGGAAGAGGTCAAGGCGGAAAGAGTGGTGGAAGACCCTATGGGGGCCAAAATGAAGATGCAAAGAAAAGTGAAGAAGTTGGTACCAGTCAAAATCAGAGAGGTGATAATACCTACTGCCCTCGTGACCAGAGCAATGGTGAGCAAAGAGGAAGAGGAAGAGGCAGACTTAGGCAAGGACCTGGAAGAGGAGGTTTCAGAGGAATCTATTTCCAATGTGGAGAAGAAGGGCATCGAGCATACAAGTGTCCGCAACATCAAGGAAGGATGAATAGAAGAACTGAAGGTAATGCATGAGTTGCACATGTGGATGAAGATGCTCAGTCTGAGCACTCTGAAGATGCAGAAAGGGAAGAAACCCTAGTTGTCAGAAGAACTTTGTTGAATGAGGAGAAAGAACCCAATTAGAGGAAGAGTTTATTCCGCACAAGGTGCAAATGTGAAGGTAAGTGTTGTGATATTATTATTAATAGTGGAAGCATTGATAATCTTGTTTCAGAGGAGATGGTTGACAAGTTGAAGTTGACAAGAAGAAAGCATCCACATCCATACCGGATTGCATGGTTGCAGAAGGACCATAGAGCTTTGGTCAATGAACAGTGTTTAGTGAAGTTCAAGATTGGTGACTACCATGATGAGGTGCTGTGTGACATCATACCGATGGATGCATGTCATATGTTATTGGGGAGGCCATGGCAGTATGATCGGAGTGCTGTCCATGATGGCTGTGCAAATACATACTCCCTAACAAAGGATGGAGTCCATCATAAGTTGAAGCCCTTGAAGGAGGTGGAAGAAAAGGTATGCAGTACTACCAGAATTTGCTTGGTAGATGGTAGAAAGTTTTTGGAGGGTATGAAGCATGAGCGTCATTACTTTGCATTGATTCCTAAGATTAGTCAAGCAAAATGTGAAGATGTACCAGCAGAAGTTTTAGATATATTGGAAGAGTTCTAGGACATTATCTCTGATAATGTACCAGAAGGTTTAACACCAGTAAGGAAGATAAGTCACCAAATGGATTTGATACTAGGAGCCAATTTGCCAAACAAGGCAGCCCACAGAATGACCCCTACAGAGAATGAAGAGCTAAACAGACATGTTCAGGAGTTGTTGAGGAAGGGACTGATAAGGGAGAGCCTAAGTCCATGTGCGGTACCTACAGTACTAGCACCAAAGAAAGATGTAGAATGGAGGATGTGTGCAGACTCTCGAGCCATCAATAAGATAATGATCAAGTATAGATTTCCATTGCCAAGAATGGATGACATCATGGACTATTTGAGTGGAGCAAAGTACTTCACAAAAATTGACCTGAAGAGTGGGTATCACCAGATCCGTATCAGAGAAGGGGATGAATGGAAGATAGCCTTCAAGACAAAGGAAGGTTTGTATGAGTGGTTAGTCATGCCATTTAGTCTAACCAATGCACCAAGCACATTCGTGCGGCTCATGAATGAGGTACTAAAAGAATTTTTGGGAAGTTTTGTTATTGCTTATTTGGATGATATTTCGATTTTCAGTAAGACTTGGGATGAGCATCTGATGCATATCAGAAGAGTTCTAGAGAAGCTGAGGGAGGAGAAGTTGCTGATTAATCTGAAGAAATGTAGTTTTGCAAAGAAAGAGTTGGTATACCTAGGATTTGTTGTCTCAGAGGAAGGTCTTAAGATGGACCCAGAAAAAGTAAGGGCTATCATTGAGTGGCCTACACCAAGGAGTGCAATGGAGGTAAGATCTTTTCATGGTTTGGCAAGTTTTTACAGAAAGTTTATCAAGAATTTCAGTAGCATTTGTGCATCTCTAACTGAGACAATGAGAGGGGATAGAAAAGAGTTTAGATGAACTAAAGGAGTAGATAAGAGATTTGATACATTGAAGCAGAAAGTCGTAGAACAACCTGTTTTGGCACTTCTAGATTTCAATTAGGTATTTTAGGTAGATTGTGATGCTAATGGTTGTGGTATAGGAGCTATTTTGAGCCAAGATGGTAATCCCATTGCCTATTTTAGTGAGAAGCTTAATGATGCCAAGAAAAAGTATTCTGTTTATGATCATGAATTTTATGCAATAGTTTAGGCTTTGAAGAAATGGAGACATTATTTGTTGCCAAAAGAGTTTGTTTTGTATACTGATCATCAGGCTTTGCAGTATATTAATAGTCAAGGGAAGTTGAACCAAAGGCACTTAAAATGGGTTGAGTTTTTGTAGAGTTATACCTTTGTTTTGAAGCACAGGAGTGGGAAGTCCAACAGAGTTGCACATGCCTTGAGCAGAAGGCAAAATTTGTTGACAGAAATGAAGATAGAGGTTGTTGGGTTTGATGAGCTCAAAAGTTTGTATCCTGAAGATCCAAATTTTGTAGAGGCTTGGAAAGCTTGTCTGGAGCCTGTTACTTTGGACAGGACAAAATGGTTGGATTTCATAATCCAAGATGGCATGTTGTTTAGAGGAAGCCAGTTGTGCATTCCGAGGAGTTCCATGAGAGAGAACTTGATTAAGGAGAAGCATAGTGGAGGATTGGCTGGACACTTTGGTTGAGATAAGACCATTTCTATTGTTGGTGAATATTATTATTGGCCACAGCTACAGCAGGATGTGAAGAAGTTTGTGCAGAGTTGCAGAGTATGTCAGATGGCAAAAGGAACAAGTCAAAATACAGGATTGTATCAACCATTACCTATACCAGAGAAGCCATGGGATGATATTAGTATGGATTTTGTTCTTGGCTTACCAAGGACACAGAGAGGGCATGATTCTATTTTTGTGGTGGTGGACAGATTCTCAAAGATGGCACATTTTATTCCTTGTAAGAAGACTAATGATGTTGTTCATATTGCAGAGTTATTTTTCAGGGAAGTGGTGAGACTACATGGTCTACCAAAGAGCATAGTTTCAAATCAAGATAGCAAGTTTGTTGGTTATTTCTAGAGGACATTGTGGAAGAATTTGAAGACAGATTTGAAGTTTAGTTCTGTACACCATCCACAGACTGATGGGCAAACTGAAGTAGTGAATAGGAGTTTGGGTAACCTGCTACAATGCTTAGTAGAAGATAAGCTCAAGGGATGGGATTTGATTTTACCACAGGTAGAATTTGCTTACAACAATTCTATTAATAGAAGTACTGGTAAATCACCATTCCAAATTGTATATGGCAATAGCCCAAGAAATGCTTCTGAGTTAAGGAAGCTAGACAATGGAGAAAAGACAAGTGCTGAAGCTGAAGACTTTGCAGAACATCTGAAGAATTTGCATGAAGAGGTGAGAAAGCACATTAATAAAATGAATATTCAGTACAAGGCTAAGGCTGATCAGAAGAGGAGATATAAGGAATTCTAGGTAGGAGATGAAATCATGGTTCACTTGAGAAAAGAAAGGTTCCCAACTGGAACATACAATAAGTTGAAAATGAAGAAATTTGGACCATGCAGAATCCTGAAGAAGCATGATTCAGGAAATGCATATGAGGTAGAGCTGCCAAGTGGGATCAATATTTCCCCTATTTTCAACATTGCTGATTTATCATAATATCATGAAGGTGGAATAGAGGATGGACCAACAGAAGTGCAGTGGAGTATTCCGGTATCTACTTCAATGGAGGCGATAGAAGAGATCTTGGATAGCTGTGTGGGAAGAAGTACTCGAAACAAGAAATATGAAGAATATCTGGTAAAATGGAAAGGAAGGCCTATTGAAGATTCTTCTTGGTTGTCTATGGCAGAGGTTGATTGTTTGGGTTTTCCTCACACAAACACATGAGACGTGATAGGGTCACTTCTCAAATTACCCTGGGTGTCTGATGCAGGAGCATCTAGTGGTGTAAGGGCAATCTTACATCACCCAAAAAGAAGTTAATTCAAAATCATTGTAGTTGTTTTCATTTCTTTCCATAATTAATGTTTTTGGTTCCATAATATCCAGAATAATAATATAAGACTTTCAGTTTTTCCAAAATTGCTAAAAATAGTGACCTGCCTAATTAGGAAAGTGTACCTGCTATTTTTAGAAAGTTTGCATTTGGGCATGTAATGAAGAAAACACTTCCAGAAAGTTACATAATGGAAATATAAGACCTTTGGCGAAGGAATCAGGCAAAGATCATTTGTGAGCTAAAAGATATTAAAGTTTTTGTTTTCTGAAAAGCCCCTGAAATTTTTTAGAACGAGATATGAGGCACTAAAACTTTCCATAACATCCTAAAAAGTTGACAGAAATCTATTTAGAAATTTTTGACATGATAGTTCACATCGCGAGCTTTTCGGTGCTTAAAACAGTTCGTCAATCAGACACCTGGATCAAAAGTTATGCTTCCCGGAAGTTGACCTACTTTTGGAGGGAGTTGCAAATTCAAAATTTAGCTGGAAGCTGCCAAAAAGTGCTATTTATGACTATTTTGGGAACCCTGGGTAGTAGTAGAGTTAAGGAGGCCAGTGTAGAGTCAAGAATAGGTGGGAAAACAGAAACCCTAACTGATTTGGGGTTACAGAAGGCTGAAGATTCTAGAGTCTTGAGGTTGGGAAAGCTGTAATGTGTTGCAGCCAGTAGAGGATTCATCCTCTAATTGTAATTAAGCTTCTGTAATGTAATGAGTTATCAAGTTCAATAAAATAAAGTTCTATTTGCCATGTTCAATATCTGTTATTGTGTGTTTTGTGATTTACCCCCTTCATCATGAAATTTCAGAGATTTGAAGTGTGAAGAATGAATTCAACAACTAACCCTAATTTCATGAAGAAAAAGGTATTTCTCTGCAAAGATTTGAACTTGTAATCTTTTTAAATGGCTACACTTTTGTTTGTGAATATCACTGAGAGACCTAGGCCAAAGTTTAAGAAGCATCCTTTCAAATCCACCGAAGTTGATCCAATGGGAACTTTTTTTGCCATTTCATATGGAGTTCTTCACACATAGGACATTAGGACTTACATTCACATGCCTCTAGAGGAGCATAACTACAAGCTTATTGATTTGTTCATGAGTCATTTAAAAGGTGATTATCTTGAGCTCAAACTAGAGTACAAAGCACAGGAAGACAAGAAATTCATACAATTTGTTGAGTTTCCAACCTTTGCAGAGGACGAGTGGGTCTGGTACATCTTAAGCCAAGTCCATGATGAATTTTTATGGATGAACCACCTGTTCAAAATCACAAAAGATGCAATAAGGGTGGTTACAGGACTGAATTCAACTAGTACCTTGCCTTAGTTGAAGGCTGTGAAAAATCAAGAAGTTATAGAGGCAACCAGATCAAAATTTGACAAAAGAGCCATTACTATCAATGACATAGAGAATCATGGGGTCAGATTTGCATCAATGGTGATAGGATACAGAATATATTACTCTAGCAGAGAGAATTTAGTTTCTAGAACAACCATCTATACTACCTATAAGATGGTAAAAGAAGATACAGACTATAATCTCTGTGAACTGTTCCTAAACCAGCTCATGGAGAACCTAAGCAAGATTAAGGACAAAAAACACTCATTCAAATTTGGTACATTAATTATGTGTCTCTTCTTCTATTTCTTGAGTGAGATTCTGGGAACCAAAAATATAATTTGGTCAAGTTACAAACCTGTAGCAGTCTAAATTAGGAATCACTTGAGTTGTTTGGGTAGTCATGATACACAAAAGACTACACTTTGGGGATTCTTCAAGAGCCTATTCAAATTCTACTTGGATGTCCCTTCTCTCAAGAATGCTAGCGATGGATGTGTACAAAATTTTGTTGGGTAACGGCCTTACCAAATGACTTCAAGAGCCTATTCAAAGGATGGCCAATCAGACCTTGGTCTGGCCTTTTAAGCAATTTGTGGGTTATTTATCCTTCCCTCCTCATATGGGAGATTTGGAAGGAAAGAAATAGGCATACTTTTTAATACAAGGAAATGGCAATTGACTCCTTTAGAAACAAGGTGGAGGTCATTGTTGTGGAGGTGGTCAACAACAAATCGAGCACATGTTCAATTCAGACAAGTAAATTCACTGAATTAGATGGACAAATGAGATTCTGATGGCACGAAATAAAAGTACCTCCACATATTGTGAATGGGAAGAAGGCTTCCTCCACTAAGCGTAGGTAGGGAAAATGGCAACCACCAAAGGGCGGATGGTTCAAATTGAATTTTGATGGCAACTTGAGGAGAAATCCTGGCCCCTTAGGAGTTGGGTGTGTCATTAGAATGTAGAATGGAGATCTTGTGCATAGATTGTCCATTTCTCTAAGCAAGGACACTAATAACATTATTTAATTCAATGCTGCAGAGACCTTGAGGTGGAGAAGGTGGAAATTGAAGGTGATTTCCCATTAGTAATCAATCAATAAGAGTAGGCTCAATGCCAAATTAGAAATTGAAGGCAATGCTGGAAAAAATATTGGAATTGCTCAAAGGCATTGAGGAATTCATAGTAAACCACATCTACAGGGAAGATAATAGAGAAGCAGATGAATTAGCAAATTGGGTTGTCGATGGGATGGAATACGGTGCAATTGGGCCTTCTCATCAAAATAATGATTGATCAATCCAAACAACAACTAAGATACATGATGACATGGATGGTATTCCCCATGACATGATTGGAAGCTAACACAGATGCAATTACTAGTGACACATTGGAAGATGAGTTGGCACCTCATAACAAGGCACGTGAGTGAATAGGCCTCAAGCTAAAAGGAGTAATCATTTGACATTAATACTTAGATAGCGGGATGTACTCAACTTTGATGGAAGCAACATCACCACTCGAGGCCAAGATGATTCCCACAGGTGCGGAAGGGCTGTAAATCTGAAGGACAAGACAGATCTTAATGCTTCCCTAAAGTGAGACATGTGAATTATAATGGAAGCCCCTTTAAATTAGAAAGAGCCAAGCAGAATCGGTAACTACGATAGAAGGAAATGGAGACTCCCATTAGGCTGAGAAGTATCAGATGACAAGTTGCCTTCCTGGGAAAAATCATTGATAATCGTCTAACAATTATCTATAAACAGAAGAGAAAACTCTTCATTGAAGCTGTAAGATGGTGTTGGGCAGAAATGTTTTGGTCTCTGAGGAGCACCAAGTCAACATGGACATATCTTCAAGGTTCTTGGCATCGTTGCTCGACCTAGGAGGCTCAAAGGTGGATGCTCTTCTCTACCTTAGGGAGACATTCAAAGCAACCATCCTAGTGGATGATGTAGAAAGCACTATCTTTACACATTTGGAGGTTGGGATTCCATAGGTCAAGGATCTGCCAAAGCTTTTGGAACCAAGATTGTAGGTGGAGAGATTGCCTTTCCTTTTGGATTTGAATGGCTAGCAGTTGGTTAACCACAGGGGGAAGGTGGCCTAGGGTAGAGACTTCATTCATTGTGCCACTGGCATGGATAGGGAGGAGTCGACATCTTGGATCGAGGCCTTCACGATCTTGGTTTTCTCAAGTGAATTTTACTAGCCAGAATAAGTAAAGTGAAGGCAGGGGGTTGGACAACTCTTTTCTGGTCTTTTGGGTTGTCAGGTGGTAGCTTCCGAGGAGTCAATTACTAGTCTGAGATGTCTAAGTAGTCTAGTTTTTATGCAAAAAGTTATCTTTTTGAAATTTTGTAATTCTGGACATTACTATAAATGAAAGACTTGAGCATCTATGCTCAACCAGGATGTAAATTTAATTTTCATTAATATAATATACTGCACTATGTTGCATCTTGATGATAAAAAATAAAATAAAATTATAATTATAATTATATTATATATTATATTTAGAATTAAAGTTAGGGGTTAAAATTAGGGTTAGGGTTAGTGTTTAGGTTAGAATTAGGGTACCTATTTTTAAGGAACATTTTAATCTCAATGTTGAACCCTAAAGCTAATTCGAATAATAACTGTAACCCTAATACTACCCATAACCCTAACTTTAACCCTTACCCTTATTTTAACCCTAAGGGTGATCCTAATTAAAACCCTAATAACAGTAACCCTAACCCTAATTATAACATTAACCCTAATTAGAGTCGTAACTCTAATTCTATCAATAACTCTGATCATACAAGCAATTGTTTGATTATATATCCACCCTAATTCTAATTCTAAGCCTTATTTTAACCCTAACCCTTATTGTAATTGTAATATCTTTTTGGTTATGTATTTGTGCTAATTGAAACCCTAATTATAACCAAACCCATTATCCTAATTCTAAATATAACCCTAATTCTTACTATCACCTAAATGCTAACCATAATTATACTCCTAACCCTAACCTTAAACTAAGTCTAATTGAAACCCTAACCTATTTTTTTAAATAATCCTAACCCTAAGTAAAATTCTAACCCTTATCCTAATTATATTTGTAAACTTAATTTTAATCCTAACCATAATTGTATCCCTAAACTGAACCCTAATTATAAATCTAACTATAACCCTACATCTAACCCTAACACTACTTCCAATCCTGACACTAATTTTAATCCTATCCATAAATGTAACTCTAACCCTAATTATAACAAATCTCAAACAATGGGTTATCAAAAATCACCACAAATTAATTTTTCCAATCATGTTCATGTGAAGAAAGTAAACTACTGCTATGATTAATACTAAAATTAGAACCTTCATACCTGTCATCATGTCCCAAGTCACTTGTGCCTCTTCCTTATTATCCTCAATAGTCAACTGTGAATCTAAATCAACAAGGCCACCATGTCTCTACTCAAGATCAGCTACATGCAATGTGAAATCAAATTTATTTTCAAAATCAAGAACACCACCACCAATGCCATCAATGCCATCCTTCATGCATAACTGTGGAGATTAAGTTAGAATAGAACTATAGTCAAAATGAAATTCATCCCAAACAGGATCCTCCTCATACTTAGGTGCCATGACACCTAGATCCCAAGTGCTAAAAGGTTGATTGCTCTATTAAAAAAATGTGCTCATTGTACTCTTCATGATTGGTTGCCTGTATGAATAAATCACTCTCCAACTCCTTAGTACTAGTGTCATCATAGTCATTCCTCTCCATAGGCTTGGTTTGAAGTTCAAGCCAAACACCACCTATATCATCATCACTGAAAATAAATGTAGAATCATCATTAGTAGCTAATTTGAAGGCTTCATCGTATATGTTCTCAATATGCCCATCATCTGAAGGTATATTAATGCTCTCAACTATCCCAACATTTGTATTAGTGTTATCAGCTTCATTGGATAGCTCTAAATATGTATTCAAGGATATTGTTTTTCTACTTTCATTGCACACATCCTCATTCTTAGTAGTTGAATGCATAATCATAGATTCATCTTGAAGCTCTATAACATATTCCTCATGCTCCAAGACAATCTCTCCATTTTTTGTTGCATCAATCTCCTCAATATCCAAGAATATCTTTCCCTCACATTGTTTTAACACTTTGTTGACCAACTCATAAGTAGTTGTAGAGACATCATGTTCTTGCCTCAAAATAGCCAACACCATAGACATAAGGGGATGGGAATTAGTATCATATTCATCAATGATTAGGACTATAATTGTTTGCATGTAAGAAAAAACAACTTCTCCATGATCCTTACTATGGATGCTATGAAATAATGAAACATATGAAGAATAAGATCATCACATTCTAAATCAATCAAAAGATAATAAGATCTGCTCAAGATTTCCATCACTTCTAACATCTTAACCCTCATACCAAAGGAAGGGCCTTAGTCATTAGGTAACCCATGAAATTTCTCAACAATCAACTATATAATCTCCCTCATTATGTCATCTTCATAGGGAACCTCAGGAGGTTTAATCCTTGTGATCTTACTTAGACAATTGGTGACTAAAAACTTTACCCTTTTATTATGATGTCTCATAAGCATTGGCTTAACCAAAGAATGCACCACAAGATTCATAGCAAGTTGCATCAACTTAGAAGGTCATTGTCCAACCTTGTAAAGACACAATTCTACTTCCTCCAAAATGCTACGTAGAACCCTTTTTGACTAATGTAGGTGTTCAAGATTCTTACCGACATTATAAAGTTTCTTTTGTAATTTTTCTTCACTAAATATGTCCATGACTTTGAATATGTTACTTAACTACATAGGATGGCAAGATACAATTGCACTTTGATACCACTATAGTATCCCCTATCCAGATTTGCCTTCAAAACTCCAATTTATTCTGATTTATAGTGTATTGACATTTTGTCAAACACTTGACATACTATTGTTATCACCAAGGATAACTTTAAGAACCCCCTGGAGAAGGTGTACAAACCTGGCAAATCATGTATACTTCCCGAGAAAAATATTAATTTTATTGACAATTTTTTTCATTTTTATAGGAAAACAATAATCTCAATTGGTGAATCTTTTGTAATTGCTAGACGTCTGTGGAAAATCCTTGTGAATTGTAATTTTTTAAAACCAATAAAATATTTTCATTGGCAATTAAAACACATTTTCAAACTAATAAAATATTTTCATTGGTGAATTAAAACCTATTTTCAAACCAGTAAAATATTTCTTTGGGCGAATTAAACCTATCTTCTAAATAAAAGTTTTTTTTGTTGGTAATTTAAATCTATTTTCAAACCCAAAAAATTATTTTCAATGGCGAATTAAACCAATTTTGTAACCAATAAAAAAAATCATTGGTGAATTAAATATAGTTTCAAACCAATAAAAAATTGATTGGCAAAAAAAACTGTTATGCCAATAAAAAATCATATCATGTGTTGTGAAAATATCAAATGCTACATATTGTTCTATTCTGGGACAAATTTTCCACACATCCAAATTCCTTAATAAAGTGTCTAGAATGGGGACAAGTGTCAACATATTTATTATGTTTGAAGCAAGATGTTAGTGCAAATTAATATAACCAATGACCATTTGATGAATTTTTGATGGACGGTTGTAGTTGCAGTCCAGAAGAAAATGTCTGAAACACTAGACCAGTGACTTTAAACCTCCAGAATAACACTTGAACTGTTAGATTTCCAAATATCAATGGTTGACATTTCATATGAGAAACCTAGTTTTTAACTTTCTAGTTTTTTATGTTTTCAGAAACTTTAAATTTCTTCTTTTGCTTACCTGAAAACTTGCTGCATGTCTAGACTATGTTCATGCTTGAAGTAATGATGCAAAAAATCCTAATCTTGTTCCTTTTGAAGCTTCATGGCATAGGTTTTGAGGCATTAATGCAGGTAGCCTCAGCCTTAATCTCACATTCGCGTCACAGGGTGCCTTCAATGTTCCTCATAAAAAATTTAAACCTGCGATGTTGATCTAAATTTGTCCTTGTGAAATTGACGACTACCATTCACCTGCTAGATTTGAAAATCTAGGTCATCATCATTGAAAAATCTTCGACCAATAAGAACAAGACATGTTAGATGTACCTCCTTTGCTGACCGCATCACCTTTTGTCCGATTTGGACATGTGGCATCATTTCACGACATCGTAGCCAGAAATAGCCCACAACTTACCTACCCTGTGTGAGTGTACTAAGGCCTCCACACGTCTCCTTTTCATTTTCTTTTCATTTATTTATTAAGATGAGACCACATGTCGCTATCTTGCAACCACGTAGCAAAAAGTCCATTCTGGCAAGATTCCCTTGCGAGCTTGCGCAACCGTTAGATTTAAGCTCCCTGTAGATCACTTCTTAGGTTGACACCTGGTAGCATATGGTTCATCGATCTAGGATCTTTGATTAAGGGGTTGTAAGCCTAGATTCCTTGATAGGTGTCACCTTGTTGTAGCCATACAGAGAGATGATGATGTCATCTATGATGCGCTGCAGTGCTGCGAAATACTTTTAAATAACACTTTATACCCTCACGAAGACTTAGGACATAGATTTAATATTTTATGGGCTATAAAGGGTAAACTTATGACATGGGGCCAGTCATCTAACGAACATAAAGGTCTCAAGTTATAACTTAAGTAACTAGGGACTTACTACAAGCGGTCTGTTGTTATATATGGAGCCTAATCAAACTTGAAGGTTAAATTTTCCCTACTTTTATTGGTACAGTTTCCCCCCAAATTATTTAATGAGCATTTGGGGGAAGCACCCCCAAGACAGGGTCAAGGGGTAGTGCCCATGGCATGCTCCCTGTTGTGATACAGGGCAAGGTCAATGGGAAGTGCCCCCACAGGGGCTCGAGGGCAACACATCAGGAGTTATTTTATAAATGCATTGGGAGTTATTTTTTCTATTGGCCAACATAAAAAACCCTATTTTGTAACTAACATAAGTCTTGATAAAAATGGCTAAGGGTTGGGGTTTTTGGTTGAAATATTGTATTGTAGCATTTGCAGTGGTATTGAGTTGCAAGGATTGCTAGTTGTAATTACTTTGATTTGCTGGATAATAATATTGGACTCTCTATTGGTGGATGTAGCCCGAGTTTGGGTGAACCACGTTAAAACATGTCTCTTGCTATCATTATTTATGTGTATTTCATTCCTCTATTTAATCTTTATTTGCATTTAATTGATATCTTCTGCATGCAATTCCTAACATAGTCAACAAGGATTTAAAATATAAAGCACATGATACCTAGGGACATAGGCATAAAAGATTTTAAAGGTAAACACTTGCAATTTTATGGACCTAAAACCCTAAACCCATACAAGTACCACTAGATTGCATATGTGCAACATAGTTTGGAAACTCTATTAAGTATTATCTATATAATTAAGTCAAATCAAGTATAAATATTTGCATGTAGATTAAATTCACTTGAATAGATGTCATATCACTTAAATATTGGCACGCTTGGAAAGATATCCCAAATCTTTGAAGCCGAAGACCATTAATGAAGCCTAGCTCTATTTAATGGATCCCAACAATGCTTTCTCATACCAAAGATTGAAGCTAGCTTAACAAAGAAAATGGATACGCCAATTTGCCTTATAGTGCTATGAAGGCAAATTGCTTTCTTGGGATTCATCACAAATTTGAGGCTTAAAGCAATAACAAAGCCTCATAGAATTACCCATTTGTGTTTCCTAGAGTTGGAAGCCGTGAAAATGGTTCTTGGGAGGGATTTCTTAATAGATAGGAATAGATAAAGATTGAATTCTGACATAGCTTCTTAGTTCTTGGCATCATTGCTAGACCTTGGAGGTGTGAAGGTGGATATTCTCGTTCTATTGCGAGAATTTTTCAAGCCAATTTTTTTGGGTAATGATTTGGAGGTGGTTCTTGGGGCAGAGATGAGTGTGGGGATTCTATGGTCTTCTAAACTATCATTGGTGGTTTTTGGGGTAGAGATGGGTGTGGTGGTTCCACGGCTTCCCTTTCTTCTCAATATGATAGATGGGGCTCTCACCCACCACCATCACTAGGCCACCATCGGTCAAAATTTTCTAAGGTGCTCTCGAGCTCTCGACATGGAGCCAAATCTAGAATGGGTGTTGTGCTTCACAGAGATGGTGGAAATAGGCAATTTCTATGGTTTCCTTTAGCCAGCATTTTGATTTTTGGGGTAGAGATGGGTGTGGTGGTTCCACGACTTCCCTTTCTTCTCAACATGATAGATGGGGCTCTCACCCACCACCATCACTGTGCCACCATCGGTCAGAATTTTCTAAGGTGCTCTCGAGCTCTCGACATGGAGATGAATCTGGAATGGGTGTTGTGCTTCACAGAGATGGTGGAAATAGGCAATTTCTATTGTTTCCTTTACCCAGCATTGTAATATTATCATATGTAATACATGGGAATTTTTTGTATCAATATGCTAGGGGTGTAGCTATCCCCCAAGTGTAAGAATTTTTTGAATTAATATCAATTGAATACCTACTTTCAGGGCTTAAATTTGATAGTTGTATAGCTATATTTAGACATTTTTGCTGTAAAATACAATCAAAATTTTAAAAATACTATATCATATGAAAGGAGAGATTTTGGACAAACTATCAAAATTTCTATAGGATTATGCTTACATATATATATATATATATATATATATATATATATATATATATATATATATATATATATATATATTTGGGTTCTATATAATCTACTTATACTAACGTATGCCATAGTATTTTAAAGGCAATATTGAATAGATTACTGTCATAAGAAAATTGCTTGACATGCAAGGTCGACTATCAAATTTAAGCCCTATGGGCCACTTTGCAAATTTAAAACATAAAAAATATTTGCATGTAGATTTAAAACATAAATCAATACAAATGAAAAAAGAATGTTGCAAGAAAATCGACAAATTACATTATAAATTGTTTACATATCATAAATTACTCGATCGTTCGATGAACATTTGATGGATGGTTGTAGTTGCATTTTGGAATGAAATGCATAGAGCACTGGGCTTGTGAACATAAATCTCTGGAATCACCCTATAACCATTATGTTTACAAAGATAAACAGTTTAGAAATTGTTGTGAGTTGTCAATGCAGGACAATTGTCAGCCATGTACTAATTGTGTAGTCTTGAAGTAACATGTTGACTTGATGTTTCATTCACTTTAATATTCGTAAAAAAAATCACTTTATATAAAAAAGCAAACTTTCTACTACTAAGTGATTTAATTTTTAAGTGATACGGTTAGCACACGGGGAGATTTCATATTTCTCATTGTAGTGCACTAGGGAGATTTCAGATTGCTCATTGCAGTGCCACTTCCAACAAAGTCGGTAAGACAAAAGACAAAATTCCTAGGCTACATTTCAATATTTCTTAAAATCTTATTTTGTCAAACTTTGGGTTTAGAGTTGAGAGACTTAAGAAAAATTAAGGACTGAAGAGCGAATTCACAATTTCACACTGTATAAGCATGTCTACCACCACTAGCAGACCAGACAAAGTTTTTGGGAAAGGTAGAGCAAGTTCAGATAGAAAAATAGATTATTCTAGATTTCTTAAAACCTCAAGTTTGACTAATGAATACCATGATATTTATGATCCTAAAATCTATGGTAAAATTACCACATAACTTAGATTTTCATGTGACAAGATGGTTGCAAACCAAAAGCATGTTAATAATATCAATGCACTGTGGGTAACTGGATTAGGGCGCATGATGTTACTTAAGGTTTTTCCTTTCCAAAAATTTATCATGGTATGTGCCCATAATTATGATGATAACAAAAGAGCAATTGTAAATAAAGATACCAAAGAAGAAATTTTATCCATTAATGCATAAGAATTTGGAAAAGTGTTCGGGTTTACAACCGAAGCATTTGGAGACATCCACATTGACCTAGAAAAGCTTGCTAGTGATTATGAAGCAGCAGATGAAAGGGACAAAAATATTTTCCTAAGTAAAATAGTTCAAGAAGGAAACAAGTTGAAAGGTAACCATAAGCCTCCTTATCCTTTGGAAAATTTTAAATCATGGGCTCAGAATACTATTTCCATGCTAGCATTTTGCCTTGGACTAGATAGCAATTGCGAAGTGGATGCAAGCCTCCTTGAAATGGTATATAATATCCATTCTGGTATTGGTGTACATGTCAAATATAAATTTATTAAGCACATTGTAGAATCCATGCATAAACAATTTTTAATGATTAAAGGAGGTTCCACCAAGGCATTTAGGTTCATAACCTACTTGTGCTATTTTTTTCTATTCAAATTTAGTGGAATGTTTCAGATCAACAAGATTCAAATTCAGCCCTATAGTAATGCTGAGGAACAAAAAATGGCTCCAGTATAAGCGGAACCTCCTACAACAATTTAATGAAAAATGAACGAAATAATAGAAATAGTAGAACACATAAGGAATTTATTGATCACAGGCCACTTCGAGGGGGCAACCTCCTTTGAGCAAGCTTAATACAATAAACTCGTGGATGCCTTCATTGGCCTCAACATGTACTTATATACTAGGTCTAATCTAAACAACTATTACTTCCCATGAATGTGGGATAATACAATATACTCACGGGATGACTTACAAAGCATATGTGTCCAAATGTAATATACTAACAAAGTAAAGAGAAGGGTTAAACACGGGTTCCTAACATCCCCTCCCTCTTAGAAAAGCTTTGTCCTCAAAGTGTAAGATGTAGAAATTATTGTTGAATCTGAAGGAGTGGTTCCCCTGTAGCAATCTCTGGGTGCATTCCATGCCACTAAATTAATACCTCTATGATGGATCAGGAGCGAAGAGGATGAGTGTGCCTATCAAGGATTACCTCTAGCTCCAAAAGGATGGATCCTTCATTTTCTAGTTGTGGTAAAACATTTTGTGCTTTGTCGTTGGTGCCAAGAAATTTCTTTAGACAAGAGACATGAAATATTGGATAAAGGTAGGAAGAAGGAGCTAGCTTATGATCCCCAATCTAATCCTGGGTGCAGAGAACCATTTCAACTGCCTGAACTCATGAACTACTAGGGGAGTATGGAAGGAGCGCTGGCGGTGCCTGACCATAGACTACTTCATATGGAGTCATGTTAGATACAGTGTGGTAGGAGGTATTGAACCACCATTTAGTGAGAGGGAGCCACTTTGCCCACTGATGTTGTTGTTATGAGGTATCACATGTAGCCACAATCTATTGAATTGCCCTGTTCATTCCCTTCCAAAAGAAGTGACGCCATGCCCACTCATAAGTTTTGAGGAACCTAGAGTGCCCTACTAATGGAGAAACATAGAGTTCAGAGAAGATAGCCTGCAGAACAGATTCCAACCAATTTGGAATAGACATAGAAATGGCTGAAAGAGAAGCTTGGTCATGACATGTGTGAGAAAGAGAATCTGCCACAATATTGTCCTTACCCTTCTTGCAAGTGATCTCATAGTCATAACCCATGAGTTTTCTTATCCATTTCTATTGTGCTGGGGAGGAGACCCATTGTTCCAAGAAATATTTCAAGCTCTGGTGAGCCACATCGATGCAAAAATGATTCCCTAATAGGTATGGCTACCACTTCTGTACTGCATGTTAAATAGCCATCATTCGTTGTAGAGTCGAAGGAGTAGTGGAGACCACGGATGGTTGCATTTGAATGGAGTGAAGTTGAGCGATGACACCATGTGAATTCTTCTTAAGAAGATTTTCTAGGTGATGTGAACTTATGATGCTGAGAGACCTCAATTGTAAGCCCTTCAATGTGTGTTTGTGCCCATTGTCTGAAAACTACATCCAAAGTTCAGCAAAATCCCATAAGATGGGTCCAAGTGTGTGTAACCATTAGCCCAAAACCACATCACATCCACCTAAGGGCAAGGCAAACATGTCAAAGTGTAGGTTATAATCTCCAATAGAGGTACGGACATTGCGACACTTCCCTTTGTAGGGTAATGTGCCCCCATTGGCAATCATGACTTCAAAGTTTGAGCAAGGATGAACAAAACAATAAACCTATTTGGCTATTCAAGGGTCAATGAAATTATGAGTACTACCAGAATCAATGCGTATTGTAAGAGGGAGCTTCTCGAAGTAACCCTTGACCCACATGGTTTATGGCGTGGTGACTCCTACTATGGCATGGAGAGAGATCTCTAGGTGGTTTTCCTAAGAAGTAGGGTCAACAGGCGACTGTTGAGTATCAACTTGATCAACTACTGTATCCTAAGCATCTACATAAACTTTAGTTTCAGGTGGAGAATCCACATGCAAGAGATAGAGCTTTTGCTCAAAACATCTATGTCCCTAAGTGAATTTGTCATCACAATTATAACAAAGCCCTTTTTCTCTACGTGCCCGCATCTCTGCTTCAGTCAAATGCTTGATAGGAGTTGTTCTAGGAGCTGGCATTATTTGAGGGCTTTGGGGATCCATATTTCTGAATGGAACAAAATTGAATTTGGAGTGTTGTTGAACTATGATCTTGTCCTCCACTAGCTTCGCCAACCTAAGGCTTCCATCATTGTGCTTGGACAAAACATTTTAACCTTAGAGTGAATTGCATCCTTCAAACCACTAACAATACAACTCCTGAAGAATTCATCGGATAGTCCCTCTATGTGATTGGCTAGTTTTTCAAATTCTGTCTGATATTCTCTCACAATGCCTATTTGGTGCAGTTTTATGAGTGCTCCTGTGAAGTCATCAAAAGCACTTGGGCCAAATCGTTGCAAAATGAGTTTGCAAAAATCTATCCATTTTGGCTCTTCATGAGCTTTGATGTACCAACGGAACTAGTGAAGGGCTTCATATTCCAAATGAAAGGAGGCAAGTGGGACTTTGTTGACATCAAAAGTATTATGCAGATTGAATAATTGTTCTACTCGGTATATCCATCCAGTCGGATCATCACCATTGAAGAGAGGAAAATCAAGCTTCGGTCCACGAAAATTGCCGAAAGAAGAAAACCCTATATCTGCAGAAGACTCTAGCTACTGTCTATTGTTCATGGCTGAATGCTGAAGATTTAGCCCAAGAATTTTTTCATCCAGATCTTGGAGTTTGGTCTTGATGGCTGCAAGTTCCTCCTCCATGTTTTTTTCTCTTGTGCAGGTGACAACCATAACCAGGATTTTTTTTGTTTTTTTTGGAATGGGTAGAAAAACAAAAACAAAAATTTTTTTAGTAAAGGAAAATTTGGATTTTGGAAAAACTCTGATGGGTAATTGGGGTTTGACTAGGTTTTGGATACTTTCTAAGGGACAAGGAAGCAGAAAATGGGGTTCCAGAACCGAGGTGAAAGAATGGGAAAATTTGTCCAAGAGGGACAAAGGAGTAGAAATAGGAAATGAACACTATGGCAAAATTTGAAGGTGATTGGGTGAGAATTGAAGAAGTTATGGCAAACCCTAAAAATAGACAAATGTGGGATTTCTGGCTTCGATAAGTGGAATTTGGGATAGGGTCCTCAAGGAAGGAAATATGCAGAATAGAATTTCAGGGGTTCTAGTGAATTTTCAGAGGAAATGGAGCTAAAGCAAGGAAGATATGGTGAAAAAATAGAAATTTATTTATTTTGGAAATGATCTACAATGGGATCTGCAAACAGCTCTGGATAGATTCAATTGGTGATTTGTCATCTATTAATAGATATGGACCCTAGGTATGTTGGGTTTCCTAAAGGTTTAGGGGATTCACTCGGATACCAATGTTGTCTAGCAGCTTGCATATTGGAGTAGTACCCCTCACTCCACGACTCAAGTAAAACTGATAACCGCTTTGCCACAAATGATAGCTCTTGGTTTACCTCATGGATGGGAACTAATCAATCAGGTAGGGGCTGTTTCCCTTTTCGTTGGTAGGTCCTCTCAATGGGCCAGCTACTTTGGGGTTCTTGTGGTACTCATCACAATGAGTTTTAGGGCTATGCCCAGGCACTTCTTGTTGAATTTGATGATTAACTCAAGCCACAAAGATCACCTGCAAAACCTAAGATTTACCTTCCACAAGAGAAAAAAGTAAAGAGGAATAATTTGCACAATAAGGATGAATTAATGAAATGGATTCATGAATTACATGTGAGAACTTGCTTTTATATTTGCAAGTTAGAGAAAAACCCTAATATGACTTAAGAATAACCTAAGACTAAAATTAGCCCTAAGTAAACTTAATAAAGTGTAATTAAATATTTAATTACACCAACACCCCCCCATAAGTGCAACTTAGGAAGAAATGAAAAGCATGCAACTAATGCAAGAATGGGTCCTGGCTACAAGGCCATTTTAGGTACCCATGAACAACAAGAATCTCTCATAAAGTGGAGAGAAAGGAGAAAAACCCAGTGGGAGAAAACTCCTCTCCAAAAGAGAGAAAAAATTCAAGTACATAAACATGTGATGGAAGAATGACTAAAACTAAGACCCCCCAAGAAGTGAATCCATCACAAAAGTACAATTAAGAATGCCCCCCATAAGAGAGGAAGAAGAGAGAAGGTCTGATGACCCCCCCAGAAGTGAGAAGGATGAAACCCCATGCGAGGAAATGCTCCCTCCCAAAATAGAGATAAGAAGAGAGACCATGCAGCATCTCCTCAAGATGACTCCTGTAGTGCTGGAAGATGCTCGACACAGAATAAAGATGAAGATGTTCTGATACCATGTTGAAGTTGGTAAACCAACCTCACAGATCCCAGTGAACACCTGCAAGCAAATAACCTGTCACATAAAGGAGATCAAGAGGCACAAAAATGGTGCTCTACAACCTTGAAGCAAAAATGCATTAACTAGAATGAATAATTACAAAGAGATCAATCCTTAAGAAAGGAGATCAAAACCCTAAAGGTGAAAACCCTAAGATGAATAATTAATAATTAATTATTAATGAGCCTAAGTTTAGCTTAAGTGAAAAATAAAGTAAAGGTGACTTAATTAATTAATCAATATGATTAAATTAATTAAGTAATTAACCTATTACTCCAACACCCCCCCTTAAGATGAACTTAGGGAGAATCTAAAAAAACTAAGGACAAAATGCATGAAAGCAAAGATGGGTCTCGACAACTAGACCTGATGAGGTACCCAAGTACAATGAAATATATGTAAAGTGGAGAAAAAGGAGAAAACCCAATGGGAAAAAACTCCTCTCCTAAAAGAGATGCTGAAAGAAAGTACAAATGAAATGTCTTAAGAGACTCTCTCAAGAACATATGCAGACATACAATCAGATACCCCCCCATGAGAGAGAGTGGAGACTCCAAAGCCCCCCCAGAATGAGAGAACCCCTGTGCCGATGATCAAACCAATGTGACTCCCCTAAGGAAGAAACCAATCCAACGATCGATGATGAGGAAAGCCCTAGATGTGAGGTGAAAATGGAAGTCCTAGATGATGCTCATTGGAGGACAGAAGTGAAGCATGAGTGTCTGAATAACAGGATGTTGAATCAAATGTATCAACATCAAACAACTCAAGATGATCCTGAAATGGAATCTCCAATGAAGATGGGATAATAGATGTGCTGAATCTGTCATTTGTGAGGAAATGAATATCCTCTGATATGGCCTCAACAACTGCACAAGATGGCTCGATGAGTGGAGCTACAATGTCAGTCAAACCTGAAGAGGGATCCTTCTGAATAGATGTGGTCTCAACAGGAGGTGGAGGTGTAGAAGTCTCAACACTGGTCTCATGAATAGATGGAAGAACACATAAGTTCAAGTGACCAAACTTCTCCTCAGATACAACATGCTCTCTTGGAGAAAGAGAGTGATACCCAGACAGTGGAGATGGTGGACCAAAGTGTGTGAATGCATACAATCAGGAAGAAGGATCAACTGTCCCTGTTGCAACAATGTTGCTAGTCTGAATGTCTCTAATGTGCACTAAATCCGGTGTAAACTCAACTGTCTTCCCTGTCCCACTATGAGCAATCTGATAAATGGAGAGAAGGTTGGTGGACAAAGATGGTACACATAGTACATCATTGAATCTACCATCATCAATGTCGATATAACCTTTCCCACATACACTCATATAAGTGTTATTACCCATCAATATGTGTGGTGAGGATGCAGCCTCAAAAGATGAGAACATGTCTTGAGAAGATGCCATATGGTGTGAAGCACCTGAACCTAATAGCCATCTAGATGAATGTGAACTGGTGGTTGCACATAATGCATGACCCTTGTGTGGAGTCTGTCCATCTATTTGGAATGATGGTGAAGAAGAAGACCCACCTGATGTAGATGAAGAAGAGGGATGAATGTTGTTCTTCATAAGAAGAGCTGTCAAATCTGAAACCTGTTGTGCATATCCATCTATCTTCTTCTCATAGCATTTAGACTCATCATGTTCTGACTTATTATAATAAGTACACTTAGGTCTTTCTTTCTTCGATGATTCCCCCTTAGGAGAATGAGAATCAGAAGTGTTCTGTGAACTAAAATCCTTCCCATGCTCTGTGGTCTTTGGTTTCTGTTTCTGCTTCTGCTTTTGCTTCCCCTGAGATGATTGAGCTACCAATGCATGGTTCTGTAATCCTGGAAGAGCATCCAACTGTGATAACTTGGACTGCTCACGGGACAATCGATCACAAAATACCTCAAATGTAGGCATGGTAAATCATGGACCCAAAGCATCCATGGTGGAGTAGAATGTAGAAGAGAATATCTGAAATGAACCTCGGAGCTTAGATAGAATCAGGAAAATACTCTCAGTGTCAGTTTTGGTCTTGCCACAACCCTGTAACAAAGATTTGAGTGATTTGAATTTCATCAAGAAATCCTCAATAGATGGAAAAGAATCAGGTACCAAGGAAGTCAATTCTGCCTCAATCTGAAGTGCTCTGAACTCATTGATGGTGCCAAATAGATCATTGAATTTTGTCCACATTGCCTGAGGAGTTGTCCAACTCTCAAGGTGAAATAAAAGATTGTCTGAAACATGCAATGATATCAAACCCATGGCCTCATCCATCTTGTTCTTATGTTGCAGAATCTCAAACTGACGTTGCAACTGAGGTTAAATCTCATCCAAACAGGACCATAACCCCTTAGACATGAGAAGTCTGGTCATATGTGCTTTCCAGGTATGATAATTGTGTGGGGAAAGACGTTCAACTGATGAGGTGTCCGCCATGATGTTTGAGTTTTTGAAATGTGTTTAATGATAGAGGTTTCTAATTTCTGATGTGTATATACAGAAAGCAAGAAAAAAGCACCCCACACAACACAAGAAACCAAACCCCAGTACAAATTTGAAAGCTGAAAAGCGTGAAAAAGCAAAAATCACTTCAGACTAGTCTCTATGTACTTGGTGAATTTTTTGATGAAATAATCTACAGATCTGGAAAGAGCACTGTAAGACCTTTCCAACGCCTATTCATTTACAAAAAATAGAGTCTATATGCAAGAGTTATGCCCCTGGAAGCACGAAAACAAGGTTTGACTTTGACTGGAAATAAATTCAGAAAAGAGGAAAAACCAGGAAAAAAGACCTATACCACTAGATGAGACTCGGAACCAGCTTTCCAGCGATATTTTGTTTTCAAAAATCCGAGTTCGTATGCAAAAGTTATGGCCAAAATACCAAAACTGCTCCAAAAGGGCTTTGGGGGAAGCCTGGCGGTTAGCTATCCGCTAGCATTAACCATTAGCATTAACTATTAGCAGTTAACCACTAGCAGTTAACTGACTACAGCACCTTTGCATACTGTTTTTTTAATTTTTTTTTTTGGATTTCGTGCCGTACCAAGCCGTACGACCCAAAAATGAAAAAAATTTACCTCCCAGAGTCACTGGGTCGGATTTTGATGATTTGACAGTCGATTTTGGGGTTTTTGGATGCTCTGAACGTGATGGTAAGGTCCGTTTGGGCTGAAAATGTTCCAAAATTGCAGGTACCCTCTGGATTTGGAAACCCTCTCAAACTTCAAACCTTCATAGATCGGGCATCGTATAACCAAAATTGATGAAACAAAGGTCAATCTTGACTATTTCAAACCTTCTGGATGCAATGGTGAGGTTCAAATTGACTCAAGATGCACTAAAATGCCACTTTAAGGCAAGATCCCTCAAAAAATGAACAAGAAGCTACAGATCTGGAGCTCTGATACCATGTTGAATTTGATGATTAATTGAAGCCACAAAGATCACTTGCAAAACCTAAGATTTACCTTCCACAAGAGAAAAAAGTAAAGAGAAATAATTTGCACAATAAGGATGAATTAATGAAATGGATTCATGAATTACATGTGAGAACTTGCTTTTATATTTGCAAGTTAGAGAAAAACCCTAATATGACTTAAGAATAACCTAAGACTAAAATTAGCCCTAAGTAAACTTAATAAAGTGTAATTAAATATTTAATTACACCAACACTTCCCATAGTTAAGTGGATAGGGATTATTCCCTGATCTGAACCTGCAATTGAAATGAACAATACAGATGCAAAGAAAAAAGAACTACTGCAATAATCATAGTACCTGGAGGCCAATGTGAAAAAAATTGGCAAAAATTCCACCCAGCGAGCCCAAGAAAGCACTCTGATACCAGATGAGAGGAACCTCCTGCAACAATATAATGAAAAATGCACGAAATAATAGAAATAGTAGAACACAGAAGGAATTTATTGATCGCAGGCCACTTTGAGGGGGTAACCTCCTTTGAGCAAGCTCAATACAATAAACTCATGGAATCCTTTATTGGCTCAACACGTACTTATATACTAGGTCTAATCTAAACAACTATTACTTCCCATGAATGTGGGATAATACAATATACTCACGGGACAACTTGCAAAGCATATGCGTCCAAATGTAATATACTAACAAAGTAAAGAGAAGGGTTAAACACGGGTTCCTAACACAGTATATGATTGGACCACTAAGATAAGGATGCATGATTCTCAAAGGAACTACAATCATTTTGTAGACTACTTTTTGGCTCCATTGCATCAAGAAATTACAAATAGTCCAATGCCTAAATTGCCTATATCATGTAGAGATTGCATTCAACTAGGAATAGAAATACAATTGGTTGATTGATACTTATTGGAAGAATATATTGTGCTAAGATTTTATGGATCAGGGGTAGAGCCATACAAACTTCTAATACATGTGACATAAAGGGTTTTTGCATTGGAATATGTAAGGTAGATACAGAGTACTGATGAACTACACTTTGTTGGTCAGAAAAAGGAAACCTTATTTCCTTCTTTACCTATTTCATGTGGAGGGTTCATATTGGAGAGAAAAGCATTTAAAGTGGTACATGATCTTTTGAAATTTCTTAATTTTGATGTTGTTTGTTATTGACAGTATGATCCATGTGACACCATTAAAACAATGATTGTGGCCAATAGGAATGCTGCAAGTAGAATTCAACATCAAAGTAAACCCTCGCTTGAAAGCTTGAGAAACAAGGATCCATGGAGAAAATTGCTGCTCAGAAAGGTATTTCTTTTGAACAATTGTCAGAAAAAATTATGGCAATGCACTAAAATATAGAAGCACTAGCAGAGAATCAAATCAAGAGGTACAACAATTCTTATGAAAAAAGTGATAAACCATCTATTAGAGTAAAAATGCCAGAATCTCTAGATATGTTTGTTACAAGCAAAAATTGGTCACAATGAAAAATATTGCCTTTTGGTCTATAAGGAAGGAGTTAGGTGAACCAAGAACTGTTGCAAAGTATAGAGAAATCAATGAAGATGATGAGTGTAGCAAATTGTGGATTATAGAGCATCCCAATGAGCATGAAGATGAAGAAATTGATAATGAACCTGATGATGATAGGGATGAACAAAGCAATTTCAAACCCAGTTTAAGTTAGGCCACAAAATAAGCATATACTTTAGGAGCAGCCATAGCTGAAAATATGGGTTATCATGGTGGTGGCTTGGGGTCCTAAGGACAATGCATTTGGAACCCAATAGATTTAGTTACTAGAAAACCAATTGATAAACGAGGCCTTGGAGATGAATCAATTGATAAAATAGACCAAGGGCATACAAGTACAACTAAAAGAATTCATTTTGTTACAACTTCAAATCCTAATCCTCATGGTCAGATGCAATCACAACTTGGACATGCCCATGGTGGAGAGCCTAGCACGACTAGCACTGCCACTGGTGGAGAACTTAGTCAACATGTGCTACAACAATAGGTCCAACAACAAATTACACACAAGAGGACACCAATACAAGATACCATACAAACACTCAGTTATCAAGGGATACAGGAGAGACAAAGGATTATGACAGGTCTAAGTCCAACTACCAGTTCCACCACAGAGCAGTTATTTCCAGGCACTTCCCCAGTTAGTGTGGCTGCAACAAAAATTGCAAGTAGTCATGTTCCTTCACCATTCAAGCATCCCATTATTCATGTGTCCCTTGGTTTTGATTACATTCAAGAGTTTAAAAAGAAATCAGAATTGTATAAAAAAGAAAAGAAGCAACTGATGGAAAGTGTGTCTACTATAACTTCAAAGCCTAAAACAACCATGATATTACCCATATTTGACACAAATTCAGAAATCATTGAGTACACAATTGTTGTTTCCACAGTTCAAAATAAACTTGAAAATTAGATGGATCGATCTGACTTTTAGATGAGCAGTTTGCAATTTGATTTTTTTGGATTAAAAAATACTAACAAAATTAATATATCAAAGAAGAACAATGAACTGGTGTACACATCATTGCTAAAGCATGATCTTCTCATGTCATGTTGAGCATACCAATTTTCACTATCTAAAGATCTTTTTAATAGATTGAATTGAAGAATATTGAACCACGAACTGGAGCTCCTTTATATGAACTAAGAAGTGAAGAAAACTTGGTATTCTATGACTAATCTTTCTCGTGAATAATGTCTTATGTTATCATTGAATCATCACATGCAAAATTAGATTCCTCCTTCTTTACCATTACCAACTAAGAATGCCCATCATCTAAAGATGGTACACAAAGAAGAGAGAGTAATGGATCTACATCATACATTTTATCATCCTAAAAATCTTCTTCTACAATTGATGGGGGATAAATAATATTTTCATCCCTTAGATGTAGTAAAGGAGAACAAGTCAAAACATGTAGTTCTTCATCAATACTTTGTATATTTGCAATCTCGTGCATGCTCTCACAAATATGAGAACTTTGACCTCTTTTATCACTATTATAAACATTACTCTCACTACCTTCTTCAATAGTATTATCAATAGATAATGGACTGGAACATACAATGAAATCACTCAAACAAGGATATTAAGGAACAAATTCATTTGTATCCTTTCTTTGTGCAGATTCACACCTAATATCCTCATAGTTGTATTGCACCTTTGGAGTACTCAATGCTTCATCTTGAGTGGTACCTTTGGTTCCAGCTGTTGAGGATTCTTCTTCAACGGATGATAAAGGAGAAAGGATGACATCTTCTTCATGAATAAAATCATCATCAAGAGTCTTGAGACACCAATCTATCATGGAAACTTCCTGAGGGAGATCTTGTGGTACTATTTCATTAACATTCTTCTCTTGTTCAGATTGCATGCATGTGAAGAGAACACTTTACAACTCATCTTCGTGATCTTTATTCGCACTTTGGTCTAAAATTTCTTCTACACTCCCTTGAACATTAATCATGTTAGAGAAATCTTTCTTAGAGGTTGTAGTTGTGGAACCACAGCAAGTTGTCACAAGAGGAGTGACATTCTTCAAAGAAAGTGACAACATATCATTGTCTAGATAGATTTCTTCTTCATCATTGTATGTTTGCATACAATCTTCTTTTTCCATCTTTGTCACTTCTTCTTTTTGTTCTTGCTTCAGTGGAGATGTCCTATTATGAGGAAATGTAATAACTTTTTCTTCTCTAGTATATGCATGTTCCAATGAACCTCATTCAACCTTGTGATTAGAAGACGTTTCATTAAATATAGGTTCATTTGCAGGAAGAACTTTTGCCTTTTGATTGTTGTCCTCATTGTCCAAATGATAGATCTCAACATAAACCCTTTTATCTTCTGGTACATAAATCTCCTCTGATAGGGAATTATGATCATGAGAAAGAAAATAAATCTCCTTCCCATCTTTTTGTTCAATCTTCTTCAATGTTTGAAGCAAAGAAGGATGAACCTGGTTAGAAGCAAATTGCATGCCATTGTAGAAATTCTTCAAAAACTCTACTTGCTTAGGGTCATCAAGAACTTGATTTTGTTGAGAAAGGGATGTAGAAAAAGGATAATCTTCATCATCACTGCCACTGTCTAATTCAAGAGACTACAAGTTATGCATCTGGGTTCTTTGATACCAAACCATATTTTAGGATTCTTCTTTCAAATAGAGTCACCAATTTCTTTTTTGGGGAGATAACTATAGATTTTAAGGAATGAAAGACACCAACACTTCAATCTTTTCCCACTAGAGTCACCAAAAATATGTTGATAAACAGATTTGTCACTACGAAATAACCTTTGAAAATGACTCGTTGTCCTTAGAGTGGTGACTAAATTGTCCCAACAGTTGGAGAAGCTATTATTGAATTATCAAGTTTCCTCTACATTTGAGAGGGGCAGCTCCCTCGTATCATGGGGGTATTTGTAGTTTTTGTGTACTTTTAACCTGAAAGTACATAAAGGAGAAAATGCAAAACTAGAGGAAAATAACAAATAGAAATCTCAACAATAGACATACAAATATCAGCTGAGATTTCACAACGGATATGACAAATTACAAAGGGGTTTTAACAGAAAATATGTTTTAATGTGTAATGACAATGAAAGATATATGAAAAACCTCAACATACAAAAAGATATGCCACCTCAACACATTCAAATCAAGATACCAAGATATAAACGTTATTCATTACATCAAACACATAAAATACCAATGGTTTGCACAATCACATAGAATGATTACTTATTTAACATACGAGAAATCAGCAATGACAACACATGAATACATTTAGAACATATGAACCAAAAGCATTCTTTATTATCTCCTTGAAATTATACAATTCAAAAACTCTTCTATACACAGTGTCAAACCAAAAAGTCTTCATACAATCTCTTTGAGTAGTTCTCAAAGTTTTCCCCCTTGCCAAAAAAGTCCCTTTACATACAAAATAGCCTTGTATTTATAGGCTTTTTTCTAGTAACTACCTTGTAACCACCTGATAACTACCTAGTAACTACCTTTTTGAAATACAATAGAATAATGAACTTTTTTTTTGGTTATATTTTATATCACTTTTCCTGAAATAAAGTTCATTTTATAACTTTTAGTTACAATAAGTGACAAAAAGTTGCCTTTACAAAAACATAACATGTAACTTGTAACTTTTGAGTTGTATGTTTTTCTAAGTCACTTCCCATCTTCATCGACACCTATTTTAATGGTCAAACCTCGCCAAATGTTGACTCCTCTGTATACCTGGATCTTAGACTCCTATGGAAGGATCAATGGCATTGGAGTCATCCCCTAATTCTCAATCTCTATATCTAAGAGATACATCTCTATTTCCACTAGATCTTTAGTCTTGGATTATCACAAAAGTTGTGGATCTAACCATGCCTTGAATTGAGATTTCTAAATCACAATTTATACTTTCATTATAGGTTCCAACAACTTTGGACTTGCTTTTCTCGTTCCTTCCCTGAAAGCACCACAAGCTACAAGATGGGATGCTAGTGCATTGGAGTCCACATCATGATACAAACCATTTGTAAGGCTATCTTCCACATCAACATCAAGGAAACCTTCTGGAACACTATTTCTCATACAATCTATAGCAACATATTCTTGACCACTTGTAATTAAATCACCTATGTTGCCAATTTCCTCTCTTAGTTTCATGGTGTAGGGTGACCATACTCACATAAAGCACAATACTGCTAACTTCCAAATCAAGTCCTCCTCTGTCCATATCATATTTTAATTTAGTGCATATTTATGTGATCATTACATAAAATAAGATGATATCTCTGAAAGGTTCTACCTTGCCAACACTTACATGTTTCGTTATAGAGATCTTGATGCATGCTAAAAACTCTTCCTACACAGTGATGGCATTCTATGATACATTTATTTGAGGCACTTTTTCTAACAGTTCTTATCCCTTGTCTATGCTTCCGCATTCTGCATCATTATCTACCAGGGCAGTTTGAATTATAATATCTAACAAAAACCCGCTTCCATTATACTTGATGGACGTCCATACCCTACTACAAATTTCTCATTTGATGTGCGCCTGCAATAGGAGGTAGATTTACGCCTGTTGATCACATTATTTTGAAAGTTTCTAGAGCCTTTTCATAAAATTGCTTGTATTCAAATGCTCCATTGATTGCATTTCATGAGACAACATTTCTTTGAGGCATTATATCAAACAGTCCAGGTGCCTTGGCCATGCTTCAATGTCTTGCATGCATGTGTTGATAACTGAGAGGGGGGTGAATCAGTTATCTTAATAATTTAACTTTCTGTTCTTCAAATTAAATAAGCATGCATAACCATGAAAGAAGAAATAAACTCAATACACATAACACAATTATTTTGATGTGGAAAACCCTGTTAAGGGAAAAACCACGGGGTGACTAACCCAAGATTGTATTCTCTGTTAAAAGAATAAGGTAGTACAAAATGGCACTTGCCAATTAGGGTTCACTGCCTGAGCACACTGCTCACAAGAGGCTCACTGCCTACAATAGTTTATAGAAGGAAACTAGATACTTGAACTGATGAGAAGCATCCACATATGCTTAGGTTTAGTTCCGGTTAGGCTCAATACACTAATCTACTACACTTCATTCTTCCTCTGCCTTAGTGCTACTGTTATGTCACATACCAAACCTCTCTCTCTATTTCCACACTGTTCTCTGCTCTTCTTCACACTTCACCACACTCCTCACACACCTTCGCATCCAAATCCTTCTGGTATATATATCCACACTAATGATTTCAACACCTTTCTAGTCGGCATCTGGAATAGTCAATATTTTTGCCAAACTCTGATCTGTCGATTGAATCCTTTCTTACCAAGTGATGCGTATCAAAAAGATAGTTATATAAGTCATCATTCATGTCAGCCAATCATGAATGATCTCTTAAGAAACTTGATTACCATCAATACCTTATCCAGATTGAGGTTTGATGCTCTGCCAAATAGGAACTCAATACTCAGATGCTCATATCTCTTCACTCTTTCATCACCGGAGACTCAATCCCTGGAATCTATCAGTCAAGGTACTCCTCTTAACTTCCCCAAGTCCGCACTTCACTGAGATACTTCCTCTAAGAGATCCGGACCTGACTATTGGACCTTGCCACATGCTCTATTCTTGCTTACCAGACCACAACACTCTTCAATCTGACTTCCGATATAGGTACACCATGTCCTGCGGATGGGTGGAATGGACTTTGTTGCCGTCAATGACAACACTCATGAAGCCATACAGTGTATCTTGCCAACAATCTCCCCCTTTGGCATTGATGGCAACACTTAGTGAAAAATGACTAAGTGTTACACTATACTCCCCCTTGGCCGATGCTCTTTTCTATTGTACACTTTACCGGAGCTCCCCCTTAGTTGGATTCTACTTTTTTCACTACTCCTCACTCCCCCTTTGACATCAATGGCAAAGGGTGGGGTCTGCACACCAAAACTTCCCAAAAACAATCTATACATGGCCGCATAAACATATATACATGTTTTACTTACATATACTGAATTATATCTACAAAAGTGGTTTTCAACTGCACCACTTCTGTCACCCAACTCTTCTTCATCCTATCCAAAATTGAGATGTGACCACTCAATAGGAATGGAAAAGCCTCTACCCTTTTTAGATCTATCAGATCACTGGTCTGGGCTATTGTCTGAGCATCAGTTAGGGCCTCATGTATGGCCTCTAACTTAGGGATAATGATCCCTCTAAGTTCACTTAACCTGTTTATTCTATTTTTCTTCTCCTTCTCAAGCTTCTTTATTTCATCTATGACTACAATAGTCTGGCACTCTTGATTTACTATGGAGGAGGAGAGAGGGTCAAAACTTTGAGATAAACTTAACAGTTTATCCTCTTACTCTTTTACTTTCTTCTCAATATCCTTGGTCACTTTAGGCCAGGATAAACAAAATTTATAGATATCTCTGTCATCTTTAAGAGCATTTTATAATCTCTTTATTCCAATATCCATAACTCTCCTATCTTTTTTTATTAGACCTTGTACTTCAGAGAGTCTCTTTTCCAAAAACTCCTTCCAGACCTTTTCTTTTGCTGACTTTTCTAAGGAATCAAAATGTGAATGAACAGAATTTACAAGAGACTTTAGATTACTAGATGTGGAGGCCGAAGAGTCCTTTTGGAAGGATGGCATGATCTTCTTGAATACACCGGATGCAGCTTCTATAAGTTCACAGTCTTCTATGTGAGACTTCAGGAGTTTTTCTTTTGCCTTTGCTTGAGTGTGTTGGGAATTAAGGTGTCTCAACCCTTGCAAATTCCTAATTTTGTATTTATTTATCCCATGTTGAGATAGCATAGTCAGCACCTTGTGTATATGCAGCAGGGTAAATTTTGGTGACTTTGGCAGCCACGGTTTCCCCCTTGAATAATTAATGGGGGTTTGGGGGCAGTGCCCCCAAGACAGGGTCAAGGGGCATAGCCCCTTGAGGGGTCCAGGGACAGCACCCCTGGCATGCCTCAAATGATTTTAAATTAATGACAAGTGTCGGTGAGTATATTTGCATGAGAGAAAGGCATCTTTGGGCGGTCAAGGGAGGTTATGACATGTAAGAGGAATATGATATTTTTAGTCAGTGTATGACAGATTCTATGATAGCTGTAAGGTGCATAAGAGCATCTGTCGTAACCTATCTTGGGACCAGGTGCCCACCTTGGGATGGGATGTTGGACAAGTGTCCTCAGGCATGGGTTTTGGGGCATGAGTCCAGGATGGACACCCATCTCTAGAAGGTTCCATATTTGCCTTGTAAACTCTATATAAACAGGTGCTTGGATGGGAGATATATAACTTTGGTACAAGTACTGTTATGCTGTCAGAATATCTCGAGATTCAACATTCGAAGACTCCTGAAAGATCATTGGCTCTGAAACTGTATTGTAATCTATTATTGTTTACTGTAATACATTTGAGTTGTGTTTTGGAGTGTGGGGTTTTTCACCCGTAATGGTTTTCCCCACGTATATCTTGTCTCTCTCTCTTCTGTCTACTTTCTGTGTGTATGTGTATTGCTGCTATATCTCTATTAGATGTTCTATGTTGCTGTAGTTGTAAGAATTAAAGTTGAATTTGCCTACATCTCTCCTTATTAGATTAGTGTAGGAAGCGATTTCTGGACACCTAGCTTCCTTTCAGTTGGTATCAGAGCTTGATCACCTTTGGTCCTAGTTGTAGGGTAGGGGTTTTTTGAGCTAATCTTAGGTTGAGTGGGAGTCTGTGTAGAGCATTCTATATCTTATTGCAGCAAAGAGATGGCAAGCACATCAAGAAGGTTTGAAGTAGAGAAGTTTAATAGCAGTAATTTCAAGCTATGGAAGCTCAAGATGGAAGACATGTTAGTTGACCAAGACCTTTGCAAAAGTGTGAATAGAACTAAACCAGTTGTAATGTCCCAAGTTGACAGGGATCTCAAGGATTAGAAGGCTAAGGGTCTCATAAGACTTAGTCTTGCTGATTTTGTGTTGTTAAATGTCCATGAGGAGGCTATTGCAACACTCCTTTGGAAGAAGTTGGGGGATGTGTATCAAGCCAAATCCCTTGTCAATAAACTTTTCCTGAGAAAGAAGTTGTATTCTCTTCAAATGGAGGACGAAGGATCCGTGGCTGAGCATATGAATGCCTTTAACATGCTGGTTGCACAATTGACATCTATCGGTGTAAAGATGGAGGAGGAGGATTGATGTATGACCCTACTTTGTTCTCTGCTAGACTCATGGGATCATTTTGTCATGGCAATCAGAAGCACCACATCCACATTCAAAATGGAAGAGGTGGTTTCTTCACTGTTATCTAAAGAGATGCGGAGAAAGTTTTCTGAGGCAGCTAAAGAAGCCCTTACAGTTCGTGGAAGACCCAAGGAGAAAGGGAAGAAGAAGGACAAGAAAGCTGAGAAGGGTAGATCCAAATCCCGTGGGAGATCTAAATCTCCTAGAGAGTCCAAGGATCTTTGTTGGAACTGTGGCAAGACTAGGCACTTCCAAAAGGAATGCAAAGAGGAGAAGAAGAAAAAGAAGAAAGTTCCTGATTCAGATTTTGACAAATCACAAGATGATGGTGATGCCTTCATCACAGCCCTAGCAAACCATGCATCTGATGATGTGTGGCTAATCGACTCTGGTGCATCATTCCACATGACCTCGCATCGAGACTGGTTCACCAAGTATGAGGAGTTCGATGGTGGAAAGGTGTATCTGGGTGATGACTCTCATCTGAAAATCGTTGGTTATGGAAGAGTCTCTATCCAATTCCTTGATGGTCAAGTGAAGGGGATCTCTGGGGTTATGCACATCCTAGGCTTAACATGGAACCTACTTTTTGTAAGTAGTTTGAATGATGCAGGTGTGTAGGTTGTCTTTTCGAAAGACGGATGCAAGATGACTAGAGGATCTATGGTGCTTGCTAAGGGTACTCGGAGAGGTACTCTATTTTATCTAGAAGCATGCATTGCACAATGCAATAGTTCTTCTGACTCAAGGAAGAGGGCAGCAGTCACTTCATCCCCACCATCTGAACGAGCAGTGAAGAAATCTGTTGTTTCTAGTCTTGATGGTTGTAATCGTGCATTGGAAGTTAAACTTCCTACAGAAAAGACAACGTTATGGCATAAGAGATTTGGCCACATTGGTGAGAAGGGTCTACATACCCTGAAAAATAAGAATCTCATTGAGGGGTTAGATGATTGTAATCTTGAGTTTGACTTTTGTGAACATTGCATTTATGGAAAACAAAACTGTGTTCAATTTTACTCGAGTTCTCATAAGTCTTCTAGTTTGCTAGACCTCATTCATTCTGATGTGTTTGGTCCTGTTAATGTTCCTTCATTATCAAAATCTGTATATTTTGTATCTTTTATAGATGATTATAGTAGAAGGACATGGATTTATTTTCTCAGAAGAAAATCTGAAGTCTATAGCAAGTTTAAGGAGTTTAAAGCTTTTGCTGAAAATCATACTAGTAAAAAGATTAAATGTTTAAGAACTGACAATGGTGGTGAGTTCTATTCTACAAAATTTGATAAGTATTGCAAGGAACTTGGGATTGAAAGAAAAATGGAGTTGCAGAGAGGATGAACAGGACACTGATGGAGAAGGCTAGGAGTATGCTTAGTGTTGCTGGTCTAGAACAAAAGTTTGGGCTGAAGCTGTTGCCACTGCTTGCTATCTGGTAAACAGATCTCCTACATCATCTCTTGTTGGAAAGACACCCATGGAGGTGTGGTTTGGTAGAAAGCCTTCAGTAAGGCATCTTCATGTTTTTGGTTATGAGGCATATGCACATGTGCCTAAGGAGAAGTGGTCAAAGTTGGAGAACAAAGCTGTTAAGTGTATCTTCATTGGCTACAGTGTTGGTGTGAAAGGATACAAGCTTTGGGACCCTGTGGCTGAAAAAGTGTTGTATAGCAGAAGTGTCATCTTTAGAGAGCTTACACCTTCTTCCACTATTTTTTAGCCAAAAGAAAAAGAAAATAAAGACGATGTTGTTCAGTTTCCTCTCACCCCTGAGAAGACTGAACAGAAAGACAATGTTGGACCTGATGATGAGGAGAGCTCTAGCAGCTCTAAAAGCTTAGAGGAAGAAGCTGAACCTCAACCTCAGCTCTTAAGGAGGTCTACATGGATAAGAAAGCAACTTGAAAGGTTTGGTTTTACATTGCTTGATTCTAGTTGTGCTTATGCTTTGCTCACTAACAGTGATGAACCTAGAACTATATTAGAAGCTTTGGATATGAAGGATGCAGGTTCCTGCAAGGAGGCCATGGAGGAAGAAATGGCTTCTTTGGAAAAGAATCAAACTTGGGACTTGGTGCCTTTGCCTCCTGGATGGAAACCTGTTGGATGCAAATGGGTGTTCAAGAAGAAGATTGGTTCAAATGGCAGTATTGAGAAGTATAAGGCCAGATTGGTTGCGAAGGGGTATTCACAAGTAGAGGGTATAGATTATGGTGAGATCTTCTCTTCCATTGCAAAGCTGACATCCATTCGATTCCTGTTGTCTCTCGCAATAGCTTATGACTCAGAGGTAGAACAGATCGATGTGAAGACAACTTTCCTTCATGATGACTTGGAGGAAGAAATCTACATGTCATAGCCAGAGCATTACATGGTGAAAGGTAAAGAAAATTTAGTTTGCAAACTTGAGAAGTCTTTGTATGGTTTGAAGCAATCCCTTAGGAGATGATACTTGAAGTTTGATGCCTTTGTGTTGTCAATTCAATTTGTGAGATCGAAATCGGATCACTGTGTTTATTATAAATTTGATGGTGATCGTATTCTCATTGTTGCACTATATGTTGATAATATGTTGCTCATTGGGAAGGGTAAAAATATGATTTATGCTTTTAAATCTTAGTTGTCAGCTCAGTTTGAAATGAAAGATTTAGGGGCAGCTAGGTACATTCTAGGAATGGAAATCAAAAGAGACAAAACCAACAGAAAACTTTGGTTAAGCTAGAGTAAGTATGTGAAGTCCGTGTTGGACAGATTCAGCATGGTAGATTGTAGACCATTGTGTATTCCCATTTCTTTGGGGACAAAGTTGTCTGTTGAGGATTGTCCAAAATCTCCTAGTGAGGTGGAGGACATGAGCAGAATACCTTATGCTAGTGTTGTTGGCAGTTTGATGTATGCTATGGCTTGCACAAGACCAGACATTGCCCAAGCAGTGGGAGTCCTTAGTCGATTTATGGCTAATCCTGGACGGGTTCATTGGGATGTAGTTAAGCAAGTGTTCAGATATTTGAGGGGTACTTCTGAGTATTCCATTTGCTATCATGGTAATGTTTCAAGACCTCCGCATTCTGTTGATATTCGTGGATTTGTAAATTCACATTGGGTAGGTGACATTAACAGCAGGAGATCCACTAGTGCTTATGTTTTTACACTATTTGGTGGTGCTATTAGTTGGATGAGTAAGCGACAACCAATTGTTTCTTTGTCCACAACAGAAGCTAAGTATATGGCAGCAACTCATGCTTGTAAGGAAGCCATTTGGCTTAAGAGATTGTGTTCAGATATTGGTGTTGGTGTAGGTCAGATCACGATGAGTTGTGACAATCAGAGTGCAATTTGCCTTGCGAAGAATCCAACTTTCCATGCTAGAACAAAGCACATTGATGTTCAATTTCACTTCGTGCAAGACATGGTTGAGGATGGAAAGGTAAATTTGGAGAAGGTAGATACTTTGAAGAATGTTACAGATGCACTGACGAAACCAGTGGGCACAGAGAAGTTTAGATAGTGTTCGGAGTTTATGGACCTCTTGGCCCCTAGTAGTTAAATCTTGTCATTGCTTTTGGCCCTTGCAAGGTGTTCGACAAGTGGAAGAATGTTGGGAATTAAGGTGTCTCAACATTTTCAAATTCCTAATGTTGTATTTATTTATGCCATGTTGAGATAGCATAGTTAGCACCTTGTTTATATGCAATAGGGTAAATTTTGGTGACTTTGGTAGCCGTAGTTTCTCCCTTGAATAATTAATGGGGGTTTGGGGGCAGCGCCCCCAAGACAGGGTCAAGGGGCATAGCCCCTTGTGGGGTCTAGGGGTAGCGCCCCTGGCACGCATCAAACAATTTTTAATTAATGACAAGTGTGAGTGAGTATCTTTCCACGAGAGAAAGGTATCTTTTGGCAGTCAAAGGAGGTTATGACATGTAAGAGGAATATGATATTTTTAGTTAGTGTATGACAGATTCTATGAGCTGTAAGGTACGTAAGAGCATTTGTCATAACCTATCTTAGGACCAGGTGCCCACTTCAGGATGGGATGTTGGACAAGTGTCCTCAGGCGTGGGTTTTGGGGCATGAGTCCAAGATGGACTCCCATCTCTAGAAGGTTTCATATTTTCCTTGTAAACTCTATATAAACAGATGCTTGGATGGGAGATATATAACTTTGGTACAAGTACTGTTATGCTGTCAGAATATCTCCAGATTCAACATTCGAAGACTCCTGAAAGATAATTGGCTATGAAACTATATTGTAATCTATTATTGTTTACTGTAATACATTTGAGCTGTGTTTTGGAGTGTGGGGTTTTTCACTCGTAAGGGTTTTCCCCACATATATCTTGTCTCTCTCTCTTCTGTCTACTTTCTGTGTGTATGTGTATTGCTACAATATCTCTATTAGATGTTCTATGTTGCTGTAGTTGTAAGAATTAAAGTTGAATTTACATACATCTCTCCTCATTAGATTAGTGTAGGAAGTGATTTCTGCACACCTAGCTTCCTTTCAGAGTGAAGGATGCTAGCTTCATGGTTTGAACCGGGGAGAGGGAATCAAAATTGAACGGTCCTTGAAGTAGTTATGGTTCATCAAATTCCATCATTTCTTTGGTTAAGAAATCTTTGACTTCTTCTTCTGTGTCTCTTGCTGTAGATAGAGTTTTCTCCCCTTTTGTAGCCTTAGCACTGTCATCTATGGTCTTTTCTGTTTGACCTTCTTCTCTTTCCTTTACTTGTTCTTCTTGACTGAAGCTCTCTTCTTTTCTTTCTTCTCCTTCAATTTCAAAGTATGCAGGAGGATCTGGAAGAGAGGTGTCTTCTACTTCATGAACTTCCTCTTCAGGAGCAGAGGAATCTAAGTCCTTATCTTTCTCTTCACTTGTCTCCTTTTCCTTTTCTGTCACTATCTCAGTAGATTCTTCTTTGTCATCCATGGCTAAGAGATCATCACCTAAGTCCTCTATAATAGCAATGTTGAATCTTTTGTATCCATTCCAGAGGATGTCTTCTGTTTCTTTTGCCACCTTGTAAGTTTCTCCAAGCATAAGCTAATTCATCCTAGCTTTGCTCTAGAACTCATCCTTGCAATCTTTGAAAATCATATTCTTTTGCTTAGGAGTGATGGAAGGATAGAGTTGAATTGCTATATGTTCCCGGATCTCCATATCCTTTTCTTTGGCATTATTCTTTCTCATTTCAAGTTGCTTCTCAAGGCTTTTAGGAATTAGAGATATGATTTCAATGAAAGCTTTGTTGTAGATATTCAAATACTTGATTGTGGCATCTTGTAGGATCTTCTGGTCAGCTTCACTACAATCATCATAGAATTCTATTATTGGTTTCAAGTTTCCATCCATAGTGATTGCCTTGATGATATCGTCAAGAGTAGGCTTCTTAACACATTTATCTGTCTTTTCTTCTTCCTTGTCTAGACCGGTAGAGGATTCACTGGTTGTTTTCTTCTTCTTCTTCATTTTCTTTACTTCCTCATATGTCTCTATCTCTTCATCATCCTTTTGACTGATGTAAGACCTTGTTGCCTTTGTCTTTGTTCTCTTATCTCCTTTATTGGATGACTTTTCTTCCGGTTTTGATGCCTTTGAGCTCTTAGTAGTGGTAGGTGCAGAGCTCTTAGAGGATCTGGTCTGGGAGGGGGCTTCTACCGAAGCACTTTCTTTTTCTGCCCTTTCCATCTTTTCTCTATTTGCATCAAGTGCCTCTTTTGAAATGCCATACCTTTTGGCAACATTCTCTACTTCTTTTCTCACTTTTCTCTTCATCTCCAGTTGTCTTAGTTCCACATGAATCTTCACACTCAACTCTTCAAAGGTTCCAAAACTTTCTGCCTTAGGATCCTTGGGTTGACTAAGCATGTGTTGAACATGTAGCTCTACTATTTTCTCATATACTTCATACCCCATTAGCATGATCTAGACTACCCTTGGCTCTACTGCCTCCATTAGGCACTGATCAGTTTCTACCATAAAGCAAACTTTATCCTTATACTTTTCAACTAGAGATTGGGGGATTCTCTCTGGCTTGCATCATATTTTGAAAGTTCTTGAAGTAGCCCCAGAGTGCTATGTTTTGTGCCTTGGTATCACCAAGTCCATGCTCATAATCCCTAATTTGTATGGCAACCAGTCTATCATTTTGCCATATCCAGCCACTAGATCTGGGTAGCTCATTCATATAATAGAAGAACAAACAGAGTATCAAGCCACCATATTTGAAGGAGTTCTTCTTGTCCTTCTTTATCTTCTGCAGATTTTCTAAAAGTTGGTTCAGAAGGAGCTCACAAAGATCATAGTCAGCATTCGTCCTTAACATTTCATAAGCAATATATATAGCACTTTCAGATATTGAATTTTCCCTGCTGGAGTGATATATCTTATAGCCAATTATCATTGATGCAAACTTGATATCCGGATCTGTGATATCCTTAATTATTATTGCTCTTTTATCAAATTTCAATCTGGTAGCCTCACTTACAATTTGGTTTTTGACAGATTTGAGAGTAGGCATCCCACCAGTTGAGTGCAATCTGGTTACAGCCCTAATGGCATCCTTAGTGATCTTAAATGACCTATTCAACCACATGAAGTTGTCATGCATTCTTCTCAAAACATACCGGACCCATTCATCTTCAGCAAAATAGGGGAAATGGATGCACTGACTGAAATGTTTATCCCTGATGACCTTGTATTGGGGTTTGAGATCAAATGAATCATCTATCAGTTCCCTGTGGTAGATATCCATCAACCTGGATTCCCCAAATTCTTCAATGTTTGCATGAATGTATGCCCTAATGTCTTCAACATGCAAAACCCCATGCGGAATGCTAGAAAATGCTCCTAAGGGATCCACTTCTAGAGATTTGTAGGGATGTTTCTTAAATTTAGGGCGCAGCCTATCAGTAATCTTCACAACATTCGGAGTAGTCATCTTAAAGATTTAGATAGAGTTTGATCAAGAATGGAAAACACCTTTTACACTTTTAGGGTTCACAGAATGAGCTGAAGAGATCACCAGCTAATTTGAATTTTGTGATTGATTCTTGAGAGAGATGACGCAAACTTGTTTGCAGAGCTCTTCTTATCTATTTCACTAATGCAAATGTGCAAATGAAGAGCAAATGAACCCTTTTATCACTGAGCAAACCCAAATTTCACATTGCAATAAATGCGCAACTCAATTCATTCTGGTTGCCTTGTTCTCCTTGTTCTGAGAGAGATCTTTTCTAGATCACTGAGATATGCTCCGAGTTATTCTTGGTGATTATTGACAATCTATCTTTCTTTCCTTAATCATTTGATCTATTCGCAGATCAAGATTCCTTAATTTTGAATCATACCAGATCTAACTGTGAATGACCTGCTTCTTACCGAATGACTATTAAACCGGATCAGTCTTTTAGAAGATTAACCTCTTCTAAACTTCTTGCGGATCTTTCATATCTTTACCAAAACTTATTTAGATGTTTCTTTGAGATGCCTTTCAATCTGCCACTTTCCATGTGCCAATTTTAGGCACCAATTGACTGGCTAGGGGAAATAGTTTTCCTTTATGACTCCCCCAGAGTCAGAGCTCATCTATTTAGTTTCTAGAAGGAATATCAGCCCTAGATTCTGGTGCGGATCCATCCCCAACATTTTTTGTACTCCTTTTCACCCAAATCTTGTTCATCTCCCTTTGAATTTCATCTACATTCACTCTTCCTTTTCCTTTGTCTTGGTTTTGATTATGGTGCACCGGACTCCTTTTGTCCTGATTCTTACTTCTGCAGAATTTGGCAATATGACCGGATCTATTGCAATTGTAGTAAACACTATTTCTTTGCATATTTGACTGATATCCTCTTGTTCTACACTGATTAGCCATATGTCCCATTCTATTGCATGCAAAGCATCTACCATTGAACGAATTGTTCATTTGCATATTTCTACACTCATGAGATTTGTGACAATACCTTTTGCAATTAAAACATTGTCTGGAGAAGGATGAATTAGTCTGATTCATTCTTCTTCTACACTGATTTGGTTTATGACCAAAGTTATTGCAATTATGGCAGTATCCATTGAAGAATGGATATCTTTGAGCATTTGGTTGCCTTATCGGAGGTCTTCTAGGCCTGTTCCTTAGATATTCTGATCTAGAGTTCATGGATCTAAAGCTTTCACCTTTCTCATACCCCAATCCTTGCTTGTCATCTACCCTCTTTTGACTTTCAAGAAGAACTTCAAGCTGAGGAGAACTTATCTTGAATTTCTCTTTGTATTCATTTGCTGTTTGAAGATCCCTTTTTAGAGTATCAATCTGATTCTCAAGTTATTCTTCATTATCTTTAGCTTCTTCAAGATCAGATTCCAAATGCCTAATTATTCTATCCATATTGTGGTAGTCTTCTAACTTCTTGAGAGATTGTTTTAGATTACCTTTAGTCTTTCTTTTCTCTTCAATTTCTTGAGTGAATTTCATAACTCCTTATTCCATTTCATGTCTTACCATAATAACCTCTTTTGACAACTTCTCACATAACTTGTTCTTCTCATTCAGATCTTCATCAGTATTATCAGCTTCACTTTGACTTGCTAATTGTTGAAGTAGCTCCTTTCTCTTTTTCATAGAGATACTTAATTTACCTTTTAGTTCATTTATGAAGTCATCAGCTTGTTTGAGTCTTTCCTTCAATTCATTGACTTCGGAGTGAGATTGCTCAAGATCATCTAGGGCAGACTGAAGTTGTTCCCTCATACCATACACATCCATTAGAATTCCCAGATCTTCCTCAAGCTATTAGGCTATGTTTGGAGGAACTTGGCTCTGATATCAATTGTTGATAACTGAGAGGGGGGGGTGAATAAGTTATCTTAATAATTTAACTTTTTGTTCTTCAAATTAAATAAGCATGCATAACCATGAAAGAAGAAATAAACTCAATACACATAACACAATGATTTTGACATGGAAAACCCTGTTAAGGGAACAACCACGGGGTGACTAACCCAAGATTGTATTCTTTGTTAAAAGAATAAGGTAGTACAAAATGGCACTTGCCAATTAGGGCTCACTACCCAAGCACACTGCTCACAAGAGGCTCACTACCTACAATAGTTTATAGAAGGAAACTAGATACTTGAACTAATGAGAAGCATCCACATATGCTTAGGTTCAATTCTGGTTAGGCTCAATACACTGATCTACTGCACTTCATTCTTCCTCTGCCTTAGTGATGCTGTTATGTCACATACCAGTCCTCTCTCTCTATTTCCACACTATTCTTTGCTCTTCTTCGTACTTCACTACACTCCTCACACACCTTCGCATCCAAATCCTTCTGGTATATATATCTGCACTAATGATTTCAACACCTTTCTAGTCAGCATCTGGAATAGTCAATATTTTCCCCAAACTCTGATCTGTCGGCTGAATCCTTGCTTACCAAGTGATGTGTATCAAAAATAGAGTTATAGAAGTCATCATTCATGTCGGCCAATCATGAATGATCTCTTAAGAAACTTGATTACCATCAATACCTTATCTAGATTGAGGTCTGATGCTCTATCGGTCAGGTCTTCCATAGTCTACTTTGCCAAACAGGAACTCAATACTTAGATGCTCATATCTCTTCACTATGTCATCACTGGAGGCTCAATCCCTAGAATCTATCAGTCAAGGTACTCCTCTTGACTTCCCCAAGTCTGCACTTTACTGAGATACTTCCTGTAAGAGATCCGGACCTGACTGTTGGACCTTGCCACATGCTCTGTTATTGCTTACCGAACCACAACACTCTTCAATCTGACTTCCGGTATAGCCACACCATGTCCTGCGGATGGGTGGGATGGACTTTGTTGCCATCAATGACAACACTCATGAAGTCATAGAGTGTCTCTTGCCAACAACATGTCTACCAATGCATTTCCAACTATAATATCTGACAAATCCATTGCATTATGTGTTGATGGATAACAATATCTTGTTCAAAAAATCTATTTGTTACAAACCACTAGGATGATGGAAAAAGTTGTGATGTTTGGTTTTACATCTACCTGCTGCATTCACTTGAAATTTTATGTAATATTTTCATCGAAACAATTTTGTGCATTCCTACAATCTTTGCATACCATGAAACCACATCTCTCTAAAGTATGGCACCACCAAATAGTTGATGTGCATTCTCAAAGCTTCATGATTTGAATATGTATCTACCAGGGTATTCGCAACTATTTAACAACTAACAAATATCTTCTTTTATCTCATTTTGATTCGCATGGGCAAGGGGAATGCTAGCAGAGGTTATGGAAATACAAAACAAGAATGTTTTATTTTCACTATAACTGACTCCTTGAGTAGTTATTAGAAACTACTTCCTCCTAAATTTTGGGCAACTTCTTTTATTGGAGTTTTTGGGTGCTTTCACAACCTTGCAAGAATGCCGATGACATCCCCAATGAATAAAACCTCAAAGCCTTCTCTTTTCAATGTTTTATTGCATTTTGATAAGTCCTATCGGTGTCTTAGAATATTTTTGAAACCTTCAACTTTCTTTGAAATTAAGTTTTGGAACCAAACAAAAACCCCAATGAAGCTAAGTTTCATTAATTGATGTTCGAGGTAGGCAACTTCTCCTTCATCGATGTTTCAAACAATTTTTAAAACTTGATACTTTAGTCGACGGAGAGTATTGGCAAATTTTAGTGTAAATGCAATTCATATTAGTTATGAAGGCCAGTTGCATCGCTGATGGACTCCACTTAGTTTAATATTAGCACTTTACGTAGCTTTCAAAAGTTGGTCAGAGGAAAATGAATCTTTCAAAACCAAACAATTTCCCCAATAACATAAATATAAGTTTCCTCTGTGGACAATTTGGGTGAGTTTTAAAACCTTTCAATTTCTCCAAAACTAGTTTTGAATCATTTTAAACTCTCCTATTCTTATAAAAGTGTGGAGTTAAACAAGAGAAAGCCCATGGATTTCTACTTTTATTTTCACATTTAGGCAGTAAATACATTCTTATCGGCTTATGGCATGCTTTCAAAACTTCACCACTTTCAAATTCACCACCCTTCTAATTGTTTTACCTTTATCGACATTCTAAATGCAATCCCAAACTAATAACTACTCAGAAAAAACAATTGTACTTTTCACCAACACTCATCAGTTCCAAAATGACTTGGACAATAGTGTGAATTATGTCTTCTCAAAGTTAAGTAAATTTTTACATGCCTTTGTTACTCTAAAGAATGATTTAAAATGTGACTGAAGAGCGAGTTTGGGAGTCATCATTTAATTTTCAAACTTGGAGTAGTGAATTTAAAATTGGTAAGTACCCGAAATTCATTTCTGAAAACTTCACAAAATTTGCGCGACAAATCCTCCTAACTTGGCAAATGAAGATATATGCATAACTTTTGAGAAGATTGATATTTTATTATAAATTCTTGCCATGTTGCCAGTAATGACCTCACGAGGCCCCTCATAAATCCATTTTGCTCCAATCTCCATAACACTCCTGTTTTAATCATTTTCGTAGATTGCCGATGGAAAATTGAAAGTTTAAAATCTCCCAAACCATGAGGTGCATTGATCTCGAAACTTGCCAAAGTAGGCAAAATTGAGTCACAAACACCGCCATAAAATAATTTTACACCATTTATAACAAATTTCAAGATTTAATTGTTTTCATAAATTACCAGGAAATGAATAAGTGCACTTGAGAAAGTGAGTGAAATAATGAGTGTCCCTCCTCCAAAATAATATTGTTGTACAAATTTCAATGAAGGGAAGCAAATTGTGACATCTCGGCAATAATTTATCTGAAGGAATCACATGGCAAAAATGTGACAGTGACTTTTTGCAATTGAAAGGTGACTTGGCGAAAAGGATTTAATGCATGACCAACTTTATCATTTGGACACAAAAGTTTAAATTTTGAAGTGTAGAAACAGGGTCAACAGATGGCTCTAACTAGGGACAAGAACCTTGTGGATGTAGGATGAACCTAGAATTTAAGGAAATGACCAGTACCTTATCCATTGGGTGGGTAGAGTCAGGAGATAACATGATGTACAAGGGGAAACAAGGAGACAAAGATGCACAAAGACAAGGCAAAAGACAAAAACCAATAGAAATAGAAACAAGACGGACACAACCAAAACACCTAATTAACCTATGTACATGGTAGGTGGCTCCTACCTTAAGATCGCTCTGAGACAATCATGTAAAACCATTGACAGGTTGAGAAAATTTGGAACCTGTATGAAAAAGAGATGTGTATGGATGAGGTGCCTGTGAACTTAGCAACTTTCTTGAAATGATGAGAAAAATAAAATGCATGAATTATGAGGGCTCCTTGAATAGTACACAAAACAACCATTTCTCATAATAAGTTTCTAAGCCCTTTTCAATCACATTGGTATTGGCATGTGTAGTATTGATCTTATCTTCTAGCGTCACATTGAGCATACCAATTTTCTCTATCTGAAAATCTTTTTGATAGCTTGAATCGAAGAATATTGAACCACGAACTAGAGATCCTTCATGCGAACTAAGAAGTGAAGAAAACTTGGTATTCTGCGACTGATCTTTCTCATGAATAATGTCTTCTGTTATCATTGAATCATCACATACAAAATAAAATTCCTTCTTCTTTACCATTACCAACTCAGAATGCCCATCATCTAAAGATGCTACATGAGGAAGAGAGAGTAATGGGTCTGCATCATACATTTTATCATCCTAAAAATCTTCTTCTACAATTGATGGGGAATAAATAATATTTTCATCCCTTAGATGTAGTAAAGGAGAACAAGTCGAAACATGTAGTTCTTCATCAATACATTGCATATTTGCAATCTTGTGCATGCTCTCACAAATATGAGAACTTTGTCCTCCTTTATCACTATTATAAATGTTACTCTCACTACCTTTTTCAATAGTATTATTAGCAGATAATGGATTGGAACATACAATGAAATCACTCAAACAAGGATATTTAGGAACAAATTCATTTGTAGCCTTTCTTTGTGCAAATTCACACTTAATATCCTCATAGTCTTCTTGTACCTTTGGAGTGGGAGTACTCAATGCTTCATCTTGAGTGGTACCTTTGGTTCCAGCAGTTGAGGATTCTTCTTCAATAGATGATAAAGGAGAAAAGATGACATCTTCTTCATGAATAAAATCATCATTAGGAGTCTTGAGACACCAATATGTCATGGAAACATCTTGAGGGAGATCTTGTGGTACTATTTCATCAACATTCTTCTCTTGTTCAGATTGCATGCATGTTAAGAGAACACTTTGCAACTCATCTTCATGATCTTTATTCACACTTTGGTCTAAAATTTCTTCTACACTCCCTTGAACATTAATCATGTAAGAGAAATCTTTCTCATAGGTTGTAGTTGTGGAACCACATCAAGTTGTCATAGGAGGAGTGACATTCTTCAAAGAAAATGAGAACATGTCATCATCTGGATAGATTTCTTCTTCATCATTGCATGTTTCCATATAATCTTCTTTTTCCATCTCTATCACTTCTTCTTTTTGTTCTTGTTTTAGTGGAGATGTCCTATTATGAGGAAAAGTAATAAGTTCTTCTTCTCTAGTACATGCATGTTTCGATGAACCTCTTTCAACCTTTTGATCAGAAGATGTTTCATTAAATACAGGTTCATTTGTAGGAAGAACTTTTGCCTCTTGATTGTTGTCCTCATTGTCCAAATGATAGATCTCAACATAATCCCTTTTATCTTCTGGTACATGAATCTCCTCTGATAGGGAATTATGATCATGAGAAAGAAAATGAATCTCCTTCCCATCTTTTTGTTCAATCTTCTGCAATGTTTGAAGCAAAGAAGGATGAACCTGTTTAGAAGTAAATTGCATGCCACCGTAGAAATTCTTCAAAAACTCTACTTGCTTAGGGTCATCAAGAACTTGATTTTGTTAAGCAGAGGATGCAGAAAAAGGATAATCTTCATCATCACTGTCACTGTCTGATTCAAGAGACTACAAGTTATGCATCTGGGTTCTTCGATACCAAACCATCTTTCAGGATTCTTCTTTCAGATAGAGTTATCAATTTCTTTTCTAGGGAGAACTATAGATTTTGAGGAATGAAAGGCACCAACACTTCAATCTTTCCCCAGTAGAGTCAACAAAAATCTATTGGTAAACAAATTTCTCACTGCGAAATAACCTTTGAAAATGACTCGTTGCCCTTAGAGCGGTGACTAAATTGTCCCAACAGTTAGAGAAGTTGTTATTGAATTATCAGCTTTCCTCTGTGATTGAGAGGGGTAGCTCCCTCGTATCATGGGGGTATTTGTAGTTTTTGTGTACTTTTAACCTGAAAGCACATAAAGGAGAAAATGCAAAACTAAAGGAAAATAACTAATAGAAATGTCAACAATAGACATATGAATATTAGCTAAGATTTCACAATAGATATGACAAATTACAAAGGGGTTTTAGCAGAAAATATGTGTTAATGTGTAATGACAATGAAAGAGAGATGATAAAACTCAACATATGAAAAGATATGCCACCTCAACATGTTCAAATCAAGATACTATTGTTCTCAAAATCAGCTATGCTCATTTTTGTAGACAACCCCTACGAAACTTGTCTGTTTCGTAGCCTACACTCTAAGTTCGTAAAACGAGACAAGTACTCTTGATCTTGAGCGAAGTCATCTGACATCCTAGAAGAGTTTGTAACATTTCCTTGCCATGATTTCTTGAGAATTGTGATGCTTGTTGTGATCATAAACTTGCCAAAATATCAATTATTGGACATTTTGGGGTGTTAGAAAAGTTTTTTGTTACTACATGCAATGGCTGCCCAAACAACTGCTCTTACATTTATTTTGGTTCTTTTATGTGCATAGTTAGCTCTTTTCACCACTTTCACATATGTCATTAGGTTTTTGTTTTGACATGTAAAAGCAGTCTGAACTCCTACTCATCCATGACCCTTTTAACTCCTAAACATGCAACGTCGGTCTTTTTCACCACCTGCACATATGTTGAATCTTTTAACTCTTGACATGCTTGGTCAGTTTTTCCCCCCATCTTCACATGTTGATTAGCACATGCATGGTCATTCATTCACGCCGACCAAATGTATCTTTGCCAGATCTGTGACATTAATGCCACTTGTGTTGGCATTAATGCATCTGCTTTAAGCCTTTTTAAAATCATTTTAATCATTTTGTTTGTTTATTTCTTGTTATCAAACCCCTCATTCAATTGTTAATCCTCCTAGAGATCTTTTGACCAAGACATTAGCAGATTCAACTAGATTTCTCTGATTGTGCATGAGTTAAGGTTTCACATCAACCTTTTAGGGTAAGTCTTCATTCCTTTTTCTTGCCTTTCCTATTTAGGGTTTCGTTTAAATATTTTATGTTTTATCTCTTTGCTTCAAGTTTAAAAATCAAACAACAGTGTGATTGTAAAAAAAACACCCACTATGCTCTATGCGTAGTTTCTTCTGTAGTTGCACATTCGTCGTGTCTAGATTCTTTTTGTCAAAACCTGGTTTGTGTTTTAGCCTTATGCGTTGACAGAATAACCAACTATCTTTGCATCCTTCGAGAGTCTCAAACACAATGTAAGGGTGGTTAAAACCACCATCCTTACATAACCCTTGTAGACTTTCAGACACATGTAGAAGCAATGATAAATGCCACCTTTACACATTCTGAAGATTATAAAGAAAATCAACAGATGCAATGTCAGTATTTTTCACCGACTATGCATCAAATACATGCACTTTCCAACATGTAAAAGTGGTCCATTCAGCTGACCTTGCACATGCCTCAAGTTGCAAAAATACCCTGATGTACGGGTGGTCATTTTGACTGCCCCTACATATAAAACATTCTTCCAAAAAAGAAAACACATGCAATGTCGGTATTCAACACAACATTCAAATTCTATATGACCTTGTATCTTGTATATGCTTCTGCTAGCATGAGAAGCTTTCTAGGGTTGACTCAAGTTGGTGACAAGAGATTGATCCCTGTATATGAGTATTACCCTCAAATTACTCTGAAGGGATCAATTCATCATTTCTGAAGGGTCAATGATGCCTTCTTTTCAGTATTCATGTGCTTATGGGACAATGAACTTGTTCAGAAAAGGGTCTCAGATGAAGCTTGGGAGTTTGTGAATTCTTTTGGTTGCTTGTTCTTACAATTCCCCACTTTCACATATCTCAGGGTAGGGTATTATCCCAGTTACCCTTATATTCTTCCACGGTATCCCGGTGATTGTATTGTTCTCATGGAGCTATGCAGATAGCTAATTGTAGTGTACAATAAACAAATGGAGTTGAAGAAGTCGGGGATAAAGTTCCCCATTGAAATTGGAAGGTATTCAGTTTAATCAACTAAAAAAGCAAAAATAGTTGATTCTGAATTACAGCTAGTCACTATGAGAACTTACAAGAAAAGAGACCATTTTGACTTCAGAAGAGTGCAAGATAAGATCAAAAGGAAGTCAACCTTCCATGCACCAATGGTTGAAGATATTTGGGCTGATCTCAGGACACAGAACGAGATCAGGAAGCTAGACTACTGTAGACTTCACCTGAGTCAGATTGAAGAGCTGGGCCTCACTGATATTCCAGATAGAATGGAGGATGATGGGGATGTTCTAGATCCCAAATATAACATTGGGAATGTTGAAGTCTCACCTCTTCTAGAGGTGAAATGGTCAGTTAAAGAAGAAACATCAATAAGGAAAAGATTTCAACTGATCCTGGCCAACACAAATGTGTGGTTGGAAAGCAAAGGGATTAAATTGAAAGAGTTTCTCACATGTCAGAGACTAAAGCACAAGAATAGATAGGTAAGAAGGTAGAGAACATAACCAAAAATAAGAGTGACATCCCTTCTTCCTCTAAAATAAAAAAACCAAAAATTAAGTTTGTATCCAAAGGAGGGAAAAAGAAGGAAGTTGTAGAAACTTCCAATGTCACTAAATCAGGTGTTGAAGATACTAATTTTGATCAAATGGAGATTGAAGATTTTGAGGTTGAAGAATAAAATATTCAGAAGTCAAAGGATGCTCAACAAACAAAAGTATCTGATAAATCTGATGAAGAAGATGAAACTAAACAAGGCAAAGATGAGGGCACAGAAAAGGAACAACTTGGTGATCCACCTCAATCCCTTGAGAAAGATCTTCCTATTGGAACACAAGTTTCTACACCTCTTCCTCATACTCCATTTTTTGGTAGTTTCCCAGTGATTTCAAGTGTTCCTCTTTCACCTATCTTTGTTGTTTCTTCTAATAATACCCCTTCTTCTATAAAAAGTAGTTTTGGGACCATTTTTTATTCTTCCAGTTCCATCCCAAGTTCGTCTTCTCCATCATTTGACATTAGTGAACAATCTGTCTTAGAAAATCTTCTGGATACTTCAGAAAAGGTTGTTGATATAGGTGTGGTATTTACCAACACCAGTCCTATTGTGACTATAACATGTATAAATATAGATCTGACAAAACAAGTAGTAGACTCATCTCCAGTTGTTGGTGCTATTGTGCTCCCCCATGGTTGTCTACATATACTCCAAAGAGGAAGAAGCAAGCTATTTCACCTGATGAGATTGATATTGAAAAGATGTTACCTATAAAAGCAAAGACCCTGAAGAAGAAGCCTAAGACTGTTTCTAGGCTTATCAGTAAGAAAGGAATCAGATACGCAGATATTGCTAAACCACCAGAAGATGCCCCTTTTGACAATTTTGACATGAATTATTATGTCATTTCAAGGGTTGAGTTAGGCAAGCTAACTCATGAGGGCATAAAACCAGATTTTCAAACTACTACCAGCACTTTTCTTGAAAAATATGATGAAGTCAAGAAAGAGAAAGAACAGTATAAGGCCAAAGTAGAACAACTTGTTGCGGTTCTTCAAAAGATAGTAAAGTCATTAGAAATTATAGAACCCATGGTAGTGACTGTAGAAGATCCCCTGATCCAGAAGGTTGAAAAAGCACAAGCCAGAGGAAGGGTGGTAGGAGATATTGTGGAACGTTTGTTAGCTCAAGGGCGAATTCTACTAAAAACCACTGTAGAAAGAAGGGAGAAGATGGATAAAGCTAAAGCTGAGATGGACAACCTAGTTGACTTACTCTCACAAGAGCTGTAGGATTAAGAGGAGAGCTTGGAGGAGTGGATAGATATGAAAAAGATTAAGATAAAGAATCTGATCACCATCGGGGTCATCACAAACAGGGAATCATATCTTAAAACCAAGGAGACTCTGGTTCATCATATCCACATAATAAAAGGTTTACTTGAAGATCTACGTCAAGCTTGAGAAGCCAGTGAAGATAGTGATGTCACGCTTCTACACAAGCTGGAAGAACTTCCATGCACACTCACAGGTGAAGACCATAAGTTCCTCTCAACAGAGGAGATGGTAAGTTCCTTCAAAAATATGGTTCAAAGGAAATTCGAAGAGGAGGTGCCCTTAGTACTTTCCATGGATAATCTATATGATCAACATTCAACTATAGAGAACTTGAAGGACAATTTGAACAAACATGAAAAGGCAATAAAGGTAGTAAGAGATGCAATTCTTCGGGCCCGCACTATCTCAGAAAATATAGCTAAACTAGATGCATGTGAGATGGCAGCCATACAGGCCATGTACCAGGATTTTCTAAAGAAGAATGACAGATGAAGCTAATGCCTAAGTTTATTTTACTCTTGTATATGTCATTTGAATTTTGTTGTGGACATATCCATATGTAATTTTCCAAAATGTAATTACATGTGAGACAAAGGAAGTCACAAGTCAAATAGGACTCTTTTGTTGAATAAGTCAAAGTAGTTGTAAATTTCCTATTTTTGCTCCAAGCTCCTCCCTATAAATAAAGATGGTCTCTTTTGTATTTTTTATCTTTTAGTTATTGAAGAGAAACTTTGCCAAATTGAAGAGCATTTTGAGACTGTGTTCAAATTGTAAATCAAATTTTATCAAGTGAATAAGAAAGCAAGTGATCATTCAATCTTTGTGTTGGAATATCTTGTGGTGTATTGGAAATTGTTCTTATGTCCTTTTCCTAATACTATCTTATCCTTTTGATCAAATTGTAGTGTGAGTGAGAATAATCTAGGAGATGTTCTAAAGTTGATTGTGGAGACTTTGTGCTACAACAATTATCTTTAGTTTGTGTTTTTGTGTTTTAAAGTAAAAGATATTGGAAAGGTTTTGAACTACTATTATCTTTTGTGATCATATATTTTGTCGTAGTTTGTGGTGAAGACTTTGGGCTGCACCTCATTCTACTTGGTTCTAGGTTATAAATTAGTAAAAGAAGCAATGATAGACTTTGTGCACTTGTGGGTTTCTTGGTTATTCAATTTGTATCAAGAAAGTGCTCTTTCATTTTGTAAACATCATTTCTGAAAAAAGAGAAATGGATGATATGGTCTCACTCCCAAGTTAGTATTTAGTTTAAATAAGTTTGTGATAATTTATAGGGAACCTCCCCTTGTTGAGAGGAGAGATTTATCACATTACACTATGGTCGATATAGCCATTTTGCCTTCAATTAGTTGAAGACAAAATATTCACCCAGTAGTTTTTGGCGACTGCTAGGGAAGGAACGCGCAACTTGAAGCCTCATGCTCTGAGTTGAAACATTACAGTTCTTTTCCATTGTTTAAAAAATTTTGAAAATTTTGTTGAGTACACTACATTCTAGCAGATTCACGGTATACAAGAAGCAAGAGAGCTCAAGGCATTATTGATCTTGTATTTTAGTTGATGCAGCAAAATACCTTTGGTCTTTTGCCTCCATGACCTCGACTTCAGCAAACTAGGAGTTTTCCTCCTACCAACGCTAGGTCTCCAATACCAAGTGAAGCTTCTAGTTCTAGTACTAGCAGAATTTTGACTATTCATACTCCATAGAGGTTTGTTATCCCACCCTTTAATCAGCGCACCATGGCAGCTCAAGGCCCTTGGGGTAATACTTTTGTTCCTTTGAAATTAAGTCCACCTTTGCATGGACTACCTCGTAGTTCGAGGAAGAATTTTCCTAAGTTCTATGGTGATGGGAAAGTTCATCCGGATGAACATATTACAGCTTTCTACATAGCCTATGGCGTAATAGGTGTTGAACATGGAGATGTAGCAGTGAGAATTTTTGTGGAAACACTACAAGGTGCTGCTACAGATTGGTTTTACCATTTTCAAGCTCAGACTATAACCAATTGGAACACTCTCAAGACCAAGTTGGAGGCTAGGTTCAAACCTGCGGAAGATGCTCATGCCTTATTAGCATAGCTAACCCAGATGAAGAAAGAGCCTCATGAACCCATGTGATACTTCATCGCTAAGTTCAATAAGCTGAGAAATAGGATTCATGTGACCACTCAATCAATGACAAAGAATCTCAAATGCTTTTTCATTAACACTTAGCTTCCTGAGGTAAGTTTTCTATTGAGACGGGCTAGTCCTGGAAATCTTCCTGTGGCAAAAATTTTGGCTACTGAAGTTGAAGATGATCTTATCCTTGCGAGTAAGATAAGAAGAGATTCTAATAGAAATAAAGGTCCCTCTTCTGCTGATAATTCTTCCACAAGCACCACAGACCCTATGGTGCAAAAGCTAGCAAATGAATTGCTAGCTCTGATAAGGAAAATGTCACAAGGTATGTCTGCCCCTCCTTATCGGGATATACCAAGGAGAACATTTTCCAACAATTCATATCAAGGTAATGCTACCAAAAATCAAGGGCAACACAATCGTCTTCCACCTACAGAGGGGAAGCTTTCCATTGAAGCAACACCGGTCAACTCGACAGTTGGCTATTATGAAGCAGAACATGATCATTCTTTCCAACCCGAGTTGGACCAGGAGAATGATGCTAATATTTTGTAGAAGGAGAAGAAGAATTAGCTGGTGACTCTACCATTGGTTTTCTGAATTACCAAGATGAAGCTGAAAGAGAAGGAGAAGTATATGATGGAGCATATGCTATTTTTACTAGGTCCCAGAATCATCCAACTCAACAAGCTGATAAAGGAAAGGAAAGAGAAGAACCTCAACCAATGATCTCAATTGCTAAATAGGCAACTCCATTGCCTTTTCAACCAAAGGACCTGGTGGGAAATAAGCAAGTAAGTACATCTAACAATCTTGTATCTTCTACTTCTATCCCTCAGACCAGTACTACCCCCAATAAAACTTAGAATGATTGATTCCCTTCCTCTGTCTCTAGTTCATTTTAGTTATTTGATATAATAGATGATGCTAGGAAGACCAAGATCCAAATATCTGAAGTTCAGTATCTACAAGCTAATCCTGAATAGTTTGATAGGTTAGCTAAATACGTCAAAAACAAGATAGTCTCTACAGGACAAGATTTTGCAAAAGTTTCCCATGACTCCTCAAAGAACAAATCCACCCAAAATAATCTTGTCACTACTCCCTTTGTTTCCTCTAGAAAAATAGAACCTTTCTATGTTTCTCTATTGGTAAATGGTCATAAGTTGAGCAATTGCATAATAGATTTTAGAGCCTCTAATAATGTTATGCCCGCCAAAGTAGCAGATGCCCTTGGCCTTACTTTAACTAAGACCTTTGGTAGATGTTTCTCCATGGAAAATAAGCAAGTACCATTGTTGGGTCAAATCAAAGATGCCCAATTTGCATTTGCAGCCTTTCAAGACAAGAGGATTAAGACGACCATCCTAGTAGCTGATGTTCCATCTTCTTATGGCATTCTTCTCGGGTATAATTTTTGCAAGGATGTGGGTAGGGAGTTGAACATAGATCTATTTGAAGCAAGGATACCTGTTAAAGGCATCATGCAAAAGTTGCTTCCTGAGAAAGAGGCAAAATACATTGTTACCCAAACGGCAAATCCCAAAGCCCAAATTTTATTTGAGTCTTCGGGAATGGATAATTATTTCCTGTCCACTAAAGATATTCCTAGTTCATCAGATGAGATCTCATCAAGTGAGAGCTTAGACAATTCAGATGGAGAATCAGAAGAGTATTCAGATGAAAGTTCAGGTGAAGGTATAGTAATGCTAGATTCTTCCCTCACTGATGAAGAAGAATCTTCTGGTCAAAGAAATTACAAAAAATCAAATTCTAATGAGGTCTAGGTTTTAGAATTTGATGGAAGTTGTTCCTCTACTAGTTCTGGAGTTGGACTTGTTTTGATATCTCCACAAGGTGATATCTTCCCTTTCTCATACAAGTTGCAATTCGACAATACCAACAACACCACTGAATAAGAGTCATTGTTGCTCATATTAGAGGCTGCTCATGCTAGAGGTGTTAAAAATCTTCATGCTCAAGGAGATGCCAAATTAGTGGTTTGTCAAGTGAGAAATTTTTATCAAACCAAGAATGAAAGATTGAGACATTATCAGAATTGTGTGTGGGATTGCATTAAAGGTTTTGATGCTTTTAATATCTCTGTGGTGCCTAGAGAGTTTAATGATCATGTAGATTAATTAGCTATCTCTGCCACTCTCATGGTTCCCCATAAGGATTTCAAAGGAAACAAGTCACAATTGAGTTGGTCTTTCGACTAAGTGTACCTGATAATACTGACCATTGGTAGGTGTTCAATGGTGATAACTAAACCATTACTTTCTTGGAAAAGACGGATAGCTTTGATGAGCTCTATTATGAAGGTAGTGAATCTCCACCATGGGAATACGTTTTTGAAATAGATTCACAAACTGGTGAAGAGTTTCTTCAACTGAAAGGGAATAAGATTCCAAAAGGTTTGGTTTCCCTTGAAAAGCTATTTGATAAGCATAACAAATATATCAAGGAGCAGCAACAACTGGATTCAAGTTCCTCTATGGAATTTGAGCAAGTAAATTTGAGTTCGGAGGCAGATCCCAAAATGGTCAACATTGGGAAATGTTGCACTGCCGATGAGAAGTTCAAATTCATTACACTCCTTTGCCATTACATTGATGTTTTGGTGTATTCTTATGATGATCTGAAGTCCTTTAGGCCTAAGGAAATTTAGCATGAAATTCCCCTCAAAGCTGGGTCATTGCCTCACAAGCAGAAACAAAGGCAATACAACCCCAAAATATCAGGTACTATCCTCTCTGAGATTTAGAAAATGTTGAATGCAAGAATAATTTTTCCAATTCATCATTCCACCTGGATCACAATTATAGTTCTTGTAAGGAAGAAGAATGGAGAAATCCGTATCTGCGTTGATTTCAGGAATCTCAACCAATCTTCTCTAAAGGATAACTACCCCTTACCCATCATGGACCAAGTGTTGCAAATAGTAACTGGTTTAGAAATGATGTCTATGTTAGACAATTTTTTGGAGTATAATCAAGTGGAAGTCAATGAAGCAGATCAGTACAAGACTGCTTTCACAGCACCTTGGGGCACATTTACTTATCGCAGGAAGCCTTTTGGTCTGATCAATGCTGGTGCCACATTCCAGAGAGCGATGGACCTTGCCTTCACAAATGAGATGGGGAAGTTCATCAGTGTATCTTGATGACTTAACTATTTTCTCCAAACACCGTCATGATCATGCATACCATTTATGACAAGTGTTGGAAAGATGTTGGCAAAATGGTATCTCTCTCAAACCTAAGAAGTCAGTTTTTAGGGTTACAGAAGGTAAGCTTTTCAGTCACATTATATCCCAAGAAGGCACTAAAATTGACTTAGAAAGAGTCAAATCTATTCAGAGTCTTACTTTGCCTACTAGTAAGACCGCAGTTCATTCTTTCTTTAGAAAGGTGAATTTTCTACGAAGGTTCATTTCCTAAATTTGCAAAGAAAACCCGTCACATCATCAACATGATGAAGGGTAAGGCTACTTTCCATTGGAGTACTGAAGGCAAAGTGGCATTTGAGGATATCAAGATAGCTATTGCTCATGCTCCAGTCCTTGTTTGTCCTAACTATACCAAAGATTTTGTAGTATACAACTACGCTTCTGAACATACACTTTTAGCCATTCTTGTTCAGCAAAATGAAGAAGGTGTGGAATCCCCCATATCATTTATGAGTTTGTTGTGATGTTCACAACACGCCCCATTATGCTCCTTAGCAAAATGGGGACCCCTGCTGATGTTTGCTTTTTGCTTCTGCTTGTGTTTTTTCTGCTTTCTGGCGGTTTGGTAAAAATGAAGGTCAGGTGCATCATCATCATGAAAGTCAGGATGAGGTAGATCATCATCATGAGGTCAGTTTGTCAAAGTTCATATTTTGTTTCTATGACCTCATATTTAGAAAGAGCTTGAAATTCCATGCTGGTTTGCCTTTTACTTCACTTGAAAATTCTTCCATATGTGAAAGTTATGCATGGTCAAAGTTTTGGTCAAACCTGATATTCGCAGGAGGATCATCATTTTTTTATCCTAAGTCATGTTGTCAAGATCATCATGATCTTGGTCTATCACCCGATAAAAATCATGCAGTCGCAATATCTGGACGTCAATCTTAGGTGGAAGTGCCCTTTACCCGTCAAATGGCCTTATGCGCATTGTCAGCATCATGATTTCTTTTAGGAGGGTCATATGTTATAAACTCGGTTTTGGTTACATGAAGAACATCATCATCATGATATTTGATCCCCCCCCCGATAATATCCTGAAGCCCGAATATCATGATGACATCAACTTTAAGTCAGGGTAAGTTTCCCCGTCGAGCGGTCTTTGTATAGCGAGCATCATCATGATATTTCAACATTACCTAATCTTATCATATCATGCTGATCACCCTTAGAAAATCCACCTTCGGCATATTTGCATGCGCATGTTATAATCCTATCGCAGGGTCATCATCATGATATTTGCTGAAGTTTGAAATATGATGATGACAACTTCATATCCTCCTGATCGCCTTTTTTTGCAATATCATGATGATCACCCTATCTATTCAGAAGAGGGCGATATTTCATTCCTTAAACAGCATGATCATTTTTTACAATATCACCCTAGCGCAATATCATGATGACCTCAACTCATCCTTGTGCTTCGAAGACGAATTATCATGATGACGTCATCATGATAAATTCGATGAGGAGGGTCATCATCATATTGTTTTATCCTGTCCTGTTATCAAGATCATCATGATCTTGTTTGTTCACCCGATATTTTGTAAAGTCCTCCTGCCGATGAAATACAACCTTTTGAAAATATCCTGATGATCATCATCGTCACATTTTCCCTTTGGCAGGACTTTTCCCAAACATGATCCGGTTGGCGAAATATCATGATGACGTCATATTCTAAGTTTAACAAAGGCTCCGGATATCATGATGACGTCATCCCGATCTAATAAACGAAGAAGCAAATATCCTGATGATCATCATCATCACATTTTTATTCAACAGGATATTTTCAAAGCACGATCCGGTTCCCGAATATGATGATGATGTTATTCTTTTCCCCAATATGCAGAAGCGAAATATCATGATGATGAAGTATGTCGACCAAAGTGTTTTTTTCTTGACACGCCGATGGCGATGATCATGCCGATAGGCGGGAAATGAGGCGGTGGAGTTTTAAAGTGTTTTTTTGGCGCCTCTGGCATTTTTCGGTCAGCAATGGTTGACCCGATGAAGTTTGAGCAGTCTGAACGCATTTTTGACGCGTTTTGAGAGGATTTCTGATCCGATTTCCACAATCTTGCACGGTCACCTGGATTTAAACGCTTATTTTAATTTCATGCTATTTTTATGATAAATGTGAAACTTATTGCTTGTCTTGTCTTGCAGGCTTGCAGTTGAGGAAGCAGCTGGAAAGTCAACACAGTGACCTCATGGAGGAAGGAAATCCAATCTCAGGAGCAAGAAGATAAAGATGAAGTACGAAGAAGTCAAGGCCATTCAAGTGAAGGACAGAGTTGCAGCTGAGGGTATTACTGCAACAGACAAACAGAAGTTATTGCCCAGCTACCGGAACTTCTCAGAAGGGGCAATATTTCGCCCAGATTTGACACTGCTCAGAGATATTTTTTGAAGAGCTGGTTCACCTGTATTTATTGCTGTAACCAGGGGTTCAGTTAGGTTTTAGTGTAGTGAGGACAATCAGAATGTCTTTATATTGTGCCTCTCTACACTGTAATACTTTACAACAGGGATTTTTAGGCCTACAACAGGGATTCTAGGAAAACACAGCAAGTTAGCTTAGCATAGTTTAGAAGTAGAAGAAGGAGGTCGCCTGTTTGTCTGCAGTAAGGTGCGCGTGGAATGTCTGGCTGCCTTACTGTATCTGTAAAGCTTGTAAGTTCTCTGTAGTATGATCAATGAAACTAAGAGTCATTCCTACATTGTAAATCATGTATGACTATTCGTTTCTAATACAATAGAATCTGGAGTTCTGCATCTATCTTCTGAGTGTTCTCCTGCTCTTCTTTGTGTTTTGAAATATCTTCTTTGAGAGCTTGCAATTTTAAATGTATGTTTGTGAAAATGCTCAGAACTTACATTTAGGGTTTTTACTGTGGATTTGATCAAATTACTGTGGTATTTACATAGTGCATAACAGAAACAATTAGATCCTTCGGTAGATTAAATGAGGTATAGAGTAGATCTTTCTAACTTTTCCCAACCCATCTGAAATATTTAGCTAAAAACGTAGAAATCCAAAGGAAATTGTCTCAAATTTGAAGAAGCATGTATAACAGAGCTATAAGTAGACAGTTTTCATAAACAGATAAAAAAGAAAGCTGCAAAAAATCCAAGAAAACCCTCTGAAACTTGCAGCACAGTATCACTTTTATGCAAATGAACAGAATACTTGTTGAAATCTATGACCTTTTTGCATATTCTTAGGCCAGTAAACCACAAAACAAACCTAAACTACGTAAGGCCCCTTGAACATTACAGCTTCACATTGACCAACTGAACTTGACCAACCGAACCATTGTAGACTTGGGATTAGTTGAATCTCAAATGATTCCTTCTTATCTTTCAAGTATAGTTTCAGTTCATGATATGTGAATTTAAACTTATTGTTATGATTGCATCAAAACGATCATCAACAGTTTTCTGGCGTTAGAAGGAGGGCCAGAAGGCTGTATATTGTAATCATCAACAGTTTTCTGGTGCTAGAAGGAGGGCTAGAAGGCTGTATATTGTAATCATCAACAGAGTTGTCCTCTCAAAGCTCACGAATTGAAATATTTGAATATGGAGAAACAAGCTTATGACGTGGTCAAAGCAGTAAAGCATTTCTGGTTCTATATTCTGAAAATTCACACATTGTTGTTTTAGTGCCTGATACAACAGTAAAGTCGATTCTGACTCAACAGAAGATCAGAACCAAAAGAGGCAATTAGATTGCTAAGATCCATGAGTTTAATCTTGATATCAAACCTACCAAGCTTGTGCATGGTAGACATTTGTGTCAATTGATTGCTGATAATGTACCAAAGGAGACAGGGGATGAAGAAGAAGTTAAAGATATGCCAACTGTTCTTTTTGTCACTACTACTAATTAGTGGTATTCAAATATTTCTCATTTTATTACCTATGGTGAGTGTCCTTCTCATATGTCTTATAAAGAGAAAAGAACTATCAAATTGAAGGTTGCTAACTATGTCTTATGGGACAATGGTTTGTACAAAATAAGCCTTGATGGAGTATTTCTCCGTTGCGTGGATAAAGCGCAACAAAGTAGACTTCTAGAATCTTTTCATAATTTGTCTTGTAGAGGACACTTTTCTGCACCTGTGACAGCTTACAAGATTCTGCGGGCCAGATACTATTAGCCCACACTATTTCAAGATGTGTATAATTGGGTACATAGGTGTGAGTTGTGTCAACAGTTTGTTGGGAAACCTAAGTTGGCTGCATTACCTCTCAAGCCGGTGGTGATTGAAGAACATTTTTAGTAATGGAGCATCGACTTCATTGGCGTTGTGAACTCACCATCAAGTGTGGGACACAACTATGTTCTCACCATGATAGATTATTTTACCAAGTGGGTGGAAGCCATCCCAGTTAAGCATGCTACTTCTGAAGTGGTATGTAATTTCCTTAAGGAAAACATTATTTCCCGGTTTGGAGTTCCAAACAAGATTGTAGCATATAATGCTACTTGTTTCTCTTCCCATGAGATTATTGGCTTTTTATATGAGAATGGGATCATTCTTTCCCACTCTTCAGACTATTATCCGCAAGGAAATGGTTAGGCAGAATCAAGGAACAAAAATTTGGTTACTATTATCAGGAAGCTAGTGGAAGAGAATCAGAGAACTTGGCATAAAGCGTTGTTTGATTCTTTATGGGCAGACATGATTACCCCCAAAAGGGTGATAGGTATGTCACCTTTTCAGCTTTTGTATGGTCTTAATACAGAGATACCTATCACCTTGGAGTTGTCGGCACTAAAGTTGGCAAAGGCAGTGGAAGATAGAACTTTTGAAAGTTCTATTGGCAAAAGGATCATGTACCTAACTGAACTTGAGGAGTAGTGAACTTGTTACAAGTATGGGCCTAACTGGTGTTTTCATTGATGTCAACATACTCCTGTTGCATTAATGATAAGGGTTGGATGAGCTGTGTGCTGAGGATATTGAGAAAATTAGTCTCAATCTGCAACAATGAAGAATAGTGATGACAATAAGGTAAAAGTCTAAGATGGGATGAGGATCAGAGGATACAGATTAAAGGGTTTGTAGATATGTGTCTTAAGGTGATCCAGTAGAGATTTCAAAGGTCCACATAAAGATCTAAATAAGTTGTGGTCACTCTAGTAAAACTAGTTCTAGCAGATGTTCAGTGGTGACAGAGTGATACAGACAGGTCTGGTGAGATCCAGAATTACATTTTCCTATTCTACAAATTTGAGGGAGTCTTTAGGAAGTCTTTGTGGAGTGTCAACTAGATTAGTTCGTGGTTTGAAGGTCTGCAAGCATCTAATCCTTTGTGATAGTAATGACAAACTGTGTTCTTGAGGTTCCGGATGAAGGGGAGAAGGTTTTTAGTAAACAGATGTAGTGTGGATGTTCTTGGTGATTCAGGCAAGCTTGTGGAGGTCTTTGGATCGTGTCCAGTTCAAGTTGGTGGTCTGCATTGAAGTTGGAGTTCGCATTTGAAGAACAACTTCTGGATGATGCTATTCTTCCTGAGATAGGCTGACCAGATGAATTATACATCTTGCGGATGTTCTTGTGGATGTTTGCCGACTTAGATGATCATTCCTAAGTTGATGTCTTGTATAAATAAGGGATTGTGAAGTCATTTCAAAGTTGTCATTGTGGTAGTGAGATTATGGTAGCAAGGAGGAGAGCGAAAGGTAGAGCAAAAGTATTGGGCTTAAATAGAACTGATTCAAGCATGGTGAAGATGCTATTCCCCAGTTCATGTATGTGATACTTATTTCTTTGTAGACAGTGTGTCTCTTGTAGGCAGTGAGCCTCCTATGAGCAGTGTGCTCGGGCAGTGAGCCCTAATTGGCATGTGCCATTTGTTCTTTCTATTCTTCTAACAAAGAATACAATCTTGGGTTAATCACCCCGTGGTTTTTCCCTTAACTGGTTATCCACGTCAAAATCTTGGTGTCTTATGTGTTGATGTGTTTCTTCTTTTGATTTGAATGCATTATGTTTCATGATTAATATACTGTTAATCACTAAGAAGATTTAAGTGTTTAAATTAGAGAAATTTTTGCACAACTGATTCACCCCCCCTCTCAGTTGTGTGCCCTAAGTCTAACAATTGGTATCAGAGCAAGGTTCCTCTAAAAAGAGCTTAACCACTTGAGGAGATCTAGGATGTCATCTTACAAGAAGGATAGTCCAAAGTTTGATGGAACCAATTTTTCTCTTTGGAAAGGTCACATGAAATGTCACTTGCAGTGTATGGGAATGGTGTACTGGACCATGGTTACAATACAATATGTACCTCCACAGGGTGGTCTAAAAACCCTAAATGAAATCACAGATACTTAAAACAATCTGCAGACTATAGAGGCTCTTCTAAGCACATTATATGATTCAGAGCTCTCAAATGTTATTGACCTACCAACTGCTTTTGAGATTTGGAAAAAATTGGAACTTTTGCATGAAGGAGACCAGTATGTTAAATGTGCAAGGTTATAGAGTCTGAAAGGGAAATTTGAAAATCTAAAGATGAGAGATGATGAAAATATTACTACCTTTATGCCAAGAGTGAATGAGCTGGTTTGCAGAATTAGAAATGCTGGTGGAGTCTTGGATGAAAATGAGATTGTTGGCCAAATTCTCAGATCCCTACCTACTTACAAAATCAAGGTTGCTGCCATTGAAGAATTTAGAGCCCATACAACTGTTACAAGAGATCAATTGGCTGAGAAATTGGCTGCTTTTGAAATGACAGAGTTTGGAGATGACCCCTCCAAGACTGAATCTGCATTCAAAGCTAGTGCCTTTGTAAAAGGTAAACAAAGGTTTGATCCGAGAGAGAACTCATCAAGGAAACTATCATGGTATGAAAAAGCAAGAAAAGACCTGGAAGAAGAAGTAGAAACTGCTCAACTTGAAGCCTTTATTGCAAAGAGGCTACCAAGAGGATTCGGTAAGTATGAAGGAAAATTACCTTTTAAGTGTTTTAACTGCAATAAGATTGGTCAGTTTGCCTCAAGGTGTCTAGAAAGGTTTTTAAGGCAAAATCCTAACAAGCCAAGGTTCCAAAAGAACTGTTACTATGTACATGAAGATGATGACAATGAAGGAGTAATAGATGATGAATTAGAGACAGGAAACAAATCCAGAAATGAATGGGTGTTCATTGCCATCAAGGAAGGAGATGCAATGTCCTCTGTATCTATCAATCATAAGACTGTGGAAAGAGCTCTAGATGCCTAAATTGAAGAGAAGGATGATTGGGTCATTGATAGTGGATGCTCTCACCATATGATAGGTGACAAAAATAAGTTTGTAGATTTGGAAAGGTGTGAAGGAGGAGTGGTAAAGTTTTGTTACAATTCTACCGGTAGAATCAGAGGTAGAGGAACTATTTCTCTTGATGGAAGAAACAAAACCGGTAATGTACTATATGTTCAAGGATTTAAGCACAATCTTCTCAGTGTTGGACAGTTGGTGGACAAAGGCTATGAAAGATGGTTCAATGATAGAAAATGCAAGATCTTTGAAAGCTTTGAAACAGAGATTACATCTGGTACTCAAACTAAAGGTAATATCTTTCACTTGGTTGGTACTAGTAAAAGTTGCTTATTTGTTCAAGTTGATCAAAGTTGGTTATGGCATAGGAGAATGTATCATGTGAATTTTTATAATATCATCAAGATAAGCAATACTCAGGCTATAAGAGATCTTCCAAAATTGGTGAAACCTACTAATAGCTTGTGCAAAGAATGTTAGTTGGGTAAGCTGAGAAGAGTCATATTCAAGAGTAAGGAACTGTCTTCTACCGGATTATTGGACTTAGTTCATACTGATCTTTGTGGTCTGGCAAGAATTAGGAGTATGCAAGGTGATAGATACTTCATGTTACTAATTGATGACTATTCCCAGATGATGTGGGTAACTTTTCTGAAAGTGAAATCAGAAGCTCTTGAGAAATTCAAAATATTCAAGGCTATGGTAGAGAATGAAACCAAATCAAAGTTGAAGTGTCTGAGGTCTGATAGAGGTGGAGAATTCACATCTGGTGAGTTCATAGAGTTCTGTGAGAAACATGGAATAAAGAGACAGTTGTCTGCTCCTAGGACTCCACAGCAGAATGGAGTAGTAGGGAGAAAGAACTAGACCATCCAGGAAGCATCTAGGACCATGATGATGGAAGCAAATGTTCCTTAGATCTATTGGAGAGAAGTTGTCAGCACTACAGTCTATACTCTCAATCAAGTTCAAATCAGAAGCAATACTGGTAAGACTCCTTATGAACTTTGGTTTGGTATCACTCCTACTGTAAGGTATTTTAGAGTCTTTGGTAGAAAATGTTACATTAAAAGAGATGAAGATCTAGGAAAGTTTGATGCTAGAAGTGATGAAGGAATATTCTTGGGTTACTCTACTCAAAGCAAAGCATACTAGTGTTATAACAAGAGACTGAGAAAGATGATAGAAAGTACAAATGTGAAGGTTGATGAGGGAATTGAGAAACCCTCAAGGTTTTATGAATATGATGAAGATGATCAAAATGGTGTTCAGACTCAAGGAGCCCAAGCCTCCTCTGTTAGTCAGATTCAAATTAATCCAGTAAATCAGGAAGAAGAGATGAGTGTCAATGAGCCTGATCAAGAATTAGAAGTGTAAGAAATTCCCAAAGTTCCCAGGTATGTAAGACTGAACCACTCTAAAGATCAGATCATAGGTGATAAAAGAAAAGGAGTACTAACAAGATGGAGAATTGCTCAAGATTCAGAAGAGTATTGTTTGATTTCAAAGATTGAACCTAAGATAGTGAATGAAGCTTGCAATGATGAAAATTGGACCAAAGCAATGGAGGAAGAGCTAGTGCAAATAGAGAAAAATCACACTTGGGAGCTTGTTCCCAGACCTAGAAACAAGAATGTGATTGGAACAAAATGGGTCTTCCGGAACAAACTAAATGAAGTTGGTGAAGTAATCAGAAATAAAGCCAGATTGGTCTGCAAGGGCTACTCTCAAATAGAAGGAATTGATTTTGAAGAAACTTTTGCTTCAGTGGCAAGAATTGAAGCAGTTAGATTATTTCTTGCCTTTACTGCCTTCAAGGATTTCAAGGTATATCAGATGGATGTCAAGTTTGCCTTCTTAAATAGTGACTTGGAAGAAGAAGTATATATAGAGCAACTGGATGGATTCAATTGTCTGATCATGGTGATATGGTCTGCAAGTTGAAGAAGGCTCTGTATGGACTGAAGCAAGACCCAAGAGCCTGGTATGAAAGATTGGATAAGCATCGTTTGAAGATTGGCTTCAATAAAGGTACTACTGATAGTAATTTGTATTTCAAAATTGATCATGAAAACATCTTGATTGTTGAAGTGTCTGTTGATGATATCATTTTTTGAGGAAGAGATAGTATGCATCAAACTTTTGAAAATCAAATGAAAAGTGAGTTTGAGATGTCCATGCTAGGTGAAATGAATTTCTTCTTGGGTCTACAAATCACTCAAACAAAGAAAGGAATCTTCATTTCTCAGAACAAATATGTGAAAGAATTGTTGAAGAAATTTGGGATGGAAGACTCAAAATCAATGAATACTCCCATGGAAACTGGATGTAAGTTGAGCAAAGATGATGACTCTCCTAAGGCTGATCAGACAAAGTATAGGTTAATGATTGGAGGATTGTTGTATCTCACTCAAACTAGACCAGATATTATGTAGTCTGTTGGTCTTGTTGCTAGATTCCAGGCCAATCCTAAAGAATCTCATGTCATGGCAATCAAGAGGATTTTTAGATATCTAAAGGGGATAGGATTGGAAGAGTACCAGTAGTGGAACTTTTTTTTTGGGGAAAAGATTGGTTTCTTGGCTAAGCAAGAAACAAGAGGCAATATCTCTGTCTACAATTGAAGAAGAATATATTGCAGCAGTAGGTAGTTGCACTCAAGTTTTATGGATGAAGCAGATGTTAAGAGATATCAAAGTAGAGTATGAGGAACCTATCACAATCTTCTATGATAATTCAAGTGCAATAAATATTTCTAAGAATCTAGTGCTGTATTCAAAGACTAAACACATATCCATCAAGTTTCACTTTTTGAGAGAGCAAGTGAACAAAAATGAAGTCAGATTAGAGTTTGTACCTTCCAAGGATTAGATTTCAAACATCTTTACTAAACCTCTACCTAAGGATTCTTTTGAGTATCTCAGGGAGAAGCTAGGGGTTATTGCCCCTCCAGTGATTAACTAAGGTGCACTGAGGTGCATCAATCTGGTGGATATCACAGTCATATCTTGTGATCCGAATTGATGATGGGGAGCTGCTACTCAGGGGGAGCAGCAGGTATGTTTCAAAGTGTTGAAATTGCAAGTATGTGCCCTTTGCCATTGATGTCAAAGGGGGAGAGAAGACATGTGAAAAACAAGTGGTTGCTGATCAAAGGGGGAGCAATAATGGGACAGAAGACATGTGAATGGTTGTTGCTGATAGGGGGAGTTCTGACAGTAAGGAGAAGTTCTTGTCTTGATGGTTAAAATAGTTTTTCACATCATATGTTGCCATCAATGACAAAGGGGGAGATTGTTGCAAGTATGGCCCTAACCAGTGTTGTCATTGATGTCAACATACTCTTGTTACATTAATGATAAGGATTGGATGAGCTATGTGCTGAGGATATTAAGAAAATTAGTCTCAATTTGCAATAATGAAGAATAGTGATGACAATAAGGTAAAAGTCCAATATGGGATGAGGATCAGAGGATGCAGATTAAAGGGTTTGCAGTTATGTGTCTTAAGGTGATCTAGTAGAGATTTCAGAGGTACGCATAAAGATCTAAAGAAGTTGTGGTTGCTCTAGTAAAACCAGTTTCGATAGATGTTCAGTGGTGATAGAGTGATACAGACAGGTTTGGTGAGATCTGGAATTACATTTTCCTATTCTATGGATTTGAGGGAGTGTTTAGGAAGTCTTTGTGGAGTGTCAACTAGATTGGTTCGTGGTTTGAAGGTCCGCAAGCATCTATTCCTTTGTGACAGTAATGACAGACTGTGTTCTTGAGGTTCTAGATGAAGGGGAGAAGGTTTTCAGTAAACAAATGTAGTGTGGATGTTCTTGGTGATTCAGGCAAGCTTGTGGAGGTCTTTGGATCGTGTCTAGTTCAAGTTGGTGGTCCATATTGAAGTTGGAGTTTGCATTTGAAGAACAACTTCTGGATGATGGTGTTCTTCCTGAGACAGGCTGACCGGATGAGTTATACATCTTGCGGATGTTCTTTTGGATGTTTGCAGACTTAGATGATCATTCCTAAGTTGATGTCTTCTATAAATAAGGGATTGGGAAGTCATTTCAAAGTTGTCGTTGTGGTAGTGAGAGTGTGGTAGCAAGGAGGAGAGCGAAAGGCAGAGCAGAAGTATTGGGCTTAAATGGAACTGATTCAAGCATGGTGAAGATGTTATTCTCTAGTTCATGTATGTGATACTTATTTCTTTGTAGACAGTGTGTCTCTTGTAGGTAGTGAGCCTCCTGTTAGTAGTGTGCTCGGGCAGTGAGCCCTAATTGGCATGTGCCATTTGTTCTTTCTATTCTTCTAACAAAGAATACAATCTTGGGTTAATCACCCTATGGTTTTTCCCTTAACTGGGTTTTCCATGTCAAAATCTTGGTGTCTTATGTGTCTTATGTGTTTCTTCTTTTTATTTGAATGCATTATGTTTCATGATTAATATACTGCTAATCACTAAGAAGATTTAAGTGTTTAAATTGAAGAAAGTTTTGCACAACTGATTCAGCCCCCCTCTCAGTTGTGTGCCCTAAGTCTAACATAACTATGGTAGTGGATCATATCGCTGAGAATCAAAGTCAAGTAAAGAAACTCTTTGACAAGAAAGCAAGGGCTCGTGAGTTTCAAATTGGATATCAAGTCTTGTTATGGGACAAGCGGAGAGAACCAAAAGGAATGCTCATGAATTTTGATTCCCTATGGAGAGGTCTGTTCACCATTCATCAGTTTTGTGGTGAAAATAGCTTCTTGCTGGAGTATCTAGATGGAACACCATTCTTGCTACCTCATAGTGGTCAACATTTAAAACACTTCAATCCTTGAAGTATCAGATATGTTCATTTGTACATTTGTCTAGTTTTGTGTTTTATTTTTGTGTTTTTGTTTAGGTTTTTGTGTCTTTTTCATTTTGGTAGCTTGACTCTATGGCCCAATGGCATGGATGAAGGCACTTAGAGACTAGATTCTTCTCCCTTCGATCATTTTAAAGATTCGATCGATGGAAGTTCCCTAGTTAGAGCCAGTTGTTGTTCTCAAAATTAGCTAGGCTCATTTTTGTAGACAACCCCTATGAAACTCATATGTTTTGTAGCCTAAACTCTAAGTTCGTAAAATGAGACAAGTACTCTTGATCTCAAGCGAAGTCATCTGACATAGTTAGCCATGATTTCTCAAAAATTGCGACGCTTGTTGTGATCGTAAACTCATCAAAATATCAATTATTGGACATTTTGGGGTGTTAGATAAGTTTTTTGTTACTACATGAAATTGCGGCCCAAACAACCGCTCTTACATGTAGTTTGGTTCTTTTATGTGCATAGTCAGCTCTTTCTACCACTTTTGAATATCTCATTAGGTTTTTGTTTTGACATGTAAAAGCAGTCCGAACCCCCACTCATGCATGACCCTTTTAACTCCTAAACATGCAATGTCGGTCTTTTTCACCGCCTACACATATGTTGAATCTTTTAACTCTCAACATGCTTGGTCATGTTTTTCCCCTGTCTTCACATGTTGATTAGCACATGCATGGTTGGTCATTCCCGTTGACCAAACGCATCTTCACCAGATTTGTGACATTAATGCCACTCGTGTTGGCATTAATGCATCTGATTTAAGCCTTTTCAAAACCATTTCAAATCATTTTGTTTGTTTATTTCTTGTTATCAAACCTCTCATTCAACTGTTAATCCTCCTGGAGATCATTTGACCGAGACGTTAGTGGATTTGACTAGATTTCTATGATTGTGCATGAGTTAAGGTTTCGCGTCAACCTTTCAGGGTAAGTCTTCATTCATTTTTCTTGCCTTTTCTATTTAGGGTTTCATTTAAATGTTTTCCATTTTATCTCTTTGCTTCAAGTTTAAAAAGAAAACGACAGTGTGATTGTAAAAAAAACACTCACTATGCTCTATGCGTAGTTTCTTCTGTAGCTGCATATTTGTCGTGCCTAGTTTCTTTTTGTCAAAGCCTGGTTTGTGTTTTACCCTTATGTGTTGGTGGAATAACTGACTATCTTTGTATCCTTCAAGAGTCCCAAACACAATGTAAGGGCGGTTAAAACTGGCACCCTTACATAAACCTTGCAGACTTTTAGACACATGTAGAAGCAATGATAAATGTCACCTTTACACGTTCCAGAGATTCTAAAGAAAATCAACAGATGCAATGTCAGTATTTTTCACTGACTATGCATCAAATACATGCACTTTCCAACATGTAAAAGTAGTTCATTCAGCCAACCTTGCACATACCTCGAGTTACAAAAATACCCTAATGTACGGGCGGTCATTTTGACCACCCCTACATATAAAACATTCTTCCAAAAAAGAAAACACATGCAATGTCAGTATTTTTCACCAACTTTGCACAAGAATGAGACTCTTTTTAAACTCATGTAAGAGCAATCAAAACATCTGACATTACACATGTGCAAGTAATTCCTCATGCAGGAGTAGTCATTTTGACCCCTTGTGCACATTTTCCTGAATTTTTGTTAACACTTGGAAAATTCACCTTTCAAGGCTTGTTAACCCGCTTTCACCCTTACCTCGATTTGCACACACTCAAGCCCTTCAACACATGCTTTCCTATCCATGACCATCGAATCACGGTTATCCCAGTTTATCCATTTTTCCCCTAACTGTGAGATCATGGCCTTTTGCAGTTCTCAATAAGTGTTCATGGTAGATATTTATCTCAGAGTTCTCTCCAGAGCTAATGTTAGAGCCATCTCTGTCCAAATCCAAAATCATGAAGTAGAAGTACCAAGGCGTCTTTCTGGTGACGGCCGTGAAGTCAAATATTGATGAAATCAAGGATACATAAATAGGACATGTGGACATGGCAAAATTTGTGGATAAAACAAAATAGATAAATCCTTCTAGACATATGCAAAAGATCATCGACAGTAATATTCACTTGGTTGCATCATTTCTGGTTTCTACACATAATCCTGAGTTCATTCTTCAGGTGGCCAATCATTACAACAGGGACACTAGGGTTGTGACAGATTCTAAAGGGAATGTGATCATGAGGTTGGATGTAGAATTCCTCGACAAAATCTTCATGTGTCCACCTATTGAAAACATTAGACAAATTGACTTTTCTCAAGGGCAAAAGGATTATGACACAAATGTGGAAGCTACAAGAAGATACATAAACAGCAAATGGTTGAAAATTCCTACAAGTAATTTGACTAGATGGCCAAAGGATCTTCCTAGGAGTGACTTTGTAGAGGAAGTTTGTGATTTGATCACTCTTTTGAGTCACATTAGAGGACTCCCCTCTTCTTCCAAGTTTCAAGAATGGATGTACACTTACATCAAGGTGATTCTTCGAGGTACACAAACAATATTCTAGGGAGAGCAGATCAGTAATGCATTGCATGAGCAACTAGTGAAGGTCAACACAACATTCAAATTCTATATGACCTCGTATCTTGTATATCCTACTGCTAACATGAGAATCTTTCCAAGGTTGACTCAAGTTGGTGATAGGAGATTAATCCCTATAAATGAGTATTACCCTCAAATTACTCTGAAGGGATCAATTCATCATTTCCGAAGGATCAATGATGCCTTCTTTTTAGTACTCATGTGCTTATGGGACAATGAACTTGTTTAGAAAAGGGTCTCAGATGAAGCTTGGGAGGTTGTCAATTCTTTTGGTTGCTTGTTCTTACAATTCCCCACTTTCACATATCTCAGGGTAGGGAATTATCCTAGTTACCCTTATATTCTTCCATGCTATCCCAGTGACCGTATTATTCTCATGGAGCTATGCAGATAGGTAATTGAAGTGCACAATAAACAAATGGAGCTAAAGAAGTCAGGGATAAAGTTCCCCATTGAAATTGGAAGGTATTCAGTTCTATTAGCTAACAAAGCAAAAATAATTGATTTTGAATTACAGCTGGTCACTATGAGAACTTACAAGAAAATAGACCATTTTGACTTCAAAAGAGTGCAAGATAAGATCAAAAGGAAGTCAACCTTCCATGCACCAATGGTTGAAGATATTTGGGCTGATCTTAGGACACAGAACACGATCAGGAAGCTAGACTACTGTAGACTTCACCTGAGTCAGATTAAAGAGCTGGGCCTTGCTGATATTCCAGATAGAATGGAGGATGATGGGGATGATCTAGATCCCAAATATAACATCGAGAATGTTGAAGTCTCACCTCTTCCAGAGGTGAAATGGTCAGTTAAAGAAGAAACATCAATAAGGAAAAGATTTCAACCGATCCTGGCCAACACAAATGTGTGGTTGGAAAGCAAAGGGATTAAATTGAAAGAGTTTCTCACAGGGTCAGAGACTAAAGCACAAGAATAGACAGGTAAGAAGGTAGAGAACAAAACCAAAAATAAGAGTGATGCCCCTTCTTCCTCTAAAATATGAAAACCAAAAATTAAGTTTGTATCCAAATGAGGGAAGAAGAAGGAAGTTGTAGAAACTTCCAATGTCACTGAATCAGGTGTTGAAGATACTAATTTTGATCAAATGGAGATTGAAGATGTTGAGGTTGAAGAACAAAATATTTAGAAGTCAAAGGATGCTCAACAAACAAAAGTATCTGATAAATCTGATGAAGAAGATGAAACTGAACAAGGCAAAGACGAGGATACAGAAAAGGAACAACTTGGTGATCCACCTCAATCCCCTGAGAAAGATCTTCCTATTGGAACACAAGTTTCTACACCTCTTCCTCATAATTTGGTTTCTGGTAGTTTCCCAGTGATTTCAAGTGTTCCTCTTTCACCTATCTTTGTTGTTTCTTCTGATAATACCCCTTCTTCTGTAAAAACTAGTTTTGGGACCATTTTTTATTCTTCCGGTTCTAGCCCAAGTTTATCTTCTCCATTATTTGACATTAGTGAACAATCTGTCTTAGAAAATCTTCTGGATGCTTTAGAAAAGGTTGTTGATACAAGTGTGCTTTTTACCAACACCAGTCCTATTGTGACTATAATAGGTAAAAATATGAATCTCAAAAAATAAGTAGTAGACTCATCTCCAGTTGTTGGTGCTTCTGTGCTCACCCCATGGTTGTCTGTATATACTCCAAAGAGGAAGAAGCAAGATATTTCACCTGATGAAATTGATATTGAAAAAATTTTACCTGTAAAAGCAAAGACCCTAAAGAAGAAGCCTAAGACTATTTCTAGGCTTATCAATGAGAAAGGAATCAGATACGTAGAGATTGCTAAACCACTAGAAGATGCCACTGTTGACAATTTTGACATGAATGATTATGTCATTTCAAGGGTTGAGTTAGGCAAGCTAACTCATGAGGGTATAAAAGAAGATTTCCAAACTACTTCCAGCACTTTGCTCAAAAAATATGATGAATTCAAAAAAGAGAAAGAATAGTATAAGGCCAAAGTAGAACAACTTGTTGTGGTTCTTTAAAAGATAGTAAAGTCATAAAAAATTGTAGAACCCATGGAAGTGACTGTAGAAGATCCCCTGATCCAGAAGGTTGAAAAAGCACATGCCAGAGGAAGGGTGGTAGGAGATATTGTGGAATGTTTGTTGTCTTAAGGATAAATTCTACTAAAAACCACTGTAGAAAGAAGGGAGAAGATGGATAAAGCTAAAGCTGAGCTGGATAACCTGGTTGACTTACTCTCACAAGAGTTGCAGGATCAAGAGGAGAGCTTGGAGGAGTGGATAGATATGAAAAATATTAATATAAAGAATCTGATCACCATCAGAGTCATTGCAAATAGGGAATCATATCTTAAAACCAAGGAGACTCTGGTTCATCGTATCCACATAATAAAAGGTTTACTTGAAGATCTATGTCAAGCTCAAGAAGCCATTGAAGATAGTGATGTCACACTTCTACACAGGCTGGAAGAACTTCCATGCACACTCACAGGTGAAGACCATAAGTTCCTCTTAGCAGAGGAGATGGTAAGTTTCTTCAAAACGATGGTTCAAATGAAATTTGAAGAGGAGGTGCACTCAGTACTTTCAATGGATAATCTATATGATCAACATTTAACTTTAGAGCACTTAAATGACAATCTAGACAAACATGAAAAGGTAATAAAGGCAGTAAAAGATGTAATTCTTTAGGCCCACACTATCTCAAAGAATACAGCTAAACCAAATGCATGCGAGATGGCAGCCGTATAGGCCATGTACTAGGATTTTCTAAAGAACAATGATAGAGGAAACTAATGCCTTAGTTTATTTTATTCTTGTATATGTCATTTGAATTTTGTTGTGGACATATCCATATGTAATTTTCCAAAATGTAATTACATGTGAGACAAAGGAAGTCCCAAGTCAAATAGGACTCTTTTGTTCAATAATTCAAAGTAGTTGTAAATTTCCTATTTTTTCTCCAACCTCCTCCCTATAAATAAAGAGGGCCTCTTTTGTATTTTTTATCTTTTAGTTATTGAAGCGAAACTCTGCCAAATTGAAGAGCATTTTGAGACTTTGTGTTCAAATTGTAAATCAAATTTTATCAAGTGAATAAGAAAGCAAGTGATCATTCAATCTTTGTGTTGGAATATCTTGTGGTGTATTGGAAATTGTTCTTATGTCCTTTTCCCAATACTATCTTATCCTTTTGATCAAATTGTAGTGTGAGTGAGAATAATCTGGGAGATGTTCTAAAGTTGATTGTGGAGACTTTGTGCTACAACAATTATCTTTAGTTTATGTTTTTGTGTTTTAAAGTAAAAGATATTGGAAAGGCTTTGAACTACTATTATCTTTTGTGATCATATATTTTGTCATAGTTTGCGGTGAAGACTTTGGGCTGCACCTCATTCTACTTGGTTCTAGGTTATAAATTAGTAAAAGAAGCAATGATAGACTTTGGGCTCTCGTGGGTTTCTTGGTTATTCAATTTCTATCAAGAAAGTGCTCTTTCATTTTGTAAACATCATTTCTGACAAAAGAGAAATGGATGATATGGTCTCACTCCCAAGTTAGTATTTAGTTTAAATAAGTTTGTGATAATTGATAGGGAACGTCCCCTTACTGAGAGGAGAGATTTATCTCATTACATTATGGTCGATATAACCATTTTGCCTTCAATTAGTTGAAGATGAAATATTCACCCAACAAATACCAAGATATGAACGTTATTCATTACATCAAACACATAAAATACTAATGGTTTGCACAATCACATAGAAGGATTACTGATTTAACATACAAGAAATCAACAATGACAACACATGAATACATTTAGAACATACGAACCAAAAGCATTCTTCATTATCTCCTTGAAATTATACAATTCCAAAAACTCTCCTATACACCATGTCAAACCAAAAAGTCTTCATACAATATCTCTGAGTGTTCTCAAAGTTTTTCCCCCTTGCCAAAAAAGTCCCTTTACATATGAAATAGCCTTGTATTTATAGGCTTTTCTCTAGTAACTACCTTGTAACCACCTAATAACTACCTAGTAACTACCTTTTTGAAATACAATAGAATAATGAACTTTATTTTTGGTTATGTTTTATATCACTTTTCCCGAAATAAAGTTCATTTTCTAACTTTTAGTTACAATAAGTGACAAATAGTCACTTTTACAAAAAGGTAACATGTATCTTGTAACTTTTGAGTTGTATGCTTTGCTAAGCCACTTCCAATCTTCATCAGTGCCTATTTTAATGGTCAAAACTCGCCAAATGTTGACTCCTCTGCATAGCTGGATCTTAGACTCCTATGGAAGGATAGATGGCACTGGAGTCATCCCCCAATTCTTGATCTCTGTATCTAATAAATATATCTCTATTTCCACAAGATCTTTAGTCTTCTTGTCTTATCACAAAAGTTGTGGATCTAACTGTACCTTGAATTGAGATTTCTAAATCACAATTTATACTTTCATTATAGGTTCCAAAAACTTTGGACTTGCTTTTCTCGTTCCTTCCCTGAAAGCACCACAAGTTGCGAGATGGGATGCTAGTACACTGGAGTCCACATCATGATACGAACCATTTGTAAGGCTAGCTTGCACATCAACATCAAGGAAGCCTTCTAGTACACCATTGCTCATACAATCTATAGCAAAATATTCATGACCACTTATCTTGTAATTAAATCACCTATGTTGCCAATTGCCTCTCTTAGTTTCATGGTGTAGGGTGACCATACTCACATAAAGCACAATACTGCTAACTTCCAAATCAAGTCCTCCTCTATCCATATCATATTTTAATTTAGTGCATATTTATGTGATCATTGCATACAATGAGATGATATCTCCGAAAGGTTTTGCCCCACCAACACTTACATGTTTCGTTATAGAGATCTTGATGCATGCTAAAAACTCTTCCTGCACAATGATGGCATTCCATGATACATTTATTTGGGGTGCTTTGTCTAACAGTTCTTATCCCTTGTCTATGCTTCTACATTCTGTATCAATATCTACTAGGCTAGTTTGAATTATAATATCTAACAAAAACTCACTTCCATTATACTTGATGGACGTCCATACCCTACTACAAATTTCTCATTTGATGTGCACCTAGTAGAATAGGAGGTAGATTTACACCTGATGATCACATTATTTTGAAATTTTCTAGAGCCTTTTCATAAAATCCCTTGTATTTAAACACTCCACTGATTGCATTTCATGAGACAACATTTCTCTGAGGCATTATATCAAACAGTTCAGGGGCCTTGGCCATGCTTCAATGTCTTGCATGCATGTCTACCAATGCATTTAAAACTATAATATCTGACAAATCCATTCCATTATGTGTTGATGGATAACAATATCTTGTTCGAAAACTCCATTTGTTACAAACCAGTAGGATGATGGCAAAAGTTGTGATGTTTGGTTTTACATTTACTAGCTACATTCACTTGAAAGTTTATGTAATATTTTAATCGAAACAATTTTATGCATTCCTACAATCTTTGCATACCATGAAACCACGTCTCTCTAAAGTATGGCACCATCAAATAATTGATGTACATTGTCAAAGCTTCTTGATTTGAATATGTATTTGCCAGGGTATTCACAACTATTTAACAACTTACAAAAATCTTCTTTTATCTCATTTTGATTCGCATGGGCAAGGGGAATGCTAGCGGAGGTTATGGAAATAAAAAACAAGAATGTTTTATTTATGCTGTAACTGACTCCTTGAGTAGTTATTAGAAACTACTTTCTCCTGAATTTCAGGCAACTTCTTTTATTGGAGTTTTTGGGTGCTTTCACAACCTTGCAGGAATGTCGATGACATCCCTGACGAATAAAACCTCAAAGCCTTCTCTTTTTGGTATTTTATTGCATTTTGATAAGTCCTATTAGTGTCTTAGAAGATTTTCAAAACCTTCAACTTTCTTTGAAATAAGTTTTGGAGCCAAACAAAAACCCCAATGAAGCTGAGTTTCATTAATTGGTGTTTGAGGTAGGCAACTTCTCCTTCGTTGGTGTTTCAAACAATTTTTAAAACTTGATACTTTAGCCGATGGAGAGTAGTCAAAAATTTTAGTGTAAATGCAATTCGTATTAGTTGTAAAGGCTAGTTGCATCACTGATGGACTCCACTTATTTTAATTTCAGCACTTTAGGTAGCTTTCAAAAGTTGGACGGAGGAAAATGGAGCTTTCAAAACCAAACAATTTCTCCAATAACAGAAATATAACTTTCCTTTGTCGACAATTTGGGTGAGTTTTAAAACCTTTCAATTTCTCTAAAACTAGTTTCAAAACATTTTAAACTCTCCTATTGTTATAAAAGTGTGGAGTTAAACAAGAGAAAGCCCATGGATTTCTACTTTTATTTTCACATTTAGGCAGTAAATACATACTTATCAGCTTATGGCATGCTTTCACAACTTCACCACTTTTGAATTCACCACCCTTCTAATTGTTTTACCTTTATCAGCATTGTGAATGCAATCCCAAACTAATAACTACTCAGAAAAAACACTTGTGCTTTAACAAACACTCATCGGTTCAAAAATGACTTGGACAGTAGTGTGAATTGCGTCTTCTCAAAGTTAAGTAAATTTTCACATGCCTTTGTTACTCTGAAGAATGATTTAAAATGTGACTGAAGAGCGAGTTTGGGAGTCATCATTTAATTTTCAAACTTGGAGTAGTGAAATTACAATTGGTAAGTAACCGAAATTCATTTCTGAAAACTTCACAAAATTTGCCCGAAAAATCCTCCTAACTTGGCAAATGAAGATATATGCATAACTTTTGACAGGATTGATATTTTATTACAAATTCTTGCCATGTTTCCAGTAATGACCTCACGAGGCCCCTCGTAAGGCCATTTCACTCCAATCTCCATAACACTCCTGTTTTAATCATTTTTGTAGATTGCCGATGGAAAATTGAAAGTTTAAAATCTCCCAAACCATGAGGCGCATTGATCTCAAAACTTGCCAAAGTAGGTGAAATTGAGTCACAAACATGGCCATAAAACTATTTTGCACCATCTATCACAAATTTCAAGATTTAATTGTTTTCATAAATTGCCAGGAACTGAATAGGTGCACTTGAGAAACTAAGTGAAATAATGAGTGTCCCTCCAAAATGATGTTGTACAAATTTTAATGCAGGGAAACAGATTGTGACATCTCAGCAATAATTTATCTGAAGGACTCACATGGGAAAAATGTGATGCTGACTTTTTGTAATCAAAAAGTGACTTGGCGAAAAGGGTTTAATGCATGATCAGGTTTATCATTTGGACACAAAAGTTTAAATTTTGAAGTGCAGGAACAAGGTCAACAACTGGCTCTAACTGGGGACAAGGACCTTGTAGATGTAGGATGAACCTAGAATCTCTAGAAATGACCAATGCCTTATCCATTGGGCGGGTAGAGTCAGGAAATAACACAATGTACAAGGGGAAACAAGGAGACAAAGATGCACAAAGATGAGGCAAAAGACAAAAACCAATAGAAACAGAAACAAGACGGACACAACCAAAACACCTAATTAACCTATGTACATGGTAGGTGGCTCCTACCTTAAGATCACTCTGAGACAATCATGCAAAACCATTAACGGGTTGAGAAAAATAGGCACCTATATGAAAAAGAGATGTGTATGGATGAGGTGCCTGTGAACTCAGTGAATTTCTTGAAATGATGAGAAAAATAAAATGCATGAAATATAGGACTCCTTGAATAGTACACCAAACAACCATTTCTCATCATAAGTTTCTAAGCCATTTTCAATCACATTGGTATTGGCCTATGTAGTATTGATCTTATCTTTTGGAGTCATGTTGAGCATACCAATTTTCTCTATCTAAAAATCTTTTTCATAGCTTGAATCGAAGAATATTGAACCAAGAATTGGAGATCCTTCATGCGAACTAAGAAGTGAAGAAAACTTGGTATTCTGCGATTGATCTTTCTCATGAATAATGTCTTCTGTTATCATTGAATCATCACATGCAAAATAAAATTCCTCCTTCTTTACCATTACCATCTCATAATGCCCATCATCTAAAGATGATACATGAGGAAGAGATAGTAATGGATTTGCATCATACATTTTATTATCCTAAAAATCTTCTTCTACAATTGATGGGGAATAAATAGTATTTTCATCCCTTAGATGTAGTAAAGGAGAAAAATTTGAAACATGTAGTTTTTCATCAATACATTGCATATTTGCAATCTCTTGCATGATCTCACAAATATGAAAACTTTGTCCTCCTTTATCACTATTATAAACATTACTCTCACTACCTTCTTCAATAGTATTATCAGCAGATAATGGATTGGAACATACAATGAAATCACTCAAACAAGGATATTCAGGAACAAATTCATTTGTAGCCTTTCTTTGTGCAAATTCACACCTAATATACTCATAGTCTTCTTGCACCTTTGGAGTGGGAGTACTCAATGCTTCATCTTGAGTAGTACCTTTGGTTCCAGCAGTTGAGGATTCTTATTCAACAGATGATAAAGGAGAAAGGATGACATCTTCTTCATGAATAAAATCATCATCAGGAGTCTTGAGACACCAATCTATCATGGAAACTTCCTGAGAGAGATCTTGTGGTACTATTTCATCAACATTCTTCTCTTGTTCAGATTGCATGCATGTCAAGAGAACACTTTGCAACTCATCTTCATGATCTTTATTTGCACTTTGGTCCAAAATTTCTTCTACACTTCCTTGAACATTAATCATGTCAGAAAGATCTTTCTTAGAGGTTGTAGTTGTGGAACCAGAGCAAGTTGTCACAAGAGGAGTGACATTCTTCAAAGAAACTAAGAACATGTCATCATCTGGATAGATTTCTTCTTTATCATTGTATGTTTCCATACAATCTTATTTTTCCATCTCTATCACTTCTTCTTTTTGTTCTTGCTTCAATGGAGATGTCCTATTATGACAAAATGTAATAACTTATTCTTCTCTAGAACATGCATGTTCCGGTGAACCTCTTTCAACCTTTTGATCATAAGATGTTTCAATAAATACAGGTTCATTTGCAGGAAGAACTTTTGCCTCTTGATTGTTGTCCTCATTGTCCAAATGATATATCTCAACATAATCCCTTTTATCTTATGGTACATGAATCTCCTCTGATAGGGAATTATGGTCATGAGCAAGAAAATGAATCTCCTTCCCATCTTTTTGTTCAATCTTCTGCAATGTTTGAAGCAAAGAAGGATGAACCTGTTTTGTTGAGCAGAGGATGTAGAAAAAGGTTAATCTTCATCATCACTGTCACTATCTAATTCAAGAGACTGCAAGTTATGCATCTAGGTTCTTCGATACCAAACCATCTTTAAGGATTCTTGTTGTGATGTTCACAACACACCCCATTTTGCTCCTCTGCAAAATGAGGACCCCTGCTGTCGCTTTGCTTCTGCTTCCGCTTGTGTTTGTTCTGTCTGGTGGTAAAGGGAAAAGAGAGTCAGATTTGCAAACCTTGTTAAAAATATGGAAAATTGCATTTTCAGTACTATTGCATAATATGGTTGGATTCCTTGTAAAAAATGAGCCAGGGTTGCTTTTTGAACCATCTTAAAATTCATCATATTTTGCAAGTTATGATCATTTAGGTAAAATGTACTATCAGGTTTTGCATGATAAACAGTCAGTTGTTTGCCTTTTTTTCTTGTTGGCATTCATTTTAAATTTCAAAAAATTTCATACTTAGTGGTTCCAGGCCGTGGGCAATTTTGTCTAAAAGGATGGATCCGAGCTTACATTCTTGGCAGGCAGGCTGCAAGATGGAGAAGAAAGACAAATAAATAAGTTTAGTGTCTCAAGATTATATTTCAAGAAAGAGGATATTTTATGCCAAAACAGAAGGAATTTATTGACTACGGAGTCTCTAGTCAATAAGGGAATACATCGATAGGGTAAAAGTAATATGGATTGGTGTGAAGAATAAACGACCACAAGAATTAGATGTCATTGGTTGTAAGTTTGGTGTTAATTGAATGCAAATGTGAAAGCATACACATAGCACAGGAAGACCATATAACAATCAGGTCTCTTGAAATGCAATGGTTGTAGGTTAAACATGAAAAGGTTATTAAATGGAACATCCAAGCAGATGAAAATGATAGGAATAGAGATAATGGGAGCAATAGGATTGTAAAGATGCATAATCAACAAAGCATAAAGAGGTAATATTATCAGAGAAATATCCCAGAGACACAAGACTTCCACTATATTCCTAACAAAGTGCAAGAGAATGTATAGACAAACTTACATGGAAACAAGTAAATTTGATAATTAACATACCCAGAAACAAAAAACAAATTCTGCCAGACTATTAGAACACTCCTCTAGTTCCCTTCCTCTCTCCTCTTCCACTTCTGAATACAAACAAACTCCCCCAACAATTCCCCCCACTCCAAATATATATCCAAAAACAAAATCGCCGAGACTCATTAACTTCCATGACCCCCAAAATCCGTTACAAAACCCACTACCCTCTAAAATAGAAAACAATAAATTTTCTGTCCAAGAGAGAAATTCTCCAAATCTGAATTCTCATATGACAACTCAAAATCAATAAATTATTAACTAACAATATTTTCCAACTACCATATAATATTTCAATAATAAAAAATATATTAATAACTTATGACAATCACTTATTAGAATCAACAAAATTACTAATTTAATCTTTATCAAACACATAACTAATATTCCCAATTTCATACTAATGAATAATGACTGGCAAAACTATAAAGTCAAACTTATTATTATTATAGTTCATTTTAGACCTTTAACAAGACTGAAACCAACAGATACCCACCAAACAAATGCATACCAAAATGACCATACCCGAGACAAAGGACCATAAAGTGAACACAAGACTCATGACCTCCCACATAAAATGGAAACTGACCTAGGGAAACCCCATGTTATCTCCATCAACATTATCCATGGTGTAGGGCCCTCTCAGACCTGCTAAGTTAGGTGGAGTCGAGGCCTGGTACCTACAACTTGCGTGAAAACCAATGGGTTAGATATGATCAACTGTATATGGATATATCAACACACACTAAGATAGAGAATCGTGGCATAGTGGTGTGCTTGATTTGAGCAGTACTACACCATCCACACTCTGAAACAAGACTATAACTAATTATATTTAAAATTAGATGCATAAACATGATATTATCAAACCATCACGAAGCATGTCCATCTCATCATAACTGAAAAAAACAAAAAAAAAACCATGTCATCATAAACTCATTCCACATGTCAGAATTAGATCAGTTGAATATAATCTATCACAATCAGAATAAGCATAAACCATAGTCTCAATAGCTCAAATGTCTCAGAATTTTCTGGATGCAAAGAAAAAGCTAACAACTGTCTCAGATCAAGTAGAGAATAATGCAAAACTAACAACTATCACAAGCCAAAAATGAGGGGCATTACATCCTCCCCCCTAAGAGTCAGGCTTACTCCTAGAAGCCTGTAAGTAAGGAAACTCTCTCATCCTGGAAGCATCCTCCTAGGTAGTAGAAGTCTCATCACTAGGGTCCCACTGGACCTTGACCTACTTAAAATCTCTCCCCATGCGAGTTAACTCCCGATGCTGAAGCTCACACATGATCTCTGAAGAAGGTTGTCGGTCCTCTACCTGCGGTGGCCAAGGCTGTCCCCTGATGCTCAATCACTGTGAACACTCTATGAGACCTCCTTGCGTCACCTATCGTCGGCTCTGAAGCTGCTAACCTCTGACCAAATCCTGAAGCATTCCCCTGAGGACACTGCCTGGCTATATGGCCCTTCTGTCCACAAGAGTAACATCCTATACCTCTACTGAAACCTCTACCACCTAAAATGGCATTGGACTGCTAAAAGTTATCTCTACTAACTATAGACTGTGTACTCTGAGCTGGTTGATTGAAATGATCGTGCTTGTTACGTGGCCAAGACCGGTCCTTCCTATTTTGATATCTATTACCTTGTTGAGGCTAAGGATTCTTTGATTGCGAAGGAGAGTGATGTTGCAGATGTTGTTCACCCTTGGCAGGTGCATGATGGTCTCTGGAAGAGTTAGCTACCTAAGACTGACCACCAACACCTACGAAGGGTGCACTCTCGATATGCACACCTATATGGCCTCCAAGTGCCATCTCTAGATTCTCTTCTACTAACTGGACTTTCTCCATTGCCACCTCCATAGACTTAGGTTTGAATACTCGAACCCCTCTGCTGATCCAGGCATTTAGGCCCATGATTAAATGTTGCACCAACATATACTCGTCATCACCGATACCTGCATACTTCTTGAGCTCATAGAATCTACGCTCATACTGCTCAATTGTCATGGCCATCTACCTCAGCTCATGGAACTCATCTGCACGGCACTGCCTCCAATGATCAGATAGGAAACGGGCTCTGAATCTCTCTAAGAACAACTCCCAAGAAATAGTGCTAAGGTCCAAGTGTATCTTTTGCTCCTCTAACTGCCACCAAGTCAAAGCAAAAACTTGAAGATGCAAAATAGCACATCTAGCCTTGGTGTTGCTACCATAAGGATGCATGGTGAAACACCTACCTAAGTCTAATAACCAAGTTTTTGCCTCTAGACCACTACCAACTCCGTCAAAGGTGGGAGGGCATGCCCTTAGTAGATCTCTCATATGGCTGGCTAGTGTGGCCTCCTGCTCAGCTGTCAACTCTCTCCGCCTGGGTGATCTCTCTCTCTCTCTCTCCCTAGGGTCTGGTCGATCTACCTCCTCAAGCAACTGTCACAACTGTGCTCCCTCAGGCTGACCCTGACCATCCATATTTTGACCTTCACCTTCATGGCCACTCTCATGAGAAGAACTAGGAGGAGGTGTACTGCCACTACCCCTCCCTCAACCTCTACCCCAGTAATGACCCTAACCTCTACCTCTAGGCATCTTCCTATACACACATACCTCAAAAGAATGAATTCAAAAACAAGGAATGTGAACAAGGAAAAGAATATTATCTACAAAGTTTAAGCACTAGGTCACATAATGGGCTCAATAATAACTAGAGTACCCAGTGTTCAAACTTGGCTCTAATACCAAATGAGATGCCCCTGTCATGCAACCCTAGAGAGTTAGGCTGATAGGTGCAAAAATAATAGAACATATTTTTTTTAAAGAAAGAGAAAGCAACAATCATTTAAAATAATTACACAGGACAACATTAGTCATAAAATGAACAGCTAACACCTCTAGGGAACATACTGCATCATAAATTATAGTAATACAAGTGATGTAATTACGATACATCAGATACATTAATCATTTACAAATCTGCACAGTTACAAAATTTTAAATACAAGATTACATGATTACAAGCTTCATGACCAATCACATCAGTTAGCAGATTACAACAAGATTTTACAATATAGCTCTAAAGATGCAAGAGCAAGTCTGGAACTGGAATCACGACTGTAGAGATCATGAACACAGGACTACTGAGAAAACCAATGGATTAAGCTCTACCACCCAACCATGTGGAACCCTGAGGTCCACCCCTTCAAGATAGGAGATAACAATGAGGTTCCCTGACACAGGCAAGGATAAAAAGGACTAACAGAAGACAAAAATACCATAAGTTTCACATGAGGACAACACTGAACACCACAATCAACATCCAGAGGCAAAGGAACATGACAAGCTAGAACGTAGTAAGATGGAGTGTCATTGCATGGTTCATGGGCTACCCTGACTGTCTCTCTCTCTAGACGCCAGCCCCCCCTCTACGGTTACCCTGATAGCCTCTCTTCAGGTGATGACCCCATAGGTCACACATGCGGTCAACCTTATCAAACGTTAATGAGAAGTTTATATTTACCCCCCCTTAGTTAATTACTAGGTTTTCACTCGTTAAACACTTCCAATAGGTTACCCAGACAACCTCTTTGGGCGTTAGCCCCTCATTGGAAGCCACTCCCTTACCTACACCTAGTTGAACCAATGAAAACAAATGGATGCATCACAAGGTAACCCATAAAGACTACTTAAGTAAAACCTCCCTGCCCAAGAATTATTAATATGCAAATGTCCAAGACTTGATAACAATAGTCAATTTTTTTCTCTTCCTCCTCTATACAGGGTGTCAAGATCAAACTTCAAGTCTCAAAGAACTTTTACCCAACACAAGAGTCATAAAACAAGCCTCTAGATTACAACTTAATCCAAGTAGATCCCAGGAATACAAAGGCAACACCACCCTTAACCCAACTTCATTACTATAAAAGAAAGTTAACTATAAAACATGTCTACTCCAATAGTGATTAACATTCTAATACTGAAACCACTAAGAAACACTCTTTATTCTAATCTACCTTACCTTAGTTATATTTGATTTAAAGAAAATTAAGCTATTATTGACATAAATAAATGCATACCTTACCACCTAACTGAGATACATATCCTAGACACTAAGATAAAAATATGTTACCTAGCTAGAGTGATATCTTAACTAGAACGTTACCATTTCCTTAACATTACCAGAGAAACAATTTGTTTCTATTAATTAATTTGCAAAAAGGAGCTATACTACAAGAACTTGATAAACATTTACAATAATTTCTATGACTAAAGAGATAATCATAAAACTTATGTCCTTACTTAGACAATAATTACGACTCAAATTTATAATGAACAAGAAACAAAACCAAGATATATATTACATTAATCCATTCAAATAAAAAGAATCCTAACATAACAACCTTCGCTTCTTATTCTATTACTAGAAGTAATTTCCACTACTAGCTTTATAAAAGGATTAAATCAATAATATGACAAATAGTAGACCCATAAGCATGACAATTTAGTATACCTATAAAACTTTTACAAGAACCACTAGAGAAATGTTACACAAAAAGGGTATTAATTTAGCTTTACTTTATAACATACATAATCAAGAGACCATAAAACATAATGACAAATAAGAAAATAAGACATATCACCTAAATTAATTATATCACAAGATTTTAAGGGACTTAACACACCATCACAATTGCTAACCTTAAGGAAACAACATTAATAAAATTAGACTATTATTTTCTTTTGCAAATGACAATTAGATAATTCTACTTTAATACTTAAAATTGCTAGTTTAGTTACAAGGTCGTATATATATTACTATTCTAAAGGAATAAATTTAACCTACTCACTCAAGATATACATGTGATAATTTACCTAATCATACATTCAAATTAAAATACTAAAATCATTTATTTCCTCATAACCCTACACTAAGTTAAAAGATTTGAATAATAATAATAACGAAATCTGTGCTCAACTAATTAATTAATTTGATCATAACCTCTATAATTATCCAACAACTCTCTTACCAATTAACTACCTAATCACTATTAATGTATAAAATTACATCCTTGATTTAAATACACTATTATCTTTGGAAGAACAAAATTACTAATAATATATCTATGTGACTAAGACTCTACAGGGAAACTTAGCATTCTAATAAATATTAAGATGATTAGTACCTGACATCTTCTAAATTTCATTCTTGAAATACCGCTAAGTGAAATCAATTAAAGACACTTACTATTGCAAGCTCAAGTTGCTGAAATATCCTAATAAAGAAATAGGCAAAAGGAAAGAAGTTTATTAAATCCTTTCTCAGAAATCCTAATAAAGGTTCAAGTCCTAAGTAAATCAATTTGATGGTGATTTTCTAGTTGATAGAGACTTTGTGAAAATGACTAATGTCTAAAAGGATGGATCAGAGCTTACATTTTGAATAACTTCTTGGCAGGTAGGCTGCAAGATGGAGAAGAAAGACAAATAAATAAGTTTAGTGTCTCAAGATTATATTGCAAGCAAGAGGATATTTTATGCCAAAAGTGAAGGAATTTATTGACTACGGAGTCTCTAGTCAGTAAGGGAATACAATGATAGGGTAAAAGCAATATGGATTGGTGTGAAGAATAAACAACCACTAGAATTAGATGTTGTTGGTTGTAAGTGTGGTGTTAACTGAGTGCAAATGTGAAAGCATACACATAGCACAGAAGACTGTATAACAATCGAGTCTCTTGAAATGCAATGGTTGTAGGTTAAACACAAAAAGGTTATTGAATGGAACATCCAAGTAAATGAAAATGATAGGAATAGAGATAATGGGAACAATAGGACTATAAGGATGCATAATCAACAAAGCATAAAGAGGTAATATTATCAGAGAAATATCCCAGAGACACAAGACTTCCACTATATTCCTAACAAAGTGCAAGAGAATCTACAGACCAACTTACATGGAAACAGGTAAATTTGATAATCAACATACCCAGAAAAAGAAAAACAAATTCTGCCATACTATCAGAATGCTCCTCTTGTTCCCTTCCTCTCTCCTCTTCCACTTCTGAAAACCAATGAACTCTCCCAACAATTCCCCCCACTCCAAATATATATCCAAAAACAAAATCGTCGAGACTCATTAACTTCCATGACCCCCAAAATCCGTTACAAAACCCACTACCCTCTAAAATAGAAAACAATAAATTTTCTATCCAAGAGAGAGATTCTCCAAATCCAAATTCTCATACGACAACTCAAAATCAATAAATTATTAGCTAACAATATTTTCCAACTAGCATATAATATTTCAATAATAAAAAATATATTAATAACTTATGACAGTCACTTATTAGAATCAACAAAATTACTAATTTAATCTTTATCAAACACATAACTAATATTCCCAATTTCATAATAATGAATAACAACTAGTAAAACTATAATATCAAACTTATTATTATTATAGTTCATTTCTAACCTTTCACAAGACTGAAACCAACACATACCCACCAGACAAATGCATACCAAAATGATCATACCCGAGACAAAGGACCATAAAGTGACAACAAGACTCACGACTTCCCACACAAAATGGAAACTGACCTAGGGAAACCCAATGTTATCTCCGTCAACATTATCCATGGTGTAGGGCCCGCTTAGACCTGCTAAGTTAGGTGGAGTCGAAGCCTGGTACCTACAACCTACGTGAAAACCAATGGGTTGTAAATGATCAACTGTATATGGATTTATCAAAACATACTGAGACACAAAATCGCGGCATAGTAGGGTGCTTGATTAGAGTAGTACTACACCACCCCCACTCCGAAATAGGACTATAACTAATTCTATTTAAAACCAGATGCATAAACATGATATTATCAAACCATCACTAAACATGTCCATCTCATCATAACTGAAAAAAAAAAAAAAACCATGTCATGATAAACTCATTCCACATGTTAGAATTAGATCAGTCGAATATAATCTATCATAATCAAAATAAGCATAAACCATAGTCTCAATAGCTCAAATGTCTTAGAATTGTCTGGATGCAAAGAAAAAGCTAACAATTGTCTCAGATCAAGTAGAGAGTAATGCAAAACTAACAACTATCACAAGCCAAAATGAGGGGGCATTACATGGAGTTTGGAAAATAGTTGTGTGTAAACTTGGGAGCTCACATTGTCTGACTTATTGTGTTGTTGTCTACTGGAGATAGTTTATTTTTTTGTTTTCTTATTATTTTAATTTGTTTGTTGGAATGATTCTAGAGAATCGAACTCTGCATTTTTGAAAAGTAAAAATCTTTTGTTTGATTTTTATTCCTCGAATATAGTTTTATTAATACTAATATTGTTCTGTTGTTTGGCCATGTTGCAGCTCTCCTAATATCTTCCTTATTCCCATTTCTTTATTTTATGGTATGTCGCTCCCTTCAATATCGCAACTCTTTTCATAATTCCAAATTTTATTTTCTTCAACTGTACGTGTTTTTTGGGTCTAAAATCATGGATATTAAAGAATAATTAGGAGCTCTTCTTTCAATTTTATTGATTTGTTTTAATATTTATAATAGTTTAACTGGGAAAAAATGTGAATATTGGTGCAGGAAAATCCATTTTTACGACTATTCCTTGAGCATTTGGTTTATGAATGCAAGCAATGAAGAACACTTGGGACAAAATATCTTAGTTTTTGGTTGTATATCACTCTGATTACTGGTTGGTTTCTACATCTCTATATAGCACAGGCATAAAGCACACAATACTTAAAACCTTGTTGATTTTCTAGCTTGAAAGGTGGAGTGGAGTTTCTTTAAAGCAACTCGAGTTGGATTTTTAGCAATAACATTTTTTTTTAATCTAAGAATAGAATGTTTTGGAGTTTGTGAGATTGAGATAAAATCAAGAGTGATTTTATGTGTGATTTAAAGATGAATAAAGAAAGGAAAGCTTCTTTTCTTACACATTAAGTAAAGTAACTGGGCTCTATATATAAGATTACTGTAGCAAACTCAAATTGTATCTTTGAAGAGAAAGTTTGTTGTTAGGCTGAATAGAAGATCCAACAGTTGTAGGTTTTTCCCACATTGGGGTTTCTTGGGTATATCTGTGTTATTGTCTATTTGTGGTTGGCTTATTATTATTTTTGCTTCCGCTATTATTAGCTGTTAATTAACCTAGAGTATTGATTGTTATAAATCAAATAGAGGTTCTATTCTATGAATTTATTGTGTAATTAATCTGTAGCTGGGTTATAATAAATTAACATGGTATCAGAGCTCTAAACTTTGAATATGAAGCCAAGATTTGTGATGTAGATTTCAAGAAAAAAAATAAGATTTTCATCTCCAGTTTCTTCTATGGCTATGGCAACTAGTGCTAGATATGAGGACATGCTTGAGGGTGCGTCTAACTTCTTATAGTGGAAGGTTCGGATTACATCTATTCTCAAGGAGAATAGGCTGTGGATCTATGCTGGTACAAAGGTGATACTATTGCAAGTATGGGCCTAACCAGTGTTGTCATTGATGTCAACATACTCCTGTTGCATTAATGATAAGGATTGGATGAGTTATTTGCTGAGGATATTGAAGAAATTAGTCTCAATCAGGAACAATGATGACAGTAAGGTAAAATTCCAAAATGAGATGAGGATCAGAGGATGCAGTTTAAAGGGTTTGTAGATATGTGTCTTAAGGTGATCCAGTAGAGATTTTAGAGGTCCGCATGAAGATCTGAAGAAGTTGTGGCCACTCAAGTAAAATCAATTCCGATAGATGTTCAGTGGTGACAGAGTGATACAGATAGGTCCGGTGAGATCCGAAAATGCATTATCCTATTCTGTAGATTTGAGGGAATGTTGAGGAAGTCTTTGTGAAGTGTCAACTCAATTGGTTCATGGTTTGAAGGTTTGCAAGCATCTATTCCTTTGTGATAGTAATGATAGACTATATTCTTAAGGTTCTAGATGAAAGAAAGAAGGATTTCAGTAAGTAGATGAAGTGTGGATGTTCTTGGTAATTCAGGCAAGCTTGTGGAGGTCTTTGGATCATGTCTAGTTCATGTTGGTGGTCCGCATTAGAGTTGGAGCTCATAATTGAAGAATAACTTCTGGATGATGATGTTCTTCCTGAGACTAGCCGACCGGATGAGTTACACATCTTGCAGATGTTCTTGTAGATGTTGGCCGACTTAGATGATTATTCCTAATTTGATGTCTTGTATAAATGAGGGGTGGCGAAGTCATTTCAAAGGTGTCCTTGTGAAGATGAGTGTGTGGTAGCGAGGAGGAGAGTGAAAGGCAGAGAAAAAGTATTGGGCTTAAATGGAACTGACTCATGCATGGTGAAGATACTATTTTTCCAGTTCAAGTATGTGATACTTATTCTTTTGTAGACAGTGTGTCTCTTGTAGGTAGTGGGCCTTTTTTGAGTAGTGTGCTCGGGCAATGAGCCCTAATTAGCATGTGTCATTTTGTTCTTTCTATTGTTCTAACAGAGAATACAATTTTGGGTTAATCACCCAATGGTTTTTCCCTTAACCAGGTTTTCCACGTCAAAATCTTGGTGTCTTATGTGTTGATTTGTTTCTGCTCTTGATTGAATGCATTATGTTTCATGATTGATTTATTAATATGCTGCTAAATCACTAAGAAGATTTTAAGTGTGTAATTGGAAAGAAAGTTTTGACACTTGATTCACCCCCCCTCTCAGTTGTCTGTCATGAATCTAACAATTGGTATCAAAGCCAAGTTCCTCTAAAAAGGGCATAACCACTTGAGGAGATTCAGGATGTCATCTTACAAGAAGGATAGTCCGAAGTTTGATGGAACCAATTTTAATCTTTGGAAAGGTCACATGAAATATCACTTGCAATGTATGGGAATGGCGTACTAGACCATGGCTACAACAAAGTATACACCTCCACAGGGTGGTCCAAAAGCCCTAAATGAAATCACAGATGCCAAAAACAATCTGTGGACTATAGAAGCTCTTCTAAGCACATTATCTGATTCAAAGCTCTCAAATTTTATTGACCTACCAATGGATTTTGAGATTTGGGAAAACTGAAACTTCTGCATGAAGGAGACAAGTATGTTAAATGTGCAAGGTTACAAAGTCTGAAAGGAAAATTCAAAAATCTGAAGATGTGAGAAGATGAAAATATCACTACTTTTATGCCAAGAGTAAATGAGCTTGTTTGTGGAATTAGAAATGCTGGTGGAATCTTGGATGAAAATGAGATTGTTGGTAAAATTCTCAGATCCCTTCTTGCTTCTTATAAAATCAAGGTTCCTGCCATTGAAGAATTCAAAGCCCATACAACTGTCACAAGAGATCAATTGGCTAGAAAATTGGATGCATTTGAAATGATCAAGTTTGGAGATGACCCCCCCAAGACTGAATCTGCATTCAAAGCCAGTGCCTCTGTAAAACGTAAACAAAGGTTTGATACGGGAGAGAACTCATCAAAGAAACTGTCATGGTATGAAAAAGCAAGAAAAGACTTGGAAGAAGAAGAAGTTGAAACTGCTCAACTTGAAGCCCTTATTGCAAAAAGACTGCCAAGAGGATCCGGTAAGTATGAAGGAAAATTGCCTTTTAAGTGTTTTAAGTGCAATAAGATTGGTCATTTTGCCTCAAAGTGTCCGGAAAGTTTTTCAAGGCCAAATCCTAATAGATCAAGGTTCCAAAAGAACTGTTACTATGTTCATGAGGAAGATGATAATGAAGGAGTAACAGATGATGAATCAGAGATAGGTAACAAATCTGGAAGTGATTGGGTGTTTATTGCCATCAAGGAAGAAGAACCATTGTCCTCTGAATCTGTCAATCATAAAGTTGTAGAAAGAGCTCTAGCTACCCAAGTTGAAGAAAAAGATGATTGGGTCATTGACAGTGGATGCTCTCACCATATGACAAGTGACAAAAACAAGTTCATAGATTTGGAAAGGTATGAAGGAGGAGTGGTAAAGTTTGGTGATAATTCTGCTGGTAGAATCAGAGGAAGAGGAACTATTTCTTTTGATGGAAGGAACAAAACCGGTAATGTACTGTATGTTGAAGGATTGAAGCACAATCTTCTCAGTGTTGGTCAGTTGGTGGACAAAGGCTATGATCTCCGATTCAAGAATGGAAAATGCAAGATCTTTGAAAGTTCTGGAATAGAGATTGCATCTAGTACTCAAACTAAAGGTAATATCTTCCACTTGGTTGGTACTAGTAAAAGTTGCTTATTTGTTCATGTTGATTAGAGTTGGTTATGACATAGGAGGATGTGTCATGTGAATTTTGATAATATCATCAAGATAAGCAATACTCAGGCTGTAAGAGATCTTCCAAAACTGGTGAAACCTACTAATAGCTTGTTCAAAGAATGTTAGTTGGGTAAGCTGAGCAGAGTCATATTCAAAAGTAAGGAACTATCTTCTACTGGATTATTGGACTTAGTTCATACTGATCTTTATGGTTCGACAAGAATCAGGAGTGTGCAAGGTGATAGATACTTCATGTTACTAATTGATGACTATTCCTGGATGATGTGGGTAACCTTTTTAAAAGAGAAATCAGAAGCTCTTGAGAAATTCAAAATATTCAAGGCTATGGTAGAGAATGAAACCAGATTAAAATTGAAATGTCTGAGGTTTGATAGAGGTGGAGAATTCACATCTAGTGATTTCATAGAGTTCTATGAGAAACATGGAATAAAGAGATAGTTGTCTGCCCCTAGGACTCCACAACAGAATGGAGTAGTGGAGAGAAAGAACCGGACCATCTAGGAAGCATCTAGAACAATGATGATGGAAGCAAATGTTCCTCAGATCTATTAGAGAGAAGCTGTCAGCACTGCAGTCTATACTCTCAATTAAGTTTAAATCAGAAGCAATACCGGTAAGACTCCTTATGAAATTTGGTTTGGCATCACTCCTACTATGAGGTATTTTAGAGTTTTTGGTAGCAAATGTTACATTAAAAGAGATGAAGATCTAGGAAAGTTTGATGCTAGAAGTGATGAAGGAATATTCTTGGGTTACTCTACTCAAAGAAAAGCATACCGATGTTATAATAAGAGACTGAGAAAAATGATAGAAAGTACAAATGTGAAGGTTGATGAAGGAATTGAAAAACCCTCAAGGTTTTATGAATATGATGAAGATGATCAGAATGGTGTTCTTATTCAAGGAGCCCAAGCCTCTTCTGGAAGTCAGATTCAAACTGATCTGGTAAATTAGGAAGAAGAGATGATTTTTAATGAGCTTGATCAAGAATCAAAAGTGCAAGAAATTCCCAAAGTTCCAAGGTATGTAAGACTGAACCACTCTAAAGATCATATCATAGGTGACAAAAGCAAAGGTGTACAAACTAGAAGGAGAATTGTTCAAGATTCAGATAAGTATTGTCTGTTTTCCAAGATTGAACCTAAGACAGTGAATGAAGCTTGCAATGATGAAAACTGGACTAAAGCAATGGAGGAAGAGTTGATGCAAATTGAGAAAAATCACACTTGGGATCTTGTTCCTAGACCTAGAAACAAGAATGTGATTGGAACCAAATGGGTCTTTCAAAACAAACTGAATGAAGTTGGTGAAGTAATCAGAAATAAATCCAGATTGGTCTACAAAGGCTATTCTCAAATAGGAGTTGATTTTGAAGAAACTTTTGCTCCGGTGGCAAGAATTGAAGTAGTCAGATTATTTCTTACATTTGTTACCTTCAAAGATTTCAAAGTGTACCAGATGGATGTCAAGTCTACCTTCTTGAATGGTGACTTGGAAGAAGAAGTGTACATTGAGCAACCAGATGGATTTCAATTGTCTGATCATGTTGATATGGTTTACAAGTTGAAGAAGGCACTGTATGGACTGAAGCAAGCCCCAAGAGCTTGGTATGAAAGATTGGATAAACATCTTTTGAAGATTGGTTTCAACAAAGGTACTGCTAACAGCAATTTGTATTTTAAAATTGGTCATGAAAATATCTTGATTGTTGAAGTGTTTGTTGATGATATCATTTTTGGAGGAAGAGATAGTATGTGTAAAACCTTTGCAAATCAAATGAAAAGTGAGTTTGAGATGTCCATGCTTGGTGAAATGAATTTCTTCTTGGGTCTACAAATCACTCAAACAAAGAAAGGAATCTTCATTTCTTAGACCAAATATGTGAAAGAATTGTTGAAGAAATTTGGGATGGAAGACTCAAAACCAATGAATACTCCCATGGCAACTAGATGTAAATTGAGAAAAGATGATGACTCTCCTAAGGCTGATCAGACAAAGTATAGGTCAATGATTGGAGGATTGTTGTATCTCACTCAAACTAGACTAGACATTATGCAGGCTATTGGTCTTGTTGCTAGATTCCAAGTTGATCCTAGAGAATCTCATGTCATGGAAATCAAGGGGATTTTTAGATATCTAAAAGGGACAATTGAGTATGGTCTATGGTATCCTAGAGATCATGATTTCTCTCTTCATGCATATACAGATGCGGATTGGGCAGGAGATGTGGATGACTAGAAGAGTACCAGTGGTGGAGCATTCTTTTTGGGGAAGAGATTGGTTTCTTGGCTAAGCAAGAAATAAGAGGCAATATCTCTGTCCACAACTGAAGCAGAATATATTGCAGTAGCAGGTAGTTGCACTCAAGTTTTGTGGATGAAGCAGATGCTAAGAGACATCAAAGTGGAGTATGAGGAACCTATCACAATCTTCTATGATAATTCAAGTGCAATAAATATATCTAAGAATCCAATGTTTCATTCAAAGACTAAACACATATCCATCAAGTTTCACTTTTTGAGAGAGCAAGTGAACAAGAATGAAGTCAGATTGGAGTTTGTGCCTTCTAAGGATTAGATTGCAGACATCTTTACTAAACCTCTACCTAAGGACTCTTTTGAGTATCTTAGGGAGAAGTTAGCAGTTATTTCCCCTTTGGTGATGAACTAAGGTGCACTGATCTGCATCAGTCCGGTGGATATCACAGTCACATCTTGTGGTCCGGATTGATGATGGGGAGCTACTACTTAGGGGGAGCAGTAGGTATGATTCTGAAGTGGTGAAATTGCAAGTATGTTCCCTTTGCCATTGATGTCAAAGGGGGAGAGAAGACATGTGAAAAACAAGTGGTTTCTGATCAAAGGGGGAGCAGTAAAGGGAGAGAAGACATGTGAATGGTTGTTGCTGATAGGGGGAGTTGTGACAGTAAGGAGAAGCTCTTGTCTTGATGGTCAAAAAAATTTTCACATCATATGTTGCCATCAATGACAAAGGGGGAGATTGTTGCAAGTATGGGCCTAACCAGTGTTGTCATTCATGTCAACATACTCTTGTTGCATTAATGATAAGGATTGGATGAGCTATGTGCTAAGATATTGAGAAAATTAGTCTCAATTAGGAACAATGATGACAATAAGGTAAAAGTCCAAGATGAGATGAGGATCAGAGGATACAGTTTAAAGGTTTTGTAGATATGTGTCTTAAGGTGATCCAGTAGAGATTTTAGAGGTCCGCATGAAGATCTGAAGAAGTTGTGGCCACTCAAGTAAAATTGGTTCTGGCAGATGTTCAGTGGTGATAGAGTGATATAGATAGGTCCGGTGAGATCCAGAAATGCATTATCCTATTCTGTGGATTTGAGGAAATGTTGAGGAAGTCTTTGTGAAGTGTCAACTCAATTAGTTCATGGTTTGAAGGTCTGCAAGCATCTATTCCTTTGTGACAGTAATGATAGACTGTGTTCTTGAGGTTCTAGATGAAAGAAAGAAAGATTTTAGTAAGCAGATGAAGTGTGGATGTTCTTGGTAATTCAAGCAAGCTTGTGGAGGTCTTTGGATAGTGTCTAGTTCATGTTGGTAGTCCACATTGGAGTTGGAGCTCGCAATTGAAGAATAACTTTCAGATGATGATGTTCTTCCTGAGACTGGCCGACCAGATGAGTTACACATCTTGCGGATGTTCTTGTAGATGTTTGCCGACTTAGATGATTATTCCTAAGTTGATGTCTTGTATAAATGAGGGGTGGAAAAGTCATTTCAAAGGTGTCCTTGTGGAGATGAGTGTGTGGTAGCAAGGAGGAGAGTGAAAGGCAGAGCAGAAGTATTGGGCTTAAATGGAACTGACTCAAGCATGGTGAAGATGCTCTTTTTCCAGTTCAAGTATGTGATACTTATTCTTTTGTAGACAATGTGTCTCTTGTAGGTAGTGGGCCTTTTGTGAGCAGTGTTCTTAGGCAGTGAACCCTAATTGGCATGTGCCATTTTGTTCTTTCTATTCTTCTAACAGAGAATACAATCTTGGGTTAATCACCTTGTGGTTTTTCCCTTAACCGGGTTTTCCACGTTAAAATCTTGGTGTCTTATGTGTTGATGTGTTTCTTCTTTTGATTGAATGCATTATGTTTCATGATTGATTTATTGAAATTATGTTTCATGATTGATTTATGTTTTAAGTGTGAAATTAGAAAGAAAGTTTTGACAACTAATTCACCCCTCCTCTCAATTGTCTATCCTAAATCTAACATATACCACCAACAAATGATCCTATTTCCCTAGATTCACATGAAATCAAGGAGGCCAAGGCTCAGAGGATTATCCTGGATGGGGTAAGAGATCATCTAATTCCTCATCTATCAGGGAAAGACATCTCCAAGGAGATGCGGGATATGCTTACAAAACTTTATCAGAGTGACTATCAGAGTCGTAAGATGATGTTGAAGGACAAATTGCATAACACCAAGATGTCTAAAGGCAAGAGTGTGACCTCTTACTTGTCCAAGCTCACACAAGTTAGGGATGAGCTAGCTGCTATTGGAGAGATGATTTATGAAGATGAGATGGTGCGTATAGCCTTGAATGGTTTTTTGAAGCACTGGGAAGTGTTTGTCAAGTGTGTTGTTGGCAGAGATTGCCTACCTGATTTGGCAAGGCTTTGGGATGATTTCCTTCAGGAGGAGATCTGTGAAGGTGCTCACCAAGGAGATCAGACAAAGAAGTGTCAAGATGAAGAAAATCTTACTCTTGCAAGTAAGGGCAAGCAAAAGTCCAATAAAGAGAAATCGAAAGGTTCTTCCAAGAGTGGGAAGAAGAAAGATCTGAGCAAGATAAAAAAAATTGCTGCAATCAAATGGGTCACTATGCCAGTCAATGTCCGAATAAGAAAAATAAGGACAAGAAGAAGAAGCAAGTTGCTGCCATGACAGAGGTGGATGAGTTTGCATCACAAATTGAGAATGAGTTTTCACTCATTACCTGTCTCTCAAGTTCAATTTACAACAGGGTATGGTATATTAACAATGGGGCTTCTTGCCACATGACGGGAGTCAAAGAATGCTTCACCAAGTTGGAGGAGAAGAAGTTGGATTTTTATATTGAGCTTTAGAGACAATGCCAAGTACCATGCAATTGGTATTGGCACTGTCAAGTTTCAGAGGGAGTTTGGCAAACCTTTGTTGGTGGAGGATCTGTTGTATGTCCCTGGCATGACGAAGAATTTAATCTCAATAAGTAGATTATTTAATTAACGTTGAAATGCAGGTGATTAGGAAGAAATGACGAAATGCAAGTGATGCGACGACTTGGTCATTTTAGGGTGTCTACAGTATGTCCCTAGCATGACGAAGAATTTAATCTCAATTTCTACTTTGGAAGACAAGGGTTACATTGTGACCTTTGAAAGGGGCAAAGTCTACATTCATCCCAAGGACTCCAAGGTTGCAAAAGTGATTGGAGTCAAACACGACATCTTGTTTTGGTTATAGTTTGAGCTAGCACATGCGTTGGTAAGCAACTGTAGAGGGCTAGGAGAATTGTGGCATAGGAGGATGGCTCATATTCACCATGGAACACTTAATGTGCTCAAGGAAATAGTGACAGGGCTGCTTGAGATAAAGATAGAAAACCATGAAGTGTGCAAGGGTTGTGCTCTTGGGAAATATGCCAAGACTAGTTTTCCAAGCAGTGACACTAGATCTAAAGGGATTTTGGATCTTGTACACTTAGATGTATGTGGGCCCATGTCAATAGTATCCTTTAATGGGTTTGAGTATTATGTTACTTTCATTGATGACTTCTCCAGGAAGACGTGGATATATTTTCTAAAGAACAAAGATGAGGTCTTCAGTAAGTTCAAAGAGTTTAGGGCTCTTATGGAGAACCAAACAGGGAGGAGGATCAAGATACTGAGGTTTGATAATGGAGGTGAGTATACCTTGAATGCCTTCAAAGAATTTGTACTTAGGAAGGTATCAAGAAAGAGTTGACGGTTCCATACAACCCTCAGCAGAATGGGGTTTCTAAATGGAAAAATAGGGAGCTATAGTTGGAGCAACCAAGGCCATGCTTCATGATCAGGATCTACCTTGGTTCTTATGGGTAGAAGCTTGCAATACAACTGTGTATTTGTAGAATAGGAGCCCTCATAAAGTCTTGGGCAAATTGACTCCAGAAGAGGCGTTCACTAGTAAGAAACTAGATTTGGGGCACATTCACATCTTTGGATGCCTTGCGTATTGTCACATTCCTGTGGAGAAGAGAACCAAGTGGGAACCAACTGTAGAGAAGGGTATCCTTGTTGGGTACAATGAAACTTCTAAGGCCTATCGAGTTTACATTCTTGCCCTCAGGAAAATAGTTGTTCATAGAGATGTGAAGTTCGAGGAAGAGAGAGCTCTTCAGATGTCTAGCAACTTGATGAGTAAGGAGGAGCAATCACCCATGGCTGAGGCAACACAAATTCCTCAAACTTCAGTCCCTCAAGTTGGAGAGTAGAGTAAGCAGGCCAAGCAAGTTGATTAGAAAGAGGAACAAATAATTCGTTAGCCTCAGATTCGTATTACTAAGAAGAAGAGAAACAAGGCAGTTGAGCAGACACTAAGAGAGGCCCAAGAATATGTTGGTGACCCACAGAATTCAGTCAAATAGAGAAAAGCTCCCAAACATTATTTTGATTATGTGGCACTTATGAGTGAATTAATTGAATAGGAGCCTTCCAACTTTCAGGAGGCATCCATGCACCAAGTATGGAGGGATTCCATGGTGGAAGAGTATTCTTCCATCATGAAGAATAGTGTGTGGGAGGTAGTACCACGGCTAGAAGGTAAGTTTGTGGTGGGCTTGAGGTGGCTGTATAAGATTAAGCATACTGTAGATGGTAGTGTGGAAAAGTTCAAAGCCCAGTTTGTGGCTAAGGGGTTTTCTCAGAAGGAAGGATTCGACTATGATGAGACCTTTGCTCCAGTAGCTAGGTACTCATCCATAAGAGTTATCATTTCTATAGCATCACAGATGGGTTGGAGGATTCACTAGATGGATGTAAAGATGGCCTTCCTCAATGGAGAGATTGAGGAAGAGATTTACATATAACATCCAGAAGGATTTGAAGCACATGGGAGGGATTCTCATGTATGCAGGTTGAAAAGAGCATTGTATGGACTCAAGCAGGCTCCCAGGGCATGGTATTCATGTATTGACAGTTACTTGTAGAGTGTAGGCTTCATCAAGAGTGAGGCAGATCTGAACCTCTACTATGTTTAGGTGAAGGATGAAATTCTCATATTGGTGTTTTATGTTGATGACCTATTTCTCACAGGGTTAGAGGAGCCCATAGCCCACTGCAAACAAGATCTTGTAGGAGAGTTTGAGATGAAGTACTTGGGGTTGATGCACTACTTTCTAGGATTGGAGGTGTGGCAAAAAGAGGGAGAGATCTTCCTTGGACAAGGGAAGTACATAGTTGATATCCTGAAGTGATTCAGGATGGACTGTAAGCCCATGTCCATGCCACTTGTGACCAATAGGAAGAAAATTGATGCTTCCAGATCAGAGGCAGTGGACCCAACTTTATACATATAGTTGATAGGCTCTCTTATGTATTTGGTCAACACCAGGCCAGACATTTGTTTTGCAATGAACTCACTTAGTTAGTTTATGGTGGATCGTAAACATGTGCAATGGATAGCAGCAAAACATGTTTTGAGGTATCTCTGAGGCATAGTTGATTATGGGTTGAAGTATGTTTGGCAGGATTGAGTGAAGCTTGAAGGGTTCACCGATGCAGATTGAGCAGGCAGTACAGCTAACTGGAAGAGCACTTCAAGGTGCAATTTCAGTTTGGGATCAAGGGCAGTCTCTTGGTACATCAGGAAACAAAAGTCAGTTGCACTAAGTTCTGCAGAGGCCGAGTATATGGCAGCTAGTATGGCTACATGTGAGGCTATCTGGCTTCAAAAAATCCTAGTTGGGCTCTTTGATCAAGAGCTAGTTCCTATAGTCATTTACTGTGATAATCACAGTTGTATCAAACTCTCTGAGAATCCAGTGTTTCATGACAAGTCAAAGCACATTGAGATCAAGTACAACTTCATCAGAGATTGTGTGGAGAAGGGGACAGTGAAGCTCCAGTACATTTCTATGAACGAACAAATAGAAGAAATCCTGACCAAGGCCTTGATGAAGAGTAAGTTTGAATTCTTCAGGGATAAGTTGGGTGTTGTGTAGAACACCTTCCTCGCTAAGAGGGAGTGTTGATTTTCAAGCTCAAAAGGTGGAGTGGAGTTGCTTTAAAGCAACTCGAGTTGGATTTTCAGCAACAATAGTTTTTTTTTATCTAAGAATAGAATGTTTTTGAGTTTGTGAGATTGAGATAAAATCAAGAGTGATTTTATGTGTGATTTAAAGCTAAATAAATAAAGAAAAGTTTCTTTTCTTGCACATTAAGTAAAGCAATTGGGCTCTATATATAAGATTGTTGTAGCAAACTCAAATTGTATCTTTGAAGAGAAAGTTTGTTGTTAGGTTGAATAGAAGATCCAACAGTTGCAGGTTTTTACCCACATTGGGGTTTATTGGGTATATCTGTGTTATTGTTTATTTGTGATTGGCTTATTGTTATTTTTGCTTCCACTGTTATTAACTATTAATTAACCCAGAGTATTGATTGTTATAAATCAGATAGAGGTTCTATTCTGTTAATTTATTGTGTAATTAATCTGTAGCTAGGTTATAAGAAATTAACAAACCTAACATTTGAAAGTTTGAGGATTGATCTTATCTTTTTCCCATTGTTAAAATGACATTAAATTCTTCTGGTAATAATAAACTAATTCTCATCAGCTAACATTAAATCATGTGCCATGCTATTAAAATGAGTGGTTCATCCAAACACAGTCTTTTCTATTCATCATCTTGCTATCATTTTCTTTGGATGATCGTTGTCACTGACAAATCATATTTGACCTTTTCCCTCTTTTTTATTCAACAAGTCTCCATGTACTTTATGTGAAGTGGTAGGTTCAGAACTCTGCAAGCATAGAATCAGTATTTTTATTTGGGAACCTTGTTAATTACCTGTGGCAAAATTATTGCGTCTTATATCTTTATCTTTTTGTTGGGCCATTCATTTCATGCAACAAATGCCAGTTGGAAATAGAGGCGAAATGCCAAACCTCAAGGCAGGTTTTGAAAGAAATTTTGACTAATTTTGGATAAGGTTTTCTACAGTGTTCCATGGAGCCCAGGGCATGCGAAAGGTGGATGGGCATGTAGGAATAGGGAATAAGTTTAAGGGATGGAAAAAATTTCCCCAAAAATTAGGGACTGTGGAGGACGACTTTAAAATAATATATACAAATTAATATTTGAAAAATTAATTATAAAAATAGTTTAATATATCATTTAAACAATATGAATAAAAGAAGTTGAAATTTTTACAAAGTTGTTTTGATGTAAGACATTCTGCATCAGAAATAACGATATTAATACGTCTTCACCTCTATCTAGAGCAAAAATTGAACCATTGACCAGGACTCCACTATTAGGCTTAGTAGGTATCATCTTTTCAACTGCTCAATGTCTCAATGCCAATCATGTTGTAAAAAATCTAAGCAAATCACGACATTATTTTTGCATTTGTTGTTTCAAAGGTGATAAAATCTATTGACATTCATCAATTGAAAGAATGTTTCTGCATTTATTGTTTCAAAGGTTATAAAATCTACTACCATTCATCAATTGAAAGAAAGAGTACTCCAACATTATTCATCAAACAAATAAAAGTAGATACACCAATGCTAGCAAAATTTTGAGTGGATCATTTGATAATATCAATCAAGAACTTTAGTATGCTCCCAAATAAGGTATTCACTAGAGAATAAAACTTAGAAAAAGGTCTATGTAATAAGTTGCAGTGATAATGTACGTGTGTGAAATCCAAGCATCTTTATTGAGATCATTATATTTACTGTCTGAGTCATTTGATTGTAACCATAGTAGAATTACACAAAATCAATATTTTGACTCAGTAAACCAAAAGAATAAATGGAGTTTAATCACTTAGGATTTAATCTGGTGCAGCTCAAATTTTTCATTTTGCTTTCTCAAACCAGAACTAGGGTCTAGGGGTGGCATCCCCCAATAGGGCCTAGGGGTAGTGCCCTTGACACATTCTCTGTTACAATATAGGGCATGATTTTGGGGTGAAGTCTTTACCACCAAACCAAGTAAAATCCTTGGAAGCCACAAGCACCTTCACCCTTTTTTAAAATTTTGTTAATGTTAAATGACTATCTTTTAATAGTCTATAGGGGACTTCCTCTTCCTCATTCTCTCTTCCTCTTTTTTACAATTAGGGTTATTTTTATAATTTTTCAAGTTATGGTTTTAATGGGACATGGTGATGCCATGCCATCCCTTGGATGCTTGAGAGATGGTTGCATGTTCCCTGTCTCTCCCAGAGATTGTAGGATGTTCTATTTGTGGACACTACATGGAAGGAAACATCCATGGAAGGGGGATGATTCATCCCCATCCGAGTCCCCAGGATGTTCCCATCTCCTAGAATGACAGTTATTTGAAGTGTGTTTAAACTTTTGACATTCAGTTTTTGTGTGTGTTTGATCTTTGAAATCCACTTATTTATTTAAACTTTGGGGTTGACTTTGTTTAGTGTGTACACTTTAGCATCCATTTATTGTCTGTGTGAAGTGTGAATTTGAACTTTGACAGCCATTTATTATTTGAGTGAGCTTATGGCATTCACTTTGTGTGTGTGAAATGTGTATAAAATAACTTTCACATTCACATTGTCTTTGTGAGAGTGAACTAACTTTGACATTCACTTGGATTTGAGCCATTTATCATTTTTGTATTGGCATTCACTTTTCTTATGTGAAGCATATGTTTGAACTTTGGCATCCATTTAATTTATTTGAGTTAATTGTGGATTCATTTTTTTGTGCAAATTGTGAGAGAACTACCTTTTATGGTTTATTATTATCTCTAGCATTCAAAAAATAAATGTCTTTGCAAGCATTCATGTTTTCACATCAACTCTTCCGCTTTAAGAACTTGATTTTAGAATTATAATGTTATTGTAGGCTTCTTCATAGTTGATATACAACAATGAAAACAAGCATCTATCTCTAACAACTTTTCCTTGCAATTCCAGGCAGGGACTAAGTTGCCTTGCAACTCCTTTTTTTTGTTCCTTCTACCTAATCTATGATTTTTTTATAGGTAGGTTTGTATGATTTCTATAAGACATTGCCTCCTTTTGAGCTTATTCCCTAGAAATTGACTTTTTGTTTCAAAAAAATGTTTAAGATTTGACTTTTTATATCTATTGCTAGAAGATGTACAAAACTACAATGTTTTTACTTTCTCTAGAAATGAATGATTCATATGGATTACAAAACTGCAAATCTTCATCAATTGAATGGATTTGAGAAGTTGAAAACTCTAAAAATTAAGTTGTTTCATCTACAAGATGAAATTGCTTCGTAATCCCAACCATTGGTTTTTTCACAACATATTTAAGAATACAAATACATTACTAGAAATCAAACCTTAGTGTGCAATGGGTATTTCGAGATATCATGTAGATAAAAGTAATAAGTAATTTCTTGAGAAGAGAGCATATAGTTTTGTTGATGGTGAATGGTTGTTATCCATCCATTAGTTGAATTGAAAGAATGTAGTGATATGTGTTGTTGAGACATTTCTAAAAACACAAAATCATTGCCCATCATAGGATTACAAAATTAAGCTTAACTATATAAAAATAGTGGAAAAAAATGTTATGTTTTGTGATAGACTTGGGGCTATGGTCAAGCATTGTATTGGAAAACCCTACATTAAAGATTAGGCTATGGTACTTTTACAATTTAAAAAGTGGATCTTGGTATGAAATGACACTTAAAAAACAAGAGAGAGATAAAGAAAAGAGAGAGTGACTCTGTCTCTCTCTCCCACTCTCACTTTGTCTCCCCTTCTCTCTCTCTTACTCTTCCTTTATATAATGACATTGGTTCTAAATTTTTATCATCAGTGTTGGTCAATGGATCTAGAGATGTATGATGTAAAATCTATAGATGGTAGTTGCTTGAAATTATTTCTCAATGGGCTATAATATCTTTCTCCAGTGAACCAATAGAATGCCTGAAAACATTGATCATCTACTATTGGGATGGTGTTGAAACAAGGGGAGACTCAAATAGTAGGTGTTAAGTGTTGTTTCCATTTGTTGGACTTCCTCTCATTGCTACAAATGTCATTTTTTGAGGCACTTCAATAAGTGGCATTGTTTCCAACTTTATTGGTCATGCCATGTATTAATGAATGAAGCTTGGAGATGAGATGTTGCTATTGTTAGAGATAGATACACTTTATTGTACAGTGGGTATACTAAATAGGTCTTAAAGGTGAATTATTAGGTTTTTAAGAAAATGATGTGTTTAACTAATAGATTAAGAGTTACTTTTGGTGGTGGGCCTCTTACTCAAAGGGTTTTCCCAATTATATATGTCATCTTATCTTCTCTATATCCTTCACTTATTCTTCTATGTTTAATTAAGGCTACATGTGTTTTATGTCAACAAATGTTTTTACTTTACATTTCTCCTAATTGAGAAATAAGCATTGTAAAACCAACATTTGGTATCAAATCTTCTTTTGATTGATCCCATGAAGGAAGGAATACATAAATTCACAATCCTAGGGTTATTAGTTTGATTAGTCATGTTGATGCAAACAAAACAAGAGAATCTAATGAAGGATTGTCCCATCATGCAGCCCAATCAACTACTCTTATGTGCATTGTGATAACAACAATATTCATGCCTTCAAATTATCATAATCATGTGCTCAAAACTTCAAAGGATGAAACAAATTGTATATGCCAACATATTCTTGTTAGATTTCAGCCTTAAGATTGTTGTTTTACTCCTCTTCTCTTTGATGAAAATTAACTTTGATAAATTCCAGCCATTAAGGATTTTTTGTTTGTCCCTTTGATTCCTTTAGCTGTAGAAAAATAAAAATATATTAATCTCTTATACTTGCAGCCCTTAAGTTCAAATAAATTGTGAATGTTTTAGCAACAATTTCAGCTATGAAGTAACACCGTATCTTGAGAATTTCATAAAACATGAAAAGCAGAAAATACTTACAATCCAAATTTTTTTATGTAGCCGATCAAGATGGTAACACACATACATAGCCTCCATGAATCCAACTATGAAATATCTCGAACAAACGTTTCAATTATCCACCTCCACAAGCTTACAAATTCAGAAAATTTTCATCTAACAAGTCACCATGGACATTCACCTTCTTTTCCTCATCAAAATGGATGTACTTTCCTTAGAGAATTATTCTCAACATCACCCATGGATGTCCTCTTGATGACCTTCAAAAATTAGAAATAAACTTGGGCTCCTCTCTTATTTTTCAATGCCTCTTTCGAGCCAAACTTCAATCTATTTATAAGATCTCCTTTGCATAGTTTTATCTTCCTCATTTTGGGCTCTAGTGACTGTTGGTATTCCTCTTCATGCTTGGTGGCATCAAACTTGGAGAAAGGTGACTCTTAGGATCCTTTTATTGCTTTCTTTTATGACTTGGGTGCTTGAAAACTCTTCATTGTCCAGTCTTTGTCTTCCAGCATGTAGGTGACTAGGATTTTTATCCATATGCAACTTGCCTTGTCTTTTACTTGGAGTGTTGGAGAATTAAAATATATTTTTTATTTCCCCAAAATTGATTAACATTTGCATGAGGGTGCCCCTGTACCATACTCCCCAAATAAAAAGAAATTTGAGTTCCACCTCAAATATGGATCTTCATTCTTGTCTTCCAGTTCCTTTGCATGTGTGCATTGTTTTCATTTTGCTAGATCTCATGTAGATTTGTATCTACCAGTACACTTGTGCTTTTTGGTCCAACAACATGCTTCTTGAGCCAAGGCCAACTTGGTACAATGTAGCCATGTGATTTTGTTTGTTTTCTTGTTCTAACTTTACCTTGGACTACAATTGTAAATTCGTTTGCTCTTCCATCCACTTTGTCTTCTTTACCTACACAAGAAACAAACATATTAAAAAAATCATATTCTTCTTCTTCATGTACTTCACTTCTTCATCCACCTTATGTTTTTTTCCATACATTCTTTTCTCTTCATTATTCTCCAAAATCTTTGGCTGCACCTCAACCATACCCACCCATTCATTTTCATTTTTGAATTGATCATCCATTCTTCCATTCTCCTTGATGTCAACATTCTCAACTCTCAGTTCTTCTCCTGAGAACCATGCCATCTGCTTATCCTCCATAACTATCTTCTCTCTTTGGACTATCCTTGAGTCATCTACAATTTATTTTGATGTCTCTTCTTCTTCTTCTTCCTGAACATCACCCACTTCAACATCAATGTCACTATTACTTTCATAAGTTTGAGCAAATTCAAAAGAAAACTCTTCCATTTCTCATTCAACTAATTTTTCAAACAACATGTTGTTTTCAAAATTTGTTACCTCAACCATTACCTCATTTGGATTTACTTCATATTGTTGTACTATTGTCTTCTCATTTAACAATAAGCTTTCAATTCCTATGCACTCATCCTTCAAGGCTGTTAATGCAAATTTCATCCCATCTTTGTCCATAATGTCGTATGTGTTGTTTTTTCTGTTATTCTTCTCTACCCTACTATAATGCCACAACCTTCCAAACATAAGGTGACATACATCCAAATGCATAATATCACAAACTATTTCATCCTTATAACCGCCTATGTGAAACTCAAATTTGCATTGCTCATTTACAATTACCTGATTACCAATTTGAAGTCAACTCACAGAATAGGGTGTGGGGTGTGGTATTCTTTCCAAACCCAATTTATCTACCATGTATTCAGAAACAATATTATCCATGCAGATATCTAAAATCACAACTTGACAACATTTACCTTTGGACTTGCAGGTAGTCATGAATAGACTTTCCTTTTCCATCTTGTTTTCTTTGTTGGCTGCAATTTCTTCTTCCTGTATCATCTTTCCATTTCTTCCTCATGTAGCTTCTTTTCCGTTTCTTTTTAATGTAGCCTCTCTGCGACTATTAACAATCTATCTAGAAATGACGATGCCCTTGTTCCATCTTTCTTCTTATTAGAATCCATCCTTCAACATCAAATCTCACTAAACCACATTAGCCAAGAGAATAAATCATTCCCAAAGATCTTCTAGCTATGATACTAATTTGATGCAGACATGACAAGAGAATCCAATCAAGGATTGTCCCATCATGTAGCCCAATCAACTTTTCTTATGTACATTGTGATAACAATAATATTCATGCCTTCAAATTATCATAATCATGTGCTCAAAACTTCAAAGGTTGAAACAAATTGTATATGGCAACATATCCTTGTTAAATTTCAGCCTTAAGATTATTGTTTTACTCCTCTTCCCTTAGATGAAAATTAACTTTGATAATTTCTATCCATTAAGGATTTTTTGTTTGTCCCTTTGATTCCTTTTTCTATAACAAAATAAATGTCTATTAATCTCTTAAACTTGCAGCAATTGTTTATTGTTTATACATATATCTCTCCATCTCCCCTTCTCCCCTTCTCTCTTCTTTCTCTATCTTTCTCTTACCATCTCTCTTTCTTTCTGTCTCCCTATTTATCTCTCTATATCTCTATCTCTCTTTCTCTTCTTTATATTTCTATCTCTCTCTCTCTCTCTATCTTTTTGTATCCCTCTCCATCTATTTCATCTGAAAGCTTCTTGGTTGGTCCAAATATGATTCAAAGGAGGATTATATTGTGAAAGGAAGCAAGGTACGTGGAACACACTTCCTACGCTAATCTAATGAGGGGACTAGAGTGAAAATTCTTTTAAATCCTTACAATTACAGTGATGTTAACACAACAACAGAGATATTATAGCAATACAAATACACATAGAATGACACAGAAGAAAGAGAAACAAGATATAATGTGGTGAAAACTCTTTCAGGAGAAAAATCCCACACTCCAAAACCTACACAATGTACTATCAAAACTGAATATGGTTTATAATACACTTGCAATGCAAGCTCTTAGGAGTCTTCAACACTCATATCTGGAGATATTCCAGCAACATAATAGTACCTGTAGATCACATAATACATCTCATCCTCAAAAGCACCTATTTATAAAGAAAATACAAGGCAAAAATGGCTTCTATCTTGGGATGGGCGTCCACATGGCCTCATGGCCAAACCCATGCCTATGGACACTTATCCAACACTATAGGATTCTCAAGACACTTGTCAAGTCACCCCATCCCAAAGAGGTTGCCTATTCATAAGTTGGGAAATGACAAATACTCTTACAACACTTACAACTGTCATAGAATCCGTCATAGCTATCATATCTTACAACTGTAAGAGAATTTGTCATAAACATGCTATAAATAGCATATTGTCTTACAACATGTCATAAACCTCCTTGGGGCACACAAAGATTACTTTTTCAAAGATTCTCTTCGACACATGTCTTCACCTATCATAGAATCTTCCATTTCTAACTCTTACATGTCATAGATTTGTCATAGGAATATGGCATAACTGTTTTGGTCAATATTCCCTTACACACTATCCAAGATGCCAACACATGGCAAAATATTCCTACAACTAAGTGGGATGCCTATCTCCTCATGTGAGGACAAAATGACAACTTATCATCTTCCATGTAGGATGACACATCACCGTGCCAACGCCCACAAAATGACAACATAGGATTTGCATACTAATTACAATATAGGCAATAAATAAATAAATACAATGTAATAATACAAGAAATTTACCAAGGTTGAGACACCTTAATTCCCACCATTCTCGCACTTGTCCAACACCTTGTAAGAGCCAATGGAATTAATAAGATTTAACTACTATATACCGAGAGGCCCATAGACTCCAAACACCATCTAAACTTCTTTGTGCCCACTAGTTTTGTCAATGCATCTGCAACATTCTTCAAAGTGTCTACCTTCTCCAAATTCATCTTCCCATCCTCTACAATGTCTCGTACAAAATAAAACTGTACATCAATATGCTTTGTTCTGGCATGGAAAGTTGGATTCTTTGCGAGGCAAATCACACTCTGACTATAACAACAAATCGTAATCTTTCCTACATCAACACCAATATCCGAACACAATCTCTTAAGCCAAATGGATTCCTTACAAGCATGAGTTGCTTCCATATACTCAACTTCTGTCATGGACAAAGCAACCATAGGTTGTCACTTACTCATCCAACTAATAGCACCACCAAACATAGTAAACACATAGGCACTGGTGGATCTCTTGATGTCAATGTCACCTGCCCAATCAGAATCCACAAATCCATGAATACAAACTGAATGCTGAGGTCTTGTAACATTACCATGATAACATATGGAATACTCAGAAGTACCCCTCAAATATCTAAACACTCTCTTAACTGCATCCCATTGTACCCATCTTGGATAGCCATAAATTGACTAAGGACTCCCACTGCTTGCTCAATGTCTAGTCTTGTGCAGACCATAACATACATCAAACTGCCAACACCACCAGCACAAGGTACTCTGCTCATGTCCTCCACCTCACTAGGAGATTTTGGACAATCACTAATAGATAATTTTCCCCCAATGAAACAGGAACACACAATGGTCTACAATCTGCCATGCTAAACCTGTCCAACATAGTCTTCACATACTCTGACTTAACCAAAGTTTTATGTTAGCTCTGTCTTTTCTAATTTCCATTCCTAGAATGTACCTGGCTGCTCCTAAATCATTCATTTCGAACTGTGCTGACAACTAAGACTTAAAATCAAAAATCATATTTTTACCCTTCCTAATCAGTAACATATCATCAACATATAATGCAAGAAGGAGAATATGATCATTGTCAAACTTGTAGTACACACAATGATCTGATTTCGATCTCAAAAATCTAATTGACAGCACAAAGGCATCAAACCTCAAGTACTGCATCCTAGGAGATTGCTTCAAACCATATAGAGACTTGTTCAACTTGCAAACCACATTTTCTTTACCTTTCACTATGTAATGCTCTGGCTATAACATGTAAATCTCTTCCTCCAAATCACCATGAAGGAAAGTTGTTTTCACATCCATCTGCTCCACCTCTAAGTCATAAGCTATTACAAGAGATAATAGGAAATAAATAGATGTCAACTTTTCAATGGGAGAGAAAATTTCACCATAATCAATTCCCTCCACTTGTGAATACCCCTTTGCAACCAATTTGGCCTTGTGCTTTTCAACACTACCATCTGCACCGAATTTCTTCTTGAACACCCATTTGCATCCTGTTGGGAATTAAGGTGTCTCAACCTTGGTAATTCCTTACATTATTAATGTTTGTATATATTATTTAATTGCCTATGTTGTAAATATTTGTAAATTCCATATTGTCATATTGTGGGATGTGGCACGGTGATGTGTCAATCCTACATGGAATATGACAACTTGTAATTTTGTCCTCACATGAGGAGATAGGAATCACACTTTGTGGTAGGAGCATTTTTCCATGTGTTGGCATCTTCCATGTTGTGTAGGGGAATGTTTGACTGAAATGGTTATGATAGATTCCTATGACGGATTTATGACATGTAAGAGTCAGAAATAGAAGTATGTAAGATAGGTGAAGACATGTGTCATGAGCATCTTTGAATAAGCCATATTTGGGTGCCCCAAGGTGGACTATGATAGGTTGTAAGAGAATATGCTATTTATAGCATGTGTATGATAGATTCTCTTACAGCTATAAGTTGTAACCGCTATGACATATTCTATGGCGGTCGTAAGTGTCGTAAGAGCATTTGTCATAGCCCATTTTGGGAATAGGTGACCTCTTTGGGATGGGAGTTGTGGACAAGTGTCAGGCACATTCTACAATGTTGACCAAGTGTCCTTAGGCATGGGTTTTGGGCCATGAGGCCAAGTTGGACGCCCATCCCAAGATAGGTCAAATATTGCCTTGTATATTCTATATAAACAGGTGCTTGGAGAGGGAGTTGTATCATAGGTTTACAGGTATTGTTATGATGCCAAATTGACTCCAGACATGAGTGTCAAAGACCATTGAATCTTGTATTGCAAGTTTATTTTAAACAACTTTTAGATTTGTTAATACATTGTGCAGGTTTTAGAGTGTGGGGTTTTTCACCCGATAAGGGTTTTCCCCACCATAAATCTATGTCTCTCTTCTTATGTCTTCTTTCTAGTTCATGTGTATTGCTGCAATATCTCGTTTACATGTTCTATGTTTCTGTAGTTGTAAGGATTAATTTGAATTTGCATAGCCCTCTCCTCATTAGATTAGTGTAGGAAGCAATTTCCACACACCTAGCTTCCTTTTAGTTGGTATCAGAGCTTGGCTAGTTTTGTTCTTAGCTGTTGGGTAAGTTTTTTTGAGCTAATCTTAAGTTGAGTGGGAGTCTATGCAGAGTATTCTAATTTTTATTACAGTAAGGAGATGGCAAGCACATCTAGAAGAATGGAAGTGGAGATATTCAATGGCACTAATTTTGAGTTGTGGAAGCTCAAGATGGAAGACATGCTTGTTGACCAAGACCTTTGGGAAACTATTACCTGAACTAAACCAGCTACAATACAACAAGCTGATTTGGATCTCAAGGATTGGAAGGCTAAGGGTCTCATAAGATTTAGTCTTATTAATTCTGTGTTGTTAAATTCCCATGAGGAAAAAATTGCAACATTGCTTTGGAAGAAGTTGGGAGATGTGTATCAAGCGAAATCCCTAATTAATAAATTTTTTATGCGAAAGAAGTTGTATTCTCTTTGAATGGAGGATGGAGGATTCATTACCGAACATATGAATGCTTTTAACATGTTGGTTACACAGTTGACATCTATTGGTGTGAAAATGGAGGAGGAGGATCGATGTATGACCCTACTTTGTTCTCTGCCAGATTCGTGGGATCATCTTGTCATGGCTATCAGAAGTACCACTACCACCTTTAAGATGGAAGATGAGGTATCTGCACTGTTATCTGAAGAGATGTGGAGAAAGTTTTCTGATGCACCCAAAGAGGCTCTTGCGGTTCGTGGAAGACCCAAAGAGAAAGGGAAGAAGGACAAGAAAGGTGAGAAGGGTAGATCCAAATCTTGTGGAAGATCCAAATCTCCTGGAAAGTCCAAGGCTATCTATTGGAACTGTGGTAAATCTGGGTATTTCCAAAAGGAATGCAAAGAGGAGAAGAAGAAGAAGAAGAAGAAATTTCCTAATTCAAATTCTAACAAATCACAAGATGATGGTGATGCTTTCATCGTAGCCCTGGAAACCCATGCATCTGATGATGTGTGGTTGATTGACTCTGGTGCATCATTCCACATGACCTCGCATTGAGACTGGTTCACTAAGTATGAGGAGTTCGATGGTGGAAAGGTGTACTTGGGTGATGACTCTCATCTAAAGATTGTTGGTCATGGAAGAATCTCTATCCGATTCCCTGATGGTCAAGTGAAGAAGATCTCTGTGGTTATGCATATCCCAGGCTTAGCACGGAACTTGCTTTTTGTAAGTAGTTTGAATGATGCAGGTGTGCAGGTTGTCTTTTTGAAAGAAGGATGCAAGATGACTAGAGGAGCTATGGTGCTTGCTAAGGGTACTAGGAGAGGTACTCTATTTCAGCTGGAGGCATACATTTCACAATGCAATAGTTCTTCTGATTCAGAGAAGAGGGCAACAGTCACTTCATCCCCACCACTTGAATGAGCAGTTAAGAGATCTGTTGTTTCTAGTTCTGATGTTTGTAATCATGACTTAGAAGTTAAACTTCCTGCTGAAAAGACAATGTTATGGCATAATAGATTTGGCCACATTGGTGAGAAGGGTCTGCATACCCTGAAAAATAAAAACCTTGTTGAGGGGTTAGATGATTGTAATCTTGAGTTTGACTTTTGTGAACATTGCATTTATGGGAAATAAAACTGTGTTTAGTTTTATTTGAGTTATCAAAAGTCTTCTAGTGTGTTGGACCTTGTCCATTCTGATGTATTTGATCCTGTTAATGTTCCTTCATTATCAAAATCTATATATTTTATATCTTTCATAGATGACTACAGTAGAAGGACATAGACATATTTTCTTAGAAGCAAATCTGAAGTCTATAGTAAGTTTAAGGAGTTTAAGGCCTTTGCTGAAAATCAGATTGGTAAAAATATTAAGTGTTTGAGAACTGACAACGGTGGTTAGTTCTGTTCTACATAATTTGATAAATATTGCAAGGAACTTGGGATTGAAAGACATAAGACAACTCCATACACCCTGCAGCAAAATGGAGTTGTAGAAAGGATGAACAGGACACTGATGGAGAAGACTAGGAGTGTGCTTAGTGGAGCTGGCCTAGAACAAACATTTTGGGCTGAAGCTATTGCCACTACTTGCTATCTTGTTAATAGATCTCCTACATCAATTCTTGTTGGAAAGACACCCATGGAGGTGTGGTCTTGTAGAAAGCCTTCAATAAGACATCTTCATGTTTTTGGTTGTGAGGCATATGCACATGTGCCTAGGGAGAAGTGGTCAAAACTAGAGAACAAGGCTGCTAAGTGTATCTTTATTGGCTATGGTGTCAGTGTGAAAGGATACAAGCTTTGGGACCCTGTGGCTGAAAAAGTGTTGTATAGAAGAAGTGTCATCTTCAGAGAGCTTACACCTTCTTCCATTGTTTTACAGCCAGGAGAAAAAGAAAAGAAAGATGATGTTGTTCAGTTTCCTCCTACTCCTGAGAAGACTGAACAGAAAGACAATGTTGGACCCGATGATGAGGAGAGCTCTAGCAGCTCTGAAAGCTTAGATGAAGAAGTTGAACCTCAACCTCAGCTCTTGAGGAGGTCTACACGGATAAGAAAGCAACTTGAAAGGTTTGGTTTTACATTGCTTGATTCTAGTTGTGCTTTTTCTTTGCTTACTAATAGTGATTAACCTAGAACTATATCAGAGGCTATGGACATGAAATATACAGGTTCTTAGAAGGAGGCCATGGAGGATGAAATGGGTTCTTTGAAAAAGAATCAAACTTGGGACTTGGTACCTTTGCCTCCTAGACAAGAACCCGTTGGATGCAAATGGGTGTTCAAGAAGAAACTTGGTGTAGATGGCAATGTTGAGAAGTATAAGGCCAAATTGGTTGCGAAGGGGTATTCACAAGTGGAGGCTATAGATTATGGTGAGATCTTCTCTCCCATTGCAAAGCTGACATCCATTTGATTCCTGTTGTCTCTTACAACATCTTATGACTTGGAGGTAGAATAGATGGATGTGAAAATAGTTTTCCTTCATGGTGATTTGGAGGAAGAAATCTACATGTCACAGCTAGAGAATTACATGGTGAAAGGTAAAGAAAATTTGGTTTGCAAACTTAAAAAGTCTTTGTATGGTTTGAAGCAATCCCCTAGGAGATGGTACTTGAAGTTTGATGCCCTTGTGTTGTCAATTAGATTTGTGAGATTGAAATCAGATCACTGTGTGTATTATAAGTTTGATGGTGATCGTATTCTCATTGTTGCACTATATGTTGATGATATGTTGCTCATTGGGAAGGGTAAGAATATGATTTCTACTTTTAAATATCAGTTGTTAGCACAGTTTGAAATGAAAGATTTAAGGGTAGCTAGACACATTCTAGGAGTAGAAATCAGAAGAGACAGAACCAATAGAAAACTTTGGTTAAGCCAAAGTAAGTATGTGAAGACTATGTTCGATATGTTTATCTTGATAGATTGTAGACCATTGTGTGTTCCTGTTTCTTTGGGGACAAATTTTTCTATTAAGGACTGTCCAAAATCTCCTAGTGAGGTGGAGAACATGAGTAGAGTACCTTATGCTAGTGCTATTGGTAGTTTGATGTATGCTATGGTCTACACAAGACCAAACATTGTCCAAGAAGTGGGAGTCCTTAGTTGATTTATGGCTAATCCTAGACGGGTTCATTGGGATGCAGTTAAGCGAGATTTCAGATATTTGAGGGTACTTCTAAGTAATCCATATGTTATCATGGTAATGTTATAGGAGCTCCACATTCTATTGATAGTTGTGGATTTGTGGATTCAGATTGGGCAGGTGACATTAACAGCAGGAGATCCACCAGTGCTTATGTGTTTACATTCTTTGGTGGTGCTATTAGTTGGATGAGTAAGCAACAACCTGTTGTTGCTTTGTCCATGACAGAAGCTGAGTATATGGTAGAAACATATGCTTGTAAGGAAGTCATTTGGCTTAAGAGATTGTGATCAGATATTTGTGTTGATGCAGGTCAGATCATGATGAGTTGTGACAGTTAGAGTGCAATTTGCCTTGCAAAGAATCTAACTTTCCATGCTAGAACAAAGCACATTGATGTTCAGTTTCACTTCATGTGAGATATGGTTGAGGATGGAAAGGTAAATTTGGAGAAGGTAGATACTTTGAAGAATGTTGCAAATGCATTGACGAAACCAGTGGGCACAAAGAAGTTCAGATGGTGTTCGGAGTCTATGGGCCTCTCGGCCTATAGCAGTTAAATCATGTTTTTCTATTGGCTCTTACAAGGTGTTTACAAGTGGGAGAATGTTGGGAATCAAGGTGTCTCAACCTTGGTAATTCCTTACATTATTAATGTTTGTATTTATTATTTAATTGCCTATGTTGTAAATATTTGTAAATTCTATATTGTCATATTGTGAGATGTGGCACGATGATGTGTCAATCCTACATGGAATATGACAACATGTAATTTTGTCCTCACATGAAGAGATAGGCATCCCACTTTGTGGTAGGAGCATTTTTCCATGTGGCAGCATCTTCCATGTTATTCAAGGGAATGTTTGACCGAAATGGTTATGACGGATTCCTATGACAGATTTATGACATGTAAGAGTCAGAAATAGAAGTATGTAGGACGGGTCAAGACATGTCATGAAGCATCTTTGAATAAGGCATATTTGGGTGCCCTAAGGTGGACTATGAGAGGTTGTAAGAGAATATGCTATTTATAGCATGTGTATGATAGATTCTCTTACAGCTGTAAGTTGTAACTGCTATGACAGATTCTATGACGGTCGTAAGTGTCGTAAGAGCATCTGTCATAGCCCATTTTGGAAATAGGTGACCTCTTTGGGATGGGAGTTGTGGACAAGTGTTAGGCACATTCTATAATATTGACCAAGTGTCCTTAGGTGTGGGTTTTGGGCCATGAAGCCAAGTTGGACGTCCATCCCAAGATAGGTCCAATATTGCCTTGTATATTCTATATAAACAGGTGCTTGGAGACGGATTTGTATCATAGGTTTACAGGGACTGTTATATTACTAGATTAACTCTAGACATGAGTGTCAAAGACCATTAAAGCTTGCATTGCAATTGTATTTTAAATAACTTTGAGATTTGTTAATACATTGTGCAGGTTTTTGAGTGTGGGGTTTTTCACCTGATAAGGGTTTTCCCCATCTAAATCTTTGTCTCTCTTCTTCTGTCTTCTTTCTGGTTCATGTGTATTGCTGCAATATCTCATTTACATGTTCCATGTTGCTGTAGTTGTAAGGATTAACTTGAATTTGCATAGCCCTCTCCTCATTAGATTAGTGTAGGAAGCGATTTTTGCACACCTAGCTTCCTTTCACATCCAACAACTTTTTGTCCTTCAGGAAAAGGCACCAAGTCCCATCTTTTTTTCTTCTCCAAAGAAGCCATTTCATCCTCCATGGCCTCCTTCTAGGAACTTGCATCTTTCAAGCCCATAGCCTCTATCATATTTCTAGGTTCATCAGTGTTAGTAAGCAAGGCATAAGCACAACTAGAATCTAGCAATGAATAACCAAACCTCTTAGGTTGCTTTCTTATTCATGTAGACCTCCTCAAAGGCTGAGGTTGAGGTTCTACTTCTTCTTCTAAGCTTTCAGAGCTGCTAGAGCTCTCCTCATCATCAGATCTCATAGTGTCTTTTAGTTCAGTCTTCTCAAGGGTAGAAGGAAACTGAACCAGATCCTCTTTCTTTTCTATTTCTTCTGGCTGTAGAACAATAGGAGAAGGAGTTAGCTCTCTGAAAATAAAACTTCTACTATACAACACTTTTTCAGCCACAGGATCCTAAAGATTGTATCATTTCACAGTGACACCATAGCCAATTAAAATACACTTAAGCACCTTGTTCTCCAATTTAGACCATTTCTCCTTAGGCACATGTGCATATACCTCACAACCAAAAACATGAAGATGTCTAACTGGCAGCTTCTTACCAAACCACACCTCCATAGGTGTCTTACCAAAAAGAGCTGATGTAGGAGACATGTTTACCGGGTAGCAAGCAGTGGATACAACTTTAGCCCAAAATGTTTGTTCGAGGCTTGCTGCACTAAGCATACTCCTAGCCTTCTCCATCAGTGTCATGTTCATCCTCTCTACAAATCCATTTTTTTGCAGGGTATAAAGATTTGTTTTATGTCTTTCAATCCCTTGCTCTTTACAAAACTTATCAAACTATGCTGAACAAAACTCACCACAGTTTTTAGATCTCAAACACTTAATCTTTTTACTAGTCTGATTCGACACAAAAGCTTTAAACTCTTTGAACTGATTGAAGACTTCAGATTTGCTTCTAAGGAAATAAACCCATGTCCTACTATAATAATCTATGAAAGATACAAAGTATACAGATTTGGAAATCGAAGGAACATTAACTGGACCAAGCACATTAGAATAAATAAGATCCAATACACCAAAAGACTTGTGAGAACTAGAGTAAAACTAAACACGGTTTTGTTTTCCATATATGCAATGTTTGCAAAAGTCAAACTTGAGATTACAATCATTTAACCCCTCAATGAGGTTTTTATTTTTTAGGGTTCTAAGACCCTTCTCACCAATGTGGCAAAATCTCATATGCCATAACATTATCTTTTCAGTAGGAAGTTTAACTTCCAATGCATTTGCACTACCATCAGAAAGTGTTACAACAGATTTCTTCACTGCATGTTTAGATGGTGGGGATGAAGTGACTGCAGCTCTTTTCTTCGAGTCAAAAGAACTATTGCACTATGAAGTGCATGCCTCTAGCTGAAACAAAGTACCTCTTCGAGTACCCTTCACAAGCACCATAGATCCTCTATTCATCTTGCATCCATCCTTTGAAAAGACAACCTGCACACTTGCATTATTCAACATACTTACAGAAAGAAGGTTCCGTGCCAAGCCTGGGATGTGCATAACCCCTGAGATCCCTTTCACTCATCCATCAAGGAATGGAATAGAGACTCTTCCATGACCAACAATCTTCAGATGAGAATCATCACCCAGGTACACCCGTCCACCATCAAACTCTTCATACTTCATGAACCAGCTTTGATGAGAGGTCATGTGGAATGATGTATCAGAATCTATTAACCACACATCATCAGATGCATGGGTGGCCAGGGCTACAATGAAGGCATCACCATCATCTTGTGACATGTTAGAATCTGAATCTGGAGCATTCTTCTTCTTCTTCTTCTTTTTTCCTCTTTCATTCCTTTTAGCAATGCCCAATTTTGTCATAGTTCCAACAAACAGCCTTGGACTTTCTAAGAGATTTGGATCTCCCACGGGATTTGGATCTACTCTTTTCATCTTTCTTGTCGTTCTTTTTCTTCCCTTTCTTCTTGGGTCTTCCATGAACTGCAAGAGCCTCTTTAGCTACCTCAAAAGACTTTCTTTGCATTTATTCAGACAACAACAAAGAGACCACTTCATCCATTTTGAAAGTGGATGTGGCACTCCCAATAGCCATGTCAAGATGATCCCACAAGTCTAGCAAAGAATAAAGTAAGGTCATACTACGATCCTCCTTGTCCATCTTCACACCAACAGATGTCAATTGTGCAACTAATATGTTGAAAGCATTCAAGTGATCTACAACTGATCATCCACCCTCCATCCTTAGAGAATATAACTTCTTTCTCAAAAAAATTTTGTTCACTAGGGATTTGGCCTAATAAACATCACCCAACTTCCTCCAAAGGTCTTTTGTGGTCTTCTCCTCATGGACATTTAGCAGGATAGAATCAGCTAGACTGAGTCTTATGAGACCCTTAGCCTTCTGATCTTCAAGATCCCAATCAACTTGTGACATTACGATTGGTTTTACACCGGATACAGTTTCCCATAGGTCTCAATCAACAACCATGTCTTCCATCTTAAGTTTTAACAACTCAAAATTAGTGTCATTAAACTTCTCCACCTCTATTCTTCCGATGTGCTTGCCATCTCCTTCATGCAACCAGATTTCAGAATACTCTACACAGACTCCCACTCAATCTAAGGTCAGATAAAAAAAAACCCTACCCAACAACTAGGACCAAAGGTGATCAAGCTTTGATACCAACTAAAAGGAAGCAAGCTAAGCAGAACACACTTCCTATGCTAATCTAATGAGGGAAGTAGAGTGCAAATCCTTTTAAATCCTTACAATTACAGTGATGTTAACACAACAACAGAGATATTGCAGCAATACACATACACATATAATGACACAGAAGAAAGAGAAACAAGATATAACATGGGGAAAACCCTTTCAGGAGAGAAACCCCACACTCCAAAACCTACACAATCTATTATCAAAACTGAATATGGTTTACAATACACTTGCAATGCAAGCTCTCAAGAATCTTCAACACTAGTATCTAGAGATATTCCAGTAGCATAACAATACATGTAGATCACATAATACATCTCCTCCTCAAAAGCACCTATTTATAAAGAAAATACAAGAAAAAAATGGCTCTATCTTGGGATGGGTGTCCAACATGGCCTCATGGCCCAAGACCCATGCCTATGGAGACTTGTCCAACACTGTAGGATGCTCAGGACACTTGTCAATTCATCCCATCCCAAAGAGGTTGCCTATTCCCAAGTTGGGCAATGATTAATACTCTTACGACACTTATGACCGTCATAGAATCTGTCATAGCTGTCATATCTTATAGCTGTAAGAGAACCTGTCATAAATAGGCTATAAATAGCATATTCTCTTACAACATGTCATAACCCTCCTTGGGCCACCCAAAGATGCCCTTTTCAAAGATGATCTTCGACACATGTCTTCACCTATCATAGAATCTTCCATTTCCAACTCTTACATGTCATAGATTTGTCATAGGAATATGTCATAACCGTTTCAGTCAATATTCCCTTACACACTATCTAATATGCTAACACATTGCAAAATATTCCTACCACTAAGTGGGATGCATATCTCCTCATGTGAGGACAAAATTACAACTTGTCATCTTCCATGTAGGATGACACATCACCGTGCCAATTCCCACAAAATGACAACATAGGATTTGTATCCTAATTACACAATAGGCAATAAATAAATAAATACAATGTAATAATACAAGGAATTTACCAAAGTTGAGACACCTTAATTCCCAACATCTTGGAAAGCATGGGAGAACTATCTTTGAATTCCTTTGTTGGATTGGTGAAATGAAGGCATGGGAAAGGCATTGGATGCAAAGTGCTAAAGGAAGCCCAGGGAGTAAGAAGATTGTCAAGGACATGTTGAGATTGGAGCACAGATGGTAGGGACATGTGAGATTTGAGTGACCATGTCAGAATTTTAAGACATGATTGAGAAAGTCAATTAGGTTGTTAGATTTGTTATAAATTATTTTAAATAGTATTTTATTATAAATATATAATATTATATATGTACTTAATAACTTGTATTATATAGAATATAATACTTGATTATAAATATAAGTATAATATAAATTATATATATAAAATTAATAATAATAAAATAACAATTTTTTTGAAATATTAAATATTAAAATATAAATATACCATGTTACAATATATTATTATTTTAAAAGAATATTAAATAATTTATAGTATATTATATTATAATAGACATGTTATATATTATATATAAAATAAATATAATTAAATTACAATTAAATATTTAATATAAATATACAATTTATAACATAATATTATTTTAAAAATATAGATAAAATAATAAAAACTAAATAGGTCATTGTTTCTATTTTTATTCTTACATATAATTATTACAAATTATCAAATTTATTAATATTCTATCTCTCATCATTAATTAGTCTAAATTAATTATTTTACTTATTATTAGCATAACACAACATACCTTAAAAGGAAATTAACAAGTTCTTAACATTAATTTGCTTATGGCATACCCACTCCAAGCACTAACATCCTTCTCTCAAATATTAATCTCTTAAAAATATATGCATGCTTTGTGTGCACCTTTATAGGTAGGAATGATAGGTCCTTTAGAAATGGCTTTCAATAGTCATCCACTTGTGTCCGTCATGTAATGAAAGACCCCATAAATTTTTTTTAAAATGGGAAATATGAATGGGAAAATCTACATTAAATAAAAGATGTCTAAAACAATAAAGAAAACACTCTCGTTAGTAATTTCCTACAGCCACGCAATATCCAGTGATAATATTATTAATAGTTCACAAGGACAATGTCTGTCTCCCCCTTAAAAATGGAAATTTTGCTTCCACCTCCGCATTCATGTCCACTAGAATTATATCACGGTCAATGAAAAATGACAAATGGCAAATCCAAAATATGACCAGCTCACATGATTTTGATCATCTTGCATGCTTCTCCTAAAATATTAACCGTTGATCTGATGAGTCAGGTGTTGGTTTGTCAAAGGGAACGCCTTCAACATAAGTACATTTGAAAAATAATAATTAATATAAAATAATAATAATATAAGACTTATTTGCCAAGATTGCATAGGCTCATGATTTGATGATATTAGCCAAGTGCGAGCCCCAATTCAATTGAACAAGAAATAGTCAAAGCTAAAGTGTTGTGGCAGGACCATAGCTACTCCTCCAATGCTCAGAAGCTGATGGGCTCTCCCACTTGAATGTTTTTCCTATCTCACTTAAGAAGCTCTACATTGAATGTGATCCCATGTTTCCACAAAGATCTTGTGGCCAACTAGTGTAGCCCAAATAGCATCTAGGGGCCAATTCTCCATTAGCAGAGGCCATAGAATTTTTAGTTCATCTCAACTACAATCATACTTAATCAATCCTCTTTTAGAAAATCCATAGAAGCATCCAAATGCATTTACAACCCAAAGAGATTTGTGGAATCTGTTCTCTATATTTTTCTAGCATCTATTGTAGGAATCAAAAATATGAATGGACGGCCCACCCTATGGTATCACATAAAACTTGTCATGAGCAAAATCACTATTACAGTAGCAGTCATGCACAGGGATGTAAATGTCGTGGAGAATATCCCACTTATCCTCTACACATCATAAACTATAGCAGTGCGGATGGGATCATCAGGGCACCTACGGAGGGTTTTGTCAGCCCTATAAACTGACATTTAGGCATCTCAGCTTGACGCCATTTGGAACAAGAGAAATCATACATCCATAAATATATTATTTTTGTTCTTAGGGGATGATTTGTTAAGATACAAATGATCAAAACTAGCTTTTGTTTCACATAACTACAGTGATTGATGACTGGAATTCCACTTGCAATTCCACATTCAAATGTTGAAGGCATGTGTAGAAGACTTTTGCATGTGTTCTCTACTGGGTCGTATACTATTACTATGTCATTAAAGTAGTGTTTGTTGTTGATGAAACAAATGCGTTTCTTGGAAATCTTTAATCTTTTTCTTTCTTGACAAAACCAATGACTGTTTAATAGGGCATTCTAGATTTTGTACACAAGCTTGAGTTTGTGATGAGAGTTCAACTTCACCTCGAGAAAGCATTGCCTCTCAATGTCATCTAGATAACTAGATAGAGAATGGCACCAGTACACCACAAACCAACCATACTCATAATGAACTTTTACCATGCTAATATGGCCTCCTACACACGTTACCAAACTCTACCATTAATAATTTTCTCCACCAATGCTCTTCTCCTAATGCACTCATGCCTCCCCTATTAGGAATTACATGTAGAAGATATCAATTAAATGCAAATAAAGATTAAACAAAGGAATGAAAAATACACATAAATAATAATAGCGAGAGACAATTTTTAACGTGGTTCACCCAATCTCAAGCTACATCCACCAATAAAGAGTACAATATTATTATCCAGCAAATTGAACTGATTACAACTAGCAATCCTTACAACTCAATACCGCTGCAAATGCTACAATCCAATATCCATGGAAACCCTAACCATTAGCCATTTTTATCAAGACTTATGTCAGGTACAAAATAGGGTTTTTTATGTCAGCCAATAGAAAAATAACTCCTGACACCTTTATAAAATAATAAAAGTCATTTGAGGTTTCAAAGGCACAACCCCTCAACCTCACCCTGTATCGCGACATGGAGCACACTAGGAACACTACCCCTTGACCCTGTCTTGGATGCACTGCCCCCAAACTCTCGTTAAATAATTTGGGGGAAAACCACGTCGATAAAAGTGGGGAAAATTTAACCTCTAAATCTGATTAGTCTCCATATAACAACAATCTCCCACTTGGAGACTGGTCAAACTCCACAACATATCATATCCCACTTGGAGACTGATCATAACACTGCTGACCCTATAGCTCCCACTGGAAATAAACACTCTGGACCCTACTGTTCTGATTTTATTATTTTCAGTCTTGAAGACCAACCAAAGCTGAAGAGAAGCTAATCTTCTCCTTGTCACTTCCTTCATAAACATATCCACTGGATTTTCCTCTATATGTGTCTTTTCCAGCCGTAACTATCCATCATCCAACACTGACCGAATGAAGTGATACCTTAGCTGTATGTGTTTGGTCTTTGAATGCAAGACATAGTTCTTTGCAAGATGCATAGCACTCTGACTATCTATAAACAAATAATTGTTAGACTATTGTTTGCCCAATTCTTCCATGAAAGATTACATCCATATCATCTTCTTGCTTGCCTCTATTGCAGCTACATACTCTGCCTCCGTGGTGAATAAAGCAACCACCTTTTGCAACCTAGAGATCCAACTCACTGTTGTCCCACCTATAGTAAAGACATAACCTGTAGTACTCTGCTTGGTATTAATATCACCTATCAAATATGAGTCAACATAGCCTGATAAATTAGTATTAGAGATCCCAAAACATAAATGTTTATTGGATGTACCTCTCAAATATTTGAGAATCCATTTTACCACATTCCAATGCTCCAATATGGGATTACTCATATACCTACTTATGACTCCTACAACATGTGCAATATCCAGTCTCATGCATACCATGGCGTACATTAAACTTCATACAGCTGAAGCATATGGTACCTTGGACATTTTTTCTTCCTCCTCTTTTGTCTTAGGACACATCTCCTTAGTCAATTTTAAATGACTAGGCAAAGGTGTGCTGACAACTTTTGCATTCTCCATATGGAATCTCTGCAACACCTTTTTAACATAATCAACCTGAGATAGAGTCAATTTTCTATTCTTCCTATCTCTACAAATTTTCATGCCAATGATTTGTTTGGCTGCCCCCAAATCCTTCATATCAAATGATTGTGCTAACTGTTGTTTTAACTCTCTTATGTGATCCATGTTAGACCCTGCTATAAGCATGTCATTAACATATAAACATAAAATAATGTAGTTGTCATTATCCAACCTCTTAAAATAAACACAATGGTTAGAATTACACCAATTGTAGCCTTGCTTAAGAGACATAAAACTATCAAATTTCAAATACCACTGTTGAGGTGCTTGTTTCAAGCCATATAAACTCTTCTTCAATATGTACACCAATTTCTCCTTACCTTTGACCTCAAATGCCTATGGTTGTTCCATATATATCTCCTCCTCCAAATCACCATGAAGAAAGATAGTTTTCACATCTAGATGTTCCAAATGCAAATCTTTAGCAACCACAATACTTAAAATAGTACAAATAGAAGTCATCTTAACAACTAGAGAAAAAATCTCATCAAAATCAATCCCTTTTTTCTGTGCAAATCCTTTTACAACTAACTTGGCTTTAAATCTTCTCTTACCTCCATCTTCCTCTTTCAGCCTATAAACCCATTTGTTTGGTAAAGTCTTTTTACCTGCAGGCAACTTACATAATTTCCAAATCTGATTTTTCAGTAAGGAGTCCATTCTTATTTCATTACAAACTCCCACTAAACCTTTGTATCCACCTGCATAGCTTCATCATACCCTTTTGGTTCACCAGCATTTGTTAACAAAATATAATACAAAGAGGGAGAAAACCTTTCAAGAGGTCTACTTAGCCTTGTTGACTGTCTAACATTCACTAGAGTATGTGGTATTTCTTGTTGTTGTTGCAGAGCATGAGGAGCCATTGGAACATCATTATTTGGAGTATCATCCATCACCACATAATCCTTTTCTTTCTTCTCATGTTGCTAAAAATTATCTTTGTACAACACCTTCTCATTGAATACATCCCTGCTTCTCACAATTTTTAGATTTTCAACATCCTAAATCCTATAACCAAATTTATCAATGCCATATCCAACGAAGATACATTTTTTTTTATTTTGCATCCAGCTTGGTTCTATTTTTAGAATCTACATGTGCAAATGCTTCATATCTGAAGGTTTTGAGAAAAGAATAACTCACCTTCTTACCTATCCATGCCTCCTTTGGAATACCACAACCCAAAGGAACTAAAGGACCGCTATTAATTAAATATATAGTGGTATTGACAGCCTTTGCCACATGTTTTGAGGCAGCCCAACATGCAATCTCATGCTTCTTACATGCTCCATTATTGTCCTATTCATGCGCTCAACCACTCCATTTTTTTATGGAGTCCTTGGAACCATTTTTTTCCTAAGAATTCTATTAAAGGAACAATAATCCTCAAATTATTTGCTGCAATACTCACCACCATTATTAGATCTGAGACATTTTAATCTTTTACCCATCTCATTCTCAACCAAGCTTCACCATTTTTTAAATGTTTCAAATACATCAAATTTATTCCTAAAAAAATAAATCTAAACCTTCCTAGTTGCATCATCTATGAATGTAACAAAATACCAAGAACCATTAAGACAAGATACTTGAGTCGGTCCCCATACATCTGTATGCACAAGCTCCAACTTTTCATCTTTCTTTTGCTTCCAATCCTTGAGAAAACTAACTCTCTTTTGTTTGCCATACACACAACTTTCACAAAAATCCATATTAATACATTTCAAACATGGTAAAACTTTCTTAGAATGAAGTACCTTCATACATTTTTTACTCATATGCCCAAGTCTATTATGCCACAGTGTTGTCTCAGAACCTGTAGCAACTGTTTCAGTTTCTTCCTACGAACCCGTAACAATTGTTCTTGAACCTATTTATTTTTTCTCTACAACAACTAAAGTAGAAGGAACAATATGACCTATAACAAGATATAAGGTGCCTACTTTCAGACCTTTTTCTACTATTAGGGCACCTCTTGAAACCTTCCAATTTTTATTATTAAAAGTAACTGTGCAACCTTGATCACCTAGCTACCCTGCTGAAATTAAATTCCTACTTAGCCTTGGAACGTGCCTTACCTCTTGTAGTAATGATCTTCCCATTCTGCAACTTAGTCTTAATTCTTCCCTTTCCAACAATCTGACAGAGTTTGTTATCTCTCAAATAAACTAGCCCAAAATCCCCTTGGACATAATCAAGAAAATAACTTCTATGGGGCATAGCATGGAATGAGGCCCCTGAATCTAAAACCCATGAATTATCAGCATTATCTAGGGAAACAATCAAAGTATAATCTTCAGATTTATTACTTACCACATTTACCTCCTTATTGCCTTCTTGTTTGTCTCCTTTATTCTTTCAAGACCAGTAGTCTTTCTTCAGATGCCCTGGTTTCCCACTGTACCAACAATCCTTCTATCCTCTAGGTTGGGACCTCTTGTCCTTTGATTTTCCTTGTGACTTCCCATGACCTCCAGAACCTTTTCCTCTCTCCTTTGATCTGCCCCTACATTTTGCATTCAAAACACTACCTGATGTGAACCCTCCCGAGCTTTTCCATTGCATTTCCTTTCTAAAGATAACATCAACAACATCATTAAATTTCAAAGTATTTGAACTAGAGATAGAGTTACTTACAGCCATTACCAAGCTATTCCAGCTTTCTGGCAAAGAACTTAAAACCAAGAGAGCCCTCACCTCTTCATCAAATTTCACTTTTACAGAAATTAACTAAGTGGTAATCATATTAAACTCATTTAAATGATCTATCACAGATCCACCTTTAATCATTTTCAGATTAAACAAATGCTTCATGAGAAATACCTTATTTGAGGCTGAGGGTTTTTCATACAATTTAGCCAAAGCTTTCATCATTTCATTTGTTGTCTTTGCTTTTGTTATATTGAATGCCATAGATGGTGCCAAGCACAACCGAATGGTTCCTAATGCTTTTATATCCAAAAGTTTCTAATCCTCATCAATCATTGATGTCAGTTTCTTGGCTATTCCTTCCAACAACCTCCATAAATCATTCTGATAGAGATAATCCTCCATCTGCATCTTCCATAACTAATAGTTCTACCCATTGAATTTATATGCCTTCAATTTACCCTCGTCCACCATTTCTCCCACTTAACCTTGAGACTCTGACTCAACCGTGAGACCTTCCTACAGATAATAATCAAACACAACCATGTCTGATACCACTTGTTAGGAATTGCATGCAAAAGATATCAATTAAATGTAAATAAAGATTAAATAGAGGAATGAAAAATACACAGAAATAATAACAGCAAGAGATAATTTTTAACGTGGTTCACCCAATCTCGGGCTACATCCACCAATAGAGAGTCTAATATTATTATCCAGCAAATCAAACTGATTACAACCAGCAATCCTTTTAACTCAATACCATTGCAAATGCTACAATACAATATCCATGGAAACCCTAACTCTTAGCCATTTTATCAAGACATATGTCAGTTACAAAATAGGGGTTTTTTTATGTCAGCCAATAGAAAATTAACTCCTAACGCCTTTACAAAATAATAACAGTCATTTGAGGTTTCAAGGGCACTGTCCCTCAACCTTGCCTTGTATCACGACAGGGAGCGCGCCAGGGGTGCTGACTATGGACCCCACAAGGGGTACTTCCCCTTGACCCCGTCTTGGGGGCACTTCCCCCAAACCCCTGTTAAATAATTTGGGGGGAAACTTCTCTGATAAAAGTGAGGAAAATTTAACCTATGAGTCTGATTAGGTTCCATAGAACAACATCCCCTACATCTAATGTCTACATCACAATTTACATGGAATTAAACCTCCCTTATGCACACTCCTTCCTCCAATAAAATTATACATTATCATAGAATAAAACCTATGAACCTTGACCATCATATCTCTTGTAATGTATGTTACATAAAACAAAGATCAAGGCTGTATTCTAGTGCTCCTAATCTAGCCAGGTGCTTAACAAATGACTATAACTAGTCATTATTGGCCCTCTTGGTCAACACCTACATTGGCTAGATGATCTAATGTTGAATTCAACTTCCTTTTACAATGTTGAAAGATAATCTCCTCAATATTGGATTTAAGATCAACCACCTCTTTTGCATACCTGTTGAGCTTCCAGTTAAGACTCCTACCTTTACTTATGTCCTTAATCACTAATATTGAATCTCTTTTTACTACAAGCTAAGGCATCCTGTGAGAAGAAGCTATCGCCAAACTAGCTAATAGTGTTTCACATTCTACTTCATTATTATTTGTATCCCTAGGAAAAGAGAGCCTCCATACAGAAACTCCCCCCAAACAAGTTCCTATGAAGAAAACCCCTGCCTGCCAAACTTGGATTGCTTTTGGAGGCTCTATCAAAATTTAAGTTGTTGAAACATTATGGAGGAGGACTTCATCATTCCTCACTTGTTTCCTTCTCTATCTTTTTGCTTTGACTCTTGCTACTCTTTCTACCATAGTTGGTAATATATGTATCTACAAAAGTCCTTATTTGATCTTTGAGATTTTATCTAGAGAGTTTAATTAGGTAGAAGGATTGCCCTCGGTATAAGAATGAAGTTCAGTGGGAGACACCTTAGAGGAAGCTCCTTCACAAGTAGAAATTTGATCACTATCTATCTCTTTGTCGTGTTATTTTTACTACTAGGATTTCTATGAACAATATTTGTGACTAGGAATGCAAGTTGGTATTTCTTGGGTTGTTGGGAGACATGTTACCGATAAGGTCCATGACAAAAATGTTGAAGTTATACATTTGTATTTGCTGGAAATTTTTTGGAATTAAAGTTGCATGGTTTTCTAGTTGGATTTTACCAGTGTAATTTACATCTTCCTTGGACCTATGATTTGATGGTAATTATAATGATGAATTGATGTCAGGCTTCTAAAGATGACAAAGATGATGATGATTTGGACTTGTTTAGTGAAGAGATAGAAGAAAAAAAAAGGTAGTAGAACAAAGGGAAGCATCCAAAAAAATATCTGCTAAAAAGAAAGAAAGTGGGTACTGATTTATTTTTCTAAACAATTGTTTTTAGTGCTATGAGTTCAATAATTGATTATTTTTCTTTTACAAACATGCGCACAAAAGATGCATTTATTAACTTTGTTGCATGGCTTTAACAAATGGAAAATCTTTTGTTCTATTGGATGTCAAACCATGCCTATTTTGTTCTGGTGTGCTTGTAAGTGTCTAGTTTTGATAAAAAATCTACTATATTATGTAAACTTCCTATTTATTTTGTTGGTCACTGATGATGGAATTTCATGAAACAACTGAGGTCACCCTTCATCTTCCACCAAAGAACATCACACCAGCTCTCCTTGAATCTATTTTTATTTTTTGGGTTTATTCAACCATGTGATATGCAAGTGATTGTTTGCAAAATATATTTTGTCCAGAGTATTTGTGAATAGTTTGTATTATTATCTACTTTTTGTAGACTAGTGAATACCTTTTTAATTTTTGGCTTACATTCTCTTTATTAGAATACATGTAAATATAACTGAGCAACTCATTGTATTCTAATTGCATATATTCAATTTTGTGAAAAATTAAGTTTGAATGTAGGGTGATTAAAGGTGGACTATAGCTTACATAGGACCAATCTCGGAGATCACCACGACGTTAGTCTCCAATCTCCTCAATCTTGCATAGGACCAAGAGTACTCAGGATGTGTTCATTAGTATAGAGAAATGGAGGGCGGCACTGGTAGTATATGACTTTCAAGAAGGTGAGGCCAGCATTGGAGGCATTTTTTATAGAACTCTGTTGTAGATGTTGCATCATGCAAAGTGTGTATATACTAGGGTGTAGAGAGGTCTAAGACTAGACTGTTATAACACTTTCAACCGCCATCTGAATGTACACAAGTTTCAACTGCCTATCAGAGTGGCTGATAGGGCAAAGGAAGTGTTTAAAGCTATCAAGACCTCCAGGACCTCCCCATGTGCTAGGCACTCCAGCTCATACCCTCCCATTCCCCATGTCACTGCTTGAAGAGCACCATGACTCAAACTCTGATTAGCTTTCTATTTATTTTGTTTTGTCTCATTGATCTTCATGTATGTACGTAAATCATATACTTTTTGGCTGCTAGATGATATGTCCTTAGCTCACTTATGTAATTATTATCTTTTAATATTAATATATGGTATGAGTGGCTCCACCACCTTTTTCATTTAAAAAAAAGGTGGGCTATAGATTTAGCTATTTTTTCCTTATCCCAAATCTACTTCACTTTTCCTTCCTATTTTCCTCAATAGGAAAAGCAACTTGATTGCGTGTAGTATATAATGATCCTTTTAATTCAAAAAATGATTAAACAATTCTGTTCTGAAAATTTAGATGAATTATAAATAAGCTTGATAAGAAGAAGAGATGTTTTTTAATTGGGAATAGCTTAAACAGTCTGAGTTCTTATTTCCACTTTAGTGGAAGCCAAATCTGACCTAACAGTTAAAACTATTTAGTACGGAGTAAGTAAGGCTCTACGGTTACACGTGGCAGCAAATATTTATTACACTTAGTTTTTAATTTTTTCTCTTACTTGTGGCCATTGTTTAGTTAAAGGGCATTTCTGATATAAATGAATGCTTATTGAGTGTCTTATAATCAAATATTTGAGAGTAGAGATGCTGATATTTATTAAAAAAAAAATATTTATTGGTAAATGGTTAAAATTATATAGTAGTGACTTGGCAAGACTTTCCATTTATAAGGTTGAATTGGCTTTTAAAAGAAATTGGCTATATTTAATCTCTAAACTTTATTTTATCAGCTATGCAATATCCACCTATCCCAGCTGCAGGCATTAGATGACTGGTAGCTAGTAAGAGAACCTAAAATGGGTCACATGCTTAAATCCATCTTTGTCTAGAGCTACAAGAGCCAGGCAGTAAATATGCCAGACCTACTGAGGGTCTGCACAACCAACATTTTTGGCCAAATGATTTTAAGCAAGCAAGTTTTCACATCTGGATTATTAAGTATTCTACCTCATCTAGGCATCCAGTACGGACAAGGATATCTAGCAAGCAAACATAGTGATCTATAGTGTGTTCAATGCCATAAATGCTCTTCATAGAATTGAAGTAATCCCAACCTTAATCAATTAAGCCCATGTGGCTACACGCTGAAAGAACACCTACAAAAGTTATATGGTTAGGTTTCATGCCTACAACTTGGATTTTTTCAAATAGTTTAAGAGCTCCCCTTCCTAGCCCATTTTGTGCATATCCTACAATCAATGTTGTCCAGGCAACCACATCTCTTTTAAGCATTCTATTGAATATTGAATACTTTTTCTGCATCATCAATGGTTCCAGATCTGGAATACATGTTCAGTACACTTGTCATGCATTCTCTGTATGATTGCGTTTTGCATGCATATCAACAAGAGGAGTTACAGCACAAACATCTGATTGGAATCCATACACCTCACCTCAAAAATATGATATATTAGGATATGTTCAACATAGATTTGTTGAAAAGGCGTTAAAAAATTTTAAGCAAATGCAACTCAGGTCAACATGCACTCTGACACATTAATTTATGCATTTTGTATGTTTTAGCTGGCAGATAACTCATTCACTTTCAAATTCTGGTATGAATGGATGGCTTGTCAATGGTAAAACTCCGCTTGTTTAGAAACTTGAATTTTTGTTGCAACCATTTGCAGAGTTTTATAATTGCAACGTTTTCTACAAGTAAGCTCTCTCATACTTTCTTGCTCATGGGACTAAATCTATTGATTTATAGAATTTTATCTTTTCAATATTCTTAGATATTTAGGAAAATAGCAATATGGCATATCTATTCATACTAAAAACTCTGCATAATCTACAACTCTAGGAAGATGAAGTTGAATCAAATCATGATGTTTTGTATGGCTATGGACTTTTCCATTTTTGTTTTCTCGATGGGAGCCATGTGCTTTGCCATGCTATTCATTGATTGGAACTTAAACCAAACAATGCATAAGTGTGTGTCTGCATACCATCTAAATTCTCCTGTATTCAAGTGATTGAAAATGTTTTCATTTGAATGAGAATATTATCATGATATTTGATGTTTCACGGTCAATTTTATTATGATTATAGATATCAGAAAGACAATCTATAGTTTTTATAGTCTATAATTTTCAGTTGTTTGATTTCAGGTGGAGCATTGGACCATTGATTTTAGAGGTTTGAAAACTCTAAAAACTAAGTTATTTCATATACAAGATGAAATTGCTTCCTAATAACAACCATTAGTTTTTTTCACAACATAAAGAATACAAACACATTATTACATTTAAAACTTAATTAATATAAAATAACAAAAGAGATCAAATCAATTAAAAAATAGCTATATTTACTCTAAAAACAAAACATAATTAATAATTTTTTTATAATTCAAAATATTAAAAACTTCTAGCGGTCAAACCTATCAACAATCTGAGGTGTGGATTGCACTCTCAAGTGTAATTTCTAATATATAAGACTTATTGCTAAGATTGCATAAACTCATTGATTTGTCAAGAAATTGATGACATTAGATGTGTTTATTGCCAAGATTGCATAAACTCATGATTTGGCAAGAAATTGAACAAGAAACAGTCAAAGATGAAGCGTGGTGGCAGCACCATAGTTATTCCAAGGCTGAGAACCATATTGATTCTCGATGCAAATCCACTTGAATGCTTCTCCTGTATCACTTGAGAGTACAAGCATATACAAAACTCGACCCTGAATGCGATCCCATGTTTCCACAAAGATCTTGTGACCAACTGGTGTAGCCCAAATAGCACATAGAGGCCAATTCTCCGTTGGCAGAGGCCCTACAATTTTTAGCTCATCTCGGCTACAATCATACACAATCAATCCTCTTTTAGAAAAGCCATACAAGCACCCAAATGCACTTACGAACCAAAGAGATTCGTGGAGCCTGTTTTCCATAAATCCCCAAAGAGATTGGTGGAATCTGTTCTCTATAGTTTTCCAGCTTCTGTTGTAGGAATCAAAAATATGAATGCTTCTACTGTAGGAATATAAATGCGCAGAGGGCGGAAGCGTTATCACATAAAACTTGCCGTGAGAAAAAGCAGCTCTACAGTGCGAGTTCACAGAGATGTTCAATTCGGGGAGATGTCCTCCTGCACATTGTAAACTTTAGCAGTGCGGATGGGATCATAAGACCTGTAAAACCCAGCCACATAAATCAGTCCTTCGTTCTCATCCGCTGCCCCAATAAATCTAAACCGACATTCATGCATCTCGGCACCCTCACGCCATTTGGAACAAGAAAAATCGTACAGCCATAAACAATTTCTCTTCCTTGTCAGGGTACCATTTGTATAGACACCAATGATCAAAACCAGTTTTTGTTTCACAAAACTGCAGTGATCGATGACTAAATTTCCACTTTCAAATGTTGAAGGAATGGGCGGAAGGCTTTTGCATGTCTTCTCCGTGGGGTCGTATACTGATACTCTGCCATCAAAGCGGTATATGTTCTCGATGAGACAAATGCGTTGCTCGGAAATCTTTGATCTTTTTCTTTTTTGATAAAACCAGGGGCTGTTCAATTCCGCATTCCAGCTTTTGCATACGAGCCGAAGTTTGTGATGAAAGTTCAACTTCACCCTCACCAGGCATTCCCTCCCAATGTCATCTGGAAGACAAGGAAACAAGGCTCCCATTGTAATGCAGCAACACAACTACCTGTATGAGTGAAAATTTGCCGAAGTTTATGAATCTTTTGGTTTTTTTAATTTATCCTACTCAATCTCCTTATTAATAGGATGTATTTTTAATTTTAACTTTTTTTAGTTCAGGCTGACAAAGTTATTAATTCATTCAATTCTTTAGATCTCCCTTTTTCTTAATAGGATGTATTTTTGTTTTAACTTTTTAGTTCACCTTAACAAAATTATTAATTCATTCAATTATTTAGATCTCCCTTTTTCTTTAGATATTATTTAAAAAGTTTAGATGGGCATTTTTCTTTTCATATTATTTAAATACTTTTCTTTTAACATATAAGTTTTACTTTAGATCTGCATATTTCTTTGTAAACATCCTTAGAGCTATAGCTATTAAATATATTTAAAAATGTTTAGATCTATAAGGAATGACATGGTTAAAATAATATACTAGTAATAATAGCTATAATATTTATTATTATTTAATTATTATAAACATTCTCTATAAAATGTAATAAATATAATAAAGAAAATTACTTAATAATAATTAATATTATTATAATTTTATATTATAATAATATATTTAATCTATAAATTATATTATATAATTAGTATATCTATATTTTAAAAATATATCTAAACTATGCCAAGATATCCTTCTCACCTATTTTTTAATCATTATTATTATATTATATTATTATAATATTATTTTTATGTTTTCCAATTTTTTTTTCATTTTTTCTAATTTCTTTTTCGGTTCCATAGTTTTTGTGAATATCTTTATTTTTTTCTCCTTAAACAGTTTCTAATTTTTTGGGGTATTTTGTTTTTTCCAAATTTTTATGTTTTTAATAAAGATTCTAGATTGGAATCTTATAAGTTTTCATAGAAATTCTGAAATCTTTTATCTCCAATCTGTGGTGTGAATGTAGAAATGCCTCTCAACATAATTATATGAATTATTATAATTATAATATAATATTATAATATAGATTAGATATATTATAATAATTTTAAAATATAATATATTATTAATTTATTTATTTGTAGGAATTAAAATTATATAATATACTATATAATAATTCTAAATATAATTATATTATATATTATATTTAGAATTATAGTTAGAGGTTAAAATTAGGGTTAGCATTAGTGTTTACGTTAGAGTTAGAGTTAGAGTTAATCTAATAATTAATCTATTTATTATAATTAGGGTTAGGTTTAGCATTACTGTTAGAATTAAAATTAGGGTTAGTGTTATTATTATAGTTACAACCAAAATTATGGTTAAAATTATATTAAATGGGGTTAGATTTTGAAATATGGTTAGGTTGATTGTTTTGAGGCTTATAAAACAATGGTAAGTGTAATGTTATAGGAATCCTAATCCTAATCCTAACTCTAACATTATTATTATTATAATAAAGTATAAATAATTAGGCTTATAATTATTATTATGATACGTTATTAATACCAACCCTAATTATAACTCCAACCCTAACCTTGATTCTAATAATAGTTTTAATCCTAATTCTAACCTAAATCCTAACCCTAACCCTAATTCTAATTCTAATTATAATTGAAATCCTAACCCTGACTCTTACCCTAGCCCTTAGTGTATTACTAAATTCAACCCTGATCCCAACCTTAACTCTAATCACAGTTCTATATATAAATATAAACATAAATAAACATTCTTGTTTTATTGTAACTATAACCCTGATCCTAATTGTAATTGTAATCCTAACCCTAATTCTACTTAAATCCAATTATAATTCTAATCTTGAGAAATCCAAGTTTGTACCCTAATCCTAACCTTAATTGTAAGATTAATCCTAACCCTAACTCTAATTCTAACCCTAAAAATAACCCTAATTATGTCCCTAAAACTAATTTTAACCCTAACCCTCACCCTAATACTAACCCTAACCCTAACCCAAATTATAACCCTAATTTTAACCCTAACTCTAATCCTAACTATAATCGTAACCTTAATACCATCCGTAACCCTAACCTTAATCCTAACACTAATTCTAACCCTAACACTCACCCCAATAAAAACCCTAACCCTAACTCTAATTGTAACCCTAATTTTAACTCCTAACTCTAATCATATATTCCATAACCCTAACTCTAATCATATAATTAAATGTAATCATAATTTTATCCGTAAGCCTAACCTTAATCCTAACACTAACTATAACTTTAATCCTAATACTAATGCTAACCCTAACTCTAATTGTAGCCCTAACAATTATCCTAATTGTAACCCTAACTCTTGCCTCAATACTACCCTAATGCTAACCCTAATTGTAACCCTAATTTTAATTCCTAACTCTAATCCTCAATGTAATCCTAATCCTAAATGTAATGTCAACCCTAACTCTAATTCTAACCCTAACTTTGATTGTAATCCTAATCCAAATTCTAACCCAATTTTTCTAATCTTTCCCTAACCCTAACTCTAACCTAATTTTTTTAACTAATCCTAAGCCTAACCCAATTTTTTCCCAATTAAATCCTTATTTTTTGGAAAAAAAAAATATATTTTGTCTTGTGAGATTATTGTTCTAACTCTAATACTAACCCTAACACTGATTGTAATACTAATCCTAATTCCAACCTAATTTTTCAAATTTTTCCCTAACCCTAACTCTAATCCAATTTTTTTAACTAATCCTAAGCCTAACCCAATTTTTTTCCAATTAAATCCTTATTTTTTGAAAAACAATTATCTTTTGTTTTGTGAGATTATCGCCAAGAAATTTTTTTGCTCGTGATACTTTGTAATGTGCTCACACTATGCTCTGCCAAAAATACAATGATGGCATTATGATTTGTGTAGTTATCTTTCCCTTCATATGTTGTTGACCATTCCTATATAGTTGTGCTTCCTTTTAGAGCCTCTAGGCATTACTTCTTCAACCTCTACCCCATATTCTATAGTTGGGTGCACCTCTTATTTGGTCTATGTAGAAGCTTTGAAGTGCTTGCTTCATAGTGGTGTCTTGTTTTAGAGGACTACACAATGTTTGTGTACCTATGGCTGTGTCATTTTTGCCAAAGCTTTATGCTATATATTTCAATGGTGGCTTGTGGGTTTTTTAAATGGTGTGCTAGAGTTTTCCCTTTGGCCATGCCATTATCTACAACTCTTGCATCCAATTTTCAGCACCTCCATTAGATTTTGAAATGGATGAATTATTTATTCAACTTGTATTCATCTTTAAAAGATGTGGATCATTATCTTGGTCTGCCATGATTTGAAGTTATGCTTTGTTCTCACTAGATGGATCCATGCCTTGAATGGAAGTGTTAGTGTTTTTAAAAAACTCTTTGAAAAGCCTACACTCCATTTGAAAATTGGCACGCTCGATTTGCCTAAGCATTTTTTTTGTTGTGGCTATGCTATTTTTCATGACACATTTGATATGCTAACAATGTCTATGTTCATCTAGGTGGCCATTAAAATTGATCATTCTGCCCTATCTCCATATTACTCATGCTTTAATTAATATATTCAATAAGACTAAGCAATGTGGTTGTTTGTTTCTTGATGGTGCCACCTTTATCTTTTACTACCCGAGAACCTTATTTATTGTGGAGCTCTGCCCCATACCATGAATGCTTGAGCCAAAACTCATAATGGCAGTGCTATCCATTTGAAATGAATATTGAAGGGAAAACCACAACTATCAATAGTAGTGCCCCATTTCTATTTTATGTACAGATATATGTTGGCTGCTAGAACTAAATTGCACTTTGTCTTGGAGATGCTATGTATCCTTCATTTCTACACTCTGGAGATAATTGTGCACCATTCAAAAAAATTGCATTAGAGTTTTGTAGTATGTATTTGTATTTATGAAGATGATTGCATGGTTTTAACCTTCTCAAATCCTAATACATAAAAGTTTAAAAATAAAGTGTCTGGATAGGGCACTATAGTTTTTGGTGACTTGTGGGGAAGTGTGGTCACACACATTGAACTCCAGATGAAATGCCTTCACTCCATTGGGCGTCAGAGTGAACATGGAGAGCTTCAAAGATCAAATTGAGCATAAAGCTTGATATCATGGAACTCAATGAGAGTAGTTGGGATGATTAATGTCTTTGAATATGCAAACATCTACAATCAAAACTCATGTAGAACCAAGCTAATTCAAACTCTCAAGCATATCCTCTGAAATTTAAACTGAACCACTATCATTATGCCAACACTATATCTACCACTACCTCTGTTATTGTTCTTTAAGAAAAATTGAAGGAAACACAAACTCAATGGCATTATAATGTTAGAGACCTGATTTTATGTGTGCCATTAATTTAGTTTAACATAGCTCTCCCACAACCCTAAATTCTATTAGAGCCTTGCAGTTGCTGGTATAGAAGCAAATGCATGGACTAGGAGGATTAGATCATTACACCACAACATCATCCCACTTCATTACTAGAAAATCTCAATTTTAGGAAAAACAATAAAAATCCCAATTCTCTGGTCTCTATAAACATTAATTGAAGAATGGTATAATAATACCAAGATGACAAGTTTGCAGTTAAACTACAAAACCCATTATCTCCATGCATTAATATTGGTTGAAAAACGGTGAGATTGGGTAGCCATTTATACAAAATAATCTCACTAAGAAAGAAACATTTCTCACAAAAGTAAAATTGATGTGTAAAAACATCTTTGGTTGTTCTAGCCTTTACAAAACATTATGGGAATAGAGATGGACACCAAAATAGATTGATAATATACCAATGAGGTATTGATATCTGGAAAGCTTGACTTGACTAATCTGGATATTGGCATGGCTTATACAGGTAAGCTCATAAACCAATCAATCCTCCACAATCTAAATTTGAATTCTATAGCAGACTGATAAATCATATTAGTAATAGTAGTAGTAGGCTCAATTTTGTATGATATTTACATTTAGAGAAATAATTGAAAATAGAGAGGATTTAAGAGATGGGGAAAGCTTTAAACTACTTTCCCTCTAGATGATTCAGTAGTTTCTCAAACACAGTGATCTGACAGGGTATTGTGAGCAAGCCAGTGTGGTTGTATCCAAACTCCTCCTTGGCCTTGTCTAGCAGAGCTTTAAATTGTGGGCTACTCAAATAGGTGGTGGGGATTATAAAGTGCTTCCTTTCTTCTCTACCAACATGAATAGCCATGTAACCTCTACACACATATGGAGTAGGGGAAAATGAAGGGTTTGTGCTATATACACAAAAGTATCCACATGGATTGTTTGATGATGAGCACCACTTATTTATCAGCTGCCTAAACTTAACAATCTAACTATTCTTGTCCTCCTTTTACATCTCCATTCTCAGTGTTGTTCACCTCTTCCTTCTGATCTGCATATTTCTTTGTAAACATACTTAGAGTTATATCTATTAAATATATTTAAAAATGTTTAGATCTATAAGGAATGACATGGTTAAAATAATATATAATAGGGTTACAACTTTTAAATCTATGTAAAAATGTTTACATGTATAGATGGTTAAAATGAACATTAGCATTTGGGTTAAAATAATACTAGCATACCTATATTTAAAAAATATATCTAGAGTACGCTGAGAAATATCCTTCTCGAGGCACCAAATGTTAGGATGATTAAACTAGCATAGATATTTTAGATACATACACCTATATTGAAATTGTTATTGAGAATAGATAGGTGTATCAAGTTTGATATTTCTCAACATCTTTTAGATAGATGTATTTAAGATATCTATGCTAGTAGAATCCACAATGCAACATGCAAACTGTTAATTTAGCATATTTTTCTTGTGTTTGTATAAAGTATCACTATCCTTTGCAAATAAGGAATCCTATCATATTCATTGAAATTTATAATATAAATTCCATTTACTAAACATTATTGAAGCATTTCATATTCTTTCAAATGTGCAACGAACATATTAAAATATAATTAATGAGACATATTATATTTATCCAAAAATATAATGTCAAGATATTTAAGGAGTAATTAGAAATTAATAGAAGAATTATATCTGATAATGTATATATTACATAAAATTATTATATTTCTAAATATTTGAGTCTTTCTTCCTTAGCTTTCCTTTTCGAGAGCTGCTTGTTTGTTTTCATTTCTCATAATGATCATATGAAAATGGCGGTGAGATTCTAAGTTCAGCAAGGACTTAAGTAGCACACATGATACAACAATAAATGTTAAGCGTGCTCTTTCTCTCGCTCTTATATCAATTGTTGCCTTGGAAAGAATCAATCATTGTGATTTGTGGATTGTTAGTGCCCAAGCCAATCTTAAAGGCAATTGATGTGTGTGTCCCTTTTGTATTGGTGAAATTGAAATTAAATTTGGAGATGCATCTTCAAATGGAATTCCAAACTAGTTTTCAAATTCAACCATAGCATATGTTGGTGGATCTAGTGGGGCACTTCCAGGTTTGTATATTTTATTTTAAATATATCCTAAAGCTCCATTTACAAGACTTGCTTCTAACTATAGATTAGAGGTTAGTATGACCCTTGCATCCTTAGAAATTAATAATTCAACATCCAATTCATCATTCTAATGTCCTACTAGATTAGCACTCCCTTCTTTGGTTGCAATGCTAAGGGCTATCGGTCTTCTCAATGAATACAATTTTCTTCTATTATGGTTATGTACATTATCATTGGTTGAAAATAGATGAATATGATTATCAAACTCTTCCCTAACTATTGGATGCAATGCAACATATGTTCTTGTCATCAATAATTTCTAATCATCAATTGTTAGATGTGCATTTCTAATATTTGTGAGTAGTTGGTGAAACCTTTGTTGGTCCTCACTTTCCCCTATATGTCTGAACACCTTATCCAAAGTAACAACTATCTTAAAATTCCCATAGTAATTTTGTATGTACATTTCTATCATATAGTGGTTAGTTACTAACAGGAGGCAATTGTCTTGAATCTCTTACCAAAATGATTGATCTTCCTCCAAAACTCAAGTTTGCTTTTTTAGGAAAAGTTAAATGGCATAGTCTTGAATCAATAGTTTGTAGCAAATTTTTGTTCAATAAAGCTCATTTCATTAATTAATATGTATTGTATATGTTGGATTTCTTCTTGAAAACTTGTGAGTCTTGTCCCTTTTAATTCAACAAAATCTATAAGTGGAATTCTCAGTATTGAATGGATTTTTAAAGTTTGTAAATATATTATTTTTATCCATAGGGTGATAGATTTTAAATATATTTTAAAAAGTTTAGATTTATCAATAATTCATTGAAATGAATGAAGTACAGAGATATCAACTACAAATCTACGTGTACTCAATAGAACGAGATAACAATAATAATCATGTAACAACATAAAACATGAACAATCAAACCACAGAGTAGCTCTATTGTTAAATCCTGTGATCTTCATGATGAGTGTGATCTCATATTTACATAACAAGACTGCTTGGATGCTTTAAGGATCAAGTTTTTTTTTATGATGATCAAGTGATAAAATTCTGAAAATAAAAATGATAGAGTAAGGTTATGATTCAGAAGTGTTGTAAAATGACAAAAGAAATACATGTATATATAGTTTTCATGGAAAATAATGAATGGATGAGATTGAAAAGAACTCAAATATGATCAACGGCTTAGAATTCATGAGACTACAAGAAAGAGAAAAATAAGGAATCATATCCATAAATCAAGGGATTTTAATGAGTGAACTAAAGAGTTGACTTGAAAATTTAGGGAAATTGATTTGAGATGACTAAGTTAAGTCCCAAAATAGGAGGAATTGATTTGAGTTACATTCAAAAATAATGGAAATTGATTTAAGAACTCAAAGTCAGATTTGGAGAGGTGCAGGACAAATACATATGTGTTGAATAAATAATAATATTTTATTATTAATATTTGTCATTCACACATGTGTGAGAATAAGATATTTTTGGAGGAAAAAAAATAAGATATTTTATTGATTTCAAAAAAAGCAACGTGAGATTTGAGTTGAATAAATTTGATTAACATATTTTGAGAGAGAAATTAAATAATTTTTTTTATTTGACTTTAATTTGACTTGAGAAGTGGGATAATTAAATAATTTTTATATTATTTAATCATGAGAGAGGAATAGTGAATGGTGTGAATGAGTGGAAGGAAGCGTGGAGATGTGAATGATGGTAAAGAGAAGGGCAATGGGCACATGAGACAAACATATGAGAGAGCGTGAAGGAGGGCACTGGATGCACAGTGCAAAGGTAAATCAAATTTTGGCTCGCAGGGTGAGGTAGAGTCTGCAGATAAGGGCTTCGATCACCTTCCATAGAATAATTAGGTTTAATCAAATAATTAATATTATTTAATTATTCAATCAATTAAAAGAAAATCCAATGAATTACAAGAGATGATCGATAAAAGGGCAAAATAAGAGCTTATGTTAATATTGGGTGTCTACAATAGCTATTAAATATATTTAAAAATGTTTAGATTTATAGGAATGACGTGGTTAAAATAATATATAATAGGGTTACAACTTTTAAATCTATGTAAAAAAGTTTACATGTACAGATGGTTAAAATGAACATCAATATTTGGGTTAAAATAACACTAGCATACCTATATTTAAAAAATATATCTAAAGTATGTCAAGAGATATCCTTCTTGATGTAGGAGCATTTGGGTCCACAAGCAATCCTCATCAACTAGAAAGATTTCTTTATTTTCTTGCTTGTTTGTTTTCCTTCTTGTTTTGCTGCAAGAGTTGATGATCAAATTTCTAGAGAATTTTCTAAGGATGCTTGGCCAAGTGTTGACTTGATCTTGAAGAAGATCCAAAAAGGTGCTCACATTTCAATTTTGGTGACTGAGCTAAATTGGACAAGTTATACAAAAGTGGAACTTTCAGTGTCAACATGATATGTGGGACTTTCCCTACCTTTAGGATATATGCAGATGACCCTTGAAATCACACCTATCCAAGTGATTATGTCATCTTGTTAAAAAGATAAATGGGTGTCCAAAATTCTAAGTTCTGTGAGATTCTAAGCAAAATTGAGTAAGTTATGCTTAGGCAAAACTTTGGTCTACAATAGGATATGGAAAACTTTGGTTTGCAATAGGATATATTCCATTGACCCCAAAATCCCCGCAATATTCATTTGACCCCAAAATGGCCACAATATCTAGTTGACCCCAAAATCCTTGCAATATCCAGTTGACCCCAAAGTCCTTGCAGTATCCAATTGGGTCACTTTTTCCCGCAATATCACGTTGGGTCACTTTTTCCCGCAATATCACATTGGGTCACTTTTTCTTGCATTATCATGTGGGGTCACTTTTTCCTGCAATACCCTGTTGGGTCACCTTTTCCTTCTTTTTTCACTTGAAAGCACCCAAAAAGTGACAAAATTGGTTTTTGACGGCCCATATGGTCAATCCAAGAGTTGTTTAATGACTGAAAAGTGTCCTATTCACATGATGAATGTGGTGGCCACATCAAATACCTATAAATAGGGGAATTTCACACTAAAAGAGAGGGACTTCTTCGTAGTAAGTTTTTGGCTTCTGTTGAAAGATTGTTTTGGGTTTTCATAGGAAAGCTAGGTTAGTCTGATCTTACTATTGGAATGATTGTAAGGCTTAGGCCAAGGCATGTATGAGACCATTGTACTCCTATTATAATATTTTCTATTGCATATGAATAAAGAGTTGTTTGTTTCATTGTTGTGTGTTGTTAATTTTCTACTTGGTTCAGTAGCTTGTCAAGGCCCTTGGACCTTGATTTGCATCAAGTGGTATCAACGCCAAGTTTGGAATTCCTTGAGGTTGTGGGATTGTTGTGCAAGGGACCCTAAGGAGATTGTTGTTGGCAGAGTGAAGAGAAATCCTTGCAACTATAGAGGGTCTGCAAACATGGTACACCGAGAAAGAGGAAGAAGAGGAGCTACTCCAAGAGTTGGAGATGCAACATTGGTAGAGATGCTGAGAGGCATCACAACTAGGCTAGATGCAATAGAAAGAACACAACACAGAGGGGTAATTGTAGAGGATGTGAGTGATAATGAGGAAGAATTTAGTGAAGAAGAAGTAGAAGAAGGAGAAGATAGATATGTGAGGAGGTTTCTGAGTGCAATGACAAAGACTGCCAGTAAACTCTGTGTAGAGTTACCTAGTTATAGTGGTAGTCTGAAACTAGATGAGTTGATAGACTGAATTTTATAGATGGAAAAGTATTTTGAGTTAGCATCTATTGAAAACCCTAATAGGGTAAAACTTGTAGCTGCAAAGCTAAACAGACATGCATCTTTGTGGTGGGATCATGTGCAAGTTGAGCGATAGAGAAAAGGAAAGGAAATATATATTAAAACCTAGAAGAGGATGTTAAGTAAGTTGAAGGGAATTTTTTTGCCTATAGACCATCGGATAACCATGTTTAAGATGTTGCAGAACCTCAAGCAGAGGGAGAAAAGTGTGCAAGACTATACTAAAGAGTTTTACAGAATGAACATTAGCGCTAGTCACATTGAAGATGATGCGTGCATATCAGTTGTAGAGATAAATTTTTGTAAATCTAATTTATAGCTTGGATTTGAGAAAATGTCAGAAATGGATCATTGTAAGGCACCATTGTTAAACAACGGTGTCAAGTATTACAATAAGTGCCCGGACTGCAAATTGGACCTGCATAAAGCTACTAAAAAGGGCTATCTTATCAAAGAATTGAGCCTTGTCACTTTGGTTGTTCTCTGGAATTGTAATAACCTCCAGCTTTCCTTCTATTGTTAAAAAAACTTTGTTATTTTAGCTATACTACTTTTGATTTATTCTTCTATTGATAAAATTTGCGCATTTGTGTTTTTTTTTTTGTTTCTGGTTTTGCAACTAGCAAAGGGTTTTTAATAACTTTGGTGTTAGGTGCTAATGGCAATTATGAGCACAATTACATTACAAATAATTCTAACTTAAATTATGAAGCTCTATTTTACTACCTTATTTAAGATTTCTGGTGCTAGTAAGAAGATTGAAAGAAAATGTGTATGGATTTATGTGTTAGCTTCACTTTGTTATTTTTTAATAATTTGGTGAAGGAATAGAGCCATTGATTTTTTTAAAATAAATGTTGACCACCTGTTACTGAAATTCATTAGGTAGCCATAGGTGACTATTTTTAAATGAAATAACAATATCATAACATACATGTGCCTTTTCCCAAGTCAGTTCATAAACCCAGTGTCCTGGTGACTATATTCGTGTAACATCCTACCCCGCGAACCCCGAAGGGTAAGGGCCAAAAGAGGACAAGATAATTTTTTTTGACATAAGTAGATAACATAACTAGATATGGTTGTCAATTTGATAGATCGACAGCATTCATGGCCACACATGGCCGAATGCACATCCCAGAGGAGAGCACTAAATCACTCTCCAGATAAACAGTAATACAACTACATCCATTTTAAACACCAATTTAAATGATCCTATATCCCATTCTAGATATAAACATGAATCTATAAACATCATAGTACAAGCAGATCTAATACCCACATCAGAATCCGTAAGTAAAATAAGAACAACACATATCTTCTCATTACTATAATTTACATCATCTCTCGCAAGCGAGTACAAAATTACATAAATGAATATACAAGAACAATGGCATAGCCATGAATGATACAATAACTAAATTGGTACAAGACTGATAAAGTAACAGAAAGAAAGAGAACATCTTCATGCTAGTGCTCTGATAACCTATTCATCGGTCCCCAATAGTGGTGGCAATGCTTCCCAACCATGTAGACTCATAAGAGACCACCCCACCATGCTCAGAGGTAGTCACAAAGCCCAAACAAAAGAATACAGGAAAGGGTATACATGATGGCCAACACTCACATCAATCACAGAGTAGACACAGAAAATAGTACATAAGGCCAAAGTCAACACATAGAGATGTTCATCAATATAATGTCAGGTGCTACTCACAACTACAAAGGTACAAGACACTAGGGTGTCACGTAGAATCAATCATGCCCAAGTTAACACTCTGCAGATGGATAACTCGATGTCTCACAGAGGGATATGCCTTCTTGTATGCATCCTTAGCCTTTACAAGCGCTCAAGGCCATGCACGAGACTTAATATCCTAGACCTAAGCTCATCTCATTTACCCAAGTTGGGTATATAAAACCCAATTAAATACAACTATGGTATAGATCTGTAGGAAAACTATTTTTACTCTTCTAAATGACAAATCTGTAGGATTAGCCATTCTGTGATTATCCTCTGACACTACTCTATAGTTAAAAACAAGAATTCTACACAATATAGGGTTGTAGTCATGTTGTATATTAGTAAATATGTGCAAAGTCAGTGTGAATGATCCTTGTCATTCTAAATTTCATTGACTAGTAAGCATTTTTTGCTTTAGATGATTGTTTTACTCTAGAAGTGGTGATCTTTCATTGCATGACATTCTCAATGCATTTTCAATTCACCAACATAGACCATGGACAACAGTCAACACTAATTCTGTTACTACTCTCTATTGGTCTTATGCCATAACTCATGTTTATGTGTCATGAAACAAACTTAAATCACTGCTCTTCTAAACTAGAATTCAAGTTGTGAAAACAAAAGTTGAGTATACATGAAATTAAATCTGGTACAACAATCACACTAATGAACACAACCCCAAATATATTCTAGACCAGCATTATAAAAGTCACGGAAGTAATAGGTACTCACAATGTTGGATATGCACAAAGTGGATTGATAGATGAGTCTAGAACTTCCATGCAACTGCTATTGGAAGGTGTAAATCCATACTACACAACCTTTGACCACATCCTCCCTACCTATACCAAAATGGAGGCTTTTAAAATAGGGTGGGGACATCCATCAAAGCATAATAGAAGAGGAATTTTTGTCAGATGTTATAGTTACAAGCACCCTAGTAAACATGTATGCAAGTTGTGGAAGTATAGACAAGGTACATGAATTGTTTGACAAAATGCCTCAAATAGGCATCATCACATCTAAAACAATGACTACAAGATTTGTACAAAATGGATTTAAGCCTTAGAAACTTTTAAGAAAATGCTACTGGCACGTATAAAGCCAAATTCCACTCATTTTTCCAGCATTCTCCCTGCCCGTACCAAAATGAGAGCCTTTGAAATAGGGTATGGGCATTCATCAAAGAATAATGGAAAAGGGGATATTTTTGTGAGATGTTGTAGTTGTAAATGCCCAATATATGTGTATGCAAAAAGTGGAAGTATAGACGAGGCATGATCTATTTGACAGAATGCCTCAAAGCATGCAGTCTCATGGACTACATAAATTGCACGATATACACATAATGGATTTGTTGAAAAGTTTTTAGAACTTTTAAGCAATAGCAACAGGTGGCTATAAAGCCAGACTCCACAACCTTAGCTAGCATCCTTGCCGTCATGCCAAAATGGGAGTGATGGAACATGGTATGGACTGGACATCCAACAAAGCATAACGAAAGGGGAATTTTCATCAGAAGTTGCGGTTGCAAATGCCACGATAGACAAGTATGCAAAATGGGAAGCAACACAAGGTACACAACTATATGATAGAACATCTCAAAGAGATGTAATCTCATTGAATGTACTAATGGCAGAGTAGATAAAAAATGGGTTTGTTGCAAAAGCCTTTGAAAATTTTAAACAAATAGAACTTGTGTATGTAAAACCAGATTCTTCAACCTTACATAGCATAAGAAGGTTTAGTTTTAAAAGGTAGTAATGGGGTCTCAATTTTTCGTGCTTAATGTAATGACAGCTATCATATTTTAGTTCTTTTTATGCTGGAAAAGAAAAACAAGGAACTGAGGCAAATGCCTCTGTATATTCTCACTCCCCTGCATCTCACCTCAAATCTTGCACATTGATATGCTTGTCTGAGTATTTCTGGTCTCTTCTTTCATGTTGTCCCTCTCTGTGTGCCCTCTGCTCCTTTAGCAAACCCCAGCTCTATTGCTCCCTCAAAACATGGTCTATGTTTTTTTGTTCTTTCCTCCCAAAAACAAAGAGTCTCTCTCCACACGCGATTGACTTTCCTTTTTTTTCTTTTTTTAGATATTTTCACTCTTAACTCCTACGCCCTCTTCCATCTGCCCCTCGAGATATTTTCTTCCTGCATTTAAGATTTTAGGCATTGACCAAGTGAAAGGAGGGTGATCTACCCTATAGCATCCTCCATCATCCATAAATTCACTCAGTCTAAAATATATTTTCTCTGCAATAATAACTACCTCACCAAACTATGAATATGGTGACGTTACATCCTATCCCCTAGGACTAGGCTTGCTCTTGGAAGCCTGCACATGCTAAGATGAAACCAAAGCACACACTAGTGAATGAAATTCAATACAATAATAAAATCAGGTTATCACATGCACAAATACATGCAGTACATCACCGAACAAGGGTAAAGAATAGGCAAGGCACTCTTTCCTACAAAATATACATTAGCATAAAACAATTTTCTCCAATCAAAAGAAAGAATGATGTCAAGGAAACCACATCGCACAATTAATGGAAACCAAGGAGAAAAGCCTTAACCACCGCACTGGCAAACTACACATGACCATAGGGGGCAATCCAGACATTACTGTTAGATAACCAGATGATATGACAACACAAGAACACTGCACTAGAATGGTACAATGGCTAGGGTAGGGAATAGGGCTCGTGACTATCTTCAGTAACTACCATTGGGGAAAATGAGTACGCTCAGGCCTGTGTATCCAGGCGAAGTCGATACTCAGTACCTACAACACTCCAAGCACACGTGAAAGCAAATGTGCATATGTCATATAATAGCCCAAGCATCAATGGATATCAGGAAGAGAGTCATGAAATCGTAAGCCACTCATATATGAGTGTTACGACATCATCCCTTTCCTATCCATGATCATCTGAAAGTAATGATATTAGTATATAAACATATAAGCATGTAATCCAACATGATAACCAATCATGTCAACATTATAATAGTGTTGGAATCCATCAAGGAAAATCAACAACCATCAATTTTCACATATATACCAGCATAAACCCCACAATTTTCTGATAATTTGCAACAAAATGCACTTTCAAGACATCAAATTTTTAATTCTCTAACTTTTCATATGCAGCTATCTATAAAATGGAGCATACATACACACATATACATAATTTCAATATCTAATTTCATAGCATGCATGACATCTCTTTACATATAATGCAATACTTTGTCACTTTTCAAAGCATAATGATGCAAATTTTGTTCTCATCTATATTTTAATATGCAACTACATATATGACAATTGTACCACCTATATATACATACATACTCATACACATCACAAGGCTACATATGGGTTCACGTGGATGTCGTAGTACCATCCATATCCAAAATATCCATGAGTCCATAACCAATAACTATGTCCAATATCTAAAACCATGTGTCTTTATGGTATTAATCCACCTAGTGAGCCATCCATACAAGCCACAATGACATATCTCTTGTTTGTGTAAGGGTTTTAACCTCCAAGAGATAGTCAAGCAATAGGAAGGTAGTGAATTAGAGCTTAGAACAGCTCACACATACCCCCATCCTCAAGGATTTCCCTACGTCTACTTCCTCGTAAACACTCAAACGGGTGGATCTCACCATACCCGATGAGGAATAACATCACAACACAAAACCAACATTTGAAAACAAAAAGGTCAATTAGTTTAGCCACCAAAATATATATAAGAAAGAGTAAAGCTCAATTTCAACAATAAGGTAAGAAAATGCGCATAGTTTCAACAATAAATCAAATGTACCCACAAGAGTTACATGTCACTAAAAATCATTCGTGGCTAAACCAATACAAGCAAGATAACTAAGGTACTGGTTCACACAAGCAAAGTAAAAGTCACCAATAACTGAATAGAAGATTCACAGCCTTCAAAATATACACATTACAACACTACATGACTATTTCTAGCCACCACTCGAGGAAGGAGGGAAATAAGCGTGAATGTCTCAACAATCCTTCATGTGGGTGCAGCCTACTCACGCAACCCTCACATGGAAAAGTTAATGTGCTGGCCACCCAAGTCAATACCTCATGTGGCACAACCGCACATGGTATACTCCAAGTAGAAAAAGTACGCAAGCTGAATACCACATGGCAATGTCCTACTCATAGGAACATCCCACATAGTGTGTACCCACAAAGAAAACACATGCAGTAACACACTGACCCAGAGGTGCACATGGCTAGTTTCCACTCGCATGCCAACTGATCAGAATCGAGGCCCTCTTGAGTGAACCCTCTACTCTATGCGAGCAACCACTCCTCTCAGCACAAGTAGGAACACAACATATATACTACGCCTTCACACATCTAGGTACGTGGCATCGTGTCCTCGAGATCAGCTCGCTACCATCAGCGACATGACATCCTCACCAACACTGTGTCAGAACACCAGTGGGGGGTGGCATCATATCTAAAACAATCACATCAGGGTAAGATCATAGCTGTCGTAAGTGCTCATACCACAAACTAAAATCATCCTCAAGAACTGAGGGGATTAGGCTAACACTGTATGAACCAAGTATCTAGTCCATTAATAAGGGGAAGTAGTGAGTACTTTCCTCGGAGGTTGAAATGATCACCATCATTTCACGTTGCCATTATGCATACTCTGTGCAATTCCCTCCCAAAGAACTTTGTTGCTGCTACTACCCTCCACATATTGATCTATCAACAACCCTTGGGTTGGCAGTCAATAGGGTGACAACAAAAAACACATACATGTTATGGTTTTCTCCCATACACATAATCCATACATATCCTCCATGGATGGGTACACAGTATCACCATCCTATGGGCCCACATCTCAAGCACTGGTTAATCACAACACTCAATAGGAATACATCAATAGATGTTCACATAACAGGGAATACAATCACAATTTCTCTTACCTAGGTATAACCATAGCCCACATATGACTATGCAACATGATGCAAAATATACAACTTTACCCAATAATAAGTACTCGCAAACATCCATACCAATTTTCTCTTTTCACAATTGCAACTCATTACTTGCAACATCATAAATTCACTTTGCACTTCTATAAACATAACACAATAGTGTATGAACATGTATAGCATCATCACTATCACTTTTACATCAATGCATAAACATAGTAACATTTTTCACAACCACTATTACAGTCACTTCTATAATCACATAATGATATACATCTCATAATAAAACATAATGCAACATCATGTCACAATAATACCATTCCTTCACAAGAAAATTGAATGCTAATAACATAATGAAATGAGTTTTGTTTAAGGAACTCTAATCCATTCCTCGTGTTCACAACCATACATATAAGCATGAGTAACCATGGTCGTGTCAATGGCATTCAGTTGTTCACTCAAAGCAAGGTATGCAACATTCCTATTTCCCTACATTAAGTATTTTCAATTTGCAATAAAGTACAAGTGTTCACCTATATGATCTCATTAAAAATCACAATGCAATAGAAGAGATGAAATTTTATCAACAAGATATATCCACAACAATTACTGTTCTCATGTAACTCATTAAATAAGGAGGCACTAATAAACATGTAATCACTTTCATTTACATAACCATAATGAACATAAGTTATTCTTCACTAATTCTTTTACTTATTGCAACCTTAACATACTAATTAAATCTATAAGCCATCAATCTAACATCTTGTCAATTATTAACGACTAAGAAGAGGAGAGAAAGATATGTTTCATCTCAAGTCAAGACATTACATGCCATCCAATATTCATCATATGTAAACATGAAAATTCTACTAAGGGATAGTTTAAGACACCATTAGTATTCCAATGACTTCAATATGTTATCAAGGGTGATAAATGGTACCAACTCAAGCACATTAAGAGGTGATAAGAAAAATCAGCAATCATCCAACACTTACAAGAGAGCATGGAACAATCAATCTAATTTGTCCACAACTACGAACAGCTACATCCTATCATGCTTTACATCTATAGCACAAAGCCTACAAGAGTAGTCCAAATAAGGGTATTTAGGCAATCTATGTTACCTTTAACCCAGAAACATATAGGACTCAACACTCTAGTCACACTGCATAAGGTAAGGTCAAGGAGGCTATTTCCTCCACATTTCTAAAAAAATTGGGTTGTAACTTAACCCACTAATGCCATGCTCAGGCATGAAAGTAATCAAGACTATAAAGACAATATAACAAGCCCACATATGCCAAACACAGTGAAACATAGAAGGCTCAAGTATGCCAGAGCTCCTAGTGTGTAAACATGGGCTTTGATACCAGATGTAACATCCCGCCCCACGAACCCTAAAGGGTAAGGGCCAAAAGATGACAAGATAATTTTTTTGACCTAAGTAGATAACATAACTAGATATGGTTGTCGATTTGATAGATCGACAACATTCATGGCCACACATGGTCGAATGCACATCCTAGAGGAGAGGACTAAATCACTCTCCAAAGAAACAGTAATACAACTACATTCATTTTAAACACCAATTTAAATGGTCCTATGTCCCATTCCGGATATAAACATGAATCTATAAACATCATAGTACAAGCTGATCCGATACCCACATCAGAATCCGTAAGTCAAATAAGAAAAACATCACATATCTTCTCATTACTATAATTTACATCATCTCTTCCAAGATAGTACAAAATTACTTAAAGGAATATACAAGAACAATGACATAGCCATGAATGATAAAGTAACAGAAAGAAAGAGAATATCTTCAAGTTGCTGCTCTGATAACCTATTCGTCGGTCCCCAATAGTGGTGGCAATCCCTCTCAACCATGTGGACTCATAAGAGACCACCCCACCATGCTTGAAGGTACTCACAAGGCCCAAACAGAAGAATACAGGAAAGGGTAGACATGATGGCCAACAATCACATCAATCATGGAGCATACATAGAAAACAGTGAATAAGGCCAAAGTCAACACATAGAGATGCTCATCAATATAATGTCAGGTGCTACTCACAACTACAAAGGTACAAGACACTAGGGTGTCACGTTAAATCAATCATGCCCAAGTCAACGCTCTACAGATGGATAACTTGATGTCGCGTGGACGGATAAGCTTTCTTGTATACATCCTTAGCCTTTACAAGCGCTCAAGGCCATGCACGAGATATCAATATCCTAGACCTAAGCTCATCTCGTTTACCCAAGCAGAGTATACAAAACCCAATTAAATACAACTATGGTATAGATCTGTAGGAAAACTATTTTTACACTTCTAAATGACAAATCTGTAGGATTAGCCATTCTGTGATTATCTTCTAACACTGCTCTATAGTTATAAACAAGAATTCTACACAATATAGGGTTGTAGTCATGTTGTATATCAGTAAATATGTGCAAAGTCAGTGTGAGTGATCCTTGTCATTCTAAATTTGATTGACTAGTAAGCATTTTTTGCTTTAGATGATTGTTTTACTCTAGAAGTAGTGATCTTTAATTGCATGACATTCTCAATACATTTTCAATTTACCAACAAAGACCATTGACAAGAGTCAACACTAATTCTATTACTACTCTCTATTGGTCTTATGCCATAAATCATGCTTATGTGCCATGAAACAAACTTAAATCACTACTCTTCTAAACTAGAATTCAAGTTGTGAAAACAAAAGTTGAGTATACATGTAAGGAAATCTGGTACAACAATCACACTAATGAACACAACCCCAAATATATTCTAGACCAGCATTATAAAACTCATGGAAGTAATAGGTACTCACAATGTTGGATATGCACAAAGTGGATTGATAGACGTCTCTAGAACTTCCATGCAACTGCTATTGGAAGGTGTAAATCCATACTACACAACCTTTGACCACGTCCTCCCTACCTATGCCAAAATGGAGGATTTCAAAATAGGGTAGGGACATCCATCAAAGCATAATAGAAGAGGAGTTTTTGTCAGATGTAATAGTTACAAGCACCCTAGTAAACATGTATGCAAGCTGTGGAAGTATAGACCAGGTACATGAACTGTTTGACAGAATGCCTCAAATAGGCATCATCACATGTAAAACAATGACTACAAGATTTGTACAAAATGGATTTAAGCCTTAGAAAATTTTAAGCAAATGCTACTGGTGCGTATAAAGCCAAATTCCACTCATTTTTCTAGCATTCTCCCTGCCCGTACCAAAAAGAGAGCCTTTGAAATAGGGTATGGGCATTTGTCAAAGCATAATGGAAAAGGGTACATTTTTGTCAGATGTTGTAGTTACAAATGCCCAATATATGTGTATGCAAAAAGTGGAAGTATAGACAAGGCACGATCGGTTTGACAGAATGCCTCAAAGCATGCAGTCTCATGGACTACATAAATTGCATGATATGCACATAATGGATTTGTTGAAACATTTTTAGAAGTTTTAAGCAATAGCAATAGGTGGTTGTAAAGCCAGACTCCACAACCTTAGCCAACATCCTCGCCATCATGCCAAAATGGGAGCGATGGAACATGGTATGGACTAGATGTCCAACAAAGCATAACGAAAGGGGAATTTTCATTAGAAGTTGCGGTTGCAAATGCCATGATAGACAGAAAATGGGAAGCAAGACAAGGTACACAACTATATGACAGAACATCTCAGAGAGATGTAATCTCATGGAATGTACTGATGGCAGAGTAGATACAAAATGGGTTTGTTGCAAAAGCCTTTGCAAATTTTAAACAAATACAACTTGCATATGTAAAGCCAAATTCTTCAACCTTACATAGCATAAGAAGGTTTAGTTTTCAAAGGTAGTAATTGGATCTTAGTTTTCTGTGCTTAATGTAATGACAGCTATCATATTTTAGTTTTTTTTATGCTGGAAAAAAAAACCAAGGAACTAAGGCAAATACCTCTGTATATTCTCACTCCCCTGCACCTCACCTCAAATATTGCACATTGATATGCTTGTTTGAGTATTTCTGGTCTCTTATTTCATGTTGTCCCTCTCTGTGTGCCCTCTGCTCCCTCAGTAAACCACAGCTCTGTCGCTTCCCCAAAACGTTGTCTATTTTTTTTGTTCTTTCCTCCCAAAAACAGAGAGTCTCTCTCCACACGCGATTAACTTTCCTTTTTTTTCTTTTTTTATATATTTTCACTCTTAACTCCTATGCCCTCTTCCATCTGCCCCTCGAGATATTTTCTTCCCGCATTTAAGATTTCAAGCATTGACCAAGTAAAAGGAGGGTGATCTACCCTATGACGTCCTCCATCACCCATAAATTCGCTTAGCCCAAACGATATTTTCTCTGCAATAATAACTACCTCACCAAACTATGAATATGGTGACATTACATCCTACCCCCCTAGGACTAGGCTTACTCTTGGAAGATTGCACATGCTAAGATGTAGCCAAAGCACACACTAGTGCATGAAACTCAATACAATAATAAAATCAGGTTATTACATGCACAAATACATGCAATACATCACCGAACAAGGGTAAGGAATAGGCAAGGCACTCTTTCCTACAAAATATACATTAGCATAAACAATTTTCTCCAATCAAAAGAAAGAATGATGTCAAGGAAACCACATCAAACAATCAATTTCAACCAAGGAGAAAAGCCTTAACCACTACACTGGAAAACTACACATGACCATAAGGGGCAATCTGTACATTACCATTAGGTAACCGGATGATATGACAACACAAGAACACTGCACTAGCAGGGTACAGTGGCTAGGGTAGGGAATAGGGCTCGTGACTATCTCCAGTAACCACCATTGGGGAAAACAAGTACGCTCAGGCCTGTGTATCCAGGCGGAGTTGATACTCAATACCTGTAACACTCCAAGCACAGGTCAAAGCACATGTGCATATGTCATATAATAGCCGAAGCATCAATGGACATCAGGAAGAGAGTCATGACATCATAAGCCTCTCAGATATGAGTGTTACGACATCATCCCTTTCCTATCCATGCTCATCTAAAAGTAATGATATCAGTATATAAACATATAAGCATGTAATCCAACATGATAACCAATCATGTCAACATCATAATAATATTGGAATCCATCAAGGAAAATCAACAACCATCAATTTGCACATATATACCAGCATAAACCACACAATTTTCTCATAATTTGCAGCAAAATGCACTTTCAAGACATAAAATTTTCAATTCTCTAACTTTTCATATGCAGCTATCTATAAAATGGAGCATACATACACACATATACATAATTTCAATCTCTAATTTCATAACATGCATGACATCTCTTTACATATAATGCAATAGTTTGTCACTTTTCAAAGCATAATGATGCAAATTTTGTTCTCATCTATATTTTAATATGCAACTACATATATGACAATTATACCACCTACATATACCTACATACTCATACACATCAAAAGGCTACATAGGGGTTCATGTGGATGTCATAGTACCATCCATATCCAAAATATCCATGAGTCCATAACAAATAACTATGTACAATATCTAAAACCATGTGTCTTGATGGCATTGACCCACCTAGTGAGCCATCCATACAAGCCACAATGACATATCTCTTGTTTGTGTAAGGGTTTTAGCCTCCAAGAGATAGTCAAGCAATAGGAAGGTAGTGAATTAGAGCTTAGAACAACTCACACATACCCCCATCCTCAAGGGTTTCCCTACGTCTACTTCCTCATATACACTCAAATGGGTGGATCTCACCATACCCGATGAGGAATAACATCACAACACAAAACCAACATTTGCAAACAAAAAGGTCAATTAGTTTAGCCACCAAAATATATATAAGAAAGAGTAAAGCTCAATTTCAACAATAAGGTAAGAAAATGTGCATAGTTTCAACAATAAATCAAATGTAACCACAAGAGTTACATGTCACTAAAAATCATCTGTGGCTAAACCAATACAAGCAAGACAATCAAGGTGCTGGTCCACACAAGCAAAGTAAAAGTCACCAATAACTGAAAAGAAGATTCACAACCTTCAAAATATACACATTACAACACTACATGACTATTGCTAGCCACCACATGAGGAAGGAGGGAAATAAGCATGACTGTCTGAATTGTCCTTCATGTGGGTGCGGCCTACTCATGCAACTCTCACATGGAAAAGTTAATATGCCGGCCACCCAGGTCACATACCTCATGCGGTGCAACCACGCATGGTATACTCCAAGCGGAGAAAGCATGCAAGCCAAATACCACATGGCAATGTCCTACTCATAGGAACATCCCACATAGTGTGTACCCATGAAGAACACACATGTAGTAACACACCGAGCCAGAGGTGCACATGATTAGATTCCACTCGCATGCCAACTGATCAGAATCGAGGCCCTCTTGAGCAAACCCTCTACTCCATGCGAGCAACCACTCCTCTCAGCACAAGTAGGAACACAACATATATACTATGCCTTCACGCATCTAGGTATGTGGCATCATGTCCTCAAGCTCGACTCGCTACCATCAGCAACATGACATCCTCACTAGCACTGTGTCAGAACACCAGTGGGGAGGTGGCATCATATCTAAAACAATCACATTAAGGTAAGATCATAGCTGTCATAGGTGCTCATACCACAAACTAAAATCATCCTCAAGAACTGAGGGGATTAGGCTAACACGATATGAACCAAGTATCTGGTCCATTAATAAGGGGAAGTAGTGAGTACTTTCCTGGGAGGTTAAAACGATCACTGTCATTTCACGCCGCTATTATGTGTACGTTGTGCAATTCCCTTCCAAAGAACTTTGTTGCTACTACTATCCTCCACATATTGACCTATCAACAACCCTTAGGTTGGCAGTCAATAGGGTGACAACAAAAAACACATACATGGTATGGTTTTCTCCCATACACATAATCCATACATATCCTCCATGGATGGGTACACAGTATCACCATCCTATGGGCCCACATCTCAAGCACTGGTTAATCACAACACTCAATAGGAATACATCAATAGATGTTCACATAACAGGGAATACAATCACAATTTATCTTACCCAGGTATAACCAGAGCCCACATATGACTATGCAACATGATGCCAAATATACAACTTTACCCAATAATAAGTACTCCCAAGCATCCATACCAATTTTCTCTTTTCACAAGGGCAACTCATTACTCGCAACATTACAAATTCACTTTGCACTTCTATCAACATAACACAATAGTGTATGAACATGTATAGTATCATCACTATCACTTTTACATCAATGCATAAACATAGTAACATTTTTCACAACCACTATTATGTTGGGAATTAAGCTGTCTCAACCTTTGCGAATTCCTAATGTTGTATTTATTTATCCCAGGTTGAGTTAGCAAAGTCAGTGCCTTGTGTATATGCAGCAGGGTAAATTTTGGTGACTTTGGCAGCCGCGGTTTCCCCCTTGAATAATTAATGGGGGTTTGGGGTAGCGCCCCAAAGACAGGGTCAAGGGGCGTAGCCCCTTGCAGGGTCCAAGGGCAGTGCCCTTGGTGTGCTCCCTGTTGTGGTACAGGGCAGGGTCGAGGGGCAGCGCCCTCGTGGGGGCTCGGGGGCAACACTCCCGAAACCTCAAATGATTTTTAATTAATGACAAGTGTCAGTGAGTATCTCTACATGAGAGAAAGGCATCTTTGGGCAGTCAAGGGAGGTTATGACATGTAAGAGGAATATGATATTTTTAGTCAGTGTATGACAGATTCTATGACAGTTGTAAGGTGCGTAAGAGCATCTGTCGTAACCTATCTTGGGACCAGGCGCCCACTTCGGGATGGGATATTGGACAAGTGTCCTTAGGCGTGGGTATTGGGGCATGAGTCCAAGATGGACACCCATCTCTAGAAGGTTCCATATTTGTCTTGTAAACTCTATATAAACATGTGCTTGGATGGGAGATATATAACTTTTGTACAAGTACTGTTATGCTACTGGAATATCTCCAGATTCGACATTCAAAGACTCCTGAAAGAGCATTGGCTTTGAAACTATATTGTAATCTGTTATTGTTTACTATAATACATTTGAGTTGTGTTTTGGAGTGTGAGGTTTTTTACCCGTAAGGGTTTTCCCCATGTATATCTTGTCTCTCTTCTTCTATCTTCTTTCTGGTTCTTGTGTTTTGCTGCAATATCTCATGTTAATGGTTTAACATTCCTGTAATAGTTAGGATAAAGTTGAATTTGCATAGCCCTCTCCTCATTAGATTAGTGTAGGAAGCGTTTTCCACACACCTAGCTTCCTTTCATATTACAGTCACTTCTATAATCACATAATGATATACATCTCATAATAAAACATAATGTGACATCAAGTCACAATAATACAATTCCTTCACAAGAAAATCAAATGCTAATAACATAATGAAATGAGTTTTGTTTAAGGAACTCTAATCCATTCCTCGTGTTCACAACCATACATATAAGCATAAGTAACCATGGTCGTGTCAATGGCATTCAATTGTTCACTCAAAGCAAGGTATGCAACATTCCTATTTCCCTACATTAAGTATTTTCAATTTGCAATAAAGTACAAGTGTTCACCTATATGATCTCATTAAAAATCACAATGCAATAGAAGAGATCAAATTTTATCAACAAGATATATCCACAACAATTATTGTTCTCATGTAACTCATTAAATAAGGAGGCACTAATAAACATGTAATCACTTTCATTCACATAACCATAATGAACATAAGTTATTCTTCACTAATTCTTTTACTTATTGTAACTTTAACATACTAATTAAATCCATAATCCATCAATCTAACATCTTGTCAATTATTAATGACTAAGAAGAGGAGAGAAAGATATGTTTCATCTCAAGTCAAGACATTACATGCCATCCAATATTCATCATATGCAAACATGAAAATTCTACTAAGGGATAGTTTAAGGCACCATTAGTCTTCTAATGACTTCAATATGTTATCAAGGGTGATAAATGGTACCAACTCAAGCACATTAAGAGGTGATAAGAAAAATCAGCAATCATCCAACACTTACAAGAGAGCATGGAACAATCAAACTAATTTGTCCACAACTACAAATAGCTACATCCTATCATCATTTACATCTATAGCACAAAGCTTACAAGAGTAGTCCAAACAAGGGTATTTAGGCAATCTAAGTTACCTTTAACCCACAAACATATAGGACTCAACACTCTAGTCACACTATGTAAGGTAAGGTCAAGGAGGCTATTTCCTCCATGTTTCTAAAAAAATTGGGTTGTAACTTAACCCACTAATGCCATGCTAAGGCATGAAAGCAATCAAGACTATAAAGACAACATAACAAGCTCACGCCACACATGCCAAACACAACGAAACATAGAAGGCTCAAGTATGCCAGAGCTCCCAGTGTGTGAACATGGGCTTTGATACCAAATGTAACATCCCGCCCCATGAACCCTGAAGGGTAAGGGCCAAAAGAGGACAAGATAATTTTTTTTGACATAAGTAGATAACATAACCAGATATGGTTGTCAATTTGATAGATTGACAACATTCATGGCCACACATGGCCAAATGCACATCCTAGAGGAGAGGACTAAATCACTCTGTAGAGAAACAGTAATACAACTACATTCATTTTAAAAACCAATTTAAATGTTCCTATGTCCCATTACAGATATAAACATGAATCTATAAACTTCATAGTACAAGTGGATCCGATACCTACATTGGAATCCATAAGTCAAATAAGAACAACATCACATATCTTCTCATTACTATAATTTACATCATCTGTCACAAGAGAGTACACAATTACATAAAGGAATATAGAAGAACAATGGCATAGCAATGAATGATACAATAACCAAATGGGTACATGAATGATAATGTAATAGAAAGAAAGAGAACATCTTCAAGCTGGTGCTCTGATAACCTATTCATCGGTCCCCAATAGTGGTGGTAACGCCTCCCAACCATGTGGACTCATAAGAGACCACCCCACCGTGCTCGGAGGTAGTCACAAGGCCCAAATAGAAGAATACAAGCAAAGGTATACATGATGGCCAACACTCACATCAATCACGGAGCAGACATGGAAGATAGTGCATAAGTTCAAAGTCAACACATAGAGATGCTCATCAATATAATGTCGGGTACTACTCACAACTACAAAGGTACAAGACACTAGGGTGTCACATAGAATCAATCATGCCCAAGTCAACGCTCCGCAGATGGATAACTTGATGTCCCGTGGACAGATAGGCCTTCTTGTATGCATCCCTAGCCTTTACAAGCACTCAAGGCCATGCATGAGGAATCAATATCCTAGACCTATGTTCATCTCATTTACCCAAGCAGGGCATACAAAACCCAATTAAATACAACTATGGTATAGATCTATAGGAAAACTATTTTTACGCTTCTAAATGACAAATCTACAGGAATAGCCATTCTATGTTAATCCTCTAACACTGCTCTACAGTTATAAACAAGAATTCTACACAATATAGGGTTGTAGTCATGTTGTATATCAGTAAATATGTGCAAAGTTAGTGTGAGTGATCCTTGTCATTCTAAATTTCATTGACTAGTAACCATTTTTTGCTTTAGATGATTGTTTTACTTTAGAAGTGGTGATCTTTAATTGCACAACATTCTCAATGCATTTTCAATTTACCAACAAAGACCATGGACAAGAGTCAACTCTAATTCTGTTACTACTCACTATTGGTCTTATGCCATAACTCATGCTTATGTGCCATGAAACAAACTTAAATCACTGCTCTTCTAAACTAGAATTCAAGCTCTGAAAATAAAAGTTGAGTATACATGAAAGGAAATTTGGTACAACAATCACACTAATGCACACGACCCCAAATATATTCTAGACCAGCATTACAAAACTCACGGAAGTAATATGTACTCACAATGTTGGATATGCACAAAGTGGATTGATAGATGACTCTAGAACTTCCATGCAACTGCTATTGGAAGGTGTAAATCCATACTACACAACCTTTGACCACGTCCTCCCTACCTATGCCAAAATGGAGGCTTTCGAAACAGGGTAGGGACATCCATCAAAGCATAATAGGAGAGGAGTTTTTGTCAGATGTTATAGTTACAAGCACCCTAGTAAACATGTATGCAAGCTGTGGAAGTATAGACGAGGTACATGAACTATTTGACAGAATGCCTCAAATAGGCATCAACACATGTAAAACAATGAATACAAGATTTGTACAAAATGGATTTAAGTCTTAGAAACTTTTAAGCAAATGCTACTGGCACGTATAAAGCCAAATTCCACTCGTTTTGCCAGCATTCTCCCTACCCGTACCAAAATGGAATCCTTTGAAATAAGGTATGGGCATTCATCAAAGCATAATGGAAAAGGGGATATTTTTGTTAGATGTTGTAGTTGCAAATGCCCAATATATGTGTGTGCAAAAAGTGGAAGTATAGATGAGGCACGATTTGTTTGACAGAATGCCTCAAAGCATGCATTCTCATGGACTACATAAATTGCATGATATGCACATAATGGATTTGTTGAAAAGTTTTTAGAACTTTTAAGTAATAGCAATAGGTGGTTGTAAAGCCAGACTCCACAACCTTAGCCAGCATCCTCACCGTTGTGCCAAAATGGGAGCAATGGAGCAGGGTATGGGCTAGACATCCAACAAAGCATAACGAAAGGGGAATTTTCATCATAAGTTGTGGTTGCAAATGCGACAATAGACAAGTATGCAAAATGGGAAGCAAGACAAGGTACACAACTTTATGACAGAACGTCTCAAAGAGATGTAATTTGATGGAATGTACTAATGGCAGAGTAGATACAAAATGGGTTTGTTGCAAAAGCCTTTGAAAATTTTAAACAAATACAACTTGGGTATGTAAAGCCAGACTCTTCAACCTTACATAGCATAAGAAGGTGTAGTTTTCAAAGGTAGTAATGGGGTCTCATTTTTCTATGCTTAATGTAATGACAGCTATCATATTTTAGTTTTTTTTATTCTGGAAAAAAAAAACAAGGAACTGAGGCAAATACCTCTGTAATTTCGCACTCCCCTACACCTCACCTCAAATCTTGCACATTGATATGCTTTTCTGAGTATTTCTGGTCTCTTCTTTCACTCCCTCTCTATGTGCCCTCTGCTCCCTTAGCAAACCCCAGCTCTGTCACTCCCCCAAAACGTGGTCTATTTTTTTTTTTCTTTCCTCCCAAGAACAGAGTCTCTCTCCACACGCGATTGACTTTCCTTTTTTTTTCTTTGTTTAGATATTTTCACTCTTAACTCCTACACCCTCTTCCATCTACCCCTCAAGATATTTTCTTCCCACATTTAAGATTTCAGGCATTGACCAAGTAAAAGAAGGGCGACCTACCCTATGGGGTCCTCCATCATCCATATATTCACTCAGCCCAAAGGATATTTTCTCTACAATAATAACTACCTCACCAAACTATGAATATGGTGATGTTACAATTCAAAAAATTTGGGTTCAAATTTGATTTTTATCTACATAGCAGAAATACTTGTAAAAAAAAATGCTCTAATTAAATGCTGCTAAACAACAAAGAAGTGCCCTAAAATGATTAAGTAGGCACTGCAGATTTTTAGCCCTTCATTGCCACCAGTAGCCCAATATTTTTTTTTTGTAAGGAATAGCCTACTGTGCAGTATTTTCAGGCAAGTTGTTAGTGTCTTTCAGTTCCTCTATTCAATTGCTTCTATAGGACCACTCTCCAAGAAAATAGGCACAATAGTCACCTCCGTGGGACCCCAAACCGAATCTGTTAACTTTTATGCTTCTGTGAAATGGTAAAGGCTATTATTTAGGAGCCAAACTCCAGGGTAAAACTAGACCTTTCCAATCCACCTAGAGTGCCATCCACCTACTAAACATGGGGTGTCATTCACTTTTGAAATCTCTCTCTGTTGATGTGTGGCTTGCATCTCTGATGATAACTTAATGTTTACAACAAAGTTGGCAATTTTTAGCATTTTTAATTCTGGCTTGATATCTTTTTTCAAATCTTAAAGAGCTTTAATTTTATATTCTTTCTATTTTGATGCAATAGACTTTTCTCCTAGGTCCCTTGTTTTCTTTTTTATCAGACCTTCATAGTCTGATACATGCATGTTGACACCATTGGCAGATATTCCAAGTGGGAAAAGAGTTTGGATTTATTTTTTTCCCTGTTATCTTAGAAAAATGATATTGGTAGATGTCACTACCCGATATAGTGTAATTTAACTTTACCTGGTACTTCATAAAATGGTGAGTGCACAAGAAATTTCCCTTTGTTCAGATCTAAATGTTTTTCTTGATCAAAGTGAAAGAGGGGGGAATTGTATGTCTTTATTTCAACCTTCTAAATCTTTTAGATAGAATTTGAAACATGAAACTATAGCTTCTTGATATACAATCATAGTGTTTTAAACCTATCAAATTATATTTTGCATAATTTAAAATTAGGTTCATTCCCTAGATGAAACACAATGGTTTTTGCTTTTGAACTAAGAGAACTTGAAAAAAAAATGAGAATATAGTAACAAAATATGGAAAGTGTATACATAAACAAAAACTTGGAGTGAGATAGAATCTATGGAAAATCTAAGGGAGCACTTGTAATAGAGACCCCATCGTAACTTACAAATGACAATGCAAATGAGCTAATGAGTAATGTCGAAACACATTGTAGTCATGTGTATCCAAAAACACCCAATCTAGACAACAAACAACTAGCCTGTAGCAATAACAATAAAGTACACACAAAACACTACATAGAAATAATAACAAAAATCTTTAAATCACTAAAAAAACCAATAATAGCAATAGCTGAAATATAGAGAATGGGGATGACTGTTAGGGACCTTGCCAAATGGTCAAGCCCTATGAATTTCTCCAGGCATTTTGTTTAACTTTACTACAACACATGAGATTTTACTATTATTGTATGGCAATTTTATTTTGTTTTGTCCTTGTAGGTAAGGGATCTTGCACTAGATGGGTTATGTCTCATTGACATACCTTAGCAAGGATTTCCTCCAATGTACTGTGGGGTGTTTTCACTTGAGTCTTAGAGAGAGCTCATTATTGATCTGACTAATATCATTCATATTTTTTCAAATGCATATTCCATTATATGAGAACTTTTATTGTGTCCCGCAATGTGCCTGCCTTGTTTAATGTAAAGCTCTTGCATGTCTTTTCATTTTTCAGCATGAGATTTGGTTTTTTCTGCAATACCAAAGCAAGACTGGATATTAAGTATTTAGTCCTTTGCTACTTTCCTATTCAAAAAAGAACTAAGAAATTTGAGTCTGTTTATGTAGCAGTAGGTTATGGATGTTGGATGGTATATAATTGAGTAATAGGATGCTGTCCTAATTCTTGGCATAATGCATTCGGAGCATGGTTGCTGTAAATATGGACAAATAGTAAGAGTCTTATTCCCTTAGGTTGTTTTTGTAGTTTGTACTCAAAGCAAAGGCTTTATAAGCTAATTGATTGAAATGTAAAAAAGTGGTGGTAAAATCAATTCAATCAAACATTATATTTTTACTGTGTTATCATGTAATCTGCAATATTTTTGTGTTCAGTTCTCTCATTATCAAGGTATATCAGTTGAATAACTTTCTTTGATTAAGTGAGTGAGATGATGTCCTAATTATTGGCAACATACACTGGGACTATGCTTGCTATAAATATGGATTGCGGTGACATTTAGATGGGGTGCAAGTGAAAAAAATTTGTACCTATAAAGATCTCTATACATATTTCCTTCTAACAAAACATACCAATATGTGAAATCAGTTGAATAACTTTTTAGATTGATGATGCATGTTTGGTTTTCTTAGGTGAGATGGCCCTTACACTTTATAATCATGCTATATGTTTTTGAAGAAGTATCCCGAAGCATTTTTCTTTCCATCAGAATTGATTGTGTAATATAGTTATTTCCATGGCAAGAGGTTAATCTTTTAGGGAGCATGCTTTGAATGAATACAGACAGATCAAAGTGTACCTATTGTACCTGATGACTTTTAGGTGTCTATAAATAAAATAAAAAAGCCATTACCCATAAAGGATCTCCATTTATCTTATTCTAACAGAATATACCAATAAAAGAACTCACTTTAGTTTTTCATTGTTATGCTCTTTGATACTCTAATAGATTGGTTGGCTGCTAGATTGCATTATATTTTTTTTGCATTTTGAAGCTTCGTCATGTACCTAAAATTATAATAATCATAATCCTTTTATGTGAGGGTTATTGTCATAGTTCTTAGCATAGCAACATGTCTCGAAAGCAGTTTTGCTTTAGTTATGGACAGAGATTAAGTCTTGAATGGATACTAGAAAGTTTGAATTGTATTTTAAGAGAAGTTGCCAATTTCAAACATTAAGAAGTTGTCCACAAAGTAAAATTAAGAATTTTGAGATTTGATAATGCTATAAACATATTTCTTTGATATGATAATTATTAGGGAAACAACTATGGTATGGCATTCGACATCTATGCCCCCATGCTTTTTCTCAAGTTGGATAGCCGTTGTTGGAATAATTTAATCTTATGTCAGATAATTTAATGCACCCTGCCCCCACGTCAGACTTGGGATCTCCTTAAGTCTGCTCCAGTATTGTTTGCACCTGCCAGCATTTATTATGGTAGGTAAGTTTGAATTTTGAAATGAGCATGAGCGCCAGTTTTTGGCATGAGACAAATAGGGGGGAAAAGAATAGTTGACCAAGAGAAGAGAATGTAAGTGAGTTAACCTACATTTGTAGAAGGAATATTAAGGAGGAGAATAATAGAGAATAGCAGAGGGAAGATAGCAGAAGTGAATGTTGCAGTAGCAACAGTAATCTACAGGCAGCTATGGAGTTTTGGGACAGCAGCTCCAGATTTGATTTAGTGTGTAGCTCCAGAGATTGGGGCAAAATAGAAAATAGAGCAGTAGCTCTGCATAAGTTTTGTAAGAGGTTTTGTATGTAAACTTGAAAGAGGAAAATATAAAATATATTTTTGCTGTCCTTGTGCCCTGTCTCTCTTGTCTGTGTCTGTGTTTGTGTATTTGTTTTATGCTATCCATACATTGCTATAGCGTTGTTTTCTAGGACAACAGTCTGCCCTCCCCTGCTCTCCTCTGCCAACAATTGGTATCGGAGTCATATTTTTCTAGGCAGTTAGATTCAAGTGGGTATTTTATATAAGCCCTAGTTTGTCTAGGCATCATCAGCCTTCTCAGATTTGAGAAGCATGGAGGGTGGGGACAGCAAAGGATGGCAACAGCCACTGACATTTGATGGGCAGAACTATGACATCTGGGTTAAGAAGATGAAGACTATTCTAGTTGCTAATGACCTATGGGATTTGGTCAACAATGGGTTCACAGACACCACAGACCCAACAGCCTATGCGGCCCTAACTAATGCTCAAAGAAATTAGTTGAAGGAAACAAGAATGAAGGATGCAAAATCCCTTAGTCTAATTGAGGCAGCCTTGATAGAGACTATTTTCTCTCGCATTGCAGTAGCAAACTACTCAAAATAGGCATGGGAAATATTGCAGAACAACTATAAGGGAACTGACAAGGTGAGATCAGTCAAACTCTAGCTGTTTAGAAGAGATTTTGAGACCCTAAAGATGAAGGAGAGTGAGTCTATTTCAGACTTTCACACTAGAGTTTCTACCGTGCTAAATCACCTGAGGATAAATGGAGAAACCATGGATGAACAAAGGATTGTTGAGAAAATCCTAAGGAGTCTACCTTCTAGATTTGACCCTATTGTGATAACCATTGAAGAGACTAAGGATCTGTCCAAGATGATAGTGGATGAGTTGATGGGCTCTCTACAAAGCCATGAGCAGCAGTTGAATAGATCCACCCCTTCCCTTGAGCAAGCCTTTAAGGCTCAAACCAATGCAAGAGGTAGGGGAAGAGGAAGAAATAACAGAGGTAGAGGTCAAAGAGGTAGAGGAAGAAGCAACTCTGGAAGAGGAGTTTCAAATAGCCAAGAAGAGGCAAGTAGCTCACAGCCAAACTATCAAGAAAAGAAGAACAACAACAGTTCTAATGAAAGGTATGACAAAAGTAATGTTCAATGCTATTATTGTCATAAGTTTGGTCATTATGCTAGTGAGTGTAGAAAGAAACAACATGATCATGGAGACCAAAATGCTAATGTAGCAAATGAGAACAACACTGAAAATGAAAGACAGTCAAATGTTTTTATTATTTGCAACCTTACTGAAAGGAGTAGTGATGAAGTATGATATCTAGATAGTGGTTGTAGCAACCACATGAGTGGAAATATTTTTTTTTGCCTCCATAGATAGCAGTATCAAGACTGAAATAAAAATGGGAAACAATGAGCAAGTTCCTGTCATGGGAAAAGGTACAGTCAACATTCAGTCCAAGAATGGTGAAAGGAGGAAGATCCAGGATGTATATTATGCCCCTGACATTAAACATAACCTATTAAGCATTGACCAGATGGTCCAAAATGGTTATAGAATCCTGATGGAAAATGGAGAGTACACAATATTTGATAAAGGAGGTAGTAAGAAAGTGATTGCAGCAGTACATATGACAAGAAACAAAATGTTTCCTCTTAGGATACACATAGAGTCTCCGGTGCCATCTCCGGCGCTATCTTCGGCACTATCTCTAGCGTAGTTTCTAGCACTATCTTCGGCGCTCACAGCAGTGGGACAGCAATCATCCTTTAGGAAAGTCATCAAAGACCCATCCAAATTGTGGCATTTGAGGTATGGGCACTTAAGTTTTTCTGGTTTGATTTTATTGTCCAAGAAAGGCATGGTTAGAGGGCTACCAAACATTGTAGAGCCCAATGGAAAATGTGAAGCCTGCATTTTAGGAAAGCAGCATAGACAACCCTTTCAATCAGGGTATTTTAGAAGGGCAAAAGCACCATTGGATTTGGTGCATTCAGATTTATGTGGCCTCATGAAGACCCCCACACTAGGTGGGAATGTATATTTCATGACCTTCATAGATGATTACAGCAGAAAAATCTGGATTTATTTTTTGAAGAAAAAATCAGAAGCCTTTGAGAAGTTTAAGGAGTTTAAGGCATCAGCTGAAAAGAAAATGGAGTGGGAGAGTATATCTCCAAACAATTTCTGAATTTCTACAGGAATGAAGGCATTCATAAACAGTTCACAACAAGGTATACTCCACAACAAAATGGAGTGGCTGAAAGGAAAAACATAACCATTCAAGAGATGGCAGCAAGCATGCTAAAAGCAAAAGGACTATCACATGTTTTTGGGGGTGAAGTTGTAGCAACAACAGTCTATCTATTGAATAGGTGTCCTACAAAGGTCGTTCATGATAGGATTCCACAAGAGGCATGGACAAACAGTAAGTGGAGTGTTGAACACCTAAGAATCTTTGGGTGTGTGGCATATGCATTCATACCTAAAGAGAAGAGGTAGAAATTTGATGATAGAGGTGAAAAATGTATCTTCTAGGCTATAGTGAAGAGTCAAAATCCTATAGACTATATAATCCCATCACCAAAAAGGTAGTGATCAGTAGGGATGTTGAGTTCATTGAGAATGAAGCATGGGATGGAACGGTGGACAGTACCACAGGTATTTCAGTCACACTACTCCTTAAAGATGAAGAAGCTCTAGAGGACAGCAACTCTAGAGAAACTATAGAGAGCAGTAGCTCAGGGAGAAACTACCGTAGAGCATTGGAGAATAATAGCAGCTCCGGAGGTGTCCAACAATGCAGCCCTAGAGGTGGATAGTAGTACAATAGCTTCAGAGATCAGCAGCTCCGGAGGTCTACAACTCCAGAGATCTGCAGCTCTAGAGTTCAGCAACACAGCAGCTCCAGAGGTCAACAGTAGAGTAGCTCCGGAGGTCAGAACAATAGCAGCTCCGGAGGTAACTCAAACCCCACACTTGCATCATTTATGCCACAGAGGACAAGGAGTGTGAAGGAGATTTATGACAGCACAAGGTATGCTGATGATGATGAGAATTTGAATTTTGCATTATTTTCTTATAGTGATCCAATCTACTTTGAAGAACTTGTGAAAGAAGAGAAATGGTGCAAAGCCATGGATGAAGAATTGGATGCCATAGAGAGGAATGACACATGGCAGCTAACAAATTTACCCAAGGGTAAACAAGTGATTAGAGATAAGAGGGTCTATAAGACCAAGTCTATTGCTGAAGGAAAGATTGAAAGACATAAGACAAGGCTAGTTGTCAAAGGGTACAAACAACAGCCTAGAAGAGATTATGATGAGACATATGCACCAGTTGCAAGGTTGGAAACAGTTCGGGCAGTCATAGAAATTACAGCCCAACACAAGTGGAAGGTGTTTCAAATGGATGTAAAGTCAGCCTTCTTGAACGGAGTGCTAAAAGAGGAAGTGTATGTGGAGCAGCCACCTAGCTTTGAAGTCCCAGGGCAAAAGGACAAAGTATATAGGCTCCAAAAAGCCCTCTATGGGCTGAAACAAGCACCTAGGGCATGGTACAATAGAATAGACTCATATTTAGTGCATAATGGCTTTAGTAAAAGCAGCAGTGAGCCTACTCTTTACATCAAAGCAGCTAAAGGTAATATTTTGATTATTGTTTTGTATGTAGATGATCTGATTCTTACTGACAATAGTGATCTTTTCATTTCTAATTTCAAAGAGGCAATAAAGAATGAGTTTGAGATGACAGACTTAGGTCTGCTAAAGTATTTTCTTGGCATTGAGGTCAAGCAAATAGAGCATGGCATATTTATTTCGCAAACTAACTATGCCAAACAGATTGTGAAGAGATTTAAAATACAGAATAGTAAACCTACCCCTACACCAATAGCTATAGGTCTAAAATTGAGTAAAGAGGACAACAGCAAGGAAGTAAACCCAACCCTCTACAAGAGCATGGTTGGAAGCCTTATGTACTTGACAGCAACTAGGCTTGATTTAATGTATGTTGTAAGCCTAATTTCTAGGTTCATGGAGAAGCCTATGGACACACATTGGCAAGCAGGAAAGATGATCCTGAGGTATGTGAATGGCACAATAGGTTTTGGCATCTTGTATGGTGTTTTTGATGAGTTTAAGTTGGTTGGTTTAACGGATAGTGATTGGGCAGGAAATGTAGATAACCGGAAGAGCACATCCGGCTATGCATTTCACATGGGTTCAGGCATGATATCATGGGCATCTAAGAAGCAACCCATTGTCTCTCTCTACAACAAAAGCTGAGTACATTGTAGCAAATGCAGTAGCATGTCAGGCTATTTGGTTGAGAAGGATCCTTGCAGACTTGAATGACTAGCAAGAAGATGGTACAACCATTCATTATGACAATGTTTCCTCAATAGCCCTAACAAAGAATCCAGTCTTCCACAGATGAAGCAAGCACATTGAGATCTGTTATCATTTCATAAGGGAGTTGGTAGAATGAGGAGAGATTGAGTTGTAGTATTGCATATCCGAGTAGCAGCTTGCTGACATTTTTACAAAGACATTGCCAAAAGAGTTTTTGAATGCCTAACAGATAGGTTAGGCATTGTTGACAGCTCCAAAGGTGTGCAACCCCAAAAAGAGGACAGATCTAGAGGTTCAGATCCAGAAAGACAGCGGCAAAGCTCTAGAGGTTCAACCCTGGAAGTTATGCGCAGCTCTGAAGGTGTTCCAGAGTTGCAGAAAGAGAACTCCAGAGATGCAGGAAGTCAGCTTCGGAGATGTAGACCGGGTGCTCTGGAGATGCAGACAACAGCTCCAGAGGTGATCCAGAATGGCAGAAACAACTTTGGAGATCTACTCCAGAAAGGCAAATGGATAGATATAACTCCAGAGATCAGTTCCGGAAAGAAAATTGTTGAATGACATCTGATTTCAGATTAAGGGGGAGTGTTGGAAGAATTTAATCTTCCATCAAACAATTTAATGCACCATGCCCCCACGTCAGACTTAGGATCTCCTCAAGTCTACTCCAGCACCATTTGCCCCTGCCAGCATTCATTCCAATAGGTAAGTTTAAATTTTGAAATGAGTTTGAGTGCCAATTTTTGGCATGAGACAAATAGGGGGGAAAAGAACAGTTGACCAAGAGAAGAGAATGCAAGTGAGTTAACCTATAGCAACAAAAGGAATGTTAAGGAGGAGAATAACAGAGAACAATAGAGGAAGACAGCAGAAGTGAATGTTGCAGTAGCAACATTAATCTACAGGCAGCTACGGAGTTTCTGGACAGTAGCTCCAGATTTGATTTAGTGTGCAGCTCAAGAGATTGGGGCAAAATAGAAAATAGAGCAGCATCTCTGTATAAGTTTTGTAAGAGGTTTTGTATTTAAACTTGAAAGAGGAAATTATAAAATATATTTTTGTTGTCCTTGTGCCTTGTCTCTCTTGTCTATGTCTGTGTATTTATTTTATGCTTTCCATACATTGCTGTAGCATTGTTTTCTAGGACAACAATCTACCCTCCCCTACTCTCCTTTGGCAACAGTCATTTCCCATGATTAAGGTGCTTGAGCCAATTGTCCCTTACCAATCCTTCATTATGTAAACATTTTGCGAATAATTATTCAGAAATAATTTTAGATCAGCTAGAGATGATGGTAACAAACATTTCAAGAAGTAAAATACTACTAGAGTTTCTTCATGATTAGCAAACACAAAACATTATAGTTTTGGAGGAGAGCATTACTGGTATTACCATGGACAAGTATTTAAGTTTTTTCAATCTATAGCTACTTTGGCTCAATTATGAAATAAGCTATAAATCCTCATTATCCCTTTAAACTAAAATATAGGCATGTAATTTCTTGTAAATCATCTAAGAGTCATACAAGGATTCAAAAGTGTGATATTGATAATCCTATCGGCTATTCTATGCATAAATTTCATACAACTGCAAGTTAATTACTTGTGGGAAAATTATTGCATCATATATCTTTATCTTTTTGTTGGGTCATTCATTTCATGCAACAAATGCCAATTGGAAATAAAGGTGAAATGCCAAACCTCAAGGTGGGTTTTGAAAGAAAATTTGATTGATTTTGGATAAGGCTTTCTACAATGTTCCATGGAGCGCAGGGCATGGGAAAGGTGGATGGGCATGTAGGAATAGGGAATAAGTTTAAGGTATGGAAAATTTTTTCCCAAAAATTGGGGACTGTGGATGATGGATTTAAAATAATAAATACAAATTAATATTTGAAAAATTAATTATAAAAATAGTTTAATATATCATTTAAACAATACGAATAAAAGAAGTTGAAATTTTTACAAAGTTGTTTTGATGTAAGACATTCTGCATTAGAAATAATGATATTAATATGTCTTCACCTCTATCTAGAGCAAAAATTGAACCATTGACCCAAGACTCCATTGTTAGGCTTAGTAGGTATCATCTTTTCAACCACTTAATGTCTCAATGCCAATCATGTTGTAAAAAATCTGAGCAAATCACGACACTGGTTTTGCATTTATTGTTTCAAAGGTGATAAAATTTGTTGCCATTCATCAATTGAAAGAATGTTTCTGGATTTGTTGTTTCAAAGGTGATAAAATCTACTGCCATTCATCAATAGATACACCAATGCTAGCCAAATTTTGAGTGGATCATTTGATAATAACAATGAAGAACTTTATCATGTTCCCAAATAAGGTATTCACTAGAGAATAAAACTTATAAAAATGTCTATGTAATAAGTTACAATGACAATGTATGTGTGTGAAATCCAAGCATCTTTATTGAGATCATTATATTTACTATCTAAGTCATTTGATTGTAACTATAGTAGCATTACTCAGAATCAAGATTTTAACTCAGTAAATCAAAAGTATAAATGGAATTTCATCACTTAGGATTTAATCTAGTGTAGCTCAAATTTTTCATTTTGCTTTCTCAAACCAGAATTAGGGTCTAGGGATGGCATCCCCCAATAGGGTCTAGGGGCAGTACCCTTGACACATTCTCTGTTACAATACAGGGCATGATTGTGGGGTGGAGACTACCACCAAACCAAATTAAAGCCTTTGAAGCCACAAGCACCTTCACCCTTTTTAAAAAATTTGTTAATGTTAAATGTCTATCTTTTAATAGTCTATAGGGGACTTCCTCTTCCTCATCCTCTCTTCCTCTTTTTTACAATTAGGGTTATTTTTATAATTTTTCAAGTTATGTTTTGAATGGGACATGGTGATGCCATGCCATCCCTTGGGTGCTTGAGAGATGGTTGCATGTTCCCCGTCTCTCCCAAAGATTGCAGGGTGTTTTATTTGTGGACACTACATGGAAGGACACATCCATAGCAAGGGGATGATTCATCCCCATCTGAGTCCCTGGGATGTTCCCATCCCCTAGAATGATAGTTGTCTGAAGTGTGTTTAAACTTTTACATTGTGTACACTTATTGTTTGAACTTTTGACAATCACTTTCTGTGTGTGTTTGATCTTTGAAATCCACTTATTTATTTGAACTTTGGGGTTCACTTTGTTTAGTGTGTACACTTCAGCATCCACTTATTGTTTGTGTGAAGTGTGAATTTGAAAATTGACATCCATTTATTATTTGAGTGAGCTATTGGCATTCACTTTGTGTGTGTGAAATGTGTATAAACATCTTTCACATTCACATTGTCTTTATGAGAGTGAACTAACTTTGACATTCACTTGGATTTGAGCCACTTATTGTTTTTGTATTTGCATTCACTTTTCTTATGTGAAGCATATGTTTGAACTTTGGCATCCACTTAATTTATTTGAGTTAATTGTGGATTCAGTTTTTTTGTGCAAAATGTGAGAGAACTACCTTTTATGGTTTATTATTATCTCTAGCATTCAAAAAATGAATGTCTTTGCAAGCATTCATGTTTTCACATCAACTCTTTAGCTTTAAGAAAGATTGTAGAATTATAATGTTATTGTAGGATTCTTCATAGTTGATATACAACATTGAAAACAAGTATCTAGCTCCAATAACTTGTCCTTGCAATTCCAGGTAGGGACTCAGTTGCCTTGCAACTCTTGTTTTTTCTTCCTTCTACCTAATCTATGATTTTTTATAGGTAGGTTTGTATGATTTCTATAAGACATTGCCTCCTTTTGAGCTTATTCGCTAGCAATTGACTTTTTGTTTTAAAAAAATGTTTAAGAAAATACAATAATTTGACATTAAATGACAAAGGGATGAGATACAAAAAAATTTCTATAGACACCCATAACCCTTCATTTCAATTCCCTTTGACTTTTTATATCTATTGCTAGAAGATGTACAAAACTGCAATGTTCTTACTTTCTCTAGAAATGAATGATTCATATGGATTACAACAATGCAAATCTTCATTAGTTGAATGGATTTGAGAAGTTGAAAACTCTAAAAAATAAGTTGTTTCATCTACAAGATGAAATTGCTCCATAATCCCAACCATTTGTTTTTTCACAACATATTTAAGAATACAAATACATTACTAACAATCGCACCTTAGTGTGCAATGGGTATGCTGAGATAGCATGTAGATAAAAGTAATAAGTAATTTCTTGAGAAGAGAGCATACAGTTTTGTTGATGGTGAATGGTTGTTGTCCATCCATTAGTTGAATTGAAAGAATGTAGTGATATGTGTTGTTGAGACATTTCTAAAAACACAAAATCATTGGCCATCATAGGATTACAAAATTAAGCTTAACTATATAAAAATAGTTGCAAAAAATGCTAAGTTGTGCGATAGACATGGGGCTATGGTCAAGCATTGTAATGGAAAACCCTACATTAAAGATTAGGCTATGGTACTTTTACAATTTAAAAAGTGGATCTTGGTATGAAATGACACTTAAAAATAGAGAAAGATAAAGAAAAGAGAGATTGACTCTGTCTCTCTCCCTCTCCCACTCTCACTTCATCTCCCCTTGTTGTTGGTAGGTGGCGACTAATCAGGAAAGTACTGTACACTAGCCATGTATCCTTGCCGAGGTTCAGGGGCAGCAGCCCCCGAGAAAAAAATTTTAGGGTCGACATAAAAAATCCTATTTTTTATGGCCAACATAAAAAACCCTAATTTTTGTAACCGACAAAAAGGCTTGATAAAAGCTGCTAAGGGTTAGGGTTTTGATATATGGTATTGTAGCATTTGCAACGGTATTGAGTTGCAGGGATTGTTGATTGTAATCGGTTTGATTTACTGGATAATAATATTGGACTCTCTATTTGGTGGATGTAGCCCAAGTTTGGATGAACCACGTTAAAACTTGTCTCTCGTTGTTATTAATTCTATGTATTTCCATTTCTCTGTTTAATCTTTATTTGCATTTAATTGATATCTTCTACCGGCTAACCCTTAGAAGTGGTATCAGAGTGGGTTGTGTTCGATTATCATCTGTAGGAAGGTCTCATGGTTGAGTGGGAGCAATGGCGGACGAGGGTAAATTGAAGGTTGATAAATTCAATGGGTAGAACTATCAGTTATGGAAGATGTAGATGGAGGATTACCTCTATCAAAAGGATTTATGGATGCAGTTGGATGGAGTAGCCAAGAAACTGACAACAATGTCTGATGAGGATTGGAATCTTCTTGACAGAAAGGCACTAGGAACCATTTGGTTGTGCCTGGTACCATCAGTGGCATTCAATATAACAGAAGCGAAGACAACAGATGGTCTAATGAAAGCTTTGGCTAAATTGTATGAAAAACCCTCAGCCTCAAATAAGGTATTTCTCATGAAGTGTTTGTTTAATTTGAAAATGGTTGAAGGTGGATCTGTGACAAGTCATTTAAATGAATTTAATACGATTGTCAATCAATTGACTTATTTAAATGTAAAATTTGATGAAGAAGTTAGAGCTCTCTTGATAATATGTTCATTGCTTGAAAGCTGGGATAGTTTGGTAATGGCGGTTAGTAACTCCGTTTCTGGTTCAAATACCCTGAAATTTAATGATGTTATTGGTGTTATTTTGAGTGAGGAAATTCGTAAGAAAAGATCAAGTGGATCCACATCAGGCAGTGTTTTGAATGCAAAAAGCAGGGGCAGATCAAAGGAGAGAGGAAAAGGTTTTGGAGGTCATGGGAAGTCATGAGGAAAATCTAGGGACAAAAGATCCCAAACCAGAGGAAAGAAGGATTGCTGGTACTGTGGGAAACCAGGTCATCTGAAGAAAGATTGCTGGTCTCGAAAAAATAAAGAAAGAGACAAATAAGAAGGCAATAAGGAAGCAAATGTGGTAAGTAATAAATCTGAAGATGATGCTTTGATTCTTTCCCTAGATAATGTTGATGATTCATGGGTTTTAGATTCAAGGGCCTCATTTCATGCTACATCCCATAGAAGTTATTTTCTTGATTATGTCCAAGGGAATTTTGGGCTGGTTATTTGGAAGATAATAAACCTTGTCAGATTGTTGGAAAGGGAAGAATCAAGATTAAGTTGCAGAATGGGAATCATTGGCTACTACAAGAGGTAAGGCAAGTTCCAAAGTTCAGTAGGAATTTAATTTCAGCAGGGTAGCTAACTAAACAAGGTTGCATTGTTACATTTACTGATAAAAATTGGAAGGTTTCAAAAGGTGCCCTAGTAGTAGCAAAACGTGTGAAAGTAGGCACCTTATATCTTTGTACAGGTCATACTATTCCTTCTACTTTAGATGTTACAGAGGAAAAACAAACAGGTTCAGGAATAGTTGCTACAGGTTTGCAGGAAGAGACTGGAAAAGTTGCTACAAGTTCTGAAACAACACTGTGGCATAACAGACTTGGGCATATGAGTGAAAAAGGTATGAAGGTACTTCATTCTAAGAAAATTTTACCAGGCCTGAAATGTATTAATATGGATTTCTGTGAAAGTTGTGTGTATGGAAAACAAAAGAGAGTCAGTTTTCTCAAGGATGGGAAGCAAAAGAAAAATAAAAAGTTGGAGCTTGTGCATACCGATGTATGGGGACTAGCTCAGGTATCTTCTCTTGGTGGCTCTCAATATTATGTTACATTCATAGATGATGCAACTAGGAAGGTATGGATTTATTTCCTTAGGCAGAAATCTGATGTTTTTGAAACATTTAAAAAATGGAGAAGTTTGGTTGAGAATGAGACAGGTAAAAGATTAAAATATCTTAGATCTGATAATGGCAGTGAGTATTGCAGCAAAGAATTTGAAGATTATTGTTCCTTTAATGGAATTCATAGGTAAAAAATAGTTCCAGGGACTCCACAGGAAAATGGAGTGGCTGAACGCATGAATAGGACAATAATGGAGCGTACAAGGACCATGAGATTGCATGATGGGCTGCCCTTAAATATGTGGGTAGAGGCTGTCAACACTACTATATATTTAATTAATAGAGGTCCTTCAGTTCCTTTGAGTTGTGGTATTCCAGAGGAAGCATGGACAGGTAAGAAGGTGAGTTATTCTTTTCTAAAAACCTTCAGTTGTGAAGCTTTTGCACATATAGATTCTAAAAATAAAACCAAGCTGGATGCAAAATCAAAAAAGTGTACCTTTGTTGGATATGGCATTGATGAATTTGGTTATAGGCTTTGGGATTTTAAAAATAAAAAAATTGTGAGAATCAGGGATGTTATATTCAATGAGAAGGTGTTGTACAAAGATCAGTTGCAGCAGCATGAGAAGAAAGATAAAGATTATGTGGTGCTGGATGATACTCCAAATAGTGATGTTCCAGTGGTTCCTAATGTTTTACAATAGCAACCAGAAATACCACAAACTCCAGTGAATGTTAGACGGTCAACAAGGCTAAGTAGACCTCCTAAAAGGTTTTCTCCCTCTTTGTATTCTATTTTATTAATAGATGTTGGTGAACCAGAAGGGTATGATGAAGCTATGTAGGTGGATACATAGATTTAGTGGGAGCATGCTATGAAAGAAGAAATGGACTCCTTGCTGAAAATTTAGACTTGGGAATTATGTAAGTTACCTGCAGGTAAAAAGGCTTTACCAAACAAATGGGTTTATCGGCTGAAAGAGGAAGATGGAGGTAAGAAAAGATTTAAGGCCAGGTTAGTTGTAAAAGGATTTACACAGAAATAGGGCATTGATTTTGATGAGATATTTTCTCTAGTTGTCAAGATGACTTCTATTCGTACTGTTTTAAGTATTGTGGCTGCTGAAGATTTGCATTTGGAACAGCTAGATGTGAAAACTACCTTTCTCCATGGTGATTTGGAGGAGGAGATATACATGGCACAACCACAGGGATTTGAGGTCAAAGGTAAGGAGAAACAAGTGTGCAGATTGAAGAAGAGTTTGTATGGCCTGAAACAAGCACCTCAGCAATGGTATTTGAAATTTGATAGTTTTATAGCTGAGCAAGGCTACAGCAGGTGTAATTCTGACCATTGTGTTTATTTTCAGAGGTTGGATAATGACAGCTACATTATTTTATGTTTATATGTTGATGACATGCTTGTAGCTGGGTCTAACATGGATCACATCAGAGAGTTAAAACATTAGTTAGCATAGTCATTTGATATGCAGGATTTGGGGGTAGTAAAACAAATCCTTGGTATGAAAATTTGCAGAGATAGGAAGAATAGAAAATTGACTCTATCTCAAACTACTTATGTTGAAAAGGTGTTGCAGAGATTCCATATGGAGAATGCAAAAGCTGTCAGCACACCTTTGCCTAGTCATTTGAAATTGACTAAGGAGATGTGTCCAAAGACACAAGAGGAGGAAGAAAAAATGTCTAAGGTACCATATGCTTCAGCTGTAGGAAGTTTAATGTATACCATGGTATGCACAAGACTAGATATTGCACATGCTGTAGGAGTCGTAAGCATGTATATGAGTCATCCCGGATTGGAGCATTGGAATGCAGTAAAATAGATTCTCAGATATTTGAGAGGTACATCCAATAAACATTTATGTTTTGGGGGCTCTAATACTGATTTAGCAGGTTATGTAGACTCAGATTTGGAAGGGGGTATTGATACCAGGTGGAGTACTACAGGTTATGTCTTTACTGTAGGTGGGACATCAGTGAGTTGGATCTCATGGTTATAAAAGGTGGTTGCTTTATCCACCACAGAGGCATAGTATGTCGCTGCAACAGAGGCGAGCAAGGAGATGATATGGCTGCAATCTTTCATGGAAGAATTGGGCAAACAACAGGCTAACAGTTCTTTGTATATAGATAGTCAGAGTGCGATACATCTTGCAAAGAATTCTGCTTTGCATTCAAAGACCAAACACATATAGTTAAGGTATCACTTTATTTGGTCAATGTTGGATAATGGACAGTTAAGGTTGGAAAAGATACATACCGATGAAAATCCAGCGGATATATTTACAAAGGTAGTGACAAGGGCAAAGCTGAGCTCCTCTTCAGCTTCGGTTGGTCTTCTAGACTGAAAACAATAAAAATAGAACAGTAGAGTCCAGGGTGCTTATTTCCAGTGGGAGTTGCATGCGCAGCAGTGTCGTCCAGGCTCAGTCTCCAAGTGGGAGATTGTTTGGTGTGGAGCCTGATCAGTCTCCAAGTGGAAGATTGTTGGTAGGTGGCGACTGATCAGGAAAGTAATTTTTTTAGGGTCGATATAAAAAATCCTATTTTTCAGGGTTGACATAAAAAATCCTATTTTTTATGACTGACATAAGAAAACCCTAATTTTTGTAACCAACAAATAGGCTTGATAAAAGCGGCTAAGGGTTAGGGTTTTGATATATGGTATTGTAGCATTTGCAATAGTATTGAGTTGTAGGGATTACTGATTGTAATCAGTTTAATTTACTAGATAATAATATTGGACTCTCTGTTTGGTGGATGTAGCCTGAGTTTGGGTGAACCACGTTAAAACTTGTCTCTCGCTATTATTAATTCTGTGTATTTCCATTTCTCTATTTAATCTTTATTTGCATTTAATTGATATCTTCTGCCGGCTAACCCTACCACTTCTCTCTCTCTTACTCTTCCTCTATATGATGACATTGGTTCTATATTTTTCATCATCAGTGTCTGTCAATGGATCTGGAGATGTATGATGCAAATTCCATAGATGGTAGTTGTTTGAAATTCTTTCCCAATGGGCTATAATATCTTTCTCCAATGAACCAATAGAATGCTTGAAAACATTGATCATCTACTATTGGGATGGTGTTGAAACAAGAGGAGACTCAAATAGTAGGTGTGAAGTGTTGTTTCCATTTGTTGGACTTCCCCTCAATGCTACAAATGTCATTTTTTGTTGTTTCCAACTGTATTGGTCATGCCATGTATTAATGAATGAAGCTTGGAGACAGGATGTTGCTATTGTTAGAGATAGATACACTTTAGTGTGCAGTGGGTATACTAAATAGGTCTTAAACGTGAATTATTAGGTCCTTAAGAAAATGATGTGTTTCACTAATATATTAAGATTTACTTTTGGTGGTGGGCCTCTTACTCAGAAGGGTTTTCCCAATTATATATGACATCTTTTCATCTCTATATCCTTCATGTATTCTTCTATGTTTAATTAAGGTTACATGTGTTTTATGTCAACAAATATTTTTACTTTAGATTTCTCCTAATTGAGAAATAAGAATTGTAAAACCAACATTTGGTATCAGATCTTTTTTTGATTGATTTCATGAAGGAAGGAATACATAAATTCACAATCCTAGGGTTATTAGTTTGATTAGTCATGTTGATGCAAACAAAATAAGAGAATCCAATGAAGGATTGTCCCATCATGCAGCCCAATCAACTACTCTTATGTGCATTGTGATATCGGCAATATTCATGCCTTCAAATTATCATAATCATGTGCTCAAAACTTGAAAGGTTGAAACAAATTTTATATGCCAACATATCCTTGTTAAAGTTTAGCCTTAAGATTGTCATTTTACTCATCTTCTCTTAGATGAAAATTGACTTTGATAATTTCCAGCCATTAAGGATTTTTTTTTTGTCCCTTTGATTCCTTTAGTTGTAGTAAAATAAAAATATATTAATCTCTTATACTTTCAGCCCTTAAGTTCAAATAAATTATGAATGTTTTAGCAACAATTTCAGCTATGAAGTAACACCATATTTTGAGAATTTCATAAAAGATGAACAACAGAAAATACTTAGAATCCAAATGTTTTTATGCAGCCAATAAATATGGTAACACACATACATAGCCTCCACGAATCCAACTATGAAATATCTCAAACAAACTTTTCAACTATCCACCTCCACAAGCTTACAAATTCAGAAATTTTTCATCTAACAAGTCACCATGGACATTCACCTTCTTTGCCTCATTAAAATGGATGTACTTTCCTTAGAGAATTATCTTCAATATCACCCATGGATGTCCTCTTGATGACCTTCAAAAATTAGAAATAAACGTGGGCTCCTCTCTTATTTTTCAATGCCTCTTTCGAGCCAAACTTTAATCTATTGATAAGATCTCCTTTGCATAGTTTCATCTTCCTCATATTGGGCTCCAATGACTCTTGGTTTTCCTCTTCATGCTTGGTGGCATCCAACTTGGAGAAAGGTGACTCTTAGGATCCTTTTATTGCTTTCTTTTATGACTTGCATGTTTGAAAACTCTTCATTGTCTAATCTTTGTCTTCTAGCATGTAGGTGACTAGGATTTTTATCCATATGCAACTTGCCTTGTCTTTTACTTGGAGTGTTGGAGAATTAAAATATTTCATTTATTTCCCCAAAATTGATTAACATGTGCATGAGGGTTCCCCTGCACCATACTTCCCAAGAGAAAAGAAATTTGAGTTCCACCTCAAATATGGATCTTTGTTCTTGTCTTCTAGTTCCTTTGGATGCGTGCATTATTTTCATTTTGCTAGATCTCAAGTACATTTGTATCTACTGGTACACTTGTTCTTTTTGGTCCAACAACATGCTTCTTGAGCCAAGGCCAACTTGGTACAATGTAGCCATGTGATTTTGTTTGTTTTCTTGTTCTAACTTGACCTTGGACTGCAATTGTAAATTTATTTTCTCTTTCATCCACTTTGTCTTCTTTACCTGCACAAGAAACAAACATATTAAAGAAATCATATTCTTCTTCTTCATGTACTTCACTTCTTCATCTACCTTATGTTTTTTTCCACACATTCTTTTCTCTTCAGTATTCTCCAAAATCTTTGGCTACACCTCAACCATACTTAGCCATTCATTTTCAGTTTTGAATTGCTCGTCCATTCTTCAATTCTCCTTGACATCAACATTCTCAACTCTCAGTTCTTCTCCTGAGAACCATGTTATCTGCTTATCCTCCATAACTATCTTATGTCTTTGGACTATCCTTGAGTCCTCTACAACTTATTTTGATGTCTCTTCTTCTTCTTTTTCCTAAACATCACCCACTTCAACATCAATGTCACTGTTACTTTCATAAGTTTGAGAAAATTCAAAAGAAAACACTTCCATTTCTCATTCAACTGATTTTTTAAACATGTTTTCAAATTTTGTTGCCTCAACCATTACCTCATTTGGCTTTGCTTCATATTGTTGTACTGTTGTCTTCTCACTTAACAATAAGCTTTCAATTCCTATGCACTCATCCTTCAAGGCTATTAATGCAAATTTCATCCCATCTTTGTCCATAATGTCATATGCGTTGTTTTTTCTGTTATACTTTGCTGCCCTAGTATAATGCCACAACCTTCCAAATAGAAGGTGATATACATCCAAATGCATAATATCACAAACTATTTCATCCTTATAAGCGCCTATGTGAAACTCAACTTTGCATTGCTCAATTACAATTACCTGGTTACTAATTTGAAGTCAACTCACAGAATAGGGTGTGGGTTGTGGTATTCTTTCCAAACCCAATTTATCTACCATGTATTCAGAAATAATATTATCCATGCAGATATCTGAAATCACAACTTGACAACATTTACCTTTGGACTTTCAGGTAGTCCAAAATAAGCTTTCCTTTTCCATCTTGTTTTCTTTCTTGGCTGCAATTTCTTCTTCCTGTATCATCTTTTCCATTTCTTCCTCATGTAGCTTCTTTTCCATTTCTTCTTCATGTAGCCTCTTTGCCACTCTTAACAATCTATCTAGAAATGACAATGCCCTTGTTCCATCTTTCCTCTTATTAGAATCCATCCTTCAAACATCAAATCTCACTAAACCACATTAGCCAAAAGAATAAATAATTCCCAAAGATCTTCTATCTCTAATACCAATTTGATGCAAACATGACAAGAGAATCCAATCAAGGATTGTCCCATCATGCATCCCAATCAACTTCTCTTATGTGCATTGTGATAATAGAAATATACATGCCTTCAAATTATCATAATCATGTTCTCAAAATTTCAAAGGTTGAAACAAATTGTATATGCTAACATACCTTGTTAAATTTCAGCCTTAAGATTATTGTTTTACTCCTCTTCTCTTAGATGAAAATTAACTTTGATAATTTCTAGCCATTAACGATTTTTTGTTTGTCCCTTTGATTCCTTTAGTTGTAAAAAATAAATGTATATTAATCTCTTGAACTTGAAGCCCCTAAGTTCAAATAAATTGTGAATGTTATAGCAACAATTTCAGCTATGAAGTAACACCATATCTTGAGAATTTCATAAAACATGAACATAAGCAAATACTTACAACCCAAATATTTTTATGCGGCCAATCAAGATGGTAAAAAACATACATAACCTTCACAAATCCAACTATGAAATATCTCCAACAAACTTTTCAACTATCCACCTCCACAAGCTTACAAATTCAAAAAAAATTCATCTAACAATTCACCATGGACATTCACCTTCTTTGCCTCATCAAAATGGATGTACTTTCTTTACAGAATTATCTTCAATATCACCCATGGACATCCTCTTGATGACCTAAAAAAATCAGAAATAAACTTGGGCTCCTCTCTTATTTTTCAATGCCTCTTTCAAGCCAAACTTCAATCTATTTATAAGATCTCCTTTGCATAGTTTCATCTACCTCATTTTGGGCTCCAATGACTCTTGATATTCCTCTTCATGCTTGGTGGCATCCAACTTGGAGAAAGGTGACTCTTAGGATCCTTTTATTGCTTTCTTTTATGACTTGAGTGCTTGAAAATTCTTCATTGTCCAATCTTTGTCTTCTAGCATGTAGGTGACAAGGATTTTTGTCCATATGCAACTTGCCTTGTCTTTTACTTGGAATGTTGGAGAATTAAAATATTTGTTTTATTTCCCCAAAATTGATTAACATGTGCATGAGGGTTCCCTTGCACCACATGTTAACCATGGTTTCCTTAATGCAAGGATTGATTGAAAGCTTGGAGGATTACAAAAAAATAAATTTCATAAAAGAAAGCACTTAGATTTAGAAAATGATTACTATTAAACCCATCACAAAAAACCATCTCAGAAGATAAAGCTCAAAGAAAGTATGTATTCCAAATGTTTGTCTATAGAAAATAAATGTATAAATTTTCATTTACCTCAACATGTTAAAGGATTGGTTGGAGTTGGAGTTCTAGATTACCTTGCGGGTCGGTAGTGGAAGTTTAAAGAGTTTGGGCAAGGCCCACCATACTTTTACTTTGAATATGTGTATAGTATGCCAAAGGGTAACTACAATGTATGGATTGAAAGTACTTTTCAATTTCAAGTAGAAAAACATGGCTACATGCACAACCTTCATATGAATATAATTATTTTAAGATTTAATATTAGGTTGTGTCTTTCTAATTCAATCTTAATGAATGTTTTAGTTCAAAAGTTTGCTAAGAGTTTATGAGAAAATTATTGCAGTATATCAAACTAATTGTGTTGTAAATGTGTTTTTTCTTGAAAAGAAACTTGTATTCTTTAAAGATGCATGAAGGAGATAACACTAAGCTTAACTAAATAAACATAGTGGTAAAAAGTTTTATGCTGGATGATAGACTGGGTGTTAAGCATTCTTTCCATATGTTGAACTTTTGAGTTAGTTGTTGCAAATGTCTATTTTTGAGCCACTTCAATAAGTAATATTGTTTCCAATTGTATTGGTCATGCCATGTATGAATAAAGCTTAGAGATGGGATATTGCTATTGTTATAGATAGCTACACTTTAGTGTGCAATGGGTATAGTAAAGAGGCCTAAAAAGGTGAATTATCAAGTCCTTAAGCAAATGACGTGTTTTACTTTAATATATTAAGGTTTACATTTGGTGGTGGGTCTCTTATTCAAAAGGGTTTTCCCAAGTATATATATGTTATCTTATCTTCTCTATGTCCTTCACTTATTCTTATATGTTTAATTAAGATTACATGTGTTTTAGATCAACAAATTTTATTGCTTTCCATTGCTCCTAATTGAGGAATGAGCATTGTAAAACCAATATTTGGTATCAAAGATTTGTTTCAATTGATCCCATGAAGGAAGGGATACATTTCTTATGTTTCTTTTTCTTTTTGTTGTGGGATAATTTATTTGGATTTGAAATAACATTTGAAAATCAGAAGTCATGTCCAACACCTTGACAATTGAGATCGAGAAGTCTAGTAGGTAAAACTTTGAGTTGTAGAAATTAAAGGTTGAAGGTTGAAGGTCTTTTAGTGGAGACAGATTAGTGGATCATAATGATTGTTGCACTCAAATTTTTACCATTAGAAACGGATCAAGATGAATAGGACAAGTTGGATAGAGAAGATAGATCTACTATTAGGTTGTGTCTTTCTACTTCAGTCTTGATGAATTTTTTAGTTTAAAACATTTTTAAGAGTTTATGAGATTAAATTATTGCATTGTATCAAACTAAGTGTATTGTAAATAAGTTATTTTGAAAATAAATTTGTATTCTTTAAAGATACATGAAGGAGACTTTGTAACTGAACATTTAAATTATTTTCATCTAGTAGTGAATCAATTGAAATCCATATATGTAAAAATGGAAGAACAGGAAAAATGTATCTCTTTGATTTGTTCATTATAGTATACCATATTTCTATTTTGAAGCCTATCTATCTAAAGGGGATCAATATCCTTTCTTTGTTTTCTAGAAATGGGGGTACAAAATTTACTTTGCATCATTTGGGCATACCACTCAAATATGTTGTATCTACAAAAAATTGTAAAGAAAGCAATCTTATCCTCAAAACTTGGCTATAAAAATGCATAAAAAGAGTAAATTGATCGAGGTGAAAGATGTGCATAATTTGACAAAAGGAATACTTGATGAAATGATTAATTTAATCAGAGGTTTTGATATGATAATAAGTGGAAGCCCCTATAATAATATGACAAGAAACAACAGGAACACAAGGGATGGGCCAGAGGGGAAACATTCCACCATTTCATATGAATTTTCATGAATTACATGAATTATGTAACGCATGCAATGCATTCAAGTGTAACTTGATAGAATAATGAAACGTTCATTTTGTACTAATTTGGAATTAAAAAGATTATAAGTTCATTATTTTTTAAATCCAAGTTCCCATCCAAATTGAAGAGCCTACTAAAAAAGTATTGAAAATTATGGACATTATTATTATTTTGATTCTATGTAGAAAATTTCTTTGCACAATCAACATTGGACTAATTGCAAGTATGCATGTTGCTAATTATAGACCCTATGAACATTATTTTGATCATATGAAGAAAATTTAGTTGCACAATCAACATGGGATTAATTTAGATTTGGATGTTACAAATTACAATCCTGGGGTTATTATTTTGATTCATCATGTTAACCATGGTTTCTATCTCTTTGTCTTCCTCTCCATCTATCCATGTCTCTATCTCCCCTTCTTTCTTCCTCTATCTCTCCTCTCTCTCATTCTCTCTCTTCTCTCTTATTTCTTACCACCTCTCTTTATCTCTATTTCTCTACCTCTCTATCTCTCTTTCTCTACCACTCTATCTCTCTATCTATCTCTGTCCATCTCTATCTTACCTTTTTTCTTCCTCTATCTCTCCTCTCTCTTACTCTCACTCTCTCTTAATCTCTCTATTTCTCTTTATATATCACTCTATCTCCCCTTTTATCTTTCTCTCCTCCTCTCTCTCTCACCATCTCTATTGATTTCTCTCCCCCTCTTTATCTCTCTATATCTATACCTCTTTTTGTGTCCCTCTCTATCTAATTCTTTCTCTCCTCTTTCTTTCTTTCTATCTTTATATATGTCTCTTTGTCTCCTCTCTCTTTCCTTCTATCTTTATATATGTCTCTCTCACACTATCTCTTGATCTCTCTTCTTTCTTCTTTCTTACCCTCTCTCTATTTTTATATATGTCTCTATCTCCCATTCTCTCTCTCTTCTTTTCTCTATGTCAACTCTACCTCTCTCTATGTCCCTCTCTATATAATTATATATCTCCTCTCTTTATTTCTATTTTTATATATGTCTCTCTATCTCCTCTCCCTATCTCTTTATATTTATAGATGTCTCTCTATCTCCCCTTCTCTCTTTCTCTCTTCTTTCTCTATCTATCTCTTACCATCTCTCTTTCTTTCTATCTCCATATTTATCTCTCTCCTCTATCTCTTTGTTTCCTTCTCTATCTATCCATTTCTCCTTATCTCTCTTGGTAATATCTTGAATGAAAAATTATTTGATATATGATCAAATTTAATTCACTTCAGAAAATTTGAATAGTTAATTCCACAAAAAAAAAAAACTCAAATAGTCTCAAAATTGGATATTATTATTACTCTACAAGAATTATGTGTGCAAAAGTTATGGATATGAGAGCTACTTTAATGTATAACAAATATGCCTGGTATCTACCCTATAGGAGAACAATGTACATTTGATCTTAATACTAATATGATTTTGTGATGGTAGAAATGAGATGTTCTGTACTAAGATGAAATGTTCATAGTTGTTAGCATGCTTAATTCTATTTTATTGGTGTCTCAACAATTTGTATTAGAAGAAGTAATGACTGTTTAGGATATACATGATCTGCATAGGTTACAAATTAGTGATATAAAAGTAAATTTCAAGCAAGCAATGGCTATGAAAGTAGATCCATCTGGTTCTTTTGAAGAGAAGGTGCATCTTTATTGCATATGTCACATTTTATTTTTCTTTGTTTTATTATTTTTAAAATTCATGCATCATATATTATATGTACAAGAATAAAAGAGTTACATATGTGTGCCATATTTAAGAAGCCCTATCTACAAAATGGAAAGAAGGACCAACACATTTGCTCTTTTGAAATTTAATATATGTAATGGGTTAGCCAAAGAGGTCTTAAAGGTGAATTCTCAGATACTTAATCAAATGACATGTTGTATTCAATGTAGATCACCATGAACAATCTCACCTTTTTCAATTGTTTATACATGTATCTCTCCATCTCCCCTTCTCTCATATTTCTCTATATCTCTCTTACCATCTCTCTTTCTTTCTCTCTCCCTATTTATCTCTCTATATCTCTATCTCTCTTTCTCTTCATCTTTATATTTCTATCTCTCTCTATCTATTTGTATCCCTCTCTGTCTATTTCATCAAGCTTCTTGGTTGGTCCAATTATGATTCAAAGGGGGATTATCTTGTGAAAGGAAGCAAGGTACATGGAACACACTTCCTATGCTAATCTAATGAGGGAAGTAGAGTGTAAATTATTTTAAATACTTACAATTACAGTGATGTTAACACAACAACATAGATATTATAGCAATACACATACACATAGAATGACACAGAAGAAAGAGAAACAAGATATAATGTGGTGAAAACCCTTTCGGGAGAAAAACCCCATACTCCAAAACCTGCACAATGTATCATCAAAACTGAATATGGTTTCTAATACACTTGCAATGCAAGCTCTCAGGAGTCTTTGACACTCATATCTAGAGATATTCTAGCAGTATAACAGTACCTGTAGATCACATAATACAGCTCCACCTCAAAAGCACTTGTTTATAAGAAAATACAAGGCAAAAATTGCTCTATCTTGGGATAGGCGTCCAACATGGCCTCATGGCCCAAAACCCATGCCTTTGGACACTTGTCCAACACTATAAGATGCTCAGGATACTTATCAAGTCACCCCATCCCAAAGAGGTTTCCTATTCCCAAGTTGGGCAATGACAGATACTCTTACGGCACTTACGACCGTCATAGAATCCATCATAGTTGTCATATCTTATAGTTGTAAGAGAATATGTCATAAACAGACTATAAATAACATATTATCTTACAACATTCCATAAACCTCCTTGGCGCACCCAAATATGCCTTTTTCAAAGATGTTCTTTGACACATGTCTTCACCTATCATAGAATCTTCCATTTTTGACTCTTACATGTCATAGATTTGTCATAGGAATATGTCATAACCATTTTGGTCAATATTCCCTTACACGCTATCCAAGATGCCAACACATGGAAATATATTCCTACCACTAAGTGGGATGCCTATCTCCTCATGTGAGGACAAAATTACAACTTGTCATCTTCTATGTAGGATGACACATCACCATGCCAACTCCCACAAAATAACAACATAGGATTTGCATCCTAATTACACAGTAGGCAATAAATAAATAAATACAATGTAACAATACAAGGAATTTACCAAGGTTGAGACACCTTAATTCCCAACATTCTCCCACTTGTCGAACACCTTGTAAGAGCCAATGGAATTAACATGATTTAACTACTATATGTTGAGAGGCCCATAGACTCTAAACACCATCTGAACTTCTTTGTGCTCACTAGTTTCGTCAATGCATCTACAACATTCTTTAAAGTGTCTACCTTCTCCAAATTCACCTTCCCATCCTCTACCATGTCTTGCATGAAATGAAACTGTACATCAATATGCTTTGTTCTGGTATGGAAAGTTAAATTCTTTGCTAGGCAAATCGCACTCTGACTGTCACAACAAATCATAATCTATCCTACATCAACACCACTATCCAAACACAATCTCTTAAGGCAAATGGCTTCCTTACAAGCATGAGTTGCTATCATATACTCAACTTCTGTCGTAGACAAAGCAACCATAGGTTGTCACTTACTCATCCAACTAATAGTACCACCGAACATAGTAAACACATAGGCACTGGTGGATCTCCTACTATCAATGTCACTCGCCCAATCAGAATCCACAAATCCATGAATACAAACTGAATGTGGAGGTCATGTAACATTACCATGATAACATATGGAATACTTAGAAGTACCCCTCAAATATCTGAAGACTCTCTTAATTGCATCCTAATGTACCCATCAAAGATTAGCCATAAATTGACTAAGGACTCCCACTGCTTGGGCAATGTCTGGTCTTGTGCAGACCATAGCATACATCAAACTGCCAAAACCACTAGCATAAGGTACTCTACTCATGTCCTCCACCTCACTAGGATATTTTGGACAATCATTAACCCAAAAATTTGTCCGTAATGAAATAGGAACACATAATGGTCTACAATCTACCATGCTGAACCTATCCAACACGGTCTTCAATACTTACTCTGAATTAACCAAAGTTTTATGTTAGCTCAAGATACATCTACAATCCAACCCCCCTCTTTCCATCAACCACTTTCAACACCTATGTCAAACATTTCCCAATCTATCGCATCACCACAAAATTTCACCTTGGGGATACCACAAGATACCTCTATTCCTACAATCCAACCCCTCTCTTCCCATCAACCACCTTCAACATCTATGGCAAACATCTGCCAATCTATCTCATCACTTACTTACACGTTAGGGATGCCTCTAGATTATTCTACTCCCATGGTCCAACCCATTCAGTTATCACTTGCACCTTCATCATTTCCTTTATTAGGGTCATCACTTACACCCCCATTGATTCCACCATTAGGGATCTCACAATCTGCCCTCGTGATCCAACCCATTCAGTCATCACTTACACCTTCATCACTTCCTTCATGGGGGTCATCTCTTGCAACCCCTTCCATTTCATCATTAGGAATGTGACAATCCGTCCCTATATCTTCTATACCAAAAACCTCTAACATTCCCTCATCTCAATTAATCTACAATACAACTCATGTTTCCATACCTCAAACTTCTTCTATCCATGTCCATCACATCAACACTCAACCAACCTAGGTATCTAATTCCATACCCTCAACCCCATGAAACTATAACCCTACCAATGTCTCATCCTCAAAACCCATTGATCTCCAAGTCCTTCAGCTACAACAACTCGCCCAATCACACCAACAACTCACCCAATTCCAACAACAACTCGCCCAATCACTACAACAAAATTTGAGACTTCAATCAGCCCAACAATCCCAATTGTCATCACAACATCAAAATCACCCACAAACATCACCCCAAATACAAAATGGAACAAATCATAGATAATCAGATTCGTGCTAAACAAAAGAAATACTCATTTGAAGAACTATACCCTGATCCATTTGACAAATCTTTAATCATGGTACCTTTTCTTGAAAATCTTGAAATACCAAAATTTGACAAATACAAAGGAAAAGGTGACCCTAGAGATCATATTCATGAATTATGTATCGCATACATGGAATTTCGACACGAACTCACATACTTAATGAGACTTTTTCCTAAAAGTTTGGTTGGGTCAGCCCTTGAATGGTTCTCACGTCTCCCAAGAAACATCAAATCATTTGAACAACTAGCAAAGGAATTTGTCAAGAATTTTGCCTACAACATCAAACAAGACACCTCCATGCAAGACCTTTATAATACTAAAAAAAAGGAGGAGAAACCCTTTCATTTTTCCTACAAATATGGAGGCATATTGTTAGTCGACTTCCTTTCCATATTCCCGAGAAACAATTGGTTCCAATTTTTGTGCAAAATCTTAATCAAGAGACAACTTTTCACTTACAAGTACAATGCCTTGACTCATTTGAGGAAATCATGACCAAAGTCAAGATGATAGAAATGACCCCTATCAACAAAGGTCTCATTAAAATTTACAAATAAAATAACAATCGTGATTCCAACAACTAAAACAATGATAAATCTCGATGCTGGAACCAAAACAAGAACATTGTGAATGATGGAATCACTAATACAAAACATGTCCAATATGTGAAAAACAAACCATTTTTCCTCAATTCTTCATCAATTTATAATACACCTTGAGATCGTTCACCAAATATACAGAAGAAATTTACCCTTCCAGGACTGAGACCACCACACAAATTTTTAGACTTAGCAGAACCTCTTGAGTCAGTATTTCAGAAACTTAAACAAGCAAACATGATCAAACTTCATTAAATTGGTAAACCTTATGATGACAGACAACCAAAACCCTATTGGTTTCGAGAAGATCAATATTGCAAGTACCATCGTGTCAATGGCCATGCCATTAATTCATGCATGAAACTGAAGCATTATGTCCAAGATCTAATTGATCAAGGAGAGATAAACATAGATCAAATACCTCATGAGTCTCCCAATGAGAAGCTCAAACCCTACCAAGAACCATTTCCTCCACATGGGCAAAAAAAATAATAGAGCCAATAATGTTGATAACACATCACACCATGAAGTTCATTACAACTATAGAAACCATAGCCTAGTTAACCATATTGAAGCTTCATATCCTCATATCAATGTTATAACTATTAGAGGTAGAGCTCCTGAGTGTGATGTCACTACACGAAGAGGCTGTATCACTATTCAGGGAAATCCTCCTCTGTCTAATCCCACAAGACCTCCTATTTCATCCTATAATCCCACAAGACCTCCAATTTCATCCCATAATGTTCCTATATATAATATCCTAGATCAATTGAAAAAGACACCTGCCCAGATCTCAATCTTAGAGCTTTTAAAAATGTCCCCCCAACACAAACAAATCTTGCATAGATCCCTTGTAGAATCTCAAGTACCAGGTGATATTGATGTAGATCAATTCCAAGCTATGGTGGGGGCTCTTACATCCACTCCTCGCCTCATCTTCACAGAGCTAGAAAACTCCTCTCTACAACATTTCCATAATGGAACCCTTCATCTAGAAGTTATTGTCAACCAATATATCATGAAAAGGGTCCTAATAGATGGTGGATTAGCTTTGAATTTATGTACCCTGAAATTAAGAAAACAATTGGGATACTCTGATGAGAACATTGAAGAGAAATATTAAATTACGATAAGAGCTTATGATGACAGAGAAAGAAAATTTGTAGGCACAATGAGGCTCCCAATCAAGGTTGGTCCTATTACAATGGAAACTACATGTCAAGTCTTAGATCTTGATCTCCCCTATAAAATTCTCCTAGGGCATCCATGGATTCATGCCATGAGAGTCGTACCTTCCACATACAACCAATGCATAAAATTCCCATTTAATGATCATGACATTACTATACAAGCAGACCCTCAACCATTTCAATACTGCAGATGCTTGGAGGACCCCTATCGACATCAAAATTATTGCCCAACTAATGAAGTTTCCCAACCATCATCCAAATACATTGACACATCCACCCTCACCCCATCTTCATCATTCACACCATCCACTTCCCGACCAGAGATCAAGGCTACGATCAGTGATAATGGCATGGGGAAGTACACTCTATTTCATATCAATGAACTTCCTCTTTCACCTAAGAGCTATGGGCGACCTCGTCAGATTAATCAAGTCTTAGTTACTCATCCACAATTGAAAAATTTCAAGTATTTGGGGAAAATGAGTCAAGAAACCATTCAAGAAGACATCTCTAAATGACTATAGCAAAGAAGATGAATAGAGACAATTACCATTGAGTATATATCATAGAGCTTATCCTATCATTAAAAAGTTGGGCTATACAGAAGGCCGGCTTGGGCAACAACAACAGGGAATCTTAGAACCTTTAGAGTTTCATCATCAACCTAAGCATGTCGAGATAGGGTTTAGATCCACTAAGCGTGAGTTACCTGATGTTGAGTTTATCTTAGACGAAGTGGCGCAAGCTTTTTTTTTGTGGTCGAGTCATTTAATCGACACTTTCATAGATCCTTTTGAAGCGGTTGCCAATGTCTTTGAGGATAATTGCATCTATACCATCACTTATTCCTTTGATCAACCATCTTCTTCATCCACCCCATCCACTTCATCTCATTCATTATCCCTTGTATATCTAGATCTCATTGACTGGGACCAACACGAACCTCATGTCCTTGATGTCTTTGAAAATGATGAGGCTATTGGTGAATTTCTAGGACTTTGTACTCATCTACCTATCAAAGATCACAAGATTGGTTACACTATTGAACTACACTCCAATGCCTACTTTGGGGAATCATTTAAATTCCTTAGTCAGAAAAATGAAAATATAAAAATAATGTCCCCTGGTGAAAACTACTTTGTGGCACTTTCGAACGATAAAAAATAAAAATAAATGACGTATCCAATGGTGAAAACCTCTCTGAGGTGCCTTAGGATGAGGAATTTAACCTTCCCAAAGTGGGGGCACACCAAGAAAAGTCCACTATACTCATAGAACAGACATAAGAGATGAATCTTGGAACTATAGATGAACCCAAGATCACATATGCAGCAAAGTCACTATCAGAATCTGAAACTTGGGACTTCAATTCTTTCTTCAGAAAATGGGAAATCAATTTTTCTTGGTCCTATGCACATATGCCAAGATTAGATCCATAACTGATAGTACATTATTTAATACTCCATCTAGGAACTTAACCAATCAAGTAAAAATTGTGAAAGATGCATCCAAAAATTGCCTTAATGGTCAAAGCAGAGTTAGAAAATCTCTTGGTAGTTGGTTTCATCAAACCGATAGATTATCTCGAGTGGATCTCAAACATTATACCTATAGCCAAAAAAAATAGAACCATTAGAGTTTGTAATGATTTCAAAGACATCAACAAAGCTTGTCCAAAAGATGATTTTCCGTTACCGAACATTGATATCATAGTAGATCTAATAGATGGACATGAGATGCTATCATTGATGGATGGATTTTCCAGGTATAACTAGATTAGAATAGCTGAAGAAGATCAACATAAAACCTTTGTCATTTGTGTCTAGGGAAAATATTTTTGGCTTGTCATGCCTTTTGGTCTAAACAATGTTGGAGCCACATATCAAAGAGAAATGATTGTTATCTTTAATGATATGCTTCACAAATAGATGGAAGATTATATAGATGACATACTAGCCAAATCAAAAACAAGAGAGGGTCACCTATACATTTTGGAAAACAATTTTGATCATCTTGAAAAGTACAATGTTAGGCTAAATCCTACGAAGTGTGTATTTGGAGTAACAAATGAAAACTCTTAGGTTATATCATGTCCAGAAGAGGAATTGAAGTTGATCCAGCAAAGGTCAAAGATATAATGGAAATGCCTCCTAAAAATCTAAAACAACTCAGATCTTTGCAAGGAAAATTACAATCCATAAGGAGGTTTATCACTCATCTTGCAAACAAGTGTCAACCATTTACTCACCTGTTGAAGAAAAACACACAATTTATCTGGGATCAAAACTGCCAAGAAGCATTTGATAAACTTAAAGAATACCTGGGATCTCATCCTCTGTTGGCACCTCCTATTCATGGTAAACCCCTTATTTTATACATCTCAACAACATTAGCAGCATTAGGGGCTCTTTTAGCACAAAATGATGATAATGGTAAAGAACGAGCAATCTATTATAACAGTAGAACCTTGGTGGGCTATGAACTGAATTATTCATCTATTGAAAAGGCATGTCTCGCAGTTGTCTTTGCATCATAAAAGCTTAGGAATTACATGTTGAGTCATCAAACTAAGCTTATATCAAAGATTGATCCTCTCAAATATCTACTATCTAGAGCAGCTTTAACTGGTCGTATGGTAAAATGGGTAATGATGCTTAGAGAATTTGAAATTGAATACATTGATAGAAAAGCTATAAAAGGACAAATAATAGCAGATCAATTGGTGGAAGCACCTGTAGAATCAGATCATCTAATGGTAACAAAATTTCTTGATGAATCAATTCTAGACATAGAAACTATTCCATCTTGGCAATTATATTTTGATGGTTCTCATACTCAACGTGGCTTTGGAGCTAGAATACTCTCTGTTACACCTCAAGGTGATTATATGCCAAAATCATTTCACATTCAATTTCCATGTACAAACAACATTGTCGAATATGAAGCACTAATCAAAGGATTGAAATTGGCTATAACCTGGAATATCAAAGACTTACAAGTTCATGGAGATTCTCAACTAGTGATCAAACAAGTAAACAATGAATATTAGACAAAAGATGAAAAGTAAGGCCATACAAGAAACTAGTTGATACATTCAAAACATATTTCAACAAGATCACATTTGAACAGATCTAAAGGATTCACAACAAAGCGGCTGATGCCATGGCTACAATTGGTTCTATGATAGAGATGTCTGTAAATGATCCCAAAATCAAATTCTTGATAGAATAGTTGTTTATACCAGCTTTCAATGTCCCAGAAACAGAGTTGGTATGTGATATTGTTGGTCCCAATTCCACTTGGTTCAATGAGATCTACCATTACCTTCATAGCCAAATAATCCCACCAAATCTTTCCAAATCCCAACATCGATCCTTCATTCGCTCTTATTCCCAATATGTCCTCGGTGACACACTTTATCAAAGGTCACTAGATGGTGTGCTTAAATGTCTTAACCCAGAAGAAGCCCAAACTACCTTGCATGAGATACATGAAGGCATATGTGGTGCTCATTCTAGTGGTCCTTCCTTAGTCAAAAAATTGCTTCACACAGGATACTCCTGGCCTACTATGGAGCATGATGTGAATGATTTTGTCAAGAAATGTGTACCTTGTCAGCAACATAGTGACTTAATTCATGCACCAGCACAAGAACTGCAAACTGTCACTACTCCATGGCCATTCTCACAATGGGGGCTCGATCTCATTGGCAACATATATGTTAGATTTAGGGTAGACAACTGAGAGGGGGGTGAATCAGTTGTACAAAACTTTCTTTAATTTAAACACTTAACTCCACATTGTTATTTAGTTGCTTAATAGTAAATCAATCATGAAAGCACAATACAACAAATCAAGAGCAGAAACATATCAACACATGTGACACCAAATTTTTTGGCATGGAAAACCTGGTTAAGGGAAAAACCACAGGGTGATTAACCCAAGAATGTATTCTCTATTAGAAGAATAGAAAGAACAAAATGGCACATGCCAATTAGGGCTCACTGTCCGAGCACACTGCTCACAAGAGGCTCACTGCCTACAAGAGACACACTGTCTACAAAGAAATAAGTATCACCTACTTGAACTGGAAAATAGCATCTTCACCATGCTTGAATCAGTTCCATTAAGATCAGTACTGTTGCTCTGCCTTTCGCTCTCCTCCTCACTACCACACACTCATCTCCACAAGGACAACTTCAAAATGACTTCACAATCCCTTATTTATACAATGCATCAACTTAGGAATGATCATCTAAGTCAAAAAACATCCATAAGGACATCCACAAGATGTATAACTCATCCAGTCGGCCTGTCTCAGGAAGAACACCATCATCCGAAAGTTGTTCTTCAAATGCGAACTCCAACTTCAATGTGGACCACCAATATGAACTGGACATGAGCCAAAGACCACCACAAGCTTTCCTGAATCACCAAGAACATCCACACTTCATCTGCTTACTGAAATCCTTCTCTTCTTCATCCGGAACCTTAAGAACACAATCTGTCATTACTGTCACAAAGGAATAGATGCTTGTGGACCTTCAAACCATGAACCATTCTAGTTGACCCTCCATAAAGACTTCCTCAACACACTGTAAAATCTACAGCATAGGAAATTGCAATTCCGGATCTCACCGGACCTGTCTGTATCACTCTGTCACCACTGAACATCTGTTGGAACTAGTTTTACTAGAGAAGCCACAACTTCTCCAGATCATCATGCGGACCTCTAAAATCTCTACTGGATCACCTTAGGGCACATATCTACAAACCCTTTAATCTACATTCTCTGATCCTCATCCTATCTTGGACTTCTACCTTATTACCATTACTGTTCTTCACTGTTCCTGATTGAGACTAATTTTCTCAATATCCTCAACACATAGTTCTTTCAATCCTTATCATTAATGCAACAGGAGTATGTTGACATCAATGACAACACCGGTTAGGCCCATACTTGCAACAATATATCCATCCTCTTTAGATGGTCACAAATTTATTATCACTGCTATCGAATACTTGGGTCAGTGCAAGAAGTTGGGTCCACATTTTGGCCAAAAAGTGGAAGTGTTTTCCCTGATTTTCAGAATTTGTCACATTTGACCTGAACATTTGAGTCACTTAAAGATTGAATCTTAAAAAAAGTTAGTAAAATGAAATGTAGTACTCAAAGTTTAGTTTTGAAATATGTAATTTATTTTAATACCCAGATGATAAAGATTGATTTTTAAAAGGCATTTCTAAAAACCACTGTTTAAAAGTCACCTTTTTTTTACCATACCATGCACGTGTATGACCGACATAATTTGACCTAAATAAAAGTATTTTTCTAAACCCTTTTGGGGAAAGATGTGTAGTATCGTGAAGTTTGATGAGGATATTTTTTTATAATTTTTTTCCAAATAATTTTTTTTATTAATTTTTTATTGGCCCTAATTGTTGTTTTCAAAAACCCTCGTGTACCGCCAACATAATTTGAGCAAAACTAATCATAAAATGATTTATTTTTCATTGTGTAAAGAATGATGTGTAGATTGATGACATATATTTTTTTTCAAAAAACTTCAAAAATTAAAAGTTATTAAAAAAATACAAACACCTGTCATTTCAAGATTTTGGACTAGTTTGCTCATAAATTAAATAATAGATAGAAAAACAAGTCCAATAAAAAAAATTACATATTTGAAAACCAGACACTGTCATCTATAATGGGTTTTGATTTCATAAAAAAATTAGAAAAAAATGTCGTCAACCATATAGGTAAACTCAGTCTTTTCTCTTGTTCTATACTTAGAAAAAAACTTGCAAGTCCAAGGCAAGGGGTTGGCTTACCATGCCTTTCCCAAGCCTAAGATTTTAGGAATGAGTACCCATTCCTTTTGTATGGGAAAAAAAAGTGCACAAGCTTTTTTTTCAAATTCAAATATCTTTATAGAAACGGGTACCCATTTCTAAGCTAGTACTTGTTTAGGCTCAGGTACCTGTTTCTGTCATAATTTTTTTTGCTCGCAACTTCCTCTCTATGTGGACCCAACTTCTTGCAGTTACCCACTTCACTAAAGGGGTTGAAGCAATTCCTCTTACTTACATTATGGGAAAACAAATATCTAAGTTCATCTTACATTATATCATTTGTCGCTATGGTGTTTCTCAGGCTATAGTCACAGATATTGGTCACCCATTTAAGAATTAAAATGTAAAAAAGATTTGCAACAAATTCAAGATCCAACATCACTTTTCTACTCCCTATTATCCGCAAAGCAATGGTCAAGCTGAAGCAATTAATAAGACTCTTTTGAAAATCCTGAAGAAAATGATGAACGAGGCCGACCGTCATTGGCACTTGCAACTTAATCCTACTCTTTGGGCTTATCAAACGAGTATTCATACTCCTACTGGTGCCACACCTTATTCCTTGGTATATGGATCAAAATCTATTTTACCCATTGAGATCAAGCTCCCATCCTTGTGAGTATCCTTACAACACTTTATTTTAGATGAAGAATATCAGGTGTCAAGATTACAAAAGCTTGAACTATTGGACGAGAAGTGACTTACAACTCTTAATCATTTGAAAGATTATTAGAATCGTCTATGCTGAGGTTACAATAAGAAAATGAAGCCTCATAAATTTGATCTTGGGGATCTTGTTCTAATGGAAAATCAAAAAAATCTCACTGACCGTACCAAGAAAGGGAAGTTTAAACCTAATTGGTTGGGACCTTTTGTCATAATCAAGAGCTATGGATTAGGAGCTTACCAACTTTCCACCCTGGAAGGTCAACCTTTAGAAGAGCCTATCAACATAGCCCATCTCAAATGGTTTTATACCTGACTCAGAGTATCCCAGTAAAAATAAAAATAAATAAATAAATAAAATCGTCCAATGGTGAAAACCACTTAGGTGGTGCCCTGGATAAGTACCGTCATGAAAACTTGTTTGTAGGCGCCATGTGTAGAATTCAAGCTATCCCCACCATCCTTTAGGTAGATTTTTCACATCACCCATATCCCATCTGTAATAAAATTTGTTCTCCATTCATCCCCAATTCATATCTTGCAATACAAATCTACTCAGTATCATCTGGTCATTCTTTTATCTCCTACTCTATGGTCTATTATCAATGGCTTTTCCATTCATCTTTTCCCATCCATTCACCTAATCCCATCCTAGTCTTCTTTTGTCCACTTGTGTAGGTCTATGTGTCTTGGTACCTTTGGGTTCCTCATAATAAACTCTTGAGTTCGTCTACCTTTCCAATCTCATGCAATCCCATAATAATGTTTTCAGCACCGCATCCTCATCCTTCCCCTCCATCAAATCATAAAAACACAAAATTCAAACAAAAAAAACACAAACCAATTTTTGACACTTGTACCATCCAAGCCATATCTCAAAAACACTTTGAAACTCTTAGGCAAAATTGCGCAACTCAACACCTAGCGATTTGATCTTGACCGCAGTCACTAAGTTGTGGATCCCTCCTACCAAATCATCCTTTACTTATCTTATCACATCCTTGTCTTATCCACAGATATATCATTCCCAAAATAGGCACTTCTCCATTTATTATGTTAATCTTTGGCTTGAGATCTCACTGGCTTTGTCACTTATGTCATGATTAAGTCTTTTGGTTCATGATTGGCTTTTTTGACTAAGGGAAACATTATGTATGCATGCTTTGCTTGTTTTTCTTGTGTGTGTTGGCTCATTGTTGTTTTGTGTCTGTTCTCGGTCCTTACAATATACCTACCACAACGTCATCATGATCTTTCATATCATGGAGTCATTAGGCATATGTTTGCTTGTGACTTTACTCCTTTTTTGCATTTGACACATCATCATCACCTTGGTCTTTCTACCATGATGCATAACGTCAAGTGCTATATTAAACATTATGTTGCTTAAAGTTTACTCAACATAACTCCATCTCCTTCACCTCCTTCCCTTTTTCAAGAGCCTATCCATCTCCTTTGTCCCTACATATCTTCTTGAGGGGGCTTTATCTACTAATGCTTCATTTCTATGAGCCCCATGTGATCCCTAACCTACCCAAAATCTAAATCCAAAACCTATGTTTTAATCTTCTTTGAAACGACATTGCTTCGCAACATTGTCTCAAAGAGGGGCAAAATATAGACATCAAAAATTGACCAATTGATTATTTCCCTAAGTCATAAAATTTAATTAATTTTAATTAATTAATTAAATTTTCCTTAATTCCTAACCCACCCTTAATCCACAGATTTAATTAATTTTAATTAATTAATTAAATCTTATCCTTTAACCATTTCTCATAAATAATAAATTAAGCTTCATAAACTTAATTTACTATTTAACATAAACCTAAAACTAAACCTAACCTATTCGTAAAAAAATTAAATCAAAATCCGTTAAAAAACCCTAACCACATTTTACCATCCACAACCAAAAATTCATTTAACTACCTGAACCACTTCAAACCAAACCTTATAAAAATCAATTTTCAATTATCCCCCCCGGCCAAAATTATATCCGAGTTATGCCAATATTCTGAGCAACCACATTTCAATACTTCGGTAACATTTATATTTGTGTGATTTTTTTATAGTTTTATCATTAATCTTTTCTGTTGCTCTGAGTATAGATTTTAAGGTTTGTAATAGTTTCAAATCTTTTTGCAAAAATCTATATTCTGGTGCATACAACTCTATCTCTTCTGATTTCCATTCCTAGAATGTACCTGACTGCTCCTAAATCTTTCATTTCAAACTGTGCTGACAACTGAGACTTAAAATCAGAAATCATATTATTACCTTCCCAATTAGCAACATATCATCAACATATAATGCAAGAATGAGAATATGATCATTGTCAAACTTGTAGTACACACAATGATCCAATTTTGATCTCAGAAATCCAATTGAAAACACAAAGGCATCAAACTTCAAACACCACATCCTAGGAGATTACTTCAAACCATACAAAGACTTTTTCAACTTGCAAACCAAATTGTCTTTACCTTTCACTATGTAATGCTCTAGCTATGACATGTAAATCTCTTCCTCCAAATCACCATTAAGGAAAGTTGTTTTCACATCCATCTTCTCCACCTCTAAGTCATAAGTTGTTGCAAGAGATAATAGGAAATGAATAGATCTCAGCTTTGCAATGGGAGAGAAAATTTCATCGTAATCAATTCCCTCTACTTGTGAATACCCCTTCGCAACCAATCTGGCCTTGAACATTTCAACAATACCATATCTGCACCGAATTTCTTCTTGAACACCCATTTGCATCCAACAAGTTTCCATCCTTCAGGCAAAGGCACCAAGTCCCATGTTTTATTTTTCTCCAAAGAATCCATTTCATCCTCCATGGTCTCCTTCCAGGAACCCGTATCTTTCAAGCCCATAACCTCTGTCACAATTCTAGGTTCATCAATGTTAGTAAGCAAGGCATAAGCACAACTAGAATCTAGCAATGAATAACCAAACCTCTCAGGTTGCTTTCTTATTCATGTAGACCTCCTCAAAGGCTGAGGTTGAGGTTTTGCTTCTTCTTCTGAGCTTTCAGAGCTGCTAGAGGTCTCCTCATCATTGGGTCTCACAGGGTCTGTTAGTTCAGTCTTCTCAAGGGTAGAAAAAAACTCAACCACATCCTTTTTCTTTTCTATTTCTTTTGGTTGTAGAACAATAGGAGAAGGTGTTAGCTCTATGAAAATAACACTTCTACTATACAACACTTTTTCAGCCATAGGCTCCCAAAGCTTGTATCCTTTCACAGTGACACCATAGCCAATGAAAATACATTTAACAACCTTGTTCTCCATTTTAGACTGTTCTCCTTAGGCACATGTGCATATGCCTCACAACCAAAAACATGAAGATATCTAACTGATGGCTTCTTACCAGACCACACCTCCATAGGTGTCTTACCAACAAGAGCTAATGTAGGAGACTTGTTTACTAGGTAGCAAGCAATGGTTACAACTTCAGCCCAAAATTTTTATTCAAGGCTTGCTCCACAAAGCATACTCCTAGCCTTCTCCATCAGTGTCCTATTCATCCTCTTTGTAACTCCATTTTACTATGGGGTATAAGGAATTGTCTTATGTCTTTCAATCCCTTTCTCTTTATAAAACTTATCGAACTCTACCAAACAAAACTCACCACTGTTGTCAGTTCTCAAACACTTAATCCTTTTACTAGTCTGATTTGACACAAAGGCTTTAAACTCTTTGAACCAACTAAAGACTTTAGATTTTCTTCTAAGAAAATAAACCCATGTCGTTCTACTGTAATCATCTATGAAAGATACAAAGTATATAGATTTGGAAATTGAAGGAACATTAACTGGACCAAACACATTAGAATGAATAAGATCTCATACACCAAATGACTTATGATAACAAGAGTAAAACTAAACACAGTTTTGTTTTCCATATATGCAATGTTTGCAAAAGTCAAAATTGAGATTATAATCATTTAACCCCTCAACGAGGTTTTTATTTTTTAGTGTTCTAAGACTCTTCTCACCAATGTGGCAAAATCTCATATGCCATAACATTGTCTTTTCAGCAAGAAGTTTAACTTTCAATGCATGTGCACTACCATCAGAAAGTGTTACAATAGATTTCTTCACTACATGTTTAGATGGTGGGGATGAAGTGACAGCAACTCTTTTCTTCAAGTCAGAAGAACTATTGCACTATGAAGTACATGCCTCTAGTTGAAACAGAGTACCTCTCCAAGTACCCTTCGCAAGCACGATAGATCCTCTAGTCATCTTGCATCCATCCTTCGGAAAAACAACCTGCACACCTGCATCATTCAACATACTTATAGAAAATAGGTTCTGTGCCAAGCCTAGGGTTTGCATAAACCCAGAGATATGCTTCACTCATTCATCAAGGAATCGAATAGAGACTCTTCCAGGACCAACAATCTTCAGATGAGAATCGTCACCTAGGTACACCTATAGACCATCAAACTCTTCATACTTTGTGAACTAGCTTTGATGAGAGGTCATGTACAATGATTCACAAGAATCTATCAACCACACATCATTAGGTGCATGAGTGGCTAGGGCTATGATGAAGGCATCACCATCAACTTGTGACTTGTCAGAATCTGAATCTGGAGCATTCTTCTTCTTCTTTTTCTTTTCCTCTTTGCATTCCTTTTAGAAACGCTCAGTTTTGCCACAGTTCCAACAAAAACCCTTGGACTTTCCAGGAGATTTGGATCTCCCACGGGATTTGGATCTACCCTTTTCATCTTTCTTGTCCTTATTTTTCTTCCCTTTCTCCTTGGGTCTTCCATGAACCCCAAGAGCCTCTTTAGCTAGCTCAGAAGACTTTCTTCGCATTTCTTCAGACAATAATGAAGATACCACTTCATCCATTTTGAAAGTGGATGTGGTGCTCCCAATAGCCATGTCAAGATGATCCCATGAGTCTAGCAAAGAACAAAGCAAGGTCATACAACAATCCTTCTCCTCCATCTTCACACCAACAAATGTCAATTGTGCAACTAACATAGTGAAAGCATTCAAGTGGTCTGCAACCGATCCTCCATCCTCCATCCTCAAAGAATACAACTTCTTTCTCAAAAAAAGTCTGTTCACTAGGGATTTGGCCTAATAAACATCACCCAACTTCTTCCAAAGGTCTTTTGTGGTCTTCTCCTCATAGACATTTAACAGGACAAAATCAACTAGACTGAGTCTTATGAGACCCTTAGCCTACTGATCTTTGAGATCCAAATCAACTTGTGACATTATGGTTGGTTTTACACTAGATATAGTTTCCCATGTATCTCAATCAACAAGCATGTCTTCCATCTTAAGTTTCTACAACTCAAAATTAGTGTCATTAAACTTCTCCACCTCTATTCTTATGGATGCACTTGTATCTCCTTCCTAAAAATAGATTTTAGAATATTTTGCATAGACTCACACTCAATCTAAGATTACCTAAAATAACCCCTACCCAACAACTAGGACCAAAGGTGATCAAGCTCTGATACCAACTGAAAGGAAGCAAGGTATGCAAAACACACTTCCTATGCTAATCTAATGAGGGAAGTAGAGTGCAAATTCTTTTAAATCCTTACAATTACAGTGATGTTAACACAACAATAGAGATATTGCAGCAATATACATACACATAGAATGACACAGAAGAAAGACAAACAAGATATAATGTGGGGAAAACCCATTCGGGAGAGAAACCCCACACTCCAAAACCTGCACAATGTATTATCAAAATTGAATATGGTTTACAACACACTTGCAATGTAATCTCTCAAGAGTCTTTGACACTCATATCTGGAGATATTCCAGCAGCATAATAGTACTTGTAGATCACATAATACATCTCCTCCTCAAAAGCACCTATTTATAATGAAAATACACGACAAAAATGACTTTATCTTTGGATGGGCTTCCAACATGGCCTCATGGCCCAAAACCCATGCCTATGGACACTTGTCCAATACTGTAGGATGCTCAAGATAGTTGTCAAGTCACCCCATCCCAAAGAGGTTGCCTATTCCCAAGTTGGGCAATGACAGATACTCTTACGACACTTACAACCGTCATAGAATCTGTCATAGTTGTCATATCTTACAGCTGTAAGAGAATCTATCATAAACAAGATATAAATAGCATATTCTCTTACAACATGTCATAACCCTCCTTGGGGCTCCCAAAGATGCCTTTTTCAAATATGCTCTTCGACATAGGTCTTCACCTATCATAGAATCTTCCATTTCTAACTTTTACATGTCATAGATTTGTCATAGTAATATGTCATAACTGTTTCGGTCAATATTCCCTTATAGACTATCCAAGATGCTGATACATGGAAAAATATTCCTACCACTAAGTGGGATGCCTATCTCCTCATGTGAGGACAAAATTATAACTTGTCACTTCCATGTAGGATGACACATCACCGTGCCAACTCCCACAAAATGACAACATAGGATTTGCATCCTAATTACACAATAGGCAATAAATAAATAAATACAATGTAATAATATAAGGAATTTACCAAGGTTGAGACACCTTAATTCCCAACATCTTGGATAGCATGGGAGAACTATCTTTGAATTCCTTTGCTGGATCGGTGAAATGAAGGCATGGGAAAGGAATTGGATGCAAAGTGCTAAAGGAAGCTCAGGGAGCAAGAAAATTGTCAAGGACATGTTGAGCTTGGAGCACGGATGGTAGGGACGTGATATTTGAGCAACCATGTCAGAATTTTGAGATACGATTGAGAAAGTCAATTAAGTTGTCAGATTTGTTATAAATTATTTTAAATAGTATTTTATTATAAATATATAATATTATATATGTACTTAATAACTTGTATTATATAGAATATAATACTTGATTATAAATATAAGTATAATATAAATTATATATAATTAATAATAATAAAATAACAATTTTTTTGAAATATTAAATATTAAAAAATAAATATACCATGTTACAATATATTATTATTTAAAAAGTATATTAAATAATTTATAGTATATATTGTTATAATAGACATTATATATTATATATAAAATAAATATAATTAAATTACAATTAAATAATTAATATAAATATATAATTTATAACTTAATATTATTTTAAAAATATAGATAAAATATTAAAAACTAAATAGGTCATTGTTTCTATTTTTATTTTTACATATAATTATTACAAATTATCAAATTTATTAATATTCTAGCTCTCATCATTAATTAGTCTAAATTAATTATTACCATAACTTAACATACCTTAAAAGGAAATTAACAAGTTCTTAACATTAATTTGCCTATGGCATACCCACTCCAAGCACTAACATCCTTCTCTCAAATATTAATCTCTTACAAATATATGCATGCTTTGCGTGCATCTTCATAGGTAGGAATGATAGGTCCTTTAGAAATGGCTTTCAATAGTCATCCACTTGTGTCCGTCATGTAATGAAAGACCCCATAATTTTTTTTTTAAATGGGAAATATGAATGGGAAAATCTACATTAAATAAAACATGTCTAAACCAATAAAGAAAACTCTCCCATTAGTAATTTCCTACAGCCACGCAATATCCAGTGATAATGTTATTAATCGTTCACATGGACAATGTCTGTCTCCCCCTTAAAAATAGAAATTCTGCTTCAACCTCCACATTCGTGTCCACCGGAAATATATCATGGTAAATGAAAAATGACAAATGGAAAATCAAAAATATGAGCAACTCAGATGATTTTGATCATCTTGTACACTTCTCCTTAAATATTAAACGTTGATCTAACGAGTCAGGTATTGGTTTGTCAAAGGCAATGCCTTCAGCCTAATTACATTTGAAAAATAATAATTAATATAAACTAATAATAATATAAGACATATTTGCCAAGATTTCATAGGCTCGTGATTTGATGATATTAGCCGAGTGCGAGCCCCAATTCAATTGAACAACAAATAGTTAAAGCTAAAGCGTGGTGGCAGCACCATAGGTACTCCTCCAATGCTCAGAAGCTGATGGGCTCTCCCACTTGAATGCTTCTCCTATCTCACTTGAGAAGCTCTACATTGAATGTGATCCCATGTTTCCACAAAGATCTTGTGGCCAACTAGTGTAGCCCAAATAGCATCTAGGGGCCAATTCTCCATTGGTAGAGGCCATAGAATTTTTAGTTCATCTCAACTACAATCATACTCAATCAATCCTCTTTTAGAAAAGCCATAGAAGCATCCAAATGCACTTACAACCCAGAGAGATTTGTGGAATCTGTTCTCTATAGTTTTCCAACATCTGTTGTAGGAATCAAAAATATGAATGGATTGTTGATAACTGAGAGGGGGGGTGAATCAGTTATCCTAATTATTTCCCTTATTGAAGTTTCTTTTTAATTGATGCAGCATAGAATCAAACACAAAAACATTAATCATAAAATAAGAAACACATGACACAGTATTTTTGACGTGGAAACCCTGTTAAGGGAGAAAACCACGGGGTGATTAACCCAAAAATTATTCTCTGTTAGAAGAATAGGAAATTACAAAAATGGCACTTGCCAATTAGGGCTCACTGCCTGAGCACACTGCTCACAAGAGGCCCACTGCCTACAAGAAGACACACTGTCTACAAAGTGATAAGAATCACAGTTTTGAACTGATTTGAAGCATCTGCATATGCTGGAGTTCAGTTCCGGTTAGGCTCAGTACACTAATCTGCTGCACTTCATCTTTCCTCTGTTCTTTATTCTGCTATCTTTCACATACCGGATCCTTTTTGCTACCTCTGCTCTATTCTGGACTTATTCGCATATATCTTCACACCATCACACCCTTCACAACTAAATCCATCCTCTATATATATCCGCACAAGTAATTTCATCACCTTTCTAGTCGGCATCCGGAACAGTCTAGTTTCTTACAAACTTTTGTTCTGTCGGCTGAATCCTTCCTCACCAAGCAATGCGGATCAAGTATATACTTGTAGATATCATTAATCATGTCGGCCAAACATGATTCATGCCTTCACAACCTCTGTCATCAACAGTAACACATCCGGAAAGCAGTCTGATACTCTGCCAGTCAGTTCTTCCTCTATTTTCACTGTCTCTCAGGAATCCGGTACTCAACCATTCATATCTTTTTCCTTGTCCATCACCGGAGGCTAAATCCTTGGAATATACCACTCAAGATAGTCCTCTTGACTTCCCCAAATCCGCACTGCACCAAGACACTTCCTCTGAGAGATCCGGACCAATCTGTCAGACCTTGCCACATGCTCTGTTCTTCTTCACCGGACCACAACATTCTTTATTCTGACTTCCGGTAGAGACACATTATGACTTGCGGATATGTGGGATGACCTTTGTTGCCATCAATGACAACAACCATGAATCCATATAGTGTCTCTTGCCAACAATCTCCCCCTTTGGCATTGATGGCAACACTTAGTGAAAAATGACTAAGTGTTTACACTATGCTCCCCCTTTGCTGATGCTCTGTCTTTATATACAATTTTCGGAACTCCCCCTTAGTTGGATTCCTCATTTTTCACTGCTCCTCACTCCCCCTTTGACATCAATGGCAAAGGGTGGGGTCCGCACACCAAAATTTTCAAAAATTTTCTATACATAGCCGCATATTTTCATACTCACATATACTGAAGAATGTCTGCAAAGGATGTCTGCAATTGGATCATTTCTGTAGCCCAGCTTTGCTTCATTCTGTCCAAAATTGAAATGTGACCACTCAACAAAAATGCAAACGCTTCTGCCTGCTTGAGATCTGTCGGATCTTTTGTTTGGGCGGTGGTCTGAGCATCACTGATGGCCTCATGCATAGTTTCCAACTTAGGGATTATAATCCTTCTAAGTTCTCCCATCCGGTTGGTGATGTTCTTCCTTTCCTTCTCAAGATTCTTTATTTCATTCAAGACTGCAATAGTCTGACATTCTTGATTTATTATGGAGGAAGAGAGAGGATCAAAACTTTGAGATAAGCTTTGTAGCTTATCCTGTTCCTCTTTTATTTTCTTGTCAAATGCTGCTGTTGCCTTTGACCAGGATATACAAAATTTGTAGATGTCACCGCCATCCTTAAGAGCATTCTCTAAGCTCTTTATTCCAATGCTTACAATCTTCCTATCCTTAGAGATTAATTCTAATATTTCTGAAAATCTTTTATCCAAAAATTCCTTCCGGACCTTTTCTTCAGCTGATTTTTCTAGAGAATCAAAATGTGTATCAACACTGCTAACTAAGGTTTTTAGATTACTGGAAGAGGAGGCTGTCGGATCTATCTGGATTGATGGCATGATCTTTACAAGTACTCCGGAAGCAGCCTCTATCAACTCACAGTCTTCCATATGAGACTTCAGGAGCTTTTCATTTGCCTTGGCATTTGCAAATGAAGCTATCTTCATTGTTTGTACCGGAGAGAGAGTCAAAATCAAATGGGCCTTTTAGAAGCTCCGGTTCATCAATCTCTAAAGTTTCTTTGCTCAAAAATTGTTGAACAGTTTGTGCAGTGTCTCTTGCCGAAGACAGATGTTTCTTTTCTTCTGCAGTCTTAGAACTGTCAACCTCTTTGTCTTTCACCACTGCTTCCTTCTCCTGTAATTGCTCTTCTTCTTTGGATCTGGAGACTGTAGGGGAAACCGGAGGAGAGATGTTTGTCTGTTCAGGGCTCACTTCTTCCGGAACAGATGATTCCAAATCAGCAGCTGTTTCTGCACCTAAGTCCTCTACAACAGGAAGATTGAACCTTTTGAAGGCCTTCCGGAGGATCTCTTCTGTCTCTTGGGCCACTCGGTCAGTCTCACCAAGCATGAGTTGATTCATCCTGGCTTTACTTCTGAACTCATCTTTGCAGTCCTTGAAGATAATGTTCATTGTCTTGGGATCAATTTGAGGATATAGCTGAATAGCTATCTGCTCCTGGATCTCAAGATCTTTAGCATGAGCATTATTCTTTCTTACTTCCAATTCCTTTTCTAGGCTTTTAGGAATAAGAGATATGATCTCAATGAAAGCCTTATTATATATGTTCAGATATTTAACTGTGGCTTCCTGTAGAGTCTTTTGGTCAGCCTCACTGAAGTCATCATAGGATTCAGTCATTGGTTGAAGGTTTCCATCCACCGTGACCGACTTGATTATGCTCTCTAGAGACAGAGTGGGCTTTTCAACAGATACCTCTGCCATTTCATCCTTGTCTTGGCCTGTGGAGGGCTTACCGGATCCTTTCTTCTTCTGTTTCTTTATTTCTCTTACTCCCTCATCTGACTCTGTTTCCTCTTCATCCTTTTGGCTTCCATAAGCCCTTGTGGCTTTTGTCTTGGATCTCTTACCGGATGTCTGAACTTCCGGTTTTGAACTTTTGGTTGTGGGAGGTGCAGATCTCTTTGATGATCTGGTCCGGGTGGGAGCTTCAACCGGAGCACTTTCTTTACTTTTCTCTTCTTCCTCAGCCTTCCTCCTCTTTTCCTGGCTGGCATCAAGTGCCTCTTTTGAGATGCCTAGGCCTTGAGCAATGTGCTCTACTTCTTTTCTCAGCTTTCTTTTAATCTCAGGTTCCCTGAGTTCTACATGTATTTTTACACTCAGCTCCTCAAAGGTTCCAAACCTTTCTGCCTTAGGATCTTTGGGCTGACTTAGCATGTGTTGAACATGCAGCTCCACTATCTGTTCATCCACTTCATACCCCATGGGCATGATCTAGACAGTCCTTGGCTCCACTGCCTCCATTAGGCACTGATCAGTGTCAACCATAAAGCACACTGAGTCTTTGTATTTTTCAACAAGAGACTGGGGAATTCTCTCTCTTGCTTGCATCATGCTTTGAAAGTTTTTGAAGTATCCCCATAGAGCTGAATTTCTCGCTTTTGCATCCCCAAGTCCATGCAAATAGTCTCTTATCTGGACTGCAACAGGTTTGTCATTCTGCCATACCCATCCACTTGATCCGGGTAGCTCATTCATGAAGTAGAAGAATAGACATACAATAAGAGTACCATACTTAAAGGAATTCTTCTTATCCTTCTTGATTTTCTGTATATTTTCCATTAATTGGCTTAGCAGTAGTTCGCAGAGATCATATTCTGCATTCTTTCTTAGCATTTCATAGGCAGTGTATACTGCAGTTTCGGATACAGAATTCTCCCTGCTGGAGTGATAGATCTTGTATCCTATTATCATTGATGCATATTTGATATCCGGATCCGAAATATCTTCAATGGTCATTGCCCTCTTATCAAATTTTGATCCGGTGGCCTCAGTTACAATGTTGTTCTTGACAGATTTGAGGATAGGTACCCCTCCGGAAGAGTATAGACCAGTTACTGCTCTAATTGCCTCTTTTGTGATCTTGCAGGGTCTATCTAGCCATAGAAAGTTGTCATGCATCCTGCTCAGTACATACCGGACCCATTCATCTTCTTCAAAGCAGGGGAAATGAATAAATTGCTCAAATTGTTTCTTCTGGATATCCTTATACTCTGGTTTAAGCTCAAAAGCATTGTCTATCAGTTGCTTGTGATAGAGGTCTCTTAATTTGAATTCCCCAAATTCCTCAATGCTTGCATGTATGTAAACCCTAATGTCTTCGGTATGTAAAACTCCGTGAGGAACACTAGAGAAGGCTCCTAGTGGATCTACCTCCAATGATTTGTAGGGATGTTTCTTGAATGAGGGGCGAGGTCTATCAGAGATCTTAACTATGTTTGGAGTAGCCATTCTTCAAAGATTTGCAGTGAGGTAATGAAAAACAGAGAATACCTTATGCGCCTTCGGTTTGCACGGAGTGGTTGGATTGATTTCTTTATGCAATAACTTCGGCAGGAGATCCTTGGTGTGCTTGATGAACCTTGTTGCAGAGCTCCACTTTTCGCTTTTTCTCGAGTGCAGAATGAGCAAATGACCTTTGAGAAATCCCTTAAATTGCTCCGCGAACCCTAATATCTGTCTACAATAAATGCTTCACCTACATCATTCTGGTTTGCCTTGTCTGGATAGTTTGGAGTATCTCGGATTAGTCCTGATCTGTGGATATCATCCGGATCTTTCAATCATGAATAAATCGAGGTAACATATTACAAGAACATCCCAAAACACTCTGTCCAATCCGCAGAACAAGATAGTGCATTTCCGGATCTTTCCGGACCTTTTTGTAATCCTTTATCATACCGGAGCATCTCCCTGAATAGGTCTTATTTGATCGATCACAGCTTCTTCATAACTCCATGCGGACCTCTGAAAACTTGACTGAAGTATCTCAAGACTCATATCTACAAACCCTTTGATCCGCATCTTGTGCCACATCCGGCACCACTTGTTTGGCTGGGGGAACAAGATTTTCTTTGAGTCTCCCCCTGAGCCTGAGCTCACTTTTTAATTTCCGGAAGAAATATCAGCACCAGAGTCTGGTGCGGATCCAACCTCTACATTCTCTGAACTTTTCTTCACCCAAATCTTGCTCATCTGATTCCTAACCTCATCCGCATTCATCTTTTGTTTACCCTTGTCTTGATTCTGATTATACACCGGACCTCTTTTGTCCTGATTCTTGTTTCTGCAAACTTTAGCATTATGACCGGACCTATTGCAGATTTGGCAAATAACATTTCTTTGCATATTTGACTGATATCCTCTTGATCTGCATTGATTAGCCATATGACCTACTCTATTGCATGTGAAGCATCTACCTTTGAATGATTTGTTTACTTGCATAATTCTGCATTCATGGGATTTGTGTCCATACCTTTTGCAGTTGAAGCACTGTCCGGAGAAGGATGAATTAATCTGATTCATTCTCATTCTGCACTGATTAGCTTTGTGACCAAAGTGGTTGCAGCTGTGGCAGTATCCATTGAAGGATGGATATCTTTGAGCATTTGGCTGTCTTACCGGAGGTCTTCTAGGCCTGCTCCTTGGATTTTCTGATCCAAGATTCTTCTGACCGGATCCGGAGCTTTCTCCTTTCTCATATCCCAAACCATACTTGTCATCTGTCCTCTTTTGACTTCCAAGAAGAACTTCAAGTTGAGCAGAACTTATCTTGAATTTCTCTTTATATTCATTTGCTGTTTGAAGGTCTCTTTTGAGAGAGGCAATTTGATCCTCAAGTTTTCCTTCATTATCTTTGGCATCTTCAAGATCAGATTCAAGATGTATGATAATCCTGTCCATCTGGTGGCATTCTTCTGATTTTTCTTTAAGAGATTGTCTTAGATTGTCTTCAGCCTTTCTTTTTTCTTCAATCTCTTGAGTAAACTTTATAGTTCCTGATTCCATTTCATGTCTTAACATAATGACTTCTTTTGATAACTTTTCACATAACTTGGTTTGCTCAGTCAATTCTTCATTTGTATTGCTTTCTTCACTTTGTCTTGCCAACTGTTGGAGCAGCTCCTTTCTCTTTTTCATAGAGAGACTTAGTTTGTCTTTTAATTCTCTCATGAATTCATCAGCCTGTTTGAGTCTTTCCTTTAATTCACTGACTTCAGAATTTGACTGTTCAAGATCCTCAAGAGCAGTCTTGAGTTGCTCCATTAGACCATATGCATCCATTTGAAATCCCAGATCTTCCTCAAGCTGTTAGGCTCTATTAGGAGGAACTTAGCTCTGATACCAATTGTTGATAACTGAGAGGGGGGGTGAATCAGTTATCCTAATTATTTCCCTTATTGAAGTTTCTTTTTAATTGATGCAGCATAGAATCAAACACAAAAACATTAATCATAAAATAAGAAACACATGACACAGTATTTTTGACGTGGAAACCCTGTTAAGGGAGAAAACCACGGGGTGATTAACCCAAAAATTATTCTCTGTTAGAAGAATAGGAAATTACAAAAATGGCACTTGCCAATTAGGGCTCACTGCCTGAGCACACTGCTCACAAGAGGCCCACTGCCTACAAGAAGACACACTGTCTACAAAGTGATAAGAATCACAGTTTTGAACTGATTTGAAGCATCTGCATATGCTGGAGTTCAGTTCCGGTTAGGCTCAGTACACTGATCTGCTGCACTTCATCTTTCCTCTGTTCTTTATTCTGCTATCTTTCACATACCGGATCCTTTTTGCTACCTCTGCTCTATTCTGGACTTATTCGCATATATCTTCACACCATCACACCCTTCACAACTAAATCCGTCCTCTATATATATCCGCACAAGTAATTTCATCACCTTTCTAGTCGGCATCCGGAACAGTCTAGTTTCTTACAAACTTTTGTTCTGTCGGCTGAATCCTTCCTCACCAAGCAATGCGGATCAAGCATATACTTGTAGATATCATTAATCATGTTGGCCAAACATGATTCATGCCTTCACAACCTCTGTCATCAACAGTAACACATCCGGAAAGCAGTCTGATACTCTGCCAGTCAGTTCTTCCTCTGTTTTCACTGTCTCTCAGGAATCTGGTACTCAACCATTCATATCTTTTTCCTTGTCCATCACCGGAGGCTAAATCCTTGGAATATACCACTCAAGGTAGTCCTCTTGACTTCCCCAAATCCGCACTGTACCAAGACACTTCCTCTGAGAGATCCGGACCAATCTGTCGGACCTTGCCACATGCTCTGTTCTTCTTCACCGGACCACAACATTCTTTATTCTGACTTCCGGTAGAGACACATTATGACTTGCGGATATGTGGGATGACCTTTGTTGCCATCAATGACAACAACCATGAATCCATATAGTGTCTCTTGCCAACATGGATGGCCCACCCTGTGGTATCACAAAAAACTTGCCATGAGAAAAAACACTATTATAGTAGCAGTTGTCCATGGGGATGTAAATGTTGAGGAGAATATCCCACTTGTCCTCTGCATATCATAAACTATAGCAGTGTGGATGGGATCATCATGGCACCTACAGAGGGTTTTGTCAGCCCTATAAACTGACATTCAGGCATCTCAACCTGATGCCATTTGGAACAAGAGAAATTGTACATCCATAAATAATTTCTTTTTGTTCTCAAGGGATGATTTGTTAAGATACAAATGATCAAAACTAGTTTTTGTTTCACATAACTGTAGTGATTGATGACTGGAATTCCACTTGCAATTCCACATTCAAATGTTGAAGGCATGTGCAAAAGACTTTTGCATGTGTTCTCTGCTAGGTTGTATACTGTTACTATGTCATTAAAGTAATGTTTGTTGTTGATGAAACAAATGTGTTTCTTGGAAATCTTTAATCTTTTTCTTTCATGATAAAACCAAGGATTGTTTAATAGGGCATTCTAGCTTTTGCACACAAGCTTAAGTTTGTGATGAGAGTTCAACTTCACCCGAGAAAGTATTCCCTCCCAATGTCATCTAGATAACCAGATAGAGAATGCCACCAGTACACCACAAAGCAACCATACTCACAATAAACTTTTACCATGCTAATATGGCCTCCTACACACATTACCAAACTCTACCATTAATAATTTTCTCCACCAGTGCTCTTTTGCTAATGCATTAATGCCTCCCCTATTAAGAATTGCATGCAGAAGATATCAATTAAATGCAAATAAAGATTAAATAGAGGAATGAAAAATACACAGAAATAATAACAGCGAGAGACAATTTTTAACGTGGTTCACCCAATCTCAAGCTACATTCACCAACAGAGAGTACAATATTATTATCTAATAAATTGAATCGATTACAACCAGCAATCCTTGCAACTCAATACCACTGCAAATGCTACAATACAATATCCATGGAAACCCTAACCATTTGCCATTTTAATCAAGACTTATGTTAGTTAGAAAATAGGGTTTTGTTTTATGTTGGCCAATAGAAAAATAACTCCTAACACCTTTATAAAATAATAAAAGTCATTTGAGGTTTCAAAGGCATAGCCCCTCAACCTCGCCCCATATCGCGACATGGAGCATAGTAAGGGTGCTGCCCCTTGACCCTGTCTTGGGGGCACTGCCCCCAAACTCTCATTAAATAATTTGGGGGATAACTGTGCCGATAAAAGTGGGGAGAATTTAACCTCCGAGTTTGATTTGTCTCCATATAACAACAATCTCCCACTTAGAGACTAGTCAGACTCCACAACATATCATATCCATCTTGGAGGCTGATCATAACACTACTGACCTTGTAGCTCCCACTGAAAATAAACACCCTGGACCCTACTATTCTAATTTTATTGTTTTCAGTCTTGAATACCAACCAAAGATGAAGAGGAGCTCAACTTCTCCCTTGTCACTGCCTTCATAAACATATCCACTAGATTTTCCTCTATATGTGTCTTTTCTAGCCATTACTATCCATCATCCAACACTGACTGAATGAAGTGAACCTTAGTTGTATGTGTTTGGTCTTTGAATGCAAGACATAATTCTTTGCAAGATGTATGGCACTCTGACTATCTATAAATAAATAACTATTAGCATGTTGTTTTCTAAATTCTTCCATGAAATATTACAACCATATCATCTCCTTGCTTGCCTCTATTGCAGCTATATACTCTTCCTCCATAGTGGATAAAGAAACCAAATTTTGTGCAACCTAAAGATCCAACTCACTGTTGTCCCACCTACAATAAAGACATAACCCATAGTACTCTGCTTGGTATCAATATCCCCTACCGAATCTAAGTCCACATAGCCTCCTAAATCAGTATTAGAGATCCCAAAACATAAATGTTTATTAGATGTACCTCTCAAATATCTGAGAATCCATTTTACCACATTCTAATGCTCCAATTTGGGATTACTCATATACCTGCTTACGACTCTTACAACATGTGCAATATCTGGTCTCGTACATACCATGGCGTACATTAAACTTCCTACAGCTGAAGCATATCCTACCTTGGATATTTTTTATTCCTCTTCTTCTATCTTAGGACACATCTCTTTAGTCAATTTCAAATGACTAGGCAAAGGTGTGCTGACAGATTTTACATTATCCATATGGAATCTCTATTACACCTTTTCAACATAATCATCCTGAGATAGAGTCAATTTTCTATTCTTCTTATCTCTACAATTTTTCATACCAAGGATTTGTTTGGCTGCCCCCAAATCCTTCATATCAAATGATTGTGCTAAGTATTGTTTGAACTCTCTTATGTGATCCATGTTAGACTCTTCTACAAGTATGTCATTAACATATAAACATAAAATAATGTAGCTGTCATTATCCAACCTCTTAAAATAAACACAATGGTTAGAATTACACCGGTTGGAGACTTGCTTAGCCATAAAACTATCAAATTTTAAATAACATTGCCGAGGTGCTTGTTTCAATCCATATAAACTCTTCTTCAATATGCATACCAATTTCTCATTACCTTTGACGTCAAATGCCTATGGTTGTTCCATATATATCTCCTCCTCCAAATCACCATAGGGAAAGATAGTTTTCACATCTAAATGTTCCAAATGCAAATCTTCAACAACCACAATACTTAAAACAGTACAAATAGAAGTCATCCTAACAACCAGAGAAAAAATCTCATCAAAATCAATCACTTTTTTCTATGCAAATCCTTTTACAACTAACCTAGCTTTAAATCTTCTCTTTCCTCTATCTTCCCCTTTTAGCCTATAAACCCATTTGTTTGGTAAAACCTTTTTACCTGCAGGCAACTTATATAATTTTTAAGTCTGATTTTTCAGCAAGGAGTCCATTTCTTCTTTCATTGCAAGCTCCCACTAAACCCTTGTATCCACCTGCATAGCTTCATCATACCTTTCTAGTTCACTAGCATCTGTTAACAAAATACAATACAAAGAGGGAGAAAACCTTTCAGGAGGTATACTTAGCCTTGTTGACCATCTAACATTCACTAGAGTTTGTGGTATTTCTTGTTATTGTTGCAAAGCATGAGGAACCATTGGAACATCATTATTTAGAGTATCATCCAACACCACATAATCCTTTTCTTTCTTCTCATGTTACTGCAACTAATCTTTGTACACCACCTTCTCATTGAATAGATCCCTTCTTCTCACAATTTTTAGATTTTCAACATCCTAAAGCCTATAACCAAATTTATCAATGTCATATCCAATGAAGATACACTTTTTTGATTTTGCATCTAGCTTGGTTCTATTTTCAGAATTTGCATGTGTAAATGCTTCACATCTAAAGGTTTTGAGAAAAGAATAATTCACCTTCTTACCTATCCATGCTTCCTTTGGAATACCACAACCCAAAGGAACTAAAGGACCTCTAGTAATTAAATATACATCAGTATTGACAGCCTCTGCCCACATGTTTAAAGATAGCCCAACATGTAATCTCATGCCTCTTGCACGCTCCATTATTGTCCTATTCATGCACTCAGCCACTCCATTTTCTTATGGAGTCTCTGGAACTATTTTTTTCCTATGAATTCCATTAAAGGAATAATAATCTTCAAATTCTTTGCTACAATACTCACCACCATTATTAGATCTAAGACATTTTAATCTTTTACCCATCTCATTCTGAACCAAGCTTCTCCATTTCTTAAATGTTTCAAATACATCAAATTTCTGCCTAAGAAAATAAATCCAAACCTTCCTAGTTGCATCATCTATGAATGTAACAAAATACTAAGAGCCACTGAGAGAAGATACTTGAGCTGGTCCCCATACATCTGTATGCACAAGCTGCAACTTGTCATCTTTCTTTTTCTTCCAATCCTTGAGAAAACTAACTCTCTTTTGTTTGCCATACACACAACCTTCACAAAAATCCATATTAATACATCTCAAACCTGGTAAAACTTTCTTAGAATGAAGTACCTTCATACATTTTTCACTCATATGCCCAAGTTTGTTATGCCAGAATGTTGTCTCAGAACCTGCAGTAACTATTTCAGTTTCTTCCTACAAACTTGCAACAACTGTTCCTGAACCTGTTTGTTTTTTCTTTGCAACACCTAAAGTAAAAGGAACAATATGACTTATACAAAGATATAAGGTACCTACTTTCACACCTTTTTCTACTATTAGGGCACCTCTTGAATCTTCCCAATTTTTATTATTAAAAGTAACTGTGCAACCTTCATCACCTAGCTACCCTACTGAAATTAAATTCCTACCTAGCCTTGGAATGTACCTTACCTCTTGTAGTAGCCAATGATCTTCCCATTCTGCAATTTAATCTTAATTCTTCCCTTTCCAACAATCTGACAGGGTTCATTATCTCCCAAATAAACCAGCCCAAAATCCCCTTGGACCTAATCAAGAAAATAACTTCTATGGGGCGTAGCATGAAATGAGGCCCCTGAATCTAAAACCCATGAATCATTAGCATTATCTAGGGAAAGAATCAAAGCATCATCTTCAGATTTATTACTTACCACATTTGCCTTCTTATTGCCTTCTTGTTTGTCTCCTTTATCTTCTGAGACTAGTAGTCTTTCTTCAGATGACTTGGTTTCCCACAGTACCAGCAATCTTTCTATCCTCTGGATTGGGACCTCTTGTCCTTTGATTTTACTTCTGACTTCCTATGACCTCTAGAACCTTTTCCTCTCCTTTGATCTGCCCCTGCATTCTACATTGAAAACACTACCTGATGTGGAACCTCCTAAGCTTTTCCATCGCATTTCCTCACTAAGGATAACACCAACAACATCATCAAATTTCAAAGTATTTGAACTAGAGACATAGTTATTTATAGCCATTACCAAGCTATTCTAGCTTTCTGACAAAGAACATAAAGCCAAGAGAGCTCTCACCTCTTCATTAAATTTCACTTTTACAGAAATTAACTAAGTGGTAATCATATTAAACTCATTTAAATGATTTATCATAGATCCACCTTCAATCATTTTCAGATTAAACAAATGCTTCATGAGAAATACCTTATTTGAGGCTGAGGGTTTTTCATACAATTTAGCCAAAGATTTTATCATTTCATTTATTGTCTTCGCTTTTGTTATATTAAATGTCATAGATGGTGTCAAGCACAACCAAATGGTTCCCAATCCTCATCAATCATTGTTGTTGGTAATATATGTATCCACAAAAGTCCTTAATTGATCTTTGAGATTTTATCTGGAGAGTTTAACTAGGTAGAAGGATTTCCCTTGGTATAAGAATGAAGTTTAGTGGGAGACATCTCAGAGGAAGCTCCTTCACAAGTAGAAATTTGGTCACTATCTATCTCTTTGTGGTGTTATTTTTACTACTGGGATTTCTATGAATAGTATTTGTGACTAGGAACACAAGTTTGTCTTTCTTGGGTTGTTGGGAGACATGTTACCACTAAGGTCCATGCAAAAAAGTTGAAGTTATACATTTGTATTTGCTGGAAGTTTTTTGGAATTAAAGTTGCATGTTTTTCTAGTTGGATTTTTACCAGTGTAATTTACATCTTCCTTGTCTATGATTTGACTATAACTATAATGATGAATTGATGTCAGGCTCCCAAAGAGGACAAAGATGATGATGATTTGGACCTATTTGGTGAAGAGAGAGAAGAAGAAGAAAAGCCAGTATAACAAAGGGTGGCATCCAAAAAAATATCTTCTAAAAAGAAAGAAAGTGGGTACTGATTGATTTCTCTGAACAATTCTATTTAGTGCTATGAGTTCAATAATTGATTATTTTTCTGTTACAAACATGTGCACAAAAGATGCATTTATTAACTTTGTTGCATGGCTTTAACAAATGGAAAATCTTTTGTTCTATTGGATGTCAAACCATGCTTATTTTTTTCTGGGGTGCTTGTAAGTGTCTAGTTTTTACAGATAATCTACTATATTATGTAAACTTCCTATTTATTTTGTTGGTCACTGATGATGGAATTCCATGAAACAACTGAGGTCACCCTTCATCTTCCACCAATGAACATCACACTAGCTCTCCTTGAATCTATTTGTATTTTTTGGGTTTATTCAACCATGTGATATGCAAGTGATTGTTTGCAAAATATATTTTGTCCAGAGTATTTGTGAATACTTTGTATTATTATCTACTTTTTGTAGACTAGTGAATACCTTTTTAATTTTTGGCTTACATTCTCTTCATTACAATACATGTAAATATAACTAAGCAACTCATTGTATTCTAATTGCATATATTCAATTTTGTTAAAAATTAAGTTTGAATGTAGGGTGATTAAAGGTGGACTATAGCTTACATAAGACAAATCTCAGAGATCACCACAACGTTCGTCTCCAATCTCCTCAATCTTACATAGGACCAAAAGTACTCGTTTACCATTGGTTGTGCCTTCGTCAAGGATGTGTTCATCAGTATAGAGAAATGGAGGGCAGCATTGGTAGTATATGACTTTTAGGAAGGTGAGGCCAACATTGGAGGCATTTTCAATAGAACTCTATTGTAGATGATGCATCATGCAGCATGTGTATATACGAGGGTGTAGAGAGGTCTAAGACTAGACTGTTATAATGCTTTCAACCACCATCTGAATGCACACAAGTTTCAACTGCCTATTAGAGTGGCTGATAGGGCTAAGGAAGTGTTTAAAGCTATTAGATTCCTACCGGTGCACTCTCTCCACTGCCTGAAGAGCACCATGACTCAAACTCTGATTAGCTTTCTATTTGTTTTGTTTTGTCTCATTGATATCGATGTAGCTACGTAAATCATATACTTTTTGGCTGCCAATGATACATCCTTGGCTTGCTTATGTAATTACTATCTTTTAATATTAATATATAGTATGGGTGGCTCCACCACCTTTTTTGGACTATAGCTTTAGCTATTTTTTCCTTATCCCAAATCTACTTCACTTTTCCTTCCTATTTTCCTCAATAGGAAAAGCAACTTGATTGCATGTGGTATATAATGATCCTTTCAATTCAAAAATGATTAAACAACTTTGTTTTGAAAATTTAGATGAATTTTAAATAAGCCTGATAAGAAGAAGAGATGTTTTATAATTGGGAATAGCTTAAACAGTTTCAGTTCTGATTTCCACTTTAGTGGAAGCCAAATCTGACCTAACAGTTAAAACTATTTAGTACGGAGTAGGTAGGGCTCTATGGTTACAGGTGGTAGCAAATATTTATGACACTTAGTTTTTAATTTTTTCTCTTACTTGTGGCCATTGTTTAGTTAAAGGGCACTTCTGATATAAATGAATGCTTATTGAGTGTCTAATAATCAAATATCTCAGAGTAGAGATGCTGATATTTATTTAAAAAAAATTATTGGTAAAGGGTTAAAATTATATAGTAGTGACTTGGCAAGACTTTCCATTTATAAGGTTGAATTGTCTTTTAAAAGAAATTGGCTATATTTAATCTCTAAACTTTTTTTCATCAGCAATGCAATATCCGCCTATTGGGTGCTAAGGCATTAGATGAATGGCAACTAGTAAGAGAACCTAAAATGGGTCACATGCTTAAATCCATCTTTGTCTAGAGCTACAAGAGCCAAGTAGTAAATATGCCAGACCTACTCAGGGTCTGCACAACCAATGTTTTTGGCCAAATGATTTTAAGCAAACAAGTTTTCACATCTGGCTTATTAAGTATTCTGCCTCGTCTAGGCATCCAGTACGGCCAAGGATATCTAGTAAGCAGACATAGTGATCTACAGTGCGTTCAATGCCATAAATGCTCTTCATAGAATTGAAGTAATCCCAACCTTCATCAGTTAACCCCATGTGGCTACACGTTGAAAGAACACCTACAAAATTTATATGGTTAGGTTTCATGCCTACAACTTGCATTTTTTCAAATAGTTTAAGAGCTCCCCTTCCTAGCCCATTTTGTGCATATCCTATAGTCAATGTTGTCCAGGCAACCACATCTCTTTCAAGCATTCTATTGCATACTTTTTCTGCATCGTCAATGGTTCTAGATCTGGAATACATGTTCAGTACACTTGTCATGCATTCTCTGTATGATTGCATTTTGCATACATAACAACAAGAGGAGTTACAACACAGACATCTGATTGGAATCCATACACCTCAAAAATATGATGTATTAGGATATGTTCAACATAGATTTGTTGAAAAGGAGTTAAAAAAAATTTAAGCGAATGCAACTCAAGTCAACATGCACTCTGACACATTGATTTATGCATTTTGTATGTTTTAGCTAGCAGATAACTCATTCGTTTTTAAATTATGGTCTGAATGGATGGCTTGTCAATGGTAAAACTCTGCTTGTTAAGAAACTTGAATTTTTGTTGCAACCATTTGCAGAGTTTTATAATTGCAATGTTTTGTACTACCATTGACTCAAAATTGTTTCAAGTAAGCTCTCTCATACTTGCTTACTCATGGGACTAAATCTATTGATTTATAGAATTTTATGTTTTCAATACCCTTAGATATTTAGGAAAATAGCAATATGCCATATCTTTTCATACTAGACTCTCTGCATAATCTATAGTTCTAGAAAGATGAAGTTGAATCAGATCATGATGTTTGTATGGATATGGACTCTCCCATTTTTGTTTTCTCGATGGGAGCCATGTGCTTTTCCATGCTATTCATTGGTTGGAACTTAAACCAAACAATGCATAAGTGTGTGTTTGCATACCATCTAAATTCTCCTATATTCAAGTGATTGAAAATGTTTTCATTTGAATGAGAATATGATCATGATATTTGATGTTTCACAGTCAATTTTATTATGATTATAGACATCAGAAAGATAGTCTATAGTTTTTATAGTCTATAATTTTTAGTTGTTTGATTTCAGGTGGAGCATTGGAGCATTGATGTTGGATGGAACTAACTTTTATAGAATTACAATCTTTTAAGTTCATCTATCTCATTTCCATTTTTTTTATGCAAGATAATTACTTACCTAGGTTTAAGTGTGAACTTTATTAATTTTACAGTTTATGCCATCATCTTTCACAGGTGTAAGAGGATAAAGTTTAAATTAACACATTGTTGGTTTCTCTTTGGAAAGGAATAGTATGTTAGAATATCTAAAAGTATCTATGTGCTTTAGGTTATAGATTCAATGTAAATAGTTTCACTTCTATTGTAAATACATTTGAATTATAACAGAGGTTTAATACAATTTGAATGCTTGTGTAGTAGATTTTTGATATTTGAGGCTTTCAGATGTGTTGGTGATTGTTTTGATGCAATCATAACAATAAGTTAAAATTCACATAGAATGAACTGAAACTATACTTGAAAGATAAGAAGGAATCGTTTAAGATTCACTTAATCCCAATTCTACAATGGTACTGTTGGTCAAATTCAGTTGGTCAATGTGAAGCTATAATGTTCAAGGGGCCTTACGTAGTTTAGGGTTTCTTTGTGGTTTACTGGACTCAAACTATGCAAAAAGATCATGAGATATGTTAAATTGTCTATTCCTTTTGCATACAAGTATTACTATGTTATAAAGTTGTGAATGAGTTTTCTAGTTATTGCATCTTTCTTCTTTATATTTTTATGAAAACTTATCTACTTTTAACTCTGTTGTTCATGCTTCTTCAAATATGAGACAAATTTCCTTCAAATTTCTATGTTTTCAGCTAAATATTTCAGATGGGTTGGGAAAAGTTAAAAAGATCTAATCTAAACCTCATTTACTCTACTGAAGGATCTAATTGTTCTGTTATGCACTATGTAAATCATATAGCAATTTGATCAAATCCACAGTAAAAAACCTTAAATGTAAGTTCTGAGCATTTTCACAAACATACATTTAAAATTGCAAGCTCTCAAAGAAAATATTTCAAAAAACACAAAGAAGAGCAGGAGAATACTCAGAAGATAGATGCAGAACTCTAGATTCTATTGTATTAGAAACAAACAGTCATACATGATTTACAATGTTGGAATGACTCTTAGTTTCATTGATCAAATTACAGAGAACTTACAAGCTTTACAGATACAATAAGGAAGCTAGACATTCCACGCACTCCTTACTACAGACAAACAGGTGACCTCCTTCTTCTACTTCTAAACTATGCTAAGCTAAAATCCCTGTGTTTTCCTAGAAATCCCTGTTGTAAATATTACAATGTATTAAGGCACAATATATAGACTTTCTAATTGTCCTCAATACAGCTCAAAACCCTAATGGTTAAGCAATGGTTCAAACCCTAGGTTACAGCATTAAATGGTGCAGAACTAGTTTTCCAAAAATATCTCTAAATATGTGTCAAATCTGGGCAAAATATGCCCCTTTCTAAAACCCTAGTAGCTCAGAAGTAAATTCTGCAACCTACATGTTATTATGTTTTATCTGCACTTGGGTCTTCTCATTGATGTCTCTTGACTTTCAGCTCTTCATCCTTATCTTCTCTTTGTTTCTAAAATCTGATTCTCCCCCCAGGACGTCATCGCCATTAAGTTTCATTTTCTTCCTCAGCTGTAAACCTACAAAAATAGACCAACAATAAGTACCATTAATTATTAAACAATGAGAAACAAAATACCTGTTAGATCCAAGTGGGGCTGAGCCAAAATTGCGGCCATCAGGTCAAAACCTACAAAAAATACATTTATACTGCACAATTATGTCAAAAACTTACCGGGTCAACCATCACGGACCAAAAATGATGCATACGCAGGGTCAAAAATGTGTCAAAAAACCCTAAAAAAAACCTACCGTTAAATGCTTACTGCCTATCGGTGCCAAAAAACCTTATCGGTGGGCCCTAAAAACTACCCACCGACCTCCTGTGTCTGGCCGAAAAATGGCCCTTTATATTCCTCTAATAGAAACAGTGCCCTCAAAGAATGACACGTGGCGCATTCCGCACGAGGGGCATATGAAACTGTTGGTTCACATGGAAGGTGACGCGTGGCAGCTTCCACAGGTGTTTGAAACTATCTCAAAACTTATTGAAACTCTTCAGACTCATGTGAAAAAAAGACACGTGTCATCCTTCACGTAGTTGCTAGGGGCTATTGAGAAACATGCGGAAGCTCTCCTGAAACCATTTGAGACTCTTGCGGAAAGTGACACTTGTCACTCTCCGCACGATTGTTGCAACCTTAAGAAACTGTTGGGGCACTTTGAAACTCTTTGAAACCGGCAGAGGGACCTACAGAGAGTGACACATGTCACACTCCACAGAGCTCTGGAAACTTTTTAGAAACTGCTCTGAAACTTTTTGAAACTGTTGAAGGGACCATGGAGAGCGACAAGTGGCACGCTCCGCGCTACTCATGAAACTATTGGAAACTTTTCAGAAACCATTGGAAACCACCTGTGGAAGGCACCACGTGGCATCTTTGGCGTCATTGCTGAAATTTTAAGGGGCAGGATGGGTCATACTTCAGAGTGTGACACTTGTCACACTCCGTGGGCCTTTGAAACATGTTTGAAACTTTTTGAAACTTTCACGGGGGGGACCACGTGGTGTCTTCCGCGCGGCTATTGAAACACTTAGAAACTCTTAAGAAACAATGCGGAAATTTTTGGAGGGACCTGCAGATAGTGACACTTGTCACGCTCCGCACTGTCTATTTGAAACATATGGGGCTTCCCGTGGCTCTTGAAACTTTTAGACACTGTCGCAGAAGGCACCATGTGGCGTCTTCAGTGCAACACTTGAAACTACTTAGAAACTATAGGAAACTTTAAGGGGCTCTGCGGAGGGTGACACGTGGCACACTCTGCACTACTCTTGCAACTACTAGAAACCTTTTAAAGAAACCACCAGGAAACTTTGGAGACTATGGCAGAAGGTACCACGTGGCATCTTCTGCACAACTCTTGAAACTGTTAAGAAACTGCAAAGGGGACCTGCGGAAAGCGACACTTAGTGTGCTCCGTGCAATCGTTAGATACTGTTAAGACTCTTTAAAGGGACCCGTCGGGAAACTTTGAAGGTCCTGCGGATAGTGACACTTGTCACTCTCTGCGCTGCTTATACGGGACTCTCCGCGGCTGCTGAAACTTTTTAGAAACCGTCACAGAAGGCACCACGTGGTGTCTTCTGCGCAACACTTGAAACTGCTTGGAAACTATAGGAAACTTTAAGGGGCTCTGCGGAGGGTGACACGTGGCACACTCCGCACTACTCTTGCAACTACTAGAAAACTTTTAATGAAACCACTGGGAAACTTTGGAGACTATGGCAGAAGGCGCCACATGGCATCTTCCGCACAACTCTTGAAACTGTTAAGAAACTGCAAAGGGGACCCGCGGAAACTGACACTTGGCGCGCTCCGTGCGATCGTTAGAAACTGTTAAGACTCTTTTGGAAACTGTTTGACTCCTCCGCATGGCTTTGAAACTTTAGGAAACTTTAAGAAACTATTTGGAAACTATTTAAACCCTGTGGATGGTTTAAAATTAAAGGGGCTATTGCGGAAGGTGACAATTGTCTCCTTCCATGTGACTCTGGAAACTGTTTGAAACTGCAGTGAAACTCATGCGGAATGTGACACTTGGCATGCTCTGCGCAGCCTGTGAAACACTTTAGAAACTATTTAATTAAATATTTGAAACTTTGCATTATTTAAACCTGATAGTGCATTTTACCAAAATGGGCATAACTTGAAAAATATGGTAAATTTTAAGACGGTTCAAAAAGTAACCCTAGCTCATTTTTGACAAAGAATCCAACTATACCATGTACTGGCACTCAAAATACATTTTCTCACTAATTTTATCAAAGTTTGCAAATTTCACTCTCTTTTCCCTTACCACCAAAGACAGACCCACAAAACAGAAGCAAAAAAGCAAAGCCACAGCAAGGGTCCCTATTTTGCTAAGGAGTAAAATGGGGCGTGTTGTGAACATCACAACAACTAGCAACCAAACAAAACCACCAAATCCAAGGCATTTAAGAAAACTAGATGAAATAAATGCATAACTTCCAACTATCCATCTTGCAAATTATTATTCAGCTTGAGACCTAAGGTATTCAATAAGGGTGCATGAATTTTTATTTTTAGTTTAATTGTGTGCACATGATTAATAAGCCTCATCTTGAAGATCAGTTGAACAAACCAGTGACTAATATTAGCCTACGTAGGTGAGGATATTCCCTCATAGCCGACCGGATAGAGCCTTGCTGCCAGCGAGTGTCTATAGCCCCGGCAAGGTTATCGTTGCAATTCTCCTAAGTAGAGCCCCACCGCCAGCGAGTGTCTATAGCCCCGGTAGAGTTACTTAGATGGCTTAATCTAGATTTTCAGTATAATCTACTTTATTTATTTTTATTTATTTATTTATTTTTTATTTGATTTTGAAAGTGATTTCACAAGATATAGCAATTTGTAGCTTCATGATGCAAGGAGTGGACACTTGCTAAAATAAAGCTGAGAATTGTAATGGTAGTGAGGGTAACCTCTGATTTTTCACCTAATATCTACACTGGTAGGTTCAACAAACCCAAGGATTTTAGGTGTGTCATCGTGAGAAACTTACTTCGAATTCTCAATCACATTTATTGAATACGAAATTTCAGAAGATAAATAACTCTCTACATTCATGATAGTCACAAAAGGCTATGCACAAATTAAAAATAATTAATCTGAATATCCTAAATTTATACTATTTTCAATGGTTGCTAGTTTTCTCCTTAATACTCTAAAGTAAAATAAAGATCCCTGCTGAGGAGAAAACAACAAACCAACAAACAGGCTATACAAGAAAAACAAAAGACAGAAATAAAAGCAAAAGGAGACTGTACAAACAAAAACAAAACAAACAGAAAGAAACAGAAGGAAACTAAAACTATACAAACAGCTAACCTAAAAAAGGAAACAGCAAAAGAAGAATCAGACATTACTTACACTATATTACACTAAAATGGACTACCCTTTACCTCAGGCCTGGAAGTAGTGTTTCAAATGTTGGCCATTAACTGGCAATGGCACGTCTTCTCCAGTCAAGGTCTTAAGTCTAAATGTATTGTCTCCTATTATCTCTGAGACTTGTAATGGACCTAACCATAGTTTATCAAATTTTTCATGGCTTCCTTTCTTTTCATGTGCTTTGTCCCAGCATAGCACTAAGTATGATATCCTAAATGTTTTGACTCTTGCCCTTTTATCAAACCACCTCTTAACAACCGCTTGGTGTTTGGCAAACTTCTTGATGGCTTGACCTCTTTTCTCATCTAATTGTAGCATTTGTACTATTCTGGCTTCCCTATGGTTATCAAAGCCTAGATACTCATTGGCAAACTTCTAGGTTGGTATTCTCAGATTTACTGGGAGTATGGGATTAGTCCCATAAACTAAATGATAACGTGTGCTACCTAAAGCTGTCTTAAACTTGGTCCTATCTACCCATAATGCATATCTTAACAGGGTATTCCACTCTCTAGGACTCTTTGCAATCAACCTCTTGATTATATCTAACAAGATTTTGTTCGTTGATTCAACCAATCCATTTCCTTGAGGGTAATAATTTGAAGAAAACCTTAAAATGATCCCGTATTCAAATGCCCATTTAGAAAACTTTAAAGAAGAGAAAGCAGAGCCATTATCACATACCAATGAATAGGGAGTTCCAAACCTGGTGATGATGTTTTCTTCTAGAAACTTGATAACTACCTCAGTTGTAGAGAATTTGCAGCAGGTAGCCTCACTCCACCTTATACAATAGTCTATTACCGTCAGTATAAATTTGTGTCCTGCAGAAGATGGGGGATTGATGACTCCAATAAAATCCAAGCCCCACTATGCAAACAGTCTTGATTCAATCACAGGTTGTAGTGGATTGGCCTGATTTCTCCCTTTATCTACTACAGTCTGATAGGCGTGGCAACTTCTGATGTGACTCTCAGTGTCTTTGAACATCGTGGGCTAGTAATAGCCCACCCTCAGTATTTTGTGTGTTGTAGCTAGATGGGAACCATGGCCGGTTCCGTACTTGTCATGTAGTCCTGTCAACACTTTATCTACTTCAGCTCTATTTATGCATCTCAGATAAATTCCATCGTGGTTCTTCCTGAATAGAAGACCTCCTTGCACCATATATTTTTGTGCTTTAACCTTCAAAGATCTCCTCTGAGAAGCTTTCATTCTATTTGGGTACTTTCCAGCTATCAAGAAGGTGTTTAAATCATCATACCAGTCTGATGCGTTCTAGGAATTCAATACGTACTACTGTTTTATCAAATCTGGATCCGTATTTGCTATTGTTTGCACCAACGCCTGCCCTCTGACCAGCTTCATGGGAATGATTTCTATGTCAAACTCCTGCAACGTGGTGATCCATTTGGCTCTCTTTTCTCCAGGTTCGTTCTGTATCAGCAACATTTTTACCACTGCGTCTGGCACTATGGCTTTGACCTGGCTGTGCAGAATGTAGTGTCTAAATTTTTTCATAGCCTTCATTAATTCAAATGCCTGCCTCTCGGTGTCTAGATTCCTCAGCTGTGCATCCTTCTTTAACATAGCATTTAACGGTTGCACGATCTCTGCAAAACCCATGATAAACTTTCGAACAAAGTTAATTTTACCAAAAAATGATTTCAACTCTTTCCTACTGTTTGGTATTTGCAAATTTTTTATGGATTCTATTCTATCCGGATCAATTGAAATTCCATCTTCAAAAATGACATGGCCTAATAATTTACCTTCAGTTACGCCAAATATACATTTCTTAGGATTAAGGGAAATCCCATACCTTTCACATCGCTTGAGTATTTTCCTGAGATCTTCAGCGTGAGTGGATGCATCCTTGGAATACACAGTCAAATCATCCATATACACAACAATGCACTTACCTGATAATCCACAGAATGCAATGTCCATGGCTCTCTGAAAAGTGGCACCTGCATTGATCAGACCAAAAGGCATTCTTCTATATACATAATTTCCCCATTTACAAGTGAAGGTGGTTTTTAGTCTATCTTCCCTATCAATTAAGACATGGTTATAACCTGAAAAACCATCTAAAAAAGACATCATCTTTGCCCCATTTACTACTTGCAGCACTTTGTCTAACGGAGGCAGAGGATAATTATCCTTTTCGGATGCATTGTTTAAATTTCTAAAGTCTACGCATAACCTAATGTCTCTATTTTTCTTCCTCACTGGTACTAAGTTAGCTACCTAGACTGAATGTCTGACTGGGAAAATTATTCCAGCAAACAGCAATTTTTTAACTTCCTCAAAGATTAAAGGCTCCAGAATGGCGTTCACAGGGCTTTGTTTCTGTCTAAACGGCTTAACCTCTTTTCTTAAAGGTATTACGTGAGTTATGATGGACTCATCAAATGTTTTTAAGTCTTCATACGTCCATGCTATTACGTGTTTATAATCCTTCAGAACATCTAAAACCTCGTTTCTAATTTTCTCAAAGCAAGCCTTCCCAATTAGTACACTTTGTGGATTTTGCTCTGTCCCTAAGTTATGTAAATTACACTTACCCCCTTCTATTTTGGGCAAGTCCTTCTGTCTCATTACTCCATCAAAGTCAAAGATATGCTCTAATTCAATTACTCCTTTGGGTAAGAAGTTGCTCTTCAAGTTGATTATATCCTCTTCGTCCCATGTTATTTCAAGCCTTTCTTGCTCATCAATGATTTGAGCCTCAAATGCCTCATTACAAGTCAAAAAATTAATAATTTGTTGATCCCCCCCCAAATACCTGAAAGTGTGTAACATTGTCTGGTATACTGGGCACATTAACTAGCTCAACAACAAATCGTCTCAATCCTGACAGTGTCAATGGTTCTAATGTGCTAGCAGCAACTGCTAGCGCATCTGGCCTATGGTTCAGCGCTCTAGGGATATGCTCTAAGTTGAAAGCATCAAATGCATCTATTAAACCCCATACTCTGTGTCTATAACTAATCATTTTCTTATAATTGCAGGCATATAGTTTCCTCACTTGTCTGACTACTAACTCAGAGTCTGAAAATACTCTGATCATTTTCACCCTTTTCTTGATGGCCATGACAAGTCCTAAAATTAGGGCCTCATATTCAGTAATATTGTTAGTACAGGAAAATTGTAATCTATATGCTGCCAGATGTGATTTACCTTGAGGATCTATGAGTTCAACACCTGCACCCGTGCCTTGTCTTGATTTGGACCCATCACATTTTAACATCCACATGCCATTATTACTCTTATGACCTTTTATCTTGGCATGTTTTGTCTCTTTTATCGCCTGTGGGGTGTTGTCCTATTTATTCATGGGTTTTTTTGTTTAGTTAACTTGCGTATGTGTGTTTTTAGTTTGCAACTCAGAAAAACAACCACCCTTGTCCCTTATTTCTTCTCCTAAATCTAGAATCAGGGCATCTACATCATCCTAAACGTATTTCTGTGTTGGATCAGGATTCTCATTTTCCTCTTGTAACTCTACCCTCCCTATGCATTTTTTGTATTCATATTCAATGATGTCCTTGCATATTTCACAACTCTCCTTAGAATGTTGCCTATAATGGACTCTACACCTATTTTTATACAATTTACATTGGACCGGCAGATTGTGTTTAATGCACTCTTCCACCTCTCGTCTAATGGCATGACCAAATTTGTCTATTGCATTGTTTTCTTCATCTGAAGAATTTCCATCAGACTTAATGAATAATGCTGTCCTATTGCTGACACATTTTTTTTTTATGTTTAACATCATGATCTCTTCAATCTGCACCCATTGTTGGTAATTCTATAGACACCAAGTTCAATAGCAGCATATAATATTTCATTGGTTCGATTATACTCTGTTATCATATGTTTCATCCTGGGCTCTGCCTCTATTCTAATCTAGTTTGGGACACCTTTCCAAGGTAGCCACATATGTGAAAAGTCAGTGGCCATATATCCGTTTAATGTTTTGGACCAATCCCTACTCAGCAACATTCCATAATTTACGAGTATATCCACTACTTGAATATCAATGATTTGGCTTGCCCTAGGGTCTGAAGCTAATTGCATTTGAATGTTCATGAGTTCCCCTATCACGCTAACCTTAGTCTTATCTAATTGTGTGACAACCTTGGCAGATTTGGTGGGAGTCAACCTGAGAGTTTTACATATTCCTACGGGCATTATGTTGGCTAAGGCACCAGAGTCTACCATGCAATTATGTATATTCTTCCCACACAATCTAACATTTAACAAGAAAGGGGGAGTATCCCTCTTATCCGCATGTATTACTACATTTGTATTGGAAGGGTGCTCAACTTTCTTATTTTTTCTCTTTAGGTGGTGAATCCCTATTAGGAACAATTATATCAGCAGAAACCTCGTTTGTCATGGATGTATCCAGAGATTTTATAAAAGTATTTCTGATCCCTGGGGTCTTCAATAATTCATTTAGAGGTATACTGATCTTAATTTTCTTTATTTCCTCTGACAAGTAACTCATTAATCTTGTTGTCTCTATTGGTTTAGTTTTACTTGTTTGATCCTTTTGTACTGTTGTTCCGTTATTTGTGTGTTGATTAGCTTTAAGTATGGCAGGATTGTTGTTGGCATTCTAATCTGGGGGTGTATTGAAGTTATTCAGAGGAATGGAAGTGGTAAAAGGTCCTCCTAGCCTAGGGTTGTTCCTCAAATTGTAGGTATGGTTTTTATTTGTCTGTTGAAAGGCCTGCACCTCTTATGTTTCAGTTAATACCTCATTTTCAAATTCAAAAGGAAACTAAAAACTATTTAACACAAAGGCTGATTTAGGATAAAGATTTTCACAACAGTATGGTTCATCTTCTAGCAATTCATCCTCTTTCTCTTCTGCAGTTGCAAAGGTAAATGTTTCTAAGACTAATGTTGTGTCATATCCTGAGGGTACTACCTCATTACCCTTGGGAATGAGAAATTCAGAGGTAGGAGGCTGGACATCTATATTAAAAATGCTGGCTACTAAGTGGAACTATGGGCAGTTGTGCTCAGCATGGGCATTGGTATTGTGAAATCTGCACCAATTTTTGGGTGCTGTGCTGGCCATTTGGATGCCAGCCGCTTGTTTTGCATCATGATTATCTAGTTTTTCAAAAGGAGAAGCTAGAGTACCGTTGTTGGGCCCAGTGTTCCATGTCTTGGGTGGCCTAGGTTGATTCTGATTTCTGTTATTATTGCCCAGGTCCTATTATCTATCACTGGCCCTCTATTTTGCATTGGTTGCCCCTGGTTGGGGCCTTGATGCTGATTATAGTTTTGGTTCTGATTGTACTACTGATTTTGATTGAAACTATAGTTCTGATTGTGGCCTTGGTTGTGATTCTGATGTTGATTGTAATTTTGATTGCCTCTTCCATAGATGTTCTCGTTTCTTAGTTGTGTCACTTCGGTGGTTAACCTTTTCAAATGTGTAGTGATCTCTTTGATTTCTTCCCTATCCTCCTGTGCTTTTGCCACAGTTGTATCCCTAGGAGGTTGGAAGAAAGGCTGACCATTATTTTAACTATTATTCGAAGTGCTACCCGTGTAAGGAGTTATGGCTTGGATTGGGGTAGGACTATATACAGGTGTGTAAGAAGGAACCGGATTTAATAATGGAGTGTGATGCATAGGGTCTCCATTCCATGGTTGTGCCTGATTCTACACCCCAAAATTTCCTCCATTGACAAATGGGCTATAAGTTGTATGCCTCATCTCTTGATTTACTGAGGCTGCCTCTTTGTAGGCTTTGGATATTGAATATGTCAGGTTTTCTTTTGACAAGCATGGCAGTTAAAGGATCCAAGGCTGCATAGTACATAGCCAACAAAGGATCATCATCCATGATATAAGGGGCTACTAGCCTAGAGTAGGCCTTTTGAAATCTGTCATTGAAATTATCAATCAGCTCTCCCTCACCTCATTTTATAGCAGCCAATTTATGATGCAAAGCGCAAGGGTCAATGGGTCCTCTAAATCTTGACAGAAATGCTTCTTTCATAAGTGACCAGGAAGAAATGTAACCGTTGGGTAAGTTTACATACCAGTTAGAGGCTTGTTCATTAAAGGTGTAGGGAAACAATCTACACACAACATCCTCGTGCTCTAACATAGCCCTAAAACATGCTTCCTTAAATATTCTAATATGATCCTCTAGATCCTGATGCAACTGGTACTTGGGACATATCTCTTCTGGATTTTTGGGCATCTCATGATAATCATTGAAGAATATAGGAGAATGAACATTGAAATAAGCCATTGCAGGTGTTTGAGCTTGACCTGAACTTGTAGAAATACCTGGATTGATAGGTGGGATAGGATTTTTAGGAGGATTAGGACCTCCAGGAGTGCCTGAATCAAGATTTAAAGATCTAAATAGTGATCTGTCAGGACTCACAATACTACAGATGTTAAAAGGTGACCCAGGAGGTGTTCCAGATGAACTTCCTGCTTGTGATATTTTAGGATTCCAAATCAAAGGGCTCTTACCTCACCTTAAATCAGGTAGTTGCACAAATATATCTCCTGAACTGGATCTAGACCTGGTCACTCTATCACTGTTACTAGCCAGTTTGAAACAAACCCTAACTCAAGTCAAGCCCTCCTTCTAGCACCAGAAAACTGTTGGTGATTGTTTTGATGTAATCATAACAATAAGTTAAAATTCACATATAATGAACTGAAACTATACCTGAAAGATAAGAAGCAATCGTTTAAGATTCACTTAATCCCAAGTCTACAATGGTACTGTTGGTCAAATTTAGTTGTTCAATGTGAAGCTGTAATGTTCAAGGGGCCTTACGTAGTTTAGGGTTTCTTTGTGGTTTACTGGACTCAAACTATGCAAAAAAGATCATGAGATATGTCAAATTGTCTATTCCTTTTGCATACAAGTATTACTATGTTATAAAGCTGTGAATGAGTTTTCTGGTTATTGTAGCTTTCTTCTTTATATTTTTATGAAAACTTATCTACTTTTAACTCCGTTGTTCATGCTTCTTCAAATATGAAACAAATTTCTTTCAAATTTCTACGTTTTTAGCTAAATATTTCAGATGGGTTGGGAAAAGTTAGAAAGATCTAATCTAAACCTCATTTACTCTACCAAAGGATCTAATTGTTCTGTTATGCACTATGTAAATCATACAGCAATTTGATCAAATCCACAATAAAAAACCTTAAATGTAAGTTCTGAGCATTTTCACAAACATACATTTAAAATTGCAAGCTCTCAAAGAAAATATTTCAAAAAACACAAAGAAGAGCAGGAGAACACTCAGAAGATAGATGCAGAACTCTAGATTCTATTGTATTAGAAACAAACAGTCATACATGATTTACAATGTTGGAATGACTCTTAGTTTCATTGATCAAATTACAGAGAACTTACAAGCTTTACAGATACAATAAGGAAGCCAAACATTCCACGCACTCCTTACTGCAGACAAACAGGTGACCTCCTTCCTCTACTTCTAAACTATGCTAAGATAAAATCCTTGTGTTTTCCTAAAAATCCCTGTTGTAAATATTACAATGTATTAAGGCACAATATATATACTTTCTGATTGTCCTCAATACAGCTCAAAACCCTAATGGTTAAGCAATGGTTCAAACCCTAAGTTACAACATTAAATGGTGCAGAACCAGTTTCCCAAAAATATCTCTAAATATGTGTCAAATCTGGGCGAAAATATGCCCCTTTTTGAAACCCTAGTAGCTCAAAAGTAAATTCTGCAACCTACTTGTCATTATGTTTTATCTGCACTTGGGTCTTCGCATTGATGTCTCTTGACTTTCAGCTCTTCATCCTTATCTTCTCTTTGTTTTTGAAATCTGATACTCCCCCAGGACGTCATCGCCATTAAGTTTCAGTTTCTTCCTCAGCTGCAAACATGCAAAAATAGACCAGCAATAAGTACCATTGATTACTAAACAATGAGAAACAAAATACCTGTTAGATCCAAGTGGGGCTGAGCCAAAATTGTGGCCATCAGGTCAAAACCAACAAAAAATGCATTTATACTGCGCAACTGTGTGAAAAACTTACCGGGTCAACCATCGCGGACCAAAAATGATGCATACACAGGGTCAAAAATGTGTCGAAAAACCCTAAAAAAACCTACCGTTAAATGCTTGCTGCCTATCGGTGCCAAAAAACCTTATTGGCGGGCCCTAAAAATTGCCCACCGACCTCCTATGTCTAGCTGAAAAATGGCCCTTTATATTCCTCTAATAGAAACGGTGCCCTCAAAGAATGACACGTAGCACGTTCCGTGCGAGGGGCATATGAAACTGTTGGTTTACGTGGAAGGTGACATGTGGCAGCTTCCGTGGGCATTTGAAACTATCTCGAAACTTATTGAAACTCTTTAGACTCATGCGAAAAAAAGACACGTGTTGTCCTCCGCGCAGTTGCTAGGGGCTATTGAGAAACACGCGGAAGCTCTCCTAAAACCATTTGAGACTGTCATGGAAAGTGACACTTGTCACTCTCCGCACGATTGTTGCAACCTTAAGAAACTATTGGGGCACTTTGAAACTCTTTGAAACCGGCAAAGGGACCTGCAGAGAGTGACACATGTCGCACTCCGTAGAGCTCTGGAAACTTTTTAGAAACTGCTTCAAAACTTTTTGAAACTGTCGAAGGGACTATGGAGAGCGACAAGTGGTACGCTCCACGCTACTCGTGAAACCTTAAGAAACCGTTGGAAACCACCTGCGGAAGGTGCCATGTGGCGTCTTCCACGTCGTTGCTGAAATTTTAAGGGGCAGGGTGGGTCATACTTCAGAGTGTGACACTTGTCACACTCTGTGGGACTTTGAAACATGTTTGAAACTTTTTGAAACTTTCACAGGGGGGACCACGTGGTGTCTTCCGCGCGGCCGTTGAAACACTTAGAAACTCTTAAGAAACAATGTGGAAACTTTTGGAGGGACCTGCGAATAGTGACACTTGTCATTGTCTACACTGTCTGTTTGAAACATATGGGGCTTCCCGCAACTCTTGAAACTTTTAGACACTGTCACGGAAGGCGCCACGTGGCATCTTCCGCGCAACACTTGAAACTGCTTAGAAACTATAGGAAACTTTAAGGGGTTCTACGAAGGGTGACATGTGGCACACTCCGCATTACTCTTGCAACTGCTAGAAACCTTTTAAGGAAACCACCGGGAAACTTTGGAGACTACGGCAGAAGGCGCCACATGGTGTCTTCTGCACAACTCTTGAAACTGTTAAGAAACTGCAAAGGGGACCCACGGAAAGCGACACTTGGCGCACTCCGTGCGATTGTTAGAAACTATTAAGACTCTTTAAAGGGACTCGTTTGGAAACTTTAAAGGTCCTGCAGATAGTGACACTTGTCACTCTCCACGCTGCTTATACGGGACTCTCTGCGGCTACTAAAACTTTTTAGAAACCGTCGCAGAAGGCACCACATGGTGTCTTCCGCACAACACCTGAAACTGCTTAGAAACTATAGGAAACTTTAAGGGGCTCTGCGGAGGGTGCAACGTGGCACAGTCTGCACTACTCTTGCAACTGCTAGAAACCTTTTAACAAAACCACCAGGAAAATTTGGAGACTACGGCGGAAGGCACCACGTGGCGTCTTCTGCACAACTCTTGAAACTGTTAAGAAACTGCAAAGGGGACCCACGTAAAGTGACACTTGGCGCACTCCATGCAATTGTTAGAAACTATTAAGACTCTTTAAAGGGACCCATCGAGAATCTTTGAAGGTCTTGCAGATAGTGACACTTGTCACTCTTCGTGCTGCTTATACGGGACTCTCCATGGCTGCTGAAACTTTTTAGAAACCGTCGCAGAAGCCACCACATGGTGTCTTCCGCACAACACTTAAAACTACTTAGAAACTATAGGAAACTTTAAGGGGCTCTGTGGAGGGTGACACGTGGTACAGTCCGCACTACTCTTGCAATTGCTAGAAACCTTTTAACAAAACCACCTAGAAACTTTGGAGACTATGGCAGAAGGCACCACGTGGCGTCTTCCGCACAACTCTTGAAACTATTAAGAAACTGCAAAGGGGACCCGCGGAAAGCAACACTTGGCGCGCTCTGTGCGATCATTAGAAACTATTAAGACTCTTTTGGAAATTGTTTGACTCTTCTGCATGGTTTTGAAACTTTAGGAAACTTTAAGAAACTGTTTGGAAACTATTTAAAGCCCGTAGATGGTTTAAAATTAAAGGGGCTATTGCGGAAGGTGACACTTGTCTCCTTCCACGTGACTCTAAAAACTGTTTGAAACTGTAGTGAAACTCATGTGCAATGTGACACTTGGCATGCTCTGTGCAGCCTGTGAAACACTTTAGAAACTATTTAATTAAATATTTGAAACTTTGCATTATTTAAACCTGATAGTGCATTTTACCAAAATGGGCATAACTTGAAAAATATGGCAAATTTTAAGACGGTTCAAAAAGTAACCCTAGCTCATTTTTGACAAAGAATCCAACCATACCATGTACTGGCACTCAAAATGCATTTTCTCACTAATTTTATCAAAGTTTGCAAATTTCACTCTCCTTTCCCTTACCACCAAAGATAGACCCACAAAACAGAAGCAAAAAAGCAAGGCCACAGCAAGGGTCCCTATTTTGCTAAGGAGTAAAATGGGGCGTGTTGTGAACATCACAACAAGATGACTATGAAGTAGTTTTTCCTAAAAAAAACATAGGTAGATCAAACTTATCTATGCTTTTCTACTAGGGGCAACTTGGATTGTATATATGAATTGTTATCTTGGGGGCACATACTGCATGCACCAAGACTCATCAGGGTAGGTTATAACTTTGTTTAATTAGAATATCAATGTCTACCTTTAATGGTTTATTATTATCTTTGACATTCAAAATATAGATGTCTTTGCAAGCATTCATGTTTTCACATCAACTTTTTAATTTTAAGCATTTGATTTTAGAACTATAATGTTATTGTAGGCTTCTTCATAGTTGATATACAACATTGAAAACAAGCATCTAGCTCCAACAACGTGTCCACACAATTCTAGGCAAGGACTAAGTTGCCTTGCAACTCTTGTTTTTTGTTCCTTCTATGTAATGTCCCCTTATCACAACTCGAAATTTCTCAACCTTGTTCACAAATTTCAACTTGCAAGAAGAGAACATTAGTACACTAAATCTTTTGATCACTAATAAACATAAGATATATTCATCATATTGCTCTTTTACTCTTATATATATTTCATGATTCTAAGATTCACAATCTATGTTCACTATTTACACTATCAATTTCCTTTTGATCATTTCATTTCATATCTTCTACTACTAGACATTATTTGTCATTCACTAACTTTGAACATTATATATGCATCATCATTACATAATGTACACTCTCAATTTATATTTCTCAATTCTCTATTCTCATATTCACTTTATATTTCACTTTCTCTATTATTTTCTATCACTTGCATTTCAAATGCACTATCACTTGATATATCATATCATTATAACATCTTCCACTAATTCATGGATATCACATGAGAGTAGGGAGGGAGAATCTTTACCATTTTCCATTATGGGGCTCTATTATATCCTTAGTGTAATGATGCCTTTTGCATCCCTTTGCAGCCAAGGCCTCTAAGGTGACCTATCCTTGACCAATGATGACTTTTGCATCAATTGTGAACAAGGCCTCTATGTCACATTTATAGGTTGACCTATCCTTGGCACAATGATGCCTTCTGCATCACTTGCACACAAGGCCTCTATGTCATAATCCTTTGCATATGGTACCTTTTGTACTCATAATGTCAAAGGGCTCTAAATACCTATTGGTTAATGGCAAGGATCCTCTTCTACCTCCTCTCCTATGAGGTTTATGTGTTATTGCCTCAAGAAAGATATATGCATTCATGTTTATTGAAATAAACATATTGGCTATCTCTTCTTATGTCACTCATTAACATCCTATGATATTTGAGATGAGAGTTGCCACTATCCACCATGGGGCTCTAATGTCTCATATCCTTAGACTCAATTTCCATACTCTTAGAGTCAAGGCCTCTATGAGACTAACTACCCTTGAATGGCCTCTCAGACACTTACTCTCACTCTCATAAGAGGTTAATGGGTCACATAAGATCCATTACATTACTATGGTATATGACTATCTAAAAGAGACGATTGCTTACAAATCTGAATTTATCATAACGATACAACTCTGAACTTATCATAATGATACAAATACGAACTTATCATTGGAAATAAATGTAAAGAGGCATTCATACCTAATATACATACGATTGACTGATTTGAAAGTGGTAAATGATAGAAACTTACTTCTTGTTACAGCTTCTCATCTATGTAATAATGCTTTGAGATCTTCTATGGCAGATATAGTATATATTCGATGGCTGTTATATTTAGAAACTTGTAAACATTTAATTTCTTAGTCTTTGCAGATTGTATTAATGCATATGTATCCTTGATCGCTGGGTATGCCACAATCTTTTGCTTGTTGAATGTTATCAATCAATATCAATGTGTTTTCTCCCTTGCAGAGATAAGATTGTAGGTATGGCTGAGATACCACTTCAAAGGAGGAAGAATAAACAAACAAAGAGAGAGGAGACACAACAAAAATGCACAAACATAGATTTCTATTTATTAACAAAAACTATTTTACATAAAATAAATACAACTCAGAGCTACGGCTCTGTTCCTTCTATCCCTACAACTGTTGCTCTCTCTAGAGCTAGCTGGACATAACACTTGTCCCTTTCTATTTGGAGTTGCTCAAAGCTCTTTCATCTAACTATCTACTGTGCGTGTTTGGAGCTGCCTAGAGCTTGATATTCTGCACTCTCTCACTATTGTATTCTTCCTTGTTGTTGCTGCAACAAACATTCCCTCTACTCTGCACTACTGTGCTACTACTCACAATATTCACTTTTGTATATTCTTCACTCTCATTCCTTCTTTTTGTCTTATCTTGTCTTCCAAAAATCTGCAGCTCAAAATTTGAATCTACCTACTAGCATTCGATAGAGATTGCCCAACATTAAAAGAAATTGACGGGCCAGTTGAGTGCATTTACAAATTGCTCAAATGTGGCAAGAGGGAGATCTACTAGGATCTCTGATGGGGTGGGTGCATTAAATGCACGCACACTCCAAATTAATATTTATCCCTTCTTATGTCACTCATTAACAGCCTATGAGACTTGAAATGAGAGTTACCACTATCCACCATGGGGCTCTAATGTCTCATATCCTTAGACTCAAGTTCCATACTCTTAGAGTCAAGGCCTCTATGAGACTAACTACCCATGAATGGCCTCTTAGGCACTTACTCTCACTCTCATAAGAGGTTAATGGGTCACATAAGATCCATTACATGTTACTATGGTATATGACTGTCTAAAAGAGATTATTGCTTACAAATCTAAACTTATCATAATGATACAACTCTGAACTTATCATAATGATACAAATATGAACTTATCATTGGCAATAAATGTAAAGAGGCATTCGTACTTGATATACTTTACTTGCTATTGCAACTTCTCCTTTGTATAATAATGCTTTGAGATCTTCTATGACAGATATAGTATATATTCAATGGTTGGTATATTTAGAAACTTGTAAACATTTAATGTCATAGTCTTTGCAGATCGTATTAATGCATATGTATCCTTGATCGCTGGGTATGCCACGATCTTCTTCTTGTTGAATGTTATCAATCAATATCAATGTGTTTTCTACCTTGTAGAGATAAGATTGTATCCTGTTCAGTGATTTTGTTCTTCTTCCCATTCCCTCATTGATTCCTTGAAAAGCATTTTGTATCCCTCGATGGCGCGGATGGACGAGAGAGATGCCTTACTTCATAACCGCACTCTTTCATTATTAGTTTGTTAAGCTTAATCATTCTCTTTAATCATCGCCCTTCTATTCTTATTTCGTTTATTTATTATTAGTTCTTTTTTTCATTGATTTCTTCTATACTCTTAGTAATCGACACATCTTGGAGTCCTTTACACGACCATCTTCGAGTTGATATAATTAGGGGATATGACATTCTACCTGATCTATGATTTTTTTATAGCTAGGTTTTTATGATTTATATTAGACATTGCCTCTTTTTGAGCTTATTCCCTAGAAATTGACTTTTTGTTTCAAAAAAATGTTCAAGAAAATAAGATAATTTGACATTAAATGACAAAGGGATGAGATACAAAAAAATTGTCTATGGACACCCATAACCCTTCATTTCAATTCCCTTTGAATTTTTATTTCTATTACTAGAAGATGTATGAAACTAGAATTTTTCCACTTTCTCTAGAAATGAATGATCCATATGGATTACAACAATGCAAATCTTCATTAACTGAATAGATTTTAAAAGTTGAAAACTCTGAAAACTAAGTTATTTCATATACAAGATGAAATTGCTCCCTAATCGCAACCATTAATTTTTTTCACAACATAAAGAATACAAACACATTATTACATTTAAAACTTAATTAATATAAAATAACAAAAGAGATCAAATCAATTAAAAAATAACTATATTTACTTTAAAAACAAAACATAATTAATAATTTTTTTTTTTTTTTTTAAACAGAAAAACGGGGAGTGAACACCCATATATTAGGAAATAAAAAGATACAGAAAACATGGCCGAAGCCGAGTCCAGGAGGAAGAAACCAAAACACCCCACGCTAAAACAGAGACTAAGGAAAGGAAAAACGTAAGAAAAAGGCACCCATTCAAGCGCCACTGAGGCCGCCACTACTGGCGGCAAAGAGAAAGCACCGAGAAAGACATCCCACAGCACGCGAAACCACCACCAGGGCAAGAGCCGAAAAAACAAAGCCTGCCATCCACCCACGCCAGACGCAGCCGAAAAAACCGCCAGAGCCAACCCCACACCGACACCGAGTGAACAAACATATCAACAATCTGAGGTGTGGATTGCACCTTCAAGTGTAATTTCTAATAGATAAGACTTACTGCCAAGATTGCATAAACTCATTGATTTGTCAAGAAATTGATGACATTAGATGAGTTTATTGCCAAGATTGCATAAAATCATTGAGTTGGAAAGAAATTGATGACATTAGATGTGTTTATTGCCAAGATTGCATAAACGCATGATTTGGCATGAAATTGAACAAGAAACAGTCAAAGATGAAGCGTGGTGGCAGCACCATAGTTATTCCAAGGCTGAGAACCATATGGACTCTCCATGCAAATCCACTTGAATGCTTCTCCTGTCTCACTTGAGAGTACAAGCATATACAAAACTCAACCTTGAATGCGATCCCATGTTTCCACAAAGATCTTGTGACCAACTGGTGTAGCCCAACTAGCATATAGAGGCCAATTCTCCGTTGGCAGAGGCCCTACAATTTTTAGCTCATCTCGGCTACAATCATACACAATCAATCCTCTTTTAGAAAATCCATACAAGCACCCAAATGCACTTACGAACCAAAGAGATTCGTGGAGCCTGTTTTCCATAAATCCCCAAAGAGATTGGTGGAATCTGTTCTCTATAGTTTTCCAGCTTCTGTTGTCGGAATATAAATGTGCAGAGGGTGGAAGCGTTATCACATAAAACTTGCCGTGACCAAAAGCATCTCTACAGTGCGAGTTCACAAAGATGTTCAATTCGGGGAGAAGTTCCCACTTCTCCTCCTGCACATTGTAAACTTTAGTAGTACGAATGCGATCATAAGACTTGTAAAACCCAACCACATAAATCAGTCCTTCGTTCTCATCCACTGCCCGAATAAATCTAAACCGACATTCATGCATCTCGGCACCCTGACGCCATTTGGAACATGAAAAATCGTACAGCCATAAACAATTTCTCTTCCTTGTCAGGGTACCATTTGTATAGACACCAATGATTAAAACCAGTTTTTGTTTCAGAAAACTGCAGTGATCGATGACTAAATTTCCACTTTCAAATGTTGAAGGAATGGGCGGAAGGCTTTTGAATGTCTTCTCCGCGGGGTCGTATACAAATACTTTTCCATCAAAGCGGTATATGTTCTCGATAAGACAGATGCGTTGCTTGGAAATCTTTGATCTTTTTCTTTCTTGATAAAACCAGGGGCTGTTCAATTTCGCATTCTAGCTTTTGCACACGAGCCGAAGTTTGTAATGAAAGTTCAACTTCACCCTCACCAGGCATTCCCTCCCAATGTCATCTGGAAGACAAGGAAACAAGGCTCCCATTGTAATGCAGCAATACAACTACGCTGTATGAGTGAAAATTTTGCGGAAGCTTATGAATCTTTTGGTTTTTTGAATTTTATCTTTACTCAATTTCCTTATAGGATGTATTTTTAATTTTCACTTTAGTAAACATGATGTTTCCACAGTCCATGATAGTCAAATGAAAGTTTCTGGTTTAAACTGTGTTGCCTTTTTTAATTTTCACTTTTTTAGTTCATGCCGACAAAGTTATTAATTCATTCAATTCTGTAGATCTCCCTTTTTCTTAATAGGATGTATTTTTTATTTTAACTTTTTAGTTCATGCCAACAAAATTATTAATTCATTCAATTCTTTAGATCTCCCTCTTTCTTAATAGGATGTATTTTTAATTTTAACTTTTTAGTTCATGCCGACAAAATTATTAATTCATTCAATTCTTTAGATCTCTTTTTTTATTAATAGGATGTATTTTTAATTTTAACTTTTTAGTTCATGCAAACAAAGTTATTAATTTATTCAATTCTTTAGATCTCCCTTTTTCTTTAAATATTATTTAAAAAGTTTATATCGGCATTTTTCTTTTCATATTATTTAAATACTTTTCTTTTAACATATAGGTTTTAGTTTAGATCTGCATATTTCTTTGTAAACATCCTTAGAGCTATAGCTATTAAATATATTTAAAAATATTTAGATCTATAAGAAATGACATGGTTAAAATAATATACTAGTATAGTTATATTTAAAATATATATCTAAAGTACTCCGAGATGGATCAGCTTGAAGCATTTTTTAATCAATTTATTTTAAACTATAATTGTAATTATTGTATAATTTAATAATTTTAAAGCATAATTATGTAGTAGAATATTAGTAAACATTATAATAAATAAAATTACTTAAGATAATTAATATTATTATAATTATAATCTTATATATTTAATCTATATTATAAATTATATTATATAATTAGTATACCTATATTTAAATAATATATCTAAACTATTCCAAGATATCGTTCTCACCTATTTTTTAATCATTATTATTATATTATATTATTATAATATTATTTTTATGTTTTCCAAATTTTTTTTATTTTTTCTAATTTCTTTTTCGGTTCCATAGTTTTTGTGATTATCTTTAGTTTTTTCTCCTTGAACGGTTTCTATTTTTTTGGGGGTATTTTTCTTTAGTTTTTTCCAAATTTTTATGTTTTTAATAAAGATTCTAGATTGGAATCTTATAAGTTTACATAGAAATTCTAAAATCTTTCAGCTCCAATCTATGGTGTGAATGTAGAAACGCCTCTCAGCGTAATTATATGAATTATTATAATTATAATATAATATTATAATAATTTTAAAATATAATATACTATTAATTTATTTATTTGTAATAATTAAAATTATATAATATAGTATATAATAATTCTAAATATAATTATATTATATATTATATGTAGAATTATAGTTAGAGGTTAAAATTAGGGTTAGCATTAGTGTTTATGTTAGAATTAGAGTTACAATTAATCTAATAATTAATCTATTTATTATAATTACGGTTAGGGTTAGCATTATTATTAGATTTAAGATTAGGGTTAGTGTTAGGGTTAGAAATATAATTATGGTTCAAACTAGGGTTGGGATTATGGTTAGTATTATGGTTAGTGTTATTATTATAGTTACAACCAAAATTATGGTTAAAATTATGTTAAATGGGGTTAGATTTTGAAATATGGTTAGGTTGATTGTTTTGAGGCTTATAAAACAATGGTAAGTGTAATGTTATAGGAATCATAATCCTAATCCTAACTCTAACATTATTATTATTATTATTATTATTATTATTATTATTATTATTATTATGTAAAAATAATTAGGTTTATAATAATTATTATGATAAGTTATTAATACCAACCCTAATTATAATTCCTACCCTAACTTTGATTCTAATAATAGTTTTAACCCTAATTCTAACCTAAATCCTAACCCTAACCCTAATTTTAACACTAATTATAACTGAAATCTTAACCCTGACTCTTACCCTAGCTCTTAGTCTATTACTAAATCCAACCCTAATCCCAACCTTAACTCTAATCATAGTTCTATATATAGATATAAATGTAAATAAATATTCTTGTTTTATTGTAACTATAACCTTAACCCTAATTGTAATTGTAATCCTAACCTTTTAATTCTACTTAAATCCAATTATAATTCTAATCTTGAGAGATCCAAGTTTGTACCCTAATCCTAACCTTAATTATAAGATTAATCCTAACCCTAACTCTAATTCTAACCCTAACAATAACCCTAATTATGTCCCTAAAACTAATTTTAACCCTAACCCTCACCCTAATACTAACCCTAACCATAACCCTAATTTTAACCCTAACTCTAATCCTAATTGTAATTGTAACCTTAATACTATCCATAACACTAACCTTAATCATAACACTAATTCTAACCCTAACACTCACCCCAATACAAACCCTAACCCTAACTCTAATTGTAACCCTAATTTTAACCCCTAACTCTAATCCTATATTGAATAACCCTAACTCTAATTGTAACCCTAATTCTAACCCCTAACTATAATCAGATAATTAATTGTAATCATAATTTTATCCATAAGCCTAACCTTATCCTAACACTAACCATAACTTTAATCCTAATACTAATGCTAACCCTAACTCTAATTGTAGCCCTAACAATTATCCTAATTGTAAACCTAACTCTTGCCTCAATACTACCCTAATGCTAACCCTAATTGTAACCCTAATTTTAAGTCCTAACTCTAATCCTAAATGTAATCCTAATCCTAAATGTAATTCCAACCCTAACTCTAATTCTAACCCTAACTTTGACTATAATCCTAATCCAAATTCTGACCCAATTTTTCTAATCTTTCCCTAACCCTAACTCTAACTCAATTTTTTTAACTAATCCTAAGCCTAACCCAATTTTTTCCCGATTAAATCCTTATTTTTTGGAAAAAAATATATATTTTGTTTTGTGAGATTATTGTTCTAACTCTAATACTAACCCTAACACTGATTGTAATCCTAATCCTAATTCCAACCTAATTTTTCTAATTTTTCTAATTTTTCCCTAATCTTAACTCTAATCCAATTTTTTTAACTAATCCTAAGCCTAACCCAATTTTTTCCCAATTAAATCCTTATTTTTTGAGAAAAAAATTATCTTTCGTTTTGTGAGATTATTACCAAGAAAATTTTTTGCTCGTGATACTTTGTAATGTGCTCACACTATGCTCTGCCAAAGATGCAATGATGGCATTATGATTTGTATAGTTATCTTTCCCTTCACATGTTGTGCACCATTCCTATATAGTTGTGCTTCCTTTTAGAGCCTCTAGGCATTACTTCTTCAACCTCTACACCATATTCTATAGTTGGGTGCACCTCTTTTTTGGTCTATGTAGAAGCTTTGAGGTGCTTGTGTCATAGTGGTGTATTGTTTTAGAGGACTATGCAATGTTTGTGTACCTATGGCTATTTCATTTTTGCCAAAGCTTTGTGCTATATATTTCAATGGTGGCTTGTGGGTTTTTAAATGGTGCACTAGAGTTTTCCCTTTGGCCATGCCATTATCTACAACTCTTGCGTCTAATTTTCAGCACCTCCATTAGATTTTGAAATGGATGCATTATTTATTCAACTTGTATTCATCTTTAAAAGATGTGGATCATTATCTTGGTCTGCCATGATTTGAAGTTATGCTTTTTTCTCACTGGATGGATCCATTCCTTGAATGGAAGTGTTAGTGTTTTTAAAAAGCTCTTTAAAAAGCCTACACTCTATTTGAAAACTGGCATGCTCGATTTGCCTAAGCTTATTTTTTGTTGTGGCTATGCTATTTTTCATGACACATTTGATATACTAACAGTTTCTATGTTCATCTAGGTGGCCAATAAAATTAATCATTCTACCCTATCTCCATATTACTCATGCTTTTTAATATATTCAATAAGACTACATAATGTAGTTGTTTGTTTCTTGATGGTGCCACCTTTATCTTTTATTGCCTGAGAACCTTATTTGTTGTGGAGCTCTGCCCCATACCATAAATGCTTGAGCTAAAACTCATAATGGCAGTTCTATCCATTTGAAATGAATATTGAAGGGAAAACCACAACTATAAATAGTAGTGCCCCATTTCTATTTTATGTATATAAATATATGTTGGCTGCTAGAACTAAATTGCACTTTGTCTTGGAGATGCTATGTATCCTTCATTTCTACACTCTGGAGATAATTGTGCACCATTCAAAAAATTTGCATTAGAGTTTTGTAGTGTGTATTGTATTTATGAAGATGATTGCATGGTTTTAACCTTCTCAAATCCTAATACATAAATGTTTAAAATTAAAGTGCCTGGAAAGGGCACTATAGTTTTTGGTGACTTGTGGAGAAGTGTGGTCACACACATTGAACCCCAGATGAAATGCCTTCACTCCATTGGGCGTCAAAGTGAACATGGAGAGCTTCAAAGATCAAATTGAGGATAAAGCTTGATATTATGGAACTTAATGAGAGTAGTTGGGATGAATAATGTCTTTGAATATGCAAACATCGGCAATCAAAACTCATGTTGAACCAAGCTAATTCAAACTCTCAAGCATATCCTCTAAAATTTAAACTAAACCACTATCATTATGCCAACACTATATCTCCCACTACCTCTGTTATTGTGCTTTAAAAAAAATTGAAGGAAACACAAACTCAATGGAATTATAATGTTAGAGACCTGATTTTATGTGTGCCATTAATTTAGTTTAACATAGCTCTCCCACAACCCTAAATTCTATTAGAGCCTTGCAACTGCTCGTATAGAAGCAAATGCATGGATTGGGAGGATTAGAGCACTACACCACAACATCATCCCACTTCATTACTAGAAAATCTCAATTTTAGGAAAAACAATAAAAATCCCAATTCTCTGATCTCTATAAACATTAATTGAAGAATGGTATAATAATACCAAGATGAAAGTTAAATTACAAAACCCATCATCTCCACACATTAATATTGGTTGAAAAATGGTGAGATTGGGTAGCCATTTATACAAAATAATCTCACCAAGAAAAAAACATTTCTCACAAAGGTAGAATTGATGTGTAACATCATCTCTGGTTGTTCTAGCCTTTACAAACCATTATGAGAATAGAGCTGCACACCAAAATAGATTGATAATATACCACTGAGGTGTTGATATCTAGAAAGCTTGACTTGACTAATCTAGGTATTGGCATGGCTTATAGAGGTAAGATCATAAACCAATTAATCCTCCACAATCTAAATTTGAATTCTATAGCAGACTGATAAATCATATTAGTAATAGTAGTAATATTAGTAATAGTAGTAGTAGGCATGATATTTACATTTAGAGAAACAATTAAAAATAGAGAGGATTTAAGAGATGGGGAATGCTATAAACTACTTTCCTTCCAGATGATTCAGCAGTTGCTCAAACACAGTGATCTGACAAGGTATTGTGAGCAAGCCAGTGTAGTTGTATCCAAACTCCTCGTTGGCCTTGTCTAGCAGAGCTTTAAATTGTGGGCTACTCAAATAGGTGGTGGGGATTATAAAGTCCTTCCTTTCTTCTCTACCAAAATGAATAGCCAGGTAACCTCTAGGCACATATGGAGTAGGGGAAAATGAAGGGTTTGACGTATATAAACAAAAGTATCCACATGGACTATTTGATGATGAGTACCACTTATTTATCAACTGCCTAAGCTTAACAATTTGACTGTTCTTGTCCTCCTTTTGCATCTCCATTCTTAGTGTTGGTCACCTCCTTCCTTCTGATCTGCATATTTCTTTGTTAACATCCTTAGAGTTATAGCTATTAAATATATTTAAAAATATTTAGATCTATAAGGAATGACATGGTTAAAAAATATATAATAGGGTTACAACTTTTAAATCTATGTAAAAATGTTTACATGTATAGATGGTTAAAATGAACATTAGCATTTGGGTTAAAATAATACTAGCATACCTATATTTAAAAAATATATCTAGAGTACGCGGAGAGATATCCTTTTCTAGGCACCAAATGTTAGGATTTGTGATTAAACTAGCATAGATATCTTAAATACATCTATCTAAAGGACACCGAGAGATATTAGTTTCGAGACACCTATATTGAAATTGTTATTGAGAATAGATAGGCGTATCGAGACTAATATTTCTCAACATCTTTTAGATAGATGTATTTAAGATATCTATGCTAGTAGCATCTGTAATGCAACATGTAAATTGTTAATTTAGCATATTTTTCTTATGTTTGTATAAAGTATCACTATCCTTTGCAAATAAGGAATCCTATCATATTCATTGAAATTTATAATATAAATTCCATTTACTGAACATTATTGAAGCATTTCATATTCTTTCAAATGTGCAATGAACATATTAAAATATAGTTAATGAGACATTTTATCTTTACCCAGAAATATAATGTCAAGATATTTAAGGAGCAATTAGAAATTAATAGAACAATTATATCTAATAATGTATATATTACATAAAATTATTGTATTTCTAAATATTTGAGTCTTTCTTCCTCAGCTTTCCTTTCGGAAAGTTGCTTGTTTGTTTTCATTTTTCATAACGATCATATGAAAATGGTGATGAGATTCTAAGTTCACCAAGGACTTAAGTAACACACATGATACAACAATAAATGTTAAGTGTGCTCTTTCTCTTGGTCTTATATCAATTGTTGCCTTGGAAAGAATCAATCATTGTGATTTGTGGATTGTTAGTGCCCAAGCTAATCTTAAAGGCAATTGATGTGTGTGTCCCTTTTGTATTGGTGAAATTGAAATTAAATTTGGAGATGCATCTTCAAATGGAATTCCAAAGTAATTTTCAAATTTGACCATAGCATATGTTGGTGGATCTGGTGGGGCACTTCCAAGTTTGTATATTATAATTTAAATATATCCTAAAGGTCCATTTACAAGACTTGCTTCTAACTATAGATTAGAGGTTAGCATGACCCTTGCATCCTTATAAATTAATAATTTAACATCCAATTCATCATTCTAACGTCCTGCTAGATTAGAACTCCCTTCTTTTGTTGCAATGCTAAGGGCTATCAATCTTCTCAATGAATACAATTTTCTTCTATTATGGTTATGTACATTATCATTTGTTGAAAATAGATGAATATTATTATCGAACTCTTCCCTAACTATTGGACGCAATGCAACATATGCTCTTGGCATCAATAATTTCTAATCATCAATTGTTAGATGTGCATTTCTAATATTTGTGAGTAGTTGGTGAAACCTTTGTTGGTCCTGACTTTCACCTTCATGTCTGAACACCTTATCCAAAGTAACAACTATCTTAAAATTCCCATAGTAATTTTGTATGTACATTTCTATCATATAGTGGTTTGTTACTAACAGGAGGGAATTGTCTTGAATCTCTTACCAAAATGATTGATCTTCCTTCAAAACTCAAGTTTGTTTTTTTAGGAAAAGTTAAATGGCATAGTCTTGAATCAATAGTTTGTAGCAATTTTTTGTTCAATAAATCTCATTTCATCAATTAATATGTCTTGTATATGTTGGATTTCTTCTTGAAAACTTGTGAGTCTTGTCCCTTTTAATTCAACAAAATCTATAAGTGGAATTCTTAGTATTGAATGGATTGTTGAAGTTTGTAAATATATTATTTTTATCCATAGGGTGATAGATTTTAAATATATTTTAAAAAATTTAGATTTATCAGTAATGCATTGAAATGAATGAAGTAAAGAGATATCAACTACAAATCTACGTGTACTCAATCGAGCAAGATAACAATAATAATCATGTAACAACATAAAACATGAACAATCAAACCAGAGAGTAGCTCTATTGTTAAATCTTGTGATCTTCGTGATGAGTGTGATCTCATATTTGCATAACAAGACTATTTGAATGCTTCAAGGATTGATTTCTTTTGATGATGATCAAGTGATAAAATTTTGAAAATAAAAATGATAGAGTAAGGTTACAATTCAGAAGTGTTGTAAAATGACAAAAGAAATACATGTATATACAGTTTTCATAGAAAATAATGAATGGTTGAGATTGAAAAGAACTCAAATACGATCAACAACTTAGAATTCATGAGACAACAAGAAAGAGAAAAATAAGGAATCATATCCATAAATCAAGGGATTTGAATGAGTGAACTAAAGAGTTGACTTGAAAATTTAAGGAAATTGATTTGAGATGACTAAGTCCCAAAATAGGAGGAATTGATTTGAGTTACATTCAAAAATTATGGAAATTGATTTAAGAACTCAAAGTCAGATTTGGAGAGGTGCAGGACAAATAGACATGTGTTGAATAAATAATAATATTTTATTATTATTATTTTTTATTCACACATGTGTGAGAATAAGATATTTTTGGAGGAAAAAAAAAAGATATTTTATTGATTTCAAAAAAGGCAACATGAGATTTGAGTTGAATAAATTTGATTAATATATTTTGAGAGAGGAATTAAATAAAAAAAAATTGACTTTAATTTGACTTGAGAAGTGGGATAATTAAATAATTTTTATATTATTTAATCATGAGAGAGGAATAGTGAATGGCGTGAGTGAGTGGAAGGCAGCGTGGAGCTGCGAATGATGGTAAAGAGCAGGGCAATGGGCACACGAGACAGACATATGAGAGAGCATGAAGGAGGGCATTAAACACACAGTGCAGAGGTAAGTCAAATTTTGGCTCGCAGGGTGAGGTAGAGTCTGCAGATAAGGGCTTTGATCCCCTTCCATCAAGCATTTAAAGGGCACTAGTCTCATGTTTCACCCCCCACGAGGCTAGTGGAACCTAAGAAGAGGAACTATAGACTATGCAAAAACTAAAGAATCCTTTCCATGCTTGCAATAGCTTTTGCAAGGATTAGATTTTAATTTCCAATGCATCATCTAATCTAAGGTTTATCTCTCTGAATGCGTCTCCCTCTACACCAATTGGGGATAATACTTTTCTTTCTCCAGATCATCCACCCCCTCCGTTGGTGTCTAATTTCATCTCATCCTTATTTTTGGGCAATACTAAGGTGGACCTAGCCTCTGATTCGGTGGACTTCCATTTATCGGATAAATGCATCACGGAGGCCTCCTCAGATATCAACTCATCGGCTATGGTTTTAAGATCTATGGGGTAGAGACCTTCTATGGATAAATGTGAAGCTTGGTGCAAGAATTCTTGGGGCAACTTGATTCCCCCCTCTGTGGAGTTGCTAAATTTGGCTTTCTTCTTGTCACCTTTCACAATTTTGAGGACTGCAGGTTTCCTCTGGATAATGGTCCATGGTTTTTTGGCAAATCTGGTCTATTTATGACCCCTTGGATCCTCTTTTTTGATCCTACAAATGTTTAAATTTCTTCCATTTTGATCTAGCTACGCCTCTACAATCTTCTTTTGGTAAAGTGAACTTCAGGACTCGTTGAATCCTTGGTCAATCAGATTGGTACCTTCATCAAAGTTGAGGAGGGGCTTGAACCTAGATGGTTCTTTAGAGTTTGTGCCTTGGTTGATATTTCTAGACTGCTTTCTCACATGGTTTGAATCAACTCTTTGCATGGTTCTTGGCTGCAATATATTAATTTTGAAGGTCTTCTAGAGCATTGCTTTAGGTGTAATAAACTCATACCTAAGATTGTTGGCTACCATTCTGAATCTATCAATGGTTGGTGGGCCCTTAATCTCAAAAGATGGCTCTACGAGGAGGGCATTTCTGAGGCAAACTCTGTGTTGGAGAAATCATGGTATATTCTTCAATCTTTGCTCCCCGGTCCCCCGACTAGCGGGACTCTTGTTCAGGCAGAGAGTTCAGGAAATCCAATTACTGTGGCTATGGAACCTCATGATCTTTATAAGCATTTTGATTCGGATCTAGAGGATAATGGTGTGGCTTCAAAGGATGAGGAACTTTGGATGGCTCTTTCCGAGGATCATAATCTTCATTTTTATCAGGCAGATGCCCTAGCTTGCTCAGACATCTACTCCATCTCTCATACAACAAGTAAGCTTTCAAAACCTAACTTGGGTTAGAGTGGCAAGCGCAGGGGAAGGAAATCCAAAGAAGAAAAACTAAGGATGGACGCATTGGAGGCTATTGATGATGGCACTCAGTAGACTATGGAAGTGCTCCTCACCAAGAGTAAATGGAAACAAAAGAAAGGCTGAGTGCAAGCTTGGTTAAGCTGGTCTTCTAAGTGTTGGTATTTTGTAGGAGCCTCCTTAGAGTTTTATCTCTGTCTTTTTTGCTTCCCATTTTTGGGTCTAAAGATTTCTTGTCTCATGATTTTTTTTTGTTAGATAAGCTGTGGGATGAGGGCCCACACCCATATAGCATAATTAAATATTATTTTATTATTTATTTGGATGAAATAGTTTGATAATTAAATAATTAACATTATTTAATTATTTTCAAAAAGAGGATAAATTACTGGATTAGAAGAATAGTTAGATATAATTAACATAATTAAATAATTAATATTATTTAATTATTTTGGAAGAAATAGAAGAATAATTAGGTTTAATCAAATAATTAATATTATTTAATTATTTAATCAAATAAAAGAAAATCCAATGAATTACAAGAGATGATTGATAAAAGGGCAAAATAAGAGCTTATGTTATTATTGGGTGTCTACAATAGCTATTAAATATATTTAAAAATGTTTTGATTTATAGGAATGACATGGTTAAAATAATATATAATAGGGTTACAACTTTTAAATCTATGTAAAAAAGTTTACATGTACAGATGGTTAAAATGAACATCAATATTTGGGTTAAAATAACACTAGCATACCTATATTTTAAAATTATATCTAAAGTATGTCAAGAGATATCCTTCTTGATGTAGGAGCATTCGGGTCCACAAGCAATCCTCATCAACCAAAAAGATTTCTTTGCTTTTTTGCTTGTTTGTTTTCCTTCTTGTTTTGCTGCAAGAGCTGATGATCAAATTTCTAGAAATTTTTCTAAGGATGCTTGGCCAAGTGTTGACTTGATCTTGAAGAAGATCAAAAGGTGCTCACATTTCAATTTTGGTGACTGAGCTAAATTCGACAAGTTATGGAAAAGTGGAACTTTTAGTGTCAACATGATATGTGGGACTTTCCCTACCTTTAGGATATATACAGATGACCCTTGAAATCACACCTATCCAAGTGATGATGTCATCTTGTTAAAAAGATAAATGGGTGTCCAAAATTCCAAGTTTTGTGAGATTCTAAGCAAAATTGAGCAAGTTTTGCTTAGGCAAAACTTTGGTCTACAATAGGATATGCAAAACTTGGGTCTACAACAGGTTATATTCCGTTGACCCCAAATTCCCCACAATATCCATTTGACCCCAAAATGGCCGCAATATCTAGTTGACTCCAAAATCCTCGCAATATCTAGTTGACCCCAAAGTCCTTGCAATATCCAATTGGGTCTCTTTTTCTCGCAATATCACGTTGGGTCACTTTTTCCCGCAATATCACATTGGGTCACTTTTTCTTGCATTATCATGTTGGGTCACTTTTTTCCCACAATATCACCTTGGGTCACTTTTTCCTTCTTTTTTCACTCAGAAGCACCCAAAAAGTGACAAAATGGTTTTTGACGGCCCGTATGGTCAATCCAAGAGTCGTTTAATGACTGAAAAGTGTCTTATTCACATGATGAATGTGGTGGTCACATCAAATGGCTATAATTAAGGGAATTTCACACTAAAAGAGAGGGACTTCTTTGTAGTGAGGTTTTGTCTTCTGCTGAAAGATTGTTTTGGGTTTTCATAGGAAAGCTAGGTTAGTCTAATCTTACTATTGGAATGATTGTAAGGCTTAGGCCAAGGCATGTATGAGACCATTGTACTCCTATTATAATATTTTCTATTCCATATGATTAAAGAGTTGCTTGTTTTATTGTTGTGTGTTGTTCATTTTTTTCTTGGTTTAGTAGCTTGTCAAGGCCCTTGGACCTTGATTTGCATCAAGTGGTATTAGAGCCAAGTTTGGAATTCCTTGAGGTTGTGGGATTGTTGTGCAAGGGACCCTAAGGAGATTGTTGTCAGCAGAGTGAAGAGAAATCCTTGCAATTGTAGAGGGTCTGCAAATATGGCACACCAAGAAAGAGGAAGAAGAGGAGCTGCTCCAAGAGCTAGAGATGTAACATTGGTAGAGATGTTGAGAGGCATCACAACTAGGTTGGATGCAATAGAAAGAACACAACACATAGGGCTAATTGTAGAGGATGTGAGTGATAATGAGGAAGAAGTTAGTGAAGAAAAAGTAGAAGGAGAAGACAAATATGTGAGGAGGTTTCTGAGTGCAATGACAAAGATTGCCAGTAAACCTTGTGTAGGGTTACCAAGTTATAGTGGTAGTCTGAAACCAGATGAGTTGATAGACTAAAATTTATAATGGAAAAGTATTTTGAGTTAGAATCTATTGAAAACCCTAAGAGAGTAAAACTTGTAGCTGCAAAGCTAAAGGGACATGTTGTTGAGACATGGACCAGCTAGGACTCGAACCAAGGACCTTCCATACGCTGCTAGAGTGCTCTACCACTGAGCTACTGGCCCCTCTTGGACCAGTCCATCATCGGTCCGGGTGTGGCTTATTTCCAACACCAACACCCCCCCTTAAGCCACACCTCTTGTCTAATTGGGGCTCCTAGCCTGGGCCTGGCTCTGATACCATGTTGAGACATGGACCATTTAGGACTCAAACCTAGGACCTTCCATTCATTGTTGGAGTGCTCTACCACTAAGCTACTGGCCCCTCTTGGACCAATCCATCATCGGTCCGAGTGTGTCTTATTTCCAACACCAACACATGCATCTTTGTGGTGCGATCATGTGCAAGTTGAGAGATAGAGAAAAGGAAAGGAAATATATATTAAAACCTAGGAGAGGATGCTAAATAAGTTGAAGGAATTTTTTTTTCCTACATACCATCAAATCACCACGTTTAAGATGTTGTAGAACCTCAAGCAGAGGGAGAAAAGTGTGCAAGACTATACTAAAGAGTTTTACAGATTGAACATTAGGGCTAGTCACATTGAAGATGATGCATGCATATCAGTTGCAAAGATAAATTTCTGTAAATCTAATTTATAGCTTGGATTTGAGAAAATGTCGAAAATGGGTCGTTGTAAGAAGTTGCTGTTAAACAACGGCGTCAAGTATTATGATAAGTGCCCTAGTTGCAAATTGGACTTGCGTAAAGCTACTGAAAAGGGCTATCCTATCAAAGAATTGAGCCTTGTCACTTTGGTTGTTCTTTGAAATTGTAATAACCTCCAACTTTCCTTCTATTGTTAAAAAAAACTTTGTTATTTTAGCTGTACTGCTTTTGATTTATTCTTCTATTGCTAAAATTTGTGTGTTTGTGTTTTTTTTTTTTTCTAGTTTTGCAACTAGCAAAGGGTGTTTAATAGCTTTGGTGCTAGGTGCTAATGGCAATTATGAGCACAATTACATTAAAAATACTTCTTACTTAAATTATGATGCTCTGTTTTACTACCTTATTTAAGATTTCTGGTGCTAGTAAGAAGATTGAAAGAAAATGTGTATGGATTTATGTGTTAGCTTCACTTTGTTATTTTTTAATAATTCGGTGAAGGAATAGAGCCATTGATTTTTTTAAGATAAATGTTTACTTGACCCCCTATTACTAAAATTCATTAGGCAGCCATAGGTTTTATTTTAGGTGACCTCTCTGTGAAAGATGAGTTGCCTAGAGTTTGGAAAATAGTTGTGTGTAAACTTGGGAGCTCACATTGTTTGACTTATTACGTTGTTGTCTAGTGGAGATAGTTTATTTTTTTGTTTTCTTATTATTTTAATTTGTTTGTTGGAATGATTCTAGAGAATCGAACTCTATATTTTTGAAAAGTGAAAATCTTTTGTTTAATTTTTATTCCTCGAATATAGTTTTATTAATACTAATATTTTTCTGTTGTTTGGGCATGTTGCAGCTCTCCTGATATCTTCCTTATTCCCATTTCTTTATTTTATGGTATGTTGCTCCCTTCAATCTCACAACTCTTTTCATAACTCCACATTTTATTTTCTTCAACTGTACGTGTTTTCTAGATCTAAAATCATGAATGCTAAAAAATAAGTAGGATCTCTTCTTTCGATTTTATTGATTTGTTTTAATATTTAAAATAGTTTAAATTGGAAAAACTGTGAATATTGGTGCAGGAAAATCCATTTTTATGACTAGTCCTTGAGCGTTTGGTTTATGAATGCAAGCAATGAAGAACACTTGGGACAAAATATCTTAGTTTGTGGTTGTATATCGCTCTGATTACTAGTTGGTTTCTACATCTCTATCTAGCGCAGGCATAAAGCATGCCATACTTCAAACCTAACATTTGAAAGTTTGAGGATTGATCTTATCTTTTTCCCACTGTTAAAATGACATTAAATTCTTCTGGTAATAATAAACTAATTACAAGTATAGCTAGGCCTGTTGGGGATGTCTAATGTCTCAGCTCAAGTGGTTTGTTCCTCTCCCTCCTACTTTATCCCAATAGTTGGAAAGTTGGCCTCTACTATTCAAAGAGGCCTATTTTCATTTACTTTGGATGGTTTGGAAAGAAAGAAATTACAAAATTTTCAAGAATTCTTCAAAAAGCCCAGAGGAGCTATGGATGGACATCGACTCCTTAATTTCAGAAACGGTTCTCACTAAGCTACAGAGGTCACAGACCAGAGATTCGAAGTGGACTAGTTGGGATGAGTTTATGCTTTCTCAATGGAAAGATCTAAAGAGCATCCAAATGACCAGTGGAGCTCCTTCCCTTTAGCCCAAAGTTGACAAAAGTTCTATAAAATGGCTTCCACCCAGTGAGTCTTTTGTGAAAATAAACTTTGATGGTGCTTGTAGAGGCAACCCGAGGCCGTTGGGAATGGGTTGTATTATCAAGAATTGTCAAGAGGAACTCCTAGAGGTGAAGGCCATGAAACTCCCTGAAGGATCCAATAATATGGCCGAGGCTCTGGCATTACTTTACTCCCTCCAATTGTCCATAGAAAAAGGTTTCAAATTAGTCTCGATAGAAGGTGATTCACTACTCATCATTTCAGCCCTTCAAGAAAGAAAAGTAAACAACTGGTCCATTCGTTACATTCTTGAACAAGCCTGGACGAGCTTACAGTTCTTTTATTCTTACGAGATTGCACATTGTTATAGGGAAGGAAATAAAGTGGTTGATTGGTTAGCCAACTTTGCCTTAGATCAGCAAGGGCAAGTAGCACTCTTTGATACTCAATCTTCTCATAGGCCGGGCATGCTTGACTCTTTGATTGCCTTCGATAGTCCTTTCCTTTTTTGGCTGGCCAGTACCTTGCTGAGGGCTGATGGACATCTTCGTCCTAACGGTGGCCTCTCTGGATGTCCTGCAAAATGAACTATTGGTTTCTGATACACATCCTTTCATATCACCTGTCTTCCCTTAGGCCATCCACCTTCGTCATCTTTGTCTCACAAACTTCTTCTACGGATAGGGAGGTATCTTCTATTCTGGCTCTCCTATCATTTTCTGACAAGTTGGAGATTTGTCCTTCTGGCATTAATGACAGATCGGATCCCTGCGTCTGCATTTATGATGAGGAGATGTTAACTTTATTTCATATCTCCTTGAGGTGAGGTTTTCAATTTTTGGCAGCTCACGGCAGCTCATGTCTTGAGATTTTGCACCTCTCAAAGGGGAAGAGAGGACTTCTTCATTATTGTGTGTAGAGAGAAATTTAATTTTGCATTAACTGCTCCTTCGTGCCACCTTTGTTTTATTCTTCAAGATGTTTGGGCTCCTCACATTTTGCAGTCTATTCTAAATCTCTACCAAATCAAGATGTGGTTAAAGAGTTGGAGGCAGAGATCAGTGGTATGGCCGGTCCAGAAGGTGGCGAGCGGGCTAGTGGCATGGCTGGCTCGGAGGGTGGTGAGCAGGCTGATCAGTGATTTGGCATTTTTTCTATGGTTTTAGTTGGATGGTGTTTAGGCTTCTCTTCTCTCGGGATTCTTGCCCGTCTCTATGTTTTGGCCGTGATCTCTTCCAATGTTCATGTTCCTTCTTGCCCTTGGTCGGTGACTAGTTTTATGTTCGGGCTCTTTTTTGGCAATGGATAGACATCCTTTTGGGGGTGCTAGTAGTTTCAGGGATGTTTTCCACCTTTTTGTCGTATGATTAATATTCAAGGTCCACTACCTCTACTTGTAAATACATTTTTATTAATATATTTCTGAGGGTTCTCCCTCTTTCTTGGGGGAAAAAAAAAAAGAAATTCTTATCGGCTAACATTAAATCATCTGCCACGCTGTTAAAATAGTGGTTCATCCAAACACAAAGTCTTTTCTGTTCATCATCTTGCTATCATTTTCTTTGGATGATCGTTGTCACTGACAAATCATATTTGACCTTTTCCCTCTTTTTTGTTCCAAAAGTCTCCATGTACTTTATGTGACGTGGTAGGTTTAGAACTTTGCAAGCACAGAATCGGTATTTTTCTTTGGGAACCTTGTTAGCCCATAGGCTTATTAGTGGGAGTTTTTTGCTCCCAGAAATGGTCGGACACCGGAATTGTCGGACGTCGGAAGATATCTTTTCATGGAGATGCGGGGAAATCCATTTCTGTTGGCCACGCCGCAACGTGGAAATGCCACGGGAAATGACACGTAATAAACTATTCTGCATCACGCAGGTTTCCGTACCTTCCAGAGAACTTCATTTTTTCTCAGAATTCTGAGGACCAATTTCGACACCCACAGGTGGATTTATTTCAAATTTTGGGTACGCTGAAGCCCATAATTGCACAGCCGCATCATGCATCTCCACCACCTAGCTCCAAACAAGATTTTATTTAGAAAAGCTTGTGGCTAAGTGGCTCACAAAAGAGGGTTTTCAAGGCTAATGCTTGGCATAAATTTTAGGTTTTCTAAACTTCACAGTACAGAAATTTTAAAAGAAAATTGATAATTGTATTAAAAAATTTGTTAATCTTGTTTCATACAAATAGAAGAATTAAAACCCATTTTAGCCCTTTGCTTGACTTCATCATATGATGGGGTTTAACAGGCGTTCTTCTTTGGATCAAGTGACACAACCTATCAAAACTCTTACCCAGTAAGCAATCCAATTGCTGCTATTTCATTGCATTTGTTCTGCAATGCCAATATTAACACATCCTAGCCACTAGGAAACTTGGGCTTAGGATGTATCAGATCCTAAAGGCTACACACATCTCTTGGCTGTTTTCCTTAAATGTAATAGAGTGGCGTAGGGAGACACTTATTCATGTATTTTTGTACTCCAGTTTGAAAATGATGTTGTTCTCTATATCGAAAAAGATGTGCCCATCACCCGGTGACTATCTTTAAATGGAATAACAATATCATAACATACCTGTACCTTTTCCCATGTCAGTTCGCAAACCCAGTGTCCTGGTGACTATATTCGAAAATTTTGGGTTCAAATTTGATTTTTATCTACATAGCAGAAATACTTGTAAAAAAAATTGCTCTAATTAAATGCTGCTAAACAACAGAGAAGTGTCCTAAAATGATTGAGTAGGCACTGCAGACTTTTAGCCCTTCATTGCCACCAATAGCCCAATATTTTTTTGGTAAGGAATAGCCTGCTGCGCAGTATTTTCAGGCAAGTTGTTAGTGTCTTTCAGTTCCTCTGTTTAATTGCTTCTATAGGACCACTCTCCAATAAAATAGGCGCAGTAGTCACCTCCGTGGGACCCCAGACCAAATCTGTTAACTTTTATGCTTCTGTGAAATGGTAAAGGCTATTATTTAGGAACCAAACTCCAGGGTAAAACCGGACGTTTCCAAACTCCAGGGTAAAACCGGACGTTTCCAAGTGCCATCCACCTACTAAACATGGGGTGTCATTCACTTTTGAAATCTTTCTCTGTTGATGTGTGGCTTGCGTCTCTGATGATAACTTAATGTTTACAACAAAGTTGGCAATTTTCAGCATTTTTAATTCTGGCTTGATATCTTTTTTAAAATCTTAAAGAGCTTAGATTTTATATTCTTTCTATTTTGATGCAATAGACTTTTCTCCCAGGTCCCTTGTTTGCTTTTTTATCAGACCTTCATAGTCTGATACATGCATGTTGACACCATTGGAAGATATTCCAAGTGGGAAAAGAGTTTGGATTTATTTTTTTCTCTGATATCTTAGAAAAATGATATTGGTAGATATCACTGCCGGATATAGTGTAATTTAACTTTACCTGGTACTTCATAAAATGGTGAGTGCGCAAGAAATTTCCCTTTGTTCAGATCTGAATGTTTTTCTTGATCAAAGTGAAAGAGGGGGGAATTGGATTTTTTTATTTCAACCTCCTAAATCTTTTAGATAGAATTTGAAACATGAAACTGGAGCTTTCTGATATACAATCATAGTGTTTTAAACCTATCAAATTATATTTTGCCTAATTTAAAATTAGGTTCATTCCCTAGATGAAACACGGTGGTTTTTGCTTTTGAACGAAGAGAACTTGAAAAAAAAAATGAGAATATAGTAACAAAATCTGGAAAGTGTATACATAAACAAAAACTTGGAGTGAGATAGAATCTACAGAAAATCTAAGGGAGCACTTGTAATAGAGACCCCATCGTAACTTACAAATGACAATGCAAATGAGCTAATGAGTAATGTCCAAACACATTGTAGTCCTGTGTATCCAAAACCACCCAATCTAGACAACAAACAACCAGCCTGTAGCAACAACAATAAAGTACACACACAACACTACGCAAAAGTAATAACAAAAATCTTTAAATCACTAAAAACAACCAATAATAGTGATAGCTGAAATAGAGAGAATGGGGATGACTGTTAGGGACCTTGCCAAATGGTCAAGCCCTGTGAATTTCTCTAGGCATTTTGTTTAACTTTACTGCAACACATGAGATTTTACTATTATTGTATGGCAATTTTATTTTGTTTTGTCCTTGTAGGTAAGGGATCTTCCGCTAGATGGGTTATGTCTCATTGACGTACCTTAGCGAGGATTTCCTCCAATGCATTGTGGGGTATTTTCACTTGATTCTTAGAGAGAGCTCATTATTGATCTGATAAATATCATTCATATTTTTTTCAAATGCATATTCCATTATATGATAACTTTTATTGTGCCTGCCTTGTTTAATGTAAAGCTCTTGCATGTCTTTTCATTTTTCAGCATAAGAGTTGGTTTTTGCTACAATACCAAAGCAAGAATGGATATTAAGTGTTGTGACGTATTCCAACATCGCCTCGTCAAGCATGGGGACCCCCGTTCTTTTTGAACTTGCGGTTGCGTCGTGCTTGATTTCCCTGCAGGGAAGGAATTTGAAAAGTTTCAAACTTAGCATCTGGAGGAGGAGTGGGTTCACTTGGTATGCAGGCATTGAGTGAAATTGTGTCATTCCTTGATTGCGAGATTTGTCCGCTTAAGCAGATTTCTCTTGATTTGTTGCATGGTATTATTCTCTTTTATCATTCGTAGGTGGCTTAGATGTCCGCTCAGGAGAACGACTCTACTTTGTTATAGTGCATAAAGTTTCAAATTATGCGTAAGGCATCCAAACCTCTGCCCAAGCGGACTTCTTGGGACACTTTGCCAATATGAGAAATAGGCATCACGCACCATGGTATTAAAAGTCTGCTTAGGCGGTCTTCTTGAGACACTTTGCAAACTCAAACATTGGATGTTATGCATATAAATATCGGGAGTCCACCTAGGCGCTTCGATGAGGGTGGTTTACATTTCAGAATATGCATGAGACACACGGACATCCAGTTGGATGCGGGGTATCCATCGGAATTTAGATTTTCTTCATCAACGGTCAAATTAACGCTCCAGGTGGTCATTAAAGGTTGACTTGCCCAAAATAGAAGCCTTTAAAGATATATTCACTCAGCCTGGCATCGTATCGTATGGGCATCATTTCGAATCTCTTTTAGAAATGCATAATAATTTTGCCCCATATGTATCTAGCACCTGGATACCCACCCAAACGCACATTCAAGGAGACGTTTGAAAATTAGCAAATTTATTAAATATTATGAGCATGGAGTTATGATCGGCATGGCACGATTGCTGTTGAAGCATTTGAAGAGATATTTGTACAGGGCATCATAATGGCCACTTCATCCATGATAATCCAGCGAGAGTTACAAACATCTCTATATTTCTTCATCATCCGCAGGTGAAAGATTCATTGTTATATTTAGCATATGGAGTGCGTATTTGTCATTCACAGTACATAGTAACGCTTAAGTAATTAACCATTGCATGAAGGTTGCAGTCCATTCTATCCTTGGTGTCATATTCATTAGAATTCCAATATGTGGCTTAGGTTGTAAGGCGGTATATGGTCTATTTTCGTGAGTGGGATGTTGGCACAATCTTTCAAACCTTTCAGAAATCTCCATATATCACTCGTGTACCGACCATGTCAACTCAAGATATACATGCATAGTATAGGCATTTCGAAGCATAAAAGTTTGTCTTGACAGTCTAAGCATTTGAACTATAGATATTGCTTCATCAATGATGTAAAAATCAGGCTTTGCTTGTCAAAATAAGGCAAAGCGAAGAACACACGTCATACAATTTTAAATGTCATTTGGTGTGCCTTGAAAATGTGTGGATAAAAATATAGACCAATGATGAAGATGATATGATGATACAGTTGAAATGGATGTGAATCAATATGAAAATTGAATTCAAGAAAACTTGTGATATAGATTGATTCTTATGAAGTTTGAAGACCATATGCAAAGATAAACTAAATCAGGTTTTTATTGAAGATGAAATGCAGAAGGAAGACATTGAGAATGTATTGTGAATTAGGTAATTTGATTATGCAGAGATCATGAAATTGATTAGCAGATTGGTTCGAGTATGATTACAAATTCAGAGAAGACATGTTGAATAATGGTGCAAATCAGATTGAGTGGCAATCACTTCTTGCACACTTTACAGTTTGTTCTGTATTAGGGGTTGGTGCTCCTTGAAGTTGGTGCTTCTAAACATTGTAATCAGTGAGATTTTTGATAAAGTCAGTGAGGCAGTTTTGGAGTGGTTTTTCTACCCCTAGAGGGTTTTCCACTCGTGCAAATCTTGTGTCATGATCTTCTATGTGTGTGTATGATTTAGTATGAAGTGTTGTTTATATTCTCTTTTCTCAGTCATGTGTATATGTGTTTGACAAATCAATGATATCTTTCTCTCCTTGTGTTTAGAAAGTTAAAGTTTGCAAAAAGATTTGAAAATTCACACAACACTAATTCACCCCTCCTCTCAGTGTTGTCCTTGACTTCTACAATTGGTATCAGAGCCAAGTTCCCTTTTTGAAGTCTAATAGGCTCAGGTAGGTCCTATGTGTGAAGTTCAATGGGTAAGTGCAGAAGAAATAAGAGTAAGAAAATTGTCAAGTTTTAGACTAGTCAAAACTCTTCATCTTTATCAAATTCAAAGGTTGATATAGAACTTGTTGATATAAATATTCCTCAAGTTGAATATGATATTGTATTAAAAGAAAAGGTTTTAGGAGTTCCTCAGTTTGATGGTTCAGATTTTTTAGTTTGGTATGTTAGAATGCATATTTATTTATCCTCTTTAGGATATGATGTTTTAATGTCAGTTGAGAATGGAAATGACAAAGAAGGCCATATTGTCTGCTCTAACTAATGATGTTTCTTGTAAAATTATGGACTATGTTACAGCTCAAGATATGTGGAGGAGATTGAAAAGAATTTATCAAGATAATTATAAAGTAGAGGACACTCTGGTGTGTAAAGAAAGTGGCAATGAAAGGAGAATTTCAAATGAAGGAGTTGAAGTTCAAACCCAATCAAATTCAGAAGAAGCTAACATCACAAGTGATGATGACCAGGATTATGATGAACAAGATTGTGAGATAGATATGGAAGGAGAGCTTATATATGCTCTGAGTGACATCAAGAATTATAAGAAGGAGAACTAGAAATTAATGTTTCAACTGCAACAAGAAAGAGATTTAAAAGACAAAGCTCTTACAGATCTTGAAGCTGCTAGAAACCTGATTGTAGACTTGAAGAATCAAGCAGGTGAATCAGACAAATTGATTGTCAGTTTGAAGACAGAAGTTGAGGAAGCTAAGAGGATAGCAGATGTTTCAATATCTGACCTTGAAGTCAAAAGGATTGAGAATATGAAATTAGAGGGTGATATTATTAATATGAGAAAAGAGTATGATGGTCTCAAGGCTTTATCTAAGAAATATCAAGTGTTTGAAGATAGCTCAAACAAGTTGCAGGAGATGTTGGGTAAACAAAAGTATCATAAGGACACTACTGGTTTAGGATTTGATGAATGAGAATGTTCAAAAGTCAGAGAGACTCCCAGAAAGAAGATTGATTTGAATGCTACCACTGAAAACAAAATGCATAATCAAGAAGAAGAAATTTCAGAAGAAATGCTTCTATAAGACAAGCATACATGTACAAGTATAATTATTCTTTTAATGGTTATTGTTATACCTGTAATTATTTTGGACATAAAGTAGTTGATTGTAGAAGGAATACTAACCTTGTATGTTACAAGTTCAATAATGCTAGTCACATTCAAAGAAACTACAAAATGAATAGAAGGTATGTTCCTGCATGGAAGCATAACATAATTGCTCAGGGGATGTCAAAAAGTTATTATCAATCATTTGATTATGATTACAACATATTTTTTTATAATTGCAACTCTCTTGGTCATAAAGCACATAGTTGCTGGAAAGCATCACTTAATTTGAAAGGTTGGGAAAAGAAAAAGGTTGAAAAGGTTTGGATGAAGAAACATGAACAGAAGAAAGCATCTGTGAAAATTAGGAAGTAGAAAGAAAAGTCAGAATCTAAACTTGTGCATCTTGCACAAGTTACATCATCAGTTGAATAATAGATAGCATGATGTGAGGGGGAGTTGTTCTTGTCCTATCAATTATCCCCAAAAAGGTTTCAAGAGGTGCATGTCAGTGAAATAGGTGATCAATGGTTCATGATGTCATAATGCATACATGTTGATAAGATGTTCAATAGTTCTTTACACAAAAAGTTTTTTGATGTTGAGTGATATTGATCCTTTTATATCTTGTTCATATCTTGTTGAGTTGTCATGATGTTGCAGTTCAAAGTATGCTTGATATGTTTCAGAAAATGTGAAGTGTTGTTGCAGGAAGAACTTGATGATGCAGTTAGTTTGTTGATGAACAGTGATATAGGTGTTCATTGGCTCTTTTTGCTTTGAAGATATTGAAAAGGTGTTTTAGGAGTTCAAATGCACAAATTGTTGATGTTGATGATTACAAAGATTGAATTGTCATGGTATTACAATCCAAAGTGTTTTTGGAAAGTGTTGTTGCACGAAGATATTGGTTGATTTGTATTATAGAGTCAAGAGGCATTAATTCTTGTTGATTGCAATATATATCAGATTTGACATTGTGTTGCAAAAAGGTATCTTGTGCAGGAGGATGATCTTCATTCTTGGTTGTAGAATGAATGTTCATTTAGAAGTGATCATTGGTGTAATAATTTGACATGTTCTTTGTTGGTCTTCCTCATTAATATGGTTCAGGAAGGTATGTGCAAATTGTGTGCTTCTAGTTTTGTTGAAGTGGTATCAGGTATGGCTTCAAGCTATAACAATCTAGAGTTGCTTATGACATTGATGGTGAGCCTTGTATTTCATCAAATTCTTCATTCAGAGGTAGTTAAAGGAAAGTTTTGGGAAGGTTTTCTCAATAATGGTCTTCATGTGTTGTGATGTGTTTATGACATCCTTGCATAGAATTTAATATCATCAAAAGAGTTGATATTTTGTTAGGTAGAGATATGTCAGTTTTTCATCTTGATTTTTCACCTTGGTGTTGTATCAAGAAGTGGTCAGTGATGGTTATTCTTGTCAGTGATTGCCAGTGATATTTATAAGTAGTGATTTGTTTGTATACTTCAACATAGGGGAAGCAAATTGATTTGAGTCTTTGTCATCTGATGTCAAAAAGGGGGAGAAAGAGAAAATGTTTTGTGAAGTTTTGCCGTCAATGACAAAGGGGGAGTTTGATGGTGACAGTGTCATTGATGTCAAAAGTGTGTTCAGTTGATGTTGCAAAGTTATCATAGTTATTACAGAACATCAGGAGGAGATAGTTGTTCATTGCTTGGTCAGTTCACAGAGATGTGGAGTTGGTTTGGTGTAATGTAGTATTGATGGCAAAAGTGTCTTCTTGTTTAGATCAGTATCAGGATGTTGTTCAAGAAGATCTCAGTTGATTAAGAGGAGTTCACATGATGGCATGGTGATGTTCACTTGGTTGTAGATGAGAAAGGAGTTGTTTTCATTTTCAGTTGGTCATGGTTTAAGTATGTTAATGGACAAGGCAAATATGGTCTTTCCAGAATGTGCTCATCTATGTTGTTAGGAGTGCCTCAAGGCAAGGTTGTTATTGATATATTGTTGTTAATATGCTTCAAGATTGTAATAGGTTGATTACTTTATTTTGATGGCAGTCTTGGTGGTTCAGAATGTTCAATGATGTATTCAGATGATGGTTCTCATTTATATCATGATCATGATTCAAAGGAAAGGCTTATCAAATATTTCACATGAAGATGTTTGGTTGATGGTGTTTCAGTTGATGATCTTTCATATCATGCTAAGAATGCTTCAAGATGTCTGTATGTTCAGGAGATCATGATCATATGTGATTGGGTGATCAAGAAGTGCTTTTGATAAATCACATATATTAATGCGGTCAAAGGTTTTTGAATAAGGTTTAAAATCATTTATTTTCTAACATAGCTCTCTCACTATTGCACTTTTGTTGTATTGAGAAGCTGACATGATATCACATGTCTGTCACTTAATGTGACCTATCAAAGGGAGGTATGCATGTTAGAAAAACTGGCCCCTTCACCTGCATTGGTCATCTCTTAAAAGGCTTGAGTGGCAAATATAAAGAAAGTTCAAAATACATAGAACTTAGTGGAGCCATCGATTTGTTTAAAGTGAACTTTATATTCTTTATACATCCTAGTGAAGCTTCGAAAGGGGAGCAAAATTTATTTAAATGAAATCATTCGAAGGTTTTTTGGAAGAGTTTGTTTTGTTTTTTAAATGCCATCAAATATATCTTAGGAATATTTTTGAAGCCCCCAAAAAAAGATAAATGGTTTTCTTTTTAAACTTAGTAACTTTCTTTTTAAATTTCTTTTGGTCGGTCCCTTATGACATAAATTTAAGGAGTTTTTATAAGGAGATTTTTTATTTCTTTTTCTAAATGAGAAAAATCTTTATGAAGAGATTTTTTTTAATGGTGATATTGGAATCAGTGAAGGTGGTTTTTTTTTGAGAAGAAGTTTGGAGATATTGAAGAAAATTTTCAAGGCAGATTGAGAGATATTTTTTTGCAGATTGATTGAAGGCATCTTACAGATGAAAAGTCTAAAATGTTTTTCTTGGAAAATATTTGTGAGGAGTTTTTTTTAAGACAAAGAAGATTTATTTTTTGGCAGAGATATATTTTTCTTGTTGAAGACTTTATTTGCAGAGAAGGAGAATAAATTATTGAAGGAATATGAAAAGATTTTGTAGATGGATTTTTTTTGTGAAGCTTCAAATGATTTTTCTTGGAGAGTCTTTTCATTTTGTTTCTTGCAGATTAAAAGAGAATATGAAAAGTTTTGAATGGGATTTAATTTTATAATTATCCTATTTTGTTTGGAAATGATTTTTTAGGAAGATGAAAAGAAATGAAAGGAGACTATCAATGAATTTTTGATATGAATTGTTTATGCAGAGAGAACGTGAAAGGTTAGAGAGGATATTTAATTTCTTGATTTTTATGTCATCTGGTGTGCCTTGAAAATGTGTGGATAAAAATGCAGACCAATGATGAAGATGATATGATGATATAGTTGAAATGGATGTGAATCAATATGCAAATTGAATTGAATACAACTTGTGATACAGATTGATTCTTATGAAGTTTGAAGACCATATGCAAAGATAAGCTAAATCAGGTTTTTATTGAAGATGAAATGCAGAAGGAAGACATTGAGAATGTATTGTGAATCAGGTAATTGGATTATGTAAAGATCATGAAATTGATAAGCAGATTGGTTTGAGTATGATTGCAAATTCAAAGAAGACATGTTGAATAATGGTGCAAATCAGATTGAGTGGCAATCACTTCTTGCACACTTTGCAGTTTGTTTTGCATTAGGGGTTGGTGATCCTTGAAATTGGTGCTTCTAAATGAATTAGGGGTTGGTGCTCCTTGAAGTTGGTGCTTCTAAACATTGTAATCAGTGAGATTTTTGATAAAGTCAGTGAGGCAGTTTTGGAGTAGTTTTTCTACCCTTGGAGGGTTTTCCACTCATGCAAATCTTGTGTCATGATCTTCTATGTGTGTATGATTTACTATGAAGTATTGTTTATATTATCTTTTCTCAGTCATGTGTATATGTGTTTGACAAATCAATGATATCTTTCTCTCCTTGTGTTTAGAAAGTTAAAGTTTGCATAAAGATTTGAAAATTCACACAACACTAATTCACCCCCCCTCTCAGTGTTGTCCTTGACTCCTACACCCATTTCACACTAAAGTGTAGCTATCTATAACAATAGCAATATCCCATATCTAAGCTTCATTCATACATGGCATGACCAATACAATTTGAAACAATATTACTTATCGAAGTGGCTCAAAAATGGACATTTGCAACAACTATCTCAAAAGTTGAACATATGGAAAGAATGCTTAACACCCATTCTATCATACAACATAAAACCTTTTATCACTATGTTTATGTAGTTAAGCTTAGTGTTGTCTCCTTCATGCATCTTTAAACAATACAAGTTTCTTTTCAAGAAAAAACATATTTACAACACAATTAGTTTGATATACTGCAATAATTTTCTCATAAACTCTTAGCAAACTTTTGAACTAAAACATTCATTAAGATTGAATTAGAAAGACACAACCTAATATTAAATCTTAAAACAATTATATTCATATGAAGGTTGTGCATGTAGCCATGTTTTTCTACTTGAAATTGAAAAGTACTTTCAATCCATACATTGTAGTTACCCTTTGGCATACTATACACATATTCAAAGTAAAAGTATGGTGGACCTTGCCCAAACTCTTTAAACTTCCACTACCGACCCGCAAGGTAATCTAGAACTCTAACTCCAACCAATCCTTTAACATGTTGTGGTAAATGAAAATTTATATCTTTATTTTCTATAGACAAACATTTGGAATAAATACTTTCTTTGAGCTTTATCTTCTGAGATGGTTTTTTTTGTGATGGGTTTCAGAGTAATCATTTTCTAAATCTAAGTGCTTTCTTTTATGAAATTTATTTTTTTGTAATCCTCTAAGCTTTCAATCAATCCTTGCATTAAGGAAACCATGGTTAACATGTGGTGCAGGGGAACCCTCATGCACATGTTAATCAATTTTGGGGAAATAAAACAAATATTTTAATACTCCAACACTCCATGTAAAAGACAAGGCAAGGTGCATATGGACAAAAATCCTAGTCACCTACATGCTAGAAGAAAAAGATTGGACAATGAAGAGTTTTAAAGCACCCAAGTCATAAAAGAAAGCAATAAAAGGATCCTAAGAGTCACCTTTCTCCAAGTTGGATGCCACCAAGCATGAAGAGGAATACCAAGAGTCATTGGAGCCCAAAATGAGGTAGATGAAACTATGCAAAGGAGATCTTATAAATAGATTGAAGTTTGGCTCGAAAGAGGCATTGAAAAATAAGAGAGGAGCCCAAGTTTATTTCTGATTTTTGTAGGTCATCAAGAGGATGTCCATGGGTGATGTTGAAGATAATTCTCTAGGCAAAGTACATCCATTTTGATGAGGTAAAGAAGGTGAATGTCCATGGTGACTTGTTAAATGAAAATTTTCTGAATTTGTAAGCTTGTGGAGGTGGATAGTTGAAAAGTTTGTTTGAGATATTTCATAGTTGGATTTGTGAAGGTTATGTATGTGTGTTAGCATCTTGATTGGCTGCATAAAAACATTTGGTTTGTAAGTATTTGTTGTTGTTCATGTTTTATGAAATTCTCAAGATATGGTGTTACTTCATAGCTGAAATTGCTGCTAAAACATTCACAATTTATTTGAACTTAGGGGCTGCAAGTTCAAGAGATTAATATACATTTATTTTTCTACAATTACAAGAATCAAAGGGAAAAACAAAAAATCCTTAACAGATAGAAATTATCAACATTAATTTTCATTTAAGAGAAGAGGAGTAAAACAATAATCTTAAGGCTAAAATTTAACAAGGATATGTTGGCATATACAATTTGTTTCAACCTTTGAAGTTTTGAGCGCATGATTATGATAATTTGAAGGCATGAATATTGATATTATCACAATGCATATAAGAGAAGTTGATTGGGCTGTATGATGGGACAATCCTTGATTGGATTCTCTTGTCATGTCTGCATCAAATTAGTATCAAAGATAGAAGATCTTTGGGAATGATTTATTCTTTTGGCTAATGTGGTTTAGTGAGATTTGATGTTTGAAGGATGGATTCTAATAAGAAGAAAGATTGAACAAGGGCATTGTCATTTCTAGATAGATTGTTAAGAGTGGTAGAGAGGCTACATGAAGAAGAAATGGAAAAGAAGCTACAGGAGGAAGAAATGGAAAAGATGATACAGGAAGAAGAAATTGCAGCCAAGAAAGAAAACAAGATGGAAATGGAAAGCCTATTTCAGACTACCTGCAAGTCCAAAGGTCTTCTTCTTCTTCCTGAACATCACCCACTTCAACATCAATGTCACTGTTACTTTCATAAGCTTGAGCAAATTCAAAAGAAGATAACATGGTTCTCAGGAGAAGAACTGAGAGTTGAGAATGTTGATGTTAAGGAGAATGGAAGAATGGATGAGCAATTCAAAAATGAAAATGAATGGCTGAGTATGGTTGAGGTGCAGCCAAAGATTTTGGAGAATAATGAAGAGAAAAAAATGTGTGGAAAAAAACATAAGGTGGATGAAGAAGTGAAGTACATGAAGAAGAAGAATATGATTTCTTTAATATGTTTGTTTCTTGTGCAGGTAAAGAAGACAAAGTGGATGAAAGAGAAAATAAATTTACAATTGCAGTCCAAGGTCAAGTTAGAACAAGAAAACAAACAAAATCACATGGCTACATTGTACCAAGTTGGCCTTGTCTCAAGAAGCATGTTGTTGGACCAGCAGATACAAATGTACTTGAGATCTAGCAAAATGAAAACAATGCACGCATGCAAAGGAAATGGAAGACAAGAATGAAGATCCATATTTGAGGTGGAACTCAAATTTATTTTCTCTTGGGGATTATGGTGCAGGGGCACCCTCATGCACATGTTAATCAATTTTGGGGAAATAAAACAAATATTTTAATTCTCCAACACTCCAAGTAAAAGACAAGGCAAGTTGCATATGGATAAAAATCCTAGTCACCTACATGCTAGAAGACAAAGATTGGACAATGAAGAGTTTTCAAGCATGCAAGTCATAAAAGAAAGCAATAAAAGGATCCTAAGAGTCCCCTTTCTCCATGTTGGATGCCACCAAGCATGAAGAGGAATACCAAGAGTCATTAGAGACCAAAATGAGGAAGATGAAACTATGCAAAGGAGATCTTATCAATAGATTGGAGTTTGGCTCAAAAGAGGCATTGAAAAATAAGAGAGGAGCCCACGTTTATTTCTAATTTTTGAAGGTCATCAAGAGGAAATCCATGGGTGATGTTGAAGATAATTCTCTAAGAAAAGTACATCCATTTTGATGAGACAAATAAGGTGAATGTCCATGGTGACTTGTTAGATGAAAAATTTCTGATTTTGTAAGCTTGTGGAGGTGGATAGTTGAAAAGTTTGTTGGAGATATTTCATAGTTGGATTAGTGGAGGCTATGTATGTGTGTTACCATCTTTATTGCCTACATAAAAACATTTGGGTTGTAAGTATTTGCTGTTGTTCATGTTTTATGAAATTCTCAACATATGGTGTTACTTCATAGCTAAAATTGTTGCTAAAACATTCACAATTTATTTGAACTTAAGGGATGCAAGTATAAGAGATTAATATATTTTTATTTTGCTACAACTAAAGGAATCAAAGGTAAAGACAAAAAATCCTTAATGGCTGGAAATTATCAAAGTTAATTTTCATATAAGAGAAAATGAGTAAAACAACAATCTTAAGGCTGAAATTTAACAAGGATATGTTGGCATATAAAATTTGTTTCAACCTTTGAACATTGAGCACATGATTATGATAATTTGAAGGCATGAATATTGCTGTTATCACAATGCACATAAGAGTAGTTGATTGGGCTGCATGATGGGACAATCCTTCATTGGATTCTCTTGTTTTGTTTGCATCAACATGACTAATCAGACTAATAACCCTAGGATTGTGAATTTATGTATTCCTTCTTTCATGGAATCAATCAAAAAAAGATATGATACCAAATGTTGGTTTTACAATGCTTATTTCTCAATTACGAGAAATGTAAAGTAAAAACATTTGTTGACATAAAACACATATAAGCTTAATTAAACATAAAAGAATATGTGAAGGATATATATAAGATAAGATGACATATATAATTGGGAAAACCCTTCTGAGTAAGAGGCCCACCACCAAAAGTAAATCTAAATATATTAGTGAAACACATCATTTTCTTAAGGACCTAATAATTCACCTTTAAGACCTATTTAGTATACCCACTGCACACTAAAGTGTATCTATCTCTAACAATAGCAACATCCCGTCTCCAAGCTTCATTCATTAATACATGGCATGACCAATATAGTTGAAAACAATGTCGCTTATTGAAGTTCCTCAAAAAATGACATTTGTAGCATTGAGAGGATGTCCAACAAATGGAAACAACACTTAACAACTACTATTATAGCCCATTGGGAAGAATTTCAAACAACTACCATCTATGGAATTTGCATCATACATCTCTAGATCCATTGACAGACACTAATGATGAAAAATTTGGAACCAATGTCATCATATAGAGGAAGAGTAAGAGAGAGAGAAGGGGAGACAAAGTGAGAGTGGGAGAGAGAGAGACAGAGTCACTCTCTCTTTTCTTTATCTTTCTCTATTTTTAAGTGTCATTTCATACCAAGATCCACTTTTTAAATTGTAAAAGTATCGTAGCCTAATCTTTAATGTAGGGTTTTCCATTACAATGCTTGACCATAGCCCCAAGTCTATCACACAACATAACATTTTTTGCCACTATTTTTATATAGTTAAGATTAATTTTGTAATCCTATGATGGCCAATGATTTTGTGTTTTTAGAAATGTCTCAACAACACATATCACTACATTCTTTCAATTCAACTGATGGATGGACAAAAACCATTCACCATCAACAAAATTGTATACTCTCTTCTCAAGAAATTACTTATTACTTTTATCTACATGTTATCTCAGCATACCCATTGCACACTAAGGTGCGATTGCTAGTAATGTATTTGTATTCTTAAATATGTTGTGAAAAAATGAATGGTTGGGATTATGGAGCAATTTCATCTTGTAGATGAAACAACTTATGTTTTAGAGTTTTCAACTTCTCAAAGCCATTCAACTGATGAAGATTTGCATTGTTCTAATCCATATGAATCATTCATTTCTAGAGAAAGTAATAACATTGTAGTTTTGTATATCTTCTAGCAATAGATATAAAAAGTCAAAGGGAATTGAAATGAAGGGTTATGGGTGTCTATAGACAATTTTTTTGTATCTCATCCCTTTGTCATTTAATGTCAAATTATCTTATTTTCTTAAACATTTTTTTGAAACAAAAAGTCAATTTCTAGGGAATAATCTCAAAAGGAGGCAATATCTTATAGAAATCATACAAACCTACCTATAAAAAGTCATAGATTAAGTAGAAGGAAGAAAAATCAAGAGTTGCAAGGCAACTTAGTCCCTGCCTAGAATTGCAAGGACAAGTAATTGGAGCTAGATGCTTGTTTTCAATGTTGTATATCAACTATGAAGAAGCCTACAACAACACTATAATTCTAAAATCTTTCTTAAAGCTGAAGAGTTTATGTGAAAACATGAATGCTTGCAAAGACAGTTATTTTTTGAATGCGAGAGATAATAATAAACCATAAAAGGTAGTTCTCTCACATTTTGCACAAAAAAAATGAATCCACAATTAACTCAAATAAATTAAGTGGATTCCAAAGTTTAAAAATATGCTTCACATAAGAAAAGTGAATGCAAATACAAAAATAATAAGTGGCTCAAATCCAAGTGAATGTCAAAGTTAGTTCACTCTCATAAAGACAATGTGAATGTGAAAGTTGTTTATACACATTTCACACACACAAAGTGAATGCCAAAAGGTCACTAAAATAATAAATGGATGTCAAAGTTCAAATTCACATTCACACAAACAATAAGTGGATGCTAAAGTGTACACACTAAACAAAGGGAACCCCAAAGTTCAAAGAAATAAGTGGATTTCAAAGATCAAACACACACAGAAAGTGAATGTCAAAAGTTCAAACAATAAGTGTACACAATGTAAAAGTTCAAACACACTTCAAAAAACTGTCATTCTAGGGGATGGGAACATCCTAGGGACTCAAATGGGGATGAATCATCCCCCTACCATGTATGTTTCCTTCCATGTAGTGTCCACAAATAGGACACCCTGCAATCTCTGGGAGAGACGGGGAACATGCAACCATCTCTCAAGCATCCCAGGGATGGCATGACATCACCATGTCCCATTCAAAACATAACTTGAAAAATTATAAAAATAACCCTAATCGCAAAAAAGAGGAAGAGAGGATGAGGAAGAGGAAGTCTCCTACAGACTATTAAAAGATAGTCATTTCACATTAACAAAATTTTAAAAAAGGGTGAAGGTGCTTGTGGCTTCAAAGGCTTTAATTTAGTTTGGTGGTAAAGTCTCCACCCCAGAATCATAGCCTGTATTGTAACAGAGAATGTGTCAAGGGCACTGCCCCTAGACCATGTTGGGGGATGCTGCCCCTAGACCATGTTGGGGGATACCGCCCCTAGACCCTAATTTTGGTTTGAGAAAGCAAAATAAAAAAATTGAGCTACACCAGATTAAATCCTAAGTGATTAAATTATGTTTATACTTTTGATTTACTAAGTCAAAATCTTGATTCTGAGTAATGCTACTATAGTTACAATCAAATGACTCAGACAATAAATATAATGATCTCAATAAAGATGCTTGGATTTCACACACGTACATTGCCACTACAACTTATTACATAGACCTTTTTCTAAGTTTTATTCTCTAGTCAATACCTTATTTGGGAACATGCTAAAGTTCTTGATTGTTATTATCAAATGATCCACTCAAAATTTGGGTAGCATTGGTGTATCTGTTGATGAATGGCAGTAGATTTTATCACCTTTGACACAACAAATGTAGAAACATTCTTTCAATTAATGAATGGCAACAGATTTTATCACCTTTGAAACAACAAATGTGTTGTACCCAACCAATTTTTTTTCTTCATTAAGGCATTTTGAAATAAGTCTAGAAAATTTTTCGTCAAAAAGTCAAAAAAGCAAAATTTCTAAAAATAGATGTCGAGTTCGATTTTCTGGGTTTCTTGAGATATGGATGTTGGCAAAACTTTCTAAAAATAGAAAGTTTCTAAAAATAGAATTTCCAAATCAGGTGTCGTGCTCGATTCTCATTGGTCAATTTTCCTTCACGATCGGCGCGGTTTAGAGGGAATCTTCAAACGATCAAGTTTTCTCTACTGGGTCATTTTTGCTTTTTCACAAGGTGAAGCATGAGCTCAAAAGTCATCAACACAGAAAAGTTTACCTGCCAGAACTCTTCGATGAGTTTCCAATGCTGTTTCAATGACGCAAAACTGACAAACGACCGTCAACTTGACGATGCACGCAAAACGATGCAAGATGGATCCAAGGTGAATAGAAAAGTTGGAAAATCACAAAAATGGCTAAGTGTTGACAAACTAGGCGCCCCTGGAGGCTTGGGGTGCCCAAACTCTCTAGTGTTAGATTATTTTTCATGTTTTTCTTGAAAAACACAAATCTCCTTCCGTCAACCCGCTTCGGTTCAATGTTGATTAGTTTGGCACATTTTTTGAGGTAAACGGAAGGTACAATCAGCTTAGTTTTCATCAGGCTTGCATATTTTCCAAATCATTAGACTCATTTTCATCCCAGTTGATAGAAATCGACAGCCAAACAAGGGTCCTGTGCCTCCGGAACGCGCACGCAAACCAAGAAATTGAAAATGTTGAAAAAATTGAAAAAATGGCTAGGTGTTGGGAAACTAAGCACCCCAAGAGGCTTGGGGCGCCCATCTTGAGAAGTGTTAGAATATTTTTGTGTTTTCAGTGTTTTCTGACATGCCTTGTTACCAATCTTCACCCATTGGCAGTTTTAGGGAGGTCAAACTTGGTCAAACGATGTCAGATCGTCGAACGGAGGCAGGGGATGGAATATCAGTTGATCAATCTCCAAAATGTCAAGATTAGTTAGCTTTTTTAGTTCATGATCGATATTTTCCCGCCTTGTCAAAGTCAGAGACAGGCCATATTTGAGTCAAAACGAGTGTTGAAGTGTCGAAAATGAAGAAAATTTTGTTAACACTTCTTCCAACTCGCGCATTCGATGACATCATCAAAGAAGATATTTTTTGTCATCTTGCACATGAAGCCATAGGCTCCTACAAAATAGGGATTCTTCCTATTCGAAGACATCCACTTGGATTTATGCTTTAAAAGATGCTTTCTTCTTGGATGAGGATGAAGTTTTCTTCTCACACAAGTAAAGATGCTTTTTCGACCAAAGATTTATAAAGACAAGATTTGGGATTCTTTATTTCATTATCTTTTGCAGGTTGCATCTAGAGGAAAGATTTTATTTTTCTTTCAACGAAGATTCGAAGACCCAAACCAGGTGCTTTTTCAATTTTCTTCATAGATTCAGGTTGAGGAAGAAGAGAGGCCTTTTTCAGGGTCCTTGTTTCAAGGAGATCATTTTTCAAAAATCTGACCGGAGCTTTTTTAGTTTTTGTTGAGATGGGTCCATCTAGATTATCATCCTCTTGAAGATTGGGATTTGTGCTTTTTTTTGGGAAACTACTTTTTTCCTGCTTTTTCAAGAAAATCTCTGCTTTTTCAAAATCTGACAATCTGGGTTGCTTAGAAATGGAATTATCTACCAAACCCATGTGCCAGCTTTTTTAGCTCACACTCTACTTTTTCTAAAAATCAGCAAACAATTTTCAGCCATCTGTTCAATACTTTTTCCAACATAGACGTGTTCACAGTTGATTTTCAAATCTTCCAATATGCAGTACTCTCCAACACAAATCAGGCACAAAACAGCATTGGTTCATGATTACCTAAAAACTTGTGAAATAGACTTGCATAAAGTACTTCCAGTAATCAATTTACACCCCTTGGAGGATGCAGGAAATAATGCCATCAGGAATCTTGGACACTTCAGTTTGCTTGCAGTGGCATCCTTTCCTATCACTATGCAAAGTATCAAGTTTGTGATTGCTTGCGTGACGCATTACAGTTCAGTCACAAGAGAAATTCAGTCGGGTGATGGACGTGTGCTCTGCAGCTTGAGGCCAAACGACATTGAAAAGTGCTTTACAATACCTATTTGGAGAGAGAACTTAACTGTTTCACTTGAAGAATGCAAGAGGGTTTGGAATAATGATAAGGAAAAATACAGAAAAAAGATTGGTCAGAGGTGGTTGAAAGAAAAGCAGAATATTATGCCAAAGAATGTTGGACGTGGAGAATTCAAGGAGGAGCATGCAATAATGATTACTCTGCTAAGTCATATCACAGGTCAAGTAGATGCAAACAAATTTCAGCCTTGGATGTTTTACATCATGTCACAGATTGTTGACGGAACTGAATTCTATGATTGGTCGGCACTAATCAGTGATTGTCTCCACCAACAAATAATTGATTTTCAAAGGGCTCATGAATTCCATATGATATCATACCTTGTGTATTTGATGGCTTTTTAGGGTCAATTCAGAGGTTTGAATGTTGTTGGAACTCTAGGTACTCAGCATGTGTATCACCATTTCTAGCAATTAGAGATCTCTCAAGCTGAACGACATTACAGGTGGGTGAATGATGCATTCTTGATGCATGCAGTGCAAGACATGGACAAGGAGTTGCATATATAGTTTTTTGTAGAGGCTAGGATAGCAATGGCAGAATGGGCTGATTGGTTTATCCAATTTCCTACTTTTTCCTACATCAGAGTATATGGCTTCTCAGGAGAGCCAGCTATGTTGCCACGATATCCTACAGATGAAATAGCATTTATGGAATTTTTGAGGCAAGCTTATCAAGTGCATACATTTTTGTGTAGCGGACGCAAGACTACCTTCAATTTTCCACTTGGGATGAGTATTTACAGATGTAGATCTAGAGCAGATGCCAAGGCAATCGGTAATGAATCATCTAGATATGGTCTTAAGTTTTTTGACAGGAGATCTTCATATGATCCCTGTGGTGTTTATGCATCACATCTTGGTCAGAATTGTACTCACAAGTTTGCAGTTGAAGACTTCTGGGCTAATTGTGCTGATGAGTATGAAGTGCGAGGATGCAGTTATAGTAGGTTCACTCTTCAGCAAATGTCGGATATCCTATTAGAAGACATAGAAGGTTTGACAGAGAGTGGTGAAGTTCTACTTCCCACGTATTTTAGAGACCAAATTGAGCAACAATAGTTGCCACCAGTTAATTGGTTAGTAAAAGAGAGTACTTCCATTAAGGAGAGAACAAGTCGAGTGGTTAAAAATAGTTTGATATTCTTGAAGACTAAGTGGAAGGATGATATTCCAGTAGAAGAGCTACCAGTTGTGCAACCATCAGAACCTTCCACTTCCAAGCCAAAACAAAGAGTAAAGGCTATGAGTGTTCTCCCAGAGGGAACAAAAATGGCAAAATTAAAGAGCAAAAAAGATGAGTCTCTAGCTCATGTCCAACAGGAACATCCTCCAGTTGAACCAGAAGCTCCTGTTGAAACAATGCCGCATGTTGAAGTGTTACCTTCAGATCATGTATCTCCACCTTCTTCACTGATCCCTTCTCCTATTCACATAGATTTAGAGCCAGATTCACCAGTTCGCAACTTTGATGCAAGCATTGATTCATCAGGAGCTGATGAGGTGAGAATCAAGTTTCCAAGAGAGGATGGCTCATCCTGGCTTGAAAACATTCTAGGAAGGAAGAGAAGAAAGCCCTCATATTAGCTGAATTTAACAGAGCTAAAAAGCATCTATCAAGACACACCAGACAAGCAGCTGAAGAAGCAGATTCACATTGAGAAGAATGCGGATGGAGAAATAATTCTTGAGACTGCAACACCTCCAGAAAATAGAAGTGCTAATGATGTCGAGGTTGATGACTTCACAGTTGTCAAAGCTAACCTTGGCAGAAGTACTCACCATACAGATGTCAATCTCTTTGAAGTTGCAGCAGATAGCTTGAAGGAAAGGGTGTTGAGAGATGGAGAAGACAAGGCAGCTCTCAAAGCTAAGGTTCGATAGTTGCGACAACACATTTCCAACCTTTTCCATGGCAATTCACAGATTGATTTGCTTCTTCCAACAAGTCTTGGATCACCAGACGATCAGTGGCATTTCAATAAGTTGGTCCTCTATGGGAAGTACATGGACAATTGGGTAGAAGAATTTGTGACCAAAGGGAGAGTTGTACTTGCAGAGCTTATCAGTTGAAGTACAACGCTCATGATTTACGCCAAGGCATACATGGGTCGCAGCAGATCATGGCAGAAAATAGACCAGGGTTTGAGATCATTATCTCTAACTTGAAGATTACACTTGATACTATTGATTCAGCTAAAGATAAGAAGACAGTTTCTACTTGGAAAGCGCAATATCTTTTCATAGTAAAAACTTATGACAGTATGATTTTAGAGTTGACAGAATGGAAAGAAAAGGTAATCGGCATCCTCAAGTTCATCAAATCCTTTGTCTCTTAGATCCCGTGTTCATATGAGAAAGAAGATGGTACCCTGTACAACCTCGGGGAAGTGCAAGCAGAGTTCCAGACTCTCGTCTACAACAACTTTAATGATGATATCAATGCCAGCAAGATGAGTCGTCTTGCCGCAATGTCAGTGAAATTTGACAAGGCTGTGGGTGAAGTTCACGAATTTCTTCAGATGGTTGCCAATGGTGAAGAAATGTTAGAGAATCAGAATATTGTTCTAGAGAGTATCAGTGTTCCTGGCAGAGATGCGGTCACTTGCTTTTTAGAAGATATTGTTTCCCAGAATATCAATGGATGACATCACCAAAAAGCTAGAATGTTGATGAGGATGCATTTCAAAATAAAGTAGCTTTAAAACATATGCTTTTTGTTTTAAAGCATGTGCTCATCCTAATCTCATCCACTCTATATTTAGAAAGAAATCACCTTGTGATAGTTGGAATCTTTTTGCTTTAAAGCAGATTGCTTTAAAGCATTTGTTTATTGTATCTTTGTCTTAGAATAGTAATAAAGCTTGCGAGTTGGCAAGTTAGGGTTAATCAAGGAGATTTTAGGGTTCCCTACTCCTTTGATTTTAGTATAAATAAGGGCATCCTTGCCCATTGTTTGTAATGACTTTTGTGATAACAAATTTGCTATGCCTATTCTAGCCTGCAAACATTGTTATTCCAGGTGTTTGTTCACTTTGTGTTCAGTGTTCTCCGGTGTTTGATCGCTTACTATATGCCTACCTTTTGCTACAGTATTACTGTCCTGGAGTTGTATTAAACTTTCTGATATTGAATAGAAATCTCATGCCTACTTTGCTCTGATATTCTATACCGATTCATCAAGTTTTCGTCATCAGATGTGTAGCTTCTGTGGCTTTCATTTTCAACTTTCATCATTAAAGTACTCTTAAGCTTGTGATGTAAATCTAGAGGAAAACTACTTGAGTTTTTGTGTTAACAATCATTCCCCGTTCACTTTCAACTTCCTTTGCTCTGAATTTACTCAGGAAGTTGAAAGCGTCATTAGTCTATGCTAGTTGTAGTAGAAGTTTTATTAAAAAGGAAAAAACCTCTTCTGCAGCGTTTAGAGTTTTATAACCTTGTGCTCTGCAGCTGAGAATCAAAAAGAAGATAGGAGAGGTTTCACTTAATTTATCTTTTTAGTGAACATTAGCAAGAAAGGGAACTCCCCCTTCCAATAGGAGAGCAGTTTATCTGTGCATAGCTGTCCGTTTCCAAATTGCATACTAGAGGTGCGAATTGAAACGCCAACAAAATGCAAAAACTGTGCCGTGATTTGCTTAGATTTTTTACAACATGATTGACATTGAGACATTAAGTGGTTGAAAAGATGATACCTACTAAGCCTAACAATGGAGTCTTGGGTCAATGGTTCAATTTTTGCTCTAGATAGAGGTGAATATGTATTAATATCGTTATTTTTTATGTAGAATGTCTTACATCAAAATAACTTTGTAAAAATTTCAACTTCTTTTATTCGTATTGTTTAAATGATATATTAAACTATTTTTATAATTAATTTTTCAAATATTAATTTGTATTTATTATTTTAAAGCCATCCTCCACAGTCCCCAATTTTTGGGGAAATATTTTCCATACCTTAAACTTATTCCCTATTCCTACATGCCCATCCACCTTTCCCATGCCCTGGGCTCCGTGGAACACTGTAGAAAACCTTCTCCAAAATCAATCAAATTTTCTTTCAAAATCCACCTTGAGGTTTGGCATTTCACTTCTATTTCCAACTGGCATTTGTTGCATGAAATGAATGACCCAACAAAAAGATAAAGATATAAGACACAATAATTTTGCCACAGGTAATTAACTAGCAGTTGTATGATATTTATGTGCAGAATAGCTGATAGGATTATCAATATCACACTTTTGAATCCTTGTATGACTCTTAGATGATTTACAAGAAATTACATGCCTATATTTTAGTTTAAAGGGATAATGAGGATTTATAGCTTATTTCATAATTGAGCCAAAGTAGCTATAGATTGAAAAAATTTAAATACTTGTACATGGTAATACCAGTAATGCTCTCCTTCAAAACTATAATGTTTTGTTTATGCTAATCACGAAGAAACTCTAGTAGTATTTTACTTCTTGAAATGTTTGTTACCATCATCTCTAGCTGATCTAAAATTATTTTTGAATAATTATCTGCAAAATGTTTACATAATGAAGGATTGGTAAGGGAGAACTGGCTCAAGCACTTTAATCATGGGAAATGGCTATCCAACCCCAGAAAATGTATGGGGGCATGGATACCAGATGCCATACCATAGCCATTTCCCTAATAATTACTATATCAAAGAAATATGTTTATAGCATTATCAAATCTCAAAATTCTTAATTTTACTTTGTGGGCAACTTCTTAATGTTTGAAATTGGCAACTTCTCTTAAAATACAATTCAAACTTTCCAAGATCCATTTAGGACTTAATCTCTGTCCATAATTAAAGCAAAATGGCTTTCAACGCAAGTTACTATGCTAAGAACTATGACAATAACTCTCACATAAAAGGATTATGATTATTATAATTTTAGGTGCATGATGAAGCTTCAAAATACAAAAAAAATATAATGCAATCTAGCAGCCAACCAATCTATTAGAGTATCAAAGAGCATAACAATGAAAAACTAAAGTGAGTTCTTTTATTGGTATATTTTGTTAGAATAAGATAAATGGAGATCATTTATGGGTAATGGATTTTTTATTTTATTTATAGACACCTAAAAGTCATCAAGGTCCAATAGGTACACTTTGATCCATCTGTATTCATTCAAAGCATGCTCCCTAAAAGATTAACCTCTTGCCATGGAAATAATTGTATTACACAATCAATTTTGATGGAAAGAAAAATGCTTCAGAGATACTTCTTCAAAAACATATAGCATGATTATAACGTGTAAGGGCCATCTCACCTAAGAAAACCAAACATGCATCATCAATCTAAAAATTTATTCAACTGATTTCACATACTGGTATGTTTTGTTAGAAGGAAATATGTATAGAGATCCTTTATAGGTACAAATTTTTTTCACTTGCACCCCATCTAAATGTCACCGCAATCCATATTTATAGCAAGCATACTCCTAGTGTATGTTTCCAATAATTAGGACATCATCTCACTCACTTAATCAAGGAAAGTTATTCAACTAATATACCTTGATAATGAGAGAACTGAACACAAAAATATTGCAGATTACATGATAACATAGTAAAAATATAATGTTTGATTGAATTGATTTTACCCCCACATTTTTACATTTCAATCAATTGGCTTATAAAGCCTTTTCTTTGAGTACAAACTACAAAAACAACCTAAGGGAATAAGACTCTTGCTATCTATCTATATTTACAGCAACCATGCTCATTAGGACATCATCCTATTACTCAATTATATACCATCCAACATCCATAACCTACTGCTACATAAACAAACTCAAATTTCTTAGTTCTTTTTTGAATAGGAAAGTAGCAAAGGACTAAATACTTAATGTTGATGTGTTTTCCTGGCACATAGAACACAGAATAAAATACTGGTGTACTCTATCCTCTCTTGAACAAAATCTCTCAAATGCTAAGCTAAGTGATCAGATGAGTAGACTCCAAGGTTCTTGATTAGTTACTTTTGGTGTTGCAACTTGGGATAACTTAGTAGTAGGATGTGATTTATTGCTTGACACAAAGGGACTTACGTAAACATTCAACAATAGGAAACTTGTTTCTCTTGGATAACATGAAACATAGCTTCTTCAAAGGTCTAACAATATGACAACTTAATATATGACAGGGGAAGCTCTTGAATCTAAATCTAACAGGATTTCAAAGAAAATGCAAAAGGAAATGGGTTTAAAGGACTCTAATATAAATGCAAGCAATCACCACTGATTCACCGGAATCTCAACCACACTTTGCTTCGCCATAAGGTAACAACTACACAAAGGTGATGCTATCTTCTAAGGGAAAAGTAAGATTTTTAGATTACTTTTGCACACAAAGTAATTGAAGTCAAGCTCCGATAATGTTCAAACTAACCATGCACTACAATCTGCCATCGACAAATTATAAATGGTATGAACTATGGAGACACCGAACATGAATCAGCAACAACAATTTCCATAAAACATAAAACTAAATTTCTGAAAAAAAACTAAACTAATCTTATTCTATGAGTGAACACTTAGAAACCATGCATTCATTTGAAACAACAGAAAATAACCATGAAGAATTCAACACTGAATTTGTATTTATTTCAGCAGAGTCTTAAGCAACAATTTCTCAGAGCATCCCCCTTACAAATGAGAGAAAAATGGGCTTATATAGGCCTCAAAATTTAATGGATGGCCAAGATTATATCTAGAAATCGAGGGCCCTTATTGTGCCACATAGGCAAGTGGTTACAAAATTTACTAAGATTAGACCTTCTATTTATGATGTACCCACTAAGTGGAGTACCCTCATTTATGACCTCTCCTTTTTGTGGTGAACTCCACAAATCTAGTCATGACACATGTAACCTCCTCCATAGGGACACTTGGCAGAGTTTGAATGGTGCACTTTATGATTTGCAGCTCCTCTGTGTATTTGACAACTGTCATCTACCAACCAGCCATGGATGTCTGAAACATGCCCATGAAAGTGGATAGTGTGAAAATATCATTCAACAACTCCCTGGAAACAAACTGTGGATGATAAAAATACTTTGTATGCATCTTATATTTAGCAAGTATTCATAAATCTCTCCATTGGAATCAACCACCTAGTTTACAGAAACAAGTATTTTGTTTTGAATTTCCCAAATTGCTTCTCTTGTTCGAGTGTTGTCACTCTCAATCTTTCCCAGAACTTGTTCCTTTATGCTAAGTACTCAATACCAGGAATGGAAATTATATGTTGAACCTTGTTCAATCACTCCATCTAACAATGTGGCACTTGGAGTATAAACCAACCTTTTCAACTAAGGTATAACTTCTTCTCTTACATTTCTGAATTCTGCATAAGTAATCAGAATATTCTGAACTCTGTCAAATATTGAAGAAGCCTCCTTGTACAACTTCACAATTTTATTAATGAACCCGTCAGCTTTGATCTTTAAATCTACTGCCCAATCTTGCAATACTTGAGATGAGGACCTCATTTCTTCCAAATGTGCCACAGACTCCTGTGAAAGAAATGCAAGTGGTGTAACCACCTCTTTAGCTTGGTTTATTGGCCTCATCAACTCCTGAATATAGTGCTAAAATGCCAAGTTATCCTTCTCTAACTGAATCCTCTATTCTTGTTCCTTTCATAGTCTTTCTTTGATGACTGCAACCGAATCTTCCAACTCTTCTATCTCCTGTTCTATTGTGGTTGGTCCCAAGTCAAAAGTATTTTGGGACAACAATATGCACTTGCCTTGACCCCAAGCTGCCTCTTGTGATCTTCGAGAATTTAGTAATTTTCTTCTTTCCATTGTCAAGTTTGGCCCTGCTTAGCAAGTCTTCCAAACTTAGGATGGGTTCCCTTTCAATAACAGACTTCTCCTTGACTTGATCTCTTAGCCACTCTGGTAAGTCAGACAAGTCTTCCTAATTTTCCTCCTGAACTCCCTTCTACTGAATAGTAGGAAGAGCCTCCTCATCAAACTCATACAACTCCTTGTGATTTTGATTTTCAGCTTCTACTTCTATCATGACCACTTCTTCCTCCTTAGATGATTTTGACATAACTTAATCAATTTGATTACCTTATTTGATACCTTGATCAGTTTGTACTTCTAAAGCTACCTTTTCATCCTATCTCACTTCATCTTCCTCAATGTTTATTATACTATTGCACTCTTTCCATGAAGATGCACTAGTTGCCTTCTGATCATCAATCTTTGCCTTCTTACTTGGCTGAATATCTTCATGTTAATAGACACCTCTACCCTTTGAATCACTGGAATCACTAAAGTCACTACTTAACTCACTACTTGAAGAATCCTTCGACTAATGCGTACTAACTCCTCCCATCAAGTTATAAGTGAATTGGACATTCTTCTCCTGGAGCCTTTGAATTTGGAAGTCCACATATTTTCTAGTATGCGCTACAATTGGCATCATCAAATCATCATTGCATGTTACTTCCTATTCTAACCAATTAATGGTGAAGGGCCTATCCCTCTTCTCTTCATACAGACTTTGTGAATGTCTTTTGTGATTCTCCTCAAGCTAATCCAGAATGTTGATCACTCTTGTTGCTCTGACCAAATCCAAAGACAATCTGTAGAAACCTTTCTTTCTTATTTCTATGTCATCATATGCATCTATCCAGTGATCCTCAAGCTGTGGTCTATGGTCGTATTTGCTCCCAAATTTCTATCTGACTGTGCCAAATGGATCAAAGTTACTGCGTGCATCATTGTGGCACACCAAGTTGTAAGCCTACAGCTCTATCTCTGAATTTTTAGCTGCTTGCAATGACATGCAAGTCTCAAGCCTCTCGATGTTGATTGGAAAATTTGTTGTGGTCTTTTTCCTCTTTCTCTGAACTTTGTCGAATGCAACCAGCTATCTTGTAACTTCTAGTAACACCATTCTGTTAGTGGGGTAACTAAATAACATGTACGGTAATGATGAGAAGCCCTCAACATGGATGTATGTGAATCTTGGAAACTGAATAAACCACTTTCCGTATTTAGCTATGAAGTTCATGGCCTCCTTCGACAATCTCTTGCATGTGTTGCCTTGCAACAATCTGACAATGTGCATGGAAAAGGCATCATTAAACCTTCTGTAATGGGATATAACCTGCAAATGTAGCTGAGGATAGCAGTCATAAACCTTGAACTATCCATCTCCATTTCCAACTCTCCCCTTGCAGTTTAGTCTTGAATATCTCTCGTTTCTGGCAAGCATATATATGACATATGAGCTCATATAAAAAAATTTTGTCTCTTGCAAACCCTTCAACTAATCATCAATATTACTACTGATCATTTCAGCCCAATCTATCATCCTCTTTCCACTTACAATTTCCTCAATGAAGAAAAACATCCATGGCTCGAAATTTACTGATTGTGGGCAGCCCATGATGCAATTCAGAAATACCACCATATAATTGATTTTGCGATGAAAATCAGATTTGTGAAGTTTTTTAGGCACTCTGCTTACTTGCAGTCTTGATTGCATCAACCATTTGCTATTTATCACCTCCATACACTTCTCAGGTCCAGCTAGATAAAGTTGCAAAGCAGTCTCCTTGTCACAGAATGTAGTAGTTTTTTATGAGGGAATGTCAAAAGCTTCTATGATTGCCTCCTTTCTCAGATAAGCCAATATTTTTCACTCTCTGGTCATAATGCATCTCTTTTCAGGATTATAATGCTTGGCACATTCTAGCATCAGGTCTCGACACAGCATTACTGGTAGGAAACAAGCAGCTTACACAATCTGTTCCTCAACATTCACTTGATTAGATCTGATGGATTGGGTTTGTGCAAATTTTGTCAAATTTCCTCCATATTGGTCTTCCTGAGATTAGTGTCACCAAGGTTTCATCATTTTGACGTGATTTTCATTTTTGGCCACATTCCTTTCATGTCACTCCTCATCAATGCCTGTCTATCCTTCGCGCTCATCGCTCTCCTGTATAAAAAAATCTTGAATCAACATATTGAAATAATGCCTTAAAAGGTGTACGAAGACAAAATTCCACCATTTAACAAATGTGGGACTAAAATATGCAACTTAGAAACATCCTTCCCTTTCTAAAAAAAACTAGAAATGCAAAATTGAAATAGATGAGTGTGTCATGAATATCAAGATCATCAGTTGTAAAGCCATTTTATTACATTTAAACACCTTTATCCCTACCCCAACGAATTTCAACTTCAAACTTATATCTGCAAATGCTGGAGAAAAAAAATACTAATTTCAAATCGTGAAACACCCCCTATTAGTTGCCAATGTTCAAGCCAAAATCAGAAGATTTTAAATTGTATGATGTGTGTTCTTTGCTATGCCTTAATGTGACAAGCAAAGCCTAATTTTTACATCACTGATGAAGCAATATCTATAGTTCAAATGCTCAGACTATCAAGACAATCTTTTATGCTTTGAAATGCCTATACTATGCATGTATATCTTGAGTTGATGTGGTGCGTACACAAGTGACATGGAGATTTTTGAAAGGTTCAAAAGATTGTGCCAACATCCCACTCATGAAAATAGACCATATACCGCCTTATGACCTAAGCCACATATTGGAATTCTAATGAATATGATGCTAAGGATAGAATGGACTGCAACCTTCATGCAATGGTTAATTACTTAAGTTTTACTTTACACTGTGAATGACAAATATGCACTTCATATGCTAAATATAACAATGAATCTTTCACCTACGCATGATGAAGAAATATAGAGATGTTTACTCTCGCTGGATTATCATGGATGAAGCAGCCATTATGATGCCTTGCACAAATATCCCTTCAAATGCTTCAACAACAATTGTGTCGATCATAACTCCATGCTCAGAATATTTAATAAATTTGCTAATTTTGAAGCATCTCCTTGAATGTGTGTTTGGGTGGGTATCCAGGTGCTAGATACATATTGGGCAAAATGATTATGCATTTCTAAAAGAGATTTGAAATGATGCCCATACAATATGATACCAGGTTGAGTGAATATATCTTTAGGCTTCTATTTTTGGCAAATCAACCATTAATGACCACCTGGAGTGTTAATTTAACCGTTGATGAAGAAAATCTAAATTCTGATGGATACCTCACATCCAAGCGGATGTCCATGTGTCTCATGCATATTCTGAAATGTAAACCACCCTCATCAGAGCGCCTAGGTAGATTCCTGATATTCATATGCATAACATCCAATGTTTGAGTTTGCAAAGTGTCTCAAGAAGACCGCCTAAGCAAACTTTTAATACTATGGTGCATGATGCCTATTACTCATATTAGAAAATTGTCTAAAGAAGTCCACTTGGGCAAAGGTTTGGATGCCTTATGCATAATTTGAAACTTTATGCACTATAACAAAGTAGAGTCGTTCTCCTGAGCGGACATCTGAGCCACCTATGAATGATAAAAGAGAATAATACCATGCAATGCATCAAAAGAAATCCGCTTAAGTGGACAAATCACACAATCAAGGAATGAAACAATTTCACTCAATGCCCTCATACCAAGCAAACCTGCTTCTCCTCCAGATGCTAAGTTTTAAACTTTTCAAATTCCTTCCCTACGAGGAAATTCAAGCACGACACAACCAAAAGTTCAAAAAGAATGGGGGTCCCCATGCTTGACAGGGTGATTTTGGAATACGTCACAAAATTTGGCAACTCCACAAGAGAAATGTTCTTGAACATTTCAAGAATAAAGACTCATTCAAAACCATAAATCATCAAATAACCCCGTCATGATCATCCATTAGCTAAGAGACCTACTCGAAAGGAGAAAAGAGGCATGAATGGTATCACGACATTTCATCTCTGTTGTTTCATAGGGTAAAAATTTCATTTAAAACTTCTTCAAGTGGTCTAGAGATAAGCAAGAATCAAAACTTCAAAATCCCTGTGTACACCCACATATCAGGTCAGATAAACATGAAAACTTAATCAAGGCATCAAAATCAAAAGCTTAGGACAACCATTTTTATCCTGAAGATCCAATTGTGTGCAATTGGGTTCATTTCCATCCATCAGCACTTAAGATCACCTTAGTTCCTTTGCATTAAGCTACGTGATTAGTAGACACCTCATGAACTACCTGGACATGGCCCCACTGCCAACGAGCATCTATAGCCCCGATGGGTTTCTCTCGTAATTCCACTCGAGCAGAGCCCTACTATCGGTCAAATGTCCATAGCCCTGGTAAAGATTACTCAATTGTCCATCTAACTGAGTTATAGTGTGTGATTTTTGATTTTCTTTTCATTTCTTTTCTTTTCTTTTATTTTGATTTTCAACATGTTTTTTGCTTGGTAGAGTACAATGCAGTACCACTACATGATAACTCAGCTAGCTGGGTGTGGACTTACGATGGCAGCAAAGGTGGACCTTTAGATTTTTCACTTAATGCAAGATCACAAAGATTCACTTAGGTACCTCTAGATTTTAAAAGTGAAAAGATATAAGATCTCCAAACAATTCAAGTCTCTCTAAACAGTCAATTTATCCTCCTAGAGCAAGCAACATGCTACCGAACGCCAACAATGGAGTTTGTAATGGATCTATCCATCTGACGCAAGCTTATCAAAAGAAAACCAAAAGCATTCATTTAAAGATTAAACATTTTAAACATATAATCAAAGACCTTCATGTCAAAATACAATGTATGATTCCCTTCTCGAGTCAAGTACTGACCTTAACCAATAGATAAACTAAAGAAAATTACCTTCTAACTCAGCGAATCTCATGAATATTTATTCCCAAAATAAACTTAACATCACCTCATAAAGTCAACCAGAATGTGCTTGAATTGAAAATACTACCCCAAAAATGGGACCTTGAGGAAAGCCAAAAACTGCAGCAAAAGCAAACAAGCCCAAAATGCAGTAAACCTAACCTAAAACTAACCTATGAAAGTAGGAAACAACTATCCTAACTATGTACAAATAAGTCCCTTAAGGAACTTAAAGTTGGAAATAATGCTTTAGGAATTGTCCATTAACAGACAATGGAACAGATTCTCCAGTGAGTGTTTTTAGTTTGAAAGCATTCTCTCCCAAAATTTCAGCAATCTGGTAAGGGCCTTTCTAAAGATTATCAAATTTGTCATGTTCACCCTTTCTTTCTTCAGCTTTGTCCTAGTATAGAACTAAATTAGATATGTGAAAAGATTTGATCTTTGCTTGTCTATCAAACCATCTCTTCACAACTCCTTGATGTTTTGCAAAATTTTCAAGTGCCATGTTTCATTTTTCTTCCGAGTGGAGCAGTTGTGACAACCTAGTTTGGACTCTGTTATTTTCTTCAATGTAATCTTGCATAAATTGTAATGTGGGAATTCTCAGTTGGATTGGGAATACAGGATCTTGGCCATAAACTAGATGATAAGGGGAAGTACCTAGGGAACCCTTTATTCTTGTCTTGTCTGCCCAAAGAGCAAACTTAAGTTGTGCATGCAAATCTCTCGGGTTTTTGTCCAATAGCTTCTTAATTGCACCTAGCAAGTTTTTGTTGGTGGATTCTGCTAGGCCATTTCCCTGTGGGTAATAGTTTGACAAAAAAATTAGTGTGATGTCATATTCAAAATCCCAGTTAGAAAATTTTAGTGAAGTAAAAGTAGGACCATTATCACAAACAAGTGCATGTGGACATCCAAACCTAGTGATAATATTTTCTTCAAGAAATTTAATCACAACATCAAAAGTACAAAATTTTAAAGCATGAGCCTCAGACCACCTGGTGCAGTAATCAGTAGTAGTCAGAATATACCTGTGTTGTGCCAAGGAAGGTGGGTTAATCATACCAATAAAGTCCAAACCCCATTGAGCAAAAGGTCTTACTTCGATCATCGGTTGAAGTGGCATAGCTGGATTTCTTTCCCTCGAAGCAGCTACCTTTCATGTGTGACATCTCTTGACATGGTCATATGCATCATGAAACAAAGTAGGCTAGTAATAGCTTGCCCTCAGAATCTGGTGTACTATAGCTAAACCACCTCCATGACATGTTCCAAATTTGTTGTGAAAATGTTCCATTATCTGACCTACTTTATCTTTTCCTATTCATCTTAAATATATCTCTTCATGATTCTTTTAGAACAAGACTGACCCTTAGAGCATAAAACATTGACTTTTTATTCTCAAATCTCTCTTCTGGGTTGAATTCATCTGCGCTGGACACTTCTGATTTAGCAGATAATATATAATGTCATTGTACCACTCGTCAGGTGATACATCCTCAAGAGTATAAACTTGTTGCACCAACCCTAGTCCATCAGTTGTAATTGTTTGAGTCAGTCCTTGTCCTCGAACAAGCTTCATTCATTGTATTTTAATATAATATTCTTGAATAGTGGTGACCCACTTGCCTCTTCTTTCTCCCAATTCATTCTGCACAAGCAGGGTCTTGACTGCCACATCTGGAACAATAGCATATATTTTACTCCTCAAAATGTAATGCCTAAATTTCTTAATTGCTTTGACCAGTGCATAAGCTTGCCTTTCCACGTTAGGATATCTTAGTTTAGCATCAATCAGTGGTGTGCTCATGAAAGATATTGGGTGTTCATCTTTTTCTTCATTTCTCTAGGTGAGAGTTGCTGCACATGTATTCTCTGAAGAAAAAGAATAGAGATAAAATGGCCTTGTGTAGTCTAGGCTTATCAAAATAGGAGCATCAACAATAGCTTGTTTAATTTCTTCAAATGCCTTTCTTGTAGAAATTGTCCACTCTATCTTCGCATCTTTCTTCAACATGTCATTCAATGGCTTAACAATCTCTACAAATCCTATAATGAACTTCCTGACGAAGTTTATCTTCCCAAAGAATGACTTCAGCTCCTTCTTACTTGTAGGCATATCAATCTTGGAAATAGCCTCTATTCTGCTTGGATCTATTGAAATTCCCTTCTCTGAAATCACATGTCCCAATAATTTGCCTTCTGTTACTCCAAACATACACTTTCTTGGATTCAGTGAGATTTCATGTTTTCTACATCTTTGAAATACTTTCCTCAAATCCTCTATGTTATCTTCCCTTTTATGAGAGAAAACTGTGATATCATCCATGTATATCATTATACATTTTCCAATCAAATCATGAAAAGCAATGTCCATAGCCCTTTCAAAGGTTGCTCCAGTGTTAATCAGTCCAAATGGCATTCGCCTATATGCATAGTTTCCCCACTTGTAAGTGAAAGTAGTCTTCAATCTATCTTCTGGTTCCACCATAACCTAGTTGTATTAAGAAAGACATCATCTGGGAACCATTTACAATTTGCAAAACTTCATCCAATGAAGGCAATGGATAATTGTCCTTTTTAGATGCTCTGTTCAAATTCCTGAAATCCACGCATAATCTTATCTCTCCATTTTTCTTATGAATAGGAACAAGATTGGTAACCCACATTGCGTGCCTTACCGGGAATATTATTCTTGTGTTCAACAGTTGCTTTACCTCTTTGTATATCAATGGTTCTAAAAGTGGATTGACAGGTCTCTTCATTTGTCTGAACGACTTGCTATTGGGTTTCAGAGGAATGGTGTGTGTAATGATTAAGGTATCATAAGTCTTTAAATCATCATAGTTCCATGCTATAATGTCTGAAAATTCTTTCATGCACTTGAGTATACCTTCTTTTTCTTCAGGTCTACACACCTTTCCTATTAACACATTCTTCTCTTCATTCTCTATTCCCATATTGACAGGTTTGCATTTATCTCCTTGAATCTTATGATCTCTCAATGCACTCAATTTATCTAAATCAAAGAGTCTTTCTAACTCAAACATTCCTCGTGGTATTGTATTATTCTTTAGGTTCAAGACACCCTCTGCATCAAATTCAGCCTGCTCCAGATCTTCTTCATCTATGATTTGAGCTTAAAAAACTCCAGAGTTGGTGATGAAATCCAATATGTGTTTATCATCATTGAACACCTAAAAATTTGTAACATTATCTGGAACTGATGGTACTGAGAACAACTCTACAGTGAACTTTTTTAACCTACTCATAGCAAGTGGTGTAAGTGAACTTGTAGCCTATGCTAGGGAATTAGCAACTTGATTCTTTGATCTGTAAACTGATTTGATGTTGAATGCATCAAAACTTTCAATCAAATCCCAAACACAGTTTCTATACCTCTTCAATCTCTTATCATGACAAACATACTTCTTTCTTATTTTCTTGACAATTACCTTAGAATCTCCATAAACATGTAGAATCTTAGCTCCTTTCTTGATAGCCATCAATAACCCATGAACTAATGATTCATATTCTGCAACATTATTTGTACATGGAAATTGCAGTCTGTGCGCAGCCAAGAAGGATTCGCCTAATGGATTGATCAACTCAAACCCAACACTAGCTCCTTGCTTCGACTTGGACCCATCAAAATGCAAAGTCCATACTTGATTTCTTTCTTGATCAATTGAAACTTTATTTGGGTTTTCTTTTTTCTTACCCTTCTTGGTAATATTTGGTGAAATTGGATCCTTTTTGGGTTGATCATCACTTTTTTGAACTTTTTCAATTACTTCAGTTTCAGCAGGCAATTTGACAGGGTTATCTTCTTTCTTTACTTCTAGAATTTCTGGTTTTCTAGTCTGTGGAACTCTCCTGTATACTTGTTCCAAGGCAACTTTACACAGCACATGAAAATTTGGAATGAAAAGCACTGTGTATCCGGCACCAATTAGTTAATAATAGATCTTTGGCATTTGCTTGCTGACCCAACTCTATTGCTTGTTGAACATTCTTTAATATGAAAATTTGAAAATTTTCATATGTACCATCTCCTTCATCAGAAGTGGACTCATAATTGTGATCAAGCAAAATTTTAGTTTCATCAAAAGATTTCTGACCTTCATGTTCTTTCATTCTTGAACCCTGTAGCATGAGGACTTCTTCCATATTTGGCCTATAATTTCCCAAATCAGTTTCTAGGAATAAAATCTCATTATCTTCACCATATTCTGTGATCATCAGTTTCAATCTTGGAGTACTATCATTTCTGATTTGATTTGGATTTAATTTCCATGGTAGCCACATGTGTGAGAAATCGGTAGCTACATACCCATTCAATCTTCTCGACCAATCTTTGCTCAAGAGCATGCCATATCCACATGGGATATCAACAACTGATATATCAATATAGTTTTGTATTCTTGGATCAGATGATAACTGCATGTGTATATTATTCAGCTCTCCAACCATAGGAACTTCTATCTTATCTAGCTGTGTAACATTCTTTGTGGTCTGAGTAGGAATCAAACCCAACCTTTTACATATTGAAAGTGGTATTACATTGCTTGATGCTCCTGAATCCATTAAACAATTGTGTAACATCTTCCCAAAAATACAGACTAATAATAAGAAAGGGGTAGGCTCCTCTCTTCCTTGATAGAAAACTACCGACTTTTCATTTGGTAACTTGGAATGTGCATTCTTTGCCATATCATTTGACCGTGTAATTTGATCTTTTGCAATGTTTTCATTTTTAACAATACTTCCTTCTTTTGTATCCTTTGTAGGGTCTTGGACTATACATACTGAGTTCATAGATGGAGAAGCACCCTCTGGTACAGTTTCCACAACATGTGCATTCTAAACATGGGATGAGTTAGAAGGGCCTGTTGTAGCATTCCTTGGAGTAGATGTATCATTTAAGCTATTTAAAACAATGTTTTTGATCTCAGGGATTCTCATCATTTCAACCAAAGGCATGCTCACCTTCATTTTCTTGAATTCTTTAGTAACAATTAAACTTAAACATTTTAGTCCATCATTTGTTACATCGCCATCTCGTGAAAGATTAGCTCCTTGTGGATTGTCTCGTGGCTAAACTTCTTGTGTTGGAGTGGTTCTTTGAGCAACATCCCTTTGTCTATATTCTAGTGAATCCTTTGGAAAATTTGGATTATTACTAGCATTTGGATTTGGTGGAGTTTGAAAATTGTTTGGAGAAACTAAAGTGGTTAATGGATCCTATACTCGATGATTTTTTTGATAGACTTTTAGGGACGGATTCCCAGCTGATTGTTGAAATGCTTGTACTTCCCCTATTGCTTTAGCTTGAAAGTCATTACTGAATGGAGAGTAATAATCTAACTTTTCAATTGGTCCATTTGCAGATGTTGGAGGGAACCTTCTATTGTATTCCATTGCATCATAATCCATCACAGGAAGGAATGTGAAGTCTTCAATGATCAAGGCTTGATCATACCTTGTTGTAGGAACAATCTCATATCCTGTCGTTGCTTGACGAGCCTCTTGAGCTTGCATGCTTTGCATCTCCTTTTGGAATATATCAGTAGCTATTTTGAACTCTGTACACTGCAACTTAGAATGCTAATTCGTGTTATGCAATCGACACTAACTTGATAAGGCTACCTCATCTAAGAATACCTTATTTATGTCATGCTCACATATCCCATGCGGTCACAACATGCATCACACATGTCATGTCCACATTTGTCATGTGGTCATGACATGAAATATTAAAAAATTTCCCATGCTTCCCTAGAAACCCCCTCACACGCGTAAGCGTGCTCGGTGGCGAATGCTTAAGGCGTAAACAAGACAGTTATCAGTGGGGTAATACGTACACGTGCGCATACCCAAATTCAAGAAGGCCAACAAGGGGGTCATCGCGACGCGGTTAACGTCGCTACAAGGGTTAAACTTGCCAAACTACTAAACCCTAAATTTTAGGAAAATCCGGCAGCATAATGCCTCACGGGCATGAGTGGGGTTTATTTCACTAACACTAATCTTGATCATGAGGTTTCCTGATAGGGTTAACAAATTTCTTACAACTTCCTAAATTCAATGAAATTATAGTTGATCACATTAATGGATCATTTTTCAACAAAGCCCGATCATCTCTTCTCCTTCACGTTTTCTAAAATTTAATATTAATTTGTTCTCCTTCTAATTTTAGCATTTTCAACAAATCCTACACATTTGTTCTCCTTCCCGTTTCTTTGAAATTTAATTTTAATTTGCTCTCTTTGACGTTCTTTATCAATCAGAGTTATCACTGCATCCTTTACATTATTCCTAATTTCTTGGTAGATCATTTCTTTATCAATCAGAGTTATCACTACATCCTTTACATTATTCCTAATTTCTTGGTAGATCAGATCACTTAAACAGGACTTACTAACTTCGCTTGGTGCAGTCCACTAGGTTTCTGCTGTAGGTTTATTTCAACATTGAATTAATTTTATTAATTAATTTGCCCCAAATCAGGTTTAACATAATGTTGCATCTTAATTAATACTCTTAGCCCTATCCTGGAAAGGTCATGCATTTTCTCCTCTTTGTTTTCACTCTTATCTTTCTTTCCCTTTTTCTCTCATTTTTCTCAATTGGTCATTTTCTCAATCTACAGGTTGAGTTTACAATGGCCACATATGAAATGCCTATGATGGCTTAATTTCATTTATAAAGATATAGATATATGTATAAATGCAAATAAGCATATATATATATATATATATATATACATTTTGTTTTTAAATGAACCAAAATTATTAATAAATATTATATATGTATATGTGTGTGTGTGTGTGTGTGTTATAAAAAAGTTAGGTTTTCTTTTATAAAACCTAAGCTTATTGTTTCACCTTATATTTTATTTTCAAACATTCATTGAAAAGCCCTAACATTCTTTTGTTTTGTGTTGAATGTGCAGGGTTTAATGGAGGTAGCGACGGTGCTTTGGAGGTCGTAGAGAAGGGGAAAGGGCAGAGGAATGGCAGAGGTATCTGTAGAGGGGTGTTCGTGGGTGGAGGAAGCCACAAGGGAGGTGTTCGCGGTGGCAGGGGAGCAGAGGAGCAGAGGTAATGGGGAGCACGGTGGAACATAGCGCGAGGAATGCGAGGCCCGCAGGGGTTGGGAGACACTGCGGGGAAGGGAAAGGCAGGGGTGTGGGGAGGGGACGAAGCCCCCTGAATTTTTTTTACTATCGCTGGAATTGTGAAGGGGCAGAATGCATAAAAAAAAAATTATACAAAGTTTGGTGGAGGGGGGGTTCGGACCCCCCGCCCACCATCGACATTGCCAAATGGTGTGGGGAGGGGGCGAAGCCCCCACCCAATACACAGAGTTTTAAGTTATTTAGATTCACAATTAGAGTTATATATATATATATATATATATATATATATATATATATATATATAATGAGTATATGTGAAACAGTCCATTTATTGGACAGAATTAAGGGAAGCAATAAATTTTAAATCCATGTAAAAACTACAATTATGCAATTTACTCAAAATACACAATTTAAACATATATATTTTCAATAATTATTTTCTTTCAAAGCACTCATAGGAATTCTATTTTTAAAACAAATATACTAGATTATATATAACAATATTTTTGCCCTTCTCAATTTTTGAAGAGTCAAGAAACTCATAAAAAGAAAAGGAAAAAAATCAAATATATTTGCAATTAAAATGAAAAGAACAACTCTAATGCTTAACTACAACCTATTTACATTTCTTTCAAATAACAAATTCAAATTTTCTTGTTTGTTACAATTACAACTTCATAACTTTACAGGATTTTCCCATTCAACATGTCATACAATGCAATGGACTCTAACAAACTTTCTTTGATTTCCATAACAATTAATTCACCACTTTGTTAATATAGGTATTAGGTATTATACAAAAATCAATATCCTTTTAAAAACAAATTTACTTCCTTCTTCATTTCATATATGGTAAAATTTAGTTTACAAACTAAAACTATCGATTCAATGAAAGAGAATTTCTCACAACTCAAGAAGACCAAATTTTACAACAAGAGAGAGAGAGAAGTTCTCCTCTTAAAATCAACAAGGATGTAGTCATTAATAAGTCCAAGCTCTTCTATAGAGCCTTAAGAGTAAAGGAAAATAAAATATTTTCCAAGACGAGTAAACTCTTCAACACTCTAAGCTCCATGAAACCTGCATAGCACACAAGGGAAAGAAACACCACACATCCTGCTCTCCTCCCTACCATAGACCCACAAGAGGGTCACTCTCGAGCTAGGGAGATCATCCACACACCTAGGGTATCCAAATCCGCTTCACAACAAGGCAAAAAAACAACATCTCAAAACACAAAATACCCTCATGGATATTTACACACACACAAACTCAACCAGGTGAGTTTAAAAGGGGTAGTAGAGTGGACACACTCAACTCTAGAGTGCCACTCCTTCACAATATATTAACACAATTTTCTCATGGCCTCAAGCCAACATGATAACCAAATTTCCAAAGGATTTCATATTTTGTCTCTCAAGCTATATAACAAATTACTCAAAATCACACAAATGCCCTCAAGGCTTTCAACATCCCAAAACAAGGAAATGAACTAAAGGAGGATCACTCCTCCCCTACCCCACACTTGATGAGCATTTTCTCCCAAATGGGAGAGGCTTTTTCAACACCCTGCTAATTATTCCCCACAATAACAAAATACAACTCAAGCAAAATACATCTCACACATTCATCATGCAACAAATTGAAAATACAAGGGAATTCCTTAGCCTTGGAGACCAACCTTTAAAATCCCTGATATGGAAGAAGTTGATGTAGAGTTCCTCTAAAATCTCCTCCAACCTAAGCTGCCAAACTCCCTCTATCCTTTTTCCCCAAAATCAATTTCCAATAATCAAGAATTCTCAATAATTCAACAACCCCTTTCCGTATCCCAAGTGGGATTAAAATAAGCACAATTTCATGAGCTTAGAGGAATGGGGAGGTGACACTTGTCACCTCCTCACTCTTCCTCCCCACTACAAATGTGTCCCAAGGGATGGGTGTTGACACATGTCACTCACCCATCCCTAAAGTCTTCCTCACCTCTTACCACATGTCCTCTCTCCAACACATGGGAAAGAAAGGGGAGTTAAAGAGGGAAAGGGTGACACATGTCCTCCCTTCCCTTCCTCTCATGAAGGACCACACAACTCCATGGGGACTCTCACCGATTGTGAGAGAGACTTGAAGTCAAGTCCTCCACAATCGGTGGATCTTGGAGTCATCTCTAGCCTTGGGAATTGAAAAGGGATGGGCTTGAGTGTTGATACCATTCATCCTATCCCTCCCATACCTCCAAATTCGTTATTTAACTTTAGTGTGAAGTTAAGGTGACCATACGGAGGTTTACCAAGGGTTACCCAAGTCAAAAGGGACCCTAGACCCATGGGGTATAACCCAAGGTCGATTTTAACCTAGTTAGAATACCTAGGTTCAAGTTAAAACACAAGAAAAGGGTCTCCAAAAATTAAAATTTTAAAAAATGAAATTTAAAAACAATTCTTACAACACAAATCACAATTCAAATTAAAAGAGAGTAGACCTAACCCATTCAACCTCATGCAAATTAACATTACAAAATTACATCAAACACAGAGTTGATCTTGGTTCCTTGTGGAACTAGATCAGCTTCACAAGGGATTACAACATAAGGTGCAGAATGATCACCAGTATCTATGGTTTGTTAGAAATACCTACGCACTCAATTTAAAAAGCTAATTCCACATATCAATAACATAGCCGAAGCAAATTAAAACTTGCACTCACATAAGATGTCACAAGTCTTCTTAAGCATAAGGAAATCACATTAAAATTTTCTATCTAACATCACCCAATTAGTTTTCCTGTAATGTAAACTACTATCTAACATCACCCAATTAGTTTTCCTATAATATAAACATCTATTTAACATCACCCAATTTGTTTTCTCTTAATACAAGCATCTATCTAACATCACCCAATTAGTTTTCCTATAAAATAAATATCTATATAACAACAGCCAATTTGTTTTCTCTTAACATAATATAGTCTAATAGTTTAGAAAATCCAGGATCAACAGTCCCACAAATATAAAAGTATCAGCAATAGTAAGGTAAATAGTCACATGATCGAAAATGAAAAAGGCAGGCCTCATAATCTATAGGTCTAGAATCTAAATTTGAATTATTTTCCAATGGAGATGGAACATTCCCGTTGTTTGGAGATGTATTCCATGTATTGTTTTGTCTTTGGAATCCTTGATTTGTTCCTCGAAATCCTTGATTATAATCCTAATAATTTCCTTGGTCTCTGTGATTTCCTTGATATCCATTTTGATTTCCCTTATCCCTCTGATTTCCTTGAAAATTCCTTTGCATATTTTGTAAATGATTATTTTGATTTCTCAGATGGGTAACCTCAGTGGATAATCTCTTCACTTGATTAATTAACTCTTTCATTTCATCCTTCTCTTCTTGAGTCCTTGTAGAGGATGAAGACACTTTTAAGTACACAGGTTACGTTGCTGAGGCTTGTGAAATGGGTGCTCCTAGATGCAACATCATCTGATTGCTAGGTGTCAGAATTGGATTCATTACAGGAGTATGTTGTGTCCAAGCTTGGTTGATTCCTTGAATCTAATTTGGCATAGCTGGATGTCCCAGGTGATTAAGTGGTCCCTGAGTGTTCATGACCAAGTCAGTATTCACTTTGATAGCCTCAGGATAGGCTTCTATTAGAGTAGTTGGGGGTGCAGTTGCTCTTTTTACAAACATGGAAGTAAGGCAGTCTAGCACTACATAATATACTTCCCTCACAATTGCATCATCAAAATTATATGGAGCTTGCAACCTTGTATAAGCCTTATGAAATCAATTATTGAAAGAACTGATAGGTTCATGTTCTTGCCTCTTGACATCAATGAACTGTTTGTAGAGCTCTGACGGAGTGATGGGAATCCTAAACTTTTCTAGAAAGGTGTTTTTCAATCTTTGCCAATTATTGATCGAACCTGTAGGTAGATGAATGTACCAAAAGTATGCGTCTTCACCCAGTGAATAAGGAAATAACCTACATGCTACATCTTCCTGCTCAATTCTTCTATTTTGAAGAGTATCCTCAAAAATCTTAATATGTTCCTCTGCTGTCATGTTCACATCACTGATCTGAAATTTAGAACCTAATTGTTCAGGACTCTTGGGCATTTCATGGTAATTCGTGAAAATAGCAAGAGGAGAAGCATTTGTTAGAAGCCAAGCCATTGGAATGTTTGCTTGTTGTGCCAGAAAAGTAACTAATTGTGTATTACTTGGTGGAGCAATTCTTGTATTTCATGGTGGAGTTTGAAACAAATCTACGATAACCTCTATGCTAGGTGATCCTTCACTTGATGAAATTGTCTTCTTATTGCACTTGGCTTTGGAATTGAAATCCAATTCAACTAACTCTTTTGAAGTTTGTGGTGTAGACCTTAGAATCCTCTGGTTCTTTTCAGGTGAAAAAGAAATAATGCACACTAGTGTGTCTAACTTTGTATTCCAAGAGATGCCCTCCTTCTAGCGCCAATTTTGTTGATGTGTTTTCCTGGCACATACAACGCAGAATAAAATATTGGTGTACTCTATCCTCTCTTGAACAAAATCTCTCAAATTCAAAGCTAATTGATCAGATGAGTAGACTCCAAGGTTCTTGATTAGTTACTTTTAGTGTTGTGACTTGGGATAACTTAGTAGTAGGATGCGAATTACTGTTTGACACAAAGGGACTTACGTAAATGTTCAACAATAGGAAACTTGTTTCTCTTGGATAACGTGTACCATAGCTTCTTCGAAGGTCTAAGAATATGACAACTTAAGATATGACAGGGGAAGCTCTTGAATCTAAATCTAACAGGATTTTAAAGAAAATGCAAAAGGAAATGGGTTTAGAGGACTCTAATATAAATGCAAGCAATCACCATTGATTCACCGAAATCTCAACCACGCTTTTCTTCGCCATAAGGTAACAACTACACAAAGGTGATGCTATCTTCTAAGGGAAAAGTAAGATTTTTATATTACTTCTACACACAAAGTAATTGAAGTTAAGCTCCGATAATGTTTAGACTAACCATGCACTACAATATGCCATCGACAAATTATAAATGGTATGAACTATGGAGACACCGAACATGAATCAACAACAACTTCCGTAAAACATAAAACTAAATTGCTCAAGACAAACTAAACTAATCTTATTCTATGAGTGAACACTTAGAAACCATGCATTCATTTGAAACAACACAAAATCACCATGAAGAATTCAGCAATAAATTTGTATTTATTTCAACAGAATCTTGAGCAACAATTTCTTAGAGCATTCCCCCTTACAAATGAGAGCAAAATGGGCTTATACAGGCCTCAAAATTCAATGGATGGCCAAGATTATATCTAGAAATCGAGGGCCCTTATTTTGCCATGCAGGCAAGTGGTTACAAAATTTACTAAAATTAGACCTTGCATTTATGATGTACCCACTAACTGGAGTACCCTCATTTATGACCTCTCCTTTTTGTGGTGAACTCCACAAATCTAGTCATGACATGTGTAACCTCCTCCATAGGGACACTTGGCAGAGTTTGAATGGTTCACTCTATGATTTGTAGCTCCTCTGTGCATTTGACAACTATCATCTCCCAACCAGCCATGGATGTCCGAAACATGCCCATGAAAGTGGATATTGTGCAAATATCATTCAACAACTCCTTGGAAACAACTTGTGGATGCTGAAAATACTTTGTATGCATCTTATCTTTCAACAAGTATTCATCAATCTCTCCATTGGAATCAACCACCTGGTTTACAGAAACAAATATTTTGTTTTGAATTTCTCAAAGTGCTTCTCTTGTTCGAGTGCTATCACTCTCAATCTTTCCTAGAAATTATTCCTTTATGCTGAGTGTACAATACCAGGAATGGAAATTATATGTTGAACCTTGTTCAATCACTTCTTCATCTAATAATGTGGCACTTGGAGTATAAACCAGCCTTTTCAACTAAGGCATAACTTCTTCTCTTACATTTCTAAATTCTGCACAAGTAATCAGAATATTCTAATCTCTGTCAAATATTGAAGAAGCCTCCTTCTACAACTTCACAATTTCATTAATGAACCCATCAGCTTTGATCTTGAAATCTGCTACCCAATCCTGCAATACTTGAGATGAGGACGTCATTTCTTCCAAATGTGCCATAGACTCCTATGAAAGCAACACAGGTGGTGCAACCACCTCTTTAGCTTAGCTTACTGGCCTCATCAACTGCTGAATATAGTGCTAAAATGCCAAGTTATCCTTTTGTAACTGAATCCTCTATTCTTGTTCCTTTGGTAGTCTTTCTTTGATGAATGTAACCGAATCTTCCAACTCTTCTATCTCCTATTTTGTTGTGGCTGGTCCCAAATAAAAAGTATTGATGTCATATGTACTTGGAACACCATCATCCGCCTCTATGCTGATTTTTGGGACAGCAATATGCACTTGCCTTTACCCTGAGCTACTTCTTGTGAACTTTGAGAATTTAGTAATTTTCTGCTTTCCATTGTCAAGTTTGGCCCTGCTCAGCAAGTCTTCCAAATTTAGGACGGGTTAACTTTCAATAACATACTTCTCCTTGACTTGATCTTTGGTGCAGGAGCACCTTGGCAAATCAAAGTTGTCCTAGACAAATCTTTAATTTTTGGTTAAATTTGTAATGATTTAATATTGTATTGAGGTCCATCAAGTCATCTTTCATGTGTTAAGATCCTAGGAGGGGTTTAATGTTTAAGTCTTATGACAAGTTGTCATACAAAATGGAAAATCCCTAAAAATGTATCTTTCAAAAATGTAAAATGAGGAAGGTGAAGGGTCACCTTGTTCCAATTCATTGGAACGAAGTGGAAACTGAAGAGACAAATGAGGAATGCCTTTATTAAGGCCTTGTAACATCCAAATAAGGTGTGGGTGGTTGATTAGTAGGTTTTGATCAATAGAGAAAACACTGTTTTCATGTATTTCAACAGAAATTGACTGTTTCCTGTAGTTATACAGACTTGTACGGACAAGGACTGGTGTCAAATTGGTTTTAAGTGATAGTCCTATCAACCACCCTCCATTTTCTTTTGGTTGCATGCATTTTGGTTTCGTTTTGCTCAAGATATTGCATTTTTCGTGTAGACTGTCAAACCCTGATTTAGAGTAACCTGTTTTGGGAAAAATACCATAACTTTTGTTTCCACCGTTGGATCTTTATGTAACTTGGGGAAAATGTTTGTAACTATGATATCTACAATCTGACCAAAGAGATTGACCTCATTTTGTGTTGTGTGGAAGTTATGTATGACTGTTCGTGGCATTTCACAGTGACATTTCTGAGTTTGAACCCTTGTAGCAGAATTACCAATCCATTTTTAGAGCACATTTTCCAAAACAAACCAAACTCATTCTGGAGTATGTTGTGGGGAGGCATAATGGGTATCTAATACATGTCTTAGATTTTCATTTGGATGTTTATACAGAAAGTTATTGGGACTGTTCTCCGTTTGTAGGTTACTAGTCCGTCTTGGGATTTATGAAGGAAGAGTTGCCTCAAAGAGTGATAAACTTGTAAAGTGAGTTGATTGAAACCCTTTGACATGAAATATGCTATAAGGAGTTGTGTTGTTCTTTATCCTCTGCATCAAATTGGTATCAGAGCTCAGAAGATTCTGAGCGTGTAGATAGAGCGCCGAAGGAGGCAATCTACACCAGGAGTTCGAGATGAGCATTGGTTTTTGCTATCTGATTCTATTATGAAGTTTTATGGTTGCAGGTGCAAGTTCACTCACTGCAGTAGGCAAACAGGAAGGTCTGTCAAGAGGGCCAGAGGAGATGGTCCATTTGGTTGTCGCCAACAATCTTGGGGAGAGAGGCAAGAAAGGACTCCTAGGTGAGGGACAGGAGTGTTGTTGTAGCAGGAAGGAGTGGACTTCTGATGCACCTTAGAGGCAGCCAGTCAAACTCCATTAATAGGAGTCATAGTTGGAAAGTAGAGGAGGCATCAAGTCAGGGTTGAAGACATAAAGAGGCAAAAGTCATTTGAAGCAGACCACACAACTCTTGGGACAATAGTTTTCTTCATGCTGAGGAGTATGGTGCAGGAGCACCTTGGCAAATCAAAGTTGTCCTAGACAAATCTTTAATTTTTGGTTAAATTTGTAATGATTTAATATTGTAGTGAGGTCCATCAAGTCATCTTTCATGTGTTAAGATCCTAGGAGGGGTCTAATGTTTAAGTCTTATGACAAGTTGTCATACAAAATGGAAAATCCCTAAAAATGTATCTTTCAAAAATGTAAAATGAGGAAGGTGAAGGGTCACCTTGTTCCAATTCGTTGGAAGGAAGTGGAAATTGAAGAGACAAATGAGGAATGCCTTTATTAAGGCCTTGTAACATCCAAATAAGGAGTGGGTGGTTGATTAGTAGGTTTTGATCAATAGAGAAAACACTGTTTTCATGTATTTCAACAGAAATTGACTATTTCCTATAGTTGTACGGACCTGTATGGACAATGACTGGTGCTAAATTAGTTTTAAGTGATATTCCTATCAATAACCCTCCATTTTCTTTTGGTTTCATGCATTTTGGTTTCATCTTGCTCAAGATATTACATTTTTCGTGTAGACTGTCAAACCCTGATTTAGAGTAACCTGTTTTGGGAAAAACACCATAACTTTTGTTTCCACCATTGGATCTTTATGTAACTTGGGGAAAATGTCTGTAACTATGTTATCTACAATCTGACCAAAGAGATTGACCTCATTTTCTGTTGTGTTGAAGTTATGTATGACTGTTCGTGGCATTTCACAGTGACATTTCTGAGTTTACCCTTGTAGCAGAATTACCAATCCATTTTTAGAGCACATTTTCCAAAACAACCCAAACCCATTCTGGAGTATGTTGTGGGGAGGCATAATGGGTATCTAATACATGTCTAATATTTTCATTTGGATGTTTATACAAAAAGTTATTGGGACTGTTTTCCGTTTGTAGGTTACTAGTCCGTCTTGGGATTTATGAAGGAAGAGTTGCCTCAAAGAGTGATAAACTTGTAAAGTGAGTTGATTGAAACCCTTTGATATGAAATATGCTATAAGGAGTTGTGTTGTTCTTTATCCTCTGCATCAATCTCTTAGCCACTCTGGTAAGTCAAACAAGTCTTCCTAATTTTCCTACTGAACTCCCTTCTGCTAAACAATAGGAAGAGCCTCTTCATCAAACTCATACAACTCCTTGTCATTTTGATTTTCAGCTTCTACTTCTATCATGACCACTTCTTCCTCCTTAGATGATTTTGACATAACTTCATCAATTTGATTACCTTGTCTGATGCCTTAATCAGTTTGTACTTCTAAAGCTACCTGTTCATCCTGTCTCACTTCATCTTCCTCAATGTTTATTATACTATTGCACTCTTTCCTTGAATATGCACTAGCTACCTTCTGATCATTAATCTTTGCCTTCTTACTTGACCGAATATCTTCATGTGGATTAGTACCTTCACCCTCTGAATCACTGGAATCGCTCGAGTCACTGCTTGACTCACTACTTGAAGAATCCTTGGACTGATGTGTACTTGGACAATCTTCTCCTGGAGCCTTCGAATTTGAAAGTCCACATATTTTCTTGTATGTGCTACAATTGGCATCATCAAATCATCATTGTGTGTGACTTCTTGTTTTGACCAATTGATGGTGAAGGGCCTATCCCTCTTCTCTTCATATGAACTTTGTGAAAGTCTTTTGTGATTCTCCTCAAGCTGATCCAGAATGTTGATCACTCTTGTTGCTCTGGCCAAATCTAAAGACAATCGGTAGCAACCTTTCTTTCTTATTTCTATGTCATCATATGCATCTATCTAGTGATCCTCGAGCTGTGGTCTGTGCTTGTATTTGCTCCCAAATTTCTATCTAACTGTGCCAAATGGATCAAAATTACTGCGTGCATCATTGTGGCACACCAAGTTGTAAGCCTACCACTCTATCTCTAAATTTTTAGCTTCTTGCAATGACATGGAAGTCTCAAGCCTCCTGATGCTGATTGGAAACTTTGTTGTGGTCTTTTTCCTCTTTCTCTAAACTTTTTCAAATGCAACCAGCTATCTTGTAACTTCCAATAACACCATTCTGTCAGTGGGGTATCTAGGCAACTTGTACGGTAATGACAAGAAGCCCTCCACATGGATGTATGTGAATCTTGGAAACTGGATAAACCACTTTCCATATTTAGCTATGAAGTTCATGGCCTCCTTCGATAATCTCTTGCATGTGTTGCCTTGCAACAATCTGACAATGTGCATGGAAAAGGCATCATTAAACCTTCTGTAATGGGATATAGCCTGCAAGTGTAGCTGAGGATATCAGTCATAAACCTTGAACTATCCATCTCTATTTCCAACTCTCCCCATGCAGTTCAGTTCTGGATATCTCTCATTTTTGGAAAGCATATATATGACATATGAACTCATATAAAATGTTTTTGTCTCCTGCAAACCCTTCAACTGATCATCGATATTGCTGCTAATCATTTCAGCCCAATCTATCATCCTCTTTCCACTTACAATTTCCTCAATGAAGAAAAACATCCATAGCTCAAAATTTGTTGATTGCGGGCAGCCCATGATGTGATTCAGAAATACCACCATATAATTGATTTCTCGATGAAATTAGATTTGTGAAGTTTTTTAGGCACTCTACTTACTTGCAGTCTTGATTGCATCAACCATTTGCTGTTTATCACCTCCATACACTTCTTAGGTCCAACCAGATAAAGTTGCAAAGTAGTCTCCTTGTCACAGAATGTAGTAGTTTTGTATGAGGGAATGTCAAAAGCTTTTGCGATTGCCTCCTTTCTTAGATAAGCTAGTACTTTGCCCTCTCTAGTCATAATGCATCTCTTTCCAGGATTATAATGCTTAGCTCATTCTAGTATCAGGTCTGGACATAGCATTACTGGCGGGAAACGAGCAGCTTGCACAATCTCATTCTTCAACATTCACCTGATTAGATCCGATGGATTGGGTTTGTGTAAATTTTGTCAAATTTCCTCCATCTTGGTCTTCACGAGATTAGTGTCACAAAGGTTTCACCATTTTGACATGATTTTTGTTTCTAGCCATGTTCCTTTCATGTCACTCCTCATCTGTGCATGTCTGTCCTTCGCGCTCATTGCTCTCCTGCATAAAAATATCTTGAATCAACATATCAAAATAATGCCTTAAAAGGTGCATGAAGACAAAATTCCACCATTTAAAAAATGTGGGACTAAAAGGGTATGTGCAGAATCATGATGGGCCAAACTATACCTCTAAGTGGCAATGAAAATACAAAAAATCAGACTTTATCAAGTTCATGTGAAATTTTGAATGGATTATCTATACAATTTGAAAAAGATGTAAGAATGAAATTTGTAGAGAATTGAATCTAGTTTATAGGCTACTATTTAAAAAAAAAAAAAACTAAATTTACTTAGTGAAAATTGAATATTTCAATGAACAGCTATTAAATTTTTCAAAAAAAATAAAAAGTGGGTGTCTGTCCAGCCAACCTAACTATGAGTAAAAATATATATATATGTTTTTGAAACTTTCAAAATAAGTAGAGGACTCATGTCCGGATGTGATGCATATTTATTTGAAATTTTTTTCTAATAAAATAATTAGTTATGATTTTTTTACTGTGACTTTTTTTTTAAAATAAAAAGTAATTTTCCAGCCAACCTAACTCGATAAAAATAATCAAAATTCAAATTTTTTTTTTTAACCTATAGCCAGAAAAGCATAGAGTGTGACATAGGTTTCAGATCTCAAAAAGGTGAAATGGTTTGAAAGTTATGGATGTTTTACAATTAGTGTGTCCATCAGGATTTCAGAGACACGGTATATTGAAAATTATTGATAATTATTTAATAAAATGATAACCAAATAAATCTTATATTTTTAGAAAGCTAACAATTTTTTCTATAAACCCTTTTCGTTTTATCAATTTTGCATAAAAAAGTCATCAGCACAAAGGGTGAAGTTCGAAGAAGAGACTGAAACATTAAAACACGTTACAATCCATAAAAAGTCAACAATCAAAATGGATATCTGTCTTGCTTTGTACCAAAGCAAGACAGATATCCATTTTGCTTCAGTAAAAGCAATTAGAAACAGATATCCGTTCTGGAAACGGATATCCGTTCTGAAAATGGATATCCGTTCTAGAAACGGATATCTGTTTTCAGAATCGATATCCGTTTTGTTGATCTATGAAAAATTTTGTGCCATTGGTTTTGGATGAAGAGAAGCAACATATTCTGTACCATTGGTATTGTTTCACCGAAAATACAATCCATGGGTATATCATTTATGTATGCGTGGACATTTCGTGTATATCCTGCTATCGTTTATCGTGGTTGTAAATGGTGAATGTACATGTCAAAGGATACAAAGGTTGACCGGCCATATCGGGAAAATTGGGAAAAGATACGTTAGTTGACCAGTGATAACAAGTCAAGTTATGTATAGGCTAAATCGAAGACATCAGACTGACAATAGTTATCAGAGAGACAAAGTTCTATTGAGCCGACAACATTGATCTCACAGATCAAGTCATATCGGGGTGACAATCATTAAGTGTCACCGATGGGTTATTTATCGGCACATCGGAAGAATGGTTGAGAACTACACCGATGAGAGGGAGTCACACCGATAGAAGGAACATCAGAAAGAGATGGACTCTCAGAGGCAAGAAGAAAAGTGTCACCGATAGAGGTGGTCTGGCCGATGGTGTAGTTCGGTGTTTATTGTTTCGGTGTGAGATACGATATCAGAAATCGAAGAGAATGTCTGACCGATGTAGAAGTCTTATCGATGACTAATGGACGGTAAACACATCAGGGAGAGTTATAACGTCAGAATGCAAGTAAAAAGTCTCACCGAGGGTATTGGTCTTACCGATAGACAAGGGTGGTGAATCTCACATCGGAGTAAGTGTGTATATATCCTGTAATCATCTTATTCCATGAGACCACATTTCTTTGAGGCATTTTTTCAAACAGTTCATGTGTCTTTTCTATGCTTCCACACTTTCTGTACATGTCTACCAAAGCATTTCCAACTAGAATATCTACAAAAATCCCACTTCCATTATGCTTTGACGAATGTCCATACCCTATTCCAAAGCTCCCATTTTGGTAGAGGCAGAAAGGATGCTGACAAAGGTTGCAGAATCTAGCTTTACACTTGCCAATTGCATTTGCTTGAAAATTTCTAAATCCTTTTCAACAAACCCATTTATGCATATCCTACAATAATAGCAGTCGAGGAGACCACATTTCTCCAACTAGACTTCTACCAATTCAGAAAATATGTGCTTCTGGACCAGTGTTTGGTACAAGAAACATACCAATAGAGTGGTGGCCATAATTCTCCCTCAATTAGAATTAAAAGGTACCCTTTTTCCATCCGAAGGAGGTCTCTCCTTGTTATGCACTTTAAATCTCTCTTTTAGTTCTTTCAAGGGAAGGATTCCACCTTGGTTTGAGCAGTTGAAAGCATTGAAGATACTTGACTTAAGAAGAAATGGACTAGAGGGTTCTATTCCCAAATCTCTTGCCAATTACTCACAACTTCACTGGAAAAGAATTTCACACAACAACTTGAAGGGGAGTATACTTGCAGAATTTAGTAGTCTGGGGAAGTTAGAACATCTTTGTTTGTCCTACAATTGCCTGAGCGGAAGCATTCCAAATTCTCTAGGAAACTACATGTCTCTAATTGATTTGTCCCTTTACAATAACCATCTCACAAGTGCTCTATTCTCATGTCTTTACTTTGAAGGGAGCATGCTAATTACTTTGATCCGTCCTCTTATACATATTGGAGAACAATAGAGGAGTCACACCGATAGCATAAGCCTGAGCGATGGATTCTACACATTGGCGAGAGGTCCCACATCGGGCTAACAAATTTGAAGGTTACTGATAATGATAAGTCTGGCCGACAATAGAGAAAGGAAGAACATATCAAGCATAGTTCGATGAGACATTAGAAATGTCTTGCCGATAGTAAAGAAAGAGTGTATTTCAGTCTCCTTTGGACCTTGGGAAGGATATTTTAAAAGCTATTTGAGCAATTGGTGGGCTAATGGGTATTTTACACCTTGTTTGTAAGCTTTTGCTGTGTTTCTCTGCATCAATTGTCTACAACATACAAAGTTTGCCTTTCTCACCCATACCTTTAGTATATAAAGGACATTAATAGGGAATTTGTAATTTCCACTCAGTCAGTGCAATCTAGGAGAGGATAGAGTGTCTAAAGTTTTGATCTATTTCCATTTACACTTGCCATAACTACAAATGCTTAGTGTTTATTCTCAACCCCGGTATATGAATAAAATGTGACCTATTGTTCTAATAGGCCTATAGGGATAAAGAGGTGATAAAGCCTTTAATTTTAAACATGACATGGTTTTGATAACTTCCCATATTGGTAAGGTCTTGGATGAGAATCCTTTGATGCACCTAATTATAATAGGTGTTATGATAGTCCTTGGTATCTTTTCATTTCTTTCTTGAATGGCCTGCAAATAAGACATAAGACATATTAGATCCTTCATAAATAAGAATTCTCATACATTACATTTAAACTTAAACTCCCTAAACATCCATTAATCCATCCATTAATATCAAAATGCCATTAATATCCTATGATCAACCATTCTAATTCCTAGGATAGTCATATATTGCAATTTTGCTTCTCTATACTAAAATAGCCCAAGGAATATCTAACCTCGAATTTGTATTTTAACAATCTAATGTCTTTACGAATAACATTGAGTCTTCTTTTGGGACAACATTTTTGCCTTTAGAAGCTCCTCATTTGATGATAGCCTAAAATCAAATAATGGCTTATATCCAGAGCTTTATTAAGTTGATACCTAGGTGGATTAGTGTGTAAACATTGAAATTAGATGGTAATTCACAAGTTTATTGAATAATGCAATGAATCCCTAGTATAGAATCCAAATGTACATAATAAACCAAATATCTATTTCGTAGTAGGCATATGGACGTTGCAAGTGTCCATTGCAAAGAATTGGGTTTTCCAAAATGGATATCTGTTTTCAAAACGGATATCCGTTTTGGAAAAGCAAAAAAAAGACAAAAGGAATATTTATGGGCCCGACTTCCGCAACCAGAGACCCTCTGCTGTCGAAATACTTGTGATTTCTGGCTATGACAGTGAAAGGAATATTTTTATGCACTTTTGGAGATATAATTTTCTTGTTACAATCATAAGGGTGATATTTTTGTTCCCCTAATGGGGAGCAACAGTCGTCATAAAGCAAAAAGGAGGAGGAAAGTTACGTTGGAGGAAATTGAAGCAATTAGGAAAAAAGATAGGGAAAGGAAGAGGATTGGAAGGGTGGGTTTGGCGGATGCTCATCAAGGTGAATATTCTTCTTTACCATCTAATGACATGCAAATTGAAGATGTTAATTTTGATTATAATGAAATGTTAGATAAGAATGAAATTCACCATGATATTGCAAATAAAAATATTGAAAAATGTTATGAAACACCTATTCATAATAGCAATACCATAGACAAAGAAGAAGAAGAAAAACGAAGACGTGCACTTGAAGAAAGTGGATATGAACATCTTGATATTGAAATTGCACTCCATAATCCATTTGTTGATAAAATTGATGAGGTTGAAAACATGGATGAAACAAGAACAATCAATGTATCTCCAAATTTCATAAGAAGAGAGGACATTTGTCAAGAAGAGAATACCCGTGATGAAATTGGAAAACACCCAAAAACCCCAAAATGGTTACTTGAAATTGATGAGAACATAATGGAAAAACTTGAAGGCAAGAGGTCATCACAAATGGTTCGATTGTGGGCTACAAAACTCTTCAATGAATACTTTGAGAAGAAAACATTAACCGAACAAAGCCAACTTTTTGTGCAATTATTAAAGATGTACAAAATGAGACCTTTACTAAAGAAATTAAAGATTCGGTAAAACTAAGTGTCCGATCGGAATAAAATTATTGTAAGAAGCCTTTTCAATGCACTCAATTCTATTGGAAAGACTAGCAAGGAGAAAGATAAAAGAGCTGCCTGTAAAGTAATAACAACCTCAATAGTAAGAAAACAATTAAGAAATGCTCGATTAATGAGGTAAACTTGTGTTGACTTAAGATTGAATCGTAAAACATTGTCAAAAGCACTAGCATTAAGATCAAGGCTAGATAGTCCTGTTGCCAATGATACTTGGGCTTTCAGTGGTAGGCTTCCACGAGTTGACAAGAAGCTAATTGATAGCACAAAGGAAGAAATTGAATGATTTTGGTACACTAACTCTAGGGTATCACCGAATGCAAAAGATGTTGTAAAGTTAAGAATTGGTGATAAAGACCGCACACCACATCCTAAACATTACTTGGAATGTAGCCAAACAACATTATACAAACAATATTGTGAAACTCACCTAGGAATGACAATCTCACAAAGAGCATTTGAATCTCTTAAGCCATTTTATTGTGTTCCTCTTAAAGTTCGTAATACATGTTGTTGCAAATACCATGTAGAATTTTCTATGTACCATGAATTATTATGCAATATTCATTCTACTTTGCACACTAATGAAATGTTACAGGAGTGTGGTGTAATTCAACTACCAAAGTCATCTAGGGACTTATTGGATTTATTTCTTTGTATTACAGATGATGGTTGCATGTTCTACAAGAATGATTGTTTAAATGAAAAGTGTTTACAATGTGGTGGGTTATCAAAGTTTGTATCATGTTTTCATGAGGGCAATGAGCATGATTTTGGAAAGAGAATGGTTGAGAAAAAGAGATATGAGACAGTGAAATACAATTTGAAAAATGGAGGTGAAGGTTCTAGATGTGAGTTGATTGTAAGAGAGATAAGTATTGCTAATTTTATTGATGATTTTAAGAAAAATCTTTTCTACAAGTATGTCAGACATAGCCACAAGTCTTGACGGTTAGATCAATAGTTCAGGATATGTAAAGACTCTTTCCCGATTGGAACTATTGTCTCTGTAGTTGATTTTGCAAAAAACTATACATTGCAACCCTAAAATGAAGTTCAATCCCAGTACTACAATTCTATTCAGATTGTTATTTTTGTTCACATCACATACAGACATGCCCCCAAGAGTACAGAAGAGAACAGGAAGATTGTCAGAGAATCCATTTTTACATGAGTGATGATCGATCTCATTCAGCAGAGTTTGTGCAATATTATTTTCAACAATTTTATGGGTTCTTGCAAGAAAAAGATATTAGAATAGATCAACATCTCATTTGGTCAAATAATTGCACTGGTCAATTCAAGAATGCTCGTAATTTCTATTGGTTGAGCAAAATGCATGTAGAGAAGGGTATACCTCATATTTGGAATTTTTTTGAAGCCGGGCATGGAAAAAGTGAACATGATGGAGCAGGTGCATGCGTGAAGAGAGCTCTTTTTAAAGAACAACTAAAGATTAGAGGTGGTGCTACATTCAGTGATGCAGATTCCATTGTTAAGTGGTGTAACTATGCATTTTCATGAGGAGTGGCTCTTGATTCTGAAGTGTGCAGGTTCTTTTGGTTGGTTGATGATGGGATAGCGATAGAGAAATTGGAATGTCAGAGAGTCAGTGAATCATCAAAGATGCATTCATTTCAAAGCTCAAATGTAAGTACATGGACTATTTAGACACGAGAATTAGCTTATTTTTGTCAGAGTTGTATTAAATGTAATTGGAACAATTGTGAGTCAAGTGAGTGGGTAGATGCATGGATTCCACAATATTTAGTCCCTTTATATGAAGGTCAATCATCTTCCGTCAATGACATGGAGAGCTCATTTGACTATGAACATCTTTCAGACCTTGTACAGCCAGGTCATGTTTATGCAGTTGTTGCACCGCATGGAAATGAAGAGAGGTCAGACTATTGGTTGGCACGATGTGTACAGGGAAAACAAAAGCTAACACAACCTATGACAGATGATGATGGGTTCACATATCCTACAGGATCAGTTGTTATTGCTGGGACTTGGTTACGAACATATATGGTTAAAAAGAATGGCATCCTGGCCTTTGAAGACTTTGAGAAGCATAAAACCATATTGATGTATTCTCACCTAGTTGTAGCAACAAATGTCAAGTTACTAAAGCATCGTGGAAGACCAAAATCAAAATAACTATGGACAATTAGTAATGCTGATCATGAAGCAATATTGGATACTTTGAAGGTAAGAGATGACCCCTCAGGTATGCTTGACTAGCATTTAAACTTCCAGATGGACAGGTATGACATTTTTTATCTTAACTTGTTCTTGTTTTTTCTATTTTTTAGAATTGTTTTATTAAAAATCTTGTTACTTTAATAACTATAATGCATGCTTTTGACTATACAGGACAGCGAATAAAGTTATTTTAGATGGCATCGTAGATTACTTTGCATGGCATCGTAAATTATTTTGTATGGCATCATAGGTTATTTTGACTATACTCGAGGTATGATTTTTAGTTCTCATTTATATTTCTTAATACTGCACATTTGTACCTTTTTCTACATAAGGCATTCCATGAGGTGACATGTATTTGATGTCTTTTGCCAAATAGTTCATGTGCCTTGTCTATGCTTTCACATATTACATACATGTGTCACATGGCAATTGCAACTACAACATCTGACAAAATTCTCATTTCTTTGAGGTATTCCACCAAACAGTTCATGTGCCTTGCCTATGCTTCCTTACTTTGCATTCTTATAAAAGTCCTATAATAGTCATAATTAATCTTCATACTAATCTTGATAGTAATCTTGCCATCATTTTATTCCATGAGATGACAGTCCTATAATAGTCCTATACATGTCTACTAGGATAGTTTTAACTACAACAGTCCTAAAATAGTACTAGAATAGTCCTATAATAAGCGCAACATTTAATGTACATATTTATGATATTCATGTTTACTTTTAAATTTGCTTGTTCATGCTTCTCACAGGACGTCACCTCCCCTAACCATCCAGCTCTATAGAAGAAGACAGACAACAAATGATCAAAAGGGATCACCAATTGGTGGTAAGTGATTGATTACTTATGTCATGTTATATATTTTGAATATTAAATTCTATATTAATGTGCACGTTGTTTGATTGTATTAATAGGTGGAAATTCAAAAATCTCTATCGAGGAGGTCTAGTCGATGAGCGATGGAAGATGAGTCATTGACTAGTTCACCATCTTCATGGCCTAGCAAGAGCCATAGATTATTTGATAGCAATCCATAGGAGATTTGATTTTGGGACATTTTGTTACATATGTGTATTTGGCTTTGTAAACATACTTTTGTATGTTATCGATGTATATCATTGTATATACCCATATGGTTTTATTTGTACATGCCTATATGGCTTGATATATACACTATACATTATTTTCATGACATTATGTGCATATATGTATATATAAGATCCTAATTTGGCACAAGTAGGGAGAATGCTTGCACAGGTTATGGAATTTGGTTTTAAACATTCCAATTGTATTTGCGTCAAAGTTTCTAAAGCCTTTTCAAAAAATCCATTTTGTGCATATCTTGCAATCATTGCATTCCATGAGATAGCATCTCTTTGAGGTGTCATGCCAAACTATTCACATGCCTTGTCTATGCTTCCACACTTTGGATTTACACCCGCTAATTGCAATTTCTTAACATTTCCTTTCAATCCTTATCAAAAATTTCGTTTTGTGCACATATTGCAATCATTGCATTCCTTCATTTACAACACATGATTAAATAAGAAGATGCATATTTACAACAGTTAAGACCTTCATGAAATGATACATTGGTTTCTTGATATTCAATCATGCATTGGAGATCTTCAAAGTGTTAAATATGTTTGAAGTGATGAAGAAACTTGTTATTTTGATGTATTTCAACTCCAAACTTCCGCCTAGAAATGAAGGCACTAATCCTTTATCAAACTAATCTAAAAGTGCGCCTTGGTACTTAGGGCACTAGATTATGATTGATCAACCTAAAATGTGCGCCTAAGGCTAGATAGTGAATAGGAAGGATAAATTGCATCATCAAAGGAGTTTATAGTTATTGAAGGCATCAAATGATGACTTGGGCGCACATCTACCTCTCTACACCATATGTGACTAGTGCCAATTATTGAATAAACAACCTAGAATGAGTGCCTTACTATTTGAGGTGCTAGTTCATGTTTCTAGAACACCAAAAGTGTGCCTCGATGTTGAGGCGCTAGCTCTTGCTCAAGCAACCTTGAAAGTGCGCTTTCACAAGGAGGTTAAAATGTATTATCAAAGGATTAAGTTGAATCAAGGAATCATCATTGAAGACAAGTAAAACATGACTGTGAATGAGGCACACTTTTCATCATCTTAACCTCATAATTGCGCCTTCCATTGGAAGCTCATATTGTGCCTAAAGGAATAGTATTGAGATATCATCCATGTCAATGATTGAGAATGTGTCAACTAGAACAATATTTTTTGTTCTGCTCATCGTGGGGTTGAATGGACTGCGCCAACGCGTCGGGGTGGGGGGGTAAATGCTAGGGGAGGTCTCACTTCATGCACCAAGCGTCCCAGTCATTCCGGGCAAGAGGCTACCAGCAAAGTCTCTTAAGATCCCTGAGACCAAAAAATTGCCAAACTTTGATCAGGCAGTTCTCAGAATTCGTGAAAGTTGGGAATGTTTTGTTTGGACCTACAGGTGCATGTGACATCCTTCCACAATAACCTCTCTCATTTTTGGTCAACTCCATTCCGTTTAACCATGCCGAAATCAAATGCATTGTTGCAAAATGCTTCAATTTGATGTAGTGGAAAGGTGTTAGGTGCGACATTTTTCATTCCATAGCTCGTGGGGTCAAACGAACTACGCCAACGCGTTGAGGTGGGGGGTAAATTCTAGGGGAGGTCTCGTTTTGTGCGCCAAGCGTCCCAGTCATTCCGGGCAAGAGGCTACCGACAAAGTCCCTTAAGATCCCTGAGACCAAAAAACTACCAAACTTTGACTGGGCAGTTCTCAAAATTTGTGATAGTTGGGAATGCTCTGTTTGGACCTACAAGTGTACGTGACATCCTTCCACAATAACCTCTCTCATTTTTGGTCAACTCCATTCTGTTTGACTGTGTCGAAATCAAACGCATTGGCGCAAAATGTTTCAATTTGATGTAGTGGAAAGGTGCTAGGTGCGACATTTTTCATTCCATAGCTAATGCGGTCGAACGGACTATACCAATGTTTCGGGGTGGGGGGGTAAATTCTAGGGGAGGTCTCGTTTCGTATGCCAAGCGTCCCAGTCATTCCGGGCAAGAGGCTACCGGCAAAGTCCCTTAAGATCCCTAAGACCAAAAAACTGTCAAACTTTGACCAGGCAGTTCTCAAAATTTGTGACAATTGGGAATGCTTTGTTTGGGCCTACAGGTGCACGTGACATCCTTCCACAATAACCTCTCTCATTTTTGGTCAAATCCATTCCGTTTGACCGTGTTGAAATCAAACGCATTGGCGCAAAATGCTTCAATTTGATGTAGTGGAAAAGTGCTAGGTGCGACATTTTTCATTCCATAGCTCGTGGGGTCAAACAGACTCTGCCAATGCGTCAGGGTGGGCGGGTAAATGCTAGTGGAGGTCTCGTTCTGTGCGCCAAGCGTCCCAGTCATTCCGGGCAAGAGGCTACCAGCAAAGTCCATTAAGATCCCTGAAACCAAAAAACTGCCAAACTTTGACTGAGCAGTTCTTAGAATTCATGATAGTTGGGAATGCTCTATTTGGACCTACAGGTGCACATGGCATCCTTCCACAATAACCTCTCTCATTTTTGGTCAACTCTATTTCATTTGACCGTGTTGAAATCAAACGCATTGGCACAAAATGCTTCAATTTGATGTAGTGGAAAGGTGCTAGGTGCGACATTTTTCATTTCATAGCTCGTGCGGTCGAACGGACTATGCGAACGCGTCGGGGTGGGGGGGTAAATGCTAGGGGAGGTCTCATTTCATGCGCCAAGCGTCCCAGTCATTCCGGGCAAGAGGCTACCGGCAAAGTCCCTTAAGATCTCTGAGACCAAAAAACTGCCAAACTTTGACCGGGTAGTTCTCAGAATTCATGACAGTTGGAAATGTTCTGTTTGGACCTACAGGTGCACGTGGCATCCTTCCACAATAATCTCTCTTGTTTTTGGTCAACTCCATTCCATTTGACCGTGTTGAAATCAAATGCATTGGTGCAAAATGCTTCAATTTGATTCAGTGGAAAGGTGCTAGGTGTGACATTTTTCATTCCATAGCTCGTGGGGTTGAATGGACTCTGCCAACGCGTTGGGGTAGGTGGGTAAATGCTAGTGGAGGTCTCGTTTCATGCGCCAAGCGTCCCAGTCATTCTGGGCAAGAGGCTACCGGCAAAGTCCCTTAAGATCCCTGAGACCAAAAAACTGCCAAACTTTGACCAGGTAGTTCTCAGAATTCATGACAGTTGGGAATGCTCTGTTTGGACCTACAGGTGCACATGGCATCCTTCCACAATAACCTCTCTCATTTTTTGTCAACTCCATTCCGTTTGACCGTGTTGAAATCAAACGCATTGACACAAAATGCTTCTATTTGATGTAGTGGAAAGGTGCTAGGTGTGACATTTTTCATTCCATAGCTCGTGGGACTGAACAGTTTGCTCCAACACGTCAGGGTGGGCGAGTAAATGCTATGGGAGGTCTTGTTTTGTGTGCAAGGCGTCCCAGTCGTTCTGAGTTGTAAGCTACCCACAAAGTCAAAAGTTGCTAGGATTGAAATTTTGCATTCCATAGGTCCTGGGGCCGAATGGTTTGCTCCAACACGTCAGGGTGGGTGAGTAAATGCTAGGGGAGGTCTTGTTTTGTGTGCAAAGTAGCCTAGTCGTTCCGAGCTATAAGCTACCGTCAAAGTCAAAAGTTGCTAGGATTGAAATTTTACATTCCATAGGTCTTGGGGCTGAACGGTTTGCGCCAACACATCGGGGTGGGTGGGTAAATGCTAGTGGAGGTCTTGTTTCGTGCACCAAGCATCCTAGTCGTTCCGAGCTGTAAGCTACCGACAAAGTCAAAAGTTGCTAGGATTGAAGTTTTGCATTCCATAGGTCCTGGATCCAAACGGTTTGCGCCAACATGTCAGGGTGGGCGAGTAAATGCTAAGGGAGGTCTTGTTTTGGGTGCAAAGAATCCCAGTCATTCCAAGCTATAAGCTACTGGTAAAGTCAAAAGTTGCTAGGATTGAAATTTTGCATTCCATAGGTCCTGGGGTCGAACGGTTTGCGCCAACGCATTGGGGTGGGCGGGTAAATGCTAGTGGAGGTCTTGTTTCGTGCGCCAAGCATCCCAGTCGTTTTGAGCTGTAAGCTACTAGCAAAGCCAAAAGTTGCAAGAATTGAAATTTTGCATTCCACAGGTCCTGGGGCCGAACGGTTTGCACCAACACATCGGGGTGGGCGAGTAAATGCTAGGGGAGGTCCCGAGTAAATGCTAGGGGAGGTCTAAACGAGACCTCCCCTAGCATTTACTCACCCACCCCGATGTGTTGGTGCAAACCGTTCGGCCCCAGGACCTGTGGAATGTAAAATTTCAATCCTAGCAACTTTTGACTTTGCCGGTAGCTTACAGCTCAGAACAACTGGGATGCTTGGCACACGAAACAAGACCTCCACTAGCATTTACCCACCCATCCCAATCCGTTGGCGCAGTCCATTCGACCCCACGAGCTATGGAATGAAAAATGTCGCACCTAGCACCTTTCCACTGCATCAAATTGAAGCATTTTGCGCCAATGCGTTTGATTTCAACACGGTCAAACGGAATGGAGTTGACCAAAAATGAGAGAGGTTATTGTGGAAGGATGTCACATGCACTTGTAGGTCCAAACAGAGCATTCCCAACTATCACAAATTTTGAGAACTGCCCGGTCAAAGTTTGGTAGTTTTTTGGTCTCAGGGATCTTAAGGGACTTTGCCGGTAGCCTCTTGCCCGAAATGACTGGGATGCTTGGCACACGAAACAAGACCTCCCCTAGCATTTACCCCCCCACCCCGATGTGTTGGCACAGTCCGTTCGACCACACGAGCTATGGAATGAAAAATGTCGCACCTAGCACCTTTCCACTACATCAAATTGAAGCATTTTGTGCCAATGCGTTTGATTTCGGCATGGTCAAACAGAATGGAGTTGACCAAAAATGAGAGAGGTTATTGTGGAAGGATGTCACGTGTACCTGTAGGTCCAAACAGAGTATTCCCAACTATCACGAATTCTGAGAACTGTCCAGTCAAAGTTTGGTAGTTTTTTGGTCTCAGGGATCTTAAGGGACTTTGCCGGTAGCCTCTTGCCCAGAATGACTGAGATGCTTGGCGCACGAAACGAGACCTCCCCTAGCATTTACTTCCCCACCCTGACGCGTTGGCGTAGTCCATTCGACCGCACAAGCTATGGAATGAAAAATGTCGCACCTGGCACCTTTCCACTACATCAAATTGAAGCATTTTGCAACAATGCATTTGATTTCGGCATGGTCAAACAGAATGGAGTTGACCAAAAATGAGAGAGGTTATTGTGGAAGGATGTCACGTGCACCTGTAGGTCCAAATAGAACATTCCCAACTTTCACAAATTTTGAGAACTGCCCGGTCAAAGTTTGGCAATTTTTTGGTCTCAGGGATCTTAAGGGACTTTGCCGGTAGCCTCTTGCCTGGAATGACTGGGACGCTTGGCACATGAAATGAGACTTCCCCTAGCATCTACCCCCCCGCCCCGATGCATTGGCGTAGTCCATTCAACCGCACGAGCTATGGATTGAAAAATGTTGCACCTAGCACCTTTCCACTACATCAAATTGAAGCATTTTGCACCAATGCGTTTGATTTTGGCACGGTCAAATGGAATGGAGTTGACCAAAAATGAGAGAGGTTATTGTGGAAGGATGTCACGTGCACCTGTAGGTCCAAACAGAACGTTCCCAACTGTCACAAATTTTGAGAACTACCCGGTCAAAGTTTGGCAATTTTTTTGTCTCAGGGATCTTAAGGGACTTTGCCGGTAGCCTCTTGCCTGGAATGACTGGGATGCTTGGCGCATGAAACGAGACCTCCCCTAGCATTTATCCCCCACCCCGATGCGTTGGCGCAGTCCGTTCGACCGCACAAGCTATGGAATGAAAAATGTCGCACCTAGCACCTTTCCACTACATCAAATTGAATCGTTTTGCACCAATGTGTTTGATTTCGGCACGGTCAAACGGATTGGAGTTGACCAAAAATGAGAGAGGTTATTGTGGAAAGATGTCACATGCACCTGTAGATCCAAACAGAGCATTCCCAACTATCACAAATTTTGAGAACTGCTCGGTCAAACATTGGCAGTTTTTTGGCCTCAGGGATCTTAAGGGACTTTACCGGTAGCCTCTTGCCTAGAATGACTGGGATGCTTGGCGCATGAAATGAGACCTCCCTTAGCATTTACCCCCCCACCCTGACGCGTTGGCGTAGTCCGTTCGACCCCACAATGAGCAGAACAAAAAATATGGCACTGGCAAGGTTTTTGCTCTTAGGATCTTAAGTGACTTTGCTCTTACAGAACAATGTATCGGCAAAGACCCTAGTTTTCATAAGAGAAGACATGTGATTTTAAGAGGTTTTTGGGAATGTGAATTTAGCCTTCCACTCCTTATCTAATGACGAGTTTATTCTCAGAGTTTGATGGCTTTTATGAGCATATACACGATGTTGTTTTAGGATTGTTATACTCTGATGTGTAAATAATAGTAAATAGAGAGCTTCTCAGCCATAAATGGGATTTGCATACACACACACACCCAACTAAAATAGTATCCTTATTGGCCTTATTGGCACCTCCCCCCAAGATGTAAGTTTTTAATGTTTGTAATGTGCCCCCAGTGTCCTTGACATAGAGTTTCTTGACATTAATTTCATTCAAACATGTCTTCAATTCATCTTCAAAATGTTTTCAATACATCTCCAATGCCTTTTCCACGAAGGCTTATGCATATTTATACATGATTTGAGGGAAACCAATAGTCTCCAACTGACTCTTGAGTACTTGACTATTCATCTTCCATACTTTTGCATTTTTTTTACATTTTTCATATGACAACTTTGACATATTTACAAAATTTAACAAGATGAAGACTAAATACATGATGAAATGGTTTATCATGACCTTATTTGATTAGGGCATATATAAGGAATTTTTTCATATTGATTCTATTGATCTAAAACCATTCTCTTGATCTAAAACCATTCTCAATGCTAAACATATCATCAATGGACTAAAGAACTATCATCATAATGTATGGCATCATGGGAAGTCTCATGACTTGCACATAAGGAATTTAAATTATATTGTATATCAAGATGTATATACATTAAAATCTAATCCATAATTGTAGACATATACAAAAATTTGGCAAATATGCCAACTCAAAATATTTTTTTACAAAATGTGGCATATGCCATGTCTCAAAATCTATATACAATCTACATGCCAAATAGCTACATCAAATACTACAAGTCCACTTGACCCTCAATCTATGATGGATCCTGAAAAAGTGTCCTCTCTGTACCAAAATGTCTAGTAATTGGAGGTGAAGTTTCCTACATTAACAAGTCAAAACACAAGTTAAAGTTAGTAAATAGATTCTTATCTACTACAATTAAGAACTTTCATTTATTAACATACATCTAAATCACTACAATCAACTATAAGACCACTAGATAAACTATCAATTATTTAGAAAAGTTCAATTCAATTACCTCGACTCTATGTTGTTGTTCAGACAATCGTTCTGCAAATGATTTTCTCTTAAGACGATCAGGTGTCCTAGTGAAGCATGATGGCAAAGGTGGCACATCACTCACATTCTCAACAGACTACATAAAAGCAAAGTAACATTGAAATAAATTAATATATAATTATTAAACAAAATAAGAAATGCATACATTTAAAATAGGAAATGCACTACACAAAAACTTATCTACTAGAAAACAAGCACATACCACCATCGAGGCCTCCTGCATCAATTAAAAAGGACAAGAATGTAAGACTTTAAATGACTATAATCAAATATTTAAGTTTTCTAAATTATCAATTAAAGTACAATTCAATCAAATTACCTCCACCCTTTGTTGGCGTTGAGAAAGTCATTCTGCAAATGATAGTCCCTTGGGTCAATCAGGAGTTCGAGAAAAGACTATTGGCAAAGATGCCACATCATTCACATTTTTGATTGGCTATAAAATAAAATTAACATCAAGATATAAATTAATATATAATTACTCACAAAGAAATAAATGCATAAAAAAAAAGTTAATGTGTACAACAAATTATACCGACAAGTCCAAGCCAAATTGGATGGCAGACAAAGTTGCATGATGAACTTCTGTCAACTCCTCCTCTGTCATCAACTGTTATCCCACTTAGATACATTAGTACTAATAAAGTTGTTTATATATTCAAATGGAATAGACCATAAAATTTAACTTTAAATTTTACCTGCATAAAAGATTGCTCATGAATTTCTCCTTCTCTAATGTTTACTAATCTGGTAGCTTCTACTCTTGTCCCTGACCCCTCAGCTTGAGTTCTGGACCCCATTGCCTCATCTCGTGAATGGAGATCATACTCTGATGTGTTCAATGATGGCTCACTACTCTCCATAATAGGACCCAAGCATAAATGATTGTAAGAAATGCAATGATGGGGCACACATATATGTCTGGACGACAACGGTCTAATGGTACCAGGTGATCCAATATCATCACCTTCATCATGTGCTTGTGCAAACTGAGATGTCTGTATAATCAAATGCTCAGTCAAAGAGTGTATGGCACTAAGGCCCTATTGTGTTGCACTTGCAACAACGTCTGGGTGCTGCATTGGGGGTGGAGAAGGGATAGCAGGAGGGGGAATATAGGGACCTTGTACTTGTCTAATTGCCCTAGGTCTATCTTGAGGCATTCCTCTGCCCACTCCTTGAAACTCTCTAAAATCAAAATAATTAACATGTTGACCCATGACGAACTCTGCATAGAGTTTACGGAGGAAATACAAAGGCACATCTAAATTGTTGTTGGGTGGTTTATCAAAAACCATCCACCAATGATCCCAAAAGTTTTGACTAATGCCCTCATGAATACACCATTTGATTGAAAATTTGGGCTTACGGACATCAACATGCAATCCGGTTTTAAGATTGACAAAGTGTTGGGCCAACATAGTTTTTATAATCTCTAAATCTTTGACTTCCTCATATGACAAACCGCCAGCATATTCGGCCTTCTTGGCTTCTCCCCATTGCCGAAATGATTCATGTTGGGTGGACAAGGTTTGAATATGATTAATGATTCCCTCTAAATTCGATGTCATTATAGACAATCGAGGGTGGCGGCGATACATTTCTATGATCCTGCTTATATGATCAATATTTCTTTGAATATTCTCTTCTACTATTGGAGGGGGAGGGTTTGATGGTGGAGGGTTTGGGTTTTCATTTTGTGCATCCATTTTACCTAATTAAATTATAAAACATACCCACTTAGCATAAAAACCAAAAAAAATTGCTTGAAAATACAAAACAAAAAAAAAAATGCATGAAATCTTACCTCTTTGGATTGGATATCCATTCCTCTGCTTTGATATCCATTTTTTTGAAGATGAGACTACGTTTTTGCAAGCCGCGGGTTTGCAAAAACGCAATCTTTTTTGCTTTTTATGATCTCCAAAACGGATATCCGTTTTCCTTTTCCTTATTGTATTCATTTTTTTTATTTTATTATTTTAGCATTGCATACATTTTAAGTATTTAGGCATTTTAGCTATAAAATACAAGCAAATTTATAAAGGATTATGATGATATTTAGGCATTTTAGCTATAAAATACTATCAAAATTTATATAGGATTATGATGATATATATATTTGATTTTTATATGATTTACTTATACTAAGGTATCTCATAGTATTTTAAAGGCACTTTTGAATAGATACAGGAGAGAGGTAGATACAGGAGAGAGGTAGATGAGGGTTAGGGGCTAGGGATTAGGGCCATTATTTAGGGTTTACGGATTTAGAGAGAGAGAGACTACTTTTGACATGCAATCGTAAACCCTAAATAATGCCCCTAAACCCTAAACCCAAGTAACCCTAAATAATTCTTCCAAATACTAAACCCTAACCCCTAAACCATAAACCCTAAATAATTCCCCTAAGCCCTAAACCCTAAACCTGAGAAAGGGAGTCCTAGTTTTCTTGTTTCCATTTGCTTCGTCGATAAGGGAGAGGGAAAGATAGAGGGGAGAGATAGGATATATAGGAATGATAGAGGAATGACTGGGATGCATTATTAAACCTAACCCCTAACCCCTAACCCCTATTTCCTAACTCCTAAACCCTAAACTTGAGAAACCATAAACCCCTAAATCCTAAACACTAAAACCCAAGATACCCTAAACCTCTATCGAGCTCTATCTCCCTATCTCACTATCTCCCCATCACTAGCATTCCTCTACCTCTCAATCTCTCTCCCTATGCTTTAGCCATGTCCCTCACTCTATATCTCCCTATTGGTCCTCTCTCTCTAAACACTAAACCCTAAACCTCTAAACCTTAACCCCTAAACCCTAAACATGAGCAACCCTAAACTCTATCTCCTATCTCTCCCTTATCTCCCTATCTCTATCGTCCTTCTACCTCTCAATCCTTCTCCCTATTTCTCTAGACATATTGCTCACTCTCTATCTCCCTATCTCTCCCCTTTGTCACCTCTATCTCTCCCTATCTATCTCCTCTCTCTTTCTATCTAGCTATCTCCAAAACTGAGAAACCCTAAATCCAGGTGCACCCTAAATCCAATCAACTCTAAACCTATATCTCCCTATATCTCCCCTATCTCCCTATCTCTATCATCCCTCTACCTCTCTTGATCTCTGTCCCTGTGTCCCTGGCCATGTGCCTCACTCTCTATCTCCTTATCTCTCTCCTCCATCTCCTCTCTCTATCTCCCTATAATTCCTCTCTCTATAAACCCTAAATCCAAAACCGTAAACCTCTAAACCTAACCCCTAAACAATTTAAATCCTAAACCCTAAATAATGCCCCTAAACCCTAACCCCTGAGCCCTAAACCTGAGAAACCCTAAACCCCTAAACCTTAAACCCCAAACCCTTAAACCCTAAACCCAAGTAACCCTAAACCACTATCTACCTATCTCTCCCCTATCTCCCTACCACGTGTGTCCCTCTACCTCTCAATCTCTCTCCCTATGTCTCTAGCCATGTCCCTCACTCTCTATCTCTCTATCCCTCCCCTCAGACTCCTCTATATCTCCCTATCATTCCTCTCTCTCTATAACCCTAAATCCAAAACCCTAAACCTCTAAACCTAACCCCTAACCCCTAAACAATAAATCCTAAACCCTAAATTATAATGCCCCTAAACCCTAACCCCTAACCCCTAAACCTGAGAAACCCTAAACCCAAGTAACCATAAACCACTATCTCCCTATCTCTCCCCTATCTCCCTATCACCTTTGTCCCTCTACCTCTCAATCTCTCTCACTCACTCTCTATCTCCTTATCTCTCCCCTTTGTCACCTCTATCTCTCCCTATCTGTCTCCTCTCTCTTTCTATCTAGCTATCTCCAAAACTGAGAAACCCTAAACCCAGGTACACCCTAAATCCAATCAACTCTAAAGCTATATCTCCCTATCTCTCCCCTATCTCCCTATCTCTATCATCCCTTTACCTCTCTTGATCTTTCTCCCTATGTCCCTGGCCATGTGCCTCACTCTCTATCTCCTTATCTCTCTCCTCGGTCTCCTCTCTCTATCTCCCTATCATTCCTCTCACTCTATAAACCCTAAATCCAAAACCCCAAACCTCTAAACCTAACCCCTAAATAATTTAAATCCTAAACCCTAAATAATGCCCCTAAACCCTAACCCCTAACCCCTAAACCTGAGAAACCCTAATCCCCTAAACCGTAAACCCCAAACCCCTAAACCCTAAACCCAAGTAACCATAAACCACTATCTCCCTATCTCTCCCCTATCTCCCTATCACCTTTGTCCCTCTACCTCTCAATCTCTTTCTCTATCTCTTGCCATGTCCCTCACTCTTTATCTCCCTATCTCTCCCCTCGGACTCCTCTATATCTCCCTATTGGTCTGATGCAGAGCACACAGTGGAAGATCTCAAAACATGGTGAAATACCCATCAAAACCCATAGTTCAAATAGATTAAAGCTTAATCAGCTTTAAGAAACCTTCTTAAAGTCCCAAATAACATCAAATCATATACATTCTTCCTATCGGCAAGATAAACACTATCAGCCAACTCAAAAATTCTTATACTAATGCTCTGATCACTCCACTTTTGACGAGCCTTTGAACCTTTTGTTGTGACATATATCCATCAGCCCAACTTTAAACTAGTCTTCTGATCTCCCATACCACCCATTTCTCACTCCACAACCTATATTAACACATGATTAAACCTAACCCCTAACCCCTAAACCCTAAACTTGAGAAACCATAAACCCCTAAATCCTAAACACTAAACCCAAGAAACCCTAAACCTCTATCTCTCTATCTCCCTATCTCACTATCTCCCCATCACTATCATTCCTCTACCTCTCAATCTCTCTCCCTATGCTTTGGCCATGTCCCTCACTCTATATCTCCCTAATTGTCCTCTCTCTCTAAACACTAAACCCTAAACCTCTAAACCTTAACCCCTAAACCATAAACCCTAAACCCTAAATAATGCCCCTAAACCTTAACCCCAAACCCCTAAACCCTAAACCCTAAATGCAAGCAACCCTAAACCCTATCTCCTATCTCTCCCTTATCTCCCTATCTCTATCATCGAGCTCTACCTCTCAATCCTTCTCCTTATTTCTCTGGACATCTCGCTCACTCTCTATCTCCTTATCTCTCCCCTTTGTCACCTCCATCTCTCCCTATCTGTCTCCTCTCTCTTTCTATCTAGCTATCTACAAAACTGAGAAACCCTAAACCCAGGTACACCCTAAATCCAATCAACTCTACCCTAAACCATAAAACCCTAATGGTTAAGCCATGGTTTAAACCCTAGGTTACAGCAATGAATGTAGGTGAAGCAATTTCCCAAAAATATCTCTAAATATGTGTCAAATCTGGGCAAAAATATGCCTCTTTCTGAAACCCTAGTAGTTCAGAAGTAAATTCTGCAACCTACTTGTCATTATGTTTTATCTGTATTTGGGTCTTCTTATTGATGTCCCTTGACTTTTTGCACTTCATCCTTATCTTCTCTTTACTTCTGAAATCTGATTCTCCTTCCAGGATGTCACTGCCATTAAGTTTCAGCTTCTTCTTCCAGCTGCAAACCTACAAAAAAAATAGACCAACAATAAGTACCATCATTATTAAACAACCACTTTTGAAAGATCTATTAGATCCAAGTGGGGCTGAGCAAAAATTGTAACTATCAGGTCAAAACTGCAAAAAAATGCATTCATACTGTGCAACTGTGTCAAAAACCTACTGGGTCAACCATCGCAGACCAGAAACGATGCAAACACAAGGTCAAAATGTGTTGAAAACTATAAAAAAACCTATCGCTAAATATTTCCCGCCTGTTGGTGCCAAAAACCCTCATCAGCTGGCCCTGAAAATCGCCCATCGACCTCCAAAGAAAATAGCCCTTTATATGCCTCTAATAGAAATGGTGCCCTCAGAGAGTGACACGTGGCATGTTCCGCACAAGGGGCTTATGAAACTGTTGCCTTGTGCGGAAGGGGACACTTGTCGCCACCTGCGTTGCTGTTGAAACTACCTAGAAACTGTTTAGGCACTTCGAAACCTATGAAAACTTTTAGATTCACACGGAAGAAGACACGTGTCACAGGGAAATCTTTCATGGAGAACAATGAGAGGTATAGGGTAGACACAGATATCTCCTCTCGGGTGCTTGCAATGCTTCTCGAATTAGGGACGGATAAAGCTGAGGTTGAGGCTATAATGAAAGGTATTTTTTACCCTAAGCATCTAGGGGATTTGGATTTCTCTCTGGAGGTTGCTAGTCCTGGCATTGGTATCCCTGTCCAAGAGACTGGGCTCTTCTCGAAGATCCTGGAGAGGTCATAAAAATATTCCCGTTCATCGTGGACACCAGAGGCTTTGATTTGGTGGTGTGGAAAGATCAGGCAGCGATAGTAGTAGACTACATCAAAAAATCCCTTGGCATGCTGGCAGTGGATGGTCTTGATTGGGTGGAACACTTCAGTATGAAGCTGTCTGAGTATGTTAACTAGCTGATGTTGGTTCCTTTGCTTTGTTTTGTATAGCAGAAGCAAGGTTATTCTAGAGTTAGGTGGTTAAATTTTCTACTGGATAGTTATACTGTTGACCCTGCATGGTCTTAGATGCTTTTCTCCTAGTCTGTTTCGATGACCATTATGTTCTCTTTGCCAGCCATGGATAGGTTGTGAACTCTATAATTTTTTGATAGATATTTTAATATAGCTCTTTATTATGAATCCAAAAAAAAAAATTAATAATTGAATAAAATAAAAAAATAGATGTATTTTAATTAATTACTATTTTATAAAATATCCATCCAATATGATAGATATATTTTTTATTCTTTCTTTCTATTTAAAAAAATTAGAAAACATGGATAACCAATGGAAAACTTGAGTTACATTTCCATTAGCATAAATTTCTAGGAACTGAATAAGTGAACTTGAGAAACTCAGTGAAATAATGAGTGTCCCTCCTCCAAAATGATGTTGTACAAATTTCAATGTAGGGAAGCAAATTGTGACATCTCAGAAATAATTTATCTGAAGGACTCACACAGGAAAAATGTGACACTAACTTTTTGCAATTGAAAGGTGACTTGCCAAAAAGGGTTTAATGCATGATCAGGTTTATCATTTGGACACAAAAGTTTAAATTTTGAAGTACAGAAATGGGGTCAACACTAAGCAATGAGGCCCTCTATAGAAAACGGTCATACTGTAACTGCAATTTTGATATCTTTTGGCTTCTCTAGGCACAAAAATGTAACTAGGGTTTTGAAACTTTTGCTTGAGTTTGTATCTTCTTCTGTATGAAAAGAATCCATTATAATAGTCATGGCATCTTTTCTTTTACTTGTAGAAAGAGATAAAGATGAGATTTCTTCTCTAGCACTTTGTCACTGAGTATGGCATAAATCTATACATCTTCTCCATCAATCAGAAAGACTGCTCTATCTGTAGCATCATATCATTCAACCCCCTTATTTTATAAGTTGTTGTCCTTATCACTTTTGACTATCTTACTGTATTCATGACTATCTTGTTGTTCCATATGCATGGATGCTCCTCCAACTTAGACCTGTGATCATACTGTGGCATTATGTCTGATGATACAGTAAAAAATGAATAAGTTTATGTTTCATTACCTTTGACTGTACCTCTTCTTTGTTTGTTTAGTATGCATAATGGTCTGCATTTCTTGATATAACTACAAATGGGAGTAGTGGCAAAGTGAATACAATGATTACCACTATGAATGAATGTTCACTATCTCAGGGATGACTGACTGCATCTGTTACATGATGTATTGTTCTTTCTTTCAACTAATTTGCCTATTCAAACTCTTGGCATTCTTATCTATATACCAGGCTATCTCAGATGGCTGCTATCATGCTTAAGATTTGCAATAATGTCTAGGAGTATGGGAGTCCTCTTGAGAAACAAAACAACCTACCTCCAACTACTGCCCTCATGTTGAAATTGTTATAAAATCTTAGTTCATGACCACACAGTGTATTGCATTTAAACATTCTAAGAAATAAAATATGCTACTTGGAATTCTGAGCACCAATAACATTCCTTTTTTGTGAAGAGATGCTATGAATCTTCTTCTGAGCAAGGAATTTTGACTTGACATTCACTTGTCATTAGCTGGTTAACTATTAAATTCTCTTCGTTATGCTGCTCCTTCACATGACATATGTCTTATGCATTGTTCTTTTCATGAGGGAACTCTCTTGTGTGCTTGAAGTAGTCTTTCTCTACATATGGCATGACCATGTTCATTTGGACTTGAATGTGGCATTATTGTCTTTGTACTTCTGGACATAAGGCATATGACTAGTGGTTGTTCCTCCCTATTAGCTACATCACTTGACTATCATGTTAATCTCCTTATTAGCTGGTATATGCTATTGTACTACTGCTCCATTTAGTGAGGCTATGATGTATCATTAATTTTGTTCCCTTCTGCATTTGTTAACCATCCTTTGTACACTATACTTTACCTTTCTGTACTTCATAATGGTAGCCTTTATAGGATGTACGTTGGTCCTTATGATTTCATGATTGTTCTTGGGCACTTTGGCATGAATGCTACTTAATTCCATGGTTTATAAGTAACACAAAGATGACTGCTTCCTTGTGTATTGCAATGTGAACAACTAATATGCAATTCCTCACCACAAAAATGGTAAATATTTGTCATTTTTTTTTGACTTGCATGGTTGATCTAGTATAGTCATGTATGACTGTCTCAAGATCCTAGGGTTGATGTTCATATAACATTAATGCTACCTATACTGTCCTTATTTGACTGTTCCCTATTCATTATTTTTAAAAACTATAAATATTATTATGACTTCATGGTAGGATAATCGAAGTGAAAAGAAGCCCTTCAATGCTTTTAACAATGATTCCACCTTTTTCCTACAACTTGACATGATATTCTCAAAGGAAAATAGTCATTCTTGACTGTGGTACCTGACAAACCTGTACTTGTCTGAGCATTCTTTCAAAGATCCTTACATCCTTATTGTATTACAGAGACATGTACATTGTGATGTCTGTCAATCATAAGAATTGTATCATTGACTGCTCTTTTTACTTATACTGCAGTCTCACTCTTTTGATTGCACCTTGGCTGTGTAAATTGTATCATTGATATCACATATGTTACATGATAGTAGATTGACTGTTATGTATTGTTCAAGACTGTCCTACATGATTTTGACATGCACTGCTGCTCTGATTATGATGGTTGTACCCTGTGACTCATTTGTTGGCATATTTGACTATTTAGAGAGAAGAACTATATATGGTTTTATCATTTGATTCAAAATTGTTGCTTTCATGATAAAAGATGAGAGAAATACCTCTGCTATAGCATGATATGTTCTTCATCACTATTCCATATGACTTGGTCATTCGTTATGGCTGAAAGAACATGCTTTTTAGTCAAAAACTGTCACTAATAACAGTGCTTGAGCATGCTAGGCTCGACCCTCATGGGAGCCATATTTTTTCCACATGCTATGAGAAGAATTTGAAAATGAATGTTTATCTATATCTGCACATGGAACACACATTTTAATCATAAAAATGTACCTTTGGATATTAATTGATCCTCTTCATGATATTTTGACTTGTAGCACATGACTGATTTGATCCTTCATATGAATTACATGATGTGACAAGTTGATATATTTGCTTGATAAAAGCATATGATAACTTTAAACATTCAGAGTACTAACAGGACTTTCCACAAATTTTTTGCAGGCTCAACTGATGATAGGAGCCAGAGATGAAGACTAAGGATCAACATCAACAAAACAACCTTCTTGCTCAGGGAATGATGGATGTTTATTTTTATCATGTGTTCATATTTTTCTTTTATCATTCAGATGTATTGCTTGCATGTCTGCAATTGCTCAATCTAGTTACTCCCACGACTTGTGTGGGACACATTTGAACACTTCTTTTAAACATAATCAGCTATTCTATCTTATGCACTTGATATATATGTATTTCTTTTTCAGTCAATGCATAGAATAAAGTAACAGATATTGAATGTATGTTCAAAACATGACATGAAATAATAGTTTAAACAAATATCTTTCCTTCTTTCTTTCAAATGTGATCAAGTGAATAACCAATCTGACTTATAACTCTAGAAAGATAACACTATGTTAAAACAACTATATTTCTTCAATGATTGATACCTTGGTAACCTTATTCTCTTGTCATGATGACTCATCAGTCTTGATTAGACTAATGAGTTATCCTGTCAATCTAAAATTTATTTCTGCTTTGTCAAGATATCAACTGTTCATTGAATACATAACTTCAAAGTTTTTCTTTTATTCCTTTTTGAACAACTGCACTTAGGTCAAACTAATTTTAGTGTGAACAAAAAATTAGTAGCATATATGAGTTAAATGCTAAACATTTTATATCATATCAAACCTAACCTCCACTTACTCACCCAATTTCATAACTAAGCACAATCTTTAATTTAAGTCATAAATAAGATTAGACTCCATTATATGACCACAAAGTTCCTTAAGGTGAAGAAAAAGTAGGAAATATATATATATATATATAGCCAACAACATACACTCAATAGAATTGTGTCATTAATCATGTGTGACAGCCAAAGATTTGGAAAAGTGGAAAAAAAACTTCTATTCACCAACTCTACTGCTACAATGAGAGAAAACTTTCTTATATCCAAGAAAACAAAAAAATAAAAAAATTACCTTTTTTGGCAGATTTCGACAATTGTCAGATTTTTCCATTTTAGGTAATTTTACATTCATATCTTGAGAATCTAGTTTTTTCCCAAAAAATTCCTAAAACTAAGGTAGGAGGAAAAGCTAACTAACATCCTATATTTGAAATATGAGTTTCGAGTTATTAACAAAAGCAACTTTTAAAAAACTAGGAAAAAACACCAAATTACCTTTTTGAGAGCCAAGATGAAAGTTTCAAGCCCCAAAAAGTGCCAAGACGGGGTCCAACTGACTAGGACTAGTTGGGAAACCACATGCCACCTCATAACATATCCACTTGTAAAATTTCATAAAAAACCCACATTTGAGTCGAAAGTTATGACCTTTGGAAGTCCCTGCATCATTCTCCTCTTGTTGAAAAGAACGTAGCTCCTGCAAGTGAGTGACTTTGAATTGCTACCATTTGACTAGATCTAACCTCTATACTTCCCACTCTATAATCCACATGCTATCTATTAGTGGCAATCCTTCCCACTATACTAAATACTTGTTGTAATGCCCTTGCCGAGTGGAGATAGTTTTCTTATCAAGAACCTGTGCAATCTTTTCCTTCTTATGGGGAATGTGGTGGTGCCATGCCACTTCTGGTTGACTATCTTCAGCATTATCCTCACCATGGAATGCATATAAATTAGAAATATTAAACATAGGAGAAATATCAAGATCATCTAGTAAACTGATCTCATACGCATTATCATTGATGTTCTTTGTAATTTTGCAAGGACCAATTTTCATGTACTTCAACTTGTGGTATGTTCCAGTAGGAAACCACTCTTTTCTCAAATATACCATCACTAACTCACCTTCATTGAATGTCTGATGTCACCTACTAGCATCCACTGTATTCTTGTACCTCTCATTACTGTCCTGCAACTTCTGTGTCACATCTTCCTGCAACTGTTGAAGGTGTTCTGCAAATGCTTCCCCATCATCACTAACCCTATATTTCATGTTGGTAGTTGTACCAAATCTAGAATACCCTAAGGATTCCTGCCATACACAATCTAGAAAGGGGACTTTGCCATTGATCTATTAACAAAACTATTATAGGCAAATTCGGCCTGGGGTAATGCCACGTCCCATTATTTTGGCTTTTCTCCAACAATACACCTCAAATTTCTTAGACTCCAATTGACTACCTCTATTTGCCCATCCATTTGAGGATGATAAGTAGTACTAAACTATAACTTAGTCCCCATCTTCTTCCATATAGTCCTCCAGAAATGACTAAGGAATTTGGTATTCCTATCAGAGGTAATAGTCTTTGGAACACCATGTAGTCAAACAACTTCTGAAAAAAAAAAAACTCTGCTACCCTCGTTGCATCATTAGTTTTCTTATAGGTAATAAAATGAACCATCTTGGAGAACCTTTTTGTAAAAAAAAATCCACTTTTTTATTGCTTTAGTTGAACTTATCTCTAGGGTTGCATGGCGGGACATTACATAGGGCACGACCTTTAAATTTTATTTTTTCCAACTTTACCCTTTGTTTCTCTAGTATATCTTCACATTCAAAATAATTATCAAGTGATACTATCCAATCCAAAAGCTCTTCATCAGTCAAGTTCCCTCCATACATAGGTAAATCCATCTTTACCTTGTGACTATCTCCCTTGACTGCCTTCAGTCGCTTGGCCATCTTCTGCTCATAGGATCCAACTCTTCTTCTTGGGATCCTCCTAGAGGGCTCTCATTCTCACCCTCTTCCTCTTGGTCACTCACATCACCTATGACTATACCTCTCCTATGACTGGTTTCAATAGCCTTAAGCCTGGCTACCAACATATTTTGCAACTCTTTCAATTTCCTAATTTCTTTTGAAGTCTTCTCTTTCATTTCACTCATTTCCCTAGCCATAGGATTACCTTTTGGAGGCATCTTATTCTCTATTTATATCACACTTTCCTTCTTACAAACCAACCTATGTTCTGATACCAATTTGATGCAGAGCAGGGTTGGTTTCAAGATTTCAACATCTCACAACAAGATTTGGTGTTTTCTTTCCCATAACCTTCAGTGGATGCAAACTAGGTTTCAACCTCTAATGGGTAATTTATGCTTCAATAGCTAGATAAACTTAGGGCTAGCAAACTTCAATTGTTCTCTTGCCAAATTTACTCTAGGCCAAGTAGGACAAGAAATTGGCTTTTTTCTAACATAAATTACAGAGAAGACCTCAAACCCACAATCTAAAAACTATTTTGAGTACTCTTTTGGGAGTTCTTAAACATATACAAAACTTAGGTATGGTTGTTTTGTAACACAAGGCTCTAAAATTGACTGTCCCATTTGACAAAAGGTCTAATTAGGCTTGTTCAACTAGGTCACCACAAGGTCTTCAACCCCTCAGTTTCTAAACTTCATGCCAATGGCTCAGACATGTCTTATGATGTCTATCAACACCATTCCAAGCAATTCCAACCATTGTTTAAGAGTTCGACTTCAAACCCTAACTCCTATGCACTTCTATGCCAAATACATGAGGTTAAATGGACTAGGGCATCACCAAATTTGTACATAACACCATCCCCTATTCCTGCAACATTGTGAACATGAAATACACCCTACCTACATCCATTCCACCAAGTTGGAGGCCTTTTCACTGGTGAAATGGAGAGAAATGCATTATTTTCAGTCAAAGCACACCCTTGTAAGGGTTTCAAACCACTTTCAGTAAATCTACCCTAACTCACATCAAACTTAATGAAATCAAATGAAATCAATTGCAAAGAACAAGAATTCAAGGCATGATTAATTCCAATCTATGTTTGACTACTTCCAGGCCGTACAGTACAGTTTAGCAGCAAATTAGGCTTCCAAAACACAAAAACATGGCACCTTGTTATTCAAAACTCAAATTTTTACAAATTCTAACTCTTCTTCCAACATACACAAGTGATTTTAAAACATTCCCAAGCATAACCCATCATTTTCCCACTAAAAACCAAAGCCTAACCATTCAACTTCCCAAAAAATGTAAAAATGCAAAAGTTGCTTTGACAACTCTTTGCAACTTTTTGCAACTTTTACAAATTTCACCAAATTGACTCAAAAATGACCCAAATGACACACAAAGACATAAAACATGGTCTTAAAGACCTTATTACAAACAAAATGACTTCACCACACCAAAATACTAACACTTTGCAATTTTTACATTAAGACCTGGAGGTGCCCTGCATCACCTTGGTATCTCAAGGAGTGCTTCCTTGAATTCATGTTGCCATTCTACTAAGCGATCCACATGCATCTTTGCCATCCTTCCTCATGATGCTACCATTCTTTTAACATGTAAGAATGTTTTGATGCATCTCGGTAGGCATCCTATAGATCTAACACATCCTTGTAGAACTCCTTTTGCACCTAGGTCAAGTCATCATGGATTTCTAATGCATATTCCTTGAAATCACCTATGTCATACCTTGTAGCCTTGTAGTATTCCACTTGATGTTTCAAGTGCTCAATTTCCTTCTTATGCCCTTCCATTTCTCATGTCATTTTAAGGATGTTTGATTCATTTTATTATGTTGTGGCGATCCTAGTCGTAGCCCTAGCCACTAGATCCATATCATCTACATCCATTACCATTGCTTCCATGGCTTCATTATATCTCAAGAGTATAGTATGACATGCAACTTCTTGATCAACAACATGTTAGGTACATGCTTGGTAAAAGTATGGGGTTCCTTTCCTATGCCATAGATCTTCCTATATGTTAACAACTCATATAGGGAGTAATCTTTTAGGTTCTCCAAGATTATGTCCATGTCTTCAGATAACCTAGGGAACCTTTTCTCAAATAATAGCTCATGCAAGGGAGAAAAGAATCGGTCATAGATGTGCTCATATTTGGATGAATATTTGTGCTCCCATTGGTTCTAGCAATAAATATGGACAAAAAGACATAGGATGCTCCATGTCCAATTCATCCCCAAAGAATTTATTAGCTACACAAATAATATAACACAAGTAAGAGGTTTTATAGAATTTTTTCTTTGTGCCCACTGGAGGAGACTCGACTCTCATTATTTCATTGCACAAAGTTAGTGACAAAACAACTACCTGGTTTAAAATTGGCCCTTCTTTAAGCAACATATGTAGCAATGAGACTTAGGATTCTCGAAAATGAGAAGCATCCTTCTCCCCATACAACCTGCTAACTAGGGCCACTATGTTTTTTACTAAACCCTTGAGGCCAATGGAAGGGTACCATTTAGTGTTCCTAGAATTTAATTCTCTAACTCCTCCTCTTGAGGTTTAGGCTATGTTTCAGGGTTCAAAACTAGGCACTTTTGTTATAACATCCACTTCTAGGACCCATGGGTGATGTGGCACAGGGCCTTGAACCACCACATAGGTCTTATAGAGAGAGTGTTTGGTGTAAAAGCCAAACCTAAGTCCTATAGAGAGAAGGGGTGGCACTAGACTCCAAGCACCAAAATACCATAAAATAGTCCTCTCGTACATGAACATGCGTGCCCAAATGCTAGATCAACCCCACACCTGTGGAACATGAAGGGCCACTCTAAATAGAAAAGTAATAAAGTATCTCGTATGGGTCAAGTAGACCAAATAATCCATGCATGAACCAATAAACAACCTCTATGATGCCTCAACATGTGTGCAAGGGTGCTATGTCATCTCTATCATGCCTCAACATATGTGCCAATGCCAAATCAAGTCCCACGTGTGGTGATGAGAAGGTCGATCTATGTCAAAAAGTGATGAACGAACATCTATGAGCCAATGGAGACCAAGTGCTCCATGAACTAATCGCATATAATTTGCAGTAGAAACTTATACATAATATGTTAATGTCTTAAGAAAATAGGCATCACAATATATCACCATGGATCTTGTAATGATTCTATCGTTCATAAAATAGTAAATCACATTCACTATATACATCAACATTTAGAACAGAATATAGCAACTGGAAGCACAAACATGAGAGGGAATGAATTGATACTGAAAGCTCCAGGAATTCATTGAGATAAAAACATAGGCCTTTCAACACTTCTGTATTAAATTATATATAGCTATCAAATACACCTAAATAATAGTGTAACAGAACCCCTTGTCTTTGAATTTACATAGTTTATATACATAATTACAAACTTTGAGCCATTGTTAGCTCATCAAACTAACTTTATGCTGTAATTAAAATCAAACAGAAATATTTAAAACTGTTGCAAAGATTCTAGTTTGTTTGTTGGAAGAAATTGGTGGACAATTGCATGGAATAAGGCATGATGCTAGGAAACTTGTGGCACACATCTTATGAAAGGTGGCATATTGGAGTTACGCATAACTCCATTCTTCACCTCTATTTAAGAGGTGTCTCCTCCTCTCTTTCTACACATTCTCTTCATGGATATCTTCTTCTTGTTCTTCATCTTCTCATTTCTCTCATTGAGAAGCTTCTATACATCTTTGTAATCTTTATTTTTGGCTTCTTGCCACTTGCATATTCATTGGGGTTGTTTTCTTTGCTTTTCCCCCTTCACAATCTTGGTGTTGGTCTCTCTAACTTACAATCTACTATTTCTCTTGTGTTGTTTATTTGCTTTGCATGTTTGATTAGTACTTTGATCCTGCAATTTTCTTTTCATGGTATTAGAGCTGCACTACTAATCTCTCTATGTGAAGGGTTTATAGAAAAATATCTATGTTAAGAAATTTTTAGAGAATTTCTGCATGGTCTATAGTATTTCTAATTTTTTTACAGAAAATTTGACATAGTTTGTAAAAAAAAACTTTATTATCTGTGAAAAAAAATTATATTCTCTTTTTTAAAAAAAATTAAGTTTTTCCTACTACATTCCTTTTAAAAAAAATTTCTATATATTTTACAGATTATAAATCAATTTAAAAAAAAAAATTGCAAAGTTTTCAAAAAATTCTTCTATAGTTTTTATAAACTATATATTAAATTTTTAAAAGTTTTAAAAAATTAAACAAAACTTTTTTTAATGAAAATTAAAAACTTAAAAAAAAAATTTAAAAATTTAGGGCTTCACTGGCCCTAATGGTCTCTGCCCTTTTGTTTTGCATTGTTTTAAAAATTTTAAATTTAAAAACTACTACACAAAAATTAATCTTACAAAACTTTTAAAAATAATAATAATAAACAAAATTTAAATTTTTAAAAAACTTTAAAAAGTCTTTGGAGGCCTTTGGGCCTGAGGGAAAACACCCCGCCCGACCCCCCTCCTACTGCCGCCCTGCCCCTGCCTGCTCTCTGCCCCTACACGCGATCCGCTGTAAACAACACAAACAAGCTTTCTTCGTCATTCATTTCTTTTTATAATAGTGTTTAAAAAGAAGTTTCTAATTTTTTAATATATTTTTTTAGTTTCTTTTTACGAAGTCTTCCATTTAATTTTATAAATTCAATTTTTCTAATATAATTCTCTTTTAATTATAGTTACTATAATTTTTTAACTTTTAAACATTCGATAACTTTTTATGCCTTTTTAAATTACAAAATTTTCAGGGATTTTTAAAAGAGTTTGTCTTTTTATCACTATTTAAAAAAATAGTGCCTTTTAATTAGACTTTTTATTAAAAAAAAATTTGCATTTTATTTAAAAAAGTTTTGCCTTTTCTTCATCTTAATAAGGTAATTTTTTCAAAAAAAGACAAATGGATGGCAAAAAAATGACGAAGCTCTCAGTCTAATAGGTATTTCGATGTCACCTGAACTCTATGTTCACATAGGGGTATGTACAAAATCACATTCCGCATGGGATATTCTTAAAAATATTTATGACAGTGCAAATGAATCTAGGAAGATTCAACTTCAAGATCATCTCGAAAATCTCAGGTATACAGATTTCAAAACCATGGATGAATTTCTTCTTGAATTTAACGATATTAATGCTCAATTAACTGATTTAGGAGTTAAACTTGACAATCTTAGATTAATTCATCTTATTCTTAAAAAATGTTTACCTCGTCAGTTTCAACAATTTATTACAAATATTCATTCTCAATTAGCTATTCCTACCTTAGCTACTCAATTATCTTTTGATATATTTCAAAGTTTGTTACGACAAGAAGAAGCTAAGTTAATTCAATTTGGTAGTCTTAGAAATAATGAGCATCCCTTTATGTCGAAACATAATAATTCATCTAATTCAAAACACTATTACCATTCAAAATTTCCCAACAATCATACTTCTGATAATCACAAGCACTCTACTTCTAATAATCGACACAATTCTCAAAATTCACATTGTAATTATTGTCACAAAGATGGTCATTGGACTAGTGATTGTTTCAAAAAGCCAAATGCTAATTATAGGCACATTTCTCAAAGTTTTTGAAAAAATTTCCTATATTTTTAATATGTACTTTGTTATTGGACTTGATCAACCCAATAACCTTGAACATGTCTTTTATAATAGAGGATATTCATGTAGTCGCGAATGCATGAATATTGTCTTATTTTGAGTATTTTATACTCGTCATTTCTAACCTAATGTTAGGTTCTTGCTTATTACATTTCTCATAATTTGTGACTTTTATCATTTCTCTACCTAAGTCTTGATTTATTTCAATGTTTAAAACAAGTCTAGTGTTTCTTCTCAACTATGATTATGTTGTCTTGATAAAGGGAATCTAATTTTTAGTGCTTCATTTATCTAAGATATTAAAGCTCAATGAAGCTTCTGCCTTCTTGATGGTTTTATCCCATCTATACAGTTTTTTTTGCGAAGTCCAATGCTTCATCTAGTTTCAATAGAGTTCTTTTTTATGTGCTAGACACATTTGCAGTAATGTTGTGTAGGGAGCCCTCTAGATCTCATTGGAGTGTCTTTTTGGCCCCATGGAAAATATTTCCATCGACTTTGATGGTATGTATTTACATTTTTTTTATGAACTGATTGTTGGGGATCATGTTCCTAAATTTCTATTGAAATCAATATGGTTGTTATACCATCTTTAGGACTATTTTCAAAGTCCTCTGATATTTTATAAAGGCATTATGGTTTTTATAACCATCTATAGGACTATTTTTCAAAGTCTGTATTTTTGTATTTTCAAATGATGGCACTATGATCTTAGGACTAATTTTCAAAGTCTAGTATAATTAAACATGATATAAGTTCCCTTTACAATTCAACAAATGATGTAGTGAGAAGCAACCTAGAACTTTTATTGCTATGCCTATATGTTGGCATTTTATAATTTGGGCTTTAAGCCATGAATTGTGCAACATCTTTTCCTAGAACTCTTACTCAAGACTTAAAGTTATTTTATCTACATTGAATTAGCTACATGCTAACTTTTTCCTTATTGGCTTTATAACTTAAATTTGGATTAATTTGATCCACAATCTTACTCTGCAATATGCTATATCTTTCTATGATTATACTAATTCAATTTAGGAGATGATCCCAATGATGGGAAATCTATTTGTGGTTATGGTTTCTTTGATGAAACAGGTTCAATATCTTGGTAGTTCATGAACCTTCAATCCACTTCTTTTGGCTCTAAAGGAGCTCAATGTTCAGATTGTTCAAAGGCATCTATACAAGCACTTTGGTTCACTCAATTCCTTGAAGACTTGAAGACTTGGCTCTACATCAAGCTTCTTTCTTAAATTATATATTCTTATTCACTGTAAAGGCTTTAATGCCATTCATGTAACATGTAATCATCCTTTGATGGATTTATTGTAAATCTCCCCAAGTAAAGCTTAAGGGGGTATTAGAAATTAATCTTTACTTAGTGAAGATTATTTTATAATTTTGTATTTTATAATTTTTTGGTGTTTTATCCCCACATGTCGGGTAAACACGTCTTTTATTCCTTCTGCAGGAATAATCTATTTTGATAGATTCCTCCTTAAGATGAAACATGTGGCACACACCTTATGCAAGGTGGCATATTAGAGTTACTCATAACTCCATTCTTCACCTCTATTTAAGAGGTGTCTCCTCCTCTCTTTCTACACATTCTCTTCATGGATATCTTCTTCTTCTTCATCTTCTCATTTCTCTCATTGAGAAGCTTATATACATCTCTGTAATATTTCTTTTTGGCTTCTTTCCACTTGCATATTCACCAAGGTTTTTTTCTTTGCTTTTCCCCCTTCACAATCTTGGTGTTGGTCTCTCCGGTGTAACTTACAATCTGGTATTTCTCTTGTGTTGTTTATTTCTTTGCATGTTTGACTAGTACTTTCATCCTGCAATTTTCTTTTAAAAAACTCCAGGTCATTATATTAAGCATATGAAAATGGAGGCAAGTAGTGAACTAGTAATTTGAACTTGGTTAAGAGATCAAAGTCATCTTTCAACTTATCTACTATAGACTGCCCCTATTGGAATTAGACCAGACAACTGAGACAGGGGGTGAATCAGTTGTCACACAATATAAACTTTTTCTGCTTTTAACCTCCTTTATTATCTTACTACTAGATTAATGATGTAAACATTAAAGCATAGATCAACAACATAAGAGCAGAAATAAAATCAACACACTTGACACCAAGATTTTGACGTGGAAACCCGGTTAAGGGAAAAACTACGGTGGGGGTTAACCCACAAAAATTTGTACCATGTTAAAAGTACTTTAGAAAATAGAAGGCACATGCCTTTGGGCGCACTACCCATAGCTCACTACTCAAAAAAGGGACGCTCATTGCCTATAGAATTTATTTAAAACATAATGAATTAACTGAGAAATACCATCTACTTTATGCCTAGTTCAGTTTCAATGAATGCTCAAAAACTTCTGCTTTTCCCCAAATTCTTCTTTACCAACTTCACACTCTATACTACTCTCACTGCTTTTCTTCTCTGCTCTACTTCTGATCCTTTATTTCAATTTAATCTATTTTGCTCAAGGATAATGTTTAACAACTCTTCAATAAGTATTTATACACTTCACCCATCTTGGAATGATCAATACGGTCGGCCAAACTTAGTACGGATCTTTACACTATCAGCCAATCATAGCTGAGAATTGAATCTTCCTCTATTAATACTCCATGATTCATAAAATGATCTTTAGATCATCCATAACATGCTAGGAACATCTGATCAACCAAGACTGGGAAGAATAACAACAACCAAAAGGAAAACTTCAATCATGAGCTCCTTTGTCAATGCGGACCACCAACACAATAGCCACATGATCCAAACACCACCACAAGCACAATTGAGTCAACAAGAATAGCCACACCACTTCGCATCACCAGAATCACTTGCATCTTCACACTGAACCTCAAGAACACACACTGCCATGACTGTCATACTAGAAAGATTACTTTCGGACCCCCAAACCACGAACCACTCAAGTTGAGGGAACACACCAATATCCCAGACATGCCTCTAGATCCACAAATCACAATATGCTCATACCGGACCAGTCCAGACTAACTTCTTGCCACTCTGTCATCACTGAACAACTGTAAAAACTTGTTCTACTCAGAAGGCCATAACTTCACCAAATCTTCATGTGGACCTCTCAAATCTCAACTGGAGCAACAATCCTATACAAACCCTTTAATCTGCATACTCTGTTGTTAACCTTACTGAAAATACTAATCATTCCTTTGCACTATCTTCACTATTTCTAACAGAAAGATATGTTGACATCAATGACAACACATCAGGCACATATTTGCAACAATCTCCCCCTTTGTCATTTGATGGCAACAAATGATGTGAAAAACTGATTCAACCATTAAGACAAGAACTTCACCCCCTTTGTCATTGATGGCAACATATGATGTGAAAAATTGATTCAACCATCAAGACAAGAACTTCTGCCCCTTTCTCTTGTCACACCTGCAACCACTTTCTTCACTACTCCCCCTTTCACTAGCAACTACTTACTTCCAAGTTTTTCACATGAATTCTCTCCCCCTTTGACATCAATGGCAAAGGGTGCATATTTGCAATCATCTCTTCCCCTTTTTATTTTAGACTGATCTCCAACATTTGCATACTGACTACTCCTTAGAGTAGTATTTTTTCAACATCAATCTGGATCTCAAGATATGACTGAGAATTCCACCAGACTAATGCACCTTAGTGCATCTTAGTTCTGATTCAGAGGGCTAATAACCCCTAACTTCTCTCTAAGATATTCAAAGGTATCCTTGGGAAGAGGCTTAGTGAAGATATCTACAATTTGATCTTTAGATGACACAAACTCCAACTTGACTTCATTCTCATTTACCTTCTCTCCCAAGAAATGAAGCTCAATAGATATATGCTTTGTCTTTGAATGCAACACTAGATTCTTTGAGATACTTATTGCACTAAAATTATCACAAAACATTATGACTGGCTCCTCAAACACAACTTTGATGTCCTTCAACATTTGCTTCATCCATAGAACCTGAGTATAATTATTTGTTGTTGCTATATATTCTGCTTCTGCAGTAGACAGAGATATTGCCTCTTATTTTTTGCTCATCCAAGAGACCAATCTTGTTCCCAAGAAAAAGGCACCACCACTAGTACTATTTCTGTCATCCACATCTCCTACCCAATCAACATCTATATATGCATGAAGAGTAAAGTCATTGTCTTTTGGATACTACAATCCATAATTAATTGTCCCCTTGAGATATCTGAAAATTCTTTTGACTGCCACAATGTGGGATTCTTTTGGATCAGATTGAAATCTAGCAACACGTCTAACACCGTTCATGATGTCAGGTCAGGTCTAGGTCAGATAGAGCAATCCTCCAATCATTGATTTATACCTTTTCTGAGTTGCCTTGGGTGAATCATCATCTTTACTTAACTTGCATCTGGTTACCATAGGTGTAGCTACTAGCTTTGAATCTTCCATTCCAAACTTCTTCAGCAATTATTTCACATACTTGGACTGGGATATAAAGATACCCTTATCTAACTGAACAATTTGCAGACCTAGGAAGAAATTCATCTTTCCAAACATTGACATCTCAAATTCACTTTTCATCTGGTTAGCAAATGCTTTGCACATACATTCATTTCCACCAAAAATGATCATCAACAAAGACCTCAATAATCAGGATGTCCTCATGATTAATCTTGAAGTAAAGATTAATATCAGCAGTACCTTTGCTAAAACCTATCTTAAGCAAATATTTATCCAATCTTGCATACTAGGCTCTTGGAGCCCGCTTGAGTCCATACAAGGCTTTTCTCAGTCTACAAACCATGTCACCCTAATTAGAGAACTGAAATCCTTCAGGTTGCTTAATGTAGACTTCTTCCTCCAAATCTCCATTCAGGAATGCTGATTTGACATCCATCTGATACACTTTAAAATCTTTGAAAGTAGCAAATGAAAGAAACAATCTGACTGCCTCTATTCTTGCCACTGGAGAAAAAGTTTCTTCAAAATCAATTCCTCCTACTTGAGAATAGCCTTTGTATACCAACCTCACTTTGTTTCTTACAGCTTCACCATATTCATTTAGTTTATTCTGGTAGACCCATTTGGTTCCAGTTACATTTTTGTCCTCAGGTCTATGAACAAGATCCCAAGTGTGGTTCTTTTCAATTTGCATTAATTCTTCTTCCATTGCTTTTACCCAGTTTTCATTAGTACAGGATTCACCAACTAATTTAGGTTCAATCCTTGAAATCAAACAAATCTCTTCTTGATCTTCAGCAACTCTTCTCCTAGTTCGAACACCTTTATTTCTATCCCCTATGATTTGATCTTTAGGATGATTCATTCTTACATACTTGGGGGTTTTAGGAATTGCTTGGGCTTCTGTTTCTTGAGCTTGTTCCTCAACATCTGTACTAATTCCTTGAGTCTTTGGAGTTTTTGGATCAATCTGCATCTGACTCAGAGTTTGAACTAACCTTCCTTGACTTTGACTTTCATTTTGATCATCTGAATCATATCTGCAGAACCTGGAATGTCCTTCCTTGCTCTCATCAACTCTAACATTAGAACTTTCAACAATCTTTTTCAACCTTTTGTTAAAGCACCAGTAAGCCTTGTAGGAGTGAAGGACAACACTGAGAGGGGGGGTGAATCAGTGTTGTGTGAATTTTCAAATCTTTTTCAAACTTTAACTTGGAGAGCATAAGGAGAGAAAGTAATCATTGAATTGTCAAACACATATGCACATAACTTTGTCAAACACATATGCACATAACTAAGAATGATAAACAAAACTCATGAGTAAAACATACAACCATAAAAAGATGACCAATATGAATCAAGACACAAGAATTACTGGAGTGGAAAACCCTCTCTGGGTAGAAAAACCACTCATGAAGTGCCTCACTAGCTTAACTTTGAAAACATCTTACAAAGCCTCACTGGCTGAATATTATGTCTCACTGACTATTGAGGTCTCACTGACCTACAAGCCTCACTGGCATACTGTTTAGAAGCACCAGCTTCAAGGAGCACCAACCCCTATTACAGAACAAACTGAAAAACAAGAATTCAAAGGGTTTCTCTGTTTCAATACAAAACATTTCTTCTCTCATGTGTCTGTCAAATGTCCATTCTATTCAAAATCAAATCTACATCCGGATACACTCAACAACACTGCATTTCTCTGTATGTTTCATCTCTGTCTCACTCATCATACAATCAATGCACCTGAACAACTATTATATGTAAATTGGATGTCTTTTCACCTTTCACATTCTGCACAGTCATTTGCTCTCACTAAAGATCATTTTGTCCTTTCATCTTCTTCTTTAATGTCTTCAAAAATAATGCATCTTATATTGTCACCTGCAAAAATAAAAGAACATATATATAATCCAAAAAAAAAAAACTTTCACTACTTCAGATTCACGAAACCAAAATCCCATTTATATTTTCTTTTAGAGATGAAAGAATATCTTTTCATATTTGAGACCTTTCATTTCAATTTCTTCATCTCCTTGATTCATAAAATAGAATTCTTTATTTTCTTACAAGACAAATCTTCTCCATGAAAACCTTTTCAATACCTACATAAAACCATCTAAAAATAGGATCATATAATATCAAACCCTATTGAAAAACTCTTCATCTGCTCATATCTACAATCTCTGCATGATGTTTCATATTCTCCAAAACACAAAACCCTTTAATCTGATTATCTTCTCTACTACAAATTCCTTCAAACAAATTTTTCATTATCCTCTTCAAATTCCTCTCCAAAAAATAATCTTCTCAATCTACCTTATTCATCTTCCTCTGCAAAATAAAAATCTTTATCTTCTCCTTCACAAGACTCTTCAATCTGCAAACATCTTCACTAAATTCCAATAAAATCATTTGATTTTTTTTTTAAGATTTCATAAAAAAACATTTCTTAAAAATTTTTTTTTTCTCTTCTCAAAAATATAATCATTCTGCATTTTTCATATTCTCTCAAAACAATCTTTCAAAAATAATCTCCTCAAAAAATTAGTCTTCAAAATCTTCATCCTTTTCAAAAATCATTCACTTTCAATTTTTTGTGAAAAGCACAAAAAAACCATCACTAATAATATCCTTTCAACTTCTTCTATGCAAATAGAAAAACTCCTTAAAAAAAAAACTTTCCATTCAGAATCAAAAGATTCTATAGACTGACATAACAAAAACTTTCTAATCGGGCTCAAAATATGTCATAAACTGCCTTTAAAAAAACACATAACTGCAGTCAACATATGGTAATGACGTTCATATGAACGTCAATGTGCATGGTCATACTATGGAGTCACAATTTAAATGACAACCACCGATTGTGGCTTTCGCACCCTTCGAGCATTTAAACATGATCGTTGATGGAGATTTGGCACCCGAGCGCTCATTGCAAATAGTTTACTACCGATACTCCTAGGGAATATGACCGGACACAACAACGTTTTAAAACCCTCCAAGCGGTGCACTCAACCTGCTATCCTGGTCAACGGATAGTTAGAACATAAAGTGTAAATGTTATAAAGTGGACTGCAACTGTCATTGCCGGGTAGAAAGGGCTTAAATCCTTAAAGTTTTAAGTCATTACTAGAGACTTTTGTGCCCATTATTATATGAATAAAACATCTAATTGATGCCATTTCCTTCGAAGGAAAAACTTAATGATCAAAATATTAAATAACACATTGTTATGCCAAGTTCCCCTTAATTATTCAATGTTCCACATATATTTGTGCTCTCTTCACTAAAGCATATTTAATGCTTTATGCTCTCCTTAACATGTCCGAAGCTCTTCTAATACAAATAAAACCTTCACATGTTTTTGGCAGTCGAAGTTGAACATTTAACCTTGTAAACACTAAGTCAACATCACTTTATAAAATGAATTTATATGCAAGCCTTGTAAACCATGCAATCATTGAACAACAACTGTGAAGATACCATAACTTTATAACTCATTACCAAACATCAAAGAAGCTGGCAATAAGACATCCTTCTTGTCATCACTGTATGATCCTGATAATCTGATATTCTCCTGACACATGAGCTTCTTTAAGTGAGATATGAAGAATACTAACATGATGAGAACCAACTCCTTGATGTCCTAACAGTTTAATCTGTATGTCACAACACTTTAACATATTGTAGACAGATACTAAACCAATACTGACACTAGCATGATTCAACATAGATCCTCTTGTCCAACCTTTGACAATTTCACATAGTACATGATGACATCACATGATTTCAACAATACATATCTGTTCTCACACATGATGCTAAGACATCCTGAAATATGACCTGAGGACCAAACATCTTTTTGTCATCAATGACAACCTATCACCATCAAGCCTTACTTTGAGTAGAGTATCCCAAAAATATTCCCTCATCACTTCTTGTATCAAACTTGCTTAAATCCTCATCTCTTTTGATATAGCATTTACTACCAAAAACTATGAAATATCTCATAGTAGGAGGATGACCAAATCATAGTTCATAAGGGGTCTTACCAGAATTGCCTTTGATCTGCACCTGGTTAAGAGTGTAGACAACAATACTTACAGCTTCTTTTGAATAAACTTGAGGAACACTCGTTTCCATAATCATGGTCCTAGTAGCTTCTTGAATGGTCTGGTTCTTTCTTTCCACAACTCCATTTTGTTGGGGAGTCTTAGGAGTAGATAATTGTATTTTATGCAATGCTTTTCACAAAAAGCATCAAACTCATGGGAAGTAAATTCTCCACCTTTGTCAGATCTCAGACATTTCAATTTTTCACCAATTTCATTTTCCACCATCACTTTGAACACCTTAAATTTTTCAAGAGCTTCTGATTTTTCTTTTAGGATGGTTACCCACATCATCCTGGAGTAGTCATCTATCAGCAACATGAAATATCTATCTCCTTGTACACTCTTAATTCTAGTAGGACCACATAGATTAGTATGTACCAATTCCAATCGTCCAGTTGAAACCTGTTCCTTAGTTTTGAATGAAATTTTTCTCTGTTTCCCCAATTGACATTCTCTACACATGCTATTAGGTTTCACAAGTTTTGGAAGATCTCTCACAACCTGAGTAGTACTTATTTTGACAATATTATCAAAATTCACATGACACAACCTCCTATGTCATAACCAACTTTGATCTATATGAGCAATCAAATAGTTTTTTCCAGAGCTACTTAAAATAAAAATGTTACCTCTAGTTTGAGTACTAGATGCAATTTCAATTCCAGAACTCTCTAAGATTCTGCACTTTTTGTCTTTGAATTGAAGGTCATAGCCTTTATCAACCAACTGTCCAAAATTGAGAAGATTATGTTTTAGCCCTTCCACATACAAAACATCATTGGTGCTATTCTTACCATCAAAAGAGATGGATCCTCTGCCATGAATTCTACCAACTGAGTTATCTCCAAATTTCACAACCCCACCTTCATAATTTTCAAAATTCACAAACTTACTCTTGTCTCCAGTCATATGATGAGAACATCAACTATCAATCACCCATTCATCTTTCTCAATAACTTGAGCAGCCGAGGCACTTTCCATATTTGCATAGCTAGCAGATTCAGTAGACACCTGATCTTCTTTGATGACAATGAACACCCAATCATTTTTAGGGGAACCTCCATGATCAGATTCATCATCTGTGACTCCTCCAGTTTCTTGGACATAGTAACATTTGTTCTAATTTTGATATCTGTTAGGGTTTGGTTTTGAAAACCTCTTCGGACATCTTGAGGTAAAATGACCAATCTTATTACAAGCAAAACATTTGAGTGGCAATTTTCCTTCATACTTACCGGATCCTCTTGGCAATCTTTTGCTGAGAAGAGCTTCAAGATCAACAGTTTCAAGTTCAATATCTTTAAGATCCTTCCTTGTCTTTACTAATCTATTTGATCTTGCAGAAGAGCTTTCACCCAGATCATATCTTTGTTTTCCATATACACTGGCCTTAAATGCAGATTAAGACTTAGGAAGAGAATCACCAAACTCACTTAATTCAAAAGCTAAAATTTTGCCAACTAGATGATCTCTTGTAACATCTGAGACAACCTTGATCTCCTCTATAATAGAAACCTTATGTTTGTATGAATCAGGTAAAGATCTAAGTACTTTTGATACAATCTCTGATTCTTCCAAAGTTCCACCAGCACACCTGATACCACACACAAGTTCATTTATCTTTTGCATGTAGATTGTGATGTTTTCATCTTTGCTCATCCTCATAGTTTCAAATTTTCCTCTTAGACTTTGTAGCTTGGTACATTTGACATATTTATCACCTTCATACAGATATTTCAACTTTTTCCAGATTTCATAAGTAGTTTTTAGACCAAAGACATTTGTCATTTCTGAATTAGTCAGGGCACTCAATAAGGCTTCTTTAGCTCGAAGGTTATTTTTAGCATCTTTGACTTAATATGGAGTTGAAGGTCCTTTCTCTAGACGTTTATACTTAACACTGTTTATCGCCCAATAGGCATTGCCCATGCATTGTAAATGGTACTCCATGCGATTCTTCTAAACAGAATAATTTGTTCCATCAAATCTCAAACTATCCTTCTTGTAGGTCAACATCCTAAATCTCCTCAAGTGGTCAGGCTTTTATAAGAGGATCTGGCTCTGATACCAATTGTTGGAATTAGACTAGACAACTGAGAGGGGGGTGAATCAGTTGTCACACAATATAAACTTTTTTTGCTTTTAAGCTCCTTTATTATCTTACTAGTAGATTAATGATGTAAACATTAAAGAATAGATTAACAACATAAAAGCATAAATAAAATCAACACACTTGACACCAAGATTTTGACATGGAAACATGGTTAAGGGAAAAACCACGGTGGGGGTTAACCCACAAAGTTTGTACCCTGTTAAAAGTACTTTAGAAAAATAGAAGGCACATGCCTTTGGGCGCACTACCCAGAGTTCACTGCTCAAAAAAGGGAGGCACACTACCTATAGAATTTATTTAGAACATAACAAATTAACTAAGAAATAGCATCTACTTCATATCTGGTTCAATTTCAATGAATGCTTAAAAACTTCTGCTTTGCCCCAAATTCTTCTTTACTAACTTCACACTCTGTACTGCGCTCGCTTCTTTTCTTCTCTACTCTACTTTTGATCCTTTATTCGAATTTAATCTATTTTGCTCAAGGATAATGTTTAACAACTCTTCAACAAGTATTTATACACTTCATCCATCTTGGAATGATCAACAAGGTCGGCCAAACTTAATGCAGATCTTTACACTGTTAGCCAATCATAGCTAAGACTTGAATCTTCCTCTATTACCATGTCATGCTTCATAAAATTATCTTTAGATCATCAACAACACGCTAGGAACATCCAGTTGGCCAAGTCTAGGAAGAACAACAACAACCAAGAGGAAAACTTCAATCATGAGCTCCTTTATCAATGCGGACCACCAACACAACAACCACAGGATCCAAAGACCACCGCAAGCACAATTAAGTCAACAGGAACAACCACACCACTTCGCATCACCAGAATCACTTGTATCTTCACACTGAACCTCAAGAACACACACTGCCATGACTGCCATACTAGAAAGATTTCTTTCAGACCTCCAAACCATGAACCACTCAAGTTGAGGGAACACACCAACATCCCAAACATGCCTCTAGATCTGTAGATCACAATATGCTCATACCGGACCAGTCCGGACCAACTTCTTGCCATTTTGTCATCACTAAACAATTATAGAAACCTGTTCTACTCAGAAGGCCATAACTTCACCAAATCTTCATGCAGAGCTCTCAAATCTCAACTAGAGCAACAATCCTATACAAACCCTTTAATCTGCATACTTTGTTCTTCACCTTACTGGAAATACTAATCATTCATTTGCACTATCTTCACTATTTTTGATAGAAAGATATGTTGACATCAATGACAACACATTAGGAACATAATTGCAGCAACCCCTTCAGTGATCACTCCCAAGTTCAGGCAAAGACGGAAAGGTGATGATGCAGCCATGCTCCTCCTTGCACTCTAATTCAAATTCCATGCTCTTCCCCTATATCCACTCCTCATTCAGCTCACTACTCTGAGCGGAAGGATGAAGGTACTCTTGGCCCTTGGCTTGAACTAGTGCCAGAGATGGGTGGGAGTCTGCTGATGAAGCCTGTGGTGGAATGGGGTGTTGAGCACCTAATCCGTCTGCCAAGGTGTCCAGGTGCACCGTAGCTTGCTCAAGAGAAAATTAGACATCGTGGGATGAAGAAGTAACCCAGGCTTCTTGCTGCTACTAAGCCAAGAGGGTCCATCCCATAATGTTTTTGAGTGCCCAATATGGGTAGACCACCCTAGGGGGGTCTGTAGATTCCTATTGCATTGCCAAATAAGTAGCCTCGCAGTTGTCAATCTCCTCACGAATGTGCATGGGGATGCTTGGGTCATAATCCTTGTAGAATTCCCAAGACTGATAACTACTACCTTTGCCTCCTCATCCCACGCTACTGCGAACCACTCTTTGTCGTAGATGAGGTGCCATGATAGGCTCCAGAATGCCACAAACTATAACTTGTACCAAATTGGTAATTCTCATCACCAGCTCCACTCGAATCTAGAAGAGTATCTACCATCCCCATCCTGAGCCTCAATCCATTGAAAAGGGGAGGCCCAAATCTAATGCAGAAGCCATCAAAGCGTGTTGTCTGAAGGCACATTTACTCACCATCATTGCCAATGCTGGAGGGGGGAAAAATAGGCCACGTAGAAGTGGGGGGCATTAAAAATTAGAGTTAGATGGACTGGCAGGCCAAGTGTCCATGTACCTTGGCCTGCTACCATGTTTTGTGCTAGCTATCTCAGGATTGTGGTCACCAATTGCTGTGAGGAGGGGATGATCAGTTTCTTGCACAATTTGCTGACAAACACCAACATTTGAGGATACCACTCCTATTGGGTGAATTAACACCTCAAAATACACTTCTTAAGACTTTAAACTCAGACCAATAGCTACAGCCAACTAAAATCAACAAACAGAGATGACATGTGAAATGTTTGACAATAGTCGTCACTCAGAAATGTGGTATTAAAAGGGGTGGAAAAATAAAGATCATTGGGAGTGGTATTAAATAGTAGTAAAAGTTTGTTTCTGTAGTAATTTAATAAGTATAACTGAGTATAACTAATATCTCTTGCTTCACTATTTTAGGCCAAACATGAGAGCAAAATCATGGTTCTGAAGGAGAAACTTCAGAGGATTCAAATGCTTGCTGGTGAAGACGTTGCCTCTTACCTTACAAAGGTTAAATTTGGTCATTATGTTTTAGAGGAGATTTCCCATGATGGGTGGTATCTAGACAGTGGTACCACATGCAATATGACATGGGAATGTGATCTATTCCAGCCACCTAGCTCAGTAGCTACTAGATGCTTTGTGAGGTGTGGGAAAACAACAAAAGGAGGAGTCAGTAGAAGAGAGGGTTTAGTTGTATTTGAGTTAGAGTCAGGATGGACTCTAGCCTTTGATCATGTTCAATATGTTCCTCATCTGAGATATAGGAGAAGAAGATATATAGACTAGTTAACTCTCAAAGGATCTTCAAGGAAAACATAATCATATATAGCACAAAATGCAGAGGGTTGGCACTTAAGGTTATGTAATAGAATTTATAGTTGATAGTTAAATTGTATAACAATTTTTTTTATGATCTTTACTAACGTTTACTAGAATTGTTGCATGTTTTACATCATTGGAATGACATATTAGCTGTAACTTTTTTGAAATTTTATTATGGTATGTGCACTTTGATATGATGTAATATGATTATGGTTTCATTTCATATGTTGTAATATTAGATATATAAAAGAAAAATAAATTATTGCATGAAATAAATAATAACTTTTCATTTTAAATGTTTTTTTTGTAGAACATGAGTCTTCCAGAAGATCAAGATGATCCTCATGATATAGATCCAGAATATGTTGGTTCTGGTATAGATCACATGGTAGAGGATGATGATGACGTAGATATAGAAGACACCGAGGCCAACGATGATGATGACGATGATGATAATGATCATGATGATGATCACGATGGTGATGATGATAATGAGGCAATTGCTAGTAGTAGCTAGTGACATTCATGATCATATAGACTGCATCATGGATCATTGTTGATATATCATTATGATGCCTCTTTTCATGGCCTACAGTACCATATTATTGAGTTGTATCATTTTGACTTATATCATTTAGACATGTATCATCTTGACTTGTATCATTTTGAGTTACATAATTTATCATTTTTACTTATATCATTTGTACATGTATCATTTTGACTTATGTCGGTTGTTGGACATGTATCATTTTGACATGTTATTGATCTACTGGCATATTTGACTTTCACTTTTTTTAGTTATATATGATGATGATCTTATCAATATTGACTTGTCAATTTATATATATTGAAAGCGGTCAATGATTTTTGGATGGATATTTATTACGTATGATGATTTTAATTTATTGCTCAAGATGGATGTTGTCAAATTCAATTAAATTATAGATATTTGACTCACTTGTTTTAATTATAGATGATGATCATGTTATAATAATTATCTTGTTATTTTATATATACTAGATATCGTTGTATATTTTATTTTGATGGAGATTTAATGAGTATAATGATGTTGTTAATTTGTATGGATGTCCATTTCCCTAAAAATTCTTTATAAATGTTATCCTATAAAATATTTCAAATGCTTCAGGGGTCTTCAAGTGGATGGACCACAGATCAGTGAGTTAGAGAGTATTCTATCAAACAGGTCTATGAGCTTGTCTCGCAAAGAGGATAGAATAAGATGGAGCTGCTAAAAAATTGGGGAGTATCAGGTTAAGCTAGGCTATAAGGTGAAAGATGGGGCAGTTAGAAAGCAAGATTGGCCCACTCACTTTTTTTGGAACAAAGATGCAAAAATGGAAGCAAAGCTAGATGTAACAAGTGACGTTATATCGGAAGCAAAATGAGAAACAAAATTGGAAGCAAAACTAGAAGCAAAATTGGAAGCAAAACCAGAAGCAAACTTGGAAGCAAAACTGGAAGCAAACCTGGAAGCAACACAAGAAGAAAAACCAAAAACAAAATCAGAAGCCAAACTAGAAGCAATAAAGGACATCATAATGGAAGCAAAACTTGGTGTCAATTAGGAAGCCAAAAAAGAAGTTATTTTCAACACCATACCAGAAGCAAAATAGGAAGCACGACTGGGAGCAAAACTAGAAGCAAAAATGGGAGCAAACATGGAAGCAAAACTGGAAGCTAAATTGGGCACTAATTTATGCACTATTTTTGACATTAAATTGGCCGTGCTTCCTGGCGCTATTCTAGGTGCTAGAGGAGGTGCTATTGCTTGTGCTACTTTTCCAGTGCAAAATCTAGCGTAAAAAATAGCACCGAAGAGAACATGCAGTTTGGCACTGAGTTTTGCGCTGACAGAAGTGTCCAATTCATGAACTCAAATGCACTAATTTTTGGCACTATTTTAGGCACTAATTACATGTTTTGTTGTAGTGCAAGGCCATCAAAACATAACATCTTATGATGACTTCTCCTTCATCAAAAGATTTGATAGAAAGCATCCGCAAGAAGACTTTAAAGAATTAACACACTTGAAACAACGTGGGACAGTGGAGGAATACATTCAAGAGTTTGAGAAGATATCTATAAGGGTTTCAGGAGTCAAAGAAGACTGACTCACATACCTATTCATTGAAGGTTTGGATGAATCCCTAAGAAATCTAGTAAGTGCCTTCAAACCCACAAACTTAGAAGATGACATAGACATGACATTAAGACTAGAAAGGGACAAGAAATCAAAACCCCTACACAAAGCCAATTCCCAAAAGGGGTAAATTCCAAAAACCATTCCACTGTAAGGGCGAGGGAAAGGATAAAAACCCATGCTATAAGTGTGGAGATCCATGGAAACCTGGATATACTTGCCTAAGGGATGAACTAAGAGAAAAGGGCTTATGTTTTAAATTTAAAGAGAAATGGGGTCCAGGGCATAGATGCAGACAAGTACACAATATAAAATCTTTAACCAATGGGGAGGTAGAAGAAAACCCAACTAAGAGGAGAAAATGTGACAACCAAGAGCAAGTGTCTATAGAAGCTATATCCAAAATATCAAAGCACCATCCCTTTAGACTTAGGTGCAATCTTAAGGGTAAAAAGGTAACAGCCCTACTAGACAATGGAGCCACCCATAACTTCATAGATGAAGTATTGAGCAAACAAATTAAACTCAACACCTAAGACTTTGAGGGATTTAAGGTATCTTTAGCTGATGGGTCTATGACTGGTTTCTCTAAAATGTTACCACAATTAAATCTGACCCTAGGAAAACATCCCATCCAAGATGACTTTTATGTGGTTAATATGGATGATACAAATGTGATCTTAGGCGTACCATGGCTACATTCATTAGGTCATCTCACCTTGGGCTTTCCTAAATTAGAACTTAACTTTGAACACCAAGGGAAGATAATTACCTTATGTATAGATCACCCCGGATGATCTTTTCTAAAAGAATGGAAAGATCTAGCCGAAGATGATGCTACATGGGAAGGAGCTGAGATCCTCAAACATCCAAAATTGAGCATTGCTTGAGGAAAAGTAATCTCTAGAGGGGAGGCCCTGTCATGTCCCACATCAAATCAATTATCTCATTCCAATTGAAGATTGGAATGATAAAACTATTTACACCAAGGCCATCGAAATAACATCATTGTTTGTCTTGAAGCATGGCAGATTTTGATATGGAGGATGGATCAACACATTTATAGATATCATCATACCTTTCCAAGAGAAGTATACCATTATCAAGGCCATTGTTGATATCATTTAAAAAAGATCATCATGATTTCCATAATAACAATCGAAGCTAGTAATACAAACCATTATATTAATCAATGATTGGTGACAATTGCACATAGAACATTGACTTCGATTGCTTCTCAACCAAGACATTGCAATTGCTAAAGACAAAATAATATAAGATTAATTATAATTGGGATTTCCTAGTGATCAAGGAATAAGACAAAAGACATAAGAAGACAAATCAAAATAAGACAAGAATGGAATAAGACAAATTAAGTTAAAGACAAAGAATCTTCCTCCTATGGAATCGCTGATCAATAATAAGGACAAAAGACTAAGATTAACAAATGGTTACATGAATTGGTTAAGGAAGAGACATACCCTTTAACCCATCTTAGCCTATGGAGAGGTATTTATTGTGTAAAAGGAAAGACATTGGAAGGGATCGAATCGCAACTTCAATTCAATACATCTAATGTCAACAATCATCTCATCCAATCACATAATAGTAGCATATCTTAAATCTTCAGTGATTTCAATTCATTGAATACATATTAGCAAATATCAATAATCAAACAAATATCATCTCATTCATAAGAATTGCAGATCAGCTCTCAGAAATATAATTCCATTACACAGATCATGGACTTCCATTGATACACCACAAGGAATTACAACTCTTCTCTTCAATACATGCAATCTGCCTATTATCAATCCACAAGATAAATTCATCTCATTCATAATCGAATAGCATCAGCATAAATAATTATAGTAGATCATGCCTCCTATAATCATCATCAAATCGGAATTCAGTCATTCTATGCATCAAGATCACAACATTGATCAATTCTTTATCAACAATTTATTTATACTCATTCACATAATAGCATATCTTTGAATCTAAGAATAGCGGAGGTGGCATATTACATCAGACCTCAAGGTATGTCTTTTAACATAAGCTCTATGTCTAAAATTCATATGATAGATGAATAATAGATACTAGTCATTCGTGACAATATAAGAATGCTTGAAATCAAATAGCATATGAATATTTATCATGGTAGAATAAAGAATGTTTATAATAGAATGAATGTTCATCATAGAATGAAATGTTGACCATAGAATAAGAATGTTTATCATCAAGAATGTCTATAACATAAGAATGCTTATGACATAAGAATGTTTATTAGAATGATGAATGTTATATGATGCCAAGTGAATTGAATGACAATCAATGAGAGTACAAAGTTGAGTTCCCATAGAGGAACAATATGGTCAGTGGTACTATCTCATGATCCATGGGGATCATGAGATAGTAAGGATAAGTTTTTATAAGACATGATTCATACTTCTTGTCATGGTATACTCAGAGGAGAGCAAGTAACCTCACCATTAATCTCTCTATCACCCTACGAATATGGTGGTGAGTTAGGGAAGGGCGGTCTAGTGATCTAGCACCTAGGTGACCTTCAAGTGGATGAAGAATCGCCACATGTAGCATGAAGTCCCTTGAGCCAAGTGGTGAAGAATCACCACATGTAGCATGAATCCCTTCAGCCTATGGTTGTGTAGACTTAATAATTATTATAAATGACTTAAATGGTAGGTGACTCTCAAGCAGGTGAAGAATTGCCATGTGTAGCATGAAGCCCCTTGAGCCAAATGGTTAAGGATTGCTGCATGTTGCAATGAAGCCTTTTGGGCCTATGGCAGTGGGTCTTGTTACACTAGTGCCTTAATGTACAGTAACCGTACTCATATGGGGTGGGTGAAGTAGAATAGATTAACAATCAGGGTCAATAATGATGCTCCCAAGGTATATCATGGAGATCTCTATATGATAGAAAGGAGAAAATGTAAAGCACATATATATTAATGAACTTTGATATTGATTATGAATATGTGGTTACTAACCCTAATTGCAGTATTATGATGTTATAAGGAATTATTGGTTACTAATGTTCTCTTTAAGAAGTTAAAATTGTGTGCAAGGTTAAGAAATTTTGATCTTCCTAAAATGGGACATTACAGTTTCACAATGAATAAGTGACACTTTCAATCCATCTTCAGTCCTTAGGGTGTCAAGATAATACTATGTAGTACTAGCATACAATGCTTGCATACTCTATGTGTTCCTTGAAATGCAGTCTCATATAGACTTATCCTTCTTCAAGAATATAAATGAATATTTCTACTATATTTTAAAAACATTCTCAGTACCTACTATTTATAAATTAATTTTAGTATGTTTTATAGTATTTCTAGCAATACATTTCAATTTCTTTCTTTTCCTCTTTATAAGATCTATATTTTAGGTTAAGATAGTAAATAGGGCCCTCCTTATAAGTCCAAGTCATATGCTTACTTTATAGTTGCAGTAAACATTAAACTAACATCACTGATCATGTGCATAACAACACAATAGAATTTGGACTTATATATCACTATAAGATTCAAATATTATCACATAAATGGGGCAAACTTTACCATTTAGTCTAAGTTTGAGCATTATATTCAAGCACTATGCTTTTTACACTCGCTCTTATTATGATTTTGCTTAGATAGTTAATATAAATGTCTTCATAAACCTCTTTAAAGATGGATGACTCAAGCTCTGTTGTAGTTCCTTAGTTACATAAAATATTTCTTCTGTTGGCAAGAGACATTGCTAGGCATGTCAAGTGTTGTCATTGATGGCAAATGAATCTATCTTACACATCCACATTGCATCATTTGATCATACCAAAAGTCAGAGTGCAGATTTGTCTAAGTTTGGATAGACATGAACAGAGCATATGACAGGGTTCAACACTTTGGTCTACATTTCTCCACAAATAATCATATTTTGCTGTGGATCTAAGGGAATGGTAAGGGATGTTAGGGATACCTAAATCCAATATTTTAGTATCCGGTGATGTAGGGATTGAAAGTTACAAGCATCTAAGTATAGGGTTTTGGTTAGATAGTTCAGTCCGGTGAAGAACAAGATGACTTGATGTTAGATCCTTGTGCGGATTAAGAGAAGTAGTTGGTTGAGTAATTTATGAGATCTAATGGTATTGGCCAACATGTGTGGTGACTTGAATACATAGGTTTTGGTCTGCATTGATGTTTGTGCATGGATTCAGCCGACAGAATAGTGATCTTGAAAAAGTTTCTAAGTCAAAGAACTAAAAGAGAACCTTAAAGATGCTGAGGATTTCATTCAGACTTTAAAAGGGCAACTGAGCAAATCTGTGGAAAAGAGGAAGGAGCTACTTCAGTGGTTAGCAAATTAGAATGAAGACAATGACATGGATGAGGCTCTGAAGGAGAAGACAAAGGAATGTGAGAAGTTGGCAAAAGAAGCTATTGTACTAAAACATGAGATGGAATCTGGAGTGATGAGGCTAACCAAGAAAATAGAGGAAAGGAAGAAGACTAAAGAAAACTTGAATCAATCTCTGAAAGAAAGAATAGAAGAGTACTGCAGATTGGACATAATAATTGGCCACCTAGAGTCTGATCTACAAGAAACCAGGTATAATGAGGAACAACTTGAAAGATAGATTATCATTCTCAAACATGACCTAGAAGCTACAAATGAATACAAAGAAAAGTTCAAGATAAGCTTAGCTAAACTTGAGGTGCTACATGATAGTCAAAAGAAGGCAGATGATAAGCATGGTTTGAGATATGAGAAAGGTGAAAGCTCTGGATCTAGTCAAAGAAATTATGAATCAAGGAATCAGAGAAACAGACTTAGAAAACCTCTGGTCAGACAGCCTAATGCTCAAAAGCATCCATCCTTCAATGGAAATTGTTGAATCAATTGCAATAAATTTGGTCATAGAGCTACTTAGTGTAGAAGTAGAGTGGATCAAAGTGGCTTGTCCTTCTCTGTTCAATGCTTCAATTGTAAAAGGTATGGTCATAGATCCAATGAATGTCGAAGTATGATGATGAATAACTCTAACAACAAAGGAAATGTCAATTCTTTCAATGGCAAATGTTTTGCATGTAATAGATTTGGACACATGGCCAATCAATGCAAATCAAGAGGAAATCAAGTAAATGAACAAAGGAATGTTGTGTGCTTTAATTGCAACAGATCCGGTCCTATTGCAAGATTTTGTAGAAGCAGGATTGATGATAGAAAAGGTCCAGTAAACATAAACTAGAATATGTAGAGACAAGATAAAGGAAAGGGTAAAGCAGATATGAATAAGATCTAGAGTGAAATGAACAAAACATGGGTGAAGAAAAGTGTAATGAATGATGGTGATGGGTCCGCACCAGAATCTGATGCTAATAATTCTTCCGGGAATTGAAATAGGAGCTCTAGCTCAGGGGGAGCTGCATTGAAAATGTAATTCCCCCTGCCAGTAAGTGGGTGCCTGAATTTGGCATGATGAATGAAGATAAAGAAGCCTATTGTAGATCTGTTGAAGTAAATTCTGGAAGAAAAGAAACTAGTGTGATTGATTGCGGAGTAATTGAAGATTAATTGTATTTAGAAACGGTGTATCCGGAAGAGTTAGGGCAAAAGCATTTATTACATCAAAAGGTAGGTGTACAGAGGTTAAAAGGAAACTCAAGTGACCTCAAAATCACTTTGCATCCAAGAAGAAAGAAGAAAGGTGATCTCTGTGTGAAGGATTTCAAGAGACTAAAGTGTGAAGAAGATTTCCAAGCGAAAACCCTAATCGGTGAAATAAGGTATTCTCTGTAAATCTTTCTGAATCTGTAATTTCTAAATATGGCTACTCTGTTGGTTGTTGATATCACCGAAAGGCCCTGACCTAAATTCAAAAAGCATCCACACAAATCTTGTAGTCTTTTTGAGTTTTTTAGTAATATATATGTCATCTAGTTCTGTAGCTTTGTCAAATTCTTCTAAAAATATCCATCATGGATTTTTTACTCTACTTCCTCTAGGCTTCCTAATGAATCCTTTAACTCATAATTATTTTGAAAAGGGCATCTCATGCTTCTCTTGAATTTCCCTCCAATACTGAACAAATAGCCTCAACATCACCACACCAAAAGTCATCTTAAAGTATTCATAACAAATGAAATTTTAATAGTATAGGATACTCTATTTTTGGTTGCAGGTGTAAAGTTAAGAAAATGCTTTTGAGGCCTGTTGTTTGTCTTTGTTTAGTTGAGTGAGTTTCCAATCTTTCCTTTCTTATAGATGTTTAGCCAAAAGAAACAAACATGAATATTAGTGTAGGGCTTTTGATTAATCTCAAAGGGAGTTGTAATTTGGCTTTTGTCTTACATACTCCTCAAAATATGACAAAAATCCCACTTCCTTTATGCTTTGATGGAAGTATATACCCTATTCTAGAACTCCCATTTTGACACAACCATGCAGCCAGTTGATAAAATTTGTGGATCTTTGCTTTACATCCATAATTTGTATTTGCTTGAAAGCTTGTAAAACCCATTTTAAAAATGCATTTTGTGCATATCCTATAATCATGACATTCCATGAAACCACATTTTTTTGAGGTATTCTATCGAATAGTTGATGTGCATATTCATGTGCCTTGTTGTGCTGCCTAACATGTCTCCTATGCTTCAAAGTGAGTACACTTCTTGGTCTTTAACAGTAATCATCACACTTATTACTAAATTTTGATAGCTAATGCCCCTCTACAATATTGATGGAAGAGATTATATATTTTGGTGTTGCAGACTCTACAAAGGAGTGTTACAAAAGGGCATGGATAGAGAAGTCCCATAACCAATTTGTCCCTCTCTATTAATTTAGCTTTACTTTATAACCACACATAATCAAGCGACTATAAAACATAACGACAAATAAGAAAATGAGATATATCACCTAAATTAATTATATCACAAGATTTTAAGGGACTTAACACACCATCACAACTACTAACCTTAAGGAAACAACATTAATAAAAATAGACTATTATTTTCTTTTGCTAATGACAATTAGATAATTCTACTTTAATACTTAAAATTGCTAGTTTACTTACAAGGTCATATATATATTACTATTCTAAAGGAATAAATTTAACTTACTCACTCAAGATATACTTACCTAATCATACAATCAAATTAAAGTACTAGAATCATTTATTTCCTCATAACCCTACACTAAGTTAAAAGATTTGAATAATAATAATAATGAAAGCCATGCTCAACTAATTAATTAATTTGATCATAACCTCTATAATTATCCAACAACTCTCTTACCAATTAACTACCTGATCACTATTAATGTATAAAATTACATCCTTGATTTAAATACACTATTATCTTTGGAAGAACAAAATTACTAATAATATATCTATGTGACTAAGACTCTACAGGGAAACTTAACATTCTAATAAATATTAAGATGATTAGTAGCTAACATCTTCTAATTTTCATTCCCAAAATACCACTAAGTGAAATCAATTAAAGACACTTACTATTGCGAGCTCAAGTTACCGAAATCTCCTAATAAAGAAATAGGGAAAAGGAAAGAAGTTTATTAAATCCTTTCTCAGAAATCCTAATAAAGGTTCAAGTCCTAAGTAAATCGATTTGATGGTGATTTTTCAGCTGATAGAGACTTTGTGAAAATGACTAAAGTCTAAAAGGATGGATCCGAGCTTACATTCTTGGCAGGCAAGCCGCAAGATGGAGAAGAAAGACAAATAAATAAGTTTAGTGTCTCAAGATTTTATTTCAAGAAAGAGGATATTTTATGCCAAAACAGAAGGAATTTATTGACTACGGAGTCTCTAGTCAATAAGGGAATACATCGATAGGGTAAAATTAATATGGATTGGTGTGAAGAATAAATGACCACCAGAATTAGATGTCATTGGTTGTAAGTTCGGTGTTAACTGAATGCAAATGTGAAAGCATACACATAGCACAGGAAGACCGTATAACAATCAGGTCTCTTGAAATGCAATGGTTGCAGGTTAAACATGAAAAGGTTATTGAATGGAACATCCAAGCAGATGAAAATGATAGGAATAGAGATAATGGGAGCAATAGGACTGTAAGGATGCATAATCAACAAAGCATAAAGAGGTAATATTATCAGAGAAATATCCCAGAGACACAAGACTTCCACTATATTCCTAACAAAGTGCAAGAGAATGTATAGACAAACTTACATGGAAACAAGTAAATTTGATAATTAACATACCCAGAAACAAAAAACAAATTCTGCTAGACTATTAGAACACTCCTCTGGTTCCCTTCCTCTCTCCTCTTCCACTTCTGAATACCAACAAACTCCCCCAACAATTCCCCCCACTCCAAATATATATCCAAAAACAAAATCACCGAGACTCATTAACTTCCATGACCCCCAAAATCCGTTACAAAACCCACTACCCTCTAAAATAGAAAACAATAAATTTTCTGTCCAAGAGAGAAATTCTCCAATTCCGAATTCTCATACGACAACTCAAAATCAATAAATTATTAACTAACAATATTTTCCAACTACCATATAATATTTCAATAATAAAAAAGATATTAATAACTTATGACAATCACTTATTAGAATCAACAAAATTACTAATTTAATCTTTATCAAACACATAACTAATATTCCCAATTTCATACTAATGAATAATGACTAGCAAAACTATAATATCAAACTTATTATTATTATAGTTCATTTTAGACCTTTCACAAGACTGAAACCAACAGATACCCACCAGACAAATGCATACCAAAATGACCATACCCGAGACAAAGGACCATAAAGTGAACACAAGACTCATGACCTCCCACAGAAAATGGAAACTGACCTAGGGAAACCCCATGTTATCTCCATCAACATTATCCATGGTGTAGGGCCCACTCAGACCTGCTAAGTCAGGTGGAGTCGAGGCCTGGTACCTACAACTTGCGTGAAAACTAATGGGTTGTATATGATCAACTGTATATGGATATATCAACACACACTGAGACAAAGAATCGTGGCATAGTGGTGTGCTTGATTTGAGCAGTACTACACCATCCACGCTCTGAAACAAGACTATAACTAATTATATTTAAAACTAGATGCATAAACATGATATTATCAAACCATCACTAAGCATGTCCATCTCATCATAACTGAAAAAAAAAAACAACCATGTCATCATAAACTCATTCCACATGTCAGAATTAGATCAGTTGAATATAATCTATCACAATCAGAATAAGCATAAACCATAGTCTCAATAGCTCAAATGTCTCAGAATTTTCTGGATGCAAAGAAAAAGCTAACAACTGTCTCAGATCAAGTAGAGAATAATGCAAAACTAACAACTATCACAAGCCAAAAATGAGGGGCATTACATCCTCCCCCCTAAGAGTCAGGCTTACTCCTAGAAGCCTATAAGTAAGGAAACTCTCTCATCCTGGAAGCATCATCCTAGGTAGCAGAAGTCTCATCACTAGGGTCCCACTAGACCTTGACCTACTTAAAATCTCTCCCCCTGCGAGTTAACTCCCGATGCTGAAGCTCACACATGATCTTTGAAGAAGGTTGTTGGTCCTCTACCTACGGTCTCCAAGGCTATCCCCTGATGCTCAATCACTGTGAACACTCTATCAGACCTCCTTGCGTCACCTATGGTTAGCTCTGAAGCTGCTGACCTCTGACCAAATCCTGAAGCATTCCCCTGAGGACACTGCCTGGCTATATGGCCCTTCTGTCCACAAGAGTAACATCCTATACCTCTACTGAAACCTCTGCCACCTAAAATGGCATTGGACTGCTAAAAGTTATCTCTACTAACTATAGACTGTGTACTCTGAGCTGGTTGATTGAAATGATCGTGCTTGTTACGTGGCCAAGATCGGTCCTTCCTATTTTGATATCTATTACCTTGTTGAGGCTGAGGATTCTTTGATTGCGAAGGAGAGTGATGTAGCAAATGTTGTTCACCCTTGGCAGGTGCATGATGGTCTCTGGAAGAGTTAGCTACCTGAGACTGACCACCAACACCTACGAAGGGTGCACTCTCGATATGCACACCTATATGGCCTCCAAGTGCCATCTCTAGATTCTCTTCTACTAACTGGACTTTCTCCATTGCCACCTCCATAGACTTAGGTTTGAATACCCGAACCCCTCTGCTGATCCAGGTATTTAGGCCCATGATTAAATGTTGCACCAACATAGACTCGTCATCACCGATACCTGCATACTTCTTGAGCTCATAGAATCTACGCTCATACTACTCAATTGTCATGGCCATCTACCTCAGCTCATGGAACTCATCTGCGCGGCACTGCCTCCAATGATCAGATAGGAAACGAGCTCTGAATCTCTCTAAGAACAACTCCCAAAAAATAGTGCTAAGGTCCAAGTGTATCTTTTGCTCCTCTAACTGCCACCAAGTCGAAGAAAAAACTTGAAGATGCAAAATAGCACATCTAGCCTTGGTGTTGCTACCATAAGGATGCATGGTGAAACACCTACCTAAGTCTAATAACCAAGTTTTTGCCTCTAGACCACTACCAACTCCGTCAAAGGTGGGAGGGCATGCCCTTAGTAGATCTCTCATATGGCTGGCTAGTGTGGCCTCTTGCTCAGCTGTCAACTCTCTCTGCCTGGGTGATCTCTCTCTCTCTCTCCCTAGGGTCCAGTCGATCTACCTCCTCAAGCAACTGTCACAACTGTGCTCCCTCAGGCTGACCCTGACCATCCATATTTTGACCCTCGCCTTCATGGCCACTCTCATGAGAAGAACTAGGAGGAGGTGTACTACCACTACCCCTCCCTCAACCTCTACCCTAGTAATGACCTCGACCTCTACCTCTAGGCATCTTCCTATACACACATACCTCAAAATAATGAATTCAAAAACAAGGAATGTGAACAAGGAAAAGAATATTATCTACAAAGTTTAAGCACTAGGTCACATAATGGGCTCAATAATAACTAGAGTACCCAGTGTTCAAACTTGGCTCTAATACCAAATGAGATGCCCCTGTCATGCAACCCTAGACAGTTAGGCTGATAGGTGCAAAAATAATAGAACATATTTTTTTTAAAGAAAGAGAAAGAAACAATCATTTAAAATAATTACACAGGACAACATTAGTCATAAAATGAACAGCTAACACCTCTAGGGAACATACTGCATCATAAATTATAGCAATATAAGTGATGTAATTACGATACATCAGATACATTAATCATTTACAAATCTACACAGTTACAAAAGTTTAAATACAAGATTACATGATTACAAGCTTCATGACCAATCCCATCGGTTAGCAGATTACAACAAGATTTTACAATATAGCTCTAAAGATGCAAGAGCAAGTCTGGAACTGGAATCACGACTGTAGAGATCACGAACATAGGACTACTGAGAAAACCAATGGATTAAGCTCTACCACCCAACCATGTGGAACCCTGAGGTCCACCCCTTCGAGATAGGAGATAACAATGAGGTTCCCTAACACAGGCAAGGACAAAAAGGACTAACAGAAGACAAAAATACCATAAGTTTCACATGAGGACAACACTGAACACCACAATCAACATCCAGAGGCAAAGGAACATGACAAGCTAGAACGTAGTAAGATGGAGTGTCATCGCATGGTTCATGGGCTACCCTGACTGTCTCTCTCTCTAGACACCAGCCCCCATCTATGGTTACCCTGATAGCCTCTCTTCAGGTGCTGACCCCATAGGTCACACATGTGGTCAACCTTATCAAACGTTAATGAGAAGTTTATATTTACCCCCCCCCTTAGTTAATTATTAGGTTTTCACTCGTTAAACACTTCCAATAGGTTACCCAGACAACCTCTTTGGGCATCAGCCCCTCATTGGAAGCCACTCCCTTACCTACACCTAGTTGACCCAACGAAAACAAATGGATGCATCACAAGGTAACCCATAAAGACTACTCAAGTAAAACCTCCCTGCCCGAGAATTCTTAATATGCAAATGTCCAAGACTTGATAACAATAGTCAATTTTTTTCTCTTCCTCCTCTATACAGGGTGTCAAGAACAAACTTCAAGTCTCAAAGAACTTTTACCCAACACAAGAGTCATAAAACAAGCCTCTGGATTACAACTTAATCCAAGTAGATCCCAGGAATACAAAAGGCAACACCACCCTTAACCCAACTTCATTACTATAAAAGAAAGTTAACTATAAAACATGTCTATTCCAATAGTGATTAACATTCTAATACCGAAACCACTAAGAAACACTCTTTATTCTAATTTACCTTACTTCAGTTATATTTGATTTAAAGAAAATTAAGCTATTATTGACATAAATAAATGCATACCTTACCACCTAACTGAGATACATATCCTAGACACTAAGATAAAAATATGTTACCTAGCTAGAGTGATATCTTAACTAGAACGTTACCATTTCCTTAACATTACCAGAGAAACAATTTGTTCTATTAATTAATTTGCAAAAAGGAGCTATACTACAAGAACTTGATAAACATTTACAATAATTTCTATGACTAAAGAGATAATTATAAAACTTATGTCCTTACTTAGACAATAATTACGACTCAAATTTATAATGAACAAGAAACAAAACCAAGATATATATTACATTAATCCATTCAAATAAAAAGAATCCTAACATAACAACCTTCGCTTCTTATTCTATTACTAGAAGTAATTTCCACTACTAGCTTTATAAAAGGATTAAATCAATAATATGACAAATAGTAGACCCATAAGCATGACAATTTAGTATACCTATAAAACTTTTACAAGAACCACTAGAGAAATGTTACACAAAAAGGGTATTAATTTAGCTTTACTTTATAACCATACATAATCAAGTGACTATAAAACATAATGACAAATAAGAAAATAAGACATATCACCTAAATTAATTATATCACAAGATTTTAAGGGACTTAACACACCATCACAACTGCTAACCTTAAGGAAACAACATTAATAAAATTAGACTATTATTTTCTTTTGCAAATGACAATTAGATAATTCTACTTTAATACTTAAAATTGCTAGTTTACTTACAAGGTCGTATATATATTACTATTCTAAAGGAATAAATTTAACCTACTCACTCAAGATATACATGCGATAATTTACCTAATCATACATTCAAATTAAAATACTAAAATCATTTATTTCCTCATAACCCTACACTAAGTTAAAAGATTTGAATAATAATAATAACGAAAGCCGTGCTCAACTAATTAATTAATTTGATCATAACCTCTATAATTATCCAACAACTCTCTTACCAATTAACTACCTAATCACTATTAATGTATAAAATTACATCCTTGATTTAAATACACTATTATCTTTGGAAGAACAAAATTACTAATAATATATCTATGTGACTAAGACTCTACAGGGAAACTTAGCATTCTAATAAATATTAAGATGATTAGTAGCTGACATCTTCTAATTTTAATTCTCAAAACACCGCTAAGTGAAATCAATTAAAGACACTTACTATTGCAAGCTAAAGTTGCTGAAATCTCCTAATAAAGAAATAGGCAAAAGGAAAGAAGTTTATTAAATCCTTTCTCAGAAATCCTAATAAAGGTTCAAGTCCTAACTAAATCAATTTGATGGTGATTTTCTAGCTGATAGAGACTTTGTGAAAATGACTAAAGTCTGAAAAGATGGATCAGAGCTTACATTTTGAATAACTTCTTGGCAGGTAGGCTGCAAGATGGAGAAGAAAGACAAATAAATAAGTTTAGTGTCTCAAGATTATATTGCAAGCAAGAGGATATTTTATGCCAAAAGTGAAGGAATTTATTGACTACGGAGTCTCTAGTCAGTAAGGGAATACAATGATAAGGTAAAAGCAATATGGATTGGTGTGAAGAATAAACAACCACTAGAATTAGATGTTGTTGGTTGTAAATGTGGTGTTAACTGAATGCAAATGTGAAAGCATACACATAGCACAGAAGACCGTATAACAATCGAGTCTCTTGAAATGCAATGGTTGCAGGTTAAACACGAAAAGGTTATTGAATGGAACATCCAAGTAAATGAAAATGATAGGAATAGAGATAATGGGAACAATAGGACTGTAAGGATGCATAATCAACAAAGCATAAAGAGGTAACATTATCAGAGAAATATCCCAGAGACACAAGACTTCCACTATATTCCTAACAAAGTGCAAGAGAATGTACAGACCAACTTACATGGAAATAGGTAAATTTGATAATTAACATACCCAGAAAAAGAAAAACAAATTCTGCCATACTATCATAACGCTCCTCTTGTTCCCTTCCTCTCTCCTCTTCTACTTCTGAAAACCAATGAACTCCCCCAACAATTCCCCCCACTCCAAATATATATCCAAAAACAAAATTGCCGAGACTCATTAACTTCCATGACCCCCAAAATCCGTTACAAAACCCACTACCCTCTAAAATAGAAAACAATAAATTTTCTATCCAAGAGAGAGATTTTCCAAATCCAAATTCTCATACGACAACTCAAAATCAATAAATTATTAGCTAATAATATTTTCCAACTAGCATATAATATTTCAATAATAAAAAATATATTAATAACTTATGACAGTCACTTATTAGAATCAACAAAATTACTAATTTAATCTTTATCAAACACATAACTAATATTCCCAATTTCATAATAATGAATAACAACTAGTAAAACTATAATATCAAACTTATTATTATTATAGTTCATTTCCAACCTTTCACAAGACTGAAACTAACACATACCCACCAGACAAATGCATACCAAAATGATCATACCCGAGACAAAGGACCATAAAGTGACAACAAGACTCATGACTTCCCACACAAAATGGAAACTGACCTAGGGAAACCCAATGTTATCTCCGTCAACATTATCCATGGTGTAGGGCCCACTTAGACCTGCTAAGTTAGGTGAAGTCGAAGCCTGGTACCTGCAACCTACGTGAAAACCAATGGGTTGTAAATGATCAACTGTATATGGATTTATCAAAACATACTGAGACAGAAAATCGCGGCATAGTAGGGTGCTTGATTAGAGCAGTACTACACCATCCCCACTCCGAAACAGGACTATAACTAATTCTATTTAAAACCAGATGCATAAACATGATATTATCAAACCATCACTAAACATGTCCATCTCATCATAACTGAAAAGAAAAAAAAAAAACCATGTGTCATGATAAACTCATTCCACATGTTAGAATTAGATCAGTCGAATATAATCTATCATAATCAAAATAAGCATAAACCATAGTCTCAATAGCTCAAATGTCTTAGAATTGTCTGGATGCAAAGAAAAAGCTAACAACTGTCTCAGATCAAGCAGAGAGTAATGCAAATCTAACAACTATCACAAGCCAAAATGAGGGGGCATTACATGGAGTTTGGAAAATAGTTGTGTGTAAACTTGGGAGCTCACATTGTCTGACTTATTGTGTTGTTGTCTACTGGAGATAGTTTATTTTTTTGTTTTCTTATTATTTTAATTTGTTTGTTGGAATGATTCTAGAGAATCGAACTTTGCATTTTTGAAAAGTGAAAATCTTTTGTTTGATTTTTATTCCTCGAATATAGTTTTATTAATACTAATATTGTTCTGTTGTTTGGCCATGTTGCAGCTCTCCTGATATCTTCCTTATTCCCATTTCTTTATTTTATGGTATGTCACTCCCTTCAATATCGCAACTCTTTTCATAATTCCAAATTTTATTTTCTTCAACTGTACGTGTTTTCTGGGTCTAAATTCATGGATACTAAAGAATAATTAGGAGTTCTTCTTTCAATTTTATTGATTTGTTTTAATATTTATAATAGTTTAACTTGGAAAAAATGTGAATATTGGTGCAGGAAAATCCATTTTTACGACTATTCCTTGAGCATTTGGTTTATGAATGCAAGCAATGAAGAACACTTGGGAAAAAATATCTTAGTTTTTGGTTGTATATCACTCTGATTACTTGTTGGTTTCTACATCTCTATACAGCAAAGGCATAAAGCATGCAATACTTAAAACCTTGTTCATTTTTAGCAATAACATTTTTTTTTAATCTAAGAATAGAATGTTTTGGAGTTTGTGAGATTGAGATAAAATCAAGAGTGATTTTATGTGTGATTTAAAGATGAATAAAGAAAGGAAAGTTTCTTTTCTTACACATTAAGTAAAGTAGCTGGGCTCTATATATAAGATTACTGTAGCAAACTCAAATTGTATCTTTGAAGAGAAAGTTTGTTGTTAGGCTGAATAGAAGATCCAACAGTTGTAGGTTTTTCCCACATTGGGGTTTCCTGGGTATATCTGTGTTATTGTCTATTTGTGGTTGGCTTATTATTATTTTTGCTTCTGCTATTATTAGCTGTTAATTAACCCAGAATATTGATTGTTATAAATCAAATAGAGGTTCTATTCTATGAATTTATTGTGTAATTAATCTGTAGCTGGGTTATAATAAATTAACATGGTATCAGAGCTCTAAACTTTGAATACGAAGCCAAGATTTGTGATGTAGATTTCAAGAAAAAAAATTAGATTTTCGTCTCCAATTTCTTCTATGGCTATGGCAACCGGTGTTCGATATGAGGACATGCTTGAGGGTGCATCTAACTTCTTATAGTGGAAGGTTCGGATTACATCTGTTCTCAAGGAGAATAGGCTGTGGATCTATGCTGGTACAAAGGTGATACTGTTGCAAGTATGGGCCTAACTAGTGTTGTCATTAATGTCAACATACTCCTGTTGCATTAATCATAAGGATTGGATGAGTTGTTTGCTGAGGATATTGAGGAAATTAGTCTCAATCAGGAACAATGATGACAGTAAGGTAAAATTCCAAGATGAGATGAGGATCAGAGGATGCAGTTTAAAGGGTTTGTAGATATGTGTCTTAAGGTGATCCAGTAGAGATTTTAGAGGTCCACATGAAGATCTGAAGAAGTTGTGGCCACTCAAGTAAAATCAATTCCGACAGATGTTCAGTGGTGACAGAGTGATACAGATAGGTCCGGTGAGATCCGAAAATGCATTATCCTATTCTATAGATTTGAGGGAATGTTGAGGAAGTCTTTGTGAAGTGTCAACTCAATTGGTTCATGGTTTGAAGGTCTGCAAGCATCTATTCCTTTGTGATAGTAATGATAGACTATATTCTTAAGGTTCTAGATGAAAGAAAGAAGGATTTCAGTAAGCAGATGAAGTGTGGATGTTCTTGGTAATTCAGGCAAGCTTGTGGAGGTCTTTGGATCATGTCTAGTTCGTGTTGGTGGTCCACATTAGAGTTGGAGCTCGTAATTGAAGAATAACTTCTGGATGATGATGTTCTTCCTGAGACTAGCCGACCAGATGAGTTACACATCTTGCAGATGTTCTTGTAGATGTTTTCCGACTTAGATGATTATTCCTAATTTGATGTCTTGTATAAATGAGGGGTGGCGAAGTCATTTCAAAGGTGTCCTTGTGAAGATGAGTGTGTGGTAGCGAGGAGGAGAGTGAAAGGCACAGAAAAAGTATTGGGCTTAAATGGAACTGACTCATGCATGGTGAAGATACTATTTTTTCCAGTTCAAGTATGTGATACTTATTCTTTTGTAGACAGTGTGTCTCTTGTAGGCAGTGGGCCTTTTCTGAGTAGTGTGCTCGGGCAGTGAGCCCTAATTGGCATGTGTCATTTTGTTCTTTCTATTGTTCTAACAGAGAATACAATTTTGGGTTAATCACCCAATGGTTTTTCCCTTAACCGGGTTTTCCACGTCAAAATCTTGGTGTCTTATGTGTTGATTTGTTTCTGCTCTTGATTGAATGCATTATGTTTCATGATTGATTTATTGATATGCTGCTAAATCACTAAGAAGATTTTAAGTGTGTAATTGGAAAGAAAGTTTTGACACTTGATTCACCCCCCCTCTCAGTTGTCTGTCATGAATCTAACAATTGGTATCAAAGCCAAGTTCCTCTAAAAAGGGCATAACCACTTGAGGAGATTCAGGATGTCATCTTACAAGAAGGATAGTCCAAAGTTTGATGGAACCAATTTTAATCTTTGGAAAGGTCGCATGAAATATCACTTGCAATGTATGGGAATGGCATACTAGACCATGGCTACAACAAAGTATACACCTCCATAGGGTGGTCCAAAAGCCCTAAATGAAATCACAGATGCTAAAAACAATCTATGGACTATAGAAGCTCTTCTAAGCACATTATCTGATTCAAAGCTCTCAAATTTTATTGACCTACCAATGGCTTTTGAGATTTGGGAAAACTGGAACTTCTGCATGAAGGAGACAAGTATGTTAAATGTGCAAGGTTACAAAGTCTGAAAGGAAAATTCAAAAATATGAAGATGAGAGAAGATGAAAATATCACTACTTTTATGCCAAGAGTAAATGAGCTTGTTTGTGGAATTAGAAATGCTGCTGGAATCTTGGATGAAAATGAGATTGTTGGTAAAATTCTCAAATCCCTTCCTGCTTCTTATAAAATCAAGGTTCCTGCCATTGAAGAATTCAAAGCCCATACAACTGTCACAAGAGATCAATTGGCTGGCAAATTGGATGCATTTGAAATGATCAAGTTTGGAGATGACCCCCCCAAGACTGAATCTGCATTCAAAGCCAGTGCCTCTGTAAAAGGTAAACAAAGGTTTGATACGGGAGAGAACTCATCAAAGAAACTGTCATCGTATGAAAAAGCAAGAAAAGACCTGGAAGAAGAAGAAGTTGAAACTGCTCAACTTGCAGCCCTTATTGCAAAAAGACTACCAAGAGGATCCGGTAAGTATGAAGGAAAATTGCCTTTTAAGTGTTTTAAGTGCAATAAGATTGGTCATTTTGCCTCAAAGTGTCCGAAAAGTTTTTCAAGGCCAAATCCTAATAGATCAAGGTTCCAAAAGAACTGTCACTATGTTCATGAGGAAGATGATAATGAAGGAGTAATAGATGATGAATTAAAGATAGGTAACAAATCTGGAAGTGATTGGGTGTTTATTGCCATTAAGGAAGAAGAACCATTGTCCTCTGAATCTGTCAATCATAAAGTTGTAGAAAGAGCTCTAGCTACCCAAGTTGAAGAAAAGGATGATTGGGTTATTGACAGTGGATGCTCTCACCATATGACAGGTGACAAAAACAAGTTCATAGATTTGGAAAGGTATGAAGGAGGAGTGGTAAAGTTTGGTGATAATTCTGCTGGTAGAATCAGAGGAAGAGGAACTATTTCTTTTGATGGAAGGAACAAAACCGGTAATGTAGTGTATGTTGAAGGATTGAAGCACAATCTTCTCAGTGTTGGTTAGTTGGTGGACAAAGGCTATGATCTCTGATTCAAGAATGGAAAATGCAAGATCTTTGAAAGTTCTGGAATAGAGATTGCATCTAGTACTCAAACTAAAGGTAATATCTTCCACTTGGTTGGTACTAGTAAAAGTTGCTTATTTGTTCATGTTGATTAGAGTTGGTTATGACATAGGAGGATGTGTCATGTGAATTTTGATAATATCATCAAGATAAGCAATACTCAGGCTGTAAGAGATCTTCCAAAACTGGTGAAACCTACTAATAGCTTGTTCAAAGAATGTTAGTTGGGTAAGCTGAGCAGAGTCATATTCAAAAGTAAGGAACTATCTTCTACTGGATTATTAGACTTAGTTCATACTGATCTTTGTGGTTTGACAAGAATCAGGAGTGTGCAAGGTGATAGATACTTCATGTTACTAATTGATGACTATTCCTGGATGATGTGGGTAACCTTTTTAAAAGAGAAATCAGAAGCTCTTGAGAAATTCAAAATATTCAAGGCTATGGTAGAGAATGAAACCGAATTAAAATTGAAATGTCTGAGGTTTGATAGAGGTGGAGAATTCATATCCAGTGATTTCATAGAGTTCTGTGAGAAACATGGAATAAAGAGACAGTTATCTGCCCCTAGGACTCCACAACAGAATGGAGTAGTGGAGAGAAAGAACCGGACCATCTAGGAAGCATCTAGGACAATGATGATGGAAGAAAATGTTCCTCAGATCTATTGGAGAGAAGCTGTCAGCACTGCAGTCTATACTCTCAATTAAGTTTAAATCAGAAGCAATACCGGTAAGACTCCTTATGAACTTTGGTTTGGCATCACTCCTACTATGAGGTATTTTAGAGTTTTTGGTAGCAAATGTTACATTAAAAGAGATGAAGATCTAGGAAAGTTTGATGCTAGAAGTGATGAAGGAATATTCTTGGGTTACTCTACTCAAAGAAAAGCATACCGATGTTATAACAAGAGACTGAGAAAAATGATAGAAAGTACAAATGTGAAGGTTGATGAAGGAATTGAAAAACCCTCAAGGTTTTATGAATATGATGAAGATGATCAGAATGGTGTTCTTATTCAAGGAGCCCAAGCCTCTTTGGAAGTCAGATTCAAACTGATCTGGTAAATCAGGAAGAAGAGATGATTTTTAATGAGCTTGATCAAGAATCAAAAGTGCAAGAAATTCCCAAAGTTCCAAGGTATGTAAGACTAAACCACTCTAAAGATCATATCATAGGTGACAAAAGCAAAGGTGTACAAACTAGAAGGAGAATTGTTCAAGATTCAGATAAGTATTGTCTGATTTCCAAGATTGAACCTAAGACAGTGAATGAAGCTTGCAATGATGAAAACTGGACTAAAGCAATGGAGGAAGAGCTGATGCAAATTGAGAAAAATCACACTTGGGATCTTGTTCCTAGACCTAGAAACAAGAATGTGATTGGAACCAAATGGGTCTTTCAAAACAAACTGAATGAAGTTGGTGAAGTAATCAGAAATAAATCCAGATTGGTCTACAAAGGCTATTCTCAAATAGAAGGAGTTGATTTTGAAGAAACTTTTGCTTCGGTGGCAAGAATTGAAGTAGTCAGATTATTTCTTGCATTTGTTGCCTTCAAATATTTCAAAGTGTACTAGATGGATGTCAAGTCTGCCTTCCTGAATGATGACTTGGAAGAAGAAGTGTACATTGAGCAACCGGATGGATTTCAATTGTCTGATCATGTTGATATGGTTTACAAGTTGAAGAAGGCACTGTATGGACTGAAGCAAGCCCCGAGAGCTTGGTATGAAAGATTGGATAAACATCTTTTGAAGATTGGTTTCAACAAAGGTACTGCTGACAGCAATTTGTATTTTAAAATTGGTCATGAAAATATCTTGATTGTTGAAGTGTTTGTTGATGATATCATTTTTGGAGGAAGAGATAGTATGTGTAAAACCTTTGCAAATCAAATGAAAAGTGAGTTTGAGATGTCCATGCTTGGTGAAATGAATTTCTTCTTGGGTCTACAAATCACTCAAACAAAGAAAGGAATCTTCATTTCTTAGACCAAATATGTGAAAGAATTGTTGAAGAAATTTGGGATGGAAGACTCAAAACCAATGAATACTCCCATGGCAACTAGATGTAAATTGAGAAAAGATGATGACTCTCCTAAGGCTGATCAGACAAAGTATAGGTCAATGATTGGAGGATTGTTGTATCTCACTCAAACTAGACCAAACATTATGCAGGCTATTGGTCTTGTTGCTAGATTCCAAGTTGATCCTAGAGAATCTCATGTCATGGAAATCAAGAGGATTTTCAAATATCTAAAAGGGACAGTTGAGTATGGTCTATGGTATCCTAGAGATCATGATTTCTCTCTTCATGCATATACAGATGTGGATTGGGCAGGAGATGTGGATGACTAGAAGAGTACCAGTGGTGGAGCATTCATTTTGGGGAAGAGATTAGTTTCTTGGCTAAGCAAGAAATAAGAGGCAATATCTCTATCCACAACTGAAGCAGAATATATTGTAGTAGCAGGTAGTTGCACTCAAGTTTTGTGGATGAAGCAGATGCTAAGAGACATCAAAGTGGAGTATGAGGAACCTATCACAATCTTCTATGATAATTCAAGTGCAATAAATATATCTAAGAATCCAATGTTTCATTCAAAGACTAAACACATATCCATCAAGTTTCACTTTTTGAGAGAGCAAGTGAACAAGAATAAAGTCAGATTGGAGTTTGTGCCTTCTAAGGATTAGATTGCAGACATCTTTACTAAACCTCTACCTAAGGACTCTTTTGAGTATCTCAGGGAGAAGTTAGCAGTTATTTCCCCTTTGGTGATGAACTATGGTGCACTGATGTGTATCAGTCCGGTGGATATCACAGTCACATCTTGTGGTCCGGATTGATGATGGGGAGCTACTACTTAGGGGGAGCAGTAGGTATGATTCTGAAGTGGTGAAATTGCAAGTATGTTCCCTTTGCCATTGATGTCAAAGGGGGAGAGAAGACGTGAAAAACAAGTGGTTTTTGATCAAAGGGGGAGTAGTAAAGGGAGAGAAGACATGTGAATGGTTGTTGCTGATAGGGGGAGTTGTGACAGTAAGGAGAAGCTCTTGTCTTGATGGTCAAAAAAAATTTCACATCATATGTTGCCATCAATGACAAAGGGGGAGATTGTTGCAAGTATGGGCCTAACCGGTGTTGTCATTCATGTCAACATACTCTTGTTGCATTAATGATAAGGATTGGATGAGCTATGTGCTAAGGATATTGAGAAAATTAGTCTCAATTAGGAACAATGATGACAATAAGGTAAAAGTCCAAGATGAGATGAGGATAAGAGGATACAGTTTAAAGGTTTTGTAGATATGTGTCTTAAGGTGATCTAGTAGAGATTTTAGAGGTCCGCATGAAGATCTGAAGAAGTTGTGGCCACTCAAGTAAAACTGGTTCTGGCAGATGTTCAGTGGTGACAGAGTGATATAGATAGGTCCGGTGAGATCCAGAAATGCATTATCCTATTCTGTGGATTTGAGGGAATGTTGAGGAAGTCTTTGTGAAGTGTGAACTCAATTAGTTCATGGTTTGAAGGTCTGCAAGCATCTATTCCTTTGTGATAGTAATGATAGACTGTGTTCTTGAGGTTCTAGATGAAAGAAAGAAGGATTTTAGTAAGCAGATGAAGTGTGGATGTTCTTGGTAATTCAGGCAAGCTTGTGGAGGTCTTTGGATCATGTCTAGTTCATGTTGGTGGTCCACATTGGAGTTGGAGCTCGCAATTGAAGAATAACTTTCAGATGATGATGTTCTTCCTGAGACTGGCTGACCAGATGAGTTACACATCTTGCGGATGTTCTTGTAGATGTTTGCCGACTTAGATGATTATTCCTAAGTTGATGTCTTGTATAAATGAGGGGTGGCAAAGTCATTTCAAAGGTGTCCTTGTGGAGATGAGTGTGTGGTAGCAAGGAGGAGAGTGAAAGGCAGAGCAAAAGTATTGGGCTTAAATGGAACTGACTCAAGCATGGTGAAGATGCTCTTTTTCCAGTTCAAGTATGTGATACTTATTCTTTTGTAGACAATGTGTCTCTTGTAGGTAGTGGGCCTTTTGTCAACAGTGTTCTTAGGTAGTGAACCCTAATTGGCACGTGCCATTTTGTTCTTTCTATTCTTCTAACAGAGAATACAATCTTGGGTTAATCACCCTGTGGTTTTTCCCTTAACCGGGTTTTCCACGTTAAAATCTTGGTGTCTTATGTGTTGATGTGTTTCTTCTTTTGATTGAATGCATTATGTTTCATGATTGATTTATTGATATGTTGCTAAATCACTAAAAAGATTTTAAGTGTGTAATTAGAAAGAAAGTTTTGACAACTAATTCACCCCTCCTCTCAGTTGTCTATCCTGAATCTAACAGATACCACCAACAAATGATCCTATTTCCCTAGATTCACATGAAGTCAAGGAGGCCAAGGCTCAGAGGATTATCCTGGATGGGGTAAGAGATCATCTAATTCCTCATCTATCAGGGAAAGACATCTCCAAGGAGATGTGGGATATGCTTACAAAACTTTATCAGAGTGACTATCAGAGTCATAAGATGATGTTGAAGGACAAATTGCATAACACCAAGATGTCTAAAGGTGAGAGTGTGACCTCTTACTTGTCCAAGCTCACACAGGTCAGGGATGAGCTGGCTACTATTGGAGAGATGATTGATGAAGATGAGATGGTGTGTATAGCCTTGAATGGTTTTTTGAAACACTGGGAAGTGTTTGTCAAGTGTGTTGTTGGCAGAGATTGCCTACCTGATTTGGCAAGGCTTTGGGATGATTTCCTTCAGGAGGAGATCTGTGAAGGTGCTCACTAAGGAGATCAGACAAAGAAGTGTCAAGATGAAGAAAATCTTACTCTTGCAAGTAAGGGCAAGCAAAAGTCTAATAAAGAGAAATCAAAAGGTTCTTCCAAGAGTGGGAAGAAGAAAGATCTGAGCAAGATAAAAAAAAATTGCTGCAATCAAATGGGTCACTATGCCAGTCAATGTCCGAATAAGAAAAATAAGGACAAGAAGAAGAAGCAAGTTGCTGCCACGATAGAGGTGGATGAGTTTGCATCACAAATTGAGAATGAGTTTTCACTCATTACCTATCTCTCAAGTTCAATTTACAACAGGGTATGGTATATTAACAATGGGGCTTCTTGCCACATGACGGGAGTCAAAGAATGCTTCACCAAGTTGGAGGAGAAGAAGTTGGATTTTTATATTGAGCTTAGAGACAATGCCAAGTACCATGCAACTGGTATTGGCACTGTCAAGTTTCAGAGGGAGTTTGGCAAACCTTTGTTGGTGGAGGATCTGTTGTATGTCCCTGGCATGACGAAGAATTTAATCTCAATTTCTACTTTGGAAGATAAGGGTTACATTGTGACCTTTGAAAGGGGCAAAGTCTACATTCATCCCAAGGACTCCAAGGTTGCAAAAGTGATTGGAGTCAAACACGGCATCTTGTTTTGGTTATAGTTTGAGCTAGCACATGCGTTGGTAAGCAACTGTAGAGGGCGAGGAGAATTGTGGCATAGGAGGATGGTTCATATTCACCATGGAACACTTAATGTGCTCAAGGAAATAGTGACAGGGCTGCCTAAGATAAAGATAGAAAACCATGAAGTGTGCAAGGGGTGTGCTCTTGGGAAATATGCCAAGACTAGTTTTCCAAGTAGTGACACTAGATCTGAAGGGATTTTGGATCTTGTACACTTAGATGTGTGTGGGCCCATGTCAATAGTATCCTTTAATGGGTTTGAGTATTATGTTACTTTCATTGATGACTTCTCCAGGAAGACGTGGATATATTTTCTAAAGAACAAAGATGAGGTCTTCAGTAAGTTCAAAGAGTTTAGGGCTCTTATGGAGAACCAAACAGGGAGGAGGATCAAGATACTGAGGTCTGATAATGGAGGTGAGTATACCTTGAATGCCTTCAAAGAATTTGTACTTAGGAAGGTATCAAGAAAGAGTTGACGGTTCCATACAACCCTCAGCAGAATGGGGTTTCTAAATGGAAAAATAGGGAGCTATAGTTGGAGCAACCAAGGCCATGCTTCATGATTAGGATCTACCTTGGTTCTTATGAGTAGAAGCTTGTAATACAACTATGTATTTGTAGAATAGGAGCCCTCATAAAGTCTTGGGCAAATTGACTCCAGAAGAGGCGTTCACTAGTAAGAAACCAGATTTGGGGCACATTCGCATCTTTGGATGCCTTGCGTATTGTCACATTCCTGTGGAGAAGAGAACCAAGTGGGAACCAACTGTAGAGAAGGGTATCCTTGTTGGGTACAATGAAACTTCTAAGGCCTATCGAGTTTACATTCTTGCCCTCAGGAAAATAGTTGTTCACAGAGATGTGAAGTTCGAGGAAGAGAGAGCTCTTCAGATGTCTAGCAACTTGATGAATAAGGAGGAGCAATCACCCATGGTTGAGGCAACACAAATCCCTCAAACTTCAGTCCCTCAAGTTGGAGAGCAGAGTAAGCAGGCCAAGCAAGTTGATCAGAAAGAGGAACAAATAATTCGTTAGCCTCAGATTCCTATTACTAAGAAGAAGAGAAACAAGGCGGCTGAGCAGACACTAAGAGAAAAGCTCCCAAACATTATTTTGATTATGTGGCACTTATGAGTGAATTAATTGAATAGGAGCCTTCCAACTTTCAGGAGGCATCCATGCACCAAGTATGGAGGGATTCCATGGTGGAAGAGTATTCTTCCATCATGAAGAATAGTGTGTGGGAGGTAGTACCACGGCTAGAAGGTAAGTCTGTGGTGGGCTTGAGGTGGCTGTATAAGATTAAGCATGCTGCAGATGGTAGTGTGGAAAAGTTCAAAGCCTGGTTTGTGGCTAAGGGGTTTTCTCAGAAGGAAGGATTCAACTATGATGAGACCTTTGCTCCAGTAGCCAGGTACTCATCCATAAGAGTTATCATTTCTATAGCATCACAGATGGGTTGGAGGATTCACTAGATGGATGTAAAGATGGCCTTCCTCAATGGAGAGATTGAGGAAGAGATTTACATATAACATCCAGAAGGATTTGAAGCACATGGGAGGGATTCTCATGTATGCAGGTTGAAAAGAGCATTGTATGGACTCAAGCAGGCTCCCAGGGCATGGTATTCACGTATTGATAGTTACTTGTAGAGTGTGGGCTTCATCAAGAGTGAGGCAGATCTGAACCTATACTATGTTTAGGTGAAGGATGAAATTCTCATATTGGTGTTTTATGTTGATGACCTATTTCTCACAGGGTCAGAGGAGCCCATAGCCCACTGCAAGCAAGATCTTGTAGGAGAGTTTGAGATGAAGTACTTGGGGTTGATGCACCACTTTCTAGGATTGGAAGTGTGGCAAAAAGAGGGAGAGATCTTCCTTGGACAAGGGAAGTACATAGTTGATATCCTGAAGTGATTCAGGATGGAGGACTGTAAGCCCATGTCCATGCCACTTGTGACCAATTGGAAGAAAATTGATGCTTCCAGATCAGAGGCAGTGGACCCAACTTTATACATACAGTTGATAGGCTCTCTTATGTATTTGGTCAACACCAGGCCAGACATTTGTTTTGCAGTGAACTCACTTAGTCAGTTTATGGTGGATCATAAACATGTGCAATGGATAGCAGCAAAACATGTTCTGAGGTATCTCTGAGGCATAGTTGATTATGGGTTGAAGTATGTTTGGCAGGATTGAGTGAAGCTTGAGGGGTTCACCGATGCAAATTGAGCAGGCAGTACAGTTGACTGGAAGAGCACTTCAAGGTGCAATTTCAGTTTGGGATCAAGGGCAGTCTCTTGGTACATCAGGAAACAAAAGTCAGTTGCACTAAGTTCTACAGAGGCTGAGTATATGGCAGCCAGTATGGCTACATGTGAGGCTATCTGGCTTCAAAAAATCCTAGTTGGGCTCTTTGATCAAGAGCTAGTTCCTATAGTCATTTACTGTGATAATCACAGTTGTATCAAACTCTCTGAGAATCCAGTGTTTCATGACAAGTCAAAGCACATTGAGATCAAGTACAACTTCATCAGAGATTGTGTGGAGAAGGGGACAGTGAAGCTCCAGTACATTTCTATGAACGAACAAATAGAAGAAATCCTGACCAAGGCCTTGATGAAGAGTAAGTTTGAATTCTTCAGGGATAAGTTGGGTGTTGTGTAGAACACCTTCCTCGCTAAGAGGGAGTGTTGATTTTCAAGATCAAAAGGTGGAGTGGAGTTGCTTTAAAGCAACTCGAGTTGGATTTTCAGCAACAATAGTTTTTTTTAATCTAAGAATAGAATGTTTTTGAGTTTGTGAGATTGAGATAAAATCAAGAGTGATTTTATGTGTGATTTAAAGCTAAATAAATAAAGGAAAGTTTCTTTTCTTGCACATTAAGTAAAGCAATTGGGCTCTATATATAAGATTGTTGTAGCAAACTCAAATTGTATCTTTGAAGAGAAAGTTTGTTGTTAGGTTGAATAGAAGATCCAATAGTTGCAGGTTTTTACCCACATTGGGGTTTATTGGGTATATCTGTGTTATTGTTTATTTGTGATTGGCTTATTGTTATTTTTGCTTCCACTGTTATTAATTATTAATTAACCCAGAGTATTGATTGTTATAAATCAGATAGAGGTTCTATTCTGTTAATTTATTGTGCAATTAATCTGTAGCTAGGTTATAAGAAATTAACAAACCTAACATTTGAAAGTTTGAGGATTGATCTTATCTTTTTCCCATTGTTAAAATGACATTAAATTCTTCTGGTAATAATAAACTAATTCTCATCAGCTAACATTAAATCATGTGCCATGCTATTAAAATGAGTGATTCATCCAAACACAGTCTTTTCTATTCATCATCTTGCTATCATTTTCTTTGGATGATCGTTGTCACTGACAAATCATATTTGACCTTTTCCCTCTTTTTTATTCAACAAGTCTCCATGTACTTTATTTGAAGTGGTAGGTTTAGAACTCTGCAAGCATAGAATCAGTATTTTTATTTGGGAACCTTGTTAATTACCTGTGGCAAAATTATTGCATCTTATATCTTTATCTTTTTGTTGGGCCATTCATTTCATGCAACAAATCCCAGTTGGAAATAGAGGTGAAACGCCAAACCTCAAGGCAGGTTTTGAAAGAAATTTTGACTAATTTTGGATAAGGTTTTCTACAGTGTTCCATGGAACCCAGGGCATGCGAAAGGTGGATGGGCATGTAGGAATAGGGAATAAGTTTAAGGGATGGAAAAATTTTCCCCAAAAATTAGGGATTGTGGAGGACGGCTTTAAAATAATATATACAAATTAATATTTGAAAAATTAATTATAAAAATAGTTTAATATATCATTTAAACAATATGAATAAAAGAAGTTGAAATTTTTACAAAGTTGTTTTGATGTAAGACATTCTGCATCAGAAATAACGATATTAATACGTCTTCACCTCTATCTAGAGCAAAAATTGAACCATTAACTAGGACTCCACTATTAGGCTTAGTAGGTATCATCTTTTCAACCGCTCAATGTCTCAATGCCAATCATGTTGTAAAAAATCTAAGCAAATCACGACATTGTTTTTGCATTTGTTGTTTCAAAGGTGATAAAATCTATTGACATTCATCAATTGAAAGAATGTTTCTGCATTTATTGTTTCAAAGGTTATAAAATCTACTACCATTCATCAATTGAAAGAAAGAGTACTCCAACATTATTCATCAAACAAATAAAAGTAGATACACCAATGCTAGCAAAATTTTGAGTGGATCATTTGATAATATCAATCAAGAACTTTAGCATGCTCCCAAATAAGGTATTCACTAGAGAATAAAACTTAGAAAAAGGTCTATGTAATAAGTTGCAGTGATAATGTACGTGTGTGAAATCCAAGCATCTTTATTGAGATCATTATATTTACTATCTGAGTCATTTGATTGTAACCATAGTAGAATTACACAAAATCAAGATTTTGACTCAGTAAACCAAAAGTATAAATGGAGTTTAATCACTTAGGATTTAATCTGGTGTAGCTCAAATTTTTCATTTTGCTTTCTCAAACCAGAACTAGGGTCTAGGGGTGGCATCCCCCAATAGGGTCCAGGGGTAGTGCCCTTGACACATTCTCTGTTACAATATAGGGCATGATTTTGGGGTGAAGACTTTACCACCAAACCAAGTTAAATCCTTGGAAGCCACAAGCACCTTCACCCTTTTTAAAAATTTTGTTAATGTTAAATGACTATCTTTTAATAGTCTATAGGGGACTTCCTCTTCCTCATCCTCTCTTCCTCTTTTTTACAATTAGGGTTAATTTTATAATTTTTCAAGTTATGTTTTTAATGGGACATGGTGATGCCATGCAATCCCTTGGATGCTTGAGAGATGGTTACATGTTCCCTGTCTCTCTCAAAGATTGTAGGATGTTCTATTTGTGGACACTACATGGAAGGAAACATCCATGGAAGGGGGATGATTCATCCCCATCCGAGTCCCTAGGATGTTCCCATCTCCTAGAATGACAGTTATTTGAAGTGTGTTCAAACTTTTGACATTCACTTTTTGTGTGTGTTTGATCTTTGAAATCCACTTATTTATTTAAACTTTGGGGTTGACTTTGTTTAGTGTGTACACTTCAGCATCCATTTATTGTTTGTGTGAAGTTTGAATTTGAACTTTGACAGCCATTTATTATTTGAGTGAGCTTATGGCATTCACTTTGTGTGTGTGAAATGTGTATAAAATAACTTTCACATTCACATTGTCTTTGTGAGAGTGAACTAACTTTGACATTCACTTGGATTTGAGCCACTTATCATTTTTGTATTGGCATTCACTTTTCTTATGTGAAGCATATGTTTGAACTTTGGCATCCATTTAATTTATTTGAGTTAATTGTCGATTCATTTTTTTTGTGCAAAATGTGAGAGAACTACCTTTTATGGTTTATTATTATCTCTAGCATTCAAAAAATAAACGTCTTTGCAAGCATTCATGTTTTCACATCAACTCTTCAGCTTTAAGAACTTGATTTTAGAATTATAATGTTATTGTAGGCTTCTTCGTAGTTGATATACAACAATGAAAACAAGCATCTATCTCCAACAACTTTTCCTTGCAATTCCAGGCAGGGACTAAGTTGCCTTGCAACTCCTTTTTTTGTTCCTTCTACCTAATCTATGATTTTTTTATAGGTAGGTTTGTATGATTTCTATAAGACATTGCCTCCTTTTGAGCTTATTCCCTAGAAATTGACTTTTTGTTTCAAAAAAATGTTTAAGAAAATAAGATAATTTGACATTAAATGACAAAGGGATGAGATAAAAAAGGTTGTCTATAGACACCCATAACCCTTCATTTCAATTCCCTTTGACTTTTAATATCTATTGCTAGAAGATGTACAAAACTACAATGTTTTTACTTTCTCTAGAAATGAATGATTCATATGGATTACAAAACTGCAAATCTTCATCAATTGAATGGATTTGAGAAGTTGAAAACTCTAAAAATTAAGTTGTTTCATCTACAAGATGAAATTGCTTCGTAATCCCAACCATTGGTTTTTTCACAACATATTTATGAATACAAATACATTACTAGAAATCAAACCTTAGTGTGCAATGGGTATTTCAAGATATCATGTAGATAAAAGTAATAAGTAATTTCTTGAGAAGAGAGCATATAGTTTTGTTGATGGTGAATGGTTGTTATCCATCCATTAGTTGAATTGAAAGAATGTAGTGATATGTGTTGTTGAGACATTTCTAAAAACACAAAATCATTGCCCATCATAGGATTACAAAATTAAGCTTAACTATATAAAAATAGTGGAAAAAAATGTTATGTTTTGTGATAGACTTGGGGCTATGGTCAAGCATTGTAATGGAAAACCCTACATTAAAGATTAAGCTATGGTACTTTTACAATTTAAAAAGTGGATCTTGGTATGAAATGACACTTAAAAAAAAGAGAGAGATAAAGAAAAGAGAGAGTGACTGTCTCTCTCTCCCACTCTCACTTTGTCTCCCCTTCTCTCTCTCTTACTCTTCCTTTATATAATGACATTGGTTCTAAATTTTTATCATCAGTGTTGGTCAATGGATCTATAGATGGTAGTTGCTTGAAATTATTTCTCAATGGGCTATAATATCTTTCTCCAGTGAACCAATAGAATGCCTGAAAACATTGATCATCTACTATTGGGATGGTGTTGAAACAAGGGGAGACTCAAATAGTAGGTGTTAAGTGTTGTTTCCATTTGTTGGACTTCCTCTCATTGCTACAAATGTCATTTTTTGAGGCACTTCAATAAGCGGCATTGTTTCCAACTTTATTGGTCATGCCATGTATTAATGAATGAAGCTTGGAGATGAGATGTTACTATTGTTAGAGATAGATACACTTTATTGTACAGTGGGTATACTAAATAGGTCTTAAAGGTGAATTATTAGATTTTTAAGAAAATGATGTGTTTAACTAATATATTAAGAGTTATTTTTGGTGGTGGGCCTCTTACTCAAAAGGGTTTTCCCAATTATATATGTCATCTTATCTTCTCTATATCCTTCACTTATTCTTCTATGTTTAATTAAGGTTACATGTGTTTTATGTCAACAAATGTTTTTACTTTACATTTCTCCTAATTGAGAAATAAGCACTGTAAAACCAACATTTGGTATCAGATCTTTTTTTGATTGATCCCATGAAGGAAGGAATACATAAATTCACAATCCTAGGGTTATTAGTTTGATTAGTCATGTTGATGCAAACAAAACAAGAGAATCCAATGAAGGATTGTCCCATCATGCAGCCCAATCAACTACTCTTATGTGCATTATGATAACAACAATATTCATGCCTTCAAATTATCATAATCATGTGCTCAAAACTTCAAAGGATGAAACAAATTGTATATGCCAACATATTCTTGTTAGATTTCAGCCTTAAGATTGTTGTTTTACTCCTCTTCTCTTTGATGAAAATTAACTTTGATAATTCCAGCCATTAAGGATTTTTTGTTTGTCCCTTTGATTCCTTTAGTTGTAGAAAAATAAAAATATATTAATCTCTTATACTTGCAGCCCTTAAGTTCAAATAAATTGTGAATGTTTTAGCAACAATTTCAGCTATGAAGTAACACCGTATCTTGAGAATTTCATAAAACATGAAAAACAGAAAATACTTACAATCCAAATGTTTTTATGTAGCCAATAAAGATGGTAACACACATACATAGCCTCCATGAATCCAACTATGAAATATCTCGAACAAACGTTTCAATTATCCACCTCCACAAGCTTACAAATTCATAAAATTTTCATCTAACAAGTCACCATGGACATTCACCTTCTTTGCCTCATCAAAATGGATGTACTTTCCTTAGAGAATTATTCTCAACATCACCCATGGATGTCCTCTTCATGACGTTCAAAAATTAGAAATAAACTTGGGCTCCTCTCTTATTTTTCAATGCCTCTTTCGAGCCAAACTTTAATCTATTTATAAGATCTCCTTTGCATAGTTTCATCTTCCTCATTTTGGGCTCCAGTGACTGTTGGTATTCCTCTTCATGCTTGGTGGCATCAAACTTGGAGAAAGGTGACTCTTAGGATCCTTTTATTGCTTTCTTTTATGACTTGGGTGCTTGAAAACTCTTCATTGTCCAGTCTTTGTCTTCCAGCATGTAGGTGACTAGGATTTTTATCCATATGCAACTTGCCTTGTCTTTTACTTGGAGTGTTGGAGAATTAAAATATATTTTTTATTTCCCCAAAATTGATTAACATTTGCATGAGGGTGCCCCTGTACCATACTCCCCAAATGAAAAGAAATTTGAGTTCCACCTCAAATATGGATCTTCATTCTTGTCTTCCAGTTCCTTTGAATGTGTGCATTGTTTTCATTTTGCTAGATCTCATGTAGATTTGTATCTACCGGTACACTTGTGCTTTTTGGTCCAACAACATGCTTCTTGAGCCAAGGCCAACTTGGTACAATGTAGCCATGTGATTTTGTTTGTTTTCTTGTTCTAACTTTACCTTGGACTACAATTGTAAATTCATTTGCTCTTTCATCCACTTTGTCTTCTTTACCTACACAAGAAACAAACATATTAAAAAAATCATATTCTTCTTCTTCATGTACTTCACTTCTTCATCCACCTTATGTTTTTTTCCATACATTCTTTTCTCTTCATTATTCTCCAAAATCTTTGGCTGCACCTCAACCATACCCACCCATTCATTTTCATTTTTGAATTGATCATCCATTCTTCCATTCTCCTTAACGTCAACATTCTCAACTCTTGGTTCTTCTCCTGAGAACCATGCTATCTGCTTATCCTCCATAACTATCTTCTCTCTTTGGACTATCCTTGAGTCATCTACAATTTATTTTGATGTCTCTTCTTCTTCTTCTTCCTGAACATCACCCACTTCAACATCAATGTCACTATTACTTTCATAAGTTTGAGCAAATTCAAAAGAAAACTCTTCCATTTCTCATTCAACTAATTTTTCAAACATGTTGTTTTCAAAATTTGTTACCTCAACCATTACCTCATTTGGATTTGCTTCATATTGTTGTACTATTGTCTTCTCATTTAACAATAAGCTTTCAATTCCTATGCACTCATCCTTCAAGGCTATTAATGCAAATTTCATCCCATCTTTGTCCATAATGTCGTATGTGTTGTTTTTTCTGTTATTCTTCTCTACCCTACTATAATGCCACAACCTTCCAAACATAAGGTGATATACATCCTAATGCATAATATCACAAACTATTTCATCCTTATAACCACCTATGTGAAACTCAAATTTGCATTGCTCATTTACAATTACCTGATTACCGATTTGAAGTCAACTCACAGAATAGGGTGTGGGGTGTGGTATTCTTTCCAAACCCAATTTATCTACCATGTATTCAGAAACAATATTATCCATGCAGATATCTAAAATCACAACTTGACAACATTTACCTTTGGACTTGCAGGTAGTCAGGAATAGACTTTCCTTTTCCATCTTGTTTTCTTTGTTGGCTGCAATTTCTTCTTCCTGTATCATCTTTCCATTTCTTCCTCATGTAGATTCTTTTCCATTTCTTTTTCATGTAGCCTCTCTGTGACTATTAACAATCTATCTAGAAATGACGATGCCCTTGTTCCATCTTTCTTCTTATTAGAATCCATCCTTCAACATCAAATCTCACTAAACCACATTAGCCAAGAGAATAAATCATTCCCAAAGATCTTCTAGCTATGATACTAATTTGATGCAGACATGACAAGAGAATCCAATCAAGGATTGTCCCATCATGTAGCCCAATCAACTTTTCTTATGTACATTGTGATAACAACAATATTCATGCCTTCAAATTATCATAATCATGTGCTCAAAACTTCAAAGGTTGAAACAAATTGTATATGGCAACATATCCTTGTTAAATTTCAGCCTTAAGATTATTGTTTTACTCCTCTTCCCTTAGATGAAAATTAACTTTGATAATTTCTATCCATTAAGGATTTTTTGTTTGTCCCTTTGATTCCTTTTGCTATAACAAAATAAATGTCTATTAATCTCTTAAACTTGCAGCCCCTAGGTTCAAATAAATTGTGAATGTTTTAGCAACAATTTCAGCTATGAAGTAACACCATATCTTGAGAATTTCATAAAACATGAACAGCAGCAAATACTTACAACCCAAATATTTTTATGCAGCCAATCAAGATGGTAACACACATACATAACCTTCACAAATCCAACTATGAAATATCTCCAACAAACTTTTCAACTATCCACCTCCACAAGCTTACAAATTCAGAAATTTTTCATCTAACAAGTCACCATGGATATTCACCTTCTTTTCCTCATCAAAATGGATATACTTTCCTTAGAGAATTATATTCAACATCACCCATGGACATCGTCTTGATGACCTACAAAAATCAGAAATAAACTGGAGCTCCTGTTGTGTGGTTACACAACACGCCCCATTTTGACTTGGCAAAATAGGGACCCAACTTCTTTCGGCTTGGCTTGTGTTGTCTGTTTTCTGGCGTTTTGGTAAAAATCAGTCAAGTGCATCATCACGTTGAGTTAGGATGAGGTAGGTCCCCAATATGAGGTCAGGTTGTCAAAATTCATATTTCGTATCTATGACCTCATATTCTGAAAGAATATTAAATTTCATGCAGGTTGCCTTTTACATCACCCTGATATTCATCAGGATGTGAGAGTTATGAATAGTCAAAGTCTCGGTCAAACCTGATATTCGCAAGAGGGGGGGTCATATTTTATAATCTGAGTCATGTTGTTTCAAACTACATCATCATATTTGAGACATCCCCTGATATATCCTATGGCTCAAATATCTGGACATCAACTTTAAATGATAGTAAGTCTTTCCCGTCAAGCGGTCTTTTATATCGCGAACATCATGTTTTGAAAGTAACCCGATATTCGTTAATATCCTCCTGACGCGAAATATCACCCTTAACAAACATCCTGATGACATCATCTGAATATGATAAATGAGGAAGCAAACATCCTGATGACATCATCATCATATTTACATTTCGACAGGATATTTTGTAAACATGATCATGTTCACCCAATATGATGATGACGTCATGAAACATTTCCGATACAAAGAACGAATATCATGATGACGTCATCCTGATATTCTAAAAGGAAGATGAGCAAGCTTGTCTCATCATCACCTTATTTTTTTGAAACATCACGCGATAAACCGAAATATCCTCCTGATGTGCTAAAACGTAAACAAAGGGTGCGTTATCACCTGAATCTTGTAACAATAATAATTTCAATGCTGGGGAGAATGATATCGAAACTCAACCCGATATTTGTGAAATATCATCCTGCCCTCATGATATCTTGTCATATGGATATCCCCCCGCTCCCTTTGCCGCCATTATCATTAAATGCGTGCAGATATGGTAGGTTATTCCCGCCGATCCCAAAACCCAATGAAATACCTGGCGAGATCCTGAGTTTTCGCACGAACGATCAAAGATTGCAATCTAACTTGTCAGAGTTGCCCTAAATTTACCCTAACTGCGAGGTTAAAAGGTAATTCAACCGCCATTATTACATTTACCTACGTTAAAATTGTTTTATAGAGCACTAGCCTCCATATCCGCATAATAGCTACCGTTGCGCAATTCGAGCTCACAGATAGAAGGAAGGAAGTGATCAGCAGTTGAATCAAGAGCGTCTTGACGATATACTGGTATAAAGGAAAATCTGCATAACCAGGTAAGTGAACTGAAACCCTCATCATGTTGTTTCTAAATGATGTTGAGGGTTCTGGTTATGTTTCCATGTAAGTAAGTAATGTGAAATTGATGCAAAAGGCATGATATTTGCAATATGTATGCATGCATATCCCTGTTGTGAGAAGAAATGTTGTTAATTGCAGGTACCCATGGCTGAAAAATGATTAGTCAAGAATCAGGAGGAATTCAGCCGGCCTATGTTCTCTTCTCAGAGAGGGGTCCTGTTCAAATATGGGGCAATTACAGACACCCACCAGGGGATTACTAACCTAGAGGCCTGGTCGGCCAAGCTGAATGATGGGCAGGACAAGAGTCTGGTGCTGGACGCAGTGTTTGTATCAGGTATGTGGAACGCTGCTGGCTTCCCATACTCCATGGAGTCTCCGGAGCTAGTCATTGAATGCGCCCAGAATTATAACCCTCAGACGAGGCAGGTGGTGAAGCATGGGAGGGTATATGCAGACCTATCCATCAAAGGTCTCTCCCGGACATTTGGACTGCCAATGGGCAGTAAAGTAAAGAGTGTAGACTTGAAGAAGTCTAAAAGAGAATACGAGGCCAACAAGAAGGCAGCCAGAAAGAACATGTATGCTTGGCGGGCCGAGAACAGTACATACAATGCAGCGGCCAAGCTCCCTGTGCACATGTTCAAGTTTGATTTTAATGAGGAATATCAGTATGTGATTGCCCTACTGAACAGGGTGACTGGCCAGCCTGATACTGGTGAATTTAGAGATTGGATGTATGGCATAATAATGATGTGCCTGTATGCAGACATCAAGCCACTGTGGGGCCAAATAATTAGCGATGCTCTGCATGAGCAGCTGCTGAACCTGGGAGGTTCAGATTGTGCCTTCTACATGACCTCTTATATTGTTTATTCTTGTGCTTATAGAGGCACTTTCGATGCCCTAGTGACAGATGGAAAACTGACGGGCATAAATGCAGCATATATATGGGATCATCATCCCCAGCTGCAAAGAACCAAGTATATCAAGGATTACAAACTGGTCAATGATGCATTCTCTATGCATCTGGTACAGACCATGGAAGATGATAGGACTAAAAGACTGAGCATGGAGGCTCAGGAGGCAGTATACAGGCATGGGGCATGGTACATACAATTTGCCACCTTTTCCTATATCAGGATAGAAGGTTTTGAAGGACATCCCCTGATGCTGCCAAGATATCCTACTAATGCAGTAGTATTAATGGAATTTATCAGGCAGGGCTCCACCATGATACAAATGTATAAGGATGCCAAGAAGCTGCCACCAATTTTGTTCCCATTCAGCATTGGCAACTACATGTGCCCTGACTCGGATAATATAAAGAAGGTGATGGTCACTCTGAACAAGATGAATTTACTACCTTTTCCAATAACTAGACCATATGATCCTTACGGTAGGATACAGAAGATCCTAGGAAAGCCTATTCACCAAAGGCACCTAGAAGATTTTTGGGCTGACTGCGAAGATGAGGTAGAAGCGAGGAGGAGGAGGTATCGGAGGTTGACTCTGAACCAGATCAGGACATTTGATTGCATATCCCTCCCTCAGCAGCTGAAGAGTGATGACGACAGGATAATGGCAGATGAATACGAGCAGAAGAAGATTTACAATGATACCATCTCTGCACCTGACCTCACCGTGCAGGAGGATATGTCCTTGGACCCATTCTTTGCCAGAACCATACACTTGACCCAAGCTTGGGTAGATGCACAGGTAGAGGCACTGAAGAAGAAGGGTGTTGCCATCACGGTGGACAACAAAAAGAAAGGGCAGGACATCCTTGCAGATGAATATGATGACTTCTTGCTGGAGAAGAGGAAGACTAAGGGAGAGAGAATCCCTCCACCACAGCAGCCTAGCAAAAGGGCCCCAAGGGGCAAGAAGGTGGAGAAGGGACCTAAAGGGGTCATGATTGAAAGGGCAGTATTCACAGCGGAGGAGCCAACCAAATCAGGATCAGAATCAGATTCTCCTCCAAAGCCCAAGAAAACCAAGACAACAGAGGCTGGAATCACAGAGACCCAAGAAGTGGGTCAGTCATCCAAACAACCAGGCAAAGATATCCTCATGGAGGAGGAGCCTGAAGAAGAGGAGGAAGCTCCATTGGTAATCAGAAGAAAGAGGAGAGCTCCACAGGTGTTGGTTCCTACCACACCTAAGAAACCAAGAACCTCCATGAGAGGTGAAATAAGTCAACCCCCAGCACAAGTACAAAGGGCAGGTAGTGAAGTGCAGAAAGAACTTCAGCATAACGTTCTACTTCCTACGATTGTCAAGTTCAAAACTGAACTGGCAGAAGAGAAACAAAAGGAAGCATCTCAGGCACAAGCAGAAAGGCATGTCTCGCTAGACGAGACAATAAACTTGTCTGATGATGAGGTGGTGCAGGATGTGGCTGCACAAGAAATGGAAACACTGGCTGCTGGCATCAGTGTGACTCCTCACAAGCCTCCATCTGTCCAATCAGTGCTTGAGGAGATAAAACAAGAAGAAGCGGAGTGAGAAAAGAGCCCGGAACCAGAAAAGAGCCCGGAGCAGGTAGCTCAGGGCATAGGGCTGGACACACTGATCGCTGAGGTGACAAGTCCTGTAGTGGTAGACTTGACAGAGAAACAGGATGCAAGTCCTGAGAAGCTAGCAGGATCACCTGATAAGGGCCACCTAACAGAGGAGATAGAGATGGCAGAAGCAGAAGGCCATTCTCTTGAATCAGGCCAGCAAAGCCCACAAGATGCATCAGCAGGACCTGCTATAGTGGAGGTCCAAGAAATAAAGGCTAATGAGAAGAAGGAAGAAATGGAGGATCGAGGTGCTAAGGCACAAGAGGTGGATAGTGCAGGCACAGAACAAGTAATAGCTGTAGAACAGATGCCATCACCTCGGGTGGATCCTATGATAGCCGGTATGGTGGACATACCACCAGAAATCGAGAAACAAAAGGAGGACGATCAACCTCCACAAGGGGAAGAACTGGGAACAGGTGAAGTAATAATCGAGAAAGATCATGGTCATCATGATCTATATACAGGTGCACCGCAGGGTTCCCCACACAAAAAAGATGCTCCCCCAGAAAAGGAAGTTCGTCAAGAGGAGGAGGCACCTCAGGATCAGTAGCAGGGCGAGCATCAAGAGAAAGAAAAAGAAAAACCACCATCTCCACAACACGTATTGATAGAAACAGGAGATAGGGGTGAACAGCATCATGATGCTGAAAAGCATGATCAGGTACCTCCATGGTTAGAAAAGGAGGTAAATATTGAGGAGGAACTTGAAATTCAAGAGTTCGACGTCTCCACCCTGTTCTCCGCGGATATAATGAAGCCCAGGAGAAAGGCCAGAATGACTTTGGCCATCAAAAGAGATCTGGCGACAGGGAGAAGGACCGCACAAATTGCTGTACCTGCCGTAGAGAAAGAGAAAGGCAAAATCACTATGGATGAGTTCCAGATAAGCACAGTTGATTTGGGTTTTGCCAACGAAGAGCAGGAAGGTCAAGAAGGTAAGGACATCATAGACTCTCTAATTCAGAAAGTGAAAAGAGAGAAAGAGAAGAATAAGCAACATAAAGAGCACATTGCTCAGTTGCATGCATACATTAAGGGTTTAACCAACCCTGAGGATACTACAAGTGAAGCTGCAGTCCCATTGACTGCCATTTCTCAGGAGGAGGTAAATAAACTAGACCTCATGAAACATGAGGCTTCCGTAATAAGGAAATGGATGTCATCCACATTGGATGAGGCTGTTGAAATAATAAAGGGTTCTTTGAAGAGATGGAGCATGTTAAGTGACTCCAAAATCAAGGTGGACAAATTGCAGATGTAGACCGGGAAAAGGTCTTATAAATTGGAGAAAGTCCTCAGCCTGTTGGGAGAAATAAGGAAGATAAGCCCACAACTGCTTATCAGTAAGCAGGTATTGAATAATAATACTGCATTATTAATAGACATCTGGTACAAGGATGTGCAGTTTGAATGCGGAGTCCTCAAGAGATGCAATAATAAGCTGAGGGAGATTAGCATGAGGCTACGCGATTTAATGGGGATTGAGACAGACATGCTAGAAACGCTAGAGGGCAAAGTGGAAGGGAAGATAGAGAATCAAGATGAAGATTCTGCCCTTAAGGCTCTGCGCAATAACTTCCAAATGGAAGATGATGGTCCGCTCGTCCACTTGACAGAAGAAGTGATAAATAAAATGATGAGGATCAAGGTCAAGATGGAGACCTATAATGAGACATTGCAGGACAGGGAAAATAAGCTGGATAACAGCAGGGATAAGTATGAGGCACACAAGCACGCCATTATCAAGGCAAAGACTCAAGATGGCAGAGGAATAGATCAGGTTGTGCGGTCATATGAACAAATCCAGAGCAGCATGCAGCCCCATATGCAGCAGCATCATCATCAGGATAGCAAAGAGTCAGAAAGTGATGCACATGATGATGACCCGCATGCATCAGATGAAGAGCATGATGGAGATACATCATGAGGGGGGAATATTTTGCATATGCAATATAGATAGTTGCCAGCTGGCAACTTGTACCTTTTTGTAAAATTGACGAGTCATGAAATGATGACCATTGATTTGTATTGACATATCGGATCTGTAGATCTTTTGTAACGGATTCCTCACCTTATTCTATAAAAGGTGGTGGAATGTCTTGTTATATTGATTCGAAACTTAATTGAAATCTGTTTGCTGAAATATTCAGGGCTCATTTCAAAGCTGCTGTATATGTACATGTCTTTTGCATACTTAATGAAAGGGAAGAGTAGTTTGATTACAAATCTTCGTAAATCTTGAGTAATCTATGCTTGAATTCTGGATAGGTGCTTTGATTAGCTGCGTCCCTTGGAGTCCTCATCATGTTGCATGTATTGTTTTCATTCATTATCCTCTGAAGTTTGCATCAACTGTATCTAGCTGTGGAATGTCCTGGTGAACATATGGTTTGATTTCTTCTCCTCATGACAGTATCAAGCATGTATGTGGATCACAAGCTAAAGGTTCAACTTAATTAGAAGTATTTGTTTTGAATTCTTTCAATTTTAGAAAGTCTCACTGTCATAATTGCAAATAACTGATAATCTTAAGCAAACAACCCAAAATATGCAGACATCTTGTAGATAACCATAAATATTTAGCGTATTTAAACTCTAAACGTGCACAATCGAAAATATCATGCAAAGATCTAGGTATTTTATTTCTTTTCATCAAATAACCACATAATTTGACTTCTCTGTAAAGAATTTCTGCAGGAACGTCATGATGATAGTACATTTTCACGTAAGGCCCCAAAATGGAAACAACAATTCACATTAACTACTAAGTAACATCAGTCGATTAAGACCTAATCACCGAAGACTTGGGATCACGAATTCTCTTAATTCACTGTATCTTTCAAGATGAATAAAGGTTAATGTGTACTTTTATTCTATGTTTGTTTGTGACTAACATCATGACCAACATAAATTGGCGCTAGAAGGAGGGCCGGTCTAGAAAACCACGCTCATCATCATTATTTTCAGGTCGGATGACGCATAGAGTAAGGTAACCTTAGATCGCCTGTGAATTTCAGTAAATTACGTAAATATTTATTGTGAGAAGTTTGTACGTATTCATTCTATGTAAAGATTTCCAGATCTCACATAAATATTGCAAGCTTTACAGTAGATCTTCCTGAATTCACTAAATATTGGCCAAAGATACGTAAATTTGTTCAAGTCTCGCAGAATTTAAGCCTTAAACACTTGAGATCTCGTGCTACGATCAATATACCCCAATATCCTGTCATATTTACAGTATCTTCGCAAATATGTCATAAATATCTAGTCTGATTTGCCATTTGACCACAAATATCACCTCATCCGGTGGAATCCAGCCAATATTTGCAAAGTTTCAGCCAATTTGCCTCCAAATCGAGAAATCCTGGCTCACAGGATAAATACCAGGTCTAGACCTAGTGAAATTTTTAAAGAATTGCCTGTTAGAGGTTTCAGACCTAGGACTGTAGACATTCATCATACTTCAGGGTCTAGTGCATCTAGAGCTTCACCAGGACCTCCTCCTGTAACTCCTGTTGGTTTGCAAATACCTTCCAGTATATCCGCGACACCTCCTGTTCAAACTCAGGGTATACCTTTAGTTCAACCTCAGCCAGCTGCACCACCAGTTCAGCCCCCTCAGATTGCAATGTCTTTCTTTGCAGCAGAGTCACCCTTGACCTTTAATGCATATCACGAGTTACCAAAGAATCCGGACAAACTTTGTCTGAAATATCATCCTTATCAAGATGCTGATGATCATATCAGGACGTTTAAAGAAGCTTGCTGCAGAGCCAGAATAAAACATCAGGACGTGGTGTGTAGATTATTTCTTTTTTCCCTAGGGGAAGAGGCTTATAATTGGTTCATCAGTCTTGGCCAAGCCTCTGTTGGTTCATGGGCTATCTTAGAGAAAGCTTTTCTTGACAGGTTCAAGGTCCCTATTGATCCATCCATGAATTATCACATGTTTGCTACAATCAAAAGATTTGAGAATGAGCCTATTGCTAATTTCAATGCTAGGTTCCAGAAAATGTTGTCCAAACTAGTTGCCCCATATGTAGTAGCTGATGATGCTGCTAGGAGTATCTATTATTCAGCCCTGGATCCATCAACTTCCATGTTCATCAGGAGAACACATCCTGAGATCACTACATTGACAGGAGCTTTTCAAGAAGCTATCAAGGTAAATCAGCAGTGGATACCTGCTCCTACTCCGAATATAGTATTCCCTACTTTGCCTAGCATGCAGTCACAATATCCTGCACAGTATCCTGCACTGTATTCACCACAGTATCCTGCACAATATCCAAATGGAGCAGTGATACCTCCAGTAGACATGCCTGCACCTTTGCAAGTACCTCCATTGAGCATCATGCCTCCTCCTAATGGAAATGGCCAACTACCACAATATCCTGCACATGCTCAGACACCTCAAGGTACTGATCTATCCAACAGTAACCATGGATCTTCTTTTTTCAAGCCTCAGACCAAAAATGTAGTTGCCAAAGCTCAAGAAGAAAAGGAAGAAATCAAAGAAATTTCTGCTCAGTTGAGAAAACTCACCACAGAAGTAACACATTTGAGAAATCAGGGTTTTTATTCCCAGTCAGGTCAGAATAGGAGTTATTCCAATGACAGACCAAACTACCTTGACAGAGAATGTAACAACAATAATTTCAACAATAATGGCGGAAATAACAATAATCCTCCTAGACAGCCCAGAATATGGAACTCCAGGCCAAACAATGGTTCATTACCATCACCCCTAGACAATCAGCCTCCAGGTGAAGCTAAACAGACTACTAGAGTCAATCTTGCTGAGGCAACCCTTACCAATTGGTGTAGGATCCACAATACAAATGCACATGCAGAATTAGATTGTCCACAATTTAGGATTGCTGCCAGCATCTTTCAGACTGAAGTGTCTAACACTTCTAGAAATCCACCTCAGGTAGAAGGAAATGAGATAGTTCCTTGTGGATATGACTCAGCTTTTGTGCTAGAAACGTACACTAATCAGCCTTATCCGAGTTATGATCAGGCATGTGAAAAATCTGCCTTAACCTTTGAAACAAATTATGTTTTCCCTTTTGAGGATGAAAATGAACCTGCAAGAGAGCATGAGGAAGTACATGCATATCAGCAGCAATATCTTGGTAAGCACAATTATAACCTGAGGAGCAATGCCAACAGATCTGCTGGACCATTGACATCATCTCTACCTCCAAACAACTTCAACACACCTCCTGATCCTAAGGCTAGCAATAACCCTGGGTTTCCTAAGGTGAATGCTCAATACTTGTCTCCTCAAAACACAGTAACAAAAGTTGTAAATGCACCTCAAGAGTTTGACAAGTTAGTCAGCTATTTGGCGGATGAAATGAAGAAAATCAAGATCAGCCTGTCCTTATCGGAGTTACTGAAAACTCCTGCCATCAAAAGGGCATTCATGAAGTCACTAGATGATCCTGCTCCTAAAGAGGATAATCATCTTTCAAGTCAATCCAATGGCAAAGATCATGCTGCTAAGGATAACATTATCAAGCCTAAAGTGTCAGCTACAGTCCAAGCCGCCGAAACCTCCCACATGACCTTGTATAGAGATAAAACTGAATCACCTCCGTTCCTCCTCACCATAAGAATGTTCAGCAAGAACTTGCACAACTGTTTGGTTGATTCAGGAGCCTCAACGAATGTTATGCCTTTGTCAATATGTAACGCATTAGGACTGCATCCTGCTAAATCCTTAAAGAAGGTCACTCAACTGGACAAGACAGAAGTAAGTGTAGTAGGAGAACTAACTCACATTCACATGCAGCTAGCATCTGATCCCAGGATCCAGTATTACATTGACATTCAGGTAGTTGACATCCCTGATACATATGGGATGTTACTTAGCCGAGATTGGTCTAAAACGCTTAACGGATATATGTCCACAGACTTCAGTCACATGTGGTTGCCATGGAAAGGTATACCTAATCAAATCAGGATTGATGTTGAACCTAGGATGAAACATATGATCATGGAGTGTAACAAAACAAATGAGATCATGTACGTAAACATAGAGCCTGGAGTTTATTGCATCAGGCCGCAGACTGTTAAAATAGAAGAGATCTTGATGTTTGATGTTCATCATCATCATGATGATGATTATCATGAGGACATGTCAAGTATGGAATTTGACAAGGATCCAAATAATGAGAACGAAATAGATCGCTTCAGAGATTTTGAGATGCATTTATCTACTCAGGTAAAACGTTGCCAATTATTGAATATACCTGCTAATGACATTTTGATTGATGGATGGTGCAGATTACACGGTGAAGCACACTCAGAAAAGACTTGTGAACCATGCTTAGACATGATGATACTGGAGCAGACGTATAGCGAGGCATCATCAGCGTCATATTCCGAGGTGAGTGCTACATCTGATGATGATGATGATATTAATTCTTATTTGTCTTCTGCAGGAACAGAAGAGTCGACAGATCATGATGAAGATCATATCCTGAAAACAGAAGAGATCCTGATTTCCAACCAGATAAATGATGTAGAAAAAGAAAAGATTACTCCTGGTAGCGATTGCTTCATGGAACCAGATTATGAGTTGTCTGATGAAGAAAAAGGTAGTGACCTGACGAAGTTTGAAGAATTTCTGGTAAAAGAAATAGAGAAGATGACACGACAGCATAAATCTCCCCACGAGGTGTTGATTCAAGGTTGGTGTAGGCTGCATGAGGCACCTCACTCAGAAACAACTTGCTCACTATGCTTACACATTCTGAAGAAGCATGCAGCTGTAGATCCTAAACATCATCTTCCTGCTGATATGGAAGAGAAAACAGAAAAGCCATCAGGCTCACAAAATAAAGGAAAAAAGAAGCTTGAGGATGATGACATCCCCAAGTTAAAGTGGATATCAGGCGGAGCAGCAGCCAGAGCTGCCAGGAGACAAGAAAGTCCAGCTAAGTGTCCTGCTGAGGATAAACCTTAGGTCCTAAGGTTTGATGGATCCAAATCCAAGCAAGGTGCTGGGGTAGGAATTGACCTTATTGATCCATCAGGAAAATCCTATTTAGCAGCTTACAGATTACAGTTCCCCTGTACTAACAATGTAGCAGAGTATGAAGCTCTGATTCATGGAATGTTATTTGCTCATAAGAAAAAAGTAAAGATCCTACATGTCTTTGGGGATTCAGAACTAGTTGTGAGGCAGGTAAGAGGAATTTACTCCTGTAACTACAAAAAACTATCAAATTACAGGCATCGAGTGTGGGACCTGATTGAAGACTTTGATGCCTTTAATATCATTCACTTATCAAGGGAATAGAACCAGAGGGCAGATGCACTTGCCCAGGCCGCCAGTACGTTGGAACCGCTGTCTATATCTGGTCTAAAGAGATTTTCAGTAGAATTGGTGTCAGTGCCTTCAGTACCTGACAATGTGACTAATCTCCAGGTGTTTGATGATGATCAGCACATCTTGGACTTTATATCAAACAGGGACATATTTGAAGCTCAGATTATAGATGAGAATGGTATGGAAGATCATGTCTGGGAAGAAGATGAGATATTAGAGTTGCCTAGTAACAGAATTCCCAAAGGTATGATTGAATTAGAAAGAGCCTTTGATCTAGATAATATGCTTAAACATAAAGATCTGCCTAAGGCAGATGGAGGTCAATATTCACAAGTGAATATTGGACAAGCTGATGACAAGAGAAACGTTTTATTGGATAAGGTTTGTACACCAGAAGAGTTAGAAGGAATAACTCAGGCCCTTAAAGATTACATACATGTAATTGCATGGACTTATGATGAGCTAAAGACATATGACACTTCTGTCATAACTCATACTATACCTCTCAAGCCAGATGCAAAACCTTTCAGACAGAAGCAGAGGCTAGTCAATGCTCTGCTTGAACCAATCATCCTTGAAGAGGTCAAGAAATTGTTAAATGCCCAGATAATATTCCTGTAAGGCACTCCACTTGGGTGGCAAATCTTGTGCCAGTCAGAAAGAAGAATGGAGACATCAGGTTATGTGTAGATTTCAAGAACCTGAACAGAGCATCAGAAAAGGATAATTATCCTTTGCCCTCTTTGGATGAAGTTCTACAGATTGTAAATGGAGCCAAAATGATGTCCTTCTTAGATGGTTTTTCAGGATACAACCAAGTGATGGTAGATAAAATTGACAAATTGAAAACTACCTTCACCACAAAGTGGGGTATATTTGCATATAGACGTATGCCATTTGGACTTATAAATGCTGGAGCTACATTCCAGCGAGCAATGGACATAGCCTTCAGAGGCTTAATAGGAAAGTGTATAGTCATCTACATGGATGACCTGATGGTTTTCTCCAAGGAAAGGGGAAATCATGTTGCCGATCTCAGAAGTGTACTGAAGAAATGTGAAGAATATTGAATATCTTTGAATCCTAAGAAGTGCATATTTGGAGTCACAACAGGAAAGTTACTAGGCCACCTGATCACAGAAGATGGAATTATCATTGATCCTAACAGGGTGGAGTCTATTATGAAGTTACAACTTCCAGGAAGCAAAAAGGAACTTAAGTCTTACTTTGGTAAGATAAATTTTGTGAGGAAGTTCATCACCGGCTTTGCTGAAATTGTCAGACCACTAAATGCCATGTTGAAAAAGGATGCACAAATTGAGTGGACACCAGAAGCCAAGGCTGCCTTTGAAGATATAAAGAAGGCCATTTCAGATGCTCCTATCCTCATCAGTCTAGATTATACAAGAGATTTCTACATCTACTCATTTGCCTCAGAACATACTTCTGCAGCAGTGTTAACTCAAAGAAATGAAGAGAAAGAAGAGAAACCAATTGCTTTCATGAGCTGTACTTTCAGGGATGCTGAGTTGAGATATGTAGATGTTGAAAGATAGGCACTTGCATTAGTCAGAGCAGTAAAGAAATTCAGACATTATATACTAAGAAGTAAAGTGATTGCTGTGGTACCAGATGCAGCAGTGAAGATGCTGCTGATGCAGAGTGAACCTGGTGAAAAAGGAGCCAAATGGATTACTGTATTACAAGAATATGACATGGAGATCACACCAATGAAGCTGGTGAGAGGACAAGCTCTGAGCCAAATGATATCTGAAACTAATCCAAACATCATCAGTCAGCAGTATGTGATCAATGAGAAAGACAATAGAGAATGGTATTCAGACATCAGGCACATCCTGATCATCGGAAGATGTCCTTCGAGAATGCAAGCTTCACAGAGAAGAGCCTTGAAGATAAGATCCCAGAAGTATATGATGAAGGGAGGAACCTTGTTTAAAAAGAATTATGAAGGAATATACCTGAGATGCTTAGAGAAACCAGAAGCAAATAAAGTTTTGACAGAGTTACATGACAAGTTTGGAACGGCACACGGATCAGCATTGGCCACAACACATGCAATCCTCAGAGCAGGATATTACTGGCCTACAATTTTTAAAGACACGGCTGATCATGTTAAACGTTGTCATGTTTGCCAGATTGCTGCCAACAGAGAAAAATATGTTGCGCAACCGTTGCAGCCAGTGGTGGAAGAGCGCCCATTTGCACAGTGGGGCATGGATTTTATAGGACCAATCAATCCTCCATCTTCCTCGGGCCATAGGTATGTCTTAACGATTACTGACTATTGTACTAGATGGACTGAGGCTATCAACAACAAAACTTGCACTGCGGATGATGTCATCAAGTTTCTGGAAAGCAACATTGTCACCAGGTATGGAACTCCTTACGCATTGGTAAGTGATAATGGTTCTGCCTTCATTTCTACCAAATTGTCAAGTTGGGCTTTTGATCATGGGATCATACTTAAGTTTTCGTCCAACTACTATCCCCAGGGAAATGGATTAGCAGAATCCACCAACAAGAATTTACTGAGTATCATAAGAAAACTGATAGAGAAAAATCCCAGGGAATGGAACTCATTTCTGAAATATGCCTTATGGGTAGACAAAACTAGAATGAAAACTGCATTAGGAAACTCACCCTTCCAACTAGTGTATGGGGTAGATCCTATCCTCCCTGTAAACTTGAAAATTCCTACTCTACAGTTTGCCCAAGAATATCTAGGCATAGATAATAAGCAGGAAGTCTGGTTGCTTCAGTTGATGCACCTGGAAGAAAAACGGAGTCAAGCGATTGACCAATTTGCAAAACATCAGGCTGTTGTCAAACGCTAGTTTGACAAGAGAGCCAGAATTAAAGCTTTCAGGATATCAGATTTGGTCCTAATGTGGGATAAAGCCCATGAAAAGAAAGGTGATCATGGTAAGTTTGATAGATTATGGATAGGTCCCTTTCAGATTTCTGAGATCTTAGGAGACAGCACTTATAGGCTTAAGAACCTGACAGGCGAGGATGTTCCGTTGCCAGTCAATGGACAATTCCTCAAACATTATTTCCAGGCCTGAATGACTTCGTGACAGTCATATGTATCATAATGTATATTTGTATAGTTGTTTGTACAGTTTGTTTGTTGTGCTTGTTTTGTTTTGTTGGTTGGGTTTTTGTTCTGGTAAGTCAGGATGATGCACTTCATCACCCCAGACAATAATTAAGTTGTTAAGATTCAAGTGATGAGAACGCATTTAAACATAGGTTATGATTCATTCTAAAAAAGTGTTCGTGATCAGGTTTGTGATATCTTTTCATCGGGGTGCTTTTCCTTGGTCAAAGTGAATCCATCACAATGAAACACCTAACAGCCTTGGGTTTGTTGAACACACTAGTATAGGTGTTAAGTGAAAAATCTAAAGGGACTCCCTTGCTACCAGTGCAATCTCCAACCTAAAGCTGCAAGTAATGGAACCTTGTACAAATGAGATGACATGATGATATCAGATATAAATTTTAAAGAGAAAATCAGAAAAGAAATAAAATTAGGCCATCTAAGTAACTCTATCGGGGCTATGGACGCCTGCTGGCAGTGGGGCTCTACTTAGGGAGATTGTATAGATAACCTTGCCGAGGCTATAGACGCCTGCTGGCAGCAAGGCTCTATCCAGGTTGGCTATGAGGGATGATCTCCGACTATGTAGTTTAACACCAGTTACTTACGTTTTCAACTTACTTTCAAGATGAGGATAATTAATCATATGCACACACCTGATCCTTTGTTAGCATTATCACCATGATGAAATTTTATCATTCAGAGGATCATGATGCTTACACTTAGACGGAAGTAGAATACTATAGATAAATGTGATCACATCACTTGAATCATTGGAATTTGTTTATTTTCTTTGGTGGCAAGTTGTTGTGTGATTACACAACACACCCCATTTTGACTTGGCAAAATAGGGACCCAACTTCTTTTGGCTTGGCTTGTGTTGTCTGTTTTCTGGCGGTTTGGTAAAAATCAGTCAAGTGCATCATCACGTTGAGTCAGGATGAGGTAGGTCCCCAATATGAGGTCAAATTGTCAAAATTCATATTTTGTATCTGTGACCTCATATTCTGAAAGAATATTAAATTTCATGCAGGTTTACCTTTTACATCACCCTGATATTCATCAGGATGTGAGAGTTATGAACAGTCAAATTCTCGGTCAAACCTGATATTCGCAAGAGGGGGGGGTCATATTTTATAATCTGAGTCATGTTGTTTCGAACTACATCATCATATTTGAGACATCCCCTGATATATCCTGTGGCTCAAATATCCAGACGTCAACTTTAAATGATAGTAAGTCTTTCCCGTCAAGCGGTCTTTTATATCGCGAACATCATGTTTTGAAAGTAACCTGATATTCGTTAATATCCTCCTGACGCGAAATATCACCCTTAACAAACATCCTGATGACATCATCTGAATACGATAAACGAAGAAGCAAACATCCTAATGACATCATCATCATATTTACATTTCGACAGGATATTTTGTAAACATGATCATGTTCACCCAATATGATGATGACGTCATGAAACATTTCTGATACAAAGAACGAATATCATGATGACGTCATCCTAATATTCTGAAAGGAAGATGAGCAAGCTTGTCTCATCATCACCTTATTTTTTTGAAACATCACGCGATAAACCGAAATATCCTCCTGATGTGCTAAAACGTAAACAAAGGGTGCGTTATCACCCGAATCTTGTAACAATAATAATTTCAATGCTGGGGAGAATGATATCGAAACTCAACCTGATATTTGTGAAATATCATCCTGCCCTCATGATATCTTGTCATATGGATATCCCCCCGCTCCCTTTGCCGCCATTATCATTAAATGCATGCAGATATGGTAGGTGATTCCCGCCGATCCCAGAACCCAATGAAATACCTGGCGAGATCCTGAGTTTTCACACGAATGATCAAAGATTGCAATCTAACTTGTCAGAGTTGCCCTAAATTTACCCTAACTGCGAGGTTAAAAGGTAATTCAACCACCATTATTACATTTACCTGCGTTAAAATTGTTTTACAGAGCACTAGCCTCCATATCCGCATAACAGCTACCGTTGCGCAATTCGAGCTCACAGATAGAAGGAAGGAAGTGATCAGCAGTTGAATCAAGAGCATCTTGATGATATACTGGTATAAAGGAAAATCTGCATAACCAGGTAAGTGAACTGAAACCCTCATCATGTTGTTTCTAAATGATGTTGAGGGTTCTGGTTATGTTTCCATGTAAGTAAGTAATGTGAAATTGATGCAAAAGGCATGATATTTGCAATATGTATGCATGCATATCCCTGTTGTGAGAAGAAATGTTGTTAATTGCAGGTACCCATGGCTGAAAAATGCTTAGTCAAGAATCAGGAGGAATTCAGCCGGCCTATGTTCTCTTCTCAGAGAGGGGTCCTGTTCAAATATGGGGCAATTACAGACACCCACCAGGGGATTACTAACCTAGAGGCCTGGTCGGCCAAGCTGAATGATGAGCAGGACAAGAGTCCAGTGCTGGACGCAGTGTTTGTATCAGGTATGTGGAACACTGCTGGCCTCCCATACTCCATGGAGTCTCCGGAGCTAGTCATTGAATGCGCCCGAAATTATAACCCTCAGACGAGGCAGGTGGTGAAGCATGGGAGGGTATATGCAGACCTATCCATCAAAGGTCTCTCCCAGACATTTGGACTGCCAATGGGCAGTAAAGTAAAGAGTGTAGACTTGAAGAAGTCTAAAAGAGAATACGAGGCCAACAAGAAGGCAGCCAGAAAGAACATGTATGCTTGGCGGGCCGAGAACAGTACATACAATGCAGCGGCCAAGCTCCCTGTGCACATGTTCAAGTTTGATTTTAATGAGGAATATTAGTATGTGATTGCCCTACTGAACAGGGTGACTGGCCAGCCTGATACTGGTGAATTTAGAGATTGGATGTATGGCATAATAATGATGTGTCTGTATGCAAACATCAAGCCACTGTGGGGCCAAATAATTAGCGATGCTCTGCATGAGCAGCTACTGAACCTGGGAGGTTCAGATTGTGCCTTCTACATGACCTCTTATATTGTTTATTCTTGTGCTTATAGAGGCACTTTTGATGCCCTGGTGACAGATGGAAAACTGACGGGCACAAATGCAGCATATATATGGGATCATCATCCCCAGCTACAAAGAACCAAGTATATCAAGGATTACAAACTGGTCAATGATGCATTCTCTATGCATCTAGTAAGGACCATGGAAGATGACATGACTAAAAGACTGAGCATGGAGGCTTAGGAGGCAGTATACAGGCATGGGGCATGGTACATACAATTTGCCACCTTTTCCTATATCAGGATAGAAGGTTTTGAAGGACATCCCCTGATGCTGCCAAGATATCCTACTGATGCAGTAGTATTAATGGAATTTATCAGGCAGGGCTCCACCATGATACAAATGTATAAGGATGCCAAGAAGCTGCCACCAATTTTGTTCCCATTCAGCATTGGCAACTACATGTGCCCTGACTCGGATAATATAAAGAAGGTGATGGTCACTCTGAACAAGATGAATTTACTACCTTTTCCAATAACTAGACCATATGATCCTTACGGTAGGATACAAAAGATCCTAGGAAAGCCTATTCACCAAAGGCACCTAGAAGATTTTTGGGCTGACTGCGAAGATGAGGCAGAAGCCAGGAGGAGGAGGTATCAGAGGTTGACTCTAAACCAGATTAGGACATTTGATTGCATATCCCTCCCTCAGCAGCTGAAGAGTGATGACGGCAAGATAATGGCAGATGAATACGAGTAGAAGAAGATTTACAATGATACCATCTCTGCACCTGACCTCACCGTGCAGGAGGATATGTCCTTGGACCCATTCTTTGCCAGAACCATACACTTGACCCAAGCTTGGGTAGATGCACAGGTAGAGGCACTGAAGAAGGAGGGTGTTGCCATCACGGTGGGCAACAAAAAGAAAGGGCAGGACATCCCTGCAGATGAATATGATGACTTCCTGCTGGAGAAGAGGAAGACTAAGGGAGAGAGAATCCCTCCACCACAGCAGCCTAGCAAAAGGGCCCCAAGGGGCAAGAAGGTGGAGAAGGGACCTAAAGGGGTCATGATTGAAAGGGCAGTATTCACAGCGGAGGAGCCAACCAAATCAGGATCAGAATCAAATTCTCCTCCAAAGCCCAAGAAAACCAAGACAGCAGAGGCTGGAATCATAGAGACCCAAGAAGTGGGTCAGTCATCCAAACAAGCAGGCAAAGATATCCTCATGGAGGAGGAGCTTGAAGAAGAGGAGGAAGCTCCACTGGTAATCAAAAGAAAGAGGAGAGCTCCGCAGGTGCTGGTTCCTACCACACCTAAGAAACCAAGAACCTCCATGAGAGGTGAAATAAGTCAACCCCCAGCACAAGTACAAAGGGCAGGTAGTGAAGTGCAGAAAGAACTTCAGCATAACGTTCCACTTCCTACCATTGTCGAGTTCAAAACTGAACTGGCAAAAGAGCAACAAAAGGAAGCATCTCAGGCACAAGCAAAAAGGCATGTCTCGCTAGACGAGACAATAAACTTGTCTCATGATGAGGTGGTGCAGGATGTGGCTGCACAAGAAATTGAAACACTAGCTGCTGGCATCAGTGTGACTCCTCACAAGCCTCCATCTGTGCAATCAGTGCTTGAGGAGATAAAACAAGCAGAAGCGGAGCGAGAAAAGAGCCCGGAACTAGAAAAGAGCCCGAAGTAGGTAGCTCAGGACATAGGGCTGGACACACTGATCGCTGAGGTGACAAGTCCTGTAGTCGTAGACTTGACAGAGAAACAGGATGCAAGTCCTGAGAAGCCAGCAGGATCACCTGATAAGGGCCACCTAACAGAGGAGATAGAGATGGCAGAAGCAGAAGGCCGTGCTCTTGAATCAGGCCAGCAAAGCCCACAAGATGCATCAGCAGGACCTACTATAGTGGAGGTCCAAGAAATAAAGACTGATGAGAAGAAGGAAGAAATGGAGGATCCAGCTGCTAAGGCACAAGAGGTGGATAGTGCAGGCACAGAACAAGTAACAGCTGCAGAACAGATGCCATCACCTCGCGCAGATCCTATGATAGCCGGTACGGTGGACATACCACCAGAAATTGAGAAACAAAAGGAGGATGATCAACCTCCACAAGGGGAAGAACTGGGAACAGGTGAAGTAATAATCGAGAAAGATCATGGTCATCATGATCTACATACAGGTGCACCGCAGGGTTCCCCACACAAAAAAGATGCTCCCCCAGAAAAGGAAGTTCCTCAACAGGAGGAGGCACCTCAGGATCAGCAGCAGGGCGAGCATCAAGACAAAGAAAAGGAAAAATCACCATCTCCACAACACGTATTGATAGAAACGGGAGATAGGGGTGAACAGCATCATGATGCTGAAAAGCATGATCAGGTGCCTCCATGGTTAGAAAAGGAGGTAAATATTGAGGAGGAACTTGAAATTCAAGACTTCGACATCTCCACCCTATTCTCCGCGGATATAATGAAGCCCAGGAGAAAGGCCAGAATGACTTCAGCCATCAAAAGAGATCCGACGACAGGGAGAAGGACCGCACAAATTGCTGTACCTGCCGTAGAGAAAGAGAAAGGCAAAATCACTGTGGATGAGTTCCAGATAAGCACAGTTGATTTGGGTTTTGCCAACGAAGAGCAGGAAGGTCAAGAAGGTAAGGACATCATAGACTCTCTAATTCAGAAAGTGAAAAGAGAGAAAGAGAAGAATAAGCAACATAAAGAGCACATTGCTCAATTGCATGCATACATTAAGGGTTTAACCAACCCTGAGGATACTACAAGTGAAGCTACAGTCCCATTGACTGCCATTTCTCAGGAGGAGGTAAATAAAGTAGACCTCATGAAACATGAGGCTTCTGTAATAAGGAAATGGATGTCATCCACATTGGATGAGGCTGTTGAAATAATGAAGGGTTCTTTGAAGAGATAGAGCATGTTAAGTGACTCCAAAACCAAGGTGGACAAATTGTAGATGCAGACCGGGAAAAGGTCTTATAAATTGGAGAAAGTCCTCAGCCTGTTGGGAGAAATAAGGAAGATAAGCCCACAACTGCTTATCAGTAAGCAGGTATTGAATAATAATACTGCATTATTAATAGACATCTGGTACAAGGATGTGCAGTTTGAATGCGGAGTCCTCAAGAGATGCAATAATAAGCTGAGGGAGATCAGCATGAGGCTACGCAATTTAATGGGCATTGAGGCAGACATGCTAGAAACGCTAGAGGGCAAAGTGGAAGGGAAGATAGAGAATCAAGATGAAGATTCTGCCCTTAAGGCTCTGCGCAATAACTTCCAAATGGAAGATGATGGTCCGCTCGTCCACTTGACAGAAGAAGTGATAAATAAAATAATGAGGATCAAGGTCAAGATGGAGACCTATAATGAGACATTGCAGGACAGGGAAAATAAGCTGGATAATAGCAGGGATAAGTATAAGGCACACAAGCACGCCATTATCAAGGCAAAGACTCAAGATGGCGGAGGAATAGATCAGGTTGTGCGGTCATATGAACAAATCCAGAGTAGCATGCAGCCCCATATGCAGCAGCATCATCATCAGGATAGCGAAGAGTCAGAAAGTGATGCACATGATGATGACCCGCATGCATCAGATGAAGAGCATGATGGAGATACATCATGAGGGGGGAATATTTTGCATATGCTATATAGATAGTTGCCAGCTGGCAACTTGTGCCTTTTTGTAAAATTGACGAGTCATGAAATGATGACCATTGATTTGTATTGACATATCGGATTCGTAGATCTTTTGTAATGGATTCCTCACCTTATTCTAGAAAAGGTGGTGGAATGTCTTGTTATATTGATTCGAAACTTAATTGAAATCTGTTTGCTGAAATATTCAGGGCTCATTTCAAAGCTACTATATATGTACATGTCTTTTGCATACTTAATGAAAGGGAAGAGTATTTTGATTACAAATCTTCATAAATCTTGAGTAATCTATGCTTGAATTCTGGATAGGTGCTTTGATTAGCTGCATCCCTTGGAGTGCTCATCATGTTGCATGTATTGTTTTCATTCATTATCCTCTGAAGTTTGCATCAATTGTATCTAGCTGTGGAATGTCCTGGTGAACATATGGTTTGATTTCTTCTCCTCATGACAGTATCAAGCATGTATGTGGATCAAAAGCTAAAGGTTCAACTTAATTAGAAGTATTTATTTTGAATTCTTTCAATTTCAGAAAGTCTCACTGTCATAATTGCAAATAACTGATAATCTTAAGCAAACAACCCAAAATATGCAGACATCTCGTAGATAACCACAAATATTTAGCATATTTGAACTCTAAACATGCACAATCGAAAATATCATGCAAAGATCTAGGTATTTTATTTCTTTTCATCAAATAACCGCATAATTTGACTTCTCTGTAAAGAATTTCTGCAGGAACGTCATGATGATAGTACATTTTCACGTAAGCCCCCAAAATGGAAACAACAATTCACATTAACTACTGAGTAACGTCAGTCGATTAAGACCTAATCACCAGAGACTTGGGATCATGAATTCTCTGAATTCACTGTATCTTTCAAGATGAATAAAGGTTAATGTGTACTTTTATTCTATGTTTGTTTGTGACTAACATCATGACCAACAGCTCCTCTCTTATTTTTCAATGCCTCTTTTGAGCCAAACTTCAATCTATTTATAAGATCTCCTTTGCATAGTTTCATCTACCTCATTTTGGGCTCCAATGACTCTTGGTATTGCTCTTCATGCTTGGTGGAATCCAACTTGGAGAAGGGTGACTCTTAGGATCCTTTTATTTCTTTCTTTTCTGACTTGGGTGCTTGAAAACTCTTCATTGTCCAATCTTTGTCTTCTAGCATGTAGGTGACTAGGATTTTTGTCCATATGCAACTTGCCTTGTCTTTTACTTGGAATGTTGGAGAATTAAAAGATTCGTTTTATTTCCCCAAAATTGATTAACATGTGCATGAGGGTGCCCCTGCACCACATGTTAACCATGGTTTCCTTAATGCAAGGATTGATTGAAAGCTTAGAGGATTACAAAAAAATAAATTTCATAAAAGAAAGCACTTAGATTTAGAAAATGATTACTATGAAACCCATAACAAGAAACCATCTTATAAGATAAAGCTCAAAGAAAGTATGTATTCCAAATGTTTGTCTATAGAAAATAAATATATAAATTTTCATTTACCACATGTTAAAGGATTGGTTGGAGTTGGAGTTCTAGATTACCTTGCGGGTCAGTAGTGGAAGTTTAAAGAGTTTGGGCAAGGCCCACCATACTTTTACTTTGAATATGTGTATAGTATGCCAAAGGGTAACTACAATGTATGGATTGAAAGTACTTTTCAATTTCAAGTAGAAAAACATGGCTACATGCACAACCTTCATATGAATATAATTATTTAATATTTGATATTAGGTTGTGTCTTTCTAATTCAATCTTCATGAATGTTTTAGTTCAAAACTTTTCTAAGAGTTTATGAGAAAATTATTGCAGTATATCAAACTAATTGTGTTGTAAATACATTTTTCTTGAAAAGAAACTTGTATTCTTTAAAGATGCATGAAGGAGACAACACTAAGCTTAACTAAATAAACATAGTGGTACAAAGTTTTATGTTGTGTGATAGACTTGGTGTTAAGCAGCCTTTCCATATGTTGAACTTTAGAGTTAGTTGTTGCAAATGTCCATTTTTGAGCCACTTCAATAAGTAATATTGTTTCCAATTGTATTGGTCATGCCATGTATGAATGAAGCTTAGAGATGGGATATTTCTATTGTTATAGATAGCTACACTTTAGTGTGCAATGGGTAAAGTAAAGAGGCCTTAAAGGTCAATTATCAGGTCCTTAAGCAAATGACATGTTTTACTTTAATATATTAAGGTTTACTTTTGGTGGTGGGTCTCTTATTCAAAAGGGTTTTCCCAAGTATTTATATGTCATCTAATCTTCTCTATCTCCTTCACTTATTCTTATATGTTTAATTAAGGTTACATGTGTTCTAGATCAACAAATTTTATTACTTTCCATTTCTCCTAATTGAGGAATGAGCATTGTAAAACCAATATTTGGTATCAAAGGTTTGTTTCGATTTATCCCATGAAGGAAGGGATACATTTCTTATGTTGTTTTTTATTGTTGTTGTGGGATAATTCATGTGGATTTGAAATAACATTTGAAAATCAGAAGTCATGGCTAACACCTTGAAAATTGAGATTGAGAAGTCTAGTAGGTAAAACTTTGAGTTGTAGAAATTAAAGGTTGAAGGTTGAAGCTCTTTTAGTGGAGATAGATTAGTGGATCATAATGATTGTTGCACTAAATTTTTTACCATTAGAAATGAATCAAGATGAATGGGACAAGTTGGATGGAGAAGATAGATCTGCTATTAGATTACATCTTTCTAATTCAGTCTTGATGAATGTTTTAGTTTAAAACATTGCTAAGAGTTTATGAGATTAAATTATTGCATTGTATCAAATTAAGTGTATTGTAAATAGGTTATTTTGAAAATAAATTTGTATTCTTTAAAGATACATGAAGGAGACTTTGTAACCGAACATTTAAATTATTTTCATCTAGTAGTGAATCAATTGGAATCCATATATGTAAAAATGGAAGAAGAGGAAAAATGTATCACTTTGATTTGTTCATTATAGTATACCATCTTTCTATTTTGAAGCCTATCTATCTAAAGGAGATCAATATCCTTTCTTTGTTTTCTAGAAATGGGGGTGTAGAATTTACTTTGCATCATATGGGTATACCACTCAAATGTGTTGTATCTACAAAACTTTGTAAAGAAAGCAATATTATCCTCAAAATCTGGGTGAAAAAATACATAAAAAGAGTAAATTGATCAAGGTGAAAGATGTGCATAATTTGACAAAAGGGAGACTTGATGAAATGATTAATTTAATCAATGTTTTTGATATGATAATAAGTGGAAGCCCCTATAATAATATGACAAGCAACAACAAGAACACACGGGATGGGCCAGAGGGGAAACATTCTAGTATTTCATATGAATTTTCATGAATTACATGAATTATGTAACACATGCAATGTATTCAAGTGTAACTTGATAGAATAATGAAACCTTCATTTTGTATTAATTTGGAATTCAATAGATTATAAGTTCATTATTTTTCATATCCAAGTTCCCATCCAAATTGAAGAGTCTACAAAAAAGTATTGAAAATTATGGACATTATGATTATTTTGATTCTATGTAGCAAATTTCTTTGCACAATCAACATTGGACTAATTACAAGTATGTATGTTGCTAATTATAGACCCGTATGAACATTATTTTGATTATACAGAGAAAATTTATTTGCACAATCAACATGGGATTAATTTTAGGCTTGGATGTTGCCAATTACAATCCTAGTGTTATTATTTTGATTAGTCATGCTAACCATGGTTTCTAGCTCATTGTCTTCCTCTCTATCTATCCATGTCTATATCTCCCCTTCTTTCTTCCTGTATCTCTCCTCTCTCGCATTCTCTCTCTTCTTTCTTATTTCTTACCACCTCTCTTTATCTCTATTTCTCTACCTCTCTATCTCTCTTTCCCTACCACTCTATCTCTCTATCTATCTCTCTCCATCTCTATCTTACCTTTTTTCTTCCTCTATCTCTCCTCTCCGTTACTCTCACTCTCTCTTGATCTCTCTATTTCTCTTTATATATCACTCTATCTCCCCTTTTCTCTTTCTCTCCTCCTCTCTCTCTCTCACCATCTCTCTTGATTTCTCTCCCCCTCTTTATCTCTCTATATCTATACCTCTTTTTGTATCCCTCTCTATCTAATTCTCTATCTCCTCTCTCTTTCTTTCTATCTTTATATATGTCTCTTTGTCTCCTCTCTCTTTCCTTCTATCTTTATATATGTATCTCTCACACTCTCTCTTGATCTCTCTTCTTTATTCTTTCTTACCTTCTCTCTCTATTTTTATGTCTCTATCTCCCCTTCTCTCTTTCTCTATCTCTCTCTTACCATCTCTCTTTCTTTCTCTCTCCCTCTTTATCTCTTTCCTCTATCTCTTTGTTTCCTTCTCTATCTATCCATTTCTCTTTATCTCTCTTGGTAGTATCTTGAATGAAATATTATTTGATATATGATCAAATTTAATTCACTTCAGCAAATTTCAACAGTTAATTCCACAAAAAAAACTCTAATAGTCTCAAAACAAGATATTATTGCTCTACAAGAATTATGTGTGCAAAAGTTATGGATATGAGAGCTACTTTAATGTATAACAAATATGCCTGGTATCTACCCTATAGGAGCACAATGTACATTTTATCTTGATACTAATATGATTTTGTGATGGTAGAAATGAGATGTTGTTCTGTACTAAGATGAAATGTTCATAGTTTTTAGCATGCTTAATTCTAGTTTATTGGTGTCTCAACAAATTGTATTAGAAGAAGTAATGTTTGTTTAGGATATACATGATCTACATAGATTACAAATTAGTGATATAAAAGTAAATTTCAAGCAAGCAATGGCTATGAAAGTAGATCCAACCGGTTCTTTTGAAGAGAAGGTGCATCTTTATTGCATATGTTGTATTTTATTTTTCTTTGTTTTATTATTTTTAAAATTCATGCATCATATATTACATGTACAAGAGAAAAAGAGTTACTTATGTGTGACATATTTAATAATCCCTATCTACAAAATGGAAAGAATGGCAAACACATTTGCTCTTTTGAAATTTAATATATGTAATGGGTTAGCCAAAGAGGTCTTAAAGGTTAATTCTCAGATACTTAATCAAATGACATGTTGTATTCAATGTAGCTCCCCATGAACAATCTCACCTTTTTCAATTGTTTATACATATATCTCTCCATCTCCCCTTCTCCCCTTCTCTCTTCTTTCTCTATCTTTCTCTTACCATCTCTCTTTCTTTCTGTCTCCCTATTTATCTCTCTATATCTCTATCTCTCTTTCTCTTCTTTATATTTCTATCTCTCTCTCTCTCTCTCTCTCTCTCTCTCTATCTTTTTGTATCCCTCTCCGTCTATTTCATCTGAAAGCTTCTTAGTTGGTCCAAATATGATTCAAAGGAGGATTATATTGTGAAAGGAAGCAAGGTACGTGGAACACACTTCCTACGCTAATCTAATGAGGGGACTAGAGTGAAAATTCTTTTAAATCCTTACAATTACAGTGATGTTAACACAACAACAGAGATATTATAGCAATACACATACACATAGAATGACACAAAAGAAAGAGAAACAAGATATAATGTGGTGAAAACTCTTTAAGGAGAAAAATCCCACACTCCAAAACCTACACAATGTACTATCAAAACTGAATATGGTTTATAATACACTTGCAATGCAAGCTCTTAGGAGTCTTCAACACTCATATCTGGAGATATTCCAGCAACATAATAGTACCTGTAGATCACATAATACATCTCATCCTCAAAAGCACCTATTTATAAAGAAAATACAAGGCAAAAATGGCTCTATCTTGGGATGGGCGTCCAACATGGCCTCATGGCCAAACCCATGCCTATGGACACTTATCCAACACTATAGGATTCTCAAGACACTTGTCAAGTCACCCCATCCCAAAGAGGTTGCCTATTCATAAGTTGGGAAATGACAAATACTCTTACAACACTTACAACCGTCATAGAATCCGTCATAGCTATCATATCTTACAACTGTAAGAGAATTTGTCATAAACATGCTATAAATAGCATATTGTCTTACAACATGTCATAACCCTCCTTGGGGCACACAAAGATTACTTTTTCAAAGATTCTCTTTGACACATGTCTTCACCTATCATTCAATCTTCCATTTCTAACTCTTACATGTCATAGATTGTCATAGGAATATGGCATAATTGTTTCGGTCAATATTCCCTTACACACTATCCAAGATGCCAACACATGGAAAAATATTCCTATAACTAAGTGGGATGCCTATCTCCTCATGTGAGGACACAATGACAACTTATCATCTTCCATGTAGGATGACACATCACCGTGCCAACGCCCACAAAATGACAACATAGGATTTGCATACTAATTACAATATAGGCAATAAATAAATAAATACAATGTAATAATACAAGGAATTTACCAAGGTTGAGACACCTTAATTCCCACCATTCTCGCACTTGTCCAACACCTTGTAAGAGCCAATGGAATTAATAAGATTTAACTACTATATACCGAGAGGCCCATAGACTCCGAACACCATCTAAACTTCTTTGTGCCCACTAGTTTTGTCAATGCATCTGCAACATTCTTCAAAGTGTCTACCTTCTCCAAATTCATCTTCCCATCCTCTACCATGTCTCGCACAAAATGAAACTGTACATCAATATGCTTTGTTCTAGCATGGAAAGTTGGATTCTTTGCTAGGCAAATCACACTCTGACTGTAACAACAAATCGTAATCTTTCCTACATCAACACCAATATCCGAACACAATCTCTTAAGCCAAATGAATTCCTTACAAGCATGAGTTGCTTCCATATACTCAGCTTCTATCATGGACAAAGCAACCATAGGTTGTCACTTACTCATCCAACTAATAGCACCACCAAACATAGTAAACACATAGGCACTGGTGGATCTCCTGATGTCAATGTCACTCGCCCAATCAGAATCCACAAATCCATGAATACAAACTGAATGCGGAGGTCCTATAACATTACCATGATAACATATGGAATACTCAGAAGTACCCCTCAAATATCTAAACACTCTCTTAACTACATCCCAATGTACCCATCCTGGATAGCCATAAATTGACTAAGGACTCCCACTGCTTGCTTAATGTCTGGTCTTGTGTAGACCATAACATACATCAAACTGCCAACACCACCAGCATAAGGTACTCTGCTCATGTCCTCCACCTCACTAGGAGATTTTGGACAATCACTAACAGACAATTTTTCCCCCAATGAAATAGGAACACACAATGGTCTACAATCTGCCATGCTAAACCTATCCAACATAGTCTTCACATACTCTGACTTAACCAAAGTTTTATGTTAGCTCTGTCTTTTCTGATTTCCATTCCTAGAATGTACCTGGCTACTCCTAAGTCTTTCATTTCAAACTGTGCTGACAACTGAGACTTAAAATCAAAAATCATATTTTTACCCTTCCCAATCAGTAACATATCATCAACATATAATGCAAGAAGGAGAATATGATCATTGTCAAACTTGTAGTACACACAATGATCTGATTTCGATCTCAAAAATCTAATTGACAGCACAAAGGCATCAAACCTCAAGTACCACATCCTAGGAGATTGCTTCAAACCATATAGAGACTTGTTCAACTTGCAAACCACATTTTCTTTACCTTTCACTATGTAATGCTCTGGCTATAACATGTAAATCTCTTCCTCCTGTAGACACCCAAAATTGTCCCAACTTTGTCCATGTCTAGCAACACCTTGATAAAAACATTATCCTAGACATTATGTAACATTTTGTCCTAAATCCCACTCTTAACCCCACTTATCCATTAGCCAATTAATTAAATAAATTTTATTTATTTAATTAATTTCCCCATCTTAATCCCATCCTTATCTTACTATCCAATTAATTAAATAAATTTTATTTATTTAATTAATATCCAACTCATATCCCAATTAATTCAAATATTTTATTTGAATTAAGTTCCCCACTATCCAATTAATTAAATAAATCTTATTTATTTAATTAATATCCAACTCATATCCCAACTAATTCAAATATTTTATTTGAATTAAGTTCTCATCATAAGCCGACTTTCCAATTAATTAAATAAATTTTATTTATTTAATTAATTTATCTTATCATTTAGCTGACATGTGTGCCTCTTTCATTTAAAAAAGATAAGTGGTACTACAGCCTTTTATTTAATATCTTTTATATGTAGTACTTTTTATGTACACAAGCACACATGAGCCCTATCCTCCTTGATACTTGTCAAATGACTACAACTCCCTTGAAGAGTGGGAATAACTAAATCAATCCTAGCCGTCCACATCAATCATTTAGCTTTTTAATCTCAGCTGTCCATTGGAACCAAGCCTTTTCTATAAATCAACCCCCTCATAAGCCATTAGCATGCATTGAGCTTCAAGTACCCTTATTCTGCCAAATTTTCTAAAATGCATTGAGCTTCAAGTAACATTATTCTGCCAAATTATCATTAGCATGCATTGATCCTCAAGTATCCACATGCTGTTGAAATATTATTAAAGCTTTTGCATCCTTCAACTATCATCTTCATCTTAATGTTATGCTGCAGAAGTGAGCACCCAACATTCTTCCAACAATAATCCTTCAAAATCTTGCATGCTCATGCGAGGTGGAGAAGAGCAATGGAGATAAATCAAGAATAGCATGGAGATCGGTTTGCATTTGCATTTGTTATTTTGATTTTCATGTTGTCTTGTGCTTCATTGTGCATTGCTAGGGTTTTATCATTGCTGTTTATTCATTTGCCCTAATTTGCAATTTTACCCTAACATACATTTGGCACGCCCGGTGGGACTCACTTCGTTTGATCTTTTTTGCAGGTTTTTGTAATAAAAATTTGCATTCATATAACCCCCATTGTTGAGTTTTGCAGGTTTAATTAACTTTTTGCTGCAGATCTGCTACTTTTTTGACAAAACCCTAGGTTTTAAAGATTTCATCATATCTTCCAAACGGCTGTGAATTTTTCTACAAGATTTTAGTAGAAGTTTGTCCATGATATAAGGAAGCTACAACAGAAAAATTTTGGGTTTATCGTGATTTTTGCGGGATTTATCATGTTTTTATGTTTTTTCATAAAATCGCAATTCTGGGCGTAAATCAGCGAATTTTTTAGAAATGTTTACATTTTTGGAAATCTCTTGAAATTATAATGAGGGTCTATGTTTTGCAGATTTAATTTGGAGGTCGTTTACTATACGAAAAAATCAGATCTTTGCCGACTGTACCGTTTTCATAAATCCGCATTCTTGGGCGCAAATCAGGGAATTTTTCTGATTTCTTTACATTTTCAGAAAGCTCTCTCAAAATTAATTGGGGTCTCTTCTTTGCTTTTTTAATTTTTGAACCAAAAATCTATCGAAATAATCAAATCTAATTCGGCTATGCATCTAAAATTATAATTTTTCTTGCCTGATGAGCCTATTTTTATGCCTGCATTATAATATTTTTTTTTTTTTATGTTGTAGGTGATCATAAGGAGCTGGAGCAACATTGACATCAACATCTACAACAATTTGGATAGTGAAATAATCAGGTGCACTCATTCTAATCTTTCATCTCTTTCATCTTCTAATCATTGTTTGCAAACACATTTAGATTTTGGGCATAAAATGAACAATTGTTTGCAAATTCACACCATTGAAAAATTGGGCTAAAACGAACCATTGTTTTTCATCACATTTGGATTTGGGTCTTAAAACAAACAAGTGCTTGCATTGTCTTCCACACATTGAATTTCTAAGGTTAATGAACCCCATGCGAGTGTGACCAAGTAAATGTGTATGCTCTCTCCTCGCGTCCCAACACGAACTTGGAGATCAAAAACATTTACTTGTGTTGCTTTTGTTTAGCCTTAGAGAGGCCTGCCTTGGTATCCACCCCAAGGGAACGACCTCAAGCGGTACTTTCATCCGGTCCGCTATAAAAATTAGAGGATAAGGCAAAAGCCAAGTCTAACCGGTATTAGCGCTCACCATACAGTGCTAACTCGAAAGGAGGTGTACCTTTGTGTATATTAAAACTCTTAGTAGGGTTAGTTAAAGTCTTAAGTGGCTTGTTGGATGCTCGTGGGGTGCCGGTCCCCCGGATTTTCACTAGAACCTCCTTGTGATAGTGGCCTTGCCTTAACTAAGACTTGTTGAATTGTCTTCACGTGCTTGCTTAACCATCATCACATTATTCTAAACTAAAACTTGCTTATGTGTCTTGTGTGAGTGATTCATGTGTGTATATGCATAATCATTTGTTTGAATATTGCCACATCAAGTTCTAAACACCCAAACACATAAAGACAAGTCATCCTACACATTCTTCCAATAACATTCAAACCCAATCACTTTCATCCCAAACATAGCCAAGTCATCCAAACATTCCACATCATCATCCAAATCCCTAAACAAGCACTTGCTAAAAGGACTTAAGACAAACACTTGGGTGACAACATGTCTACATTAGAGGACCTAGAAATTAAATTCCAAAGATTCCTCCAAAATCTTTATCAAGGATCCCAACCCCTAAACGAAGACGCCATTGAAATATTACAATTCTTCATCCAAAGAGCTCAACCCCATGCAAGCCAATCACCTCAACTACAACACTTCATAGCCCAAGTCCAACACCTTTTAGCCACTAGTCAAGCTCAACAAGTACAGCAACCCTTAGCCACTCCATACCAACCTAATCCACTTTATAGCCACATGTCATATCCATCCACCTCCTATCAACTTAATCCACCTATCCACCAAGTCAATGCCACATCAACCTATGAACATCCACCTCAAGCTTATCCAATCCCTCATGCTGACATTCCGATGCACTACCAAGCCCATCCAAAAAGTAATCAAGTGATATCACAAGAACAACATGCAAGTCCCAATGGTCCTTTGTACATAAATCAAGCAAGTCCAAGTACACATTTTCAACAAGACCATCAAGCACCATTGATAGACCTAAGTCCACCTTTCCAACAAGAACAATATCCAAATCCCAATGGTCCCTTGTACATAAATCAAATGAGTCCAAGTTATCCTATGCAAGACTTAATTACCTTTGACAAGGGAGATACCAATCTAGAGTGGCCACCATCATGCAATCACATGCCAACACATGAACCAACTAATCATATCCCAACACCACCATGTGATCCTACCCCTAGTCCATTGGTCCCTCTACCTTCCAAACCACCAAGCCCTCCATTACCTTCATCACCATGTCATTCTAATCCTTCACCAAAGGATATCGCTGAGAGAGTTTTACAAAGGATGCTTGAAGCAAAACTCATTGAACTTCCCGAAGTCAAACCATGTGAAGAAAGTCCATATGATGAACATGATTATTGTGCATACCATAGGACCAAAGGCCATAATACAAATCAATGCCCAATATTTGTCTCAATTATTTACAAGGTGTATCAACATACAATAAGAAATCATGCCACATCATCCCAATCCCATGTGTCACACCCATTTAATCCACATCCTAATCCATCAAACTCCATTATCCTTCCATCCAATCAAAATCCTAGTCCTACACTTACAACATCATCCTCTATTATTGCTCATCCATTATATTGCCCATCTACTCATACCCTTGCAAAGGATGTGATCCATTGGCTACTAGCTAGGAATAAACTACCTCCATGTCAAACACCAATTCATGAGCCTACCAATGAACTTCCAAAGGTCATGTCCAATCATATAATCCCATCATGTGGTTCACATATCCTTGAGCCTATCCAAGAGCCTTCCATTAACATACCTAGCCCTTTAAGCCCATCATGTGACCTACAATCCATCAAGCCTATTCAAGAGTCTCCAACCACAAGCCTAAGTCAAGAGTCATCATGCCTTCATGTTGATAACTATCAAGAGCCTATCAAGTCCACTCAAGAACCTTCCACTTCCATCCAAAGTCAAGAGGTATGTCAAGAGCATAATCTTAAACATGTGGAAACATTAAGCCCTAGTCCAACTCAAGATCAATACACTTTCATGCAACCTATCCATAACATGTACCTTCTCTATGATCAAGATGATACCTATGAAGAAGCTATCCATGAGCACCTTGATCCTATCCATAATCCTATATCTATCCATGAGCAAGATATCCAAATTGCTCCTAGTCATATGCCATCTAGCCCTATCCATAATGAGCAAACATCCACTTGTCATGATGAGACACTTGTCCCCCAAGTAAACATAGAAGATCAAACAAATAACTTGGATCTTAGTGAACACAATGCTAATCAAGATCCTAATGATCCCCCTTCCACATCCACTATCGATTCTACTTCAAATCCACCATCATGTCCTATTGGTCTTACCACCCTTATACATGAGTTTTCTTCCTTCGGACAACAACAACCTTTATCCACTTCATCTTCTCCATCCAATAATGAGCTCAAGTCTAATGTTCAACGCACACCAAGTCCCATAGTCAATCGCATCCTCCAAAACATGAACTACCAAGGCAAAGGTCTAGGCCTGCCCAAACAAGTTATTTTGGAGCCAAACCATGTCAAAGTTCCTCCATGCTCATATGACCTTGGATACACACCCCAAGGCAAACAAGGCCAAGATGTTGGTAATCCCTTCATGCATCCTAAATCTACCACTTACCATCATATATCCTATCATACAACCAAAACATATGTTGACATTCCAGCTCCATCACCCTATAAATGTCAAAAGCATGTGACCGTACACCTTCCACCATCTAATTTTTCTCCACTTTTACCAACTCCAAATATCCCTCCATTCACCTTGCCACCATTGCTTCCAACACCTAACATACATATCATTCATAAGTATCCTTACATCCCTAATCATGACCAACAAAAGCACACATCATTTAAACATAAAGCTTCCAATAATTCCATCCACTCCACCCACCCCATGGGATTCAAAAGCAAAAATTTTGATGCCTCTACCTATAAAGCTAAAAATCCTACCAAAAACCCTAAAGGTCTTCATACCTTAGGACATAAAGAATCAAACTTAAAGCAAAGTTCATCTAAGCAGGCATCTAAACCCTTACCTTCAAATGCAAAGCCCAAAAGTAAAATGGTTTGGGTTCCTAAGCAAATAGCTAGCAAAGCGAATGAGGCATCCTCATCCACATCTAAGTAACCATCCAAACCCTTACCTCCAAATGCAAAGCCCAAAAACAAAATGGTTTGGGTTCCTAAGCAAATAGCTAGCAAGTCAAATGAGGGATCCTCCTCTACATCTCAAGAATCCCAACCACCTATATCCATCCAAAAGCCTACTTCCATCCAAAACTTTCATTCCCTTCAAACATCCCACAAGAAAAATAGAAGCACTAAAAATACTAAATCTATGTGGGTTCCTAAATCACTTCATCAACCATCCCCTAAGCAAACATCTCCATTGCTTCCTACACCACCATCTCATCAAAAGCTTCAATGTTTATCATGGTGTGTGCAACCATTGGTCATGGTTCCCTTCCATTCCAAAACATTCCCACATGCCTACATCTCCCCATCTTCTATCCATTATCCTACATATCTCCCCCATGCTAACCCTATGGTCCATGCTTTGACATAAACTTTTCATCCATATTCATTCCATAAGCCTATATAAATCCACACCATAAGCTACTAGCCTACCCTTCCATAATCCACATTATAATTCATTATCTACCTAATCTATCTCCCATCCACGCAATCCCTTATCAACATCTATGAGCATAACAACATGGTCCATGCGATGACATCCATATCCAACGGGACTAACAACATCCATCGAACTAGACACTTGAGTCCCTCCTATCCATTACCATGGTGAAAACCTGGCAAACAGGCACCGTGTGTAATTGTCAACACATCTAAAAGCAAAAAAAGAAAAAAACAAAAAAAAAAAAATCAAAAAAATAAAGAGAAATCCCTTCGTCCAACGGTGAAAACCTAGTAAACAGGCGCCTTGGATAAATATCCCAAAAAATATAACAAAAAATCAAAATATTCCAAAACCCAAAAAAATCAAAAGCAATAAAACCAATCATCATCAATCCAAAATAATCAACTCCATCAACATTCAATCAAAATCATCATCATCAATTCTTCCTATCAATAACATTCATTCATCCATTTCAATCAATCACTTCTTCCAATCATATCAATCAAATCAATCTAAGCAATGATCTAAAATCCAAGTCACATTAATCCATATCAAGCAAGCTAATGAATCAAGGAACATTATCGAATCAAATCGACAGGTTTTGATCCTAATCTTGTCATGAGCCCAATCAATCATCATCAATCATCATCAATGGGATATAGCGTTCCCACATCCTTGTGTTGATCTAGGGATATAGCTTTCCCCGCAATGACAACACTATCATCATCAATCAAACAATCAAATATTGGTTTATGACTTGACAAGGGAAATACCTTGTTTGTTTTACATCCTTTGAGCACACTAAGAACACTTGCTTATGCTTAGATTGAGTGGACACTCTAATCATCACACCATCACTATCATCATTCTAAACAATTCAATCATCAGCATCAACACCAAAGCACATCAAGCTAGCCATCAAAACAAATCCAATCACTTCAACAAATCAAAAGTAGCTCAATCCACCACATATCATCACATCATCAATATTTCATCAATCTCAATCCATTTTTATCATCTCATCAATAAAACATCATTAGAACTACATCTCATTTCCATCGTTAAGTGCCTTGATCCCATGGATACAGGGTATGTAGGCAGTCTGGAGTACGAAGGAAGTGCCCAGATTCAGGCACAAGCGATTTTCCTCTTTCTTCTCTCATCATTTCTTCTATCATCTATCTTATACATCATCAATAAGAAACTTCTTCCAATCAATCTATCATAGCACATCAATCTAATCATCACTTCATCTTTATCCATCATTTCATCATCTTCAAATCATTTCAAACAAGGCTCCCAATGCAAGTCAATCCTTAATCCATACCAATCAAGTTAATCAATCAAGCCAAATTATCCAAACGCAATGCATGGTCTTGATCCTAGCCTTGTTGTAAGCTAAATCAATCAATCAACTAGCCAACCAACTCAGCAACAACCTTGTGTTGATCTAGGGATATAGCTTTCCCCGCAATGACAACACTCTCAACTATTATCAATCAACAGTTAATCTTTGGTTTACAGCTTGACAGGGGCAATACCTTGTTTGTTTTTGTATCATTTGTGCATGCTTGCTTGCTTGCTTGTATGTGTTATCATTTTATCTTGCATTTGTATCATATCAATACCATTCCAGCTAATATTCATATCTTGTATCCAGACAAGGTTGTATTATGCTGGGACATAAGACACATCATCACCCTGGTTCCTTATACCTTGGTGCATAACGTCTAGTGCTATATCAAACATTATGGTTGCTCACTTTCCATTGCAGCATAACACATCCTTCATTTCTTCTATCTATCCCCTTATCTTTCTTTCTTAGCCAAGCCATTTCTTTTCGAGAGCCTACCCGTGTTTGTCCAACTCACCTAACCTCTCGAGGGGGCATCACCAACACTATCTATCATCATCATCAGCATCAGCATCCCTATCAATTATCCATACCTTAACTTCTTTGAAATGATGTTACTCGACATAAAGCTTATCATCTTGAACATCATCTCAAAGAGGGGCAAAATGTAGACACCCAAAATTGTCCCAACTTTGTCCATGTCTAGCAACACCTTGATAAAAACATTATCCTAGACATTATGTAACATTTTGTCCTAAATCCCACTCTTAACCCCACTTATCCATTAGCCAATTAATTAAATAAATTTTATTTATTTAATTAATTTCCCCATCTTAATCCCATCCTTATCTTACTATCCAATTAATTAAATAAATTTTATTTATTTAATTAATATCCAACTCATATCCCAATTAATTCAAATATTTTATTTGAATTAAGTTCCCCACTATCCAATTAATTAAATAAATCTTATTTATTTAATTAATATCCAACTCATATCCCAACTAATTCAAATATTTTATTTGAATTAAGTTCTCATCATAAGCCGACTTTCCAATTAATTAAATAAATTTTATTTATTTAATTAATTTATCTTATCATTTAGCCGACATGTGTGCCTCTTTCATTTAAAAAAGATAAGTGGTACTACAGCCTTTTATTTAATATCTTTTATATGTAGTACTTTTTATGTACACAAGCACACATGAGCCCTATCCTCCTTGATACTTGTCAAATGACTACAACTCCCTTGAAGAGTGGGAATAACTAAATCAATCCTAGCCATCCACATCAATCATTTAGCTTTTTAATCTCAGCTGTCCATTGGAACCAAGCCTTTTCTATAAATCAACCCCCTCATAAGCCATTAGCATGCATTGAGCTTCAAGTACCCTTATTCTGCCAAATTTTCTAAAATGCATTGAGCTTCAAGTAACATTATTCTGCCAAATTATCATTAGCATGCATTGATCCTCAAGTATCCACATGCTGTTGAAATATTATTAAAGCTTTTGCATCCTTCAACTATCATCTTCATCTTAATGTTATGCTGCAGAAGTGAGCACCCAACATTCTTCCAACAATAATCCTTCAAAATCTTGCATGCTCATGCGAGGTGGAGAAGAGCAATGGAGATAAATCAAGAATAGCATGGAGATCGGTTTGCATTTGCATTTGTTATTTTGATTTTCATGTTGTCTTGTGCTTCATTGTGCATTGCTAGGGTTTTATCATTGCTGTTTATTCATTTGCCCTAATTTGCAATTTTACCCTAACTACACCTCCAAATCACCATGAAGGAAAGTTGTTTTCACATCCATCTACTCCACCTCTAAGTCATAAGCTATTACAAGAGATAATAGGAAATAAATAGATGTCAACTTTTCAATGGGAGAGAAAATTTTACCATAATCAATTCCCTCCACTTGTGAATACCCCTTCGCAACCAATTTGGCCTTGTGCTTTTCAACACTACCATCTGCACCGAATTTCTTCTTGAACACCCATTTGCATCCTGTTGGGAATTAAGGTGTCTCAACCTTGGTAATTCCTTACATTATTAATGTTTGTATATATTATTTAATTGCCTATGTTGTAAATATTTGTAAATTCCATATTGTCATATTGTGGGATGTGGCACGGTGATGTGTCAATCCTACATGGAATATGACAACTTGTAATTTTGTCCTCACATGAGGAGATAGGCATCCCACTTTGTGGTAGGAGCATTTTTCCATGTGTTGGCATCTTCCATGTTGTGTAGGGGAATGTTTGACTGAAATGGTTATGATAGATTCCTATGACGGATTTATGACATGTAAGAGTCAGAAATAGAAGTATGTAAGACAGGTGAAGACATGTGTCATGAGCATCTTTGAATAAGCCATATTTGGGTGCCCCAAGGTGGACTATGATAGGTTGTAAGAGAATATGCTATTTATTGCATGTGTATGATAGATTCTCTTACAGCTATAAGTTGTAACCGCTATGACATATTCTATGGTGGTCGTAAGTGTCGTAAGAGCATTTGTCATAGCCCATTTTGGGAATAGGTGACCTCTTAGGGATGGGAGTTGTGGACAAGTATCAGGCACATTCTACAATGTTGACCAAGTGTCCTTAGGCATGGGTTTTGGGCCATGAGGCCAAGTTGGACGCCCATCCCAAGATAGGTCAAATATTGCCTTGTATATTCTATATAAACAGGTGCTTGGAGAGGGAGTTGTATCATAGGTTTACAGGTATTGTTATGATGCCAAATTGACTCCAGAAATGAGTGTCGAAGACCATTGACTCTTGTATTACAAGTTTATTGTAAACAACTTTTAGATTTATTAATACATTGTGCAAGTTTCAGAGTGTGGGGTTTTTCACCCGATAAGGGTTTTCCCCACCATAAATATGTGTCTCTCTTCTTATGTCTTCTTTCTAGTTCATGTGTATGGCTGCAATATCTTGTTTACATGTTCTATGTTTCTGTAGTTGTAAGGATTAATTTGAATTTGCATAGCCCTCTCCTCATTAGATTAGTGTAGGAAGTAATTTCTGCACACCTAGCTTCCTTTCAGTTGGTATCAGAGCCTGGCTAGTTTTGGTCTTAGCTGTTGGGTAAATTTTTTTGAGCTAATCTTAAGTTGAGTGGGAGTCCATGCAAAGTATTCTAATTTTTATTACAGCAAGGAGATGGCAAGCACATCTAGAAGAATGGAAGTGGAGATATTCAATGGCACTAATTTTGAGTTGTGGAAGCTCAAGATGGAAGACATGCTTGTTGACCAAGACCTTTGGGAAACTATTACCCGATCTAAACCAGCTACAATGCAACAAGCTAATTTGGATCTCAAGGATTGGAAGGCTAAGGGTCTCATAAGACTTAGTCTTATTAATTCTGTGTTGTTAAATTCCCATGAGGAAAAAACTGCAACATTGCTTTGGAAGAAGTTGGGAGATGTGTATCAAGCGAAATCCCTAATTAATAAATTTTTTATGTGAAAGAAGTTGTATTCTCTTTGAATGGAGGATGGAGGATTTGTTACTGAACATATGAATGCTTTTAACATGTTGGTTACATAGTTGACATCTATTGGTGTGAAAATGGAGGAGGAGGATCGATGCATGACCCTACTTTGTTCTCTGCCAGATTCATGGGATCATCTTGTCATGGCTATAAGAAGTACCACTACCACCTTTAAGATGGAAGATGTGGTATCTGCACTGTTATCTGAAGAGATGTGGAGAAAGTCTTTTGATGCAGCCAAAGAGGCTCTTGTGGTTCGTGGAAGACCCAAAGAGAAAGGGAAGAAGGACAAGAAAGGTGAGAAGGGTAGATCCAAATCTTGTGGAAGATCCAAATCTCCTGGAAAGTCCAAGGCTATCTATTGGAACTGTGGTAAATCTGGGTATTTCCAAAAGGAATGTGAAGAGGAGAAGAAGAAGAAGAAGAAGAAGAAGAAGAAATTTCCTAATTCAAATTCTAACAAATCACAAGATGATGGTGATGCTTTCATCGCAGCCCTGGAAACCCATGCATCTGATGATGTGTGGTTGATTGACTCTGGTGCATCATTCCACATGACCTCGCATTGAGACTGGTTCACTAAGTATGAGGAGTTCAATGGTGAAAAGGTGTACTTGGGTGATGACTCTCATCTAAAGATTGTTGGTCATGGAAGAGTCTCTATCTGATTCCCTGATGGTCAAGTGAAGGAGATCTCTGTGGTTATGCATATCCCAAGCTTAGCACGGAACTTGCTTTTTGTAAGTAGTTTGAATGATGCAGGTGTGAAGGTTGTCTTTTTGAAAGAAGGATGCAAGATGACTAGAGGAGCTATGGTGCTTGCTAAGGGTACTAGGAGAGGTACTCTATTTCAGCTGGAGGCATACATTTCACAATGCAATAGTTCTTCTGATTCAAAGAAGAGGGCAGCAGTCACTTCATCCCCACCACTTGAATGAGCAGTTAAGAGATCTGTTGTTTCTAGTTTTGATGTTTGTAATCATGACTTAGAAGTTAAAGTTCCTGCTGAAAAGACAATGTTATGGCATAATAGATTTGGCCACATTGGTGAGAAGGGTCTGCATACCCTTAAAAATAAAAACCTTGTTGAGGGGTTAGATGATTGTAATCTTGAGTTTGACTTTTGTGAACATTGCATTTATGGGAAATAAAACTATGTTTAGTTTTATTTGAGTTATCAAAAGTCTTCTAGTGTGTTGGACCTTGTCCATTATGATGTATTTGATCCTGTTAATGTTCCTTCATTATCAAAATCTATATATTTTATATCTTTCATAGATGACTATAGTAGAAGGACATAGACATATTTTCTTAGAAGCAAATCTGAAGTCTATAGTAAGTTTAAGGAGTTTAAGGCCTTTGCTGAAAATCAGATTGGTAAAAATATTATGTGTTTGAGAACTGACAACGGTGGTGAGTTCTGTTCTACATAATTTGATAAATATTGCAAGGAACTTGGGATTGAAAGACATAAGACAACTCCATACACCCTGCAGCAAAATGGAGTTGTAGAAAGGATGAACAGGACACTGATGGAGAAGACTAGGAGTGTGCTTAGTGGAGCTGGCCTAGAACAAACATTTTGGGCTGAAGCTATTGCCACTACTTGCTATCTTGTTAATAGATCTCCTACATCAATTCTTGTTGGAAAGACACCCATGGAGGTGTGGTCTTGTAGAAAGCCTTCAATAAGGCATCTTCATGTTTTTGGTTGTGAGGCATATGCACATGTGCCTAGGGAGAAGTGGTCAAAACTAGAGAACAAGGCTGCTAAGTGTATCTTCATTGGCTATGGTGTCAGTGTGAAAGGATACAAGCTTTGGGACCCTATGGCTGAAAAAGTGTTGTATAGAAGAAGTGTCATCTTCAGAGAGCTTACACCTTCTTCCATTGTTTTACAGCTAGGAGAAAAAGAAAAGAAAGATGATGTTGTTCAGTTTCCTCCTACTCCTGAGAAGACTGAACAGAAAGACAATGTTGGACCTGATGATGAGGAGAGCTCTAGTAGCTCTGAAAGCTTAGATGAAGAAGTTGAACCTCAACTTCAGCTCTTGAGGAGGTCTACACGAATGAGAAAGCAACTTGAAAGGTTTGGTTTTACATTGCTTGATTCTTGTTGTGCTTTTTCTTTGCTTACTAATAGTGATTAACCTAGAACTATATCAGAGGCTATGGACATGAAATATACAGGTTCCTGGAAGGAGGCCATGGAGGATGAAATGGGTTCTTTCAAAAAGAATCAAACTTGGGACTTGGTACCTTTGCCTCCTAGACAAGAACCTGTTGGATGGAAATGGGTGTTCAAGAAGAAACTTGGTGTAGATGGCAATGTTGAGAAGTATAAGGCCAAATTGGTTGCGAAGGGGTATTCACAAGTGGAGGCTATAGATTATGGTGAGATCTTCTCTCCCATCGCAAAGCTGACATCCATTTGATTCCTATTGTCTCTTACAACATCTTATGACTTGGAGGTAGAATAGATGGATGTGAAAATAGTTTTCCTTCATGGTGATTTGGAGGAAGAAATCTACATGTCACAGCTAGAGAATTACATGGTGAAAGGTAAAGAAAATTTGGTTTGCAAACTTAAGAAGTCTTTGTATGGTTTGAAGCAATCCCCTAGGAGATGGTACTTGAAGTTTGATGCCCTTGTGTTGTCAATTAGATTTGTGAGATTGAAATCAGATCACTGTGTGTATTATAAGTTTGATGGTAATCGTATTCTCATTGTTGCACTATATGTTGATGATATGTTGCTCATTGGGAAGGGTAAGAATATGATTTCTAATTTTAAATATCAGTTGTTAGCATAGTTTGAAATGAAAGATTTAGGGGTAGCTAGACACATTCTAGGAGTAGAAATCAGAAGAGACAGAACCAATAGAAAACTTTGGTTAAGCCAGAGTAAGTATGTGAAGACTATGTTAGATAGGTTTAGCTTGACAGATTGTAGACCATTGTGTGTTGCTGTTTCTTTGGGGACAAATTTTTCTATTAAGGACTGTCCAAAATCTCCTAGTGAGGTGGAGAACATGAGTAGAGTACCTTATGCTAGTGCTATTGGTAGTTTGATGTATGCTATGGTCTGCACAAGACCAAACATTGTCCAAGAAGTGGGAGTCCTTAGTTGATTTATGGCTAATCCTAGATGGGTTCATTGGGATGCAGTTAAGCGAGTGTTCAGATATTTGAGGGGTACTTCTAAGTAATCCATATGTTATCATGGTAATGTTACAGGAGCTCCACATTCTATTGATATTTGTGGATTTGTGGATTCAGATTGGGCAGGTGACATTAACAGCAGGATATCCACCAGTGCTTATGTGTTTACACTCTTTGGTGGTGCTATTAGTTGGATGAGTAAGCAACAACCTGTTGTTGCTTTGTCCATAACAGAAGCTGAGTATATGGTAGCAACTTATGCTTGTAAGGAAGTCATTTGGCTTAAGAGATTGTGATCAGATATTTGTGTTGATGCAGGTCAGATCATGATCAGTTGTGACAGTTAGAGTGCAATTTGCCTTGCAAAGAATCCAACTTTCCATGCTAGAACAAAGCACATTGATGTTCAGTTTCACTTCATGTGAGATATGGTTGAGGATGGAAAGGTAAATTTGGAGAAGGTAGATACTTTGAAGAATGTTGCAAATGCATTGACGAAACCAGTGGGCACAAAGAAGTTCAGATGGTGTTCGGAGTCTATGGGCCTCTCGGCCTATAGCAGTTAAATCATGTTTTTCTATTGGCTCTTACAAGGTGTTCAACAAGTGGGAGAATGTTGGGAATTAAGGTGTCTCAACCTTGGTAATTCCTTACAAAATTAATGTTTGTATTTATTATTTAATTGCCTATGTTGTAAATATTTGTAAATTCCATATTGTCATATTATGGGATGTGGCACGATGATGTGTCAATCCTACATGGAATATGACATGTAATTTTGTCCTCACATGAAGAGATAGGCATCCCACTTTGTGGTAGGAGCATTTTTCCATGTGGCGGCATCTTCCATGTTATGCAAGGGAATGTTTAACCGAAATGGTTATGACGGATTCCTATGACGGATTTATGACATGTAAGAGTCAGAAATAGAAGTATGTAAGATGGGTCAAGACATGTCATGAAGCATCTTTGAATAAGGCATATTTGGGTGCCCTAAGGTGGACTATGACAAGTTGTAAGAGAATATGCTATTTATAGCATGTGTATGACAGATTCTCTTACAGCTGTAAGTTGTAACTGCTATGACAGATTCTATGACGGTCGTAAGTGTCGTAAGAGCATTTGTCATAGCCCATTTTGGAAATAGGTGACCTCTTTGGGATGGGAGTTGTGGACAAGTGTAAGGCACATTCTATAATATTGACCAAGTGTCCTTAGGTGTGGGTTTTGGGCCATGAGGCCAAGTTGGACGTCCATCCCAAGATAGGTCCAATATTGCCTTGTATATTCTATATAAACAGGTGCTTGGAGAGGGATTTGTATCATAGGTTTACAGGTACTGTTATATTACTGGATTGACTCCAGACATGAGTGTCAAAGACCATTAAAGCTTGCATTGCAAGTGTATTTTAAATAACTTTGAGATTTGTTAATACATTGTGCAGGTTTTTGAGTGTGGGGTTTTTCACCTGATAAGGGTTTTCCCCATTGTAAATCTTTGTCTCTCTTCTTCTGTCTTATTTCTGGTTCATGTGTATTGCTGCAATATCTCATTTACATGTTCCATGTTGCTGTAGTTGTAAGGATTAATTTGAATTTGCATAGCCCTCTCCTCATTAGATTAGTGTAGGAAGCGATTTTTGTACACCTAGCTTCCTTTCACATCCAACAACTTTTTGTCCTTCAGGAAAAGGCACCAAGTCCCATCTTTTTTTCTTCTCCAAAGAAGCCATTTCATCCTTCATGGCCTCCTTCTAGGAACTTGCATCTTTCAAGCCCATAGCCTCTGTCATATTTCTAGGTTCATCAGTGTTAGTAAGCAAGGCATAAGCACAACTAGAATCTAGCAATGAATAACCAAACCTCTTAGGTTGCTTTCTTCTTCATGTAGACCTCCTCAAAGGCTGAGGTTGAGGTTCTACTTCTTCTAAGCTTTCAAAGCTGCTAGAGCTCTCCTCATCATCAGATCTCACAGTGTCTTTTAGTTCAGTCTTCTCAAGGGTAGAAGGAAACTGAACCAGATCCTCTTTCTTTTCTATTTCTTCTGGCTGTAGAACAATAGGAGAAGGAGTTAGCTCTCTGAAAATAAAACTTCTGCTATACAACACTTTTTCAGCCACAGGATCCTAAAGATTGTATCATTTCACAGTGACACCACAGCCAATTAAAATACACTTAAGAACTTTGTTCTCCAATTTAGACCATTTCTCCTTAGGCACATGTGCATATGCCTCATAACCAAAAACATGAAGATGTCTAACTGGCGGCTTCTTACCAGACCACACCTCCATAGGTGTCTTACCAAAAAGAGCTGATGTAGGAGACATGTTTACCAGGTAGCAAGCAGTGGATACAACTTTAGCCCAAAACGTTTGTTCAAGGTTTGCTGCACTAAGCATACTCCTAGCCTTCTCCATCAGTGTCATGATCATCCTCTCTACAAATCCATTTTTTTGCGGGGTATAAGGAGTTGTTTTATGTCTTTCAATCCCTTGCTCTTTACAAAACTTATCAAACTATGCTGAACAAAACTCACCACAGTTTTTAGTTCTCAAACACTTAATCCTTTTACTAGTCTGATTCGACACAAAGCTTTAAACTCTTTGAACCGATTGAAGACTTCAGATTTGCTTCTAAGAAAATAAACCCATGTCCTACTATAATAATCTATGAAAGATACAAAGTATACAGATTTGGAAATTGAAGGAACATTAACTGGACCAAGCACATTAGAATAAATAAGATCCAATACACCAAAAGACTTGTGAGAACTAGAGTAAAACTGAACACGGTTTTGTTTTCCATATATGCAATGTTTGTAAAAGTCAAACTTGAGATTACAATCATTTAACCCCTCAATGAGGTTTTTATTTTTTAGGGTTCTAAGACCCTTCTCACCAATGTGGCAAAATCTCATATGCCATAACATTGTCTTTTCAGTAGGAAGTTTAACTTCCAATGCATTTACACTACCATCAGAAAGTGTTACAACAGATTTCTTCACTGCATGTTTAGATGGTGGGGATGAAGTGACTGCAGCTCTTTTCTTCGAGTCAAAAGAACTATTGCACTATGAAGTGCATGCCTCTAGCTAAAACAAAGTACCTCTTCGAGTACCCTTCACAAGCACCCTAGATCCTCTATTCATCTTGCATCCATCCTTCGAAAAGACAACCTGCACACTTGCATTATTCAACATACTTACAGAAAGAAGGTTCCGTGCCAAGCCTGGGATGTGCATAACCCCTGAGATCCCTTTCACTCATCCATCAAGGAATTGAATAGAGACTCTTCCATGACCAACAATCTTCAGATGAGAATCGTCACCCAGGTACACCCGTCCACCATCAAACTCTTCATACTTCATGAACCAGCTTTGATGAGAGGTCATGTGGAATGATGTATCAGAATCTATTAACCACACATCATCAGATGCATGGGTGGCCAGGGCTACAATGAAGGCATCACCATCATCTTGTGACATGTCAGAATGTGAATCTGGAGCATTCTTCTTCTTCTTCTTCTTTTTTCCTCTTTCATTCCTTTCGGCAATGCCCAATTTTGTCATAGTTCCTGTTGATGACTGTTTTGATGCAATCATAACAATAAGTTAAAATTCACATAAAATGAACTGAAACTATACTTGAAAGACAAGAAGGAATCATTTGGTGATTCAACTAATCCCAAGTCTACAATGGTTCGGTTGGTCAAGTTCAGTTGGTCAATGTGAAGCTGTAATGTTCAAGGGGCCTTACGTAGTTTAGGTTTGTTTTGTGGTTTACTGGACTAAGAATATGCAAAGAGGTCATAGATTTCAACAAGTGTTCTGTTCATTTGCATACAAGTGATACTGGGCTGCAAGTTTTAGAGGGTTTTCTCAGATTTTTGCAGCTTTCTTCTTTATCTGTTTATGAAAACTGTCTACTTATAGCTCTGTTATCATGCTTCTTCAAATTTGAGACAATTTCCTTTGGATTTCTACGTTTTCAGCTAGATATTTCAGATGGGTTGGGAAAAGATAGAAAGATCTAAACTATACCTCACTTAATCTACCGAAGGATCTAAGTGTTTCTGTTATGCACTATGTAAATACCACAGTAGTTTGATCAAATCCACAGTAAAAACCCTAAATGTAAGTTCTGAGCATTTTCACAAACATACATTTAAAATTGCAAGCTCTTAAAGAAGATATTTCAAAATACAAAGAAGGGCAGGAGAACACTCAGAAGATAGATGCAGAACTCCAGATTCTATTGTATTAGAAACGAATAGCCATACATGATTTACAATGTAAGAATGACTCTTAGTTTCATTGATCATACTACAGAGAACTTACAAGCTTTACAGATACAGTAAGACAGCCAGACATTCCACGCACATCTTACTGCAGACAAACAGGCGACCTCCTTCTTCTACTTCTAAACTATGCTAAGCTATCTTGCTGTGCTTTTCTAGAAATCCCTATGTGTAGCCCCTGTTGTAAAGTATTACAGTGTAGAGAGGCACAATATAAAGACATTCTGATTGTCCTCACTATACCAAAAAACCTAACTGAACCCCTGGTTCAGACCCCTAGTTACAGCAATAAATGCAGGTGAACCAGTTCTCAAAAATATCTCTGAGCAGTGGTCAAATCTGGGCGAAATATTGCCCCTTCTGAGAAGTTCCAGCAGCTGGGTAATAACTTCTGTTTGTCTTTTGCAGAAATACCTCCAGCTGCGACCTTCCTCTTCACTTGAATGGCTTTGACTTTTTGCATTTCATCTCTATCTTCTTGCTCCTGAGATCAGATCTTCTTCCTCCATGAGGTCACTGTATTGACTTTCCAGCTGCTTCCTCAACTGCAAGCCTGCAAGACAAGACAAGCAATAAGTTTTACATTTATCATAAAAAACAGCATGAAATTAAAATAAGCGTTCAAATCCAGGTGACGGCGCAAGATGGAGAAAATCGGATCCAGAAAACTCCAAAAAACGCGTCCAAAATGCGCCCAAGCCGCTCAAAATTGATCGGGTCAACCATCACTGACCGAAAAATGCCAGAGGCGCCAAAAAAATGCTTTAAAATTCCACCGCCTTATTTCCCGCCCATCGGCATGATCATCCCTGTCGGTGCGTCAAAAAAATAGGTTAGTCGATATACCTCATCATCATGATATTCTGGAAATAGCATTCCCTCCTGAAGGTCCAGATGAATGTCATCATGATGTTTCGCTTCTGCATATTGGAGAAAAGAACAACAACATCATCATCATCATGTTGAAGAAGAATAGGAGGGTATGAATATAATCATGCTGCTGAGGAAAGGAAGATGATGGTGACGTCATCATGATATTCGGGATTCATTAAAATGCTAAGGATGACGTCATCGTCATATCCGGTTAAGATCAGGGGGATATTTGTGATATCGGGTCACCTAAGGAGCATGATCAGGATGATGAAGTGAATATGATCCTTTCGCGGCCAAGGCAACCCTCTCGAGAAAAAAAATCAGCATGATGAAGATCATCATCATATTTGCTTTTGTCGAACTTGGAATAAGACATCATCATCATATTTCGCGAACCAGATCGGGTTTTGGAAAATATCCTGTTGAAAGAAAAAATGATGATGCTGATCATTAGGATATTTACTTCTTCGTTTATCAGATCGGGATGACGTCATCATGATATTCGGAGCCTTCGTTAAACTTGAACATGACGTCATCATGATATTCACCAACCGGATCGTGCTTGAAAAAATATCCTGCCGAAGGGAAAATGTGATGATGATGATCATCAGGGTAAAAATATGATGATGATCATCATCAGGATGTTCTCAAAAGGTTGCATTTTCGGCAGGAGGACTTTGCGAAATATCAAGCGAACAAACAAGATCATGATGATGTTGACGATAGGACAGGATAAAAAATATATGATGATGATCCTCCTTATCGAATTATCCAGATGACGTCATCATCATAATTTGTCTTCGGAGCACAAGGATGAGTTGGTCATCATGATATTTGCGCTAGGGTGATATTACAAAATATGATGATGCTGTTGAGAAATGTAACATTGGCTTCTTCTTAATAGATAGGGCGATCATCATGATATTACGCTAACCAGAGATCAGGAGGATATGAAGATGATGATCCTCTTTCTCGAATTATCATGATGATGATTCCAGCACTTGGCGAAATTCAGCAAATGATCCTCGTGAAAGGTCAGGGCGATATGAAGTCGTCATCATCATAATTCGAACTTCAGCAAATATCATGATGATGACCTTGCAATAGGTTTATAGCATGCACATGCAAATATGCCGATGATGAATTTGTTAAGTCAGGGTGATCCTAGACCATCAGCATGATATTTTAAGATCAGGTGATGCAAGGATATCATGATGATGCTCGCGATACAAAAGACCATTTCGACGGGGAACTTACCTTGACTGAAAGCTGATGTCATCATGATATTCGAACCTCAGGATATTATCGGGGGGCGTTCAAATATGATGATGATGATCATCATCATGCAACCAAAACCGAGTTTATAAAATATGACGCTCCTAAGAAAATCATGATGCTGACAATGCGCCTAAGGCCCTTTGACGGGTAAAGGGAACTACCACCTAAAATTGACGTCCGGATGTTGCGACTGCATGATTTTTAGCGGGTGATAGACCAAGATCATGATGATCCTGTCAACATGACTTAGGATATAAAAATATGATGATCCTCCTGCGAATATCAGGTTTGACCAAAACTTTGACCGTGCATAACTTTCACATATGGACGAATTTTCAAGTGAAGTAAAAGGCAAACCTGCATGGAATTTCAAGCTCTTTCAAAATATGAGGTCATAGAAGCAAAATAAGAACTTTGACAAATAGACCTCATGATGATGACCTTCCTTATGCAATATCATGATGATGATGCACCTGACCTTCATTTTTACCAGACCGCCAGGAAGCAGAAAAAACACAAGCAGAAGCAAAAAAGCAAGACATCAGCAGGGGTCCCCATTTTGCTAAGGAGCATAATGGGGCATGTTGTGAACATCACAACAACTAGCAACTAAAACAAAACAATTAAATTCAGAGTGTTCAAGGAAACTAGGTGAAATGAACTCATAACTTCCAACTATCTTTTCCTGCAAATTACTATTTAGCTTGAGACTCAAAGTATTCAATAAAGATGCATGAATTTCCATTTTCAGTTTAGTTGTGTGCATGTGATTAATAATCCTCATCTTGAAGATCGGTTGAGCAAACCAGTGACTGACATTAGCCTACGTAGGTGAGGATATTCCCTCATAGCCGACCGGATAGAGCCTTGCTGCCAACGAGCGTCTATAGCCCCGGCAAGGTTATCGTTACAATTCTCCTAAGTAGAGCCCCACTGCCAGCGAGCGTCCATAGCCCCGGTAGAGTTACTTAGATGGCCTAATCTAGATTTTCAGTATAATCCGCTTTATTCATTTATTTATTTATTTATTTGTTTTCTAATTTTGAAAGATTTCATAAGATATAGCAATTTGTAACTTCATGATGATGCAAGGAGTGGACACTTGCTGAAATTAAGCTGAGAATTGTAATGGTAGCAAGGGTGACCTCTGATTTTTCACCTAATATCTACACTGGTATGTTCAACAAACCCAAGGATTTTAGGTGTGTCATCGTGAGAAACCTGCTTCGAATTCTCAATCACATTTATTGAATACGAAACTTCAGAAGATGAACAACTCTCTACATTCATGACAGTGACAGGTTATGTGTAAATTGCAAATGGTTAACCTGAATATCCTAAATTTTATACTGTTTTGAAAGGTTGCTAGTTTTGCTCCTTAATACTCTACAGTAAAATAAAGATCCCTGCTGAGGAGACAACCAACAAACCAAACAAACAGGCTGTACAAACAACAAAACAACAGAAAAAACTGTACAAACAGACAGAAACAAAAAGCAAAAACAAATAGAGGACAAGCTATACAAACAGCTAACCTCAAAAGAAAATAGCAAAAGAAGACAAAACAACCACCCAACCAAACTATATACAAGCCTCTCCAAGGCAATCAGAAACCCAGGAAAAAGACCCAAAAACACCCCTACTTGCATATTTCTTTAGATTGTGCAGGAGCAACAGGGTACTGGTTATGGTTCTCATCCTAGCGGATTTATCTTTGAATTCTAAAAAAAATTCTGATATTCTAGATTCATTGTGTTTATCAGAATAGCTCTTAACTAGTAACTGAGGCTGCTCATCAGGTTTATGATTAATCCATATGCATGTCCTATCTCTTGAATTTCCATAATCAAAATAGCATTTATTATTGTTTGCTAAGGAAAGGAAAGAGACAACCTGATGTGCCTTTAGCTCTGTGGAACACACTTGTTTATTAATAGCTGGCTCTTCATTTAGCTCTATATTTTCATTGCCCAGCTCTATGTTCAGTCCTTTTTCAAGTCGAAAGATGAATGACTCTAGATGTATCATTTCTTCATCTTCATCCAGCTTTGTTCCTTCATCCTGGATGTTCAGTTTGTCCTCAAAGTTAGCACACCTTTCAATGTTCTCATTAGTTTCCTGCACATCAGTACTTAAGTAAGTATCTTGATCATCATAATCTGATATACAGAAATTGATTATTTCTAAATCACTTGAGAGTAAAGGTGGGATGACATCTTTTGATTGACAGGAGTACTCCCCTGTTTTATTTTCAACATGGTGCGAGGGTGATGTCTGATTATGCACAGCAGCTACATGATCCTCTGTATCCCTTTTTTTCAAGAATTGTTCATCAGATGACTCACATTTGTCATTCAGTGAAGAGTCTAATCTTATTGACCTGCAACAATCATCACATGATTCCTGCCAAGAGATCTTACTATCCTTTATTCTTAGCATTGGTTCCATCTCTGTATCCTCTGCACATTTTATGACCGTTGCTGCTGCATCCTCCTGTCGCTCAATAATCTCCTCATTTTCCTGCCAACTTTCAGCCTTATACACATCTGAGAGAGAGATTAGTCCTTTCAAATATAAATCTAATCTTGTAAGAAAAGATAGACAATTAAGCTCACCATGCTCTGCGGACTTATGTATCCTACACCTATTTTTATATAACTTACATTGGACTGGGAGGTTGTATGTAACGCACTCTTCCACCTCTTGTCTAATGGCATGACCAAATTTGTCTATTGCATTGTTTTCCTCATCTGAAGAATTTCCGTCAGACTCAATGAATAGTGCCGTTCTATTGCTAACACACTTCTTTCTAATGTTTAACGTCATAACCTCTTCAATCTGCATCCCATTGTTGGTAATTCTGTAGACACCTGGCTCAACAGCAGCATATAAGATTTCATTAGTTCGATTATACTCTGTTATCATATGTCTCATTCTAGGCTCTGCCTCTATTCTGATCTGGTTTGGGATGCCTCTCCATGGTAACCACATGTGTGAAAAGTCAGTAGCCATATATCCGTTTAATGTCTTGGACCAATCCCTACTCAGCAACATTCCATAATTTACGGGTATATCCACTACTTGGATGTCAATGAGTTGGCTCACCCTAGGGTCTGAAGCTAATTGCACTTGTATGTTCATGAGTTCTCCTATCACACTAACCTCGGTCTTATCTAATTATGTGACCACCTTGGCAGATTTGGTGGGAGTCAGCCCGAGAGTTTTACATATTCCTAAGGGCATTACGTTGGCTGAAGCACCAGAATCTACCATGCAATTGTGTATATTCTTCCCACACAACCTAACAGTTAACAAAAAAGGTTGAGTATCCCTCTTATCCGCATGTATTACTACATTTGTGTTGGAAGGCTGCTCAACTTTCTTACCTTTCTCCTTAGGTGGTGAATCACTACTAGGAACAGTTATATCAGTAGACACCATGTTTGTCATGGATGTATCCAGGGATTTTAAAAAAGCATTTCTGATCCCTGGGGTCTTCAATAATTCATTTAGAGGTATGCTGACCTTCATTTTCTTTATTTCCTCTGATAAGTAATTCATTAGTCTTGTTGTCTCTACTGCTTCTGTCTTACTTGTTTGATCCTTTTGCACTGCTGTTCCGTTATTTGTGTGTTGACTAGCTTTAAGTATGGCAGGATTGTTGCTAGCATTCTGATCTGGGGGTGTATTGATGTTATTCGGAGGAGTGGAAGTGGTGAAAGGTCCTCCCGGCCTAGGGTTGTTCCTCAAATTGTAGGTGTGGCTTTTATTTGTCTGTTGAAAGGCCTGCACCTCCTCTGTTTCATTTAATATCTCGTTTTCAGATTCAAAAGGAAACTGAAAAGCATTTAACACAAAGGCTGATTCGGGATAAAGACTTTCACAACAGTATGGTTCATCCTCTAGCAATTCATCCCCCTTCTCTTCTGCAGTTGCAAAGGTAAACGTTTCTAAGACTAATGCTGTGTCATATTCTGAGGGTACTACCTCATTACCCTTAGGAATGAGAAATTCAGAGGTAGGAGGCTGCACATCTACGTTGAAAATACTAGCTGCCAAGTGGAACTGTGGACAGTCATGCTCAGCATGGGCATTAGTATTATGAAATCTGCACCAATTTTTGGGTGCTGTATTGGCCATTTGTATGTTAGTTATTTGTTTTGCACCATGATTATCTGTATTCTCAAAAGGAGAAGCCAGAGTACCGTTGTTGGGCCCAGTGTTCCATGTCTTGGGTGGCCTAGGTTGATTCTGATTTTTGTTATTATTGCCCCAGGTCCTATTATCTATCACTGGCCCCCTATTTTGCATTGGTTGCCCCTGACTGGGGCCTTGATGCTGATTGTAGTTTTGGTTCTGATTGTACTGCTGATTTTGATTGAGACTATAATTCTGATTTTGGCCTTGGTTGTGATTTTGATGTGGATTGTAGTTTTGGTTGCTTCTTCCATAGAGGTTCTCATTTCTTAGCTGTGTCACTTCGGTTGTTAATCTTTTCAAATGTGCAGTAATCTCTTTGATGTCTTCCCTATCATCTTGTGCTTTTGCCACAGTTACATCCCTAGGAAGTTGGAAGAAAGGCTGACCATTATTTTGACTGTTATTGGAAGTACTAGCCGTGTAAGGAGTTATAGCCTGGATTGGAGTAGGATTATACACAGGTGTGTAAGAAGGAACCGGATTTATTAGTGGAGCATGCTGCACAGGGACTCCATTCCATGGGTGTGCCTGATTCTGCACCCCAAAATTTCCTCCAAATGGACTGTAGGTTGTATGTCTCATTTCTTGGTTCACTGAGGCTGCCTCTTTATAGGCTTTGGATATTGAATCTATGTCAGGTTTCCTTTTGACAAACATGGCAGTTAAAGGATCCAAAGCAGCATAGTACATAGCCAACAAGGGAGCATCATCTATGGTATAAGGGGCTGCTAACCTAGAATAGGCCTTTTGAAATCTGTCATTGAAATTATCAATTAGCTCTCCCTCACCTCGTTTTATAGCAGCCAACTTATGATACAAAGCACAAGGATCAATGGGTCCTCTAAATCTTGATAGAAATGCTTCTTCCATAAGTGCCCAAGAAGAAATGTAACCATTGGGTAAGTTTACGTACCAGCTAGAGGCCTGCTCATTAAAGGTGTAAGGAAACAACCTACACACAACATCCTCGTGTTCTAACATAGCCCTAAAACATGCTTCCTTAAATATTCTAATATGATCTTCTGGGTCTTGATGCAACTGGTATTTGGGACATATCTTTTCTGAATTTTTTGGCATGTCATGATAATCATTGAAGAATATGGGAGAATTGACATCGAAATAAGCCATTGCAGGTGTTTGAGCTTGACTTGAACTTGCAGAAATACCTGGATTGATTGGTGGATTAGGATTTAGAGGAGGATTGAGACCTCCAGGAGTGCCTGAACCAAGATTTAAAGATCTGAACAGTGATCTATCAGGACTTACAATACTACGGATGTTAAAAGGTGACCCAGGGGGTGTTCCAGATGAACTTCCTGCTTGCGATATTTTTGGATTCCAAATTAAAGGGCTTTTACTTCGCCTTGTATCAGGTAGTTGCACAAATATATCTCCTGAACTGGACCTAGACCTAGTCACTCTGTTACTGTCGTTAGCCAGTTTGAAATGAAACCTAACTCAGGCAGGCCCTCCTTCTAGCGCCAGAAAACTGTTGATGGTTGTTTTGATGCAATCATAACAATAAGTTAAAATTCACATAAAATGAACTGAAACTATACTTGAAAGACAAGAAGGAATCATTTGGTGATTCAACTAATCCCAAGTCTACAATGGTTCGGTTGGTCAAGTTCAGTTGGTCAATGTGAAGCTGTAATGTTCAAGGGGCCTTACGTAGTTTAGGTTTATTTTGTGGTTTACTGGACTAAGAATATGCAAAGAGGTCATAGATTTCAACAAGTGTTCTGTTCATTTGCATACAAGTGATACTGGGCTGCAAGTTTTAGAGGGTTTTCTCGGATTTTTGCAGCTTTCTTCTTTATCTGTTTATGAAAACTGTCTACTTATAGCTCTATTATCATGCTTCTTCAAATTTGAGACAATTTCCTTTGGATTTCTACGTTTTCAGCTAGATATTTCAGATGGGTTGGGAAAAGTTAGAAAGATCTAAACTATACCTCACTTAATCTACCGAAGGATCTAAGTGTTTCTGTTATGCACTATGTAAATACCACAGTAGTTTGATCAAATCCACAGTAAAAACCCTAAATGTAAGTTCTGAGCATTTTCACAAACATACATTTAAAATTGCAAGCTCTCAAAGAAGATATTTCAAAATACAAAGAAGGGCAAGAGAACACTCAGAAGATAGATGCAGAACTCCAGATTCTATTGTATTAGAAACGAATAGCCATACATGATTTACAATGTAAGAATGACTCTTAGTTTCATTGATCATACTACAGAGAACTTACAAGCTTTACAGATACAGTAAGACAGCCAGAGATTCCACGCACATCTTACTGCAGACAAACAGGCGACCTCCTTCTTCTACTTCTAAACTATGCTAAGCTATCTTGCTGTGCTTTTCTAGAAATCCCTATGTGTAGCCCCTGTTGTAAAGTATTACAGTGTAGAGAGGCACAATATAAAGACATTCTGATTGTCCTCACTACAGCAAAAAACCTAACTGAACCCCTGGTTCAGACCCCTAGTTACAGCAATAAATGCAGGTGAACCAGTTCTCAAAAATATCTCTGAGTAGTGGTCAAATCTGGGCGAAATATTTTCCCTTCTGAGAAGTTCCAGCAGCTGGGTAATAACTTCTGTTTGTCTTTTGCAGAAATACCTCTAGCTACGACCTTCCTCTTCACTTGAATGGCTTTGACTTTTTGCATTTCATCTCTATCTTCTTGCTCCTGAGATCAGATCTTCTTCCTCCATGAGGTCACTGTATTGACTTTCCAGCTGCTTCCTCAACTGCAAGCCTGCAAGACAAGACAAGCAATAAGTTTTACATTTATCATAAAAAATAGCATGAAATTAAAATAAGCGTTCAAATCCAGGTGACAGCGCAAGATGGAGAAAATCAGATCCAGAAAACTCCAAAAAATGCGTCCAAAATGCGCCCAAGCCGCTCAAAATTGATCGGGTCAACCATCGTTGACCGAAAAATGCCAGAGGCGCCAAAAAAATGCTTTAAAATTCCACCGCCTCATTTCCCGCCCATCGGCATGATCATCCTTGTCGGTGCGTCAAAAAAACAGGCTAGTCGATATACCTCATCATCATGATATTCTGGAAATAGCATTCCCTCCTGAAGGTCCAGATGAATGTCATCATGATGTTTCGCTTCTGCATATTGGAGAAAAGAACAACAACATCATCATCATCATGTTGAAGAAGAATAGGAGGATATGAATATAATCATGCTGCTGAGGAAAGGAAGATGATGGTGACGTCATCATGATATTCGGGATTCATTAAAATGCTAAGGATGACGTCATCGTCATATCTGGTTAAGATCAGGGGGATATTTGTGATATCGGGTCACCTAAGGAGCATGATCAGGATGATGAAGTGAATATGATCCTTTCGCGGCCAAGGCAACCCTCTCGAGAAAAAAAATCAGCATGATGAAGATCATCATCATATTTGCTTTTGTCGAACTTGGAATAAGACATCATCATCATATTTCGCGAACCAGATCGGGTTTTGGAAAATATCCTGTTGAAAGAAAAAATGATGATGCTGATCATCAGGATATTTACTTCTTCGTTTATCAGATCGGGATGACGTCATCATGATATTCGGAGCCTTCGTTAAACTTGAACATGACGTCATCATGATATTCGCCAACCGGATCGTGCTTGAAAAAATATCCTGCCGAAGGGAAAATGTGATGATGATGATCATCAGGGTAAAAATATGATGATGATGATCATCAGGATGTTCTCAAAAGGTTGCATTTTCGGCAGGAGGACTTTGCGAAATATCAGGCGAACAAACAAGATCATGATGATGTTGACGATAGGACAGGATAAAAAATATATGATGATGATCCTCCTTATCGAATTATCCAGATGACGTCATCATCATAATTTGTCTTCGGAGCACAAGGATGAGTTGGTCATCATGATATTTGCGCTAGGGTGATATTACAAAATATGATGATGCTGTTGAGAAATGTAATATCGGCTTCTTCTTAATAGATAGGGCGATCATCATGATATTACGCTAACCAGAGATCAGGAGGATATGAAGATGATGATCCTCTTTCTCGAATTATCATGATGATGATTCCAGCACTTGGCGAAATTCAACAAATGATCCTCGTGAAAGGTCAGGGCGATATGAAGTCGTCATCATCATAATTCGAACTTCAGCAAATATCATGATGATGACCTTGCGATAGGTTTATAGCATGCGCATGCAAATATGCCGATGATGAATTTGTTAAGTCAGGGTGATCCTAGACCATCAGCATGATATTTTAAGATCAGGCGATGCAAGGATATCATGATGATGCTCGCGATACAAAAGACCATTTCGACGGGGAACTTACCTTGACTGAAAGCTGATGTCATCATGATATTCGAACCTCAGGATATTATCAGGGGGCGTTCAAATATGATGATGATGATCATCATCATGCAACCAAAACCGAGTTTATAAAATATGACGCTCCTAAGAAAATCATGATGCTGACAATGCGCCTAAGGCCCTTTGACGGGTAAAGGGAACTACCACCTAAAATTGACGTCCGGATGTTGCGACTGCATGATTTTTAGCGGGTGATAGACCAAGATCATGATGATCCTGTCAACATGACTTAGGATATAAAAATATGATGATCCTCCTGCGAATATCAGGTTTGACCAAAACTTTGACCGTGCATAACTTTCACATATGGACGAATTTTCAAGTGAAGTAAAAGGCAAACCTGCATGGAATTTCAAGCTCTTTCAAAATATGAGGTCATAGAAGCAAAATAAGAACTTTGACAAACAGACCTCATGATGATGACCTTCCTTATGCAATATCATGATGATGATGCACCTGACCTTCATTTTTACTAGACCGCCAGGAAGCAGAAAAAACACAAGCAGAAGCAAAAAAGCAAGACATCAGCAGGGGTCCCCATTTTGCTAAGGAGCATAATGGGGCGTGTTGTGAACATCACAACAGTTCCAACAAATAGCCTTGGACTTTCTAGGAGATTTGGATCTCCCACGGGATTTGGATCTACTCTTTTCATCTTTCTTGTCCTTCTTTTTCTTCCCTTTCTTCTTGGGTCTTCCATGAACTGCAAGAGCCTCTTTAGCTACCTCAGAAGACTTTCTTTGCATTTATTCAGACAACAACAAAGAGACCACTTCATCCATTTTGAAAGTGGATGTGGCACTCCCAGTAGCCATGTCAAGATAATCCCACAAGTCTAGCAAAGAATAAAGTAAGGTCATACTACGATCCTCCTTGTCCATCTTCACACCAACAGATGTCAATTGTGCAACTAATATGTTGAAAGCATTCAAGTGATCTGCAACAGATCATCCATCCTCCATCCTTAGAGAATACAACTTCTTTCTCAAAAAAATTTTGTTCACTAGGGATTTGGCCTAATAAACATCACCCAACTTCCTCCAAAGGTCTTTTGTGGTCTTCTCCTCATGGACATTTAGTAGGATAGAATCAGCTAGACTGAGTCTTATGAGACCCTTAGACTTCTGTTCTTTAAGATCCCAATCAACTTGTGACATTACGATTGGTTTTTACACCGGATACAGTTTCCCATAGGTCTCAATCAACAACCATGTCTTCCATCTTAAGTTTTAACAACTCAAAATTAGTGTCATTAAACTTCTCCACCTCTATTCTTCCGATGTGCTTGCCATCTCCTTCATGCAACCAGATTTCAAAATACTCTACACAGACTCCCACTCAATCTAAGGTCAGATAAAAAAAAACCCTACCCAACAACTAGGACCAAAGGTGATCAAGCTCTGATACCAACTGAAAGGAAGCAAGCTAAGCAGAACACACTTCCTATGCTAATCTAATGAGGGAAGTAGAGTGCAAATTCTTTTAAATCCTTACAATTACAGTGATGTTAACACAACAATAGAGATATTGCAGCAATACACATACACATATAATGACACAGAAGAAAGAGAAACAAGATATAACATGGGGAAAACCCTTTCAGGAGAGAAACCCCACACTCCAAAACCTACACAATCTATTATCAAAACTAAATATGGTTTACAATACACTTGCAATGCAAGCTCTCAAGAATCTTCAACACTAGTATCTAGAGATATTCCAGTAGCATAACAATACATGTAGATCACATAATACATCTCCTCCTCAAAAGCACCTATTTATAAAGAAAATACAAGGAAAAAATGGCTCTATCTTGGGATGGGTGTCCAACATGGCCTCATGGCCCAAAACCCATGCCTATGGAGACTTGTCCAACACTGTAGGATGCTCAGGACACTTGTCAAGTCATTCCATCCCAAAGAGGTTGCCTATTCCCAAGTTGGGCAATGATTGATACTCTTACGACACTTACGACCGTCATAGAATCTGTCATAGCTGTCATATCTTATAGCTGAAAGAGAATCTGTCATAAATAGGCTATAAATAGCATATTCTCTTACAACATGTCATAACCCTCCTTGGGCCACCCAAAGATGCCTTTTTCAAAGATGATCTTCGACACATGTCTTCACCTATCATAGAATCTTCCATTTCCAACTCTTACATGTCATAGATTTGTCATAGGAATATGTCATAACCGTTTCAGTCAATATTCCCTTACACACTATCTAATATGCTAACACATTGCAAAATATTCCTACCACTAATGGGATGCATATCTCCTCATGTGAGGACAAAATTACAACTTGTCATCTTCCATGTAGGATGACACATCACCGTGCCAATTCCCACAAAATGACAACATAGGATTTGTATCCTAATTACACAATAGGCAATAAATAAATAAATACAATGTAATAATACAAGGAATTTACCAAAGTTGAGACACCTTAATTCCCAACATCTTGGAAAGCATGGGAGAACTATCTTTGAATTCCTTTGTTAGATCGGTGAAATGAAGCCATGGGAAAGGCATTGGATGCAAAGTGCTAAAGGAAGCCCAGGGAGTAAGAAGATTGTCAAGGACATGTTGAGATTGGAGCACAGATGGTAGGAACATGTGAGATTTGAGTGACCATGTCAGAATTTTAAGACATGATTGAGAAAGTCAATTAGGTTGTTAGATTTGTTATAAATTATTTTAAATAGTATTTTATTATAAATATATAATATTATATATGTACTTAATAACTTGTATTATATAGAATATAATACTTGATTATAAATATAAGTATAATATAAATTATATATATATAATTAATAATAATAAAATAACAATTTTTTTGAAATATTAAATATTAAAATATAAATATACCATGTTACAATATATTATTATTTTAAAAGAATATTAAATAATTTATAGTATATATTATTATAATAGACATGTTATATATTATATATAAAATAAATATAATTAAATTACAATTAAATATTTAATATAAATATACAATTTATAACATAATATTATTTTAAAAATATAGATAAAATAATAAAAACTAAATAGGTCATTGTTTCTATTTTTATTCTTACATATAATTATTACAAATTATCAAATTTATTAATATTCTATCTCTCATCATTAATTAGTCTAAATTAATTATTTTACTTATTATTAGCATAACACAACATACCTTAAAAGGAAATTAACAAGTTCTTAACATTAATTTGCTTATGGCATACCCACTCCAAGCACTAACATCCTTCTCTCAAATATTAATCTCTTAAAAATATATGCATGCTTTGCGTGCACCTTTATAGGTAGGAATGATAGGTCCTTTAGAAATGGCTTTCAATAGTCATCCACTTGTGTCTGTCATGTAATGAAAGACCCCATAAATTTTTTTTAAAATGGGAAATATGAATGGGAAAATCTACATTAAATAAAAGATGTCTAAACCAATAAAGAAAACACTCTCGTTAGTAATTTCCTACAGCCACGCAATATCCAGTGATAATATTATTAATAGTTCACAAGGACAATGTCTGTCTCCCCCTTACAAATGGAAATTTTGCTTCCACCTCCGCATTCATGTCCACTAGAAATATATCACAGTTAATGAAAAATGACAATTGGCAAATCCAAAATATGACCAGCTCACATGATTTTGATCATCTTGCATGCTTCTCCTAAAATATTAACCGTTGATCTGATGAGTCAGGTGTTGGTTTGTCAAAGGGAACGCCTTCAACATAATTACATTTGAAAAATAATAATTACTATAAAATAATAATAATATAAGACTTATTTGCCAAGATTGCATAGGCTCATGATTTGATGATATTAGCCAAGTGTGAGCCCCAATTCAATTGAACAAGAAATAGTCAAAGCTAAAGTGTGGTGGCAAGACCATAGCTACTCCTCCAATGCTCAGAAGCTGATGGGCTCTCCCACTTGAATGCTTTTCCTATCTCACTTAAGAAGCTCTACATGGAATGTGATCCCATGTTTCCACATAGATCTTGTGGCCAACTAGTGTAGCCCAAATAGCATCTAGGGGCCAATTCTCCATTAGCAGAGGCCATAGAATTTTTAGTTCATCTCAACTACAATCATACTCAATCAATCCTCTTTTAGAAAATCCATAGAAGCATCCAAATGCATTTACAACTGAAAGAGATTTGTGGAATCTGTTCTCTATAGTTTTCCAGCATCTGTTGTAGGAATCAAAAATATGAATGGACGGCCCACCCTATGGTATCACATAAAACTTGTCATGAGCAAAATCACTATTACAGTAGTAGTCATGCATAGGGATGTAAATGTCGTGGAGAATATCCCACTTGTCCTCTACACATCATAAACTATAGCAGTGCGGATGGGATCATCAGGGCACCTACGGAGGGTTTTGTCAGCCCTATAAACTAACATTTAGGCATCTCGGCCTGACGCCATTTGGAACAAGAGAAATCATACATCCATAAATAATTTATTTTTGTTCTTAGGGGATGATTTGTTAAGATACAAATGATCAAAACTAGCTTTTGTTTCACATAACTATAGTGATTGATGACTGGAATTCCACATTCAAATGTTGAAGGCATGCGTAGAAGACTTTTGCATGTGTTCTCTACTGGGTCATATACTATTACTATGTCATTAAAGTAGTGTTTGTTGTTGATGAAATAAATGCGTTTCTTGGAAATCTTTAATCTTTTTCTTTCTTGGCAAAACCAATGACTGTTTAATAGGGCATTCTAGATTTTGTACACAAGCTTGAGTTTGTGATGAGAGTTCAACTTCACCCTGAGAAAGCATTGCCTCTCAATGTCATCTAGATAACTAGATAGAGAATGGCACCAGTACACCACAAACCAACCATACTCATAATGAACTTTTACCATGCTAATATGGCCTCCTACACACGTTACCAAACTCTACCATTAGTAATTTTCTCCACCAATGCTCTTCTCCTAATGCACTAATGCCTCCCCTATTAGGAATTACATGTAGAAGATATCAATTAAATGCAAATAAAGATTAAACAAAGGAATGAAAAATACACATAAATAATAACAGCGAGAGACAATTTTTAACGTGGTTCACCCAATCTCAAGCTACATCCACCAATAAAGAGTACAATATTATTATCCAGCAAATTGAACTGATTACAACTAGCAATCCTTACAACTCAATACCGCTGCAAATGCTACAATCCAATATCCATGGAAACCCTAACCATTAGCCATTTTTATCAAGACTTATGTCAGGTACAAAATAGGGTTTTTTTATGTCGGCTAATAGAAAAATAACTCCTGACACCTTTATAAAATAATAAAAGTCATTTGAGGTTTCAAAGGCACAACCCCTCAACCTCGCCCTGTATCGCGACATGGAGCGCACTAGGAGCACTGCCCCTTGACCCTGTCTTGGAGGCACTGCCCCCAAACTCTCGTTAAATAATTTGGGGGAAAACCACATCGATAAAAGTGGGGAAAATTTAACCTCTAAATCTGATTAGTCTCCATATAACAACAATCTCCCACTTGGAGACTAGTCAAACTCCACAACATATTATATCCCACTTGGAGACTAATCATAACACTGCTGACCCTATAGCTCCCACTGGAAATAAACACTCTGGACCCTACTGTTCTGATTTTATTATTTTCAGTCTTGAAGACCAACCAAAGCTGAAGAGAAGCTCATCTTCTCCTTGTCACTTCCTTCATAAACATATCCACTGGATTTTCCTCTATATGTGTCTTTTCCAGCCGTAACTATCCATCATCCAACACTGACCGAATGAAGTGATACCTTAGCTGTATGTGTTTGGTCTTTGAATGCAAGACATAGCTCTTTGCAAGATGCATGGCACTCTGACTATCTATAAACAAATAATTGTTAGACTGTTGTTTGCCCAATTCTTCCATGAAAGATTACATCCATATCATCTCCTTGCTTGCCTCTATTGCAGCTACATACTCTGCCTCCGTGGTGAATAAAGCAACCCCCTTTTGCAACCTAGAGATCCAACTCACTGTTGTCCCACCTATAGTAAAGACATAACCTGTAGTACTCTGCTTGATATTAATATCACCTATCAAATATGAGTCAACATAGCCTGATAAATTAGTATTAGAGATCCCAAAACATAAATGTTTATTGGATGTACCTCTCAAATATTTGAGAATCCATTTTACCACATTCCAATGCTCCAATATGGGATTACTCATATACCTACTTATGACTCCTACAACATATGCAATATCCAATCTCATGCATACCATGGTGTACATTAAACTTCGTACAGCTGAAGCATATGGTACCTTGGACATTTTTTCTTCCTCCTCTTTTGTCTTAGGACACATCTCCTTAGTCAATTTTAAATGACTAGGCAAAGGTGTGCTGACAACTTTTGCATTCTCCATATGGAATCTCTGCAACACCTTTTTAACATAATCAACCTGAGATAGAGTCAATTTTCTATTCTTTCTATCTCTACAAATTTTCATACCAATGATTTGTTTGGCTGCCCCCAAATCCTTCATATCAAATGATTGTGCTAACTGTTGTTTTAACTCTCTTATGTGATCCATGTTAGACCCTACTACAAGCATGTCATTAACATATAAACATAAAATAATGTAGTTGTCATTATCCAACCTCTTAAAATAAACACAATGGTTAGAATTACACCAGTTGTAGCCTTGCTTAAGAGCCATAAAACTATCAAATTTCAAATACCACTGTTGAGGTGCTTGTTTCAAGCCATATAAACTCTTCTTCAATCTATACACCAATTTCTCCTTACCTTTGACCTCAAATGCTATGGTTGTTCCATATATATCTCCTCCTCCAAATCACCATGAAGAAAGATAGTTTTCACATCTAGATGTTCCAAATGCAAATCTTTAGCAACCATAATACTTAAAATAGTACAAATAGAAGTCATCTTCACAACTAGAGAAAAAATCTCATCAAAATCAATCCCTTTTTTCTATGCAAATCCTTTTACAACTAACTTGGCTTTAAATCTTCTCTTACCTCCATCTTCCTCTTTCAGCCTATAAACCCATTTGTTTGGTAAAGTCTTTTTACCTGCAGGCAACTTACATAATTTCCAAATCTGATTTTTCAGCAAGGAGTCCATTCTTATTTCATTACAAACTCCCACTAAACCTTTGTATCCACCTGCATAGCTTCATCATACCCTTCTGGTTCACCAGCATTTGTTAACAAAATATAATACAAAGAGGGAGAAGACCTTTCAAGAGGTCTACTTAGCTTTGTTGACTGTCTAACATTAACTAGAGTTTGTGGTATTTCTTGTTGTTGTTGCAGAGCATGAGGAGCCATTGGAACATCATTATTTGGAGTATCATCCATCACCACATAATCCTTTTCTTTCTTCTCATGTTGCTAAAAATTATCTTTGTACAACACCTTCTCATTGAATACATCCCTGCTTCTCACAATTTTTAGATTTTCAACATCCTAAATCCTATAACCAAATTTATCAATGCCATATCCAACGAAGATACATTTTTTTTTATTTTGCATCCAGCTTGGTTCTATTTTTAGATTTTGCATGTGGAAATGCTTCATATCTGAAGGTTTTGAGAAAAGAATAACTCACCTTCTTACCTATCCATGCCTCCTTTGGAATACCACAACCCAAAGGAACTAAAGGACCTCTATTAATTAAATATATAGTGGTATTGACAGCCTTTGCCACATGTTTTAAGGCAGCCCAACATGCAATCTCATGCTTCTTACATGCTCCATTATTGTCCTATTCATGCACTCAGCCACTCCATTTTTTTATGGAGTCCTTGGAACCATTTTTTTCCTAAGAATTCTATTAAAGGAACAATAATCCTCAAATTATTTGCTGCAATACTCACCACCATTATTAGATCTGAGACATTTTAATCTTTTACCCATCTCATTCTCAACCAAGCTTCACCATTTCTTAAATGTTTCAAATACATCAAATTTATTCCTAAGAAAATAAATCCAAACCTTCCTAGTTGCATCATCTATGAATGTAACAAAATACCAAGAGCCATTGAGACAAGATACTTGAGTCGGTCCCCATACATCTATATGTACAAGCTCCAACTTTACATCTTTCTTTTGCTTCCAATCCTTGAGAAAACTAACTCTCTTTTGTTTGCCATACACACAACTTTCACAAAAATCCATATTAATACATTTCAAACCTAGTAAAACTTTCTTAGAATGAAGTACCTTCATACATTTTTTACTCATATGCCCAAGTCTGTTATGCCACAGTGTTGTCTCAGAACCTATAGCAACTGTTTCATTTTCTTCCTGCGAACCCGTAACAATTGTTCTTGAACCTGTTTATTTTTTCTCTACAACAACTAAAGTAGAAGGAACAATATGACTTATAACAAGATATAAGGTGCCTACTTTCACACCTTTTTCTACTATTAGGGCACCTCTTGAAACCTTCCAATTTTTATTATTAAAAGTAACTGTGCAACCTTGATCACCTAGCTACCCTGCTAAAATTAAATTCCTACTTAGCCTTGGAACGTGCCTTACCTCTTGTAGTAATGATCTTCCCATTTTGCAACTTAGTCTTAATTCTTCCCTTTCCAACAATCTGACAGAGTTTGTTATCTCCCAAATAAACTAGCCCAAAATCCCCTTGGACATAATCAAGAAAATAACTTCTATGGGGCATAGCATGAAATGAGGCCCCTGAATCTAAAACCCATGAATCATCAGCATTATCTAGGGAAAGAATCAAAGTATAATCTTCAGATTTATTACTTACCACATTTATCTCCTTATTGCCTTCTTGTTTGTCTCCTTTATTCTTTCGAGACCAGTAGTCTTTCTTCAGATGACCTGGTTTCCCACTGTACCAACAATCCTTCTATCCTCTGGGTTGGGACCTCTTCTCCTTTGATTTTCCTTGTGACTTCCCATGACCTCCAGAACCTTTTCCTCTCTCCTTTGGTCTGCCCCTACATTTTGCATTCAAAACACTACCTGATGTCAACCCTCCCGAGCTTTTCCATTGCATTTCCTTTCTAAAGATAACACCAACAACATCATTAAATTTCAAAGTATTTGAACTAGAGATAGAGTTACTTACAGCCATTACCAAGCTATTCCAGCTTTCTGGCAAAGAACTTAAAACCAAGAGAGCCCTCACCTCTTCATCAAATTTCACTTTTACAGAAATTAACTAAGTGGTAATCATATTAAACTCATTTAAATGATCTATCACAGATCCACCTTCAATCATTTTCAGATTAAACAAATGCTTCATGAGAAATACCTTATTTGAGGCTGAGGGTTTTTCATACAATTTAGCCAAAGCTTTCATCATTTCATTTGTTGTCTTTGCTTTTGTTATATTGAATGCCATAGATGGTGCCAAGCACAACCGAATGGTTCCTAATGCCTTTATATCCAAAAGTTTCTAATCCTCATCAATCATTGATGTCAGTTTCTTGGCTATTCCTTCCAACAGCCTCCATAAATCCTTCTGATAGAGATAATCCTCCATCTGCATCTTCCATAACTAATAGTTCTACCCATTGAATTTATCTACCTTCAATTTACCCTCGTCCACCATTTCCCCCACTTAACCTTGAGACTCTGACTCAACCGTGAGACCTTCCTACAGATAATAATCAAACACAACCATGTCTAATACCAATTGTTAGGAATTGCATGCAAAAGATATCAATTAAATGTAAATAAAGATTAAATAGAGGAATGAAAAATACACAGAAATAATAATAGCAAGAGACAATTTTTAACGTGGTTCACCCAATCTTGGGCTACATCCGCCAATAGAGAGTCTAATATTATTATCCAGCAAATCAAACTGATTACAACCAGCAATCCTTTTAACTCAATACCATTGCAAATGCTACAATACAATATCCATGGAAACCCTAACTCTTTGCCATTTTATCAAGACATATGTCAGTTACAAAATAGGGGTTTTTTTATGTCAGCCAATAGAAAATTAACTCCTAACGCATTTACAAAATAATAACAGTCATTTGATGTTTCAAGGGCACTGCCCCTCAACCTCGCCTTGTATCACGATAGGGAGCGCACCAAGGGTGCTGACTATGGACCCCACAAGGGGTACTTCCCCTTGACCCCGTCTTGGGGGCACTTCCCCCAAACCCCTGTTAAATAATTTGGGGGGGAACTTCTCTCATAAAAGTGAGGAAAATTTAACCTATGAGTCTAATTAGGTTCCATAGAACAACATCCCCTACATCTAATGTCTACATCACAATTTACATGGAATTAAACCTCCCTCATGCACACTCCTTCCTCCAATAAAATTATACATTATCATAGAATAAAACCTATGAACCTTGACCATCATATCTCTTGTAATGTATGTTACATAAAACAAAGATCAAGGCTGTATTCTAGTGCTCCTAATCTAGCCAGGTGCTTAACAAATGACTATAACTAGTCATTATTGGCCCTCTTGGTCAACACCTACATTGGCTAGATGATCTAATGTTGAATTCAACTTCCTTTTACAATGTTGAAAGATAATCTCCTCAATATTGGATTTAAGATCAACCACCTCTTTTGTATACCTGTTGAGCTTCCAGTTAAGACTCCTACCTTTACTTATGTCCTTAATCACTAATATTGAATCTCTTTTTACTACAAGCTAAGGCATCCTGTGAGAAGAAGCTATCGCCAAACTAGCTAATAGTGTTTCACATTCTATTTCATTATTATTTGTATCCCTAGGAAAAGAGAGCCTCCATACAGAAACTCCCCCCAAACAAGTTCCTATGAAGAAAACCCCTGCCTGCCAAACTTGCATTGCTTTTGGAGGCTCTATTTATAGAACTCTGTTGTAGATGTTGCATCATGCAAAGTGTGTATATACTAGGGTGTAGAGAGGTCTAAGACTAGATTGTTATAACACTTTCAACCGCCATCTGAATGTACACAAGTTTCAACTACCTATCAGAGTGGCTGATAGGGCAAATGAAGTGTTTAAAGCTATCAGGACCTCCAGGACCTCCCCATGTGCTAGGCACTCTAGCTCATACCCTCCCATTCCCCATGTCACTGCTTGAAGAGCACCATGACTCAAACTCTGATTAGCTTTCTATTTATTTTGTTTTGTCTCATTGATCTTCATGTATGTACGTAAATCATATACTTTTTGGCTGCTAGATGATATATCCTTAGCTCGCTTATGTAATTATTATCTTTTAATATTAATATATGGTATGGGTGGCTCCACCACCTTTTTCATTTAAAAAAAAGGTGGGCTATAGATTTAGCTATTTTTTCCTTATCCCAAATCTACTTCACTTTTCCTTCCTATTCTCCTCAATAGGAAAAGCAACTTGATTGCGTGTAGTATATAATGATCCTTTTAATTCTAAAAATGATTAAACAATTCTGTTCTGAAAATTTAGATGAATTATAAATAAGCTTGATAAGAAGAAGAGATGTTTTTTAATTGGGAATAGCTTAAACAGTCTGAGTTCTTATTTCCACTTTAGTGGAAGCCAAATCTGACCTAACAGTTAAAACTATTTAGTACGGAGTAAGTAAGGCTCTACGGTTACACGTGGCAGCAAATATTTATTACACTTAGTTTTTAATTTTTTCTCTTAGTTGTGGCCATTGTTTAGTTAAAGGGCATTTCTGATATAAATGAATGCTTATTGAGTGTCTTATAATCAAATATCTGAGAGTAGAGATGCTGATATTTATTAAAAAAAATATATTTATTGGTAAATGGTTAAAATTATATAGTAGTGACTTGGCAAGACTTTCCATTTATAAGGTTGAATTGGCTTTTAAAAGAAATTGGCTATATTTAATCTCTAAACTTTATTTTATCAGCTATGCAATATCCACCTATCCCAGCTGCTAAGGCATTAGATGACTGGTAGCCAGTAAGAGAACCTAAAATGGGTCACATGCTTAAATCCATCTTTGTCTAGAGCTACAAGAGCCAGGCAGTAAATATGCCAGACCTACTGAGGGTCTGCACAACCAACATTTTTGGCCAAATGATTTTAAGCAAGCAAGTTTTCACATCTGGATTATTAAGTATTCTACCTCATCTAGGCATCCAGTACGGACAAGGATATCTAGCAAGCAAACATAGTGATCTATAGTGTGTTCAATGCCATAAATGCTCTTCATAGAATTGAAGTAATCCCAACCTTCATCAATTAAGCCCATGTGGCTACACGCTGAAAGAACACCTACAAAAGTTATATGGTTAGGTTTCATGCCTACAACTTGGATTTTTTCAAATAGTTTAAGAGCTCCCCTTCCTAGCCCATTTTGTGCATATCCTACAATCAATGTTGTCCAGGCAACCACATCTCTTTCAAGCATTCTATTGAATATTGAATACTTTTTCTGCATCACCAATGGTTCCAGATCTGGAATACATGTTCAGTACACTTGTCATGCATTCTCTGTATGATTGCGTTTTGCATGCATATCAACAAGAGGAGTTGCAGCACAAACATCTGATTGGAATCCATACACCTCACCTCAAAAATATGATATATTAGGATATGTTCAACATAGATTTGTTGAAAAGGCGTTAAAAAATTTTAAGCAAATGCAACTCAGGTCAACATGCACTCTGACACATTAATTTATGCATTTTGTATGTTTTAGCTGGCAGATAACTCATTCACTTTCAAATTCTGGTCTGAATGGATGGCTTGTCAATGGTAAAACTCCGCTTGTTTAGAAACTTGAATTTTTGTTGCAACCATTTGCAGAGTTTTATAATTGCAACGTTTTCTACTACCATTGACTCAAAATCGTTTCAAGTAAGCTCTCTCATACTTTCTTGCTCATGGGACTAAATCTATTGATTTATAGAATTTTATCTTTTCAATATTCTTAGATATTTAGGAAAATAGCAATATGGCATATCTATTCATACTAAAAACTCTGCATAATCTACAACTCTAGGAAGATGAAGTTGAATCAAATCATGATGTTTTGTATGGCTATGGACTTTTCCATTTTTTTTTTCTCGATGGGAGCCATGTGCTTTGCCATGCTATTCATTGATTGGAACTTAAACCAAACAATGCATAAGTGTGTGTCTGCATACCATCTAAATTCTCCTGTATTCAAGTGATTGAAAATGTTTTCATTTGAATGAGAATATTATCATGATATTTGATGTTTCACAGTCAATTTTATTATGATTATAGATATCAGAAAGACAATTTATAGTTTTTATAGTCTATAATTTTCAGTTGTTTGATTTCAGGTGGAGCATTGGACCATTGATTTTAGAGGTTTGAAAACTCTAAAAACTAAGTTATTTCATATACAAGATGAAATTGCTCCCTAATAACAACCATTAGTTTTTTTCACAACATAAAGAATACAAACACATTATTACATTTAAAACTTAATTAATATAAAATAACAAAAGAGATCAAATCAATTAAAAAATAGCTATATTTACTCTAAAAACAAAACATAATTAATAATTTTTTTATAATTCAAAATATTAAAAACTTCTAGTGGTCAAACCTATCAACAATCTGAGGTGCGGATTGCACCCTCAAGTGTAATTTCTAATATATAAGACTTATTGCTAAGATTGCATAAACTCATTGATTTGTCAAGAAATTGATGACATTAGATGAGTTTATTGCCAAGATTGCATAAACTCATTGATTTGGCAAGAAATTGATGACATTAGATGTGTTCATTGCCAAGATTGCATAAACTCATGATTTGGCAAGAAATTGAACAAGAAACAGTCAAAGATGAAGCGTGGTGGCAGCACCATAGTTATTCCAAGGCTGAGAACCATATGGATTCTCGATGCAAATCCACTTGAATGCTTCTCCTGTATCACTTGAGAGTACAAGCATATACAAAACTCGACCCTGAATGCGATCCCATGTTTCCACAAAGATCTTGTGACCAACTGGTGTAGCCCAAATAGCACATAGAGGCCAATTCTCCGTTGGCAGAGGCCCTACAATTTTTAGCTCATCTCGGCTACAATCATACACAATCAATCCTCTTTTAGAAAAGCCATACAAGCACCCAAATGCACTTACGAACCAAAGAGATTCGTGGAGCCTGTTTTCCATAAATCCCCAAAGAGACTGGTGGAATCTGTTCTCTATAGTTTTCCAGCTTCTGTTGTAGGAATCAAAAATATGAATGCTTCTACTGTAGGAATATAAATGCGCAGAGGGCGGAAGCGTTATCACATAAAACTTGCCGTGAGCAAAAGCAGCTCTAGAGTGGCAGTCCACAGAGATGTTCAATTCGGGGAGAAGTTCCCACTTGTCCTCTTGCACATTGTAAACTTTAGCAGTGCGGATGGGATCATAAGACCTGTAAAACCCAGCCACATAAATCAGTTCTTCGTTCTCATCCGCTGCCCCAATAAATCTAAACCGACATTCATGCATCTCGGCACCCTCACGCCATTTGGAACAAGAAAAATCGTACAGCCATAAACAATTTCTCTTCCTTGTCAGGGTACCATTTGTATAGACACCAATGATCAAAACCAGTTTTTGTTTCACAAAACTGCAGTGATCGATGACTAAATTTCCACTTTCAAATGTTGAAGGAATGGGCGGAAGGCTTTTGCATGTCTTCTCCGTGGGGTCGTATACTGATACTCTGCCATCAAAGCGGTATATGTTCTCGATGAGACAAATGCGTTGCTCGGAAATCTTTGATCTTTTTCTTTTTTGATAAAACCAGGGGCTGTTCAATTCCGCATTCCAGCTTTTGCATACGAGCCGAAGTTTGTGATGAAAGTTCAACTTCACCCTCACCAGGCATTCCCTCCCAATGTCATCTGGAAGACAAGGAAACAAGGCTCCCATTGTAATGCAGCAACACAACTACCTGTATGAGTGAAAATTTGCCGAAGTTTATGAATCTTTTGGTTTTTTTAATTTTATCTTACTCAATCTCCTTATTAATAGGATGTATCTTTAATTTTAACTTTTTTTAGTTCAGGCCGACAAAGTTATTAATTCATTCAATTCTTTAGATCTCCCTTTTTCTTAATAGGATGTATTTTTGTTTTAACTTTTTAATTCACCTTAACAAAATTATTAATTCATTCAATTATTTAAATTTCCCTTTTTCTTTAGATATTATTTAAAAAGTTTAGATGGGCATTTTTCTTTTCATATTATTTAAATACTTTTCTTTTAACATATAAGTTTTACTTTAGATTTGCATATTTCTTTGTAAACATCCTTAGAGCTATAGCTATTAAATATATTTAAAAATGTTTAGATCTATAAGGAATGACATGGTTAAAATAATATACTAGTAATAATAGCTATAATATTTATTATTATTTAATTATTATAAACATTCTCTATAAAATGTAATAAATATAATAAAAAAAATTACTTAATAATAATTAATATTATTATAATTTTATATTATAATAATATATTTAATCTATAAATTATATTATATAATTAGTATATCTATATTTTAAAAATATATCTAAACTATGTCAAGATATCCTTCTCACCTATTTTTTAATCATTATTATTATAATATTATTTTTATGTTTTCCAATTTTTTTTTCATTTTTTCTAATTTCTTTTTCGGTTCCATAGTTTTTGTGAATATCTTTAGTTTTTTTCTCCTTAAACGGTTTCTAATTTTTTTGGGTTTTTTTTTTTTTGTTTTTTCCAAATTTTTATGTTTTTAATAAAGATTCTAGATTGGAATCTTATAAGTTTTCATAGAAATTCTAAAATCTTTTATCTCCAATCTGTGGTGTGAATGTAGAAATGCCTCTCAACATAATTATATGAATTATTATAATTATAATATAATATTATAATATAGATTAGATATATTATAATAATTTTAAAATATAATATATTATTAATTTATTTATTTGTAATAATTAAAATTATATAATATACTATATAATAATTCTAAATATAATTATATTATATATTATATTTAGAATTATAGTTAGAGGTTAAAATTAGGGTTAGCATTAGTGTTTAGGTTAGAGTTAGAGTTAATCTAATAATTAATCTATTTATTATAATTAGGGTTAGGTTTAGCATTACTGTTAGAATTAAAATTAGGGTTAGTGTTATTATTATATTTACAACCAAAATTATGGTTAAAATTATATTAAATGGGGTTAGATTTTGAAATATGGTTAGGTTGATTGTTTTGAGGCTTATAAAACAATGGTAAGTGTAATGTTATAGGAATCCTAATCCTAATCCTAACTCTAACATTATTATTATTATAATAACGTATAAATAATCAGGCTTATAATTATTATTATGATACGTTATTAATACCAACCCTAATTATAACTCCAACACTAACCTTGATTCTAATAATAGTTTTAACCCTATTTCTAACCTAAATCCTAACCCTAACCCTAATTATAATTCTAATTATAATTGAAATCCTAACCCTGACTCTTACCCTAGCCCTTAGTCTATTACTAAATCCAACCCTGATTCCAACCTTAACTCTAATCATAGTTCTATATATAGATATCAACATAAATAAACATTCTTGTTTTATTGTAACTATAACCCTGATCCTAATTGTAATTGTAATCCTAACCCTAATTCTACTTAAATCTAATTATAATTCTAATCTTGAGAAATCCAAGTTTGTACCCTAAACCTAACCTTAATTGTAAGATTAATCCTAACCCTAACTCTAATTCTAACCCTAAAAATAACCCTAATTATGTCCCTAAAACTAATTTTAACCCTAACCCTCACCCTAATACTAACCCTAACCATAACCCAAATTATAACCCTAATTTTAACCCTAACTCTAATCCTAACTGTAATCGTAACCTTAATACCATCCTTAACCCTAACCTTAATCCTAACACTAATTCTAACCCTAACACTCACCCCAATAAAAACCCTAACCCTAACTCTAATTGTAACCCTAATTTTAACTCCTAACTTTAATCATATATTCCATAACCCTAACTCTAATCATATAATTAAATGTAATCATAATTTTATCCGTAAGCCTAACCTTAATCCTAACACTAACTATAACTTTAATCCTAATACTAATGCTAACCCTAACTCTAATTGTAGCCCTAACAATTATCCTAATTGTAACCCTAACTCTTGCCTCAATACTACCCTAATGCTAACCCTAATTTTAACCCTAATTTTAATTCCTAACTCTAATCCTAATGTAATCCTAATCCTAAATGTAATGCCAACCCTAACTCTAATTCTAACCCTAACTTTGATTGTAATCCTAATCCAAATTCTGACCCAATTTTTCTAATCTTTCCCTAACCCTAACTCTAACCCAATTTTTTTAACTAATCCTAAGCCTAACCCAATTTTTTCCCAATTAAATCCTTATTTTTTGGAAAAAAATATATATTTTGTCTTGTGAGATTATTGTTCTAACTCTAATACTAACCCTAACACTGATTGTAATACTAATCCTAATTCCAACCTAATTTTTCAAATTTTTCCCTAACCCTAACTCTAATCCAATTTTTTTAACTAATCCTAAGCCTAACCCAATTTTTTTGCAATTAAATCCTTATTTTTTGAAAAACAATTATCTTTTGTTTTGTGAGATTATCGCCAAGAAAATTTTTTGCTTGTGATACTTTGTAATGTGCTCACACTATGCTCTGCCAAAAATGCAATGATGGCATTATGATTTGTGTAGTTATCTTTCCCTTCATATGTTGTGCACCATTCCTATATAGTTGTGCTTCCTTTTAGAGCCTCTAGGCATTACTTCTTCAACCTCTGCCCCATATTCTATAGTTGGGTGCACCTCTTATTTGGTCTATGTAGAAGCTTTGAAGTGCTTGCTTCATAGTGGTGTCTTGTTTTAGAGGACTACACAATGTTTGTGTACCTATGGCTGTGTCATTTTTGCCAAAGCTTTATGCTATATATTTCAATGGTGGCTTGTGGGTTTTTCAAATGGTGTGCTAGAGTTTTCCCTTTGGCCATGCCATTATCTACAACTCTTGCATCCAATTTTCAGCACCTCCATTAGATTTTGAAATGGATGAATTATTTATTCAACTTGTATTCATCTTTAAAAGATGTGGATCATTATCTTGGTCTGCCATGATTTGAAGTTATGCTTTGTTCTCACTAGATGGATCCATGCCTTGAATGGAAGTGTTAGTGTTTTTAAAAAACTCTTTGAAAAGCCTACACTCCATTTGAAAATTGGCACGCTCGATTTGCCTAAGCATTTTTTGTTATGGCTATGCTATTTTTCATGACACATTTGATATGCTAACAATGTCTATGTTCATCTAGGTGGCCATTAAAATTGATCATTCTACCCTATCTCCATATTACTCATGCTTTAATTAATATATTCAATAAGACTAAGCAATGTGGTTGTTTGTTTCTTGCTGGTGCCACCTTTATCTTTTCCTACCTGAGAACCTTATTTGTTGTGGAGCTCTGCCCCATACCATGAATGCTTGAGCCAAAACTCATAATGGCAGTGCTATCCATTTGAAATGAATATTGAAGGGAAAACCACAACTATCAATAGTAGTGCCCCATTTCTATTTTATGTACAGATATATGTTGGCTGCTAGAACTAAATTGCACTTTGTCTTGGAGATGCTATGTATCCTTCATTTCTACACTCTGGAGATAATTGTGCACTATTCAAAAAATTTGCATTAGAGTTTTGTAGTATGTATTGTATTTATGAAGATGATTGCATGGTTTTAACCTTCTCAAATCCTAATACATAAAAGTTTAAAAATAAAGTGTCTGGATAGGGCACTATAGTTTTTGGTGACTTGTGGGGAAGTGTGGTCACACACATTGAACTCCAGATGAAATGCCTTCACTCCATTGGGCATCAGAGTGAACATGGAGAGCTTCAAAGATCAAATTGAGCATAAAGCTTGATATCATGGAACTCAATGAGAGTAGTTGGGATGATTAATGTCTTTGAATATGCAAACATCTACAATCAAAACTCATGTAGAACCAAGCTAATTCAAACTCTCAAGCATATCCTCTGAAATTTAAACTGAACCACTATCATTATGCCAACACTATATCTACCACTACCTCTGTTATTGTTCTTTAAAAAAAATTGAAGGAAACACAAAATCAATGGCATTATAATGTTAGAGACCTAATTTTATGTGTGCCATTAATTTAGTTTAACATAGCTCTCCCACAACCCTAAATTCTATTAGAGTCTTGCATTTGCTGGTATAAAAGCAAATGCATGGACTAGGAGGATTAGATCATTACACCACAACATCATCCCACTTCATTACTAGAAAATCTCAATTTTAGGAAAAACAATAAAAATCCCAATTCTCTGGTCTCTATAAACATTAATTGAAGAATGGTATAATAATACCAAGATGACAAGTTTGCAGTTAAACTACAAAACCCATCATCTCCATGCATTAATATTGGTTGAAAAACGGTGAGATTGGGTAGCCATTTATACAAAATAATCTCACTAAGAAAGAAACATTTCTCACAAAAGTAAAATTGATGTGTAACAACATCTCTGGTTGTTCTAGCCTTTACAAAACATTATGGGAATAGAGATGGACACCAAAATAGATTGATAATATACCAATGAGGTATTGATATCTGGAAAGCTTGACTTGACTAATCTAGATATTGCCATGGCTTATATAGGGAAGCTCATAAACCAATCAATCCTCCACAATCTAAATTTGAATTCTATAGCAGACTGATAAATCATATTAGTAATAGTAGTAGTAGGCTCAATTTTGTATGATATTTACATTTAGAGAAATAATTGAAAATAGAGAGGATTTAAGAGATGGGGAAAGCTTTAAACTACTTTCCCTCTAGATGATTCAGTAGTTGCTCAAACACAGTGATCTGACAGGGTATTGTGAGCAAGCCAGTGTGGTTGTATCCAAACTCCTCCTTGGCCTTGTCTAGCAGAGCTTTAAATTGTGGGCTACTCAAATAGGTGGTGGGGATTATAAAGTGCTTCCTTTCTTCTCTACCAACATGAATAGCCATGTAACCTCTACGCACATATGGAGTAGGGGAAAATGAAGGGTTTGTGCTATATACACAAAAGTATCCACATGGATTGTTTGATGATGAGCACCACTTATTTATCAGCTGCCTAAACTTAACAATCTAACTATTCTTGTCCTCCTTTTGCATCTCCATTCTCAGTGTTGTTCACCTCCTTCCTTCTGATCTGCATATTTCTTTGTAAACATACTTAGAGTTATAGCTATTAAATATATTTAAAAATGTTTAGATCTATAAGGAATGACATGGTTAAAATAATATATAATAGGGTTACAACTTTTAAATCTATGTAAAAATTTTTACATGTATAGATGGTTAAAATGAACATTAGCATTTGGGTTAAAATAATACTAGCATACCTATATTTAAAAAATATATCTAGAGTACGCTGAGAAATATCCTTCTCGAGGCGCCAAATGTTAGGATGATTAAACTAGCATAGATATTTTAAATACATCTATCTAAAGGACACCAAGAGATATTAGTCTGGAGACACCTATATTGAAATTGTTATGGAGAATAGATAGGCGTATCAAGTCTGATATTTCTCAACATCTTTTAGATAGATGTATTTAAGATATCTATGCTAGTAGAATCTGCAATGCAACATGCAAACTGTTAATTTAGCATATTGTTCTTGTGTTTGTATAAAGTATCACTATCCTTTGCAAATAAGGAATCCTATCATATTCATTGAAATTTATAATATAAATTCCATTTACTGAACATTATTGAAGCATTTCATATTCTTTCAAATGTGCAACGAACATATTATAATATAATTAATGAGACATATTATATTTATCCAAAAATATAATGTCAAGATATTTAAGGAGTAATTAGAAATTAATAGAAGAATTATATCTGATAATGTATATGTTACATAAAATTATTATATTTCTAAATATTTGAGTCTTTCTTCCTTAGATTTCCTTTTCGAGAGCTGCTTGTTTGTTTTCATTTCTCATAACGATCATATGAAAATGGCAGTGAGATTCTAAGTTCAGCAAGGACTTAAGTAGCACACATGATACAACAATAAATGTTAAGCGTGCTCTTTCTCTCGCTCTTATATCAATTGTTGCCTTGGAAAGAATCAATCATTGTGATTTGTGGATTGTTAGTGCCCAAGCCAATCTTAAAGGCAATTGATGTGTGTGTCCCTTTTGTATTGGTGAAATTGAAATTAAATTTGGAGATGCATCTTCAAATGGAATTCCAAACTAATTTTCAAATTCGACCATAGCATATGTTGGTGAATCTAGTGGGGCACTTCCAGGTTTGTATATTTTATTTTAAATATATCCTAAAGCTCCATTTACAAGGCTTGCTTCTAACTATAGATTAGAGGTTAGTATGACCCTTGCATCCTTAGAAATTAATAATTCAACATCCAATTCATCATTCTAACGTCCTACTGGATTAGTACTCCCTTCTTTGGTTGCAATGCTAAGGGCTATCGGTCTTCTCAATGAATACAATTTTCTTCTATTATGGTTATGTACATTATCATTTGTTGAAAATAGATAAATATGATTATCAAACTCTTCCCTAACTGTTGGATGCAATGCAACATATGTTCTTGTCATCAATAATTTCTAATCATCAATTGTTAGATGTGCATTTCTAATATTTGTGAGTAGTTGGTGAAACCTTTGTTGGTCCTCACTTTCCCCTATATGTCTGAACACCTTATCCAAAGTAACAACTATCTTAAAATTCCCATAGTAATTTTGTATGTACATTTCTATCATATAGTGGTTAGTTACTAACAGGAGGCAATTGTCCTGAATCTCTTACCAAAATGATTGATCTTCCTCCAAAACTCAAGTTTGCTTTTTTAGGAAAAGTTAAATGGCATAGTCTTGAATCAATAGTTTGTAGCAAATTTTTGTTCAATAAGGCTCATTTCATTAATTAATATGTATTGTATATGTTGGATTTCTTCTTGAAAACTTGTGAGTCTTGTCCCTTTTAATTCAACAAAATCTATAAGTGGAATTCTCAGTATTGAATGGATTTTTTAAGTTTGTAAATATATTATTTTTATCCATAGGGTGATAGATTTTAAATATATTTTAAAAAGTTTAGATTTATCAGTAATTCATTGAAATGAATGAAGTACAGAGATATCAACTACAAATCTATGTGTACTCAATAGAGCGAGATAACAATAATAATCATGTAACAACATAAAACATGAACAATCAAACCACAGAGTAGCTCTATTGTTAAATCCTGTGATCTTCATGATGAGTGTGATCTCATATTTACATAACAAGACTGCTTGGATGCTTTGAGGATCGAGTTTTTTTTATGATGATCAAGTGATAAAATTCTGAAAATAAAAATGATAGAGTAAGGTTACGATTCAGAAGTGTTGTAAAATGACAAAAGAAATACATGTATATATAGTTTTCATGGAAAATAATGACTGGTTGAGATTGAAAAGAACTCAAATATGATCAACAACTTAGAATTCATGAGACAACAAGAAAGAGAAAAATAAGGAATCATATCCATAAATCAAGGGATTTTAATGAGTGAACTAAAGAGTTGACTTGAAAATTTAGGGAAATTGATTTGAGATGACTAAGTTAAGTCCCAAAATAGGAGGAATTGATTTGAGTTACATTCAAAAATAATGGAAATTGATTTAAGAACTCAAAGTCAGATTTGGAGAGGTGCAGGACAAATACATATGTGTTGAATAAATAATAATATTTTATTATTATTATTTGTCATTCACACATGTGTGAGAATAAGATATTTTTGGAGGAAAAAAAATAAGATATTTTATTGATTTCAAAAAAAGCAACGTGAGATTTGAGTTGAATAAATTTGATTAACATATTTTGAGAGAGAAATTAAATAATTTTTTTTATTTGACTTTAATTTGACTTGAGAAGTGGAATAATTAAATAATTTTTATATTATTTAATCATGAGAGAGGAATAGTGAATGGCGTGAATGAGTGGAAGGAAGCGTGGAGATGCAAATGATGGTAAAGAGAAGGGCAATGGGCACACGAGACAAACATATGAGAGAGCGTGAAGGAGGGCATTGGACGCACAGTGCAAAGGTAAATCAAATTTTGGCTCGTAGGGTGAGGTAGAGTCTGCGGATAAGGGCTTCGATCACCTTCCATAGAATAATTAGGTTTAAGTAAATAATTAATATTATTTAATTATTTAATCAATTAAAAGAAAATCCAATGAATTACAAGAGATGATCGATAAAAGGGCAAAATAAGAGCTTATGTTAATATTGGGTGTCTACAATAGCTATTAAATATATTTAAAAATGTTTAGATTTATAGGAATGACATGGTTAAAATAATATATAATAGGGTTACACCTTTTAAATCTATGTAAAAAAGTTTACATGTACAGATGGTTAAAATGAACATCAATATTTGGGTTAAAATAACACTAGCATACCTATATTTAAAAAATATATCTAAAGTATGTCAAGAGATATCCTTCTTGATGTAGGAGCATTCGGGTCCACAAGCAATCCTCATCAACTAGAAAGATTTCTTTATTTTCTTGCTTGTTTGTTTTCCTTCTTGTTTTGCTGCAAGAGTTGATGATCAAATTTCTAGAGAATTTTCTAAGGATGCTTGGCCAAGTGTTGACTTGATCTTGAAGAAGATCCAAAAAGGTGCTCACATTTCAATTTTGGTGACTGAGCTAAATTGGACAAGCTATACAAAAGTGGAACTTTCAGTGTCAACATGATATGTGGGACTTTCCCTACCTTTAGGATATATGCAGATGACCCTTGAAATCACACCTATCCAAGTGATTATGTCATCTTGTTAAAAAGATAAACGGGTGTCCAAAATTCCAAGTTCTGTGAGATTCTAAGCAAAATTGAGCAAGTTATGCTTAGGCAAAACTTTGGTCTACAATAGGATATGGAAAACTTTGGTTTGCAATAGGATATATTCCGTTGACCCCAAAATCCCCACAATATTCATTTGACCCCAAAATGGCCACAATATCTAGTTGACCCCAAAATCCTTGCAATATCCAGTTGACCCCAAAGTCCTCGCAATATCCAATTGGGTCACTTTTTCCCACAATATCACGTTGGGTCACTTTTTCCCGCAATATCACATTGGGTCACTTTTTCTTGCATTATCATGTGGGGTCACTTTTTCCTGCAATATCCTGTTGGGTCACCTTTTCCTTCTTTTTTCACTCGAAAGCACCCAAAAAGTGACAAAATTGGTTTTTGACGGCCCATATGGTCAATCCAAGAGTCGTTTAATGACTGAAAAGTGTCCTATTCACATGATGAATGTGGTGGCCACATCAAATACCTATAAATAGGGGAATTTCACACTAAAAGAGAGGGACTTCTTTGTAGTAAGTTTTTGGCTTCTGCTGAAAGATTGTTTTGGGTTTTCATAAGAAAGCTAGGTTAGTCTGATCTTACTATTGGAATGATTGTAAGGCTTAGGCCAAGGCATGTATGAGACCATTGTACTCCTATTATAATATTTTCTATTGCATCTAAATAAAGAGTTGTTTGTTTCATTTTTGTGTGTTGTTAATTTTCTACTTGGTTTAGTAGCTTGTCAAGGCCCTTGGACCTTGATTTGCATCAAGTGGTATCAACGCCAAGTTTGGAATTCCTTGAGGTTGTGGGATTGTTGTGCAAGGGACACTAAGGAAATTGTTGTTGGCAGAGTGAAGAGAAATCCTTGCAACTATAGAGGTTCTGCAAACATGGTACACCGAGAAAGAGGAAGAAGATGAGCTACTCCAAGAGTTGGAGATGCAACATTGGTAGAGATGCTGAGAGGCATCACAACTAGGCTAGATGCAATAGAAAGAACACAACACAGAGGGGTAATTGTAGAGGATGTGAGTGATAATGAGGAAGAAGTTAGTGAAGAAGAAGTAGAAGAAGGAGAAGATAGATATGTGAGGAGGTTTCTGAGTGCAATGACAAAGACTGCCAGTAAACTCTGTGTAGAGTTACCTAGTTATAGTGGTAGTTTGAAACTAGATGAGTTGATAGACTGAATTTTATAGATGGAAAAGTATTTTGAGTTAGCATCTATTGAAAACCCTAATAGGGTAAAACTTGTAGTTGCAAAGCTAAACCGACATGCATCTTTGTGGTGGGATCATGTGCAAGTTGAGAGATAGAGAAAAGGAAAGGAAATATATATTAAAACCTAGGAGAGGATGTTAAGTAAGTTGAAGGAATTTTTTTTGCCTATAGACCATCGGATAACCATGTTTAAGATGTTGCAGAACCTCAAGCAGATGGAGAAAAGTGTGCAAGACTATACTAAAGAGTTTTACAGAATGAACATTAGGGCTAGTCACATTGAAGATGATGCGTGCATATCAGTTGTAGAGATAAATTTTTGTAAATCTGATTTATAGCTTGGATTTGAGAAAATGTCAGAAATGGATCATTGTAAGGTGCCATTGTTAAACAATGGTGTCAAGTATTACAATAAGTGCCCCAACTACAAATTAGACCTGCGTAAAGCTACTGAAAAGGGCTGTCCTATCAAAGAATTGAGCCTTGTCACTTTGGTTGTTCTCTGGAATTGTAACAACCTCCAGCTATCCTTCTATTGTTAAAAAAACTTTGTTATTTTAGCTATACTGCTTTTGATTTATTCTTCTATTGATAAAATTTGCGCGTTTGTGTTTTTTTTTTGTTTCTGGTTTTGCAACTAGCAAAGGGTTTTTAATAACTTTGGTGTTAGGTGCTAATGGCAATTATGAGCACAATTACATTAAAAATAATTCTAACTTAAATTATGATGCTCTATTTTACTACCTTATTTAAGATTTCTGGTGCTAGTAAGAAGATTGAAAGAAAATGTGTATGGATTTATGTGTTAGCTTCACTTTGTTATTTTTTAATAATTTGGTGAAGGAATAGGGCCATTGATTTTTTAAAAATAAATGTTGACCACCTGTTACTGAAATTCATTAGGTAGCCATAGGTGACTATTTTTAAATGGAATAATAATATCATAACATACATGTGCCTTTTCCCAAGTCAGTTCACAAACCCAGTGTCCTGGTGACTATATTCGTGTAACATCCTGCCCCGCGAACCCCGAAGGGTAAGGGCCAAAAGAGGACAAGATAATTTTTTTTGACATAAGTAGATAACATAACTAGATATGGTTGTCGATTTGATAGATCGACAACATTCATGGCCACACATGGCCGAATGCACATCCCAGAGGAGAGGACTAAATCACTCTCCAGATAAATAGTAATACAACTACATCCATTTTAAACACCAATTTAAATATTCCTATATCCCATTCTAGATATAAACATGAATCTATAAACATCATAGTACAAGCAGATCTGATACCCACATCAGAATCCGTAAGTAAAATAAGAACAACACATATCTTCTCATTACTATAATTTACATCATCTCTCACAAGCGAGTACAAAATTACATAAAGGAATATACAAGAACAATGCCATAGCCATGAATGATAAAATAACTAAATTGGTACAGGACTGATAAAGTAACAGAAAGAAAGAGAACATCTTCATGCTAGTGCTCTGATAACCTATTCGTCGGTCCCCAATAGTGGTGGCAATGCTTCCCAACCATGTAGACTCATAAGAGACCACCCCACCATGCTCGGAGGTAGTCACAAAGCCCAAACAAAAGAATACAGGAAAGGGTATACATGATGGCCAACACTCACATCAATCATGGAGTAGACATGGAAAATAGTGCATAAGGCCAAAGTCAACACATAGAGATGTTCATCAATATAATGTCAGGTGCTACTCACAACTACAAAGGTACAAGACACTAGGGTGTCACGTAGAATCAATCATGCCCAAGTCAACGCTCCGCAGATGGATAACTCGATGTCTCACAGAGGGATATGCCTTCTTGTATGCATCCTTAGCCTTTACAAGCGCTCAAGGCCATGCATGAGGACTTAATATCCTAGACCTAAGCTCATCTCATTTACCCAAGTTGGGTATATAAAACCCAATTAAATACAACTATGGTATAGATCTGTAGGAAAATTATTTTTTACTCTTCTAAATGACAAATCTGTAGGATTAGCCATTCTGTGATTATCCTCTGACACTACTCTATAGTTAAAAACAAGAATTCTACACAATATAGGGTTGTAGTCATGTTGTATATTAGTAAATATGTGCGAAGTCAGTGTGAATGATCCTTGTCATTCTAAATTTCATTGACTAGTAAGCATTTTTTTCTTTAGATGATTGTTTTACTCTAGAAGTGGTGATCTTTCATTGCATGACATTCTCAATGCATTTTTAATTTACCAACATAGACCATGGACAACAGTCAACACTAATTCTGTTACTACTCTCTATTGGTCTTATGCCATAACTCATGTTTATGTGCCATGAAACAAACTTAAATCACTACTGTTCTAAACTAGAATTCAAGTTGTGAAAACAAAAGTTGAGTATACATGAAATTAAATCTGGTACAACAATCACACTAATGAACACAACCCCAAATATATTCTAGACCAACATTATAAAACTCACGGAAGTAATGGGTACTCACAATGTTGGATATGCACAAAGTGGATTGATAGATGACTCTAGAACTTCCATGCAACTACTATTGGAAGGTGTAAATCCATACTACACAACCTTTGACCACTTCCTCCCTACCTATACCAAAATGGAGGCTTTTAAAACAGGGTAGGGACATCCATCAAAGCATAATAGAAGAGGAATTTTTGTCAGATGTTATAGTTACAAGCACCCTAGTAAACATGTATGCAAGTTGTGGAAGTATAGACAAGGTACATGAATTGTTTGAAAAAATGCCTCAAATAGGCATCATCACATCTAAAACAATGACTACAAGATTTGTACAAAATGGATTTAATCCTTAGAAACTTTTAAGAAAATGCTACTGGCACGTATAAAGCCAAATTCCACTCATTTTTCCAGCATTCTCCCTGCCCGTACCAAAATGAGAGCCTTTGAAATAGGGTATGGGCATTCATCAAAGAATAATGGAAAAGGATATTTTTGTGAGATGTTGTAGTTGTAAATGCCCAATATATGTGTATGCAAAAAGTGGAAGTATAGACGAGGCATGATCTATTTGACAGAATGCCTCAAAGCATGCAGTCTCATGGACTACATAAATTGCACAATATACACATAATGGATTTGTTGAAAATTTTTTAGAACTTTTAAGCAATAGCAACAGGTGGCTATAAAGCCAGACTCCACAACCTTAGCTAGCATCCTTGCCGTCATGCCAAAATGGGAGTGATGGAACATGGTATGGACTGGACATCCAACAAAGCATAACAAAAGGGGAATTTTCATCAGAAGTTGCGGTTGCAAATGCCACGATAGACAAGTATGCAAAATGGGAAGCAACACAAGGTACACAACTGTATGACAGAACATCTCAAAGAGATGTAATCTCAATGAATGTCCTAATGGCAGAGTAGATAAAAAATGGGTTTGTTGCAAAAGCCTTTGAAAATTTTAAACAAATAGAACTTGCGTATGTAAAACCAGATTCTTCAACCTTACATAGCATAAGAAGGTTTAGTTTTAAAAGGTAGTAATGGGGTCTCAGTTTTTTGTGCTTAATGTAATGACAGCTATCATATTTTAGTTCTTTTTATGCTGGAAAAAAAAAACAAGGAACTGAGGCATATGCCTCTGTATATTCTCACTCCCCTGCATCTCACCTCAAATCTTGCACATTGATATGCTTGTCTGAGTATTTCTGGTCTCTTCTTTCATGTTGTCCCTCTCTGTGTGCCCTCTGCTCCTTCAGCAAACCCCAGCTCTATTGCTCCCTCAAAACGTGGTCTATGTTTTTTTGTTCTTTCCTCCCAAAAACAAAGAGTCTCTCTCCACATGCGATTGACTTTCCTTTTTTTTTTTTATAGATATTTTCACTCTTAACTCCTACACCCTCTTCCATCTGCCCCTCGAGATATTTTCTTCCTGCATTTAAGATTTTAGGCATTGACCAAGTGAAAGGAGGGTGATCTACCCTATAGCATCCTCCATCATCCATAAATTCACTCAATCCAAAATATATTTTCTCTGCAATAATAACTACCTCACCAAACTATGAATATGGTGACGTTACATCCTACCCCCTAGGACTAGGCTTACTCTTGGAAGCCTGCACATGCTAAGATGCATCCAAAGCACACACTAGTGAATGAAATTCAATACAATAATAAAATCAGGTTATCACATGCACAAATACATGCAATACGTCACCGAACAAGGGTAAGGAATAGGCAAGGCACTCTTTCCTACAAAATATACATTAGCATAAAATAATTTTCTCAAATCAAAAGAAAGAATGATGTCAAGGAAACCACATCGCACAATTAATGGAAACCAAGGAGAAAAGCCTTAACCACCGCACTGGCAAACTACACATGACCATAGGGGGCAATCCAGACATTACCATTAGATAACCGGATGATATGACAACACAAGAACACTGCACTAGCATGGTACAATGGCTAGGGTAGGGAATAGGGCTCGTGACTATCTTCAGTAACTACCATTGGGGAAAACGAGTACGCTCAGGCCTGTGTATCTAGGCGAAGTTGATACTCAGTACCTACAACACTCCAAGCACACGTGAAAGCACATGTGCATATGTCATATAATAGCCGAAGCATCAATGGAGATCAGGAAGAGAGTCATGACATCGTAAGCCACTCAGATATGAGTGTTACGACATCATCCCTTTCCTATCCATGATCATCTAAAAGTAATGATATCAGTATATAAACATATAAGCATGTAATCCAACATGATAACCAATCATGTCAACATCATAATAGTATTGGAATCCATCAAGGAAAATCAACAACCATCAATTTGCACATATATACTAGCATAAACCCCACAATTTTCTCATAATTTGCAACAAAATGCACTTTCAAGACATCAAATTTTCAATTCTCTAACTTTTCATATGCAGCTATCTATAAAATGGAGCATACATACACACATATACATAATTTCAATATCTAATTTCATAGCATGCATGACATCTCTTTACATATAATGCAATACTTTGTCACTTTTCAAAGCATAATGATGCAAATTTTGTTCTCATCTATATTTTAATATGCAACTACATATATGACAATTGTACCACCTACATATACATACATACTCATACACATCACAAGGCTACATATGGGTTCACGTGGATGTCGTAGTACCATCCATATCCAAAATATCCATGAGTCCATAACCAATAACTATGTCCAATATCTAAAACCATGTGTCTTGATGGTATTAACCCACCTAGTGAGCCATCCATACAAGCCACAATGACATATCTCTTGTTTGTGTAAGGGTTTTAACCGCTAAGAGATAGTCAAGCAATAGGAAGGTAGTGAATTAGAGCTTAGAACAACTCACACATACCCCCATCCTCAAGGATTTCCCTACGTCTACTTCCTTGTAAACACTCAAATGGGTGGATCTCACCATACCCGATGAGGAATAACATCACAACACAAAACCAACATTTGAAAACAAAAAGGTCAATTAGTTTAGCCACCAAAATATATATAAGAAAGAGTAAAGCTCAATTTCAACAATAAGGTAAGAAAATGCGCATAGTTTCAACAATAAATCAAATGTACCCACAAGAGTTACCTGTCACTAAAAATCATTCGTGGCTAAACCAATACAAGCAAGATAACTAAGGTGCTAGTTCACACAAGCAAAGTAAAAGTCACCAATAACTGAAAAGAAGATTCACAGCCTTCAAAATATACACATTACAACACTACATGACTATTTCTAGCCACCACTCGAGGAAGGAGGGAAATAAGCGTGAATGTCTCAACAATCCTTCATGTGGGTGCAGCCTACTCACGCAACCCTCACATGGAAAAGTTAGTGTGCTGGCCACCCAAGTCACATAGCTCATGTGGCACAACCGCACATGGTATACTCCAAGCAGAGAAAGCACGCAAGTCGAATACCACATGGCAATGTCCTACTCATAGGAACATCCCACATAGTGTGTACCCACAAAGAACACACATGCAGTAACACACTGAGCCAGAGGTGCACATGGCTAGTTTCCACTCGCATGCCAACTGATCAGAATCAAGGCCCTCTTGAGTGAACCCTCTTCTCTGTGCGAGCAACCACTCCTCTCAGCACAAGTAGGAACACAACATATATACTACGCCTTCACACATCTAGGTACGTGGCATCGTGTCGTCGAGATCGGCTCGCTACCATCAGCGACATGACATCCTCACCAACACTGTGTCAGAACACCAGTGGGGGGGTGGCATCATATCTAAAACAATCACATCAGGGTAAGATCATAGCTGTCATAAGTGCTCATACCACAAACTAAAATCATCCTCAAGAACTGAGGGGATTAGGCTAACACTGTATGAACCAAGTATCTAGTCCATTAATAAGGGGAAGTAGTGAGTACTTTCCTCAGAGGTTGAAATGATCACCATCATTTCACGTTGCCATTATGCATACTCTGTGCAATTCCCTCCCAAAGAACTTTGTTGCTGCTACTACCCTCCACATATTGATCTATCAACAACCCTTGGGTTGGCAGTCAATAGGGTGACAACAAAAAACACATACATGTTATGGTTTTCTCCCGTACACATAATCCATACATATCCTCCATGGATGGGTACATAGTATCACCATCCTATGGGCCCACATCTCAAGCACTGGTTAATCACAACACTCAATAGGAATACATCAATAGATGTTCACATAACAGGGAATACAATCACAATTTCTCTTACCCAGGTATAACCATAGCCCACATATGACTATGCAACATGATGCAAAATATACAACTTTACCCAATAATAAGTACTCCCAAACATCCATACCAATTTTCTCTTTTCACAATTGCAACTCATTACTTGCAACATCATAAATTCACTTTGCACTTCTATCAACATAACACAATAGTGTATGAACATGTATAGCATCATCACTATCACTTTTACATCAATGCATAAACATAGTAACATTTTTCACAACCACTATTACAGTCACTTCTATAATCACATAATGATATACATCTCATAATAAAATATAATGCAACATCATGTCACAATAATACCATTCCTTCACAAGAAAATTGAATGCTAATAACATAATGAAATGATTTTTGTTTAAGGAACTCTAATCCATTCCTTGTGTTCACAACCATACATATAAGCATAAGTAACCATGGTCGCGTCAATGGCATTCGATTGTTCACTCAAAGCAAGGTATGCAACATTCCTATTTCCCTACATTAAGTATTTTCAATTTGCAATAAAGTACAAGTGTTCACCTATATGATCTCATTAAAAATCACAATGCAATAGAAGAGATGAAATTTTATCAACAAGATATATTCACAACAATTACTGTTCTCATGTAACTCATTAAATAAGGAGGCACTAATAAACATGTAATCACTTTCATTTACATAACCATAATGAACATAAGTTATTCTTCACTAATTCTTTTACTTATTGCAACTTTAACATACTAATTAAATCTATAAGCCGTCAATCTAACATCTTGTCAATTATTAACGACTAAGAAGAGGAGAGAAAGATATGTTTCATCTCAAGTCAAGACATTACATGCCATCCAATATTCATCATATGTAAACATGAAAATTCTACTAAGGGATAGTTTAAGGCACCATTAGTATTCCAATGACTTCAATATGTTATCAAGGGTGATAAATGGTACCAACTCAAGCACATTAAGAGGTGATAAGAAAAATCAACAATCATCCAACACTTACAAGAGAGCATGGAACAATCAAACTAATTTGTCCACAACTACGAACAGCTACATCCTATCATGCTTTACATCTATAGCACAAAGCTTACAAGAGTAGTCCAAACAAGGGTATTTAGGCAATCTATGTTACCTTTAACCCACAAACATATAGGACTCAACACTCTAGTCACACTGAGTAAGGTAAGGTCAAGGAGGCTATTTCCTCCACATTTCTAAAAAAATTGGGTTGTAACTTAACCCACTAATGCCAGGCTAAGGCATGAAAGCAATCAAGACTATAAAGACAATATAACAAGCCCACATATGCCAAACACAGGGAAACATAGAAGGCTCAAGTATGCCAGAGCTCCCAGTGTGTAAACATGGGCTTTGATACCAGATGTAACATCCCGCCTCGCGAACCCCGAAGGGTAAGGGCCAAAAGACGACAAGATATTTTTTTTTGACCTAAGTAGATAACATAACCAGATATGGTTGTCGATTTGATAGATCGACAACATTCATGGCCACACATGGTCAAATGCACATCCCAGAAGAGAGGACTAAATCACTCTCCAAAGAAACAGTAATACAACTACATTCATTTTAAACACCAATTTAAATGGTCCTATGTCCCATTCTGGATATAAACATGAATCTATAAACATCATAGTACAAGCTGATCCGATACCCACATCAGAATTCGTAAGTCAAATAAGAACAACATCACATATCTTCTCATTACTATAATTTACATCATCTCTTCCAAGATAGTACAAAATTACTTAAAGGAATATACAAGAACAATGACATAGCCATGAATGATACAATAACCAAATGGGTACACGAATGATAAAGTAACAGAAAGAAAGAGAATATTTTCAAGTTGCTGCTCTGATAACCTGTTCGCCGGTCCCCAATAGTGGTGTCAATGCCTCTCAACCATGTGGACTCATAAGAGACCACCCCACCATGCTCGAAGGTAGTCACAAGGCCCAAACAGAAGAATACAGGCAAGGGTAGACATGATGGCCAACAATCACATCAATCATGGAGCATACATAGAAAACAGTGAATAAGGCCAAAGTCAACACATAGAGATGCTCATCAATATAATGTCAGGTGCCACTCACAACTACAAAGGTACAAGACACTAGGGTGTCACGTAGAATCAATCATGCCCAAGTCAACGCTCTGCAGATGGATAACTTGATGTTGCGTGGACGGATAAGCTTTCTTGTATGCATCCTTAGCCTTTACAAGCGCTCAAGGCCATGCACGAGGTCTCAATATCCTAGACCTAAGCTCATCTCGTTTACCCAAGCAGAGTATACAAAACCCAATTAAATACAACTATGGTATAGATCTGTAGGAAAACTATTTTTACGCTTCTAAATGACAAATCTGCAGGATTAGCCATTCTGTGATTATCTTCTAACACTGCTCTATAGTTATAAACAAGAATTCTACACAATATAGGGTTGTAGTCATGTTGTATATCAGTAAATATGTGCAAAGTCAGTGTGAGTGATCCTTGTCATTCTAAATTTGATTGACTAGTAAGCATTTTTTGCTTTAGATGATTGTTTTACTCTATAAGTAGTGATCTTTAATTGCATGACATTCTCAATACATTTTCAATTTACCAACAAAGACCATTGACAAGAGTCAACACTAATTCTATTACTACTCTCTATTGGTCTTATGCCATAAATCATGCTTATGTGCCATGAAACAAACTTAAATCACTACTCTTCTAAACTAGAATTCAAGCTGTGAAAACAAAAGTTGAGTATACATGTAAGGAAATCTGGTACAACAATCACACTAATGAACACAACCCCAAATATATTCTAGACCAGCATTATAAAACTCATGGAAGTAATAGGTACTCACAATGTTGGATATGCACAAAGTGGATTGATAGACGACTCTAGAACTTCCATGCAACTGCTATTGGAAGGTGTAAATCCATACTACACAACCTTTGACCACGTCCTCCCTACCTATGCCAAAATGGAGGATTTCGAAATAGGGTAGGGACATCCATCAAAGCATAATAGAAGAGGAGTTTTTGTCAGATGTAATAGTTACAAGCACCCTAGTAAACATGTATGCAAGCTGTGGAAGTATAGACCAGGTACATGAACTGTTTGACAGAATGCCTCAAATAGGCATCATCACATGTAAAACAATGACTACAAGATTTGTACAAAATGGATTTAAGCCTTAGAAACTTTTAAGCAAATGCTACTGCCGCATATAAAGCCAAATTCCACTCATTTTTCTAGCATTCTCCCTGCCCGTACCAAAATGAGAGCCTTTGAAATAGGGTATGGGCATTTGTCAAAGCATAATGGAAAAGGGTACATTTTTGTCAGATGTTGTAGTTAAAAATGCCCAATATATGTGTATGCAAAAAGTGGAAGTATAGACAAGGCACGATCGGTTTGACAGAATGCCTCAAAGCATGCAATCTCATGGACTACATAAATTGCATGATATGCACATAATGGATTTGTTGAAACATTTTTAGAAGTTTTAAGCAATAGCAACAGGTGGTTGTAAAGCCAGACTCCACAACCTTAGCCAACATCCTCACCATCATGCCAAAATGGGAGCGATGGAACATAGTATGGACTGGATGTCCAATAAAGCATAACGAAAGGGGAATTTTCATCAGAAGTTGTGGTTGCAAATGCCATGATAGACAAGTATGCAAAATGGGAAGCAAGACAAGGTACACAACTATATGATAGAACATCTCAAAGAGATGTAATCTCATGGAATGTACTGATGGCAGAATAGATACAAAATGGGTTTGTTGCAAAAGCCTTTGAAAATTTTAAACAAATACAACTTGCATATGTAAAGCCAGATTCTTCAACCTTACGTAGCATAAGAAGGTTTAGTTTTCAAAGGTAGTAATGGGATCTTAGTTTTTTGTGCTTAATGTAATGACAGCTATCATATTTTAGTCTTTTTATGCTGGAAAAAAAAAACAAGGAACTAAGGCAAATACCTCTGTATATTCTCACTCCCCTGCACCTCACCTCAAATATTGCACATTGATATGCTTGTTTGAGTATTTATGGTCTCTTATTTCATGCTGTCCCTCTCTGTGTGCCCTCTTCTCCCTCAGTAAACCACAGCTCTGTCACTCCCCCAAAATGTGGTCTATTTTTTTGTTCTTTCCTCCTAAAAACAGAGAGTCTCTCTCCACATGCGATTGACTTTCCTTTTTTTTCTTTTTTTATATATTTTCACTCTTAACTCCTACGCCCTCTTCCATCTGCCCCTCGAGATATTTTCTTCCTACATTTAAGATTTCAAGCATTGACCAAGTAAAAGGAGGGCGATCTACCCTATGGCATCCTCCATCATCCATAAATTCGCTTAGCCCAAATGATATTTTCTCTATAATAATAACTACCTCACCAAACTATGAATACGCTGATGTTACATCCTACCCCCTAGGACTAGGCTTACTCTTGGAAGATTGCACATGCTAAGATGCAGCCAAAGCACACACTAGTGCATGAAACTTGATACAATAATAAAATCAGGTTATTACATGCACAAATACATGCAATACATCACCGAACAAGGGTAAGGAATAGGCAAGGCACTCTTTCCTACAAAATATACATTAGCATAAACAATTTTCTCCAATCAAAAGAAAGAATGATGTCAAGGAAACCACATCAAACAATCAATTTCAACCAAGGAAAAAAGCCTTAACCACTGCACTGGAAAACTACACATGACCATAAGGGGCAATCCGTACATTACCATTAGGTAACCGGATGATATGACAACACAAGAACACTGCACTAGCAGGGTACAGTGGCTAGGGTAGGGAATAGGGCTCGTGACTATCTCCAGTAACCACCATTGGGGAAAACAAGTACGCTCAGGCCTGTGTATCCAGGTGGAGTCGATACTCAATACCTGTAACACTCCAAGCACAGGTCAAAGCACATGTGCATATGTCATATAATAGTCGAAGCATCAATGGACATCAGGAAGAGAGTCATGACATCGTAAGCCTCTCAGATATGAGTGTTACGACATCATCCCTTTCCTATCCATGATCATCTAAAAGTAATGATATCAGTATATAAACATATAAGCATGTAATCCAACATGATAACCAATCATGTCAACATCATAATAATATTGGAATCCATCAAGGAAAATCAACAACCATCAATTTGCACATATATACCAACATAAACCACACAATTTTCTCATAATTTGCAGCAAAATGCACTTTCAAGACCTAAAATTTTTAATTCTCTAACTTTTCATATGCAGCTATCTATAAAATAGAGCATACATACACACATGTACATAATTTCAATCTCTAATTTCATAACATGCATGACATCTCTTTACATATAATGCAATAGTTTGTCACTTTTCAAAGCATAATGATGCAAATTTTGTTCTCATCTATATTTTAATATGCAACTACATATATGACAATTATACCACCTACATATACCTACATACTCATACACATCAAAAGGCTACATAGGGGTTCATGTGGATGTCATAGTACCATCCATATCCAAAATATCCATGAGTCTGGAACAAATAACTATGTACAATATCTAAAACCATGTGTCTTGGTGGCATTGACCCACCTAGTGAGCCATCCATACAAGCCACAATGACATATCTCTTGTTTGTGTAAGGGTTTTAGCCTCCAAGAGATAGTCAAGCAATAGGAAGGTAGTGAATTAGAGCTTAGAACAACTCACACATACCCCCATCCTCAAGGGTTTCCCTACGTCTACTTCCTCATATACACTCAAATGGGTGGATCTCACCATACCCGATGAGGAATAACATCACAACACAAAACCAACATTTGAAAACAAAAAGGTCAATTAGTTTAGCCACCAGAATACATATAAGAAAGAGTAAAGCTCAATTTCAACAATAAGGTAAGAAAATGCGCATAGTTTCAACAATAAATCAAATGTAACCACAAGAGTTACATGTCACTAAAAATCATCTATGGCTAAACCAATACAAGCAAGACAACCAAGGTGCTGGTCCACACAAGCAAAGTAAAAGTCACCAATAACTGAAAAGAAGATTCACAACTTTCAAAATATACACATTACAACACTACGTGACTATTGCTAGCCACCACATGAGGAAGGAGGGAAATAAGCATGACTGTCTCAATTGTCCTTCATGTGGGTGGGGCCTACTCATGCAACTCTCACATGGAAAAGTTAATATGCCAGCCACCTAGGTCACATACCTCATGCGGTGCAACCACACATGGTATACTCCAAGCGGAGAAAGCACGCAAGCCAAATACCACATGGCAATGTCCTACTCATAGGAACATCCCACATAGTGTGTACCCACGAAGAACACACATGTAGTAACACACCGAGCCAGAGGTGCACATGATTAGATTCCACTCGCACGCCAACCGATCAGAATCGAGGCCCTCTTGAGCAAACCCTCTACTCCATGCGAGCAACCACTCCTCTCAGCACAAGTAGGAACACAACATATATACTACGCCTTCACGCATCTAGGTATGTGGCATCGTGTCCTCAAGCTCGACTTGCTACCATCAGCGACACGGCATCCTCACCAGCACTATGTCAGAACACCAGTGGGGAGGTGGCATCATATCTAAAATAATCACATCAGGGTAAGATCATAGCTGTCATAGGTGCTCATACCACAAACTAAAATCATCCTCAAGAACTAAGGGGATTAGGCTAACATGATATGAACCAAGTATCTGGTCCATTAATAAGGGGAAGTAGTGAGTACTTTCCCGGGAGGTTAAAACGATCACTGTCATTTCATTCCACCATTATGTGTACGCTGTGCAATTCCCTCCCAAAGAACTTTGTTGCTGCTACTATCCTCCACATATTGACCTATCAACAACCCTTAGGTTGGCAGTCAATAGGGTGACAACAAAAAACACATACATGGTATGGTTTTCTCCCATACACATAATCCATACATATCCTCCATGGATGGGTACACAGTATCACCATCCTATGGGCCCACATCTCAAGCACTGGTTAATCACAACACTCAATAGGAATACATCAATAGATGTTCACATAACAGGGAATACAATCACAATTTATGTTACCCAGGTATAACCAGAGCCCACATATGACTCTGCAACATGATGCAAAATATACAACTTTACCCAATAATAAGTACTCCCAAGCATCCATACCAATTTTCTCTTTTCACAAGGGCAACTCATTACTTGCAACATCACAAATTCACTTTGCACTTCTATCAACATAACACAATAGTGTATGAACATGTATAGTATCATCACTATCACTTTTACATCATTGCATAAACATAGTAACATTTTTCACAACCACTATTATGTTGGGAATTAAGGTGTCTCAACCTTTGCAAATTTCTAATGTTGTATTTATTTATCCCATGTTGAGTTAGCAAAGTCAGTACCTTGTGTATATGCAGCAGGGTAAATTTTGGTGACTTTGGCAGCCGCGGTTTCCCCCTTGAATAATTAATGGGGGTTTGGGGCAGCGCCCCCAAGACAGGGTCAAGGGGCGTAGCCCCTTGCGGGGTCCAGGGGCAGTGCCCCTGGCGTGCTCCCTGTTGTGGTACAGGGCAAGGTCGAGGGGCAGCGCCCTCGTGGGGGCTCGAGGGCAACACTCCCGAAACCTCAAATGATTTTTAATTAATGACAAGTGTCAGTGAGTATCTCTACATGAGAGAAAGGCATCTTTGGGCGGTCAAGGGAGGTTATGACATGTAAGAGGAATATGATATTTTTAGTCAGTGTATGACGGATTCTATGACAGCTGTAAGGTGCGTAAGAGCATCTGTCGTAACCTATCTTGGGACCAGGCGCCCACTTCAGGATGGGATATTGGACAAGTGTCCTTAGGCATGGGTATTGGGGCATGAGTCCAAGATGGACACCCATCTCTAGAAGGTTCCATATTTGTCTTGTAAACTCTATATAAACATGTGCTTGGATGGGAGATATATAACTTTTGTACAAGTACTGTTATGCTGCCAGAATATCTCCGGATTCGACATTCAAAGACTCCTGAAAGAGCATTGGCTTTGAAACTATATTGTAATATGTTATTGTTTACCATAATACATTTGAGTTGTGTTTTGGAGTGTGGGGTTTTTTTACCCGTAAGGGTTTTCCCCACGTATATCTTGTCTCTCTTCTTCTGTCTTCTTTCTGGTTCTTGTGTTTTGCTACAATATCTCATGTTAATGGTTTAACATTCCTGTACTAGGTAGGATAAAGTTGAATTTGTATAGCCCTCTCCTCATTAGATTAGTGTAGGAAGCATTTTCCACACACCTAGCTACCTTTCATATTACAGTCACTTCTATAATCACATAATGATATACATCTCATAATAAAACATAATGCGACATCAAGTCACAATAATACCATTCCTTCACAAGAAAATCGAATGCTAATAACATAATGAAATGAGTTTTGTTTAAGGAACTCTAATCCATTCCTCGTGTTCACAACCATACATATAAGCATAAGTAACCATGGTCATGTCAATGGCATTCAATTGTTCACTCAAAGCAAGGTATGCAACATTCCTATTTCCCTACATTAAGTATTTTCAATTTGCAATAAAGTACAAGTGTTCACCTATATGATCTCATTAAAAATCACAATGCAATAGAAGAGATCAAATTTTATCAACAAGATACATCCAGAACAATTATTGTTCTCATGTAACTCATTAAATAAGGAGGCACTAATAAACATGTAATCACTTTCATTCACATAACCATAATGAACATAAGTTATTCTTCGCTAATTCTTTACTTATTGTAACTTTAACATACTAATTAAATCCATAATCCATCAATCTAACATCTTGTCAATTATTAATGACTAAGAAGAGGAGAGAAAGATATGTTTCATCTCAAGTCAAGACATTACATGCCATCCAATATTCATCATATGTAAACATGAAAATTCTACTAAGGGATAGTTTAAGGCACCATTAGTCTTCTAATGACTTCAATATGTTATCAAGGGTGATAAATGCTAGCAGCTCAAGCACATTAAGAGGTGATAAGAAAAATCAGCAATCATCCAACACTTACAAGAGAGCATGGAACAATCAAACTAATTTGTCCACAACTACAAACAGCTACATCCTATCATCATTTACATCTATAGCACAAAGCTTACAAGAGTAGTCCAAACAAGGGTATTTAGGTAATCTAAGTTACCTTTAACCCACAAACATATAGGACTCAACACTCTAGTCACACTGTGTAAGGTAAGGTCAAGGAGGCTATTTCCTCCATGTTTCTAAAAAAATTGGGTTGTAACTTAACCCACTAATGCCATGCTAAGGCATGAAAGCAATCAAGACTATAAAGACAATATAACAATCTCACGCCACACATGCCAAACACAGCGAAACATAGAAGGCTCAAGTATGCCAGAGCTCCCAGTGTGTGAACATGGGCTTTGATACCAAATGTAACATCCCGCCCCATGAACCCTGAAGGGTAAGGGCCAAAAGAGGACAAGATAATTTTTTTTGACATAAGTAGATAACATAACCAGATATGGTTGTCAATTTGATAGATCGACAACATTCATGGCCACGCATGGCCAAATGCACATCCTAGAGGAGAGGACTAAATCACTCTGCAGAGAAACAGTAATACAACTACATTCATTTTAAAAACCAATTTAAATGTTCCTATGTCCCATTCCAGATATAAGAATGAATCTATAAACTTCATAGTACAAGCGGATCCGATACCCACATCAGAATCCATAAGTCAAATAAGAACATCACATATCTTCTCATTACTATAATTTACATCATCTGTCACAAGAGAGTACAAAATTACATAAAGGAATATAGAAGAACAATGGCATAGCCATGAATGATACAATAACCAAATGGGTACATGAATGATAAAGTAATAGAAAGAAAGAGAACATCTTCAAGCTGGTGCTCTGATAACCTGTTCGTCGGTCCCCAATAGTGGTGGTAACGCCTCCCAACCATGTAGACTCATAAGAGACCACCCCACCGTGCTCGAAGGTAGTCACAAGGCCCAAATAGAAGAATACAAGCAAAGGTATACATGATGGCCAACACTCACATCAATCATGAAGCAGACATGGAAAATAGTGCATAAGTTCAAAGTCAACACATAGAGATGCTCATCAATATAATGTCAGGTACTACTCACAACTACAAAGGTACAAGACACTAGGGTGTCACATAGAATCAATCATGCCCAAGTCAACGCTCCGCAGATGGATAACTTGATGTCCCGTGGATAGATAGGCCTTCTTGTATGCATCCCTAGCCTTTACAAGCACTCAAGGCCATGCATGAGGAATCAATATCCTAGACCTATGTTCATCTCATTTACCCAAGCAGGGTATACAAAACCCAATTAAATACAACTATGGTATAGATCTGTAGGAAAACTATTTTTACGCTTCTAAATGACAAATCTACAGGATTAGCCATTCTATGTTTATCCTCTAACACTGCTCTACAATTATAAACAAGAATTCTACACAATATAGGGTTGTAGTCATGTTGTATATCAGTAAATATGTGCAAAGTTAGTGTGAGTGATCCTTGTCATTCTAAATTTCATTGACTAGTAACCATTTTTTGCTTTCAATGATTGTTTTACTCTAGAAGTGGTGATCTTTAATTGCACAACATTCTCAATGCATTTTCAATTTACCAACAAAGACCATGGACAAGAGTCAACTCTAATTCTGTTACTACTCACTATTGGTCTTATGCCATAACTCATGCTTATGTGCCATGAAACAAAATTAAATCACTGCTCTTCTAAACTAGAATTCAAGCTCTGAAAATAAAAGTTGAGTATACATGAAAGGAAATTTGGTGCAACAATCACACTAATGCACACAACCCCAAATATATTCTAGACCAGCATTATAAAAGTCACAGAAGTAATATGTACTCACAATGTTGGATATGCACAAAGTGGATTGATAGACGACTCTAGAAGTTCCATGCAACTGCTATTGGAAGGTGTAAATCCATACTACACAACCTTTGACCACGTCCTCCCTACCTATGCCAAAATGGAGGCTTTCAAAACAGGGTAGGGACATCCATCAAAGCATAATAGGAGAGGAGTTTTCGTTAGATGTTATAGTTACAAGCACCCTAGTAAACATGTATGCAAGTTGTGGAAGTATAGACAAGGTACATGAACTATTTGACAGAATGCCTCAAATAGGCATCATCACATGTAAAACAATGAATACAAGATTTGTACAAAATGGATTTAAGCCTTAGAAACTTTTAAGCAAATGCTACTGGCACGTATAAAGCCAAATTCCACTCGTTTTGCCAGCATTCTCCTTGCCCGTACCAAAATGGAATCCTTTGAAATAGGGTATGGGCATTCATCAAAGCATAATGGAAAAAGGGATATTTTTGTTAGATGTTGTAGTTGCAAATGCCCAATATATGTGTATGCAAAAAGTGGAAGTATAGATGAGGCACGATTTGTTTGACAGAATGCCTCAAAGCATGCATTCTCATGGACTACATAAATTGCATGATATGCACATAATGGATTTGTTGAAAAGTTTTTAGAACTTTTAAGTAATAGCAATAGGTGGTTGTAAAGCCAGACTCCACGACCTTAGCCAGCATCCTCTCCGTTGTGCCAAAATGGGAGCGATGGAATAGGGTATGGGCTGGACGTCCAACAAAGCATAACAAAAGGGGAATTTTCATCAGAAGTTGTGGTTGCAAATGCCACAATAGACAAGTATGCAAAATGGGAAGCAAGACAAGGTACACAACTTTATGACAGAACGTCTTAAAGAGATGTAATCTGATGGAATGTACTAATGGTAAAGTAGATACAAAATGGGTTTGTTGCAAAAGCCTTTAAAAATTTTAAACAAATACAACTTGGGTATGTAAAGCTAGACTCTTCAACCTTACATAGCATAAGAAGGTGTAGTTTTCAAAGGTAGTAATGGGGTCTCATTTTTCTATGCTTAATGTAATGACAGCTATCATATTTTAGTTTTTTTTATTCTGGAAAAAAAAAACAAGGAACTGAGGCAAATACCTCTGTAATTTTGCACTCCCCTACACCTCACCTCAAATCTTACACATTGATATGCTTGTCTGAGTATTTCTGGTCTCTTCTTTCACTCCCTCTCTATGTGCCCTCTGCTCCCTTAGCAAACCCCAGTTCTGTCGCTCCCCCAAAACGTGGTCTATTTTTTTTGTTCTTTCCTCCCAAAAATAGAGTCTCTCTCCACACGCAATTGACTTTCCTTTTTTTTTCTTTTTTTAGATATTTTCACTCTTAACTCCTATGCCCTCTTCCATCTGCCCCTCAAGATATTTTCTTCCCACATTTAAGATTTCAGGCATTGACCAAGTAAAAGAAGGGTGACCTACCCTATGGGGTCCTCCATCATCCATATATTCGCTTAGCCCAAAGGATATTGGGTAAGTGCAAAAAGATGGGGGGCCAAAAAGTGGCCAAAAAATTTTCAAAAAAATTTTAGGCATAACGTGAGCGCGTTATAACGCGCTCGCGTTATAACGTCCCTTATATATAAAAAAAAAACGCTGTCATTTCATTTTATTTCATTTCATTGTGAGTTTTTCCTCCGCCCGCGGCTTAAAACCCTTCAAAAACGCGCTCGCGTTCTACAAAACACCGTTCAAGACAAAAGATTTGTCGATTCATCGCCGAAATGCCGCCGCGACGTCAAGCACGCCAAAGGGGTGAGTTATCTTTGTTTTTTTGTTTGAATTTCTTCCTAAATAGGTAGGTTTTGTGTTGATTTTTGATGTATATTTTATTAATTGTAGGAAATGTTAATGCACCTCCTCCTCCTCCTCAAAATCCACAAAATCTTGAGGAAGAAATACCTACAGAACAACAACCTCCTCCATTCATTCCTCGACATGCCCCTGGAACACAAGATAATATAATGGGGGAAATTGAAAACAACAAAAAACAAATTGAAGATATAATTGCAAGGTTGAAAGATCCTTCCACTTCAACCTTGCATAGGTCCACGCTTGCCGAATCTCTTGAGTCTATGTTATCAAATGTAAATTCAATTAGCAAGCAAATAACTAGTTGGACCGATAAAAAGAGAGAGTTTAGAGATTACTATGCAGATAAATTGTCATACCAAGATGTCAAAAAATTACAAATTACAAAAGTAGACTTGTGTTCAATTTTCACAAACCCACAAACAAATCAACCTCCACCCATTACATGCAAGAGGTTCCCTATCCATTGGTGCAACAACCAAGCGATAAGGGACAATTTCGGGCAGAGGTGGTGGATGGTTTTTGACCATCCTCCATGTAATAACAATGAGGTCCCGCAATACTTTTTGAGGAAACTCTACTCCGAGTTTGTCCTCAATAAAGTGCCAAACTATTTTGATATGCGGGACTTCCAGGGTAGAGGTGGGGGCTTAGCACAGGATAGACCAGGGGCACGTCTTGACCCACAGCGGGTAGTGAGACGAGTAATCAACAGACCAGCCCACGAGCATGTTTCTATTCCTTCCATTGTGAAGGAGAGTGTTGAGGTCGATACACTGAGGTCGATTAGTGCCTTGACCCAGAGCATCATAGAGCATGCCGATCCTGCAACACAGAGTGGGTTGGGAGATAGTGCGAGGAGTAGGGTCCCACCGCATACTTGCCAGGCTTGCGGGTCAGCCTGTGGTTATGACCCCATGGACAATCAGGACGCAGGTGCACAGGCTACATCTGCAGCTGAGCAGATGGCGGTGACAGATACCCTCCTGAGTGAGACTTTCAGCCTTGATACTCAGGTAAATATTAGCAAGTTTATTGAATTTAATTTATTAAATTTTATTTTTGAAATACAAGATTAACTAATTTAAATTGATGATTTTAATGAAATTTCAGGGTCATAGCGTCGATGCAGTTTTCAGTGGTTCTCCACCTACATTTTTCACTAGATCATCTACTGTCGAGGTATGTAACTAGTAAACAATTATAAATATTACATGTGAATAGCATCGTTATATGAATGGTATTCTAATTTCTGATTTTGGATGTTGAATAGGTTAACACTATAGATTTCATGGCAACACCTGCCAGCGGTGGTGGACTTCAAAGCTTTACGGAGGTAATAAAATAAATAGTTTAATGAATGAATTGTACTTACTAAATTTTTGTATGTGATTTGTGTGTTTTATTGTGTGTACTTCCATGTTTAGATGAGCATGTGTGTATGTTAGGAGCTATGATTTGCATCACTATTATAGTTTTCGTAATTGAATAATGTTGTTTTATTTCCAGATGATGCAGGCTGCGGATACACCTCCCCATGTTCATAGGGCAATGGAGCAGGGTGTGGCCTCTGCGATTCATAGCTCTATGGCATTGACAGGGGTATGAGGCAGATTAGTAAATTTCAATTTACATTCATTATTATAGTTGTCTATTTTTGAAAAATTAAAAGATTATTGATTTGAAGTTTAATTTCTATCTGGATGGTTTCTATAGGACATGACATCACCAGGGCCTTTTCCTGCTACTGAGGCAAGCGAGCAGACAGATTATATGTTAGCGGTAAGTGATTATTTTGTTAAATGTGTCATTTTTTTATAACATGTAATTTCTATATATTAATATCTATACTTTTTTTTGTAACAGGTAAAGGTGCAGGAAGAACTAAATAGGAGGAGTAGCCCTCGGGTTCGTAGTAGACCACCCACATGCATGTCTCCATCCCCTAGAAGATCAAAGGCTGCTCGTGATTTATTCTCTTCACCAGCTAGAGGGGAATGACTTTTTATTGTGTTCCTCTGTTGTATGCCTATATGGCATTTGTGGACATATATTTTGTATTGTACATAGTTGACATTGTATGCCTATATGGCATTCTTGTAAGCCTATATGGCTATTTTGTATATATGTTATACTTATATCGACAGATATTGATGTATGCGTATATGGATATTTGGTTAATACAAATCTTTTTTATTGATGGCGTCCATACTTGCATTATAAATCCACTTTTGAATGGATATTTGTAGATGGCTACTTCAAATATTTAAAGTCTGATTGTATTACATAGGATGTTTGCATTTTCTTTGATAGGCTTGATAGGCCATGGATTACATGATGGTGTTTGATGGAAAAGTATGGTACTAGAAGACTCTAGTTCATTCTTAATAGGTTTGTGATTGATAATATCTTTGCATGATTGCACTTGATCTTGGATCATGGGCATGTTGTTAGGATTTTGATTGCATTGTGATGTTTGATGGATAGGCATGGTGTAAGTGTAAGATACCCAACTAGTTCTATGAAAAATTTTCCTTACTTAAACACTTTTACTTGCTAACAATTCATCAACTACTTCAATAACATAAAGATATACATCAAGATAACTATTTGAATGAAACAACATTAGAGTTGGGTACTTGTCTTGTTACTTGATTCAATCAACTTGCAATGTCTTATTACATGGAAAATGCTTTCAATAGCATGAAGTACAACTCATTCAATGGAAATACAAGGACAGGCCTTGAAGCCTTGATGTTACAATGTCTTCCTTATTTGAGCAACATTTGAAGATTTGGAATGTTCAACTCATCACCTCACAAGGTAGGCGCATATTTGAAGGATTTACAGGTTTTTCTGACTTGGGCGCCAAGTTGAGGTGACCTCCTCCTGAAGTTGCGCCTTGTCAACATTAGGTGCCAATTAGAGTTTATGGATGCTCTGGATTGTTTCCAAGAGTAGGCGCCAAAACATCATCATTATGAAAGTGTTTTAAATGCTAGGCGCCCAAATCAGCCCTCTGGAGTCTAGGCGCTCCTTTCATGCATTCTGTGTTCTAGGCGCCAATTGAAAGGAGTGGAGAACAGGGCAAGCGCCTTCCAAACTAGGTGTTTCCTTGAGGTGACAAGGACTTAGAAAGTGCGTCTAAGGTGAGTGCCTTGAGTGAAAAGGTCTAACAAACATCTTTGAACCCCCTTTCAAGGTTAGGTGCATTCTGGAGGTGGAAACAAGTAGAAGGTGCGCCTTAGCTTCCTTTGTCAATTCTTACAAGTCTTTGTTGATTAGGAAGGTGGAATGCTTCATTGTAGAATGAGCGCCTATCTTCTAATGTCCAAACTACTTCTTCTGGCTCACTCTGTGGCTAGGCGCTAGAGCTAAACTGTTCACACAAGGGAGTGCGCCTAGACTCACTTGATGTTTTCTTACTACTTCAACCCCTGGAAGATGTTCCAAGGTGTTCCCTTTTACAAGCACCTGACCTCCCAAGTTCCTTCATGTGCTATTCCTTGAAGGTGCCACAACTGAGCTCCAGTGCCATGGGATTGTGCCTAACATCTTTGAAGAGTTTCTAAGCCTTTTGCAAGTTGATATCCCAAACTCATCTTCTAGGTGCAACAGGAGCTTTCCAAAGGAGTTTCCAAGTTTTAGACGCCAAGCGAGGTCATGGGTGAATGGAACTGCGCCTTAGGAGATGACTAGATCCTAAGCGTCAGTCTGGAGTTACAGTGGAATTGATATGCGCCTCAACTAGCTTAGGCGTCCATTTGAAGTGATTCCTTTAACACTTCTCTGTCAATCTCAACTGTAAGGATGATCTCCTAATCCAAGTTTGATCCTCTGGAGATGCAAATAGCTTTACATTTCACTAGGTTCCATCAATGATGATCATCAACCAAAGCGCATTTCAAAGGTGAGATAGGCAAGTGAGGCGCCAAACTAGTCCTTAAGACTTATCTCCTTCTATCAAGTCAATTTCAACTATGTGAGAGAGTTCTATTCTAGACACAAAATGGAAATGTTTCATCAATTGGTGCATCTTACAAAGCTCCCAATTCTAGGCGCCAGAGCCAAAGAGTTTTTCCCAACACATGCACCTGGGCTAGGAATTCACGTAAGAGACATCACTTAGCTTTAAAACTTTCAATCTATAGCCATCTGGGCTAGGCGCTCCAATGGAGGATCCTTGAACTCATGCATTGGCGCCTTCTAGTTCTAGGCACCCATTTTGGATGATTCATCCTGATACTAGTGCCCAAAATGACTAGACTCTCTTCATTATCCAATTCACTTAGAAGACTCAAGTTGGAGACTTAGTTGTCTATCCATGTTCTCTGGAAGATTCATTGTACCTCTATGCACTATCTCCTTCAAGGCGCTCCTTAAAATCATTGGAAGTGCTTAGGACTTACCTTAGTCCAAAGGCCACAATCCATTCCTTAAAGCACAAAGAATTCTCAAAGGCGCCCCTATTTACCTCTAAGCACTCAAATATCATTTAGATTCAAGGCACACATTTAGCTCCAAAACGCAAATTTCCATCATCAACCCATCAAGGTGCATCATCTTCCCTTTGTATCCCCTTCAAGGCGCAGACATTCACTTCTTCACACTCAAACTCACTCTCTGGCGCCAGAATAGGTGTATAACTTCAAATAAGGCGCTAATCTTAGGTTTCTAAGTACTTAGTTTGATCTTAAGGCTATCCTTCCTCTAAGCACTCTCTTCAACTCCCTCACTGAAGGCCCTCTATAAGTTTGGGCGCATTTCATCCCAAGGCGCTTCAACATCATCCAAGGTGCAAATTCACTCGCCAAGACAAGGTGCAAAAAACCCTATCCTAAGGCGCTCAAATCTTGCTTCTAGACCTAGGCGCACAAACATGAGATTAAGGATCATTCTGGCCACCATCACTTCCCTAAAGGCGCAAAATTGGTGTAGATACATTCCATTTATTAAGGATCATTCTGGCACCCAAATCTTGTCAAAGCAAAGGATCAATAGGTTCTCTCTAAGGCGCACTCCAGGGTTTGATCTTGCAAGACTTCTCACGTCAAAATTTTGACCAAGACACTCAAGGCACTAGTCTTTATCATCTAACCCTACAGTGCACTTACTCATTATGATATACTCCTCAACTTTGTATTCAACCTTGCCCAAGGTGCATATTCACTATAAGGCATTCTCACGTTGTCAAGGCTCAGAGGGCTTCAACTTGCTAAAGGGTAGAGGTCTAGGCTCATATCTGACTTGAAGCTCAAGGCGCTCCAACCCTCTTGCTCTGGAATTCCTTCTAGGCACTAAGTGACTTCTCCAATTCCTTGAAAACATTTGAAGTGTTTTACCTTCTCAAGGTGCTCCTTCGAACTTGACTCCAAGGTGTTATAATCTCAAAGGTGCTGACATCATCTCAACCAAAGGCGCTCAATGATTCATCCCATATCTAGGTGCTAAAACACTTAATCAACCAAGTCATTCAAGGCGCCATTTAGTAAACTCATCTTCCATGATATTCCTATCAAGGCGCATATCACTTCTCTCATGGGCTTTAGGCGCTCAGTTGAGTGTTTCAATACTATTTAGGTGCCAAATTCATTTTAATGCACCAAACACAAAGAGCTTTCAAACACTGGGCGCTCACAAAGAGTCTTCCAACCTTGGGCGCTAAATTAGGTCTTTGCAACTATCCAAGGCGCATATCTTCGTTTGAACAACTTATGGTGCCAAGACAACTTCTCATTAGGGCGCTCAAAACACTTGTGTTTACATTTGAAGTGCTTTACCTTCTTAAGGTGCTCCAGACTAACCTGACTCCAAGGCGCTCCATCATCATCCTTAAGGCGCTAAAAACATCATCTCTACTCTAGGCAAAAACATCATCCAACTCCTTAAGGCACTTCACTGTCAAAGTCTGAAGGCGCTCTACCTAGACCTTTCCCCTAGGCGCCAGAACTCCTAAGCACTCACCAGATAACTCTCTTCTTCAAGGCGCAAATCTTCCTATACTATGATTGCCTCTGAAACGCCGATTAACGTGATGTGAGGGTGCAAAGGCTACTCCAATCCTCAGTGAGCGCCTAGTTTAAACAAGGAGAAATAAAGCATTCAAAACTATCCAAACGATCATCCCCTTCCTAATGTCTTCACTGCTCCAGAAAACCTTGGCCAAAATGACACATAACAACTCCTATGAGTGCCCTTATGCCCTAGGATCATCTAGTTTGTGCGTCTTGTAATGAGGAGTTCATGTAAGTTTGGAATGAGCGCCTTGAATAAGTGTAAACTAGCCTAGAGAAGGGTATGTGCGCCTTGAGCATTCCAGAGATAACTGTGCGCCTAGAACAATATGAGTGCTCATGATGATGATTAATGCCCTGATGAGACTATGAGCGCCTTGTTCAGGAGATACCTTGTTTGATCATAAAATGCACCTTGAGTCTTGAAGGTTTTGAGCGCCTAGGTGATTTGGATGTTGGGATGTTGGTATGCGCCCAAGATTGAGGTAAGTGAGCGCTTGTAATGGAGGAGAGCAATGAGATGAGGTTTAGCGCCTCCAAGTAAGGTCAGAGGTGAGGTTAGAGGTGAAATGCGCGTTTGGACCATTCTGGCGCCTTGGATGAAGAACCTATATCTTGAGCCCAAGAGGTAAAATTTGTGCCTTAGTGGATTTGGAGAGTTACAGAGATTAGAGAAAAGCGCCTTGAAGACAGAGTTGTTCAAGGCGCATGTGTGATTTGGTCAAAAACAGGCGCCTAGAGTGAATAGGCTTTCATCCTGACTTAATACACTGCCTCCTTCTGACGATTTTTGGGGCAGCAGAAAACCTTTCACCACGGGCAAATGCCTCAGAGCTATAAAAAACTGAGAGAGGTTATTGTAGAGGCACTCTACTTGATCCCGTTGCCTCAGACGGAATGTTTCTAAGTGACACAGTTTTTGAGTAACATCTCGTCAAAGATTGCTGCCTTTTTGCACTTTGGACTCTTCAGGGATATTGTCGGTACAATGTAGCTCCGACTGTTTCGACATGTTTGGGTGAGAAATAGGACCATGCCTAGCATAAATGTACCCATTCGGACGCGTTGAAATAGTCATTTTGGTCGCATCAGGAGCAGGACAAAAGTTACACTCCTTTGCAACTTTACACTGCCTCCTTCTGACGATTTTTGGGGCAGCAGAAAACCTTTCACCATGGGCAAATACCTCAGAGCTATAAAAAACTGAGAGAGGTTATTGTAGAGGCACTCTACATGATCCCGTTGCCTAAGACAAAATGTTTCTAAGTGACACGGTTTTCGAGTAACATCTCGTCAAAGATTGCTGCCTTTTTGCACTTTGGACTCTTCAGGGATATTGTCGGTACAATGTAGCTCCGACTGTTTCGACATGTTTGGGTGAGAAATAGGACCATGCCTAGCATAAATGTACCCATTCGGACGCGTTGGAATAGTCAGTTTGGTCGCATCAGGAGCAGGACGAAAGTTACACCCCTTTGCAACTTTACACTGCCTCCTTCTGACGATTTTTGGGGCAGCAGAAAACCTTTCACCACGGGCAAATACCTAAGAGCTATAAAAAACTGAGAGAGGTTATTGTAGAGGCACTCTACGTGATCCCGTTGCCTCAGACGGAATGTTTCTAAGTGACACGATTTTTGAGTAACATCTCGTCAAAGATTGCTGCCTTTTTGCACTTTGGACTCTTCAGGGATATTGTCGGTACAATGTAGCTCCGACTGTTTTGACATGTTTGGGTGAGAAATAGGACCATGCCTAGCATAAATGTACCCATTCGGACGCGTTGGAACAGTCAGTTTGGTCGCATCAGGAGCAGGACGAAAGTTACACCCCTTTGCAACTTTACACTGCCTCCTTCTGACGATTTTTGGGGCAACAGAAAACCTTTCATCACGGGCAAATGCCTAAGAGCTATAAAAAACTGAGAGAGGTTATTGTAGAGGCACTCTACGTGATCCCGTTGCCTCAGACGGAATGTTTCTAAGTGACACGGTTTTTGAGTAACATCTCGTCAAAGATTGCTGCCTTTTTGCACTTTGGACTCTTCAGGGATATCGTCGGTACAATGTAGCTCCGACTGTTTCGACATGTTTGGGTGAGAAATAGGACCATGCCTAGCATAAATGTACCCATTCAGACGTGTTGGAACAGTCAGTTTGGTCGCATCAGGAGCAGGACGAAAGTTACACCCCTTTGCAACTTTACACTGCCTCCTTCTGACGATTTTTGGGGCAACAGAAAACCTTTCACCACGGGCAAATGCCTAAGAGCTATAAAAAACCGAGAGAGGTTATTGTAGAGGCACTCTACATGATCCCGTTGCCTTAGACGGAATGTTTCTAAGTCACACGATTTTTGAGTAACATCTCATCAAAGATTGCTGCCTTTTTGCACTTTGGACTCTTCAGGGATATCGTCGGTACAATGTAGCTCTGACTGTTTCGACATGTTTGGGTGAGAAATAGGACCATGCCTAGCATAAATGTACCCATTCAGACGCGTTGGAACAGTCAGTTTGGTCGCATCAGGAGCAGGACAAAAGTTACACCCCTTTGCAACTTTACACTGCCTCCTTCTGACGATTTTTGGGGCAACAGAAAACCTTTCACCACGGGAAAATGCCTAAGAGCTATAAAAAACCGAGAGAGGTTATTGTAGAGGCACTCTACGTGATCCCGTTTCCTTAGACAGAATGTTTCTAAGTGACACGGTTTTCGAGTAACATCTCGTCAAAGATTGCTGCCTTTTTGCACTTTGGACTCTTCAGGGATATCGTCGGTACAATGTAGCTCCGACTGTTTCGACATGTTTGGGTGAGAAATAGGACCATGCCTAGCATAAATGTACCCATTCAGACGCGTTGGAACAGTCAGTTTGGTTGCATCAGGAGCAGGACGAAAGTTACACCCCTTTGCAACTTTACACTGCCTCCTTCTGATGATTTTTGGGGCAACAGAAAACCTTCCATCACGGGCAAATGCCTCAGAGCTATAAAAAACCGAGAGAGGTTATTGTAGAGGAACTCTACGTGATCCCGTTGCCTCAGACAGAATGTTTCTAAGTGACACGATTTTTGAGTAACATCTCGTCAAAGATTGCTGCCTTTTTGCACTTTGGACTCTTCAGGGATATCGTCGGTACAATGTAGCTCCGACTGTTTCGACATGTTTGGGTGAGAAATAGGACCATGCCTAGCATAAATGTACCCATTCGGACGCGTTGGAACAGTCAGTTTGGTCGCATTAGGAGCAGGACAAAAGTTACACCCCTTTGCAACTTTACACTGCCTCCTTCTGACGATTTTTCGGGCAACAGAAAACCTTTCACCACGGGCAAATGCCTAAGAGCTATAAAAAACCGAGAGAGGTTATTGTAGAGGCACTCTATGTGATCCCATTGCCTCAGACGGAATGTTTCTAAGTGACACAATTTTTGAGTAACATCTCGTCAAAGATTGCTACCTTTTTGCACTTTGGACTCTTCAGGGATATCGTTGGTACAATGTAGCTCAGACTGTTTCGACATGTTTGGGTGAAAAATAGGACCATGCCTAGCGTAAATGTACCCATCTGAATGCGTTGGAACAGTCAGTTTGGTCACATCACGAGCAAGACACCAAAAATGCAAAGGTTGCTTTGTGCAACTTAACAACATTGACACTTTTTTGCAACATGACTCAAAGACTCAAACTGACCCCAAATGACTCAAAGTGACTTAAAATCACCTTGATTATAGAGGTCAAGGCGCTCCTTATCATTCATTCATTATGAGCGCCTTGGGAGAATGGTATATAGGTCATCATCATGATTGGGCGCCCTGGATCCAGAGTGTTGGAGAGATCATCAAATGGTGTCTAGTAGGGTGAGTTATGAGTTTGGTTGCATCAGGAGCAGGACACCAAAAATGCATAACATGATGATGTAAAAATGTGTACATATGTGTAAAAATGCAGGAGGAAATAAAAAAAGACAAACCTTACAAATTAATGTGCATACTTACAACTCAATGTAACATAACTTTACAAAATCAATGTGAATACTTACAAATTAATCCAATGAACCATCTGGATCTGCTCTACTCTTTATTGTGTCAAGTATTGCTTCATGGTCAGACTCACGCACCTTCCACAATATTTTGTTCAAAGGTCTACCCCGATACTTTATCAAATGAACATTGGATGCCACGACAAGGTTCGAGTAATGAAGAATCTTTTGATGCATGTCAAAGTCCTGAAATAGCCAAATATTAACACTCTTATGTGTGTACCTTCTAAGCCATTTCCAGTAATAACCACTGATCCTGTAGGGTATTCGATGTTTTCTCCATCTGTAACAGGGGCCTCCAATTTCTTTTTGGCCTCAACACAACGGCATAAGTAATAATCCGTTCCCTCTTCATTATCTTCATCTGCAATAACTGCATATACGTGTCCTACATTGATATGTGTAGCAAATTAGATGAAATTAGTCAACATTACAAAAACACTACAAAGTAAGATGACATTACCTGGTTGAACTAGATGAAATTAGATGCATATATGTGCCCTATATTACCTGGTTGAACTAAATCTGATATGTGGTCAAAGTCAACTGACGATTCCATCTGTGTTAGTTCCAGTGCCATCGGGGGTCGATACGTGTCAAGTGGGTGAAGATAACTTAACTGCCATTCGTCAACCCACTCCTTTGACTCGCACTCATCCCAGACTTGAATTGTATAGGAAGAACAAAAGCATGACATCTTTTGTGTATGGATACTCCATGAACCTGCAATTGAACTTTTGAAAGAGTGCATCTCATTTGATCCTGTCAGTGTACAACAATCCTCATATGGTGCAATGTTAGTATCATCTATCAACCAAAAAAATCTACAAACTAAAGACTTACCTTCATTACCTGGACCCATGGAAGCATTACACCACTCGACAATCGATTTTGCATCTGTCAACTTTGCATTGTCTTTATACTTTAACTCTTCTCGTGCTATGGCTCTTTTGATACATGCTCCTGCACCATCATGCTCCCCCTTTCCATGCCCGGCCTCACAAAAGTTCCACATATGTTGAATACCTGTAAAATTATGCCTCCTACTCAGCCAATAGAAATTCCGCGAGTTCTTGAATTGTGATGCACAATTATCCGACCATATGATATGCTGACTGAACGATATGCCCCTTCTAGCCAAATCATTATAGAACACCTGAAAGCAACCTTGCACGAACTCCGTAGAATGCGTGCGATCATCACTAATATAGAAATGATACTCCCTTATGATCTTTCTGTCATCCTCTGTACTATCATTCGCATGAATGAATGCGATGTGCACAAATATAGAAACCTATGTGGAGTTGTAATATTGTGATTGCACCTCACGCTGTGGCTGTGGACTGTAGTTCTCTGCAAAGTCGACGACTGAAACAATGCTACCAACTGGAAATGTGTCCTTGCATAACTTGAATTGCAAGTCCAACCATCGAGCTCTATGGGCATGTCTTGCATACTCATACACTATGCTGTCACGAAATATAGGCATAAACTGATACACTGGAATCTTTTCAATAACTAATTCGCACCTCTTTGCTTCTTTACCATCTTTTGTATTGTATGCCACTGTTTTATACTTGCCAAACTCTACTAGTTCATTTCCAACCGCATGTGTTATTTCCATATGTTCACATATTGGCAAATGTTCCAAGCCACTGCAACGATGACATGTGCCATCCAAGCATAATTTCTTGTAGAATATTTGACCTTCCTCTCTTTCACATAAAATTCTTGATATGAAGTCTCTTGAAGATGTTGGTGGGGCACATATGGCACAACCCTGCAAATCATTGTTAGTATGCATATCTAAACATATAGACCTATAAGCATCAAAATGGTTAGAAAATTCAATATGTAATCTACAACAACAAGTAGTGCGTGTGTGATTTATCTTAACATAGAAAGGTTTTAGCATTTCAAAATATCTTTGACAAATTTTAATTTGAGGATACTTCTCTAGAAATTTACCATAAAACTGTGTTTGAGTCTCATCCAAAAAATGCTTTGGATGTGGCTCGCGGTTCTGACTACCAATTCTCCTTCTTACCACATCCCTTTGATTCGGAGATACCCTTGTGTAATTCTTCCAAAAGTCTTCAATTAGTGACCTCAATGCTTCAACAATTGGTTTATCTTTTCGTGGTAGTCTCCCGAGAACGCCCATAATTCATTGGCATTAGTGTCCTCAATTCTTTGGCGTCTTCCAACGGCTCTTGATAAAGTTTTCCTATTAATTCTCAATTTTTGACTTGTCTTTCTAATAAGACGAGCTTTCCTCGTTTGACTACTTACTATAGTCGATGTAATCACACGCCGTGTTGCATTACTATCTTTTGTGCATGAGGTGTTACCCACACTCTCATACGCACTCATTAGATTCTTGACAATAGATTTTTCACTTGAAGCCTCTGATGTTCTCAACCCAAGAATCTTCATGATAGACCTATACTTTATACTTCGCATCATTTCAACGAATAGTTGACATCTTGCAGTCTCATTTAACTTTTCAAAGAACAATCTCCAAATCTTATTAGCATATCTTCTACAAGTGCGTTTTGGAATCTTACCTTCCATTGGCTGCAAAATATTCTCATCAATATCAATCAAATACTTTGGCTTTCTATGCAAAATTCTAGGTGGTGTCAAGTTAGGTAAATTCATCTCAACATTAGGAATTTCATCAATATTTAAATGAGATGGGTTAGATGGCATACCTTCGATCGAAGATGGAATAGATGACATACCTTGAGGTTGAGGTGGGAACGATGGCGTACCTCCTTCATCACATGTGAGTGATGATGTACTCTCAACTTGAGATGTGGTAGATGGTGTCCCTACATGTTGTCTTGCGATAAAGGATGTGTCTCCAACTATGGTATTTAAATCTCTCATACCACAAAGTTTTTGCATTCGTTCTCTTTTTGCCGCCAATACCATATCTCTTTGTGATGGTTGTGGTTCCTCTTCAATTGGTATGTCTTCATTTATCGTGTCCAATTTCCTCTTCTCACGAAGTTCCCTCATAGCCATTGCTTTCTTTGCATTCTTAGCTTCTATCTCTTCCTGTGTTGGTTTAATTCTTGATCGTTTCCTCGGCATGACGGAGAATTTGTCTGTAGCATGATAAAGAGACCAATATTAGTTCCTAAGAAATGAATACATGATAATAGTGGGATTGTATTTTTTTATGTTGTAAGGATTTATTCTTGTATAGTTTGATATCATGGTATGAACTAAGGTTTGTTTATTACACATAATTATTAAAGAGCCCAAGTGTAGAAAATATACATGGCATCATGTGAGATTGTAGGTTGCTTTCTTGATTGGAAATGTGTCTATTTTAAACATGTATGATAATGCATGATAAAGTAATTCAATCCGAAATAAGGAAAATGTAAAGAACATGCATGTAAAGACTTGACATACCTAAAAAATGAAGATTTGAATGGAGAGAGTACCCAATTATGTAGTGTTTTTATCTTCTTGCATCAAACTCCTCAACAATTTGAGTTTTTCACCACTTGCTTCCTTTTCAATGTTAAATTCTTAAAATTGAATCAAAATTAACATTGCAATACTACAAAAATTGAAACTTGTATAGATATATATCAAATTTGGTTTGAAAACTATGTTATTTCCTCCTTCTCAAGTTGGCAAAGCAGAAAAGGTGGTGGAAAGATCATGCAAAAGTGGTACAATGTGTCAAATGTGCATGTGAACTTCCCAATAGCATGAAAGCACTTCTTTTTTGTCGGAGCACGCGCAGAATCAGTAAGAAAATAGAGCATGTGGGCCTGGATCATGGGGGTAACCACTTTTTTACCGTTTCAGTAGAAATACAAAACATGAGCGCGTTATAGCGCGAGCGCATTATAACGCGCTCGCGCTATAACGCGCTCGCGTTTTGTCCTACTATAGATCTCTAAACCCTAAACCCTCAACTCTGATCCCTTGACCCTCAACCCTCAATGTCAAATCCTAATCCCTCAACCTCAACCTTGTCCCTAAACCCTAATCCCTTCAACCTCAACCCTATCCCTAAACCCTTGACCCTCGAACCTCAGCCCTCGACGTCAAACTGTAATCCCTTGATGCAGAGCGAAACAAGTTGAACATTAACACAGGTGAAAAAATCCTTGAAAGTCCACAAAATAACCTTTACAGTGTACATCGGCAAGACAATTTAAATGTCACACCGAAATGTACATATTCTTGCCTATCGGCAAGACAATGGCTATCGGCAACCACCTTTCTCTCATCGGCCGATGAGGTAACTCATGCCGACATATGTTACATCGGCCGCACTTTCCCGTCGTCTTCCCGATCGGAGAGAACATAACTGTCGGGGAACTCTTTAAGTCTCCTGCCGATGCTATCGGTTACGCCGATAGACTTACCATCGGCAAGACTTCTTGAATCTCACCCCGATCGGTGAGAGATCCTACCATCGGTCCAAACCAACTTTCTTATGCCGATGGCATTACTCACACCGATACACTTCGCTTCTCTTTCGTCGGTCTGACTTAGAATTTCTTTATTCCTTCTGCTTCAGAATAAAATACAATTTCTCTCTCTGTTCGTTCACTCCCCTCTACATGAACAGAGACCAACAATATAAAGACTCTTAATTGACAGTTACACACGATGGAAGGTGAATCACCTATAACCACCCTGCTAATTGGTTACAAACCTTTCAGACATTCAGTTCGGTTACAAATGGTAATGACACGCACACAAACTACTCAACATTATGCCGTTACTTGGCCAAATTCTAATCCCTCAACCCTTCACTCTAATCCCTCAACCCTAAACCCTATCCCTAAACCCTCAACACTATACCTTAAACCCTAATCCCTCAACCCTAACCCTAAACCTTGTCCCTAAACCCTAATCCCTTCAACCTCAACCCTATCCCTAAACCCTTGACCCTCGAACCTCAGCCCTCGATGTCAAACCCTAATCCCTCAACCCTTAACTCTGATCCCTCATCTCTCAACCCTAACCCTAAACCCTCAACCCTCAACATCAAACCCTAATCCCTCAACCCTCAACCCTAATCTGTCATCTATCATCCCTCCACACTCTACTTTAACCCTAATTCCTCGACCCTCGACCCTCAAACCTCAACCCTCAACCCTCAACATCAAACCCTAATCCCTCAACCCTTAACTCTAATCCCTCGAGCTTCAACCCTGATCCTAAACCCTAAACCCTCAACGCCAAATTCTAATCCCTCAACCCTTCACTCTAATCCCTCAACCCTAAACCCTATCCCTAAACCCTCAACACTATACCTTAAACCCTAATCCCTCAACCCTAACCCTAAACCTTGTCCCTAAACCCTAATCCCTTCAACCTCAACCCTATCCCTAAACCCTTGACCCTCGAACCTCAGCCCTCGACGTCAAACCCTAATCCCTCAACCCTTAACTCTGATCCCTCATCTCTCAACCCTAACCCTAAACCCTCAACCCTCAACATCAAACCCTAATCCCTCAACCCTCAACCCTAATCTGTCATCTGTCATCCCTCCACACTCTACTTTAACCCTAATTCCTCGACCCTCGACCCTCGAACCTCAACCCTCAACCCTCAACATCAAACCCTAATCCCTCAACCCTTAACTCTAATCCCTCGACCTTCAACCCTGATCCTAAACCCTAAACCCTCAATGCCAAATTCTAATCCCTCAACCCTTCACTCTAATCCCTCAACCCTAAACCCTATCCCGAAACCCTCAACACTATACCTTAAACCCTAATCCCTCAACCCTAACCCTAAACCTTGTCCCTAAACCCTAATCCCTTCAACCTCAACCCTATCCCTAAACCCTTGACCCTCGAACCTCAACCCTCGACGTCAAACCCTAATCCCTCAACCCTTAACTCTGATCCCTCATCTCTCAACCCTAACCCTAAACACTCAACCCTCAACATCAAACCCTAATCCCTCAACCCTCAACCCTAATCTATCATCCGTCATCCCTCCACACTCTACTTTAACCCTAATTCCTCGACCCTCAACCCTATCCCTAAACCCTTGACCCTCGAACCTCAACCCTCAACCCTCAACATCAAACCCTAATCCCTCAACCCTTAACTCTATTCCCTCGACCTTCAACCCTGATCCTAAACCCTAAACCCTCAATGCCAAATTCTAATCCCTCAACCCTTCACTCTAATCCCTCAACCCTAAACCCTATCCCTAAACCCTCAACACTATACCTTAAACCCTAATCCCTCAACCCTAACCCTAAACCTTGTCCCTAAACCCTAATCCCTTCAACCTCAACCGTATCCCTAAACCCTTGACCCACGAACCTCAGCCCTCGACGTTAAACCCTAATCCCTCAACCCTTAACTCTGATCCCTCATCTCTCAACCCTAACCCTAAACCCTCAACCCTCAACATCAAACCATAATCCCTCAACCCTCAACCCTAATCTATCATCCGTCATCCCTCCACACTCTACTTTAACCCTAATTCCTCGACCCTCAACCCTATCCCTAAACCCTTGACCCTCGAACCTCAACCCTCAACCCTCAACAACAAACCCTAATCCCTCAACCCTTAACTCTAATCCCTCGACCTTCAACCCTGATCCTAAACCCTAAACCCTCAACGCCAAATTCTAATCCCTCAACCCTTCACTCTAATCCCTCAACCCTAAACCCTATCCCTAAACCCTCAACACTATACCTTAAACCCTAATCCCTCAACCCTAACCCTAAACCTTGTCCCTAAACCCTAATCCCTTCAACCTCAACCCTATCCCTAAACCCTTGACCCTCGAACCTCAGCCCTCGACGTCAAACCCTAATCCCTCAACCCTTAACTCTGATCCCTCATCTCTCAACCCTAACCCTAAACCCTCAACCCTCAACATCAAACCCTAATCCCTCAACCCTCAACCCTAATCTGTCATCTATCATCCCTCCACACTCTACTTTAACCCTAATTCCTCGACCCTCGACCCTCGAACCTCAACCCTCAACCCTCAACATCAAACCCTAATCCCTCAACCCTTAACTCTAATCCCTCGACCTTCAACCCTGATCCTAAACCCTAAACCCTCAACGCCAAATTCTAATCCCTCAACCCTTCACTCTAATCCCTCAACCCTAAACCCTATCCCTAAACCCTCAACACTATACCTTAAACCCTAATCCCTCAACCCTAACCCTAAACCTTGTCCCTAAACCCTAATCCCTTCAACCTCAACCCTATCCCTAAACCCTTGACCCTCGAACCTTAGCCCTCGACGTCAAACCCTAATCCCTCAACCCTTAACTCTGATCCCTCATCTCTCAACCCTAACCCTAAACCCTCAACCCTCAACATCAAACCCTAATCCCTCAACCCTCAACCCTAATCTGTCATCTGTCATCCCTCCACACTCTACTTTAACCCTAATTCCTCGACCCTCGACCCTTGAACCTCAACCCTCAACCCTCAACATCAAACCCTAATCCCTCAACCCTTAACTCTAATCCCTCGACCTTCAACCCTGATCCTAAACCCTAAACCCTCAACGCCAAATTCTAATCCCTCAACCCTTCACTCTAATCCCTCAACCCTAAACCCTATCCCTAAACCCTCAACACTATACCTTAAACCCTAATCCCTCAACCCTAACCCTAAACCTTGTCCCTAAACCCTAATCCCTTCAACCTCAACCCTATCCCTAAACCCTTGACCCTCGAACCTCAGCCCTCGACGTCAAACCCTAATCCCTCAACCCTTAACTCTGATCCCTCATCTCTCAACCCTAACCCTAAACCCTCAACCCTCAACATCAAACCCTAATCCCTCAACCCTCAACCCTAATCTATCATCCGTCATCCCTCCACACTCTACTTTAACCCTAATTCCTCGACCCTCAACCCTATCCCTAAACCCTTGACCCTCGAACCTCAACCCTCAACCCTCAACATCAAACCCTAATCCCTCAACCCTTAACTCTAATCCCTCGACCTTCAACCCTGATCCTAAACCCTAAACCCTCAACGCCAAATTCTAATCCCTCAACCCTTCACTCTAATCCCTCAACCCTAAACCCTATCCCTAAACCCTCAACACTATACCTTAAACCCTAATCCCTCAACCCTAACCCTAAACCTTGTCCCTAAACCCTAATCCCTTCAACCTCAACCCTATCCCTAAACCCTTGACCCTCGAACCTCAGCCCTTGACGTCAAACCCTAATCCCTCAACCCTTAACTCTGATCCCTCATCTCTCAACCCTAACCCTAAACCCTCAACCCTCAACATCAAACCCTAATCCCTCAACCCTCAACCCTAATCTATCATCCGTCATCCCTCCACACTCTACTTTAACCCTAATTCCTCGACCCTCAACCCTATCCCTAAACCCTTGACCCTCGAACCTCAACCCTCAACCCTCAACATCAAACCCTAATGCCTCAACCCTTAAGTCTAATCCCTCGACCTTCAACCCTGATCCTAAACCCTAAACCCTCAACGCCAAATTCTAATCCCTCAACCCTTCACTCTAATCCCTCAACCATAAACCCTATCCCTAAACCCTCAACACTATACCTTAAACCCTAATCCCTCAACCCTAACCCTAATCCCTCAACCCTTAACTTTGATCCCTCGACCCTCAATCGTAATCTGTCATCCCTCATCCCTAAACCTTAAACGCTATCCCTATTCCTAGACCCTCAACGGGCTCGATACTATACCTTAAACGCTAATCCCTTATCCGTAAACCTTTCAACTCTATCCTTTATTCCTTAACCCTCATGATGAATAGCCTTGAATGTAAAAAAATTTGAGTGGGACATAACGCGAGCGCGTTATAACGCGCTCGCGTTATGTCAAACATGGCAAAAGACAGACTTACGGAAAAATGTAAGGCAAGAAATAACGCGAGCGCGTTATAACGCGCTCGCGTTATTTCTTGCTTTGGGAATCCCAAGCCTTGGGCTTGGGATTTGCTTTGGATTTCCAACCCAAAGGCTTGGAGTGCCTTATGAACAGTCACAAACGTGTTTTTCTGTATTCTTCAAAATTTCACATAATTTCATTCGTGCTAACCCTCAGATTTGCACGTGTTTCAAGGTTGAACAAATCGAACACATGGGTAATGTTAGGCTTTCTCTTAGCTATTTGACGATGTGATTTTTTTCACATTTTAACAATGTTAAGCCTTTCATCTTTAATTTCTTTTGTTTGTGTGTCCGTTTTTATGCAAAAACCACTGTTTGGTCTTTTTTTCATTGTAAAATAACTATTCATTCAAATTTCAAAAAAATTACATATTTAGAAACTAGACTCCATTCTACAAATATTAAAAAAATAAAAAAATGATTTTCAATTAGTTTTCAAAATTTATAGGGGTAGCACGGCCAAAATTCTATTTTTTAGGATGTGTCCACTTTAAAAATTAGTAAAAAATCAAATATTCATCAAAAAATTATCAGAAAAATCGGGCATAAACTACATGCTATTAGCTAATTTCTCACCAAAGCGATTTTAAAAATACCAAAAAAAAGTTGACCTTTTGAGGGAGCCACAAAACATGCTATGTTATGTTTTTTTGACAGAAACAACACCAATTTCTGTGGTTCCCTCTTTTGAACCCCTTAATCTATGCCATTTTCAAAACAAAATAGTAGTTTAGAAAGTAGACTCGGAGCACTACGAACATTGTTTTGGTTGCATCTCTAAATTTTGAGTGTAACTATGCTCAATTTCTCATCCAAGGCCAGTATTTCCTGATTTCAGAAAAAAAGTGGCCACTTAAGACCCCTTTTTGGCCCCCCATCTTCTTGCACTTACCCTATTTTCTCTACAATAATAACTACCTCACCAAACTATGAATATGGTGACGTTACAATTCAAAAAATTTGGGTTCAAATTTGTTTTTTATCTACATAGCAGAAATACTTGTAAAAAAAAATGCTCTAATTAAATGCTGCTAAACAACAGAGATGTGCCCTAAAATGATTGAGTAGCCACTGCAGATTTTTAGCCCTTCATTGCCACCAGTAGCCCAATATTTTTTTTTAAGGAATATCCTACTGTGCAGTATTTTCAGGCAAGTTGTTATTGTCTTTCAGTTCCTCTATTTAATTGCTTCTATAGGACCACTCTCCAAGAAAATAGGCACAATAGTCACCTCCGTGGGACCCCAAACCAAATCTGTTAACTTTTATGCTTCTGTGAAATGGTAAAGGCTATTATTTAGGAACCAAACTCCAGGGTAAAACCAGACCTTTCCAATCCACCTAGAGTGCCATCCACCTACTAAACATGGGGTGTCATTCACTTTTGAAATCTCTCTTTGTTGATGTGTGGCTTGCGTCTCTGATGATAACTTAATGTTTACAACAAAGTTGGCAATTTTTAGCATTTTTAATTCTGGCTTGATATCTTTTTTCAAATCTTAAAGAGCTTAAATTTTATATTCTTTCTATTTTGATGCAATAGACTTTTCTCCTAGGTCCCTTGTTTGCTTTTTTATCAGACCTTCATAGTCTGATACATGCATGTTGACACCATTGGCAGATATTCCAAGTGGGAAAAGAGTTTGGATTTTTTTTTTTTCCCTGTTATCTTAGAAAAATGATATTGGTAGATGTCACTACCCGATATAGTGTAATTTAACTTTACCTGGTACTTCATAAAATGGTGAGTGCACAAGAAATTTCCCTTTGTTCAGATCTGAATGTTTTTCTTGATCAAAGTGAAAGAGGGGGGAATTGGATTTCTTTATTTCAACCTCCTAAATCTTTTAGATAGAATTTGAAACATGAAACTGTAGATTCTTGATATACAATCATAGTGTTTTAAACCTATCAAATTATATTTTGCATAATTTAAAATTAGGTTTATTCCCTAGATGAAACACGGTGGTTTTTGCTTTTGAACTAAGAGAACTTGAAAAAAAAATGAGAATATAGTAACAAAATATGGAAAGTGTATACATAAACAAAAACTTGGAGTGAGATAGAATCTATGGAAAATCTAAGGGAGCACTTGTAATAGAGACCCCATCGTAACTTACAAATGACAATGCAAATGACCTAATGAGTAATGTCCAAACACATTGTAGTCCTATGTATCCAAAAACACCCAATCTAGACAACAAACAACTAGCCCGTAGCAATAACAATAAAGTACACACACAACACTACATAGAAATAATAACAAAAATCTTTAAATCACTAAAAAAACCAATAATAGCGATAGCTGAAATAGAGAGAATGGGGATGACTGTTGGGGACCTTGCCAAATGGTCAAGCCCTATGAATTTCTCTAGGCATTTTGTTTAACTTTACTACAACACATGAGATTTTACTATTATTGTATGGCAATTTTATTTTGTTTTGTCCTTGTAGGTAAGGGATCTTGCACTAGATGGGTTATGTCTCATTGACATACCTTAGCAAGGATTTCCTCCAATGTACTGTGGGGTATTTTCACTTGAGTCTTAGAGAGAGCTCATTATTGATCTGACAAATATCATTCATATTTTTTTCAAATGCATATTCCATTATATGAGAACTTTTATTGTGCCCCCGCAATGTGCCTGCCTTGTTTAATGTAAAGCTCTTGCATGTCTTTTCATTTTTCAGCATGAGATTTGGTTTTTTCTACAATACCAAAGCAAGACTGGATATTAAGTATTTAGTCCTTTGCTTCTTTCCTATTCAGAAAAGAACTAAGAAATTTGAGTCTGTTTATGTAGCAGTAGGTTATGGATGTTGGATGGTATATAATTGAGTAATAGGACGCTGTCCTAATTCTTGGCATAATGCATTGGGAGCATGGTTGCTGTAAATATGGACAAATAGCAAGAGTCTTATTCCCTTAGGTTGTTTTTGTAGTTTGTACTCAAAGCAAAGGCTTTATAAGCTAATTGATTGAAATGTAAAAAAGTGGTGGTAAAATCAATTCAATCAAACATTATATTTTTACTGTGTTATCATGTAATCTGCAATATTTTTGTGTTCAGTTCTCTCATTATCAAGGTATATCAGTTGAATAACTTTCTTTGATTAAGTGAGTGAGATGATGTCCTAATTATTGGCAACATACACTGGGAGTATGCTTGCTATAAATATGGACTGTGGTGACATTTAGATGGGGTGCAAGTGAAAAAAATTTGTACCTATAAAGGATCTCTATACATATTTCCTTCTAACAAAACATACCGGTATGTGAAATCAGTTGAATAACTTTTTAGATTGATGATGCATGTTTGGTTTTCTTAGGTGAGATGGCCCTTACACTTTATAATCATGCTATATGTTTTTGAAGAAGTATCTCTAAAGCATTTTTCTTTCCATCAGAATTGATTGTGTAATACAGTTATTTCCATGGCAAGAGGTTAATCTTTTAGGGAGCATGCTTTGAATGAATACAGACATATCAAAGTGTACCTATTGGACCTGATGACTTTTAGGTGTCTATAAATAAAATAAAAAAGCCATTACCCATAAAGGATCTCCATTTATCTTATTCTAACAGAATATACCAATAAAAGAACTCACTTTAGTTTTTCATTGTTATGCTCTTTGATACTCTAATAGATTGGTTGGCTGCTAGATTGCATTATATTTTTTTTGCATTTTGAAGCTTCGTCATGCACCTAAAATTATAATAATCATAATCCTGTTATGTGAGGGTTATTGTCATAGTTCTTAGCATAGCAACATGCCTTGAAAGCAGTTTTGCTTTAGTTATGGACAGAGATTAAGTCTTGAATGGATACTGGAAAGTTTGAATTGTATTTTAAGAGAAGTTGCCAATTTCAAACATTAAGAAGTTGTCCACAAAGTAAAATTAAGAATTTTTAGATTTGATAATGCTATAAACATATTTCTTTGATATGATAATTATTAGGGAAACTACTATGGTATGGCATTCGACATCTATGCCCCCATGCTTTTTCTCGGGTTGGATAGCTGTTGTTGGAATAATTTAATCTTATGTCAGATAATCTAATGCACCCTGCCCCCACGTCAGACTTGGGATCTCCTCAAGTCTGCTCCAGTATCGTTTGCACCTGCCAACATTCATTTTGGTAGGTAAGTTTGAATTTTGAAATGAGCATGAGCACCAGTTTTTGGCATGAGACAAATAGGGGGGAAAAGAATAGTTGACCAAGAGAAGAGAATGTAAGTGAGTTAACCTACATCAGTAGAAGGAATATTAAGGAGGAGAATAATAGAGAACAACAGAGGGAAGATAGCAGAAGTGAATGTTGCAGTAGCAACAGTAATCTACAGGCAGCTATGGAGTTTCGGGACAGCAACTCCAGATTTGATTTAGTGTGTAGCTCTAGAGATTGGGGCAAAATAGAAAATAGAGCAGTAGCTCTGCATAAGTTTTGTAAGAGGTTTTGTATGTAAACTTGAAAGAGGAAAATATAAAATATATTTTTGCTATCCTTGTGCCCTGTCTCTCTTATCTGTGTCTGCGTTTGTGTATTTGTTTTATGCTATCCATACATTGCTATAGCATTGTTTTCTAGGACAACAGTCTGCCCTCCCCTACTCTCCTCTGCCAACAATTGGTATCAGAGTCATATTTTTCTAGGCAGTTAGATTCAAGTGGGTATTTTATATAAGCCCTAGTTTGTCTAGGCATCATCAGCCTTCTCAGATTTGAGAAGCATGGAAGGTGGGGACAGCAAAGGATGGCAATAGCCACTGACATTTGATGGGCAGAACTATGACATCTAGGTTAAGAAGATGAAGGCTATTCTAGTTGCTAATGACCTATGGGATTTGGTCAACAATGGGTTCACAGACACCACAAACCCAATAGCCTATGCGCCCCTAACTAATGCTCAAAGAAATCAGTTGAAGGAAACAAGAATGAAGGATGCAAAAGCCCTTAGTCTAATTGAGGCAGCCTTGATAGAGACTATTTTCCCCCGCATTGCAGCAGCAAACTACTCAAAACAGGCATGGGAAATATTGCAAAACAACTATAAGGGAACTGACAAGGTGAGATCAGTCAAACTCCAGCTGTTTAGAAGAGATTTTGAGACCCTAGAGATGAAGGAGAGTGAGTCTATTTCAGACTTTCACACTAGAGTTTCTACCATGCTAAATCACCTGAGGATAAATGGAGAAACCATGGATGAACAAAGGATAGTTTAGAAAATCCTAAGGAGTCTACCTTCTAGATTTGACCCTATTGTGATAACCATTAAAGAGACTAAGGATCTGTCCAAGATGACAGTGGATGAGTTGATGGGCTCTCTACAAAACCATGAGCAGCAGTTGAATAGATCCACCCCTTCCCTTGAGCAAGCCTTCAAGGCTCAAACCAATGCAAGAGGTAGGGGAAGAGGAAGAAATAACAGAGATAGAGGTCAAAGAGGTAGAGGAAGAAGCAACTCTGGAAGAGGAGTTTCAAACAGCCAAGAAGAGGCAAGTAGCTCACAGCCAAACTATCAAGAAAAGAAGAACAACAACAGTTCTAATGAAAGGTATGACAAAAGTAATGTTCAATGCTATTATTGTCATAAGTTTGGTCATTATGCTAGTGAGTGTAGAAAGAAACAACATGATCATGGAGGCCAAAATGCTAATGTAGCAAATGAGAACAACACTGAAAATGAAAGACAGTCAAATGTTTTTATTGTTTACAACCTTGCTGAAAGGAGTAGTGATGAAGTATAATATCTAGATAGTGGTTGTAGCAACCACATGAGTGGAAATAATTTTTTTTTGCCTCCATAGATAGCAGTATCAAGACTAAAATAAAAATGGGAAACAATGAGCAAGTTCCTATCATGGGAAAAGGTACAGTCAACATTCAGTCCAAGAATGGTGAAAGGAGGAAGATCCAGGATGTATATTATGCCCCTGACATTAAACATAACCTATTAAGCATTGCACAGATGGTCCAAAATGGTTATAGAATCCTAATGGAAAATGGAGAGTGCACAATATTTGATAAAGGAGGTAGTAAGAAAGTGATTGCAGTAGTACATATGACAAGAAACAGAATGTTTCCTCTTAGGATACACATAGAGTCTCCAGCGCTCTCTTCGGCACTATCTCTAGCACAATTTCTAGCACTATCTTCGGCGCTCACAGCAGTGGGACAGCAATCAGCCTTTAGGAAAGTCATCAAAGACCCATCCAAATTGTGGCATTTGAGGTATGGGCACTTAAGTTTTTCTAGTTTGATTTTATTGTCCAAGAAAGGCATGGTTAGAGGGCTACCAAACATTGTAGAGCCCGATGGAAAATGTGAAGCCTGCATTTTAGGAAAGTAGCATAGACAACCCTTTCAATCAGGGTATTTTAGAAGGGCAAAAGCACCATTGGAGTTGGTGCATTCATATTTATGTGGCCCCATGAAGACCCCCACACTAGGTGGGAATGTATATTTCATGACCTTCATAGATGATTACAGCAGAAAAATCTGGATTTATTTTTTGAAGAACAAATCAGAAGCCTTTGAGAAGTTTAAGGAGTTTAAGGCATCAGCTGAAAAGAAAATGGAGTGGGAGAGTATATCTCCAAACAATTTCTGAATTTCTACAGGAATGAAGGCATTCATAAATAGTTCACAACAAGGTATACTCCACAACAAAATGGAGTGGCTGAACGGAAAAACATAACCATTCAAGAGATGGCAGCAAGCATGCTGAAAGCAAAAGGACTATCACATGTTTTTGGGGGTGAAGTTGTATCAACAGCAGTCTATCTATTGAATAGGTGTCCTACAAAGGCCGTTCGTGATAGGATTCCACAAGAGGCATAGACAAATAGTAAGTGGAGTGTTGAACACCTAAGAATCTTTGGGTGTGTGGCATATGCATTCATACCTAAAGAGAAGAGGCAGAAATTTGATGATAGAGGTGAAAAATGTATCTTCACAGGCTATAGTGAAGAGTCAAAAGCCTATAGACTGTATAATCCCATCACCAAAAACGTAGTGATCAGTAGGGATGTTGAGTTCATTGAGAATGAAGCATGGGATGGAATGGTGGACAATACCATGGGTATTTCAGTCACACTACTCTTTGAAGATGAAGAAGCTCCAGAGGACAGCAACTCTAGAGAAACTACAGAGAGCAACAACTCAGGGAGAAACTACCGTAGAGCATTGGAGAATAATAGCAGCTCTGGAGGTGTCCAACAATGCAGCTCTAGAGGTGGATAGCAGTATAGTAGCTTTGGAGATCAGCAGCTCCGGAGGTCTACAACTCCAGAGATCTGTAGCTCTAGAGTTCAGCAACACAGCAGCTCTGGAGGTCAGCAGTAGAGTAGCTCCGGAGGTCAAAACAATAGCAGCTCCAGAGGTAACTCAAACCCCACACTTGCATCATTGATGCCACGAAGGACAAGGAGTGTGAAGGAGATTTATGACTACACAAGGTATGCTGATGATGATGAGAATTTGAATTTTGCATTATTTTCTTACAGTGATCCAATCTACTTTGAAGAACCTGTGAAAGAAGAGAAATGGTGTAAGGCCATGGATGAAGAATTGGATGCCATAGAGAGGAATGACACATGGCAGCTAACAAATTTACCCAAGGGTAAACAAGTGATTGGAGATAAGAGGGTCTATAAGACCAAGTCTATTACTGAAGGAAAGATTGAAAGACATAAGGCAAGGCTAGTTGTCAAAGGGTACAAACAACAGCCTGGAAGAGATTATGATGAGACATATGCACTAGTTGCAAGGATGGAAACAGTTCGGCAGTCATAGAAATTATAGCCCAACACAAGTGGAAGGTGTTTCAAATGGATGTAAAGTCAGCCTTCTTGAACGGAGTGCTAAAAGAGGAAGTGTATGTGGAGCAGCCACCTAGCTTTGAAGTCCCAGGGCAAGAGGACAAAGTATATAGGCTCCAAAAAGCCCTCTATGGGCTGAAACAAGCACCTAGGGCATGGTACAGTAGAATAGACTCATATTTAGTGCATAATGGCTTTAGTAAAGTAGTAGTGAGCCTACTCTTTACATCAAAGCAGCTAAAGGTAATATTTTGATTATTGTTTTGTATGTAGATAATCTGATTCTTACTGACAATAGTGATCTTTTCATTTCTAATTTCAAAGAGGTAATAAAGAATGAGTTTGAGATGATAGACTTAGGTCTACTAAAGTATTTTCTTGGCATTGAGGTCAAGCAAATAGAGCATGGCATATTTATTTCGCAAACTAACTATGCCAAACAAATTGTGAAGAGATTTAAAATAGAGAATAGTAAACCTACCCCTACACCAATAGCTATAGGTCTAAAATTGAGTAAAGAGGACAACAGCAAGGAAGTAAACCCAACCCTCTACAAGAGCATGGTTGGAAGCCTTATGTACTTGACATCAACTATGCTTGATTTGATGTATGTTGTAAGCCCAATTTCTAGGTTCATGGAGAAGCCTATGGACACACATTGGCAAGCAGGAAAGATGATCCTAAGGTATGTGAATGGTACAATAGGTTTTGGCATCTTGTATGGTGTTTTTGATGAGTTTAAGTTGGTTGCTTTAACGGATAGTGATTGGGCAGGAAATGTAGATAACCGGAAGAGCACATCCAGCTATGCATTTCACATGGGTTCAGGCATGATATCATGGGCATCTAAGAAGCAACCCATTGTCTCTCTCTCTACAACAAAAGCTGAGTACATTATAGAAAATGCAGCAGCATGTCAGGCTATTTAGTTGAGAAGGATCCTTGCAGACTTGAATGACTAGCAAGAAGATGGTACAACCATTCATTATGACAATGTTTCCTCAATAGCCCTAACAAAGAATCCAGTCTTCCATAGATGAAGCAAGCACATTGAGATCTATTATCATTTCATAAGGGAGTTGGTAGAATGAGGAGAGATTGAGTTGTAGTATTGCATATTCGAGTAGCAGCTTGCTAACATTTTTACAAAGACATTGCCAAAAGAGTTTTTGAATGCCTAACAGATAGGTTAGGCATTGTTGACAGCTCCGAAGGTGTGCAACCCCAAAAAGAGGACAGATCTAGAGGTTCAGATCCAGAAAGACAGCAGTAGAGCTCTAGAGGTTCAACCCTAGAAGTTATGTGCAGCTCCGGAGGTGCTCTGGAGTTGCAGAAAGAGAACTCCAGAGATACAGGAAGTCAGCTTCGGAGATGTAGACCGGGTGCTCTGGAGATGCAGACAACAGCTCTAGAGGTGATCCAGAATGGCAGAAACAGCTTTGGAGATCTACTCCAGAAAGGCAAATGGATAGATATAACTCCAGAGATCAGTTCCGGAAAGAAAATTGTTGAATGACATCTGATTTCAGATTAAGGGGGAGTGTTGAAAGAATTTAATCTTCCATCAGACAATTTAATGCACCATGCCCCCGCGTCAGACTTAGGATCTCCTCAAGTCTACTCTAGCACCATTTGCCCCTACCAGCATTCATTCTGATAGGTAAGTTTGAATTTTGAAATGAGTTTGAGTGCCAATTTTTGGCATGTGACAAATAGGGGGGAAAAGAACAGTTGACCAAGAGAAGAGAATGCAAGTGAGTTAACCTGTAGCAACAAAAGGAATGTTAAGGAGGAGAATAACAGAGAACAATAGAGGAAGACAGTAGAAGTGAATGTTGCAGTAGCAACATTAATCTACAGGTAGCTACGGAGTTTCTGGAGAGTAGCTCCAGATTTGATTTAGTGTGCAGCTCAAGAGATTGGGGCAAAATAGAAAATAGAGCAGCATCTCTGCATAAGTTTTGTAAGAGGTTTTGTATTTAAACTTGAAAGAGGAAATTATAAAATATATTTTTGTTGTCTTTGTGCCTTGTCTCTCTTGTCTGTGTTTGTGTATTTATTTTGTGCTTTCCATACATTGCTGTAGCATTGTTTTCTAGGACAACAATCTACCCTCCCCTACTCTCCTTTGGCAACAGTCATTTCCCATGATTAAGGTGCTTGAGCCAGTTGTCCCTTACCAATCCTTCATTATGTAAACATTTTGCAAATAATTATTCAGAAATAATTTTAGATCAGCTAGAGATGATGGTAACAAACATTTCAAGAAGTAAAATACTACTAGAGTTTCTTCATGATTAGCAAACACAAAACATTATAGTTTTGGAGGAGAGCATTACTGGTATTACCATGGACAAGTATTTAAGTTTTTTCAATCTATAGCTACTTTGGCTCAATTATGAAATAAGCTATAAATCCTCATTATCCCTTTAAACTAAAATATAGGCATGTAATTTCTTGTAAATCATCTAAGAGTCATACAAGGATTCAAAAGTGTGATATTGATAATCCTATTGGCTATTCTGTGCATAAATTTCATACAACTGCAAGTTAATTACTTGTGGGAAAATTATTGCATCATATATCTTTATCTTTTTGTTGGGTCATTCATTTCATGCAACAAATGCCAATTGGAAATAAAGGTGAAATGCCAAACCTCAAGGTGGGTTTTGAAAGCAAATTTGATTGATTTTGGATAAGGCTTTCTACAATGTTCCATGGAGCGTGGGGCATGGGAAAGGTGGATGGGCATGTAGGAATAGGGAATAAGTTTAAGGTATGGAAAATTTTTTCCCAAAAATTGGGGACTGTGGATGATGGATTTAAAATAATAAATACAAATTAATATTTGAAAAATTAACTATAAAAATAGTTTAATATATCATTAAACAATACGAATAAAAGAAGTTGAAATTTTTACAAAGCTGTTTTGATGTAAGACATTCTGCATTAGAAATAATGATATTAATATGTCTTCACCTCTATCTAGAGCAAAAATTGAACCATTGACCCAAGACTCCATTGTTAGGCTTAGTAGGTATCATCTTTTCAACTGCTTAATGTCTCAATACCAATCATGTTGTAAAAAATCTGAGCAAATCACGACACTGGTTTTGCATTTATTGTTTCAAAGGTGATAAAATCTGTTGCCATTCATCAATTGAAAGAATGTTTCTGGATTTGTTGTTTCAAAGGTGATAAAATCTACTGCCATTCATCAATAGATACACCAATGCTAGCCAAATTTTGAGTGGATCATTTGATAATAACAATGAAGAACTTTATCGTGTTCCCAAATAAGGTATTCACTAGAGAATAAAACTTAGAAAAATGTCTATGTAATAAGTTACAATGACAATGTATGTGTGTGAAATCCAAGCATCTTTATTGAGATCATTATATTTACTATCTAAGTCATTTGATTGTAACTATAGTAGCATTACTCAGAATCAAGATTTTAACTCAATAAATCAAAAGTATAAATGGAATTTCATCACTTATGATTTAATCTAGTGTAGCTCAATTTTTTCATTTTGCTTTCTCAAACCAGAATTAGGGTCTAGGGGCAGTACCCTTGACACATTCTCTGTTACAATACAGGGCATGATTTTGGGGTGGAGACTACCACCAAACCAAATTAAAGCCTTTGAAGCCACAAGCACCTTCACCCTTTTTAAAAAATTTGTTAATGTTAAATGTCTATCTTTTAATAGTCTATAGGGGACTTCCTCTTCCTCATCCTCTCTTCCTCTTTTTTACGATTAGGGTTATTTTTATAATTTTTCAAGTTATGTTTTGAATGGGACATGGTGATGCCATGCCATCCCTTGGGTGCTTGAGAGATGGTTGCATGTTCCTTGTCTCTCCCAAAGATTGTAGGGTGTTTTGTTTGTGGACACTACATGGAAGGACACATCCATAGCAAGGGGATGATTCATCCCCATCCGAGTCCCTGGGATGTTCCCATCCCCTATAATGATAGTTGTCTGAAGTGTGTTTAAACTTTTACATTGTGTACACTTATTGTTTGAACTTTTGACATTCACTTTCTGTGTGTGTTTGATCTTTGAAATCCACTTATTTATTTAAACTTTGGGGTTCACTTTGTTTAGTGTGTACACTTCAGCATCCACTTATTGTTTGTGTGAAGTGTGAATTTGAACATTGACATCCATTTATTATTTGAGTGAGCTTTTGGCATTCACTTTGTGTGTGTGAAATGTGTATAAACATCTTTCACATTCACATTATCTTTATGAGAGTGAACTAAATTTGACATTCACTTGGATTTGAGCCACTTATTGTTTTTGTATTTGCATTCACTTTTCTTATGTGAAGCATATGTTTGAACTTTGGCATCCACTTAATTTATTTGAGTTAATTGTGGATTCAGTTTTTTTGTGTAAAATGTGAGAGAACTACCTTTTATGGTTTATTATAATCTCTAGCATTCAAAAAATAAATGTCTTTGCAAGCATTCATGTTTTCACATCAACTCTTTAGCTTTAAGAAAGATTGTAGAATTATAATGTTATTGTAGGATTCTTCATAGTTGATATACAACATTGAAAACAAGTATCTAGCTCCAATAACTTGTCCTTGCAATTCCAGGTAGGGACTCAGTTGCCTTGCAACTCTTGTTTTTTCTTCCTTCTACCTAATCTATGATTTTTTATAGGTAGGTTTGTATGATTTCTATAATACATTGCCTCCTTTTGAGCTTATTCCCTAGCAATTGACTTTTTGTTTTAAAAAAATGTTTAAGAAAATACAATAATTTGACATTAAATGACAAAGGGATGAGATGAGATACAAAAAAATTTCTATAGACACCCATAACCCTTCATTTCAATTCCCTTTGACTTTTTATATCTATTGCTAGAAGATGTACAAAACTGCAATGTTCTTACTTTCTCTAGAAATGAATGATTCATATGGATTACAACAATGCAAATCTTCATTAGTTGAATGGATTTGAGAAGTTGAAAACTCTAAAAAATAAGTTGTTTCATCTACAAGATGAAATTGCTCCGTAATCCCAACCATTTGTTTTTTCACAACATATTTAAGAATACAAATACATTACTAGCAATCGCACCTTAGTGTGCAATGGGTATGCTGAGATAGCATGTAGATAAAAGTAATAAGTAATTTCTTGAGAAGAGAGCATACAGTTTTGTTGATGGTGAATGGTTGTTGTCCATCCATTAGTTGAATTGAAAGAATGTAGTGATATGTGTTGTTGAGACATTTCTAAAAACACAAAATCATTGGCCATCATAGGATTACAAAATTAAGCTTAACTATATAAAAATAGTTGCAAAAAATGCTAAGTTGTGCGATAGACATGGGGCTATGGTCGAGCATTGTAATGGAAAACCCTACATTAAAGATTAGGCTATGGTACTTTTACAATTTAAAAAGTGGATCTTGGTATGAAATGACACTTAAAAATAGAGAAAGATAAAGAAAAGAGAGATTGACTCTGTCTCTCTCCCTCTCCCACTCTCACTTCGTCTCCCCTTCTTGTCGGTAGGTGGCGACTAATCAGGAAAGTACTGTACACTAGCCATGTATCCTTGCTGAGGTTTGGGGGTGGCAGCCCCCGAGAAATTTTTTTTAGGGTCGACATAAAAAATCCTATTTTTTATGACCAACATAAAAAAACCCTAATTTTTGTAACTGACAAAAAGGCTTGATAAAAGCGGCTAAGGGTTAGGGTTTTGATATATGGTATTGTAGCATTTGCAATGGTATTGAGTTGCAGGGATTGCTGATTGTAATCGGTTTGATTTACTGGATAATAATATTGGACTCTCTGTTTGGTGGATGTAGCCCGAGTTTGGGTGAACCATGTTAAAACTTGTCTCTCGCTGTTATTAATTCTATGTATTTCCATTTCTCTATTTAATCTTTATTTGCATTTAATTGATATCTTCTACCAGCTAACCCTTAGAAGTGGTATCAGAGTGGGTTGTGTTCGATTATCGTCTGTAGGAAGGTCTCACGGTTGAGTGGGAGCAATGGCGGATGAGGGTAAATTGAAGGTCGATAAATTCAATGGGTAGAACTATCAGTTATGGAAGATGTAGATGGAGGATTACCTCTATCAAAAGGATTTATGGATGCAGTTGGATGGAGTAGCCAAGAAACTGACAACAATGTCTAATGAGGATTGGAATCTTCTTGACAGAAAGGCACTAGGAACCATTCGGTTGTGCCTGGTACCATCAGTGGCATTCAATATAATGGAAGCGAAGACAATAGATGGTCTGATGAAAGCTTTGGCTAAATTGTATGAAAAATCCTCAGCCTCAAATAAGGTATTTCTCATGAAGCATTTGTTTAATTTGAAAATGGTTGAAGGTGGATCTGTGACAAGTCATTTAAATGAATTTAATATGATTGTCAATCAATTGACTTCTTTAAATGTAAAATTCGATGAAGAAGTTAGAGCTCTCTTGATAATATGTTCATTGCCTGAAAGCTGGGATAGTTTGGTAATGGCAGTTAGTAACTCTGTTTCTGGTTCAAATACCCTAAAATTTAATGATGTTATTGGTGTTATTTTGAGTGAGAAAATTTGTAAGAAAAGATCAAGTGGATCCACATCAGGCAGTGTTTTGAATGCAAAGAGCAGGGGTAGATCAAAGGAGAGAGGAAAAGGTTCTGGAGGTCATGGGAAGTCATAAGGAAAATCAAGGGACAAAAGATCCCAAACCAGAGGATAGAAGGATTGCTGGTACTGTGGGAAACCAGGTCATCTGAAGAAAGATTGCTGGTCTCGAAAAAATAAAGAAAGAGACAAACAAGAAGGCAATAAGGAAGCAAATGTGGTAAGTAATAAATCTAAAGATGATGCTTTGATTCTTTCCCTAGATAATGTTGATGATTCATGGGTTTTAGATTCAGGGGCCTCATTTCATGCTACATCCCATAGAAGTTATTTTCTTGATTATGTCCAAGGGGATTTTGGGTTGGTTATTTGGAAGATAATGAACCTTGTCAGATTGTTGGAAAGGGAAAAATCAAGATTAAGTTGTAGAATGGGAATCATTGGCTACTACAAGAGGTAAGGCAAGTTCCAAGGCTCAATAGGAATTTAATTTCAGCAAGGCAGCTAACTAAACAAGGTTGCACTGTTACATTTATTGATAAAAATTGGAAGGTTTCAAAAGGTGCCCTAGTAGTAGCAAAATGTGTGAAAGTAGGCACCTTATATCTTTCTATAGGTCATACTGTTCCTTCTACTTTAGATGTTATAGAGGAAAAACAAACAGGTTCAGGAATAGTTGCTATAGGTTTGCAGGAAGAGACTGGAAAAGTTGCTACAAGTTCTGAAACAACACTATGGCATAACAGACTTGGGCATATGAGTGAAAAAGGTATGAAGGTACTTCATTCTAAGAAAATTTTACCAGGCCTGAAATGTATTAATATGGATTTCTGTGAAAATTGTGTGTATGGAAAACAAAAGAGAGTCAGTTTTCTCAAGGATGGGAAGCAAAAGAAAAATAAAAAGTTGGAGCTTGTGCATACCGATGTATGGGGACCGGCTCAGGTATCTTCTCTTGGTGGCTCTCAATATTATGTTATATTCATAGATGATGCAACTAGGAAGGTATGGATTTATTTTCTCAAGCAGAAATCTGATGTTTTTGAAACATTTAAAAAATGGAGAAGCTTGGTTGAGAATGAGATAGGTAAAAGATTAAAATGTCTTAGATCTAATAATGGCAGTGAGTATTGCAACAAAGAATTTGAAGATTATTGTTCCTTTAATGGAATTCAGAGGTAAAAAATAATTCCAAGGACTCCACAGGAAAATGGAGTGGCTGAATGCATGAATAGGACAATAATGGAGCGTACAAGGACCATGAGATTGCATGATGGGCTGCCCTTAAATATGTGGGCAGAGGCTGTCAACACTACTATATATTTAATTAATAGAGGTCCTTCAGTTCCTTTGAGTTGTGGTATTCCAGAGGAAGCATGGACAGGTAAGAAGGTGAGTTATTCTTTTCTAAAAACCTTCAGTTGTGAAGCTTTTGCACATATAGATTCTGAAAATAAAACCAAGCTAGATGCAAAATCAAAAAAGTGTACCTTTGTTGGATATGGCATTGATGAATTTAGTTATAGGCTTTGGGATTTTAAAAATCAGAAAATTGTGAGAATCAGGGATGTTATATTCAATGAGAAGGTGTTGTACAAAGATCAGTTGTAGCAGCATGAGAAGAAAGACAAAGATTATGTGGTGCTGGATGATACTCCAAATAGTGATGTTCCAGTGGTTCCTAATGCTTTACAATAGCAACCAGAAATACCACAAACTCCAGTGAATGTTAGACGGTCAACAAGGCTAAGTAGACCTCCTAAAAGATTTTCTCCCTCTTTGTATTCTATTTTGTTAACAAATGCTGGTGAACCAGAAGGGTATGATGAAGCTATGTAGGTGGATACACAGGTTCAGTGGGAGCATACTATGAAAGAAGAAATGGACTCCTTGCTAAAAAATTAGACTTGGGAATTATGTAAGTTACCTGCAGGTAAAAAGGCTTTACCAAACAAATGGGTTTACCGGCTAAAAGAGGAAGATGGAGGTAAGAAAAGATTTAAGGCCAGGTTAGTTGTAAAAGGATTTACACAGAAACAGAACATTGATTTTGATGAGATATTTTCTCTAGTTGTCAAGGTGACTTCTATTCGTACTATTTTAAGTATTGTGGCTGCTAAAGATTTGCATTTGGAACAGCTAGATGTGAAAACTACCTTTCTCCATGGTGATTTGGAGGAGGAGATATACATGGCACAACCACAGGGATTTGAGGTCAAAGGTAAGGAGAAACAAGTGTGCAGATTGAAGAAGAGTTTGTATGGCCTGAAACAAGCACCTCGGCAATGGTATTTGAAATTTGATAGTTTTATGGCTGAGCAAGGCTACAGCAGGTGTAATTCTGACCATTGTGTTTATTTTCAGAGGTTGGATAATGACAGCTACATTATTTTATGTTTATATGTTGATGACATGCTTGTAGCTGGGTCTAACATGGATCACATCAGAGAGTTAAAACATCAGTTAGCACAGTCATTTGATATGCAGGATTTGGGGGTAGTAAAACAAATCTTTGGTATGAAAATTTGTAGAGATAGGAAGAATAGAAAATTGACTCTATCTCAGACTGCTTATGTTGAAAAGGTGTTGTAGAGATTCCATATAGAGAATGCAAAAGCTGTCAGCACACCTTTGCCTAGTCATTTGAAATTGACTAAGGAGATGTGTCCAAAGACACAAGAGGAGGAAGAAAAAATGTCCAAGGTACCATATGCTTCAGCTATAGGAAGTTTAATGTATACCATGGTATGCACAAGACTAGATATTGCACATGCTGTAGGAGTCGTAAGCAGGTATATGAGTCATCCTGAATTGGAGCATTGGAATGCAGTAAAATAGATTCTCAGATATTTGAGAGGTACATCCAATAAACATTTATGTTTTGGGGGCTCTAATACTGATTTAGCAGGTTATGTAGACTCAGATTTGGCAGGAGGTATTGATACCAGGTGGAGTACTACAGGTTATGTCTTTACTGTAGGTGGGACATCAGTGAGTTGGATCTCATGGTTACAAAAGGTGGTTGCTTTATCCACCACAGAGGTAGAGTATGTCGCTACAACAGAGGCGAGCAAGGAGATGATATGGCTGCAATCTTTCATGGAAGAATTGGGCAAACAATAGGCTAACAGTTCTTTGTATATAGATAGTCAGAGTGCGATACATCTTGCAAAGAATTCTGCTTTGCTTTCAAAGACCAAACACATACAGTTGAGGTATCACTTTATTCGGTTAGTGTTGGATAATGGATAGTTAAGGTTGGAAAAGATACATACTAATGAAAATCCAGCGGATATGTTTACAAAGGTAGTGACAAGGGCAAAGCTGAGCTCCTCTTTAGCTTCGGTTGGTCTTCTAGACTGAAAACAATAAAAACAGAACAGTAGAGTCCAGGGTGCTTATTTCCAGTGGGAGTTGCATGCGCAGCGGTGTCGTCCAGGCTTAGTCTCCAAGTGGGAGATTGTTTGGTGTGGAGCCTGATCAGTCTCCAAGTGGAAGATTGTTGGAAGGTGGCGACTGATTAGGAAAGTAATTTTTTTAGGGTCGACATAAAAAATCTTATTTTTTAGGGTAGACATAAAAAATCCTATTTTTTATGACCGACATAAGAAAACCCTAATTTTTGTAACCAACAAATAGGCTTGATAAAAGCGGCTAAGGGTTAGGGTTTTGATATATGGTATTGTAGCATTTGCAACAGTATTGAGTTGTAGGGATTGCTGATTGTAATCAGTTTAATTTACTAGATAATAATATTGGACTCTTTGTTTGGTGGATGTAGCCTGAGTTTGGGTGAACCACGTTAAAACTTCTCTCTCGCTATTATTAATTCTATGTATTTCCATTTCTCTATTTAATCTTTATTTGTATTTAATTGATATCTTCTGCCGGCTAACCCTAACACTTCTCTCTCTCTTACTCTTCCTCTATATGATGACATTGGTTCTATATTTTTCATCATCAGTGTCTGTCAATGGATCTGGAGATGTATCATGCAAATTCCATAGATGGTAGTTGTTTGAAATTCTTTCCCAATGGGCTATAATATCTTTCTCCAATGAACCAACAGAATGCTTGAAAACATTGATCATCTACTATTGGGATGGTGTTGAAACAAGAGGAGACTCAAATAGTAGGTGTGAAGTGTTGTTTCCATTTGTTGGACTTCCTCTCAATGCTACAAATGTCATTTTTTGTTGTTTCCAACTGTATTGGTCATGCCATGTATTAATGAATGAAGCTTGGAGACGGGATGTTGCTATTGTTAGAGATAGATACACTTTAGTGTGCAGTGGGTATACTAAATAGGTCTTAAACGTGAATTATTAGGTCCTTAAGAAAATGATGTGTTTCACTAATATATTAAGATTTACTTTTGGTGGTGGGCCTCTTACTCAGAAGGGTTTTCCCAATTATATATGTCATCTTTTCTTCTCTATATCCTTCATGTATTCTTCTATGTTTAATTAAGGTTACATGTGTTTTATGTCAACAAATGTTTTTACTTTAGATTTCTCCTAATTGAGAAATAAGAATTGTAAAACCAACATTTGGTATCAAATCTTTTTTTGATTGATTTCATGAAGGAAGGAATACATAAATTCACAATCCTAGGGTTATTAGTTTGATTAGTCATGTTGATGCAAACAAAATAAGAGAATCCAATGAAGGATTGTCCCATCATGCAGCCCAATCAACTACTCTTATGTGCATTGTGATATTGGCAATATTCATGCCTTCAAATTATCATAATCATGTGCTCAAAACTTCAAAGGTTGAAACAAATTTTATATGCCAACATATCCTTGTTAAAGTTTAGCCTTAAGATTGTCGTTTTACTCATCTTCTCTTAGATGAAAATTAACTTTGATAATTTCCAGCCATTAAGGATTTTTTTTTTGTCCCTTTGATTCCTTTAGTTGTAGTAAAATAAAAATATATTAATCTCTTATACTTTCAGCCCTTAAGTTCAAATAAATTATGAATGTTTTAGCAACAATTTCAGCTATGAAGTAACACCATATTTTGAGACTTTCATAAAACATGAACAACAGAAAATACTTACAATCCAAATGTTTTTATGCAGCCAATAAATATGGTAACACACATACATAGCCTCCATGAATCCAACTATGAAATATCTCAAACAAACTTTTCAACTATCCACCTCCACAAGCTTACAAATTCAGAAATTTTTCATCTAACAAGTCACCATGGACATTCACCTTCTTTGCCTCATTAAAATGGATGTACTTTCCTTAGAGAATTATCTTCAATATCACCCATGGACGTCCTCTTGATGACCTTCAAAAATTAGAAATAAACGTGGGCTCCTCTCTTATTTTTCAATGCCTCTTTCGAGCCAAACTTCAATCTATTGATAAGATCTCCTTTGCATAGTTTCATCTTCCTCATATTGGGCTCCAATGACTCTTGGTTTTCCTCTTCATGCTTGGTGGCATCCAACTTGGAGAAAGGTGACTCTTAGGATCCTTTTATTGCTTTCTTTTATGACTTGCATGTTTGAAAACTCTTCATTGTCTAATCTTTGTCTTCTAGCATGTAGGTGACTAGGATTTTTATCCATATGCAACTTGCCTTGTCTTTTACTTGGAGTGTTGGAGAATTAAAATATTTTATTTATTTCCCCAAAATTAACATGTGCATGAGGGTTCCCCTACACCATACTTCCCAAGAGAAAAGAAATTTGAGTTCCACCTCAAATATGGATCTTCGTTCTTGTCTTCCAGTTCCTTTGGATGCGTGCATTATTTTCATTTTGCTAGATCTCAAGTACATTTGTATCTATTGGTACACTTGTGCTTTTTGGTCCAACAACATGCTTCTTGAGCCAAGGCCAACTTGGTACAATGTAGCCATGTGATTTTGTTTGTTTTCTTGTTCTAACTTGACCTTGGACTGCAATTGTAAATTTATTTTCTCTTTCATCGACTTTGTCTTCTTTACCTGCACAAGAAACAAACATATTAAAGAAATCATATTCTTCTTCTTCATGTACTTCACTTCTTCATCTACCTTATGTTTTTTTCCACACATTCTTTTCTCTTCATTATTCTCCAAAATCTTTGGCTACACCTCAACCATACTTAGCCATTCATTTTCAGTTTTGAATTGCTCATCCATTCTTCAATTCTCCTTGACATCAACATTCTCAACTCTCAGTTCTTCTCCTGAGAACCATGTTATCTGCTTATCCTCCATAACTATCTTATGTCTTTGGACTATCCTTGAGTCTTCTACAACTTATTTTGATGTCTCTTCTTCTTCTTCTTCCTGAACATCACCCACTTCAACATCAATGTCACTGTTACTTTCATAAGTTTGAGTAAATTCAAAAGAAAACACTTCCATTTCTCATTCAACTGATTTTTTAAACATGTTTCCAAATTTTGTTACCTCAACCATTACCTCATTTGGCTTTGCTTCATATTGTTGTACTGTTGTCTTCTCACTTAACAATAAGCTTTCAATTCCTATGCACTCATCCTTCAAGGCTATTAATGCAAATTTCATCCCATCTTTGTCCATAATGTCATATGTGTTGTTTTTTTTGTTATACTTCGCTGCCCTAGTATAATGCCACAACCTTCCAAATAGAAGGTGATATACATCCAAATGCATAATATCACAAACTATTTCATCCTTATAAGCGCCTATGTGAAACTCAACTTTGCATTGCTCAATTACATTTACCTGGTTACTAATTTGAAGTCAACTCACAGAATAGGGTGTGGGTTGTGGTATTCTTTCCAAACCCAATTTATCTACCATGTATTCAGAAATAATATTATCCGTGTATATATCTAAAATCACAACTTGACAACATTTACCTTTGGACTTTCAGGTAGTCCAAAATAGGCTTTCCTTTTCCATCTTGTTTTCTTTCTTGGCTGCAATTTCTTCTTCCTGTATCATCTTTTCCATTTCTTCCTCATGTAGCTTCTTTTCCATTTCTTCTTCATGTAGCCTCTCTGCCACTCTTAACAATCTATCTAGAAATGACAATGCCCTTGTTCCATCTTTCTTCTTATTAGAATCCATCCTTCAAACATCAAATCTCACTAAACCACATTAGCCAAAAGAATAAATAATTCCCAAAGATCTTCTATCTCTAATACCAATTTGATGCAAACATGACAAGAGAATCCAATCAAGGATTGTCCCATCATGCATCCCAATCAACTTCTCTTATGTGCATTGTGATAACAAAAATATACATGCCTTCAAATTATCATAATCATGTTCTCAAAATTTCAAAGGTTGAAACAAATTGTATATGCTAACATACCTTGTTAAATTTCAGCCTTAAGATTATTGTTTTACTCCTCTTCTCTTAGATGAAAATTAACTTTGATAATTTCTAGCCATTAACGATTTTTTGTTTGTCCCTTTGATTCCTTTAGTTGTAAAAAATAAATGTATATTAATCTCTTGAACTTGAAGCCCCTAAGTTCAAATAAATTGTGAATGTTATAGCAACAATTTCAGCTATGAAGTAATACCATATCTTGAGAATTTCATAAGACATGAACATAAGCAAATACTTACAACCCAAATATTTTTATGCAGCCAATCAAGATGGTAAAAAACATACATAACCTTCACAAATCCAACTATGAAATATCTCCAACAAACTTTTCAACTATCCACCTCCACAAGCTTACAAATTCAAAAAAATTTCATCTAACAATTCACCATGGACATTCACCTTCTTTGTTTCATCAAAATGGATGTACTTTCTTTACAGAATTATCTTCAACATCACCCATGGACATCCTCTTGATGACCTAAAAAAATCAGAAATAAACTTGGGCTCCTCTCTTATTTTTCAATGCCTCTTTCAAGCCAAACTTCAATCTATTTATAAGATCTCCTTTGCATAGTTTCATCTACCTCATTTTGGGCTCCAATGACTCTTGATATTCCTCTTCATGCTTGGTGGCATCCAACTTGGAGAAAGGTGACTCTTAGGATCCTTTTATTGCTTTCTTTTATGACTTGAGTGCTTGAAAATTCTTCATTTTCTAATCTTTGTCTTCTAGCATGTAGGTGACTAGGATTTTTGTCCATATGCAACTTGCCTTGTCTTTTACTTGGAATGTTGGAGAATTAAAATATTTGTTTTATTTCCCCAAAATTGATTAACATGTGCATGAGGGTTCCCTTGCACCACATGTTAACCATGGTTTCCTTAATGCAAGGATTGATTGAAAGCTTGGAGGATTACAAAAAAATAAATTTTATAAAAGAAAGCACTTAGATTTAGAAAATGATTACTATGAAACCCATCACAAAAAACCATCTCAGAAGATAAATCTCAAAGAAAGTATGTATTCCAAATGTTTGTCTATAGAAAACAAATGTATAAATTTTCATTTACCTCAATATGTTAAAGGATTGGTTGGAGTTGGAGTTCTAGATTACCTTGCGGGTCGGTAGTGGAAGTTTAAAGAGTTTGGGCAAGGCCCACCATACTTTTACTTTGAATATGTGTATAGTATGCCAAAGGGTAACTACAATGTATGGATTGAAAGTACTTTTCAATTTCAAGTAGAAAAACATGGCTACATGCACAACCTTCATATGAATATAATTATTTTAAGATTTAATATTAGGTTGTGTCTTTCTAATTCAATCTTAATGAATGTTCTAGTTCAAAAGTTTGCTAAGAGTTTATGAGAAAATTATTGCAGTATATCAAACTAATTGTGTTGTAAATGTGTTTTTTCTTGAAAAGAAACTTGTATTCTTTAAAGATGCATGAAGGAGAAAACACTAAGCTTAACTAAATAAACATAGTGGTAAAAAGTTTTATGTTGGATGATAGACTGGGTGTTAAGAATTCTTTCCATATGTTGAACTTTTGAGTTAGTTGTTGCAAATGTCTATTTTTGAGCCACTTCAATAAGTAATATTGTTTCCAATTGTATTGGTCATGCCATGTATGAATAAAGCTTAGAGATGGGATATTGCTATTGTTATAGATAGCTACACTTTAGTGTGCAATGGGTATAGTAAAGAGGCCTAAAAAGGTGAATTATCAGGTCCTTAAGCAAATGGCGTGTTTTACTTTAATATATTAAGGTTTACATTTGGTGGTGGGTCTCTTATTCAAAAGGGCTTTCCCAAGTATATATATGTTATCTTATCTTCTCTATGTCCTTCACTTATTCTTATATGTTTAATTAAGGTTACATGTGTTTTAGATCAACAAATTTTATTGCTTTCCATTGCTCCTAATTGAGGAATGAGCATTGTAAAACCAATATTTGGTATCAAAGATTTGTTTCAATTGATCCCATGAAGGAAGGGATACATTTCTTATGTTTCTTTTTCTTTTTGTTGTGGGATAATTTATTTGGATTTGAAATAACATTTGAAAATCAAAAGTCATGGCCAACACCTTGACAATTGAGATCGAGAAGTCTAGTAGGTAAAACTTTGAGTTGTAGAAATTAAAGGTTGAAGGTTGAAGGTCTTTTAGTGGAGACAGATTAGTGGATCATAATGATTGTTGCACTCAAATTTTTACCATTAGAAATAGATCAAGATGAATAGGACAAGTTGGATAGAGAAGATAGATCTACTATTAGGTTGTGTCTTTCTACTTCAGTCTTGATGAATTTTTTAGTTTAAAACATTTCTAAGAGTTTATGAGATTAAATTATTGCATTGTATCAAACTAAGTGTATTGTAAATAAGTTATTTTGAAAATAAATTTGTATTCTTTAAAGATACATGAAGGAGACTTTGTAACTGAACATTTAAATTATTTTCATCTAGTAGTGAATCAATTGAAATCCATATATGTGAAAATGGAAGAACAGGAAAAATGTATCTCTTTGATTTGTTCATTATAGTATACCATCTTTCTATTTTGAAGCCTATCTATCTAAAGGGGATCAATATCCTTTCTTTGTTTTCTAGAAATGGGGGTACAAAATTTACTTTGCATCATTTGGGTATACCACTCAAATATGTTGTATCTACAAAAATTTGTAAAGAAAGCAATCTTATCCTCAAAACTTGGGTGGAAAAATGCATAAAAAGAGTAAATTGATCGAGGCGAAAGATGTGCATAATTTGACAAAAGGAATACTTGATGAAATGATTAATTTAATCAGAGGTTTTGATATGATAATAAGTGGAAGCCCCTATAATAATATGACAAGAAACAATAGGAACACAAGGGATGGGCCAGAGGGGAAACATTCCACCATTTCATATGAATTTTCATGAATTACATGAATTATGTAACGCATGCAATGCATTCAAGTGTAACTTGATAGAATAATGAAACATTCATTTTGTACTAATTTGGAATTCAAAAGATTATAAGTTCATTATTTTTCAAATCCAAGTTCCCATCCAAATTGAAGAGTCTACTAAAAAAGTATTGAAAATTATGGACATTATTATTATTTTGATTCTATGTAGAAAATTTCTTTGCACAATCAACATTGGACTAATTGCAAGTATGCATGTTGCTAATTATAGACCCTATGAACATTATTTTGATCATACGAAGAAAATTTAGCTGCACAATCAACATGGGATTAATTTAGGCTTGGATGTTGTGAATTACAATCCTGGGGTTATTATTTTGATTCATCATGTTAACCATGGTTTCTATCTCTTTGTCTTCCTCTCTATCTATCCATGTCTCTATCTCCCCTTCTTTCTTCCTCTATCTCTCCTCTCTCTCATTCTCTCTCTTCTTTCTTATTTCTTACCACCTCTCTTTATCTCTATTTCTCTACCTCTCTATCTCTCTTTCTCTACCACTCTATCTCTCTATCTATCTCTGTCCATCTCTATCTTACCTTTTTTCTTCCTCTATCTCTCGTCTCTCTTACTCTCACTCTCTCTTAATCTCTCTATTTCTCTTTATATATCACTCTATCTCCCCTTTTATCTTTCTCTCCTCCTCTCTCTCTCACCATCTCTCTTGATTTCTCTCCCCCTCTTTATCTCTCTATATCTATACCTCTTTTTGTGTCCCTCTCTATCTAATTCTTTCTCTCCTCTTTCTTTCTTTCTATCTTTATATATGTCTCTTTGTCTCCTCTCTCTTTCCTTCTATCTTTATATATGTCTCTCTCACACTATCTCTTGATCTCTCTTCTTTATTCTTTCTTACCCTCTCTCTATTTTTATATATGTCTCTATCTCCCATTCTCTCTCTCTCTCTCTTCTTTTCTCTGTGTCAACTCTACCTCTCTCTATGTCCCTCTCTATATAATTATATATCTCCTCTCTTTATTTCTATTTTTATATATGTCTCTCTATCTCCTCTCCCTATCTCTCTATATTTATAGATGTCTCTCTATCTCCCCTTCTCTCTTTCTCTCTTCTTTCTCTATCTATCTCTTACCATCTCTCTTTCTATCTCCATCTTTATCTCTCTCCTCTATCTCTTTGTTTCCTTCTCTATCTATCCATTTCTCTTTATCTCTCTTGGTAATATCTTGAATGAAAAATTATTTGATATATGATCAAATTTAATTCACTTCAGAAAATTTGAATAGTTAATTCCACAAAAAAAAAACTCAAATAGTCTCAAAATTGGATATTATTATTACTCTACAAGAATTATGTGTGCAAAAGTTATGGATATGAGAGCTACTTTAATGTATAACAAATATGCTTGGTATCTACCCTATAGGAGAACAATGTACATTTGATCTTAATACTAATATGATTTTGTGATGGTAGAAATGAGATGTTCTGTACTAAGATGAAATGTTCATAGTTGTTAGCATGCTTAATTCTATTTTATTGGTGTCTCAACAATTTGTATTAGAAGAAGTAATGTCTGTTTAGGATATACATGATCTGCATAGGTTACAAATTAGTGATATAAAAGTAAATTTCAAGCAAGCAATGGCTATGAAAGTAGATCCATCTGGTTCTTTTGAAGAGAAGGTGCATCTTTATTGCATATGTCACATTTTATTTTTCTTTGTTTTATTATTTTTAAAATTCATGCATCATATATTACATGTACAAGAATAAAAGAGTTACATATGTGTGCCATATTTAAGAAGCCCTATCTACAAAATGGAAAGAAGGACCAACACATTTGCTCTTTTGAAATTTAATATATGTAATGGGTTAGCCAAAGAGGTCTTAAAGGTGAATTCTCAGATACTTAATCAAATGACATGTTGTATTCAATGTAGATCACCATGAACAATCTCACCTTTTTCAATTGTTTATACATGTATCTCTCCATCTCCCCTTCTCTCATCTTTCTCTATATCTCTCTTACCATCTCTCTTTCTTTCTCTCTCCCTATTTATCTCTCTATATCTCTATCTCTCTTTCTCTTCATCTTTATATTTCTATCTCTCTCTATCTATTTGTATCCCTCTCTATCTATTTCATCAAGCTTCTTGGTTGGTCCAATTATGATTCAAAGGGGGATTATCTTGTGAAAGGAAGCAAGGTACATGGAACACACTTCCTATGCTAATCTAATGAGGGAAGTAGAGTGTAAATTATTTTAAATACTTACAATTACAGTGATGTTAACACAACAACATAGATATTATAGCAATACACATACACATAGAATGACACAGAAGAAAGAGAAACAAGATATAATGTGGTGAAAACCCTTTCGGGAGAAAAACCCCATACTCCAAAACCTGCACAATGTATCATCAAAACAGAATATGGTTTCTAATACACTTGCAATGCAAGCTCTCAGGAGTCTTTGACACTCATATCTAGAGATATTCTAGCAGCATAACAGTACCTGTAGATCACATAATACATCTCCACCTCAAAAGCACTTGTTTATAAAGAAAATACAAGGCAAAAATTGCTCTATCTTGGGATGGGCGTCCAACATGGCCTCATGGCCCAAAAACCATGCCTTTGGACACTTGTCCAACACTATAAGATGCTCAGGATACTTAGCAAGTCACCCCATCCCAAAGAGGTTTCCTATTCCCAAGTTGGGCAATGACAGATACTCTTACGACACTTACAACCGTCATAGAATCCATCATAGTTGTCATATCTTATAGTTGTAAGAGAATATGTCATAAACAGACTATAAATAACATATTATCTTACAACATTCCATAACCCTCCTTGGCGCACCCAAATATGCCTTTTTCAAAGATGCTCTTTGACACATGTCTTCACCTATCATAGAATCTTCCATTTTTGACTCTTACATGTCATAGATTTGTCATAGGAATATGTCATAACCATTTTGGTCAATATTCCCTTACACACTATCCCAGATGCCAACACATGGAAATATATTCCTACCACTAAGTGGGATGCCTATCTCCTCATGTGAGGACAAAATTACAACTTGTCATCTTCTATGTAGGATGACACATCACCATGCCAACTCCCACAAAATAACAACATAGGATTTGCATCCTAATTACACAATAGGCAATAAATAAATAAATACAATGTAACAATACAAGGAATTTACCAAGGTTGAGACACCTTAATTCCTAACATTCTCCCACTTGTCGAACACCTTGTAAGAGCCAATGGAATTAACATGATTTAACTACTATATGCTGAGAGGCCCATAGACTCTAAACACCATCTGAACTTCTTTGTGCTCACTAGTTTCGTCAATGCATCTACAACATTCTTTAAAGTGTCTACCTTCTCCAAATTCACCTTCCCATCCTCTACCATGTCTTGCATGAAATGAAACTGTACATCAATATGCTTTGTTCTGGCATGGAAAATTAAATTCTTTGCTAGGCAAATCGCACTCTGACTGTCACAACAAATCATAATCTGTCCTACATCAACACCACTATCCAAACGCAATCTCTTAAGGCAAATGGCTTCCTTACAAGCATGAGTTTCTATCATATACTTAGCTTCTGTCGTGGACAAAGCAACCATAGGTTGTCACTTACTCGTCCAACTAATAGTACCACCAAACATAGTAAACACATAGGCACTGGTGGATCTCCTACTATCAATGTCACCCGCCCAATCAGAATCCACAAATCCATGAATACAAACTGAATGTGGAGGTCATGTAACATTACCATGATAACATATAGAATACTTAGAAGTACCCCTCAAATATCTGAAGACTCTCTTAATTGCATCCTAATGTACCCATCAAAGATTAGCCATAAATTGACTAAGGACTCCCACTGCTTGGGCAATGTCTGGTCTTGTGTAGACCATAGCATACATCAAACTACCAAAACCACTAGCATAAGGTACTCTACTCATGTCCTCCACCTCACTAGGATATTTTGGACAATCATTAACCCAAAAATTTGTCCGCAATGAAACAGGAACACATAATGGTCTACAATCTACCATGCTGAACCTATCCAACACGGTCTTCAATACTTACTCTGAATTAACCAAAGTTTTATGTTAGCTCAAGATACATCTACAATCTAGCCCCCCTCTTTCCATCAACCACTTTCAACACCTATGTCAAACATTTCCCAATCTATCGCATCACCACAAAATTTCACCTTGGGGATACCACAATATACCTCTATTCCTACAATCCAACCCCTCTCTTCCCATCAACCACCTTCAACATCTATGGCAAACATCTGTCGATCTTTCTCATCACTTACTTACACATTAGGGATGCCTCCAAATTATTCTACTCCCATGGTCCAACCCATTCAATTATCACTTGCACCTTCATCATTTCCTTTATTAGGGTCATCACTTACACCCCCATTGATTCCACCATTAGGGATCTCACAATCTGCCCTCGTGATCCAACCCATTCAATCATCACTTACACCTTTATCACTTCCTTCATGGGGGTCATCTCTTGCAACCCCTTCCATTTCATCATTAGGAATGTGACAATCCGTCCCTATATCTTCTATACCAAAAACCTCTAACATTCCCTCATCTCGATTAATCTACAATACAACTCATGTTTCCAGACCTCAAACTTCTTCTATCCATGTCCATCACATCAACACTCAACCAGCCTAGGTATCTACTTCCATACCCTCAACCCCACGAAACTATAACCCTACCAATGTCTCATCCTCAAAACCCATTGATCCCCAAGTCCTTTAGCTACAACAACTCGCCCAATCACACCAACAACTCACCCAATTCCAACAACAACTCGCCCAATCACTACAACAAAATTTGAGACTTCAATCAGCCCAACAATCCCAATTGTCATCACAACATCAAAATCACCCACAAACATCACCCCAAATACAAAATGGAACGAATCATAGATAATCAGATTGGTGCTAAACAAAAGAAATACTCATTTGAAGAACTATACCCTGATCCATTTGACAAATCTTTAATCATGGTACCTTTTCTTGAAAATCTTGAAATACCAAAATTTGACAAATACGAAGGAAAAGGCGACCCTAGAGATCATATTCATGAATTATGTATCGCATACATGGAATTTCGACACGAACTCACATACTTAATGAGACTTTTTCCTAAAAGTTTGGTTGGGTCAGCCCTTGAATGGTTCTCACGTCTCCCAAGAAACATCAAATCATTTGAACAACTAGCAAAGGAATTTGTCAAGAATTTTGCCTACAACATCAAACAAGACACCTCCATGCAAGACCTTTATAATACTAAACAAAAAGGAGGAGAAACCCTTTCATTTTTCCTACAAATATGGAGGCATATTGTTAGTTGACTTCCTTTCCATATTCCTGAGAAACAACTGGTTCCAATTTTTGTGCAAAATCTTAATCAAGAGACAACTTTTCACTTACAAGTACAATGCCTTGATTCATTTGAGGAAATCATGACCAAAGTCAAGATGATAGAAATGACCCTTATCAACAAGGGTCTCATTAAAATTTACAAATAAAATAACAATCGTGATTCCAACAACTAAAACAATGATAAATCTCGATGCTAGAACCAAAACAAGAACATTGTGAATGATGGAATCACTGATACAAAACATGTCCAATATGTAAAAAACAAACCATTTGTCCTCAATTCTTCATCAATTCATAATACACCTTGAGATCGTTCACCAAATATATAGAAGAAATTTACCCTTCTAGGACTGAGACCACCACACAAATTTTTAGACTTAGCAGAACCTCTTGAGTCAGTATTTCAGAAACTTAAACAAGCAAACATGATCAAACTTCATTAAATTGGTAAACCTTATGATGACAGTCAACCAAAACCCTATTGGTTTCGAGAAGATCAATATTGCAAGTACCATCGTGTCAATGGCCATGCCATTAATTCATGCATGAAACTGAAGCATTATGTCCAAGATCTAATTGATCAAGGAGAGATAAACATAGATCAAATACCTCATGAGTCTCCCAATGAGAAGCTCAAACCCTACCAAGAACCATTTCCTCCACATGGGCAAAAAAATAATAGAGCCAATAATGTTGATAACACATCACACCATGAAGTTCATTACAACTATAGAAACCATAGCCTAGTTAGCCATATTGAAGCTTCATATCCTCATATCAATGTTATAACTATTAGAGGTAGAGCTCTCGAGTGTGATGTCACTACACGAAGAGGCTGTATCACTATTCAGGGAAATCCTCCTCCGTCTAATCCCACAAGAGCTCCTATTTCATCCTATAATCCCACAAGACCTCCAATTTCATCCCATAATGTTCCTATATATAATATCCTAGATCAATTGAAAAAGACACCTTCCCAGATCTCAATCTTAGAGCTTTTAAAAATGTCCCCCCAACACAAACAAATCTTACATAGAGCCCTTGTAGAATCTCAAGTACTAGGTGATATTGATGTAGATCAATTCTAAGCTATGGTGGGGGCTCTTACATCCACTCCTTGCCTCATCTTCACAGAGCTAGAAAACTCCTCTCTACAACATTTCCATAATGGAACCCTTCATCTAGAAGTTATTGTCAACCAATATATCATGAAAAGGGTCCTAATAGATGGTGGATTAGCTTTGAATTTATGTACCCTAAAATTAAGAAAACAATTGGGATACTCCGATGAGAACATTGAAGAGAAATATTAAATTACGATAAGAGCTTATGATGACAGAGAAAGAAAATTTGCAGGCACAATGAGGCTCCCAATCAAGGTTGGTCCTATTACAATGGAAACTACATGTCAAGTCTTAGATCTTGATCTCCCCTATAAAATTCTCCTAGGGCATCCATGGATTCATGCCATGAGAGTCGTACCTTCCACATACAACCAATGCATAAAATTCCCATTTAATGATCATGAGATTACCATACAAGCAGACCCTCAACCATTTCAATACTGTAGATGCTTGGAGGACCCCTATCGACATCAAAATTATTGCCCAACTAATGAAGTTTCCCAACCATCATCCAAATACATTGACACATCCACCCTCACCCCATCTTCATCATTCACACCATCCACTTCCCGACCAGAGATCAAGGCTACGATCAGTGATAATGGCATGGGGAAGTACACTCTATTTCATATCAATGAACTTCCTCTTTCACCTAAGAGCTATGGGCGACCTCGTTAGATTAATCAAGTCTTAGTTACTCATCCACAATTGAAAAATTTCAAGTATTTGGGGAAAATGAGTCAAGAAACCATTCAAGAAGACATCTCTAAATGACTATAGCAAAGAACATGAATAGAGACAATTACCATTGAGTATATATCATAGAGCTTATCCTATCATTAAAAAGTTGGGCTATACAGAAGGCCAGCTTGGGCAACAACAACAGGGAATCTTAGAACCTTTAGAGTTTCATCATCAACCTAAGCATGTCAAGCTAGGGTTTAGATCCACTAAGCGTGAGTTACCTGATGTTGAGTTTATCTTAGACGAAGTGGCGCAAGCTTTTTTTTGTGGTTGAGTCATTTAATCGAGACACTTTCATAGATCCTTTTGAAGCGGTTGCCGATGTCTTTGAGGATAATTGCATCTATACCATCACTTATTCCTTTGATCAACCATCTTCTTCATCCACCCCATCCACTTCATCTCATTCATTATCCCTTGTATATCTAGATCTCATTGATTGGGACCAACACAAACCTCATGTCCTTGATGTCTTTGGAAATGATGAGGCTATTGGTGAATTTCTAGGACTTCGTACTCATCTACCTATCAAAGATCACAAGATTGGTTACACTATTGAACTACACTCCAATGCCTACTTTGGGGAATCCTTTAAATTCCTTAGTCAGAAAAATGAAAATATAAAAATAATGTCCCCTGGTGAAAACTACTTTGTGGCACTTTCGAACGATAAAAAATAAAAATAAATGACGTATCCAATGGTGAAAACCTCTCTGAGGTGCCTTAGGATGAGGAATTTAACCTTCCCAAAGTGGGTGCACACCAAGAAAAGTCCACTATACTCATATAATAGACACAAGAGATGAATCTTGGAACTATAGACGAACCCAAGATCACATATGCAGCAAAGTCACTATCAAAATCTGAAACTTGGGACTTCAATTCTTTCTTCAGAAAATGGGAAATCAATTTTTCTTGGTCCTATGCACATATGCCAAGATTAGATCCATCACTGATAGTACATTATTTAATAGTCCATCCAGGAACTTAACCAATCAAGCAAAAATTGTGAAAGATGCATCCAAAAATTGCCTTAATGGTCTAAGCAGAGTTAGAAAATCTCTTGGTAGTTGGTTTCATCAAACCGATAGATTATCTCGAGTGGATCTCAAACATTATACCTATAGCCAAAAAAAATGGAACCATCAGAGATGGTAATGATTTCAAAGACATCAACAAAGCTTGTCCAAAAGATGATTTTCCGTTACCGAACATTGATATCATAGTAGATCTAACAGATGGACATGAGATGCTATCATTGATGGATGGATTTTCCAGGTATAACTAGATTAGAATAGCTGAAGAAGATCAACATAAAACCTCTGTCATTTGTGTCTAGGGAACATATTGTTGGCTTGTCATGCCTTTTGGTCTAAACAATGTTGGAGCCACATATCAAAGAGAAATGATTGTTATCTTTAATGATATGCTTCACAAACAGATGGAAGATTATGTAGATGACATACTAGCCAAATAAAAAACAAGAGAGGGTCACCTATACATTTTGGAAAACAATTTTGATCATCTTGAAAAGTACAATGTTAGGCTAAATCCTACGAAGTGTGTATTTGGAGTAACAAATCAAAACTCTTAGGTTATATCGTGTCCAAAAGAGGAATTGAAGTTGATCCAACAAAGGTCAAAGATATAATGGAAATGCCTCCTAAAAATCTAAAACAACTCAGATCTTTGCAAGGAAAATTACAATCCATAAGGAGGTTTATCACTCATCTTGTAGACAAGTGTCAACCATTTACTCACCTGTTGAAGAAAAACACACAATTTATCTAGGATCAAAACTACCAAGAAGCATTTGATAAACTTAAAGAATACCTGGGATCTCATCCTCTGTTGGCACCTCCTATTCATGGAAAACCCCTTATTTTATACATCTCAACAACATTAGCAGCATTAGGGGCTCTTTTAGCACAAAATGATGATAATGGTAAAGAACGAGCAATCTATTAAATCAGTAGAACCTTGGTGGGCTATGAACTGAATTATTCATCTATTGAAAAGGCATGTCTCGCAGTTGTCTTTGCATCATAAAAGCTTAGGAATTACATGTTGAGTCATCAAACTAAGCTTATATCAAAGATTGATCCTCTCAAATATCTACTATCTAGAGCAGCTTTAACTGGTCATATGGTAAAATGGGTAATGATGCTTAGAGAATTTGAATCTGAATACATTGATAGAAAAGCTATAAAAGGACAAATAATAGCAGATCAATTGGTGGAAGCACCTGTAGAATCGGATCATCTAATGGTAACAAAATTTCTTGATGAATCAATTCTAGACATAGAAACTATTCCATCTTGGCAATTATATTTTGATGGTTCTCATACTCAACGTGGCTTTGGAGCTAGAATACTCTCTGTTACACCTCAAGGTGATTATATGCCAAAATCATTTCACATTCAATTTCCATGTACAAACAACATTGTCGAATATGAAGCACTAATCAAAGGATTGAAATTGGCTATAACCTGGAATATCAAAGACTTACAAGTTCATGGAGATTCTCAACTAGTGATCAAACAAGTAAACAATGAATATCAGACAAAGATGAAAAGTAAGGCCATACAAGAAACTAGTTGATACATTCAAAACATATTTCAACAAGATCACATTTGAACAGATCTAAAGGATTCACAACAAAGCGGCTGATGCCATGGCTACAATTGGTTCAATGATAGAGATGTCTGTAAATGATCCCAAAATCAAATTCTTGATATAATAGTTGTTTATACCAGCTTTCAATGTCCCAGAAACAGAGTTGGTATGTGATATTGTTGGTCCCAATTCCACTTGGTTCAATGAGATCTACCATTACCTTCATAGCCAAATAATCCCACCAAATCTTTCCAAATCCCAACGTCGATCCTTCATTCGCTCTTATTCCCAATATGTCCTCGGTGACACGCTTTATCAAAGGTCACTAGATGGTGTGCTTAAATGTCTTAACCTGGAAGAAGCCCAAACTACCTTGCATGAGATACATGAAGGCATATGTGGTGCTCATTCTAGTGGTCCTTCCTTAGTCAAAAAATTGCTTCACACAGGATACTACTGGCCTACTATGGAGCATGATGCGAATGATTTTGTCAAGAAATGTGTACCTTGTCAGCAACATAGTGACTTAATTCATGCACCAGCACAAGAACTGCAAACTGTCACTACTCCATGGCCGTTCTCATAATGGGGGCTCAATCTCATTGGCAACATATATGTTAGATTTAGGGCAGACAACTGAGAGGGGGGTGAATCAGTTGTACAAAACTTTCCTTAATTTAAACACTTAACTCCACATTGTTATTTAGTTGCTTAATAGTAAATCAATCATGAAAGCACAATGCAACAAATCAAGAGCAGAAACATATCAACACATGTGACACCAAATTTTTTGACATAGAAAACCTGGTTAAGGGAAAAACCACGGGGTGATTAACCCAAGAATGTATTCTCTATTAGAAGAATAGAAAGAACAAAATGGCACATGCCAATTAGGGCTCACTGTCCGAGCACGCTGCTCACAAGAGGCTCACTGCCTACAAGAGACACATTGTCTACAAAGAAATAAGTATCACCTACTTGAACTGGAAAATAGCATCTTCACCATGCTTGAATCAGTTCCATTAAGCTCAGTACTGTTGCTCTGCCTTTCGCTCTCCTCCTCACTACCACACACTCATCTCCACAAGGACAACTTCAAAATGACTTCACAGTCCCTTATTTATACAATGCATCAACTTAAGAATGATCATCTAAGTCAAAAAAACATCCATAAGAACATCCACAAGATGTATAACTCATCCAGTCGCCCTGTCTCAGGAAGAACACCATCATCCGAAAGTTGTTCTTCAAATGCGAACTCCAACTTCAATGTGGACCACCAATATGAACTGGACACGATCCAAAGACCACCACAAGCTTGCTTGAATCACCAAGAACATCCACACTTCATCTGCTTATTGAAATCCTTCTCTCCTTCATCCAGAACCTTAAGAACACAGTCTGTCATTACTGTCACAAAGGAATAGATGCTTGCAGACCTTCAAACCATGAACCAGTCTAGTTGACCCTCCATAAAGACTTCCTCAACACATTGTAAAATCTGCAGCACAGGAAATTGTAATTCCGGATCTCACCGGACCTGTTTGTATCACTCTGTCACCACTGAACATCTGCCGGAACTAGTTTTACTAGAGAAGCCACAACTTCTCTAGATCATCATGCGGACCTCTAAAATCTCTACTAGATCACCTTAGGACACATATCTACAAACCCTTTAATCTGCATTCTCTGATCCTCATCCTATCTTGGACTTTTACCTTATTACCATTACTGTTCTTCACTGTTCCTGATTGAGACTAATTTTCTCAATATCCTCAGCACAGAGCTCTTTCAATCCTTATCATTAATGCAACAGGAGTATGTTGACATCAATGACAACACCGGTTAGGCCCATACTTGCAACAATATATACATCCTCCTTAGATGGTCACAAATTTATTATCACTACTATCGAATACTTGGGTCAGTGCAAGAAGTTGGGTCCACATTTTGGCCAAAAAGTGGAAGTGTTCTCCCTAATTTTTAGAATTTGTCACATTTGACCTGAACATTTGAGTCACTTAAAGACTGAATCTTAAAAAAAGTTAGTAATATGAAATGTAGTACTCAAAGTTTAGTTTTGAAATATGTAATTTATTTTAATACCCAGATGATACAGATTGATTTTTAATAGGCATTTCTAAAAACCATTGTTTAAAAGTCACGTTTGTTTACCATACCATGCACGTGTATGACCAACATAATTTGACCTAAATAAAAGTATTTTTCTAAACCCTTTTGGGGAAAGATGTGTAGTATAGTGAAGTTTGATGAGGATATTTTTTTATAATTTTTTTCCAAATAATTTTTTTTATTAATTTTTTATTGGCCCTAATTGTTGTTTTCAAAAACCCTCGTGTACCGCCAACATAATTTGAGCAAAACTAATCATAAAATTTTTTTTTTTTCATTGTGTAAAGAATGATGTGTAGATTGATGACATATATTTTTTTTCAAAAAACTTTAAAAATTAAAAGTTATTAAAAAAATACAAACACCTGTCATTTCAAGATTTTGGACTAGTTTGCTCATAAATTAAATAATAAATAGAAAAACAAGTCCAATAAAAAAAATTACATATTTGAAAACCAGACACTGTCATCTATAATGGGTTTTGATTTCATAAAAAAATTAGAAAAAAATGTCGTCAACCATATAGGTAAACTCAGTCTTTTCTCTTGTTCTATACTTAGAAAAAAACTTGCAGGTCTAAGGCAAGGGGTTGGCTTACCATGCCTTTCCCAAGCCTAAGATTTTAGGAATGAGTACCCATTCCTTTTGTATGGGAAAAAAAAGTGCACAAGCTTTTTTTTCAAATTCAAATATCTTTATAGAAACGGGTACCCATTTCTAAGCTGGTACTTGTTTAGGCTCGGGTACCTGTTTCTGTCATAATTTTTTTTGCTCGCGACTTCCCCTCTATGTGGACCCAACTTCTTGCAGTTACCCACTTCACTAAATGGGTTGAAGCAATTTCTCTTACTTACATTATGGGAAAACAAATATCTTAGTTCATCTTACATTATATCATTTGTCGCTATGGTGTTTCTCAAGCTATAGTCACAGATATTGGTCACCCATTTAAGAATCAAAATGTAAAAGAGATTTGCAGCAAATTCAAGATCCAACATCACTTTTCTACTCCCTATTATCCACAAAGCAATGGTCAAGCTGAAGCAATTAATAAGACTCTTTTGAAAATCCTAAAGAAAATGATGAACAAGGCCGACCGTCATTGGCACTTGCAACTTAATCCTACTCTTTGGGCTTATCAAACGAGTATCCGTACTCCTACTAGTGCCACACCTTATTCCTTGGTATATGGATCAGAAGCTATTTTACCCATTGAGATCAAGCTCCCATCCTTGTGAGTATCCTTACAACACTTTATTTTAGATGAAGAATATCAGGTGTCAAGATTACAAGAGCTTGAACTATTGGACGAGAAGTGACAACTCTTAATCATTTGAAAGATTATTAGAATCGTCTGTGCTGAGGTTATAATAAGAAAATGAAGCCTCATAAATTTGAGCTTGGGGATCTTGTTCTAATGGAAAATAAAAAAAATCTCACTGCTCGTACCAAGAAAGGGAAGTTTAAACCTAATTGGTTGGGACCTTTTGTCATAATCAAGAGCTATGGATCAGGAGCTTACCAACTTTCCACCATGGAAGGTCAACCTTTGGAAGAGCCTATCAACATAGCCCATCTCAAATGGTTCTATACCTGACTCAGAGTATCCCAGTAAAAATAAAAATAAATAAATAAATAAAATCATCCAATGGTGAAAACCACTTAGGTGGTGCCCTAGATAAGTACCGTCATGAAAACTTGTTTGCAGGCGCCATGTGTAGAATTCAAGCTATCCCCACCATCCTTTAGGTAGATTTTTCACATCACCCATATCCCATCTATAATAAAATTTGTTCTCCATTCATCCCCCATTCATATCTTGCAATACAAATCTACTCAGTATCATCTGGTCATTCTTTTATCTCCTACTCTATGGTCTATTGTTAATGGCTTTTCCATTCATCTTTTCCCATCCATTCACCTAATCCCATCCTAGTCTTCTTTTGTCCACTTGTGTAGGTCAATGTGTCTTGGTACCTTTGGGTTCCTCATAATAAACTCTTGAGTTCGTCTACCTTTCCAATCTCATGCAATCCCATAATAATGTTTTCAGCACCGCATCCTCATCCTTCCCCTCCATCAAATCATAAAAACACAAAATTCAAACAAAAAAAACACAAACCAATTTTTGACACTTGCACCATCCAAGCCATATCTCAAAAACACTTTGAAACTCTTAGGCAAAATTGCGCAACTCAACACCTAGCGATTTGATCTTGACCGCAGTCATTAAGTTGTGGATCCCTCCTACCAAATCATCCTTTACTTATCTTATCACATCCTTGTCTTATCCACAGATATATCATTCCCAAAATAGGCACTTCTCCATTTATTATGTTAATCTTTGGCTTGAGATCTCACTGGCTTCATCACTTATGTCATGATTAAGTCTTTTGGTTCATGATTGGCTTTTTTGACTAAGGGAAACATTGTGTATGCATGCTTTGCTTGTTTTTCTTGTGTGTGTTGACTCATTGTTGTTTTGTGTCTGTTCTTGGTCCTTATAATATACCTGCCACAATGTCATCATGATCTTTCATATCATGGTGCCATTAGGCATATGTTTACTTGTGACTTTACTCCTTTTTTGCATTTGACACATCATCACCTTGGTCTTTCTACCATGATGCATAACGTCAAGTGCTATATTAAACATTATGTTGCTTAAAGTTTACTCAGCATAACTCCATCTCCTTCACCTCCTTCCCTTTTTCAAGAGCCTATCCATCTCCTTTGTCCCTACATATCCTCTTGAGGGGGCTTTATCTACTAATGCTTCATTTCTTTGAGCCCCATGTGATCCCCATGTTAAGGATTAAGATTGTCTAGAAAATTGTAGAATGATTCTAGAGCCTTCCACAACTAGAACATTCCTCGAGCTGTTCTAGAAAAGAATATTGTAAGATATGTTCTAGAAAAGAACATTCCAGGTTTAAGAGTTTTCTAGAAAGCTAGAAGCTTCCAGGCTTCAAAGTTTCTATAACTATATATATGTGATTGTAGAGAGCTGCTAGTGAGCCTCTGGATGGTTGTTGGATATAGCATTCAGATTGCTATTAGATATAGCATCTGGATAGCTGCTAGACACAACATTTTAGATGTAATGTATTGAAAGTTAGATGAATATATTTCTGAGTTATCTAACTCTGTTTTGCCCTGCATTTACTATGTTCATTGCTATTATGTTTTGCCCTGTTTGTCCTGTGTTCATCACTGTTGTTATGGTTTTATGAGTGTTTTTGGGCCTGTTCTTTTATGGTATCAGAGCAAGGTTATGGGTTCAAATCCCCTTAGGTAACGCTAAGGGGATTGTTGGAAAAAAAAAGATTCAGCTAGAGGATCAGCCCAAGTTTAGCTAGAGTTTCAACCAAGTTCAGCTAGAGTTTCAACCAGGTTCAGCTAGAATGTTTTCCTAGTTTAGCTAGAATGTTTTCCAGGTTCAGCTAGAATGTTTTCCAGTTCAACTAGAGGTTCAGTTAAAAGTGTATTGTTGGAGTGATTTATTTGCAGGGCAGAGATATTGCTGGAGTGATTTGTTTGCAGAGCTGATATATTGCTAGAGTGATTTTTGTTTGCAGGGCTATTGCTGGAAATGCAAGTTGGAACAAGCCAAAGGTATTATTGGTTGTGATGATGAAGATGACTTTTTAGCTAGACAAAAGATAAGGAGTGTTGAAGAAATATATAGGCAAGGCTTAAAGATTCAAGGAAAGAATGTTAGAGCTCTCATGGCCAAAGTATTATCCAATCTCATATGAGCAAGCTAGAGGGAAGAAAGAATGGGAGCAAGCCATGAAAGAGGATTATGATCGAAGAATGTTTGGTATGCTAGAGGTGAACATTAAGGGGGGATAGTAATATAATGTTCCCCTCTCATTTGTATTTTTTCTGTATTATTCTAGCCAATCTTAAGGGGGGATGTTAAGGATTAAGATTGTCTAGAAAATTGTAGAATGATTCTAGAGCCTTCCACAACTAGAACATTCCTCGAGCTGTTCTAGAAAAGAATATTGTAAGATATGTTCTAGAAAAGAACATTCCAGGTTTAAGAGTTTTCTAGAAAGCTAGAAGCTTCCATGCTTCAAAGTTTCTATAACTATATATATGTGATTGTAGAGAGCTGCTAGTGAGCCTCTGGATGGTTGTTGGATATAGCATTTAGATTGCTATTAGATATAGCATCTGGATAGCTGCTAGACACAACATTTTAGATGTAATGTATTCAAAGTTAGATGAATATATTTCTGAGTTATCTAACTCTGTTTTGCCCTGCATTTACTATGTTCATTGCTATTATGTTTTGCCCTGTTTGTCCTATGTTCATCACTGTTGTTATAGTTTTATGAGTGTTTTTGGGCCTGTTCTTACACCCCAACCTACCCAAAATCTGAATCCAAAACCTATGTTTTAATCTTCTTTGAAACGACATTGCTTCGAAACATCGTCTCAAAGAGGGGCAAAATATAGACATCAAAAATTGACCAATTGATTATTTCCCTAAGTCATAAAATTTAATTAATTTTAATTAATTAATTAAATTTTCCTTAATTCCTAACCCACCCTTAATCCACAGATTTAATTAATTTTAATTAATTAATTAAATCTTATCCTTTAACCATTTCTCGTAAATAATAAATTAAGCTTCATAAACTTAATTTACTATTTAACGTAAACCTAAAACTAAACCTAACCTATTCGTAAAAAAATTAAATCAAAATCCGTTAAAAAACCCTAACCACATTTTACCATCCACAACCAAAAATTCATTTAATTACCTGAACCACTTCAAACCAAACCTTATAAAAATCAATTTCATTTTTCAATTATCCCCCCTGCCCAAAATTATATCCGAGTTATGCCAATATTCTGAGCAACCACATTTCAATACTTTGGTAACATTTATATTTGTGTGGTTTTTTTATAGTTTTATCATTAATCTTTTCTGTTGCTCTGAATATAGATTTTAAGGTTTGTAATAGTTTCAAATCTTTTTGCAAAAATCTATATTCTGGTGCATACAACTCTATCTCTTCTGATTTCCATTCCTAGAATGTACCTAACTGCTCCTAAATCTTTCATTTCAAACTGTGCTGACAACTGAGACTTAAAATCAGAAATCATATTTTTACCTTCCCAATTAGCAACATATCATCAACATATAATGCAAGAATGAGAATATGATCATTGTCAAACTTGTAGTACACACAATGATCCAATTTTGATCTCAGAAATCCAATTGAAAACACAAAGGCATCAAACTTCAAACACCACATCCTAGGAGATTGCTTCAAACCATACAAAGACTTTTTCAACTTGCAAACCAAATTTTCTTTACCTTTCACTATGTAATGCTCTAGCTATGACATGTAAATCTCTTCCTCCAAATCACCATTAAGGAAAGTTGTTTTCACATCCATCTTCTCCACCTCTAAGTCATAAGTTGTTGCAAGAGATAATAGGAAATGAATAGATCTTAGCTTTACAATGGGAGAGAAAATTTCATTGTAATCAATTCCCTCCACTTGTGAATACCCCTTCGCAACCAATCTAGCCTTGAACATTTCAACACTACCATATCTGCACCGAATTTCTTCTTGAAACACCCATTTGCATCCAACAAGTTTCCATCCTTCAGGCAAAGGCACCAAGTCCCATGTTTTATTCTTCTCCAAAGAATCCATTTCATCCTCCATGGTCTCCTTCCAGGAATCCATATCTTTCAAGCCCATAACCTCTGTCACAATTCTAGGTTCATCAATGTTAGTAAGCAAGGCATAAGCACAACTAGAATCTAGCAATGAATAACCAAACCTCTCAGGTTGCTTTCTTATTCATGTAGACCTCCTCAAAGGCTAAGGTTGAGGTTCTGCTTCTTCTTCTGAGCTTTCAGAGCTGCTAGAGGTCTCCTCATCATTAGGTCTCACAGGGTCTGTTAGTTCAGTCTTCTCAAGGGTAGAAGAAAACTCAACCACATCCTTTTTCTTTTCTATTTCTTTTGGTTGTAGAACAATAGGAGAAGGTGTTAGCTCTATGAAAATAACACTTCTACTATACAACACTTTTTCAGCCATAGGCTCCCAAAGCTTGTATCCTTTCACAGTGACACCATAGCCAATGAAAATACATTTAACAGCCTTGTTCTCCATTTTAGACCGTTTTCCTTAGGCACATGTGCATATGCCTCACAACCAAAAACATGAAGATATCTAACTGATGGCTTCTTACCAGACCACACCTCCATAGGTGTCTTACCAACAAGAGCTAATGTAGGAGACTTGTTTACTAGGTAGCAAGCAATGGTTACAACTTCAGCCCAAAATTTTTATTCAAGGCTTGCTCCACAAAGCATACTCCTAGCCTTCTCCATCAGTGTCCTGTTCATCCTCTTTGTAACTCCATTTTACTATGGGGTATAAGGAATTGTCTTATGTCTTTCAATCCCTTTCTCTTTATAAAACTTATCGAACTCTACCAAACAAAACTCACCACTGTTGTCAGTTCTCAAACACTTAATCCTTTTACTAGTCTGATTCGACACAAAGGCTTTAAACTCTTTGAACCAACTAAAGACTTCAGATTTGCTTCTAAGAAAATAAACCCATGTCGTTCTACTGTAATCATCTATGAAAGATACAAAGTATATAGATTTGGAAATCGAAGGAACATTAACTGGACCAAACACATTAGAATGAATAAGATCTAATACACCAAATGACTTATGATAAAAAGAGTAAAACTAAACACAGTTTTGTTTTCCATATATGCAATGTTTGCAAAAGTCAAAATTGAGATTATAATCATTTAACCCCTCAACGAGGTTTTTATTTTTTAGGGTTCTAAGACTCTTCTCACCAATGTGGCAAAATCTCATATGCCATAACATTGTCTTTTCAGCAAGAAGTTTAACTTTCAATGCATGTGCACTACCATCAGAAAGTGTTACAATAGATTTCTTCACTACATGTTTAGATGGTGGGGATGAAGTGATAGCAACTCTTTTCTTCAAGTCAGAAGAAATATTGCACTATGAAGTACATGCCTCTAGTTGAAATAGAGTACCTCTCCAAGTACCCTTCGCAAGCACGATAGATCCTCTAGTCATCTTGCATCCATCCTTCGGAAAAACAACCTGCACACCTGCATCATTCAACATACTTATAGAAAACAGGTTCCGTGCCAAGCCTAGGGTTTGCATAACCCCAGAGATATGCTTCACTCGTTCATCAAGGAATCGAATAGAGATTCTTCCATGACCAACAATCTTCAGATGAGAATTGTCACCTAGGTACACCTGTAGACCATCAAACTCTTCATACTTTGTGAACTAGCTTTGATGAGAGGTCATGTACAATGATGCACAAGAATCTATCAACCACACATCATTAGGTGCATGAGTGGCTAGGGCTATGATGAAGGCATCACCATCAACTTGTGACTTGTTAGAATCTGAATCTGGAGCATTCTTCTTATTCTTTTTCTTTTCCTCTTTGCATTCCTTTCAGAAACGCCTAGTTTTGCCATAGTTCCAACAAAAACCCTTGGACTTTCCAGGAGATTTGGATCTCCCATAGGATTTGGATCTACCCTTTTCATCTTTCTTGTCCTTATTTTTCTTCCCTTTCTCCTTGGGTCTTCCATGAACCCCAAGAGCCTCTTTGGCTAGCTCAGAAGACTTTCTCCACATTTCTTCAGACAATAATGAAGATACCACTTCATCCATTTTGAAAGTGGATGTGGTGCTCCCAATAGCCATGTCAAGATGATCCCATGAGTCTAGCAAAGAACAAAGCAAGGTCATACAACAATCCTTCTCCTCCATCTTCACACCAACAAATGTCAATTGTGCAACTAAAATAGTGAAAGCATTCAAGTGGTCTGCAACCGATCCTCCATCCTCCATCCTCAAAGAATACAACTTCTTTCTCAAAAAAAGTCTGTTCACTAGGGATTTGGCCTAATAAACATCACCCAACTTCTTCCAAAGGTCTTTTGTGGTCTTCTCCTCATAGACATTTAACAGGACAAATCCAACTAGACTGAGTCTTATGAGACCCTTAGCCTTCCGATCTTTGAGATCCAAATCAACTTGTGACATCACGGTTGGTTTTACACTAGATATAGTTTCCCATATGTCTCAATCAACAAGCATGTCTTCCATCTTAAGTTTCTACAACTCAAAATTAGTGTCATTAAACTTCTCCACCTCTATTCTTATGGATGCACTTGTATCTCCTTCCTACAAATAGATTTTAGAATATTTTGCATAGACTCACACTCAATCTAAGATTACCTAAAAGAACCCCTACCCAACAACTAGGACCAAAGGTGATCAAGCTCTGATACCAACTGAAAGGAAGCAAGGTATGCAAAACACACTTCCTACGCTAATCTAATGAGGGAAGTAGAGTGCAAATTCTTTTAAATCCTTACAATTACAGTGATGTTAACACAACAATAGAGATATTGCAGCAATATACATACACATAGAATGACACAGAAGAAAGAGAAACAAGATATAATGTGGGGAAAACCCATTCGGGAGAGAAACCCCACACTCCAAAACCTGCACAATGTATTATCAAAATTGAATATGGTTTACAACACACTTGCAATGTAATCTCTCAAGAGTCTTTGACACTCATATCTGGAGATATTCCGGCAGCATAATAGTACTTGTAGATCACATAATACATCTCCTCCTCAAAAGCACCTATTTATATTGAAAATACACAGCAAAAATGACTTTATCTTTGGATGGGCTTCCAACATGGCCTCATGGCCCAAAACCCATGCCTATGGACACTTGTCCAATACTGTAGGATGCTCAAGATACTTGTCAAGTCACCCCATCCCAAAGAGGTTGCCTATTCCCATGTTGGGCAATGACAGATACTCTTACGACACTTACGATCGTCATAGAATCCGTCATAGTTGTCATATCTTACAGCTGTAAGAGAATCTATCATAAACAAGATATAAATAGCATATTCTCTTACAACATGTCATAACCCTCCTTGGGGCTCCCAAAGATGCCTTTTTCAAATATGCTCTTCGACATAGGTCTTCACCTATCATAGAATCTTCCATTTCTGACTTTTTCATGTCATAGATTTGTCATAGTAATATGTCATAACTGTTTCGGTCAATATTCCCTTACAGACTATCCAAGCTGCTGACACATGGAAAAATATTCCTACCACTAAGTGGGATGCCTATCTCCTCATGTGAGGACAAAATTACAACTTGTCACTTCCATGTAGGATGACACATCACCGTGCCAACTCCCACAAAATGACAACATAGGATTTGCATCCTAATTACACAATAGGCAATAAACAAATAAATACAATGTAATAATACAAGGAATTTACCAAGGTTGAGACACCTTAATTCCCAACATCTTGGATAGCATGGGAGAACTATCTTTGAATTCCTTTGCTGGATCAGTGAAATGAAGGCATGGGAAAGGAATTGAATGCAAAGTGCTAAAGGAAGCTCAGGGAGAAAGAAAATTGTCAAGGACATGTTGAGCTTGGAGCACGGATGGTAGGGACGTGATATTTGAGCAACCATGTCAGAATTTTGAGATACGATTGAGAAAGTCAATTAAGTTGTCAGATTTGTTATAAATTATTTTAAATAGTATTTTATTATAAATATATAATATTATATATGTACTTAATAACTTGTATTAAATAGAATATAATACTTGATTATAAATATAAGTATAATATAAATTATATATAATTAATAATAATAAAATAACAATTTTTTTGAAATATTAAATATTAAAAAATAAATATACCATGTTACAATATATTATTATTTAAAAAGTATATTAAATAATTTATAGTATATATTGTTATAATAGACATTATATATTATATATAAAATAAATATAATTAAATTACAATTAAATAATTAATATAAATATATAATTTATAACTTAATATTATTTTAAAAATATAGATAAAATATTAAAAACTAAATAGGTCATTGTTTCTATTTTTATTCTTACGTATAATTATTACAAATTATCAAATTTATTAATATTCTAGCTCTCATCATTAATTAGTCTAAATTAATTATTACCATAACTTAACGTACCTTAAAAGGAAATTAACAAGTTCTTAACATTAATTTGCCTATGGCATACCCACTCCAAGCACTAACATCCTTCTCTCAAATATTAATCTCTTACAAATATATGCATGCTTTGCGTGCATCTTCATAGGTAGGAATGATAGGTCCTTTAGAAATGGCTTTCAATAGTCATCCACTTGTGTCCATCATGTAATGAAAGACCCCATAATTTTTTTTTGAAATGGGAAATATGAATGGGAAAATCTACATTAAATAAAACATGTCTAAACCAATAAAGAAAACTCTCCCGTTAGTAATTTCCTACAGCCACGCAATATCCAGTGATAATGTTATTAATCGTTCACATGGACAATGTCTGTCTCCCCCTTAAAAATAGAAATTCTGCTTCCACCTCCGCATTCATGTCCACCGGAAATATATCATGGTAAATGAAAAATGACAAATGGCAAATAAAAAATATGAGCAACTCAGATGATTTTGATCATCTTGTACACTTCTCCTTAAATATTAAACGTTGATCTAACGAGTCAGGTATTGGTTTGTCAAAGGGAATGCCTTCAGCCTAATTACATTTGAAAAATAATAATTAATATAAACTAATAATAATATAAGACGTATTTGCCAAGATTTCATAGGTCGTGATTTGATGATATTAGCCGAGTGCGAGCCCCAATTCAATTGAACAACAAATAGTTAAAGCTAAAGCGTGGTGGCAGCACCATAGGTACTCCTTCAATGCTCAGAAGCTGATGGGCTCTCCCACTTGAATGCTTCTCCTATCTCACTTGAGAAGCTCTACATTGAATGTGATCCCATGTTTCCACAAAGATCTTGTGGCCAACTAGTGTAGCCCAAATAGCATCTAGGGGCCAATTCTCCATTGGTAGAGGTCATAGAATTTTTAGTTCATCTCAACTACAATCATACTCAATCAATCCTCTTTTAGAAAAGCCATAGAAGCATCCAAATGCACTTACAACCCAGAGAGATTTGTGGAATCTGTTCTCTATAGTTTTCCAACATCTGTTGTAGGAATCAAAAATATGAATGGATGGCCCACCCTGTGGTATCACATAAAACTTGCCATGAGAAAAAACACTATTATAGTAGCAGTTGTCCATGGGGATGTAAATGTTGAGGAGAATATCCCACTTGTCCTCTGTACATCATAAACTATAGCAGTGTGGATGGGATCATCACGGCACCTACAGAGGGTTTTGTCAGCCCTATAAACTGACATTCAGGCATCTCAACCTGATGCCATTTGGAACAAGAGAAATTGTACATCCATAAATAATTTCTTTTTGTTCTCAAGGGATGATTTGTTAAGATACAAATGATCAAAACTAGTTTTTGTTTCACATAACTGCAGTGATTGATGACTGGAATTCCACTTGCAATTCCACATTCAAATGTTGAAGGCATGTGCAAAAGACTTTTGCATGTGTTCTTTGCTAGGTTGTATACTGTTACTATGTCATTAAAGTAATGTTTGTTGTTGATGAAACAAATGTGTTTCTTGGAAATCTTTAATCTTTTTCTTTCATGATAAAACCAAGGATTGTTTAATAGGGCATTCTAGCTTTTGCACACATCAACTTCACCCGAGAAAGTATTCCCTCCCAATGTCATCTAGACAACCAGATAGAGAATGCCACCAGTACACCACAAAGCAACCATACTCACAATAAACTTTTACCATGCTAATATGGCCTCCTACACACATTACCAAACTCTACCATTAATAATTTTCTCCACCAATGCTCTTTTGCTAATGCATTAATGCCTCCCCTGTTAAGAATTGCATGCAGAAGATATCAATTAAATGCAAATAAAGATTAAATAGAGGAATGAAAAATACACAGAAATAATAACAGCGAGAGACAATTTTTTATGTGGTTCACCCAATCTCAGGCTACATTCACCAACAGAGAGTACAATATTATTATCTAATAAATTGAACCGATTACAACCAGTAATCCTTGCAACTCAATACCACTGCAAATGCTACAATACAATATCCATGGAAACCCTAACCATTTGCCATTTTAATCAAGACTTATGTTAGTTAGAAAATAGGGTTTTGTTTTATGTTGGCCAATAGAAAAATAACTCCTGACACCTTTATAAAATAATAAAAGTCATTTGAGGTTTCAAAGGCATAGCCCCTCAACCTCACCCCATATCGCGACATGGAGCGCAGTGGGGGTGCTGCCCCTTGACCCTGTCTTGGGGGCACTGCCCCCAAACTCTCATTAAATAATTTGGGGGATAACTGTGCCGATAAAAGTGGGGAGAATTTAACCTTTGAGTCTGATTAGTCTCCATATAACAACAATCTCCCACTTAGAGACTAGTCAGACTCCACAACATATCATATCCATCTTGGAGGCTGATCATAACACTACTGACCTTGTAGCTCCCACTGAAAATAAACACCCTAGACCCTACTATTCTAATTTTATTGCTTTCAGTCTTGAATACCAACCAAAGATGAAGAGGAGCTCAACTTCTCCCTTGTCACTGCCTTCATAAACATATCCACTAGATTTTCCTCTATATGTGTCTTTTCTAGCCATTACTATCCATCATCCAACACTGACTGAATGAAGTGAACCTTAGTTGTATGTGTTTGGTCTTTGAATGCAAGACATAATTCTTTGCAAGATGTATGGCACTCTGACTATCTATAAATAAATAACTATTAGCATGTTGTTTTCTAAATTCTTCCATGAAATATTACAGCCATATCATCTCCTTGCTTGCCTCTATTGCAGCTATATACTCTTCCTCCATAGTGGATAAAGAAACCAAATTTTGTGCAACCTAGAGATCCAACTCACTGTTGTCCCACCTACAATAAAGACATAACCCATAGTACTCTGCTTGGTATCAATATCCCCTACCGAATCTAAGTCCACATAGCCTCCTAAATCAGTATTAGAGATCCCAAAACATAAATGTTTATTGGATGTACCTCTCAAATATCTGAGAATCCATTTTACCACATTCCAATGCTCCAATTTGGGATTACTCATATACCTGCTTACGACTCTTACAACATGTGTAATATCTGGTCTCGTACATACCATGGTGTACATTAAACTTCCTACAATTGAAGCATATCCTACCTTGGATATTTTTTATTCCTCCTCTTCTATCTTAGGACACATCTCTTTAGTCAATTTCAAATGACTAGGCAAAGGTGTGCTGACAGATTTTACATTATCCATATGGAATCTCTATAACACCTTTTCAACATAATCATCCTGAGATAGAGTCAATTTTCTATTCTTCTTATCTCTACAATTTTTCATACCAAGGATTTGTTTGGTTGCCCCCAAATCCTTCATATCAAATGATTGTGCTAAGTATTGTTTGAACTCTCTTATGTGATACATGTTAGACTCTTCTACAAGTATGTCATTAACATATAAATATAAAATAATGTAGCTGTCATTATCCAACCTCTTAAAATAAACACAATGGTTAGAATTACACCGGTTGGAGACTTGCTTAGCCATAAAACTATCAAATTTTAAATAACATTGCCGAGGTGCTTGTTTCAATCCATATAAACTCTTCTTCAATATGCATACCAATTTCTCATTACCTTTGATGTCAAATGCCTATGGTTGTTCCATATATATCTCCTCCTCCAAATCACCATAGGGAAAGATAGTTTTCACATCTAAATGTTCCAAATGCAAATCTTCAGCAACCACAATACTTAAAATAGTACAAATAGAAGTCATCCTAACAACCAGAGAAAAAATCTCATCAAAATCAATCACTTTTTTCTATACAAATCCTTTTACAACTAACCTAGCTTTAAATCTTCTCTTACCTCCATCTTCCCCTTTTAGCCTATAAACCTATTTGTTTGGTAAAGCCTTTTTACCTGCAGACAACTTATATAATTTTTAAGTCTAATTTTTCAGCAAGGAGTCCATTTCTTCTTTCATTGCAAGCTCCCACTAAACCTTTGTATCCACTTGCATAGCTTCATCATACCTTTCTAGTTCACCAGCATCTATTAACAAAATACAATACAAAGAGGGAGAAAACCTTTCAGGAGGTATACTTAGCCTTGTTGACCATCTAACATTCACTAGAGTTTGTGGTATTTCTTGTTATTGTTGCAAAGTATGAGGAACCATTGGAACATCATTATTTAGAGTATCATCCAACACCACATAATCCTTTTCTTTCTTCTCAAGTTACTGCAACTAATCTTTGTACACCACCTTCTCATTGAATACATCCCTTCTTCTCACAATTTTTAGATTTTCAACATCCTAAAGCCTATAACCAAATTTATCAATGCCATATCCAATGAAGATACACTTTTTTGATTTTGCATCTAGCTTGGTTCTATTTTTAGAATCCGCATGTGTAAATGCTTCACATCTAAAGGTTTTGAGAAAAGAATAATTCACCTTCTTACCTATCCATGCTTCCTTTGGAATACCACAACCCAAAGGAACTAAAGGACCTCTAGTAATTAAATATACATCAGTATTGACAGCCTCTGCCCACATGTTTAAAGATAGCCCAACATGTAATCTCATGCCTCTTGCACGCTCCATTATTCTCCTATTCATGCACTCAGCCACTCCATTTTCTTATGGAGTCTCTGGAACTATTTTTTTCCTACGAATTCCATTAAAGAAATAATAATCTTCAAATTCTTTTCTGCAATACTCACCACCATTATTAGATCTAAGACATTTTAATCTTTTACCCATCTCATTCTGAACCAAGCTTCTCCATTTCTTAAATGTTTCAAATACATCAAATTTCTGCCTAAGAAAATAAATCCAAACCTTCCTAGTTGCATCATCTATGAATGTAACAAAATACTGAGAGCCACTGAGAGAAGATACTTGAGCCGGTCCCCATACATCTATATGCACAAGCTGCAACTTGTCATCTTTCTTTTTCTTCCAATCCTTGAGAAAACTAACTCTCTTTTGTTTGCCATACACACAACTTTCACAAAAATCCATATTAATACATCTCAAACCTGGTAAAACTTTCTTAGAATGAAGTACCTTCATACATTTTTCACTCATATGCCCAAGTCTGTTATGCTAGAATGTTGTCTCAAAACCTGCAGCAACTATTTCAGTTTCTTCCTACAAACCTGCAACAACTATTCCTGAACCTGTTTGTTTTTTCTCTGCAACACCTAAAGTAAAAGGAACAATATGACTTATACAAAGATATAAGGTACCTACTTTTACACCTTTTTCTACTATTAGGGCACCTCTTGAATCTTCCCAATTTTTATTATTAAAAGTAACTGTGCAACCTTCATAACCTAGCTACCCTACTGAAATTAAATTCCTACCTAGCCTTGGAATGTACCATACCTCTTGTAGTAGCCAATGATCTTCCCATTCTGCAATTTAATCTTAATTCTTCCCTTTCCAACAATCTAACAGGGTTCATTATCTCCCAAATAAACTAGCCCAAAATCCCCTTGGACATAATCAAGAAAATAACTTCTATGGGGCGTAGCATGAAATGAGGCCCCTAAATCTAAAACCCATGAATCATTAGCATTATCTAGGGAAAGAATCAAAGCATCATCTTCAGATTTATTACTTACCACATTTGCCTTCTTATTGCCTTCTTGTTTGTCTCCTTTATCTTCTGAGACTAGTAGTCTTTCTTCAGATGACTTGGTTTCCCACAGTACCAGCAATCTTTCTGTCCTCTGGATTGGGACCTCTTGTCCTTTGATTTTCCTTCTGACTTCCTATGACCTCTAGAACATTTTCCTCTCTCCTTTGATCTGCCCCTGCATTGTACATTGAAAACACTACCTGATGTGGAACCTCCTGAGCTTTTCCATCGCATTTCCTCACTAAGGATAACACCAACAACATCATCAAATTTCAAAGTATTTGAACTAGAGACATAGTTATTTATAGCCATTACCAAGCTATTCTAGCTTTCTGGCAAAGAACATAAAGCCAAGAGAGCTCTCACCTCTTCATTAAATTTCACTTTTACAGAAATTAACTGAGTGGTAATCATATTAAACTCATTTAAATGATTTATCACAGATCCACCTTCAATCATTTTCAGATTAAACAAATGCTTCATGAGAAATACCTTATTTGAGGTTGAGGGTTTTTCATACAATTTAGCCAAAGATTTTATCATTTCATTTATTGTCTTCGCTTTTGTTATATTAAATGTCATAGATGGTGTCAAGCACAACCAAATGGTTCCCAATCCTCATCAATCATTGTTGTTGGTAATATATGTATCCACAAAAGTCCTTATTTGATCTTTGAGATTTTATCTGGAGAGTTTAATTAGGTAGAAGGATTTCCCTTGGTATAAGAATGAAGTTTAGTGGGAGACATCTCAGAGGAAGCTCCTTCACAAGTGAAAATTTGGTCACTATCTATCTCTTTGTGGTGTTATTTTTACTACTGGGATTTCTATGAATAGTATTTGTGACTAGGAATGCAAGTGTCTTTCTTGGATTGTTGGGAGACATGTTACCACTAAGGTCCATGCAAAAAAGTTGAAGTTATACATTTGTATTTGTTGGAAGTTTTTTGGAATTAAAGTTGCATGTTTTTCTAGTTGGATTTTTACCAGTGTAATTTACATCTTCCTTGTCTATGATTTGACTATAACTATAATGATGAATTGATGTCAGGCTCCCAGAGAGGACGAAGATGATGATGATTTGGACCTATTTGGTGAAGAGAGAGAAGAAGAAGAAAAGGTAGTAGAACAAAGGGTGGCAGCCAAAAAAATATCTTCTAAAAACAAAGAAAGTGGGTACTGATTTATTTCTCTGAACAATTCTTTTTAGTGCTATGAGTTCAATAATTGATTATTTTGCTTTTACAAACATGTGCACAAAAGATGCATTTATTAACTTTGTTGCATGGCTTTAACAAATGGAAAATCTTTTGTTCTATTGGATGTCAAACCATGCCTATTTTTTTCTGGGGTGCTTGTAAGTGTCTAGTTTTGACAGATAATCTACTATATTATGTAAACTTCCTATTTATTTTGTTGGTCACTAATGATGGAATCCCATGAAACAACTGAGGTCACCCTTCATCTTCCACCAATGAACATCACACTAGCTCTCCTTGAATCTATTTGTATTTTTTGGGTTTACTCAACCATGTGATATGCAAGTGATTGTTTGCAAAATATATTTTGTCCAGAGTATTTGTGAATACTTTGTATTATTATCTACTTTTTGTAGACTAGTGAATACCTTTTTAATTTTTGGCTTACATTCTCTTCATTACAATACATGTAAATATAACTAAGCAACTCATTGTATTCTAATTGCATATATTCAATTTTGTTAAAAATTAAGTTTGAATGTAGGGTGATTAAAGGTGGACTATAGCTTACATAAGACAAATCTCAGAGATCACCACGACGTTCGTCTCCAATCTCCTCAATCTTACACAGGACCAAAAGTACTCGTTTACCATTGGTTGTGCCTTCGTCAATGATGTGTTCATCAGTATAGAGAAATGGAGGGCAGCATTGGTAGTATATGACTTTCAGGAAGGCGAGGCCAACATTGGAGGCATTTTCAATAGAACTCTGTTGTAGATGATGCATCAGGCAGCATGTGCATATATGAGGGTGTAGAGAGGTCTAAGACTAGACTATTATAACACTTTCAACCACCATCCAAATGCACACAAGTTTCAACTGCCTATCAGAGTGGCTGATAGGGCTAAGGAAGTGTTTAAAGCTATTAGATTCCTACGGGTGCACTCTCTCCAACGCCTAAAGAGCACCATGACTCAAACTCTGATTAGCTTTCTATTTGTTTTGTTTTGTCTCATTGATATCGATGTAGCTACATAAATCATATACTTTTTGGCTGCCAATGATACATCCTTGGCTTGCTTATGTAATTACTATCTTTTAATATTAATATATAGTATGGGTGGCTCCACCACCTTTTTTGGACTATAGCTTTAGCTATTTTTTCCTTATCCCAAATCTACTTCACTTTTCCTTCCTATTTTCCTCAATAGGAAAAGCAACGTGATTGCGTGTGGTATATAATGATCCTTTCAATTCAAAAATGATTAAACAACTTTGTTTTGAAAATTTAGATGAATTTTAAACAAGCCTGATAAGAAGAAGAGATGTTTTATAATTGGGAATAGCTTAAACAGTTTCAGTTTTGATTTCCACTTTAGTGGAAGCCAAATCTGACCTAACAGTTAAAACTATTTAGTACGGAGTAGGTAGGGCTCTACGGTTACACGTGGCAGCAAATATTTATGACACTTAGTTTTTAATTTTTTCTCTTACTTGTGGCCATTGTTTAGTTAAAGGGCACTTCTGATATAAATGAATGCTTATTGAGTGTCTAATAATCAAATATCTCAGAGTAGAGATGCTGATATTTATTAAAAAAAAAATTTTGGTAAAGGGTTAAAATTATATAGTAGTGACTTGGCAAGACTTTCCATTTATAAGGTTGAATTGGCTTTTAAAAGAAATTGGCTATATTTAATCTCTAAACATTTTTTCATCAGCAATGCAATATCCACCTATTGGGTGCTAAGGCATTAGATGAATGACAGCTAGTAAGAGAACCTAAAATGGGTCACATGCTTAAATCCATCTTTGTCTAGAGCTACAAGAGCCAAGTAGTAAATATGCCAGACCTACTCAGGGTTTGCACAACCAATGTTTTTGGACAAATGATTTTAAGCAAGCAAGTTTTCACATCTGGCTTATTAAGTATTCTGCCTCGTCTAGGCATCTAGTACGGCCAAGGATATCTAGCAAGCAGACATAGTGACCTACAGTGCGTTCAATGCCATAAATGATCTTCATAGAATTGAAGTAATCCCAACCTTCATCAGTTAACCCCATGTGGCTACACGCTGAAAGAACACCTACAAAATTTATATGGTTAGGTTTCATGCCTACAACTTGCATTTTTTCAAATAGTTTAAGAGCTCCCCTTCCTAGCCCATTTTGTGCATATCCTACAGTCAATGTTGTCCAGGCAACCACATCTCTTTCAAGCATTCTATTGAATACTTTTTCTACATCGTCAATGGTTCTAGATCTGGAATACATGTTCAGTACACTTGTCATGCATTCTCTGTATGATTGCATTTTGCATACATAACAACAAGAGGAGTTACAACACAGACATCTGATTGGAATCCATACACCTCAAAAATATGATGTATTAGGATATGTTCAACATAGATTTGTTGAAAAGGAGTTAAAAAAATTTAAGCGAATGCAACTCAGGTCAACATGCACTCTGACACATTGATTTATGCAGTTTGTATGTTTTAGCTAGCAGATAACTCATTCGTTTTCAAATTATGGTCTGAATGGATGGCTTGTCAATGGTAAAACTCTGCTTGTTAAGAAACTTGAATTTTTGTTGCAACCATTTGTAGAGTTTTATAATTGCAACGTTTTGTACTACCATTGACTCAAAATTGTTTCAAGTAAGCTCTCTCATACTTGCTTACTCATGGGACTAAATCTATTGATTTATAGAATTTTATTTTTTCAATACCCTTAGATATTTAGGAAAATAGCAATATGCCATATCTTTTCATACTAAACTCTGCATAATCTACAGTTCTAGAAAGATGAAGTTGAATCAGATCATGATGTTTGTATGGATATGGACTCTCCCATTTTTTTTTTCTCGATGGGAGCCATGTGCTTTTCCATGCTATTCATTGGTTGGAACTTAAACCAAACAATGCATAAGTGTGTGTCTGCATACAATCTAAATTCTCCTGTATTCAAGTGATTGAAAATGTTTTCATTTGATTGAAAATGTTTTCATTTGAATGAGAATATGATCATGATATTTGATGTTTCACAGTCAATTTTATTATGACTATAGACATCAGAAAGACAGTCTATAGTTTTTATAGTCTATAATTTTTAGTTTGATTTCAGGTGGAGCATTGGAGCATTGATGTTGGATGGAACTAACTTTTATAGAATTACAATCTTTTAAGTTCATCTATCTCATTTCCATTTTTTTTATGCAAGATAATTACTTACCTGGGTTTAAGTGTGAACTTTATTAATTTTACAGTTTATGCCATCGTCTTTCACAGGTGTAAGAGGATAAAGTTTAAATTAACACATTGTTGGTTTCTCTTTGGAAAGGAATAGTATGTTAGAATATCTAAAAGTATCTGTGTGCTTTAGGTTATAGATTCAATGTAAATAGTTTCACTTCTATTGTAAATACATTTGAATTATAACAGAGGTTTAATACAATTTGAATGCTTGTGTAGTAGATTTTCAATATTTGAGGCTTTCAAATGTGTTGGTGATTGTTTTGATGCAATCATAACAATAAGTTAAAATTCACATATAATGAACTGAAACTATACTTGAAAGATAAGAAGGAATCGTTTAAGATTCACTTAATCCCAAGTCTACAATGGTACTGTTGGTCAAATTCAGTTGGTCAATGTGAAGCTGTAATGTTCAAGGGGCCTTACGTAGTTTAGGGTTTCTTTGTGGTTTACTGGACTCAAACTATGCAAAAAGATCATGAGATATGTCAAATTGTCTATTCCTTTTGCATACAAGTATTACTATGTTATAAAGCTATGAATGAGTTTTCTGGTTATTGCATCTTTCTTATTTATATTTTTATGAAAACTTATCTACTTTTAACTTTGTTGTTCATGCTTATTCAAATATGAGACAAATTTCCTTCAAATTTCTATGTTTTCAGCTAAATATTTCAGATGGGTTGGGAAAAGTTAAAAAGATCTAATCTAAACCTCATTTACTCTACTGAAGGATCTAATTGTTCTGTTATGCACTATGTAAATCATATAGCAATTTGATCAAATCCGCAGTAAAAAACCTTAAATGTAAGTTCTGAGCATTTTCACAAACATACATTTAAAATTGCAAGCTCTCAAAGAAAATATTTCAAAAAACACAAAGAAGAGCAGGAGAACACTCAGAAGATAGATGCAGAACTCTAGATTTTATTGTATTAGAAACAAACAGTCATACATGATTTACAATGTTGGAATGACTCTTAGTTTCATTGATCAAATTACAGAGAACTTACAAGCTTTACAGATACAATAAGGAAGCCAAACATTCCACGCACTCCTTACTACAGACAAACAAGTGACCTCCTTCTTCTACTTCTAAACTATGCTAAGCTAAAATCCCTGTGTTTTCCTAAAAATCCCTATTGTAAATATTACAATGTATTAAGGCACAATATATAGACTTTCTAATTGTCCTCAATATAGCTCAAAACCCTAATGGTTAAGCAATGGTTCAAACCCTAGGTTACAGCATTAAATGGTGCAGAACCAGTTTCCCAAAAATATCTCTAAACATGTGTCAAATCTGGGCAAAATATGCCCCTTTCTGAAACCCTAGTAGCTTAGAAGTAAATTCTGCAACCTACATGTCATTATGTTTTATCTGCACTTGGGTCTTCTCATTGATGTCTCTTGACTTTCAGCTCTTCATCCTTATCTTCTCTTTGTTTCTGAAATCTGATTCTCCCCCCAGGACGTCATCGCCATTAAGTTTCATTTTCTTCCTCAGCTATAAACCTACAAAAATAGACCAACAATAAGTACCATTGATTATTAAACAATGAGAAACAAAATACCTGTTAGATCCAAGTGGGGCTGAGCCAAAATTGCGGCCATCGGGTCAAAACCTACAAAAAACACATTTATACTACGCAACTGTGTCAAAAACTTACCGGGTCAACCATCGCGGACCAAAAATGATGCATACGCAGGGTCAAAAATGTGTCAAAAAACCCTAAAAGAACCTACCGTTAAATGCTTACTACCTATCGGTGCCAAAAAACCTTATCGGTGGGCCCTAAAAATTGCCCACCGACCTCCTATGTCTGGCCGAAAAATGGCCCTTTATATTCCTCTAATAGAAACGGTGCCCTCAAAGAATGACACGTGGCGCGTTTCGCACGAGGGGCATATGATACTGTTTGTTTACATGGAAGGTGATGCGTGGCAGCTTCCGCGGGCGTTTGAAACTATCTCAAAACTTATTGAAACTCTTCAAACTCGTGCGAAAAAAAAGACACGTGTTGTCCTCCACGCAGTTGCTAGGGGCTATTGAGAAACACGCGGAAGCTCTCCTGAAACCATTTGAGACTCTCGTGGAAAATGACACTTGTCACTCTCTGCACAATTGTTGCAACCTTAAGAAACTGTTGGGGCACTTTGAAACTCTTTGAAACTGGCAAAGGGACCTACGGAGAGTGACACATGTTGCACTCCACAGAGCTCTGGAAACTTTTTAGAAACTGCTTCGAAACTTTTTGAAACTGTCGAAGGGACCATGGAGAGCGACAAGTGGCACGCTCTGCGCTACTCATGAAACTGTTGGAAACTTTTAAGAAACCGTTGGAAACTGCCTGCGGAAGGCACCACGTGGCATCTTTCGCATCGTTGCTAAAATTTTAAGGGGCAGGATGGGTCATACTTTGGAGTGTGACACTTGTCACACTCCGCGGGCCTTTGAAACATGTTTGAAACTTTTTGAAACTTTCACAGGGGGGACCACGTGGTGTCTTCTGCGCGGTCGTTGAAACACTTAGAAACTCTTAAGAAACAATGCGGAAAATTTTGGGGGGCCTGCGGATAGTGACACTTGTCACGCTCCGCACTGTCTATTTGAAACATATGGGACTTCCTGCGGCTCTTGAAACTTTTAGACACTGTCACGGAAGGCGCCATGTGGCGTCTTCCGTGCAACACTTGAAACTGCTTAGAAACTTTAAGGGACTCTGCGGAGGGTGACACGTGGCACACTCTGCACTACTCTTGCAACTACTAGAAACCTTTTAAGGAAACCACCGGGAAACTTTGGAGACTATGGCAGAAAGTGCCACGTGGCATCTTCCGCACAACTCTTGAAACTATTAAGAAACTGCAAAGGGGACCTGCGGAAAGCGACACTTGGTGCACTCCGTGCAATCGTCAGAAACTGTTAACACTCTTTAAAGGGACCCGTCGGGAAACTTTGAAGGTCCTACGTATAGTGACACTTGTCACTCTCTGCGCTGCTTATACGGGACTCTCCGCAGCTGCTGAAACTTTTTAGAAACTGTCACGGAAGGCACCACGTGGTGTCTTCCGCGCAACACTTGAAACTGCTTGGAAACTATAGGAAACATTAAGGGGCTCTGCGGAGGGTGACACGTGGCACACTCCGCACTACTCTTGCAACTACTAGAAACCTTTTAACGAAACCACTGGGAAACTTTGGAGACTATGGTGGAAGGCGCCACATGGCGTCTTCTACACAACTCTTGAAACTGTTAACAAACTGCAAAGGGGACCCACGGAAACTGACAGTTGGCGCGCTCCGTACGATCGTTAGAAACTGTTAAGACTCTTTTGGAAACTGTTTGACTCCTCCGCATGGCTTTGAAACTTTAGGAAACTTTAAGAAACTGTTTGGAAACTATTTAAAGCCTGTGGATGGTTTAAAATTAAAGGGGCTATTGCGGAAGGTGACACTTGTCTCCTTCCACGTGACTCTGGAAACTGTTTGAAACTGCAGCGAAACTCATGCGGAATGTGACACTTGGCATGCTCCGCACAGCCTGTGAAACACTTTAGAAACTATTTAATTAAATATTTGAAACTTTGCATTATTTAAACCTGATAGTGCATTTTACCAAAATGGGCATAACTTGAAAAATATGGCAAATTTTAAGACGGTTCAAAAAGTAACCCTAGCTCATTTTTGACAAAGAATCCAACTATACCATGTACTGGCACTCAAAATGCATTTTCTCACTAATTTTATCAAAGTTTGTAAATTTCACTCTCTTTTCCCTTACCACCAAAGACAGACCCACAAAATAGAAGCAGAAAAGCAAAGCCACAGTAGGGGTCCCTATTTTGCTAAGGAGTAAAATGGGGCATGTTGTGAACATCACAACAACTAGCAACCAAACAAAACAACCAAATCCAAGGCATTTAAGAAAACTAGATAAAATAAATGCATAACTTCCGACTATCCATCTTGCAAATTATTATTCAGCTTGAGACCTAAGGTATTCAATAAGGGTGCATGAATTTTTATTTTTAGTTTAATTGTGTGCACATGATTAATAAGCCTCATCTTGAAGATCGGTTGAACAAACTAGTGACTAATATTAGCCTACGTAGGTGAGGATATTCCCTCATAGCCGATCGGATAGAGCCTTGCTGCCAGCGAGTGTCTATAGCCCCGGCAAGGTTATTGTTACAATTCTCCTAAGTAGAGCCCCACTGCCAGTGAGCGTCTATAGCCCCGGTAGAGTTACTTAGATGGCTTAATCTAGATTTTCAGTATAATCTGCTTTATTTATTTTTATTTATTTATTTTTTTTTATTTGATTTTGAAAGTGATTTCACAAGATATAGCAATTTGTAGCTTCATGATGCAAGGAGTGGACACTTGCTAAAATTAAGCTGAGAATTGTAATGGTAGTGAGGGTAACCTCTGATTTTTCACCTAATATCTACACTGGTAGGTTCAACAAACCTAAGGATTTTAGGTGTGTCATCGTGAGAAACTTGCTTCGAATTCTCAATCACATTTATTGAATACGAAATTCTAGAAGATAAATAACTCTCTACATTCATGATAGTCACAAAAGGCTATGCACAAATTACAAATAATTAACCTGAATATCCTAAATTTATACTATTTTCAATGGTTGCTAGTTTTCTCCTTAATACTCTAAAGTAAAATAAAGATCCCTGCTGAGGAGAAAACAACAAACCAACAAACAAGCTATACAAGAAAAACAAAAGACAGAAAAAAAAGAAAAAGGAGACTGTACAAATAGAAACAAAACAAACAGAAAGAAACAGAAGGAAACTAAAACTGTACAAATAGCTAACCTAAAAAAGGAAATAGCAAAAGAAGAATCGAACATTACTTACACTATATTACACCAAAATGGACTGCCCTTTACCTCAGGCCTAGAAGTAGTGTTTCAGATGTTGGCCATTAACTGGCAATGGCACGTCTTCTCTAGTCAAGGTCTTAAGTCTAAATGTATTGTCTCCTATTATCTCTGAGACTTGTAATGGACCTAGCCATAGTTTATCAAATTTTCCATGGCTTCCTTTCTTCTCATGTGCTTTGTCCCAGCATAGCACTAAGTATGATATCCTAAATGTTTTGACTCTTGCCCTTTTATCAAACCACCTCTTAACAACCACTTGGTGTTTGGCAAACTTCTTGATGGCTTGACCTCTTTTCTCGTCTAATTGTAGCATTTGTACTATTCTGGTTTCCCTATGGTCATCAAAGCCTAGATACTCATTGGCAAACTTCTAGGTTGGTATTCTCAGATTTACTGGGAGTATGGGATTAGTCCCATAAACTAAATGATAAGGTGTGCTACCTAAAGCTATCTTAAACTTGGTCCTATCTACCCATAATGCATATCTTAACAGGGTATTCCACTCTCTAGGACTCTTTGCAATCAACCTCTTGATTATATCTAACAAGATTTTGTTCGTTGATTTAGCCAATCCATTTCCTTGAGGGTAATAATTTGAAGAAAAGCTTAAAATGATCCCGTATTCAAATGCCCATTTAGAAAACTTTAAAGAAGAGAAAGCAGAGCCATTACCACATACCAATGAATAGGGAGTTCCAAACTTGGTGATGATGTTTTCTTCTAGAAACTTGATAACTACCTCAGTTGTGGAGAATTTGCAACAGGTAGCCTCAGTCCACCTTGTACAATGGTCTATTACCATCAGTATAAATTTGTGTCCTGCAGAAGATGGGGGATTGATGACTCCAATAAAATCCAAGCCCCACTATGCAAATAGTCTTGATTCAATCACAGGTTGTAGTGGATTGGCCTGATTTTTCCCTTTATCTACTGCAGTCTGACAGGTGTGGCAACTTCTGATGTGACTCTCAGTGTCTTTGAACATCGTGGGCCAGTAATAGCTAACCCTCAGTATTTTGTGTGTTGTAGCTAGATGGGAACCATGGCCGGTTCCGTACTTGTCATGTAGTCCTGTCAACACTTTATCTGCTTCAGCTCTATTTATGCATCTCAGATAAATTCCATCGTGGTTCTTCCTGAATAGAAGACCTCCTTGCACCATATATTTTTGTGCTTTAACCTTGAAAGCTCTCCTCTAAGAAGCTTTCATTCTATTTGGGTACTTTCCAGCTATCAAGAAGGTGTTTAAATCATCATACCAGTCTGATGCATTTTGGGAATTCAATACGTACTACTGTTTTATCAAATCTAGATCCATATTTGCTATTGTTTGCACCAACGCCTACCCTCTGACCAGCTTCATGGGAATGATTTCTATGTCAAACTCCTGCAACGTGGTGATCCATTTGGCTCTCTTTTCTCCAGGTTTGTTCTGTATCAGCAACATTTTTACCGCTGCGTCTGGCACTATGGCTTTGACCTGGCTGCGCAGAATGTAGTGTCTAAATTTTTTCATAGCCTTCATTAATGCAAATGCCTGCCTCTTGGTGTCTAGATACCTCAGCTGTGCATCCTTCTTTAACATAGCATTTAATGGTTGTACGATTTCTGCAAAACCCGTGATAAACTTTTGAACAAAGTTAATTTTACCAAAAAATGATTTCAACTCTTTCCTACTGTTTGGTATTTGTAAATTTTTTATGGATTCTATTCTATCTGGATCAATTGAAATTCCATCTTCAAAAATGACATGGCCTAATAATTTACCTTCAGTTACGCCAAATATACATTTCTTAGGATTAAGGGAAATCCCATACCTTTCACATCGCTTGAGTATTTTCCTGAGATCTTCAGTGTGAGTGGATGCATCCTTGGAATACATAGTCAAATCATCCATATACACAACAATGCACTTACCTGATAATCCATCGAATGCAATGTCCATGGCTCTCTGAAAAGTGGCACCTGCATTGATCAGACCAAAAGGCATTCTTCTATATGCATAATTTCCCCATTTACAAGTGAAGGTGGTTTTTAGTCTATCTTCCCTATCAATTAAGACATGGTTATAACCTGAAAAACCATCTAAAAAAGACATCATCTTTGCCCTGTTTACTACTTGCAGCACTTCGTCTATCGGAGGCAGAGGATAATTATCCTTTTCGGATGCTTTGTTTAAATTTCTAAAGTCTACGCATAACTTGATGTCTCCATTTTTTTTCCTCACTAGTACTAAGTTAGCTACCTAGACTGAATGTCTAACTGGTAAAATTATTCCAGCAGACATCAATTTTTTAACTTCCTCAAAGATTAAAGGCTCCAGAATGGCGTTCACAGGGCTTTGTTTCTGTCTAAATGGCTTAACCTCTTTTCTTAAAGGTATTACGTGAGTTATGATGGACTCATCAAATGTTTTCAAGTCTTCATACGTCCATGCTATTACGTGTTTATAATCCTTCAGAACATCTAAAACCTCTTTTCTAATTTTCTCAGAGCAAGCCTTCCCAATTAGTACATTTTGTGGATTTTGCTTTGTCCCTAAGTTATGTAAATTACACTTACCCCCTTCTATTTTGGGCAAGTCCTTCTGTCTCATTACTCCATCAAAGTCAAAGATATGTTCTAATTCAATTACTCCTTTGGGTAAGAAGTTGCTCTTCAAGTTGATTATATCCTCTTCGTCCCATGTTATTTCAAGCCTTTCTTGCTCATCAATGATTTGAGCCTCAAATGCCTCATTACAAGTCAAAAAATCAATAATTTGTTGATCCCCCCAAATACCTAAAAGTGTGTAACGTTGTCTGGTATACTGGGCACATTAACTAGCTCAACAGCAAATCATCTCAATCCTGACAGTGTCAATGGTTCTAATGTGCTAGTAGCAACTGCTAGCGCATCTGGCCTATGGTTCAGCTCTCTAGGGATATGCTCTAAGTTGAAAGCATCAAACGCATCTATTAAACCCCATACTCTGTGTCTGTAACTAATCATTTTCTTATAATTGCAGGCATATAGTTTCCTCACTTGTTTGACTACTAACTCAGAGTCTGAAAATACTCTGATCATTTTCACCCTTTTCTTGATGGCCATGACAAGTCCTAAAATTAGGGCCTCATATTCAGCAATATTGTTAGTACAGGAAAATTGTAATCTATATGCTGCCAGATGTGATTTACCTTGAGGATCTATGAGTTCAACACCTGCACCCGTGCCCTGTCTTGATTTGGACCCATCACATTTTAACGTCCACATGCCATTATTACTCTTATGACCTTTTATCTTGGCATGTTTTGTCTCTTTTATCGCCTGTGGGATGTTGTCCTATTTATTCATGGGTTTTTCTTTTTGGTTAACTTGCATATGTGTGTTTTTAGTTTGCAACTCAGAAAGACAACCACCCTTGTCCCTTATTTCTTCTCCTAAATCTAGAATCAGGGCATCTACATCATCCTAAACGTATTTCTGTGTTGGATCAGGATTCTCATTTTCCTCTTGTAACTCTACCCTCCCTATGCATTTTTTGTATTCATATTCAATGATGTCCTTGCATAGTTCACAACTCTCCTCAGAATGTTGCCTATAATGGACTCTACACCTATTTTTATACAATTTACATTGGACCGGCAGATTGTGTTTAATGCACTCTTCCACCTCTCATCTAATGGCATGACCAAATTTGTCTATTGCATTGTTTTCTTCATCTGAAGAATTTCCATCAGACTCAATGAATAATGCTGTCCTATTGCTGACACATTTTTTTTTTATGTTTAACATCATGATCTCTTCAATCTGCACCCCATTGTTGGTAATTCTATAGACACCAGGTTCAATAGCAGAATATATTATTTCATTAGTTCGATTATACTCTGTTATCATATGTTTCATCCTGGGCTCTGCCTCTATTCTAATCTAGTTTGGGACACCTCTCCAAGGCAGCCACATATGTGAAAAGTCAGTGGCCATATATCCGTTTAATGTTTTGGACCAATCCCTACTCAGCAACATTCCATAATTTACGGGTATATCCACTACTTGAATATCAATGATTTGGCTTGCCCTAGGGTCTGAAGCTAATTGCATTTGAATGTTCATGAGTTCCCCTATCATGCTAACCTCAGTCTTATCTAATTGTGTGACAACCTTGGCAGATTTGGTGGGAGTCAGCCTGAGAGTTTTACATATTCCTAAGGGCATTACGTTGGCTAAGGCACTAGAGTCTACCATGCAATTGTGTATATTCTTCCCACACAATCTAACATTTAACAAGAAAGGGGGAGTATCCCTCTTATCCACATGTATTACTACATTTGTATTGGAAGGGTGCTCAACTTTCTTATTTTTCTCTTTAGGTGGTGAATCCCTATTAGGAACAATTATATCAGCAGAAACCTCGTTTGTCATGGATGTATCTAGAGATTTTATAAAAGCATTTATGATCCCTGGGGTCTTCAATAATTCATTTAGAGGTATACTGACCTTAATTTTCTTTATTTCCTCTGACAAGTAACTCATTAATCTTGTTATCTCTATTGTTTTAGTTTTACCTGTTTGATCCTTTTGTACTACTGTTTCGTTATTTGTGTGTTGATTAGCTTTAAGTATGGCAGGATTGTTGTTGGCATTCTAATCTGGGGGTGTATTGAAGTTATTCAGAGGAATGGAAGTGGTAAAAGGTCCTCCTAGCCTAGGGTTGTTCCTCAAATTGTAGGTATGGTTTTTATTTGTCTGTTGAAAGGCCTGCACCTCTTCTGTTTCAGTTAATACCTCATTTTCAGATTCAAAAGGAAACTAAAAACTATTTAACACAAAGGCTGATTTAGGATAAAGATTTTCACAACAGTATGGTTCATCTTCTAGCAATTCATCCTCTTTCTCTTGTGCAGTTGCAAAGGTAAATGTTTCTAAGACTAATGTTGTGTCATATCCTAAGGGTACTACCTCATTACCCTTGGGAATGAGAAATTCAGAGGTAGGAGGTTGGACATCTATATTAAAAATGCTGGCTACTAAGTGGAACTGTGGGCAGTTGTGCTCAGCATGGGCATTGGTATTGTGAAATCTGCACCAATTTTTGGGTGCTGTGCTGGCCATTTGGATGCCAGCCGCTTGTTTTGCATCATGATTATCTAGTTTTTCAAAAGGAGAAGCTAGAGTATCGTTGTTGGGCCCAGTGTTCCATGTCCTGGGTGGCCTAGGTTGATTCTGATTTCTGTTATTATTGCCCAGGTCCTATTATCTATCACTAGCCCTCTATTTTGCATTGGTTGCCCTTGGTTGGGGCCTTGATGCTGATTATAGTTTTGGTTTTGATTGTACTACTGATTTTGATTGAAACTATAGTTCTGATTGTGGCCTTGGTTGTGATTCTGATGTTGATTGTAATTTTGATTGCCTCTTCCATAGAGGTTCTCGTTTCTTAGTTGTGTCACTTCGGTGGTTAACCTTTTCAAATGTGTAGTGATCTCTTTGATTTCTTCCCTATCCTCCTGTGCTTTTGCCACAGTTGTATCCCTAGGAGGTTGGAAGAAAGGCTGACCATTATTTTAACTGTTATTGGAAGTGCTACCCGTGTGAGTTATGGCTTGGATTGGGGTAGGACTATATATAGGTGTGTAAGAAGGAACTGGATTTAATAATGGAGTGTGATGCATAGGGTCTCCATTCCATGGTTGTGCCTGATTCTGCACCCCAAAATTTCCTCCATTGACAAATGGGCTATAAGTTGTATGCCTCATCTCTTGGTTTACTGAGGCTGCCTCTTTGTAGGCTTTGGATATTGAATATGTCATGTTTTCTTTTGACAAACAGGGCAGTTAAAGGATCCAAGGCTGCATAGTACATAGCCAACAAAGGATCATCATCCACGATATAAGGGGCTACTAGCCTAGAGTAGGCCTTTTGAAATCTGTCATTGAAATTATCAATCAGCTCTCCCTCACCTCGTTTTATAGCAGCCAATTTATGATGCAAAGCGCAAGGGTCAATGGGTCCTCTAAATCTTGACAGAAATGCTTCTTTCATAAGTGACCAGGAAGAAATGTAACTGTTGGGTAAGTTTACATACCAGTTAGAGGCTTGTTCATTAAAGGTGTAGGGAAACAATCTACACACAACATCCTCGTGCTCTAACATAGCCCTAAAACATGCTTCCTTAAATATTCTAATATGATCCTCTAGATCCTAATGCAACTGGTACTTGGGACATATCTTTTCTGGATTTTTAGGCATCTCATGATAATCATTGAAGAATATGGGAGAATGAACATTGAAATAAGCCATTGCAGGTGTTTGAGCTTGACCTGAACTTGTAGAAATACCTAGATTGATAGGTGGGATAGGATTTTTAGGAGGATTAGGACCTCCAAGAGTGCTTGAATCAAGATTTAAAGATCTAAATAGTGATCTGTCAGGACTCACAATACTATGGATGTTAAAAGGTGACCCAGGAGGTGTTCCAGATGAACTTCCTGCTTGTGATATTTTAGGATTCCAAATCAAAGGGCTCTTACCTCGCCTTGAATCAGGTAGTTGCACAAATATATCTCCTGAACTAGATCTAGACCTGGTCACTCTATCACTGTTACTAGCCAATTTGAAACAAACCCTAACTCAAGTCAAGCCCTCCTTCTAGCACCAGAAAACTGTTGGTGATTGTTTTGATGCAATCATAACAATAAGTTAAAATTCACATATAATGAACTAAAACTATACTTGAAAGATAAGAAGGAATCGTTTAAGATTCACTTAATCCCAAGTCTACAATGGTACTGTTGGTCAAATTTAGTTGGTCAATGTGAAGCTGTAATGTTCAAGGGGCCTTACGTAGTTTAGGGTTTCTTTGTGGTTTACTGGTCTCAAACTATGCAAAAAGATCATGAGATATGTCAAATTGTCTATTCCTTTTGCATACAAGTATTACTATGTTATAAAGCTGTGAATGAGTTTTCTGGTTATTGCAGCTTTCTTCTTTATATTTTTATGAAAACTTATCTACTTTTAACTCCGTTGTTCATGCTTCTTCAAATATGAAACAAATTTCTTTCAAATTTCTACGTTTTTAGCTAAATATTTCAGATGGGTTGGGAAAAGTTAGAAAGATCTAATCTAAACCTCATTTACTCTACCGAAGGATCTAATTGTTCTGTTATGTACTATGTAAATCATACAGCAATTTGATCAAATCCACAGTAAAAAACCTTAAATGTAAGTTCTGAGCATTTTCACAAACGTACATTTAAAATTGCAAGCTCTCAAAGAAAATATTTCAAAAAACACAAAGACGAGCAGGAGAACACTCAGAAGATAGATGCAGAACTCTAGATTCTATTGTATTAGAAACAAACAGTCATACATGATTTACAATGTTGGAATGACTCTTAGTTTCATTGATCAAATTACAGAGAACTTACAAGCTTTACAGATACAATAAGGAAGCCAGACATTCCATGCACTTCTTACTACAGACAAACAGGTGACCTCCTTCCTCTACTTCTAAACTATGCTAAGCTAAAATCCCTGTGTTTTCCTAAAAATCCCTATTGTAAATATTACAATGTATTAAGGCACAATATATATACTTTCTGATTGTCCTCAATATAGCTCAAAACCCTAATGGTTAAGCAATGGTTCAAACCCTAGGTTACAACATTAAATGGTGCAGAACCAGTTTCCCAAAAATATCTCTAAATATGTGTCAAATCTGGGCGAAAATATGCCCCTTTTTGAAACCCTAGTAGCTCAAAAGTAAATTCTGCAACCTACTTGTCATTATGTTTTATCTGCACTTGGGTCTTTGCATTGATGTCTCTTGACTTTCAGCTCTTCATCCTTATCTTCTCTTTGTTTTTGAAATCTGATTCTCCCCCAAGACATCATCGCCATTAAGTTTCAGTTTCTTCCTCAGCTGCAAACCTGCAAAAATAGACCAGCAATAAGTACCATTGATTATTAAACAATGAGAAACAAAATACCTGTTAGATCTAAGTCAGGCTGAGCCAAAATTGCGGCCATCAGGTCAAAACCAACAAAAAATGCATTTATACTGCACAACTGTGTCAAAAACTTATCGGGTCAACCATCGCGGACCAAAAATGATGCGTACGCAGGGTCAAAAATGTGTCGAAAAACCCTAAAAAAACCTACCGTTAAATGCTTGCTGCCTATCGACGCCAAAAAACCTTATTGGCGGGCCCTAAAAATTGCCCACCGACCTCTTGTGTCTGGCCAAAAAATGGCCCTTTATATTCCTCTAATAGAAACGGTGCCCTCAAAGAATGACACGTGGCGCGTTCTGTGCGAGGGGCATATGAAATTGTTGGTTTACGTGGAAGGTGACGTGTGGCAGCTTTCGCGGGCATTTGAAACTATCTCAAAACTTATTGAAATTCTTCAGACTCATGCGAAAAAAGACACGTGTTGTCCTCCGCGTAGTTGCTAGGGGCTATTGAGAAACACGCGGAAGCTCTCCTGAAACCATTTGAGACTGTCATGGAAAGTGACACTTGTCACTCTCCGCACGATTGTTACAACCTTAAGAAACTATTGGGGCACTTTGAAACTCTTTGAAACCGGCAGAGGGACCTGTGGAGAGTGACACATGTCGCATTCCGCAGAGCTCTGGAAACTTTTTAGAAACTACTTCGAAACTTTTTGAAACTGTCGAAGGGACCGTGGAAAGCGACAAGTGGCATGCTCCATGCTGCTCGTGAAACCTTAAGAAACTGTTGGAAACCACCTGCGGAAGGTGCCACGTGGCGTCTTCCATGTCATTGCTGAAATTTTAAGGGGCAGGGTGGGTCATACTTCAGAGTGTGACACTTGTCACACTCTGTGGGACTTTGAAACATGTTTGAAACTTTTTGAAACTTTCATAGGTGAGACCACGTGGTGTCTTCCACGCGGCCATTGAAACACTTAGAAACTCTTAAGAAACAATGCAGAAACTTTTGGAGGGACCTACGGATAGTGACACTTGTCATGCTCTGTACTGTCTGTTTGAAACATATGGGGCTTCCCGCAACTTTTGAAACTTTTAGACACTGTCGCAAAAGGCACCACGTGGCATCTTCCGCGCAACACTTGAAATTGCTTAGAAACTATAGGAAACTTTAAGGGGCTCTGCGAAGGGTGACACGTGGCACACTCTGCACTATTGCAATTGCTAGAAACCTTTTAAGGAAACCACCGGGAAACTTTGGAGACTACGGCAGAAGGCGCCACGTGGTGTCTTCCGCACAACTCTTGAAACTGTTAAGAAACTGCAAAGGGGACCCACAGAAAGCAACACTTGGCACACTCCGTGCGATTGTTAGAAACTGTTATACGGGACTCTCTGTGGCTGCTGAAACTTTTTAGAAACCGTCGCAGAAGGCACCACATGGTGTCTTCCACACAACACTTGAAACTGCTTAGAAACTATAGGAAACTTTAAGGGGCTCTACGGAGGGTGACACGTGGCACAGTCCGCACTACTCTTGCAACTGCTAGAAACCTTTTAACAAAACCACCAGGAAACTTTGGAGACAACGGCGGAAGGCACCACGTGGCGTCTTCCGCACAACTCTTGAAACTGTTAAGAAACTGCAAAGGGGACCCACGTAAAGCGACACTTGGCGCACTCCATGTAATCATCAGAAACTATTAAGACTCTTTAAAGGGACCCGTCGAGAATCTTTGAAGGTCTTGCAGATAGTGACACTTGTCACTCTCTGCGCTGCTTATACGGGACTCTCCACGGCTGCTGAAACTTTTTAGAAACTGTCACGGAAGGCACCACATGGTGTCTTCCGCACAACACTTGAAACTACTTAGAAACTATAGGAAACTTTAAGGGGCTCTGCGGAGGGTGACACGTGGCACAGTCCGCACTACTCTTGTAACTGCTAGAAATCTTTTAACAAAACCACCTAGAAACTTTGGACACTACGGCAGAAGGCACCACGTGGCATCTTCCGCACAACTCTTGAAACTGTTAAGAAACTACAAAGGGGACCCACGGAAAGCAACACTTGGCGCGCTCTGTGCGATCATTAGAAACTATTAAGACTCTTTTGGAAACCGTTTGACTCCTCCGCATGGCTTTGAAACTTTAGGAAACTTTAAGAAACTGTTTGGAAACTATTTAAAGCCCGCGGATGGTTTAAAATTAAAGGGGCTATTGCGGAAGGTGACACTTGTCTCCTTCCACGCAACTCTAAAAACTGTTTGAAATTGTAGCGAAACTCATGCGCAATGTGACACTTGGCACGCTCTGCGCAGCCTGTGAAACACTTTAGAAACTATTTAATTAAATATTTGAAACTTTGCATTATTTAAACCTGATAGTGCATTTTACCAAAATGGGCATAACTTGAAAAATATGGCAAATTTTAAGACGGTTCAAAAAGTAACCCTAGCTCATTTTTGACAAAGAATCCAACCATACCATGTACTAGCACTCAAAATGCATTTTCTCACTAATTTTATCAAATTTTGCAAATTTCACTCTCCTTTCCCTTACCACCAAAGATAGACCCACAAAACAGAAGCAAAAAAGCAAGGCCACAGCAAGGGTCCCTATTTTGCTAAGGAGTAAAATGGGGCGTGTTGTAAACATCACAACAAGATGACTATGAAGTAGTTTTTCCTAAAAAAACATAGGTAGATCAAACTTATCTATGCTTTTCTACTAGGGGCAACTTGGATTGTATATATGAATTGTTATCTTGGGGGCACATACTGCATGCACCAAGACTCATCAGGGTAGGTTATAACTTTGTTTAATTAGAATATCAATGTCTACCTTTAATGGTTTATTATTATCTTTGACATTCAAAATATAGATGTCTTTGCAAGCATTCATGTTTTCACATCAACTTTTTAATTTTAAGCATTTGATTTTAGAACTATAATGTTATTGTAGGCTTCTTCATAGTTGATATACAACATTGAAAACAAGCATCTAGCTCCAACAACGTGTCCACACAATTCCAGGCAAGGACTAAGTTGCCTTGCAACTCTTGTTTTTTGTTCCTTCTATGTAATGTCCCCTTATCACAATTCAAAATTTCTCAACCTTGTTCACAAATTTCAACTTGCAAGAAGAGAACATTAGTACACTAAATCTTTTGATCACTAATAAACATAAGATATATTCATCATATTGCTCTTTTACTCTTATATATATTTCATGATTCTAAGATTCACAATCTATGTTCACTATTTACACTATCAATTTCCTTTTGATCATTTCATTTCATATCTTCTACTACTAGACATTATTTGTCATTCACTAACTTTGAACATTATATATGCATCATCATTACATAATATACACTCTCAATTTATATTTCTCAATTCTCTATTCTCATATTCACTTTATATTTCACTTTCTCTATTATTCTCTATCACTTGCACTTCAAATGCACTATCACTTGATATATCATATCATTATAACATCTTCCACTAATTCATGGATATCACATGAGAGTAGGGAGGGAGAATCTTTACCATTTTCTATTATGGGGCTCTATTATATCCTTGGTGTAATGATGCCTTTTGCATCCCTTTGCAGCCAAGGCCTCTAAGGTGACCTATCCTTGACCAATGATGACTTTTGCATCAATTGTGAACAAGGCCTCTATGTCACATTTATAGGTTGACCTATCCTTAGCACAATGATGCCTTCTGCATCACTTGCACACAAGGCCTCTATGTCATAATCCTTTGCATATGGTACATTTTGTACTCATAATGTCAAAGGGCTCTAAATACCTATTGGTTAATGGCAAGGATCCTCTTCTACCTCCTCTCCTATGAGGTTTATGTGTTATTGCCTCAAGAAAGATATATGCATTCATGTTTATTGAAATAAACATATTGGCTATCTCTTCTTATGTCACTCATTAACATCCTATGAGATTTGAGATGAGAGGTGCCACTATCCACCATGGGGCTCTAATGTCTCATATCCTTAGACTCAATTTCCATACTCTTAGAGTCAAGGCCTCTATGAGACTAACTACCCTTGAATGGCCTCTCAGACACTTACTCTCACTCTCATAAGAGGTTAATGGGTCACATAAGATCCATTACATTACTATGGTATATGACTATCTAAAAGAGACGATTGCTTACAAATCTGAATTTATCATAATGATACAACTCTGAACTTATCATAATGATACAAATACGAACTTATCATTGGAAATAAATGTAAAGAAGCATTCATACCTGATATACATACGATTGACTAATTTGAAAGTGGTAAATGATAGAAACTTACTTCTTGTTACAGCTTCTCATCTATGTAATAATGCTTTGAGATCTTCTATGGCAGATATAGTATATATTCGATGGCTGTTATATTTAGAAACTTGTAAACATTTAATTTCTTAGTCTTTGCAGATTGTATTAATGCATATGTATCCTTGATAGTTGGGTATGCCACAATCGTTTGCTTGTTGAATTTTATCAATCAATATCAATGTGTTTGCTCCCTTGCAGAGATAAGATTGTAGGTATGGCTGAGATATCGCTTCAAAGGAGGAAGAATAAACAAACAAAGAGAGAGGAGACACAACAAAAATGTACAAACATAGATTTCTATTTATTAACAAAAACTATTTTACATAAAATAAATACAACTCAGAGCTACGGCTCTGTTCCTTCTATCCCTACAACTGTTGCTCTCTCTAGAGCTAGCTGGACATAACTCTCATTCCTTCTTTTTGTCTTATCTTGTCTTCCAAAAATCTGTAGCTCAAAATTTGAATCTACCTACTAGCATTCGATAGAGATTGCCCAACATTAAAAGAAATTGACGGGCCAGTTGAGTGCATTTACAAATTGCTCAAATGTGGCAAGAGGGAGATCTACTAGGATCTCTGATGGGGTGGGTGCATTAAATGCACGCACACTCCAAATTAATATTTATCTCTTCTTATGTCACTCATTAACAGCCTATGAGACTTGAAATGAGAGTTACCACTACCCACCATGGGGCTCTAATGTCTCATATCCTTAGACTCAAGTTCCATACTCTTAGAGTCAAGGCCTCTATGAGACTAACTACCCATGAATGGCCTCTTAGGCACTTACTCTCACTCTCATAAGAGGTTAATGGGTCAAATAAGATCCATTACATGTTACTATGGTATATGACTGTCTAAAAGAGATGATTGCTTACAAATCTGAACTTATCATAATGATACAAGTCCGAACTTATCATAATGATACAAATCTGAACTTATCATTGGCAATAAATGTAAAGAGGCATTTGTACTTGATATACATACAATTGACTTGAAAGTGGTAAATCATAGAAACTTACTTGCTATTGCAACTTCTCCTTTGTATAATAATGCTTTGAGATCTTCTATGACAGATATAGTATATATTCAATGGTTGGTATATTTAGAAACTTGTAAAAATTTAATGTCATAGTCTTTGCAGATCGTATTAATGCATATGTATCCTTGATCGCTGGGTATGCCACGATCTTCTTCTTGTTGAATGTTATCAATCAATATCAATGTGTTTTCTGCCTTGTAGAGATAAGATTGTATCCTGTTCAGTGATTTTGTTCTTCTTCCCATTCGCTCATTGATTCCTTGAAAAGCATTTTGTATCCCTCAATGGCGCGGATGGACGAGAGAGATGCCTTACTTCATAACCGCACTCTTTCATTATTAGTTTGTTAAGCTTAATCACTCTCTTTAATCATCGCCCTTCTATTCTTATTTCGTTTATTTATTATTAGTTCTTTTTTTCTTTGATTTCTTCTATACTCTTAGTAATCGACACATCTTGGAGTCCTTTACACGACCATCTTCGAGTTGATATAATTAGGGGATATGACATTCTACCTGATCTATGATTTTTTTATACCTAGGTTTTTATGATTTATATAAGACATTGCCTCTTTTTGAGCTTATTCCCTAGAAATTGACTTTTTGTTTCAAAAAAATGTTCAAGAAAATAAGATAATTTGACATTAAATGACAAAGGGATGAGATACAAAAAAATTGTCTATGGACACCCATAACCCTTCATTTCAATTCCCTTTGAATTTTTATTTCTATTACTAGAAGATGTACGAAACTAGAATTTTTCCACTTTCTCTAGAAATGAATGATCCATATGAATTACAACAATGCAAATCTTCATTAACTGAATAGATTTTAAAAGTTGAAAACTCTGAAAACTAAGTTATTTCATATACAAGATGAAATTGCTCCCTAATCGCAACCATTAATTTTTTTCACAACATAAAGAATACAAACACATTATTACATTTAAAACTTAATTAATATAAAATAACAAAAGAGATCAAACAATTAAAAAATAGCTATATTTACTTTAAAAACAAAACATAATTAATAATTTTTTTATAATTCAAAATATTAAAAACTTCTACTGGTCAAACATATCAACAATCTGAGGTGTGGATTGCACCTTCAAGTGTAATTTCTAATAGATAAGACTTACTGCCAAGATTGCATAAACTCATTGATTTGTCAAGAAATTGATGACATTAGATGAGTTTATTGCCAAGATTGCATAAAATCATTGAGTTGGAAAGAAATTGATGACATTAGATGTGTTTATTGCCAAGATTGCATAAACGCATGATTTGGCATGAAATTGAACAAGAAACAGTCAAAGATGAAGCGTGGTGGCAGCACCATAGTTATTCCAAGGCTGAGAACCATATGGACTCTCCATGCAAATCCACTTGAATGCTTCTCCTGTCTCACTTGAGAGTACAAGCATATACAAAACTCAACCTTGAATGCGATCCCATGTTTCCACAAAGATCTTGTGACCAACTGGTGTAGCCCAACTAGCATATAGAGGCCAATTCTCCGTTGGCAGAGGCCCTACAATTTTTAGCTCATCTCGGCTACAATCATACACAATCAATCCTCTTTTAGAAAATCCATACAAGCACCCAAATGCACTTACGAACCAAAGAGATTCGTGGAGCCTGTTTTCCATAAATCCCCAAAGAGATTGGTGGAATCTGTTCTCTATAGTTTTCCAGATTCTGTTGTCGGAATATAAATGTGCAGATGGTGGAAGCGTTATCACATAAAACTTGCCGTGACCAAAAGCATCTCTACAGTGCGAGTTCACAAAGATGTTCAATTCGGGGAGAAGTTCCCACTTCTCCTCCTGCACATTGTAAACTTTAGTAGTGCGAATGTGATCATAAGACTTGTAAAACCCAACCACATAAATCAGTCCTTCGTTCTCATCCACTGCCCGAATAAATCTAAACCGACATTCATGCATCTCGGCACCTTGACGCCATTTGGAACATGAAAAATCGTACAGCCATAAACAATTTCTCTTCCTTGTCAGGGTACCATTTGTATAGACACCAATGATTAAAACCAGTTTTTGTTTCAGAAAACTGCAGTGATCGATGACTAAATTTCCACTTTCAAATGTTGAAGGAATGGACGGAAGGCTTTTGAATGTCTTCTCCGCGGGGTCGTATACAAATACTTTTCCATCAAAGCGGTATATGTTCTCGATGAGACAAATGCGTTGCTTGGAAATCTTTGATCTTTTTCTTTCTTGATAAAACCAGGGGCTGTTCAATTTCGCATTCTAGCTTGTGCACACGAGCCGAAGTTTGTAATGAAAGTTCAACTTTCACCCTCACCAGGCATTCCCTCCCAATGTCATCTGGAAGACAAGGAAACAAGGCTCCCATTGTAATGCAGCAATACAACTACGCTGTATGAGTGAAAATTTTGCGGAAGCTTATGAATCTTTTGGTTTTTTGAATTTTATCTTTACTCAATTTCCTTATAGGATGTATTTTTAATTTTCACTTTTTTAGTTCATGCCGACAAAGTTATTAATTCATTCAATTCTGTAGATCTCCCTTTTTCTTAATAGGATGTATTTTTTATTTTAACTTTTTAGTTCATGCCAACAAAATTATTAATTCATTCAATTCTTTAGATCTCCCTCTTTCTTAATATGATGTATTTTTAATTTTAACTTTTTAGTTCATGCGGACAAAGTTATTAATTCATTCAATTCTTTAGATCTCTTTTTTTATTAATAGGATGTATTTTTAATTTTAACTTTTTAGTTCATGCAAACAAAGTTATTAATTCATTCAATTCTTTAGATCTCCCTTTTTCTTTAAATATTATTTAAAAAGTTTATATCGCCATTTTTCTTTTCATATTATTTAAATACTTTTCTTTTAACATATAGGTTTTAGTTTAGATCTGCATATTTCTTTGTAAACATCCTTAGAGCTATAGCTATTAAATATATTTAAAAATATTTAGATCTATAAGGAATGACATGGTTAAAATAATATACTAGTATAGTTATATTTAAAATATATATCTAAAGTACTCTGAGATGGATCAGCTTGAAGCATTTTTTAATCAATTTATTTTAAACTATAATTGTAATTATTGTATAATTTAATAATTTTAAAGCATAATTATGTAGTATAATATTAGTAAACATTATAATAAATAAAATTACTTAATGATAATTAATATTATTATAATTATAATCTTATATATTTAATCTATATTATAAATTATATTATATAATTAGTATACCTATATTTAAATAATATATCTAAACTATTCCAAGATATTGTTCTCACCTATTTTTTAATCATTATTATTATATTATATTATTATAATATTATTTTTATGTTTTCCAATTTTTTTTTTATTTTTTCTAATTTCTCTTTCGGTTCCATAGTTTTTGTGATTATCTTTAGTTTTTTCTCCTTAAACGGTTTCTATTTTTTGGGGGGTATTTTTCTTTTTTTTTTCCAAATTTTTATGTTTTTAATAAAGATTATAGATTGGAATCTTATAAGTTTACATAGAAATTCTAAAATCTTTCAGCTCCAATCTATGGTGTGAATGTAGAAACGCCTCTCAGCGTAATTATATGAATTATTATAATTATAATATAATATTTAATAATATTAAAATATAATATACTATTAATTTATTTATTTGTAATAATTAAAATTATATAATATACTATATAATAATTCTAAATATAATTATATTATATATTATATTTAGAATTATAGCTAGAGGTTAAACTTAGGGTTAGCATTAGTGTTTATGTTAGAATTAGAGTTACAATTAATCTAATAATTAATCAATTTATTATAATTAGGGTTAGGGTTAGCATTACTATTAGATTTAAGATTAGGGTTAGTGTTAGGGTTAGAAATATAATTATGGTTCAAACTAGGGTTGGGATTATGGTTAGCATTATGGTTAGTGTTATTATTATAGTTACAACCAAAATTATGGTTAAAATTATGTTAAATGGGGTTAGATTTTGAAATATGGTTAGGTTGATTGTTTTGAGGCTTATAAAACAATGGTAAGTGTAATGTTATAGGAATCATAATCCTAATCCTAACTCTAACATTATTAATATTATAATAATGTAAAAATAATTAGGGTTATAATAATTATTATGATAAGTTATTAATACCAACCCTAATTATAACTCCTACCCTAACTTTGATTCTAATAATAGTTTTAACCCTAATTCTAACCTAAATCCTAACCCTAACCCTAATTTTAACACTAATTATAACTGAAATCTTAACCCTGACTCTTACCCTAGCTCTTAGTCTATTACTAAATCCAACCCTAATCCCAACCTTAACTCTAATCATAGTTCTATATATAGATTTAAATGTAAATAAACATTCTTGTTTTATTGTAACTATAACCTTAACCCTAATTGTAATTGTAATCCTAACCTTAATTCTACTTAAATCCAATTATAATTCTAATCTTGAGAGATCCAAGTTTGTACCCTAATCCTAACCTTAATTATAAGATTAATCCTAACCCTAACTCTAATTCTAACCCTAACAATAACCCTAATTATGTCCCTAAAACTAATTTTAACCCTAACCCTCACCCTAATACTAACCCTAACCATAACCTAAATTATAACCCTAATTTTAACCCTAACTCTAATCCTAATTGTAATCGTAACCTTAATACTATCCATAACACTAACCTTAATCATAACACTAATTCTAACCCTAACACTCGCCCCAATACAAACCCTAACCCTAACTCTAATTGTAACCCTAATTTTAACCCCTAACTCTAATCCTATATTGAATAACCCTAACTCTAATTGTAACCCTAATTCTAACCCCTAACTCTAATCAGATAATTAATTGTAATCATAATTTTATCCATAAGCCTAACCTTATCCTAACACTAACCATAACTTTAATCCTAATACTAATGCTAACCCTAACTCTAATTGTAGCCCTAACAATTATCCTAATTGTAACCCTAACTCTTGCCTCAATACTACCCTAATGCTAACCCTAATTGTAAACCTAATTTTAAGTCCTAAATGTAATCCTAATCCTAAATGTAATTCCAACCCTAACTCTAATTCTAACCCTAACTTTGACTATAATCCTAATCCAAATTCTGACCCAATTTTTCTAATCTTTCCCTAACCCTAACTCTAACCTAGTTTTTTTAACTAATCCTAAGCCTAACCCAATTTTTTCCCAATTAAATCCTTATTTTTTGGAAAAAAATATATATTTTGTTTTGTGAGATTATTGTTCTAACTCTAATACTAACCCTAACACTGATTGTAATCCTAATCCTAATTCCAACCTAATTTTTCTAATTTTTCCCTAATCTTAACTCTAATCCAATTTTTTTAACTAATCCTAAGCCTAACCCAATTTTTTCCCAATTAAATCATTATTTTTTGAAAAAAAAATTATCTTTTGTTTTGTGAGATTATTACCAAGAAAATTTTTTGCTTGTGATACTTTGTAATGTGCTCACACTATGCTCTGCCAAAGATGCAATGATGGCATTATGATTTGTATAGTTATCTTTCCCTTCACATGTTGTGCACCATTCCTATATAGTTGTGCTTCCTTTTAGAGCCTCTAGGCATTACTTCTTCAACCTCTGCACCATATTCTATAGTTGGGTGCACCTCTTATTTGGTCTATGTAGAAGCTTTGAAGTGTTTGCGTCATAGTGGTGTATTGTTTTAGAGGACTATGCAATGTTTGTGTACCTATGGCTGTTTCATTTTTGCCAAAGCTTTGTGCTATATATTTCAATGGTGGCTTGAGGGTTTTTTAAATGGTGCGCTAGAGTTTTCCCTTTGGCCATGCCATTATCTACAACTCTTGCGTCCAATTTTCAGCACCTCTATTAGATTTTGAAATGGATGCATTATTTATTCAACTTGTATTCATCTTTAAAAGATGTGGATCACTATCTTGGTCTGCCATGATTTGAAGTTATGCTTTTTTCTCACTGGATGGATCCATTCCTTGAATGGAAGTGTTAGCGTTTTTAAAAAACTCTTTAAAAAGCCTACACTCTATTTGAAAATTGGCATGCTCGATTTGCCTAAGCTTTTTTTTTTTTGTGGCTATGCTATTTTTCATGACACATTTGATATACTAACAGTTTCTATGTTCATCTAGGTGGCCAATAAAATTAATCGTTCTGCCCTATCTCCATATTACTCATGCTTTTTAATATATTCAATAAGACTACGTAATGTAGTTGTTTGTTTCTTGATGGTGCCACCTTTATCTTTTATTGCCCGAGAACCTTATTTGTTGTGGAGCTCTGCCCCATACCATAAATGCTTGAGCTAAAACTCATAATGGCAGTTCTATCCATTTGAAATGAATATTGAAGGGAAAACCACCACTATCAATAGTAGTGCCCCATTTCTATTTTATGTATATAAATATATGTTGGCTGCTAGAACTAAATTGCACTTTGTCTTGGGGATGCTATGTATCCTTCATTTCTACACTCTGGAGATAATTGTGCACCATTCAAAAAATTTGCATTAGAGTTTTGTAGTATGTATTGTATTTATGAAGATGATTGCATGGTTTTAACCTTCTCAAATCCTAATACATAAATGTTTAAAATTAAAGTGCTTGGAAAGGGCACTATAGTTTTTGGTGACTTGTGGAGAAGTGTGGTCACACACATTGAACCCTAGATGAAATGCCTTCACTCCATTGGGCGTCAAAGTGAACATGGAGAGCTTCAAAGATCAAATTGAGGATAAAGCTTGATATCATGGAACTCAATGAGAGTAGTTGGGATGAATAATGTCTTTGAATATGCAAACATCGGCAATCAAAACTCATGTCGAACCAAGCTAATTCAAACTCTCAAGCATATCCTCTAAAATTTAAACTGAACCACTATCATTATGCCAACACTATATCTCCCACTACCTCTGTTATTGTGCTTTAAAAAAAATTGAAGGAAACACAAACTCAATGGAATTATAATGCTAGAGACCTAATTTTATGTGTGCCATTAATTTAGTTTAACATAGCTCTCCCACAACCCTAAATTCTATCAGAGCCTTGCAACTGCTCGTATAGAAGCAAATGCATGGATTGGGAGGATTAGAGCACTACACCACAACATCATCCCACTTCATTACTAGAAAATCTCAATTTTAGGAAAAACAATAAAAATCCCAATTCTTTGATCTCTATAAACATTAATTGAAGAATGGTATAATAATACCAAGATGAAAGTTAAACTGCAAAACCCATCATCTCCACACATTAATATTGGTTGAAAAATGGTGAGATTGGGTAGCCATTTATACAAAATAATCTCACCAAGAAAAAAACATTTCTCACAAAAGTAGAATTGATGTGTAACAACATCTTTGGTTGTTCTAGCCTTTACAAAGCATTATGAGAATAGAGCTGCACACCAAAATAGATTGATAATATACCAATGAGGTGTTGATATCTGGAAAGCTTGACTTGACTAATCTGGATATTGGCATGGCTTATAGAGGTAAGATCATAAACCAATTAATCCTCCACAATCTAAATTTGAATTCTATAGCAGACTGATAAATCATATTAGTAATAGTAGTAATATTAGTAATAGTAGTAGTAGGCATGATATTTACATTTAGAGAAACAATTAAAAATAGAGAGGATTTAAGAGATGGGGAATGCTATAAATTACTTTCCTTCCAGATGATTCAGCAATTGCTCAAACACAGTGATCTGATAGGGTATTGTGAGCAAGCCAGTGTAGTTGTATCCAAACTCCTCGTTGGCCTTGTCTAGTAGAGCTTTAAATTATGGGCTACTCAAATAGGTGGTGGGGATTATAAAGTGCTTCCTTTCTTCTCTACCAAAATGAATAGCCTGGTAACCTCTAGGCACATATGGAGTAGGGGAAAATGAAGGGTTTGACGTATATAAACAAAAGTATCCACATGGACTATTTGATGATGAGTACCACTTATTTATCAACTGCCTAAGCTTAACAATTTGACTGTTCTTGTCCTCCTTTTGCATCTCCATTCTTAGTGTTGGTCACCTCCTTCCTTCTGATCTGCATATTTCTTTGTTAACATCCTTAGAGTTATAGCTATTAAATATATTTAAAAATATTTAGATCTATAAGGAATGGCATGGTTAAAAAATATATAATAGGGTTACAACTTTTAAATCTATGTAAAAATGTTTACATGTATAGATGGTTATAATGAACATTAGCATTTGGGTTAAAATAATACTAGCATACCTATATTTAAAAAATATATCTAGAGTACGCTGAGAGATATCCTTCTCTAGGCACCAAATGTTAGGATTTGTGATTAAACTAGCATAGATATCTTAAATACATCTATCTAAAGGACACTGAGAGATATTAGTTTGGAGACACCTATATTGAAATTGTTATTGAGAATAGATAGGCATATCGAGACTAATATTTCTCAACATCTTTTAGATAGATGTATTTAAGATATCTATCCTAGTAGCATCTGTAATGCAACATGTAAATTGTTAATTTAGTATATTTTTCTTGTGTTTGTATAAAGTATCACTATCCTTTGCAAATAAGGAATCCTATCATATTCATTGAAATTTATAATATAAATTCCATTTACTGAACATTATTGAAGCATTTCATATTCTTTCAAATGTGCAATGAACATATTAAAATATAGTTAATGAGACATTTTATATTTACCCAGAAATATAATGTCAAGATATTTAAGGAGCAATTAGAAATTAATAGAAGAATTATATCTAATAATGTATATATTACATAAAATTATTGTATTTCTAAATATTTGAGTCTTTCTTCCTCAACTTTCCTTTTGGAAAGTTGCTTGTTTGTTTTCATTTTTCATAACGATCATATGAAAATGGTGGTGAGATTCTAAGTGATTTGTGGATTGTTAGTGCCCAAGCTAATCTTAAAGGCAATTGATGTGTGTGTCCCTTTTGTATTGGTGAAATTGAAATTAAATTTGGAGATGCATCTTCAAAAGGAATTCCAAAGTAATTTTCAAATTTGACCATAGCATATGTTGGTGGATCTGGTGGGGCACTTCCAGGTTTGTATATTAGAATTTAAATATATCCTAAAGGTCCATTTACAAGACTTGCTTCTAACTATAGATTAGAGGTTAGCATGACCCTTGCATCCTTATAAATTAATAATTTAACATCCAATTCATCATTCTAACGTCCTGCTAGATTAGAACTCCCTTCTTTTGTTGCAATGCTAAGGGCTATCAATCTTCTCAATGAATACAATTTTCTTCTATTATGGTTATGTACATTATCATTTGTTGAAAATAGATGAATATTATTATCAAACTCTTCCCTAACTGTTGGATGCAATGCAACATATGTTCTTGGCATCAATAATTTCTAATCATCAATTGTTAGATGTGCATTTCTAATATTTGTGAGTAGTTGGTGAAACCTTTGTTGGTCCTGACTTTCACCTTCATGTCTGAACACCTTATCCAAAGTAACAACTATCTTAAAATTCCCATAGTAATTTTGTATGTACATTTCTATCATATAGTGGTTTGTTACTAACAGGAGGGAATTGTCTTGAATCTCTTACCAAAATGATTGATCTTCCTCCAAAACTCAAGTTTGTTTTTTTAGGAAAAGTTAAATGGCATAGTCTTGAATCAATAGTTTGTAGCAAATTTTTGTTCAATAAATCTCATTTCATCAATTAATATGTCTTGTATATGTTGGATTTCTTCTTGAAAACTTGTGAGTCTTGTCCCTTTTAATTCAACAAAATCTATAAGTGGAATTCTTAGTATTGAATGGATTGTTGAAGTTTGTAAATATATTATTTTTATCCATAGGGTAATAGATTTTAAATATATTTTAAAAAATTTAGATTTATCAGTAATGCATTGAAATGAATGAAGTAAAGAGATATCAACTACAAATGTACGTGTACTCAATCGAGCAAGATAACAATAATAATCATGTAACAACATAAAACATGAACAATCAAACCAGAGAGTAGCTCTATTGTTAAATCCTGTGATCTTCGTGATGAGTGTGATCTCATATTTGCATAACAAGACTGTTTGAATGCTTCTAGGATTGATTTCTTTTGATGATGATCAAGTGATAAAATTTTGAAAATAAAAATGATAGAGTAAGGTTACAATTCAGAAGTGTTGTAAAATGACAAAAGAAATACATGTATATACAGTTTTCATAGAAAATAATGAATGGTTGAGATTGAAAAGAACTCAAATACGATCAACAACTTAGAATTCATGAGACAACAAGAAAGAGAAAAATAAGGAATCATATCCATAAATCAAGGGATTTGAATGAGTGAACTAAAGAGTTGACTTGAAAATTTAAGGAAATTGATTTGAGATGACTAAGTCCCAAAATAGGAGGAATTGATTTGAATTACATTCAAAAATTATGGAAATTGATTTAAGAACTCAAAGTCAGATTTGGAGAGGTGCAGGACAAATAGACATGTGTTGAATAAATAATAATATTTTTTTATTATTATTTTTTATTCACACATGTGTGAGAATAAGATATTTTTGGAGGAAAAAAAAAAGATATTTTATTGATTTCAAAAAAGGCAACATGAGATTTGAGTTGAATAAATTTGATTAATATATTTTGAGAGAGGAATTAAATAAAAAAAAATTTGACTTTAATTTGACTTGAGAAGTGGGATAATTAAATAATTTTTTATTATTTAATCATGAGAGAGGAATAGTGAATGGCGTGAGTGAGTGGAAGGCAGCGTGGAGCTGCGAATGATGGTAAAGAGCAGGGCAATGGGCACACGAGACAGACATATGAGAGAGCATGAAGGAGGGCATTAGACACACAGTGCAAAGGTAAGTCAAATTTTGGCTCGCAGGGTGAGGTAGAGTCTGCAGATAAGGGCTTTGATCCCCTTCCATCAAGCATTTAAAGGGCACTGGTCTCATGTTTCACCCCCCACAGGGCTAGCGGAACCTAAGAAGAGGAACTACAGACTATGCAAAAACTAAAGAATCCTTTCCATGCTTGCAATAGCTTTTGCAAGGATCAGATTTTAATTTCCAATGCATCATCTAATCTAGGGTTTATCTCTCTGAATGCGTCTCCCTCTACACCAATTGGGGATAATACTTTTCTTTCTCCAGATCATCCACCCCCTCTGTTGGTGTCTAATTTCATCTCATCCTTATTTTTGGGCGATACTAAGGTGGACCTAGCCTCTAATTCGGTGGACTTCCATTTATCGGATAAATGCATCATGGAGGCCTCCTCAGACGTCAACTCATGGGCTATGGTTTTAAGATCTATGGGGCAGAGACCTTCTATGGATAAATGTGAAGCTTAGTGCAAGAATTCTTGGGGCAACTTGATTCCCCCCTCTGTGGAGTTGCTAAATTTGGCTTTCTTCTTGTCACCTTTCACAATTCTGAGGACTGCAAGTTTCCTCTGGATAATGGTCCATGGTTTTTTGGAAAATCTAGTCTATTTATGACCCCTTGGATCCTCTTTTTTGATCCTACAAATGTTTAAATTTCTTCCATTTTGATCTAGCTACGCCTCTACAATCTTCTTTTGGTAAAGTAAACTTTAGGACTCGTTGAATCCTTGGTCGATCAAATTGGTACCTTCATCAAAGTTGAGGAGGGGCTTGAACCCAGATGGTTCTTCAGAGTTTGTGCCTTGGTTGATATTTCTAGACTGCTTTCTCACATGGTTTGAATCAACTCTTTGCATGGTTCTTGGCTGCAATATATTAATTTTGAAGGTCTTCTAGAGCATTGCTTTAGGTGTAATAAACTCATACATAAGATTGTTGGCTGCCATTCTGAATCTATCAATGGTTGGTGGGCCCTTAATCTCAAAAGATGGCTCTACGAGGAGGGCATTTCTGAGGCAAACTTTGTGTTGGAGAAATCATGGTATTTTCTTCAATCTTTGCTCCCCGGTCCCCCGACTAGCGGGACTCTTGTTCAGGCAGAGAGTTCAGGAAATCCAATTACTGTGGCTATGGAACCTCATGATCTTTAGAAGCATTTTGATTCGGATCTAGAGGATAATGGTGTGGCTTCAAAGGATGAGGAACTTTGGATGGCTCTTTCCGAGGATCATAATCTTCATTTGGATCAGGAAGATGCCCTAGCTTGCTCAGACATCTACTCCATCTCTCATACAACAAGTAAGCTTTCAAAACCAAACTTGGGTTAGAGTGGCAAGCGCAGGGGAAGGAAATCCAAAGAAGAAAAACTAAGGATGGACGCATTGGAGGCTATTGATGATGGCACTCAGTAGACTATGGAAGTGCTCCTCACCAGGAGTAAATGGAAACAAAAGAAAGGCTGAGTGCAAGTTTGGTTAAGCTGGCCTTCTAAGTGTTGGTATTTTGTAGGAGCCTCCTTAGAGTTTTATCTGTCTTTTTTGCTTCCCATTTTTGGGTCTAAAGCTTTCTTCTTTTTTGGTTGATTATGCTATATGGGTGTGGGCCCTCATCCCACAGCTTATCTAACAAAAAAAAATCATGAGACAAGAAATAATTGAGAGAAATAATTAAATATTATTTATTTAATGAGGGATGAAATAGAGATAAATAATTAAATATTATTTTATTATTTATTTGGATGAAATAGTTTGATAATTAAATAATTAACATTATTTAATTATTTTCAAAAAGAGGATAAATTACTGGATTAGAAGAATAATTAGATATAATTAACATAATTAAATAATTAATATTATTTAATTATTTTAGAAGAAATAGAAGAATAATTAGGTTTAATCAAATAATTAATATTATTTAATTATTTAATCAAATAAAAGAAAATCCAACGAATTACAAGAGATGATCGATAAAAGGGCAAAATAAGAGCTTATGTTATTATTGGGTGTCTACAATAGCTATTAAATATATTTAAAAATGTTTTGATTTATAGGAATGACATGGTTAAAATAATATATAATAGGGTTACAACTTTTAAATCTATGTAAAAAAGTTTACATGTACAGATGGTTAAAATGAATGTCAATATTTGGGTTAAAATAACACTAGCATACCTATATTTTAAAATTATATCTAAAGTATGTCAAGAGATATCCTTCTTGATGTAGGAGCATTCAGGTCCACAAGCAATCCTCATCAACCAAAAAGATTTCTTTGCTTTTTTTCTTGTTTGTTTTCCTTCTTGTTTTGCTACAAGAGCTGATGATCAAATTTCTAGAAAATTTTCTAAGGATGCTTGGCCAAGTGTTGACTTGATCTTGAAGAAGATCAAAAGGTGCTCACATTTCAATTTTGGTGACTGAGGTAAATTCGACAAGTTATGGAAAAGTGGAACTTTCAGTGTCAACATGATATGTGGGACTTTCCCTACCTTTAGGATATATACAGATGACCCTTGCAATCACACCTATCCAAGTGATGATGTCATCTTGTTAAAAAGATAAATGGGTGTCCAAAATTCCAAGTTTTGTGAGATTCTAAGCAAAATTGAGCAAGTTATGCTTAGGCAAAACTTTGGTCTACAATAGGATATGCAAAACTTTGGTCTACAACAGGTTATATTCCGTTGACCCCAAAATCCCCACAATATCCATTTGACCCCAAAATGGCCGCAATATCTAGTTGACTGCAAAATCCTCGCAATATCTAGTTGACCCCAAAGTCCTCGCAATATCCAATTGGGTCACTTTTTCTCGCAATATCACATTGGGTCACTTTTTCCCGCAAAATCACATTGGGTCACTTTTTCTTGCATTATCATGTTGGGTCACTTTTTTCCCACAATATCACCTTGGGTCACTTTTTCCTTCTTTTTTCACTCAAAAGCACCCAAAAAGTGACAAAAATGGTTTTTGACGGCCCGTATGGTCAATCCAAGAGTCGTTTAATGACTGACAAGTGTCTTAATCACATGATGAATGTGGTGGCCACATCAAATGGCTATAATTAAGGGAATTTCACACTAAAAGAGAGGGACTTCTTTGTAGTGAGGTTTTGTCTTCTGCTGAAGGATTGTTTTGTGTTTTCATAGGAAAGCTAGGTTAGTCTAATCTTACTATTGGAATGATTGTAAGGCTTAGGCCAAGGCATGTATGAGACCATTGTACTCCTATTATAATATTTTCTATTGCATATGATTAAAGAGTTGTTTGTTTTATTGTTGTGTGTTGTTCATTTTTTGCTTGGTTTAGTAGCTTGTCAAGGACCTTGGACCTTGATTTGCATCAAGTGGTATCAGAGCCAAGTTTGAAATTCCTTGAGGTTGTGGGATTGTTGTGCAAGGGACCCTAAGGAGATTGTTGTCAGCAGAGTGAAGAGAAATCCTTGCAATTGTAGAGGGTCTGCAAATATGGCACACCAAGAAAGATGAAGAAGAGGAGCTGCTCCAAGAGCTAGAGATGCAACATTGGTAGAGATGTTGAGAGGCATCACAACTAGGTTGGATGCAATAGAAAGAACATAACACATAGGGGTAATTGTAGAGGATGTGAGTGATAATGAGGAAGAAGTTAGTGAAGAAAAAGTAGAAGGAGAAGACAAATATGTGAGGAGGTTTCTGAGTGCAATGACAAAGATTGCCAGTAAACCCTGTGTAGGGTTACCAAGTTATAGTGGTAGTCTGAAACCAGATGAGTTGATAGACTAAAATTTATAATGGAAAAGTATTTTGAGTTAGAATCTATTGAAAACCCTAAGAGAGTAAAACTTGTAGCTACAAAGCTAAAGGAACATGTTGTTGAGACATGGACCAGCTAGGACTCGAACCAAGGACCTTCCATACGCTGCTAGAGTGCTCTACCACTGAGCTACTGGCCCCTCTTGGACCAGTCCATCATCGGTCCAGGTGTGGCTTATTTCCAACACCAACACCCCCCCTTAAGCCACACCTCTTCTCTAATTGGGGCTCCTAGCCTGGGCCTAGCTCTGATACCATGTTGAGACATGGACCATTTAGGACTCAAACCTAGGACCTTCCATTCACTGTTGGAGTGCTCTACCACTAAGCTACTGGCCCCTCTTGGACCAATCCAAGATCAGTCCGAGTGTGTCTTATTTCCAACACCAACACATGCATCTTTGTGGTGCGATCATGTGCAAGTTGAGAGATAGAGAAAAGGAAAGGAAATATATATTAAAACCTAGGAGAGAATGCTAAATAAGTTGAAGGAATTTTTTTTCCCTACATACCATCAGATCACCACGTTTAAGATGTTGCAGAACCTCAAGCAGAGGGAGAAAAGTGTGCAAGACTATACTAAAGAGTTTTACAGATTAAACATTAGGGCTAGTCACATTGAAGATGATGCATGCATATCAGTTGCAAAGATAAATTTCTGTAAATCTGATTTATAGCTTGGATTTGAGAAAATGTCAAAAATGGGTCGTTGTAAGAAGCTGCTGTTAAACAACGGCGTCAAGCATTATGATAAGTGCCCTAGTTGCAAATTGGACCTGCGTAAAGCTACTGAAAAGGGCTATCCTATCAAAGAATTGAGCCTTGTCACTTTGGTTGTTCTCTGAAATTGTAATAACCTCCAACTTTCCTTCTATTGTTAAAAAAACTTTGTTATTTTAGCTGCACTGCTTTTGATTTATTCTTCTATTGCTAAAATTTGTGTGTTTGTGTTTTTTTTTTTTCTAGTTTTGCAACTAGCAAAGGGTGTTTAATAGCTTTGGTGCTAGGTGCTAATGGCAATTATGAGCACAATTACATTAAAAATACTTCTAACTTAAATTATGATGCTCTGTTTTACTACCTTATTTAAGATTTCTGGTGCTAGTAAGAAGATTGAAAGAAAATGTGTATGGATTTATGTGTTAGCTTCACTTTGTTATTTTTTAATAATTCGGTGAAGGAATAGAGCCATTGATTTTTTTAAGATAAATGTTTACTTGACCCCCTATTACTGAATTCATTAGGCAGCCATAGGTTTTATTTTAGGTGACCTCTTTGTGAAAGATGAGTTGCCTAGAGTTTGGAAAATAGTTGTGTAAACTTGGGAGCTCACATTGTTTGACTTATTACGTTGTTGTCTACTGGAGATAGTTTATTTTTTTGTTTTCTTATTATTTTAATTTGTTTGTTGGAATGATTCTAGAGAATCGAACTCTGTATTTTTGAAAAGTGAAAATCTTTTGTTTAATTTTTATTCCTCGAATATAGTTTTATTAATACTAATATTGTTCTGTTGTTTGGGCATGTTGCAGCTCTCCTGATATCTTCCTTATTCCCATTTCTTTATTTTATGGTATGTTGCTCCCTTCAATCTCACAACTCTTTTCATAACTACACATTTTATTTTCTTCGACTGTACGTGTTTTCTAGATCTAAAATCATGAATGCTAAAAAATAAGTAGGATCTCTTCTTTCGATTTTATTGATTTGTTTTAATATTTAAAATAGTTTAAATTGGAAAAACTGTGAATATTGGTGCAAGAAAATCCATTTTTATGACTAGTCCTTGAGCGTTTGGTTTATGAACGCAAGCAATGAAGAACACTTGGGACAAAATATCTTAGTTTGTGGTTGTATATCGCTCTGATTACTAGTTGGTTTCTACATCTCTATCTAGTGCAGGCATAAAGCATGCCATACTTCAAACCTAACATTTGAAAGTTTGAGGATTGATCTTATCTTTTTCCCACTGTTAAAATGACATTAAATTCTTCTGGTAATAATAAACTAATTATAAGTATAGCTAGGCCTGTTGGGGATGTCTAATGTCTCAGCTCAAGTGGTTTGTTCCTCTCCCTCCTACTTTATCCCAATAGTTGGAAAGTTGGCCTCTACTATTCAAAGAGGCCTATTTTCATTTACTTTGGATGGTTTGGAAAGAAAGAAATTACAAAATTTTCAAGAATTCTTCAAAAAGCCCAGAGGAGCTATGGATGGACATCGACTCCTTAATTTCAGAAACAGTTCTCACTAAGCTACAGAGGTCACAGACCAGAGATTCGAAGTGGACTAGTTGGGATGAGTTTATGCTTTCTCAATGGAAAGATCTAAAGAGCATCCAAATGACCAGTGGAGCTCCTTCCCTTTAGCCCAAAGTCAATAAAAGTTCTATAAAATGGCTTCCACCTAGTGAGTCTTTTGTGAAAATAAACTTTGATGGTGCCTACAGAGGCAACCCGAGACCGTTGGGAATGGGTTGTATTATCAAGAATTGTCAAGGGGAACTCCTAGCGGTGAAGGCCATGAAACTCCCTGAAGGATCCAATAATATGGCCGAGGCTCTGGCATTACTTTACTCCCTTCAATTGTCCATAGAAAAAGGTTTCAAATTAGTCTCGATAGAAGGTGATTCACTACTCATCATTTCAGCCCTTCAAGAAAGAAAAGTAAACAACTGGTCCATTCGTTACATTCTTGAACAAGCCTGGACGAGCTTACAGTTCTTTTATTCTTATGAGATCGCACATTGTTATAGGGAAGAAAATAAAGTGGCTGATTGGTTAGCCAACTTTGCCTTAGATCAGCAAGGGCAAGTAGCACTCTTTGATACTCAATCTTCTCATAGGCCGGGCATGCTTGACTCTTTGATCGCCTTCGATAGTCCTTTCCTTTTTTGGCTGGCCAGTATCTTGCTGAGGGCTGATGGACATCTTCGTCCTAACGGTGGCCTCTCTGGATGTCCTGCAAAATGAACTGTTGGTTTCTGATACACATCCTTTCATATCACCTATCTTCCCTTGGGCCATCCACCTTCATCATCTTTGTCTCACAGACTTCTTCTACGGATAGGGAGGTATCTTCTATTCTGGCTCTCCTATCATTTTCTGACAAGTTGGAGATTTGTCCTTCTGGCATTAATGACAGATCGGATCCCTACGTCTGCATTTATGATGAGGAGATGTTAACTTTATTTCATATCTCCTTGAGGTGAGGTTTTCAATTTTTGGCAGCTCACAGTAGCTCATGTCTTGAGATTTTGCACCTCTCAAAGGGGAAGAGAGGACGTCTTCATTATTGTGTGTAGAGAGAAATTTAATTTTGCATTAACTGCTCCTTCGTGCCACCTTTGTTTTATTCTTCAACATGTCTGGGCTCCTCACATTTTGCAGTCTATTCTAAATCTCTACCAGATCAAGATGTGGTTAAAGAGTTGGAGGCAGAGATCAGTGGTATGGCCGGTCCAGAAGGTGGCGAGCGGGCTAGTGGCATGGCTGACTCAGAGGGTGGCGAGCAGGCTGATCAGTGATTTGGCATTTTTTCTATGGTTTTAGTTGGATGGTGTTTAGGCTTCTCTTCTCTCGGGATTCTTGCCCGTCTCTATGTTTTGGCCGTGATCTCTTCCAATGTTCATGTTCCTTCTTGCCCTTGGTCGGTGACTAGTTTTATGTTCGGACTCTTTTTTGGCGATGGATAGACATCCTTTTGGGGGTGCTAGTAGTTTCAGGGATGTTTTCCACCTTTTTGTCGTATGATTAATATTCGAGGTCCTCTACCTCTACTTGTAAATAATTTTTATTAATATATTTTTGAGGGTTCTCCCTCTTTCTTGGGAAAAAAAAATAAAAATTTCTTATCGGCTAACATTAAATCATCTGCCACGCTGTTAAAAGAGTGGTTCATCCAAACACAAAGTCTTTTCTGTTCATCATCTTGCTATCATTTTCTTTGGATGATCGTTGTCACTGACAAATCATATTTGACCTTTTCCCTCTTTTTTGTTCCAAAAGTCTCCATGTACTTTATGTGACGTGGTAGGTTTAGAACTTTGCAAGCACAGAATCGGTATTTTTCTTTGGGAACCTTGTTAGCCCATAGGCTTATTAGTGGGAGTTTTTTGCTCCCAGAAAGCGTCGGACACCGGAATTGTCGGACGTCGGAAGATATCTTTTCATGGAGATGCGGGGAAATCCATTTCTGTTGGCCACGCCGCAACGTGGAAATGCCACGGGAAATGACACGTAATAAACTATTCTGCATCACGCAGGTTTCCATACCTTCCAGAGAACTTCATTTTTTCTCAGAATTCTGAGGACCAATTTCGACACCCACAGGTGGATTTATTTCAAATTTTGGGTACGCTGAAGCCCATAATTGCACAGCCGCATCATGCATCTCCACCACCTAGCTCCAAACAAGATTTTATTTAGAAAAGCTTGTGGCTGAGTGGCTCACAAAAGAGGGTTTTCAAGGCTAATGCTTGGCATAAATTTTAGGTTTTCTAAACTTCACAGTACAGAAATTTTATAAGAAACTTGATAATTGTATTAAAAATTTGTTAATCTTGTTTCATACAAATAGAAGAATTAAAACCCATTTTAGCCCTTTGCTTGACTTCATCATATGATGGGGTTTAACAGGCGTTCTTCTTTGGATCAAGTGACACAACCCATCAAAACTCTTACCCAGTAAGCAAACCAATTGCTGCTATTTCATTGCATTTGTTCTGCAATGCCAATATTAACACACCCTAGCCACTAGGAAACTTGGGCTTAGGATGTATCAGATCCTAAAAGCTACACACATCTCTTGGCTGTTTTCCTTAAATGTAATAGAGTGGCGTAGGGAGACACTTATTCATGTATTTTTGTACTCCAGTTTGAAAATGATGTTGTTCTCTATATCGAAAAAGATGTGCCCATCACCCGGTGACTATCTTTAAATGGAATAACAATATCATAACATACCTGTGCCTTTTCCCATGTCAGTTCACAAACCCAGTGTCCTGGTGACTATATTCGAAAATTTTGGGTTCAAATTTGATTTTTATCTACATAGCAGAAATACTTGTAAAAAAAATTGCTCTAATTAAATCCTGCTAAACAACAGAGAAGTGTCCTAAAATGATTGAGTAGGCACTGGAGACTTTTAGCCCTTCATTGCCACCAATAGCCCAATATTTTTTTGGTAAGGAATAGCCTGCTGCGCAGTATTTTCAGGCAAGTTGTTAGTGTCTTTCAGTTCCTCTGTTTAATTGCTTCTATAGGACCACTCTCCAATAAAATAGGTGCAGTAGTCACCTCCGTGGGACCTCAGACCAAATCTGTTAACTTTTATGCTTCTGTGAAATGGTAAAGGCTATTATTTAGGAACCAAACTCCAGGGTAAAACCGGACGTTTCCAAGTGCCATCCACCTACTAAACATGGGGTGTCATTCACTTTTGAAATCTTTCTCTGTTGATGTGTGGCTTGCGTCTCTGATGATAACTTAATGTTTACAACAAAGTTGGCAATTTTCAGCATTTTTAATTCTGGCTTGATATCTTTTTTAAAATCTTAAAGAGCTTAAATTTTATATTCTTTCTATTTTGATGCAATAGACTTTTCTCCCAGGTCCCTTGTTTGCTTTTTTATCAGACCTTCATAGTCTGATACATGCATGTTGACCCATTGGAAGATATTCCAAGTGGGAAAAGAGTTTGGATTTATTTTTTTTCTCTGATATCTTAGAAAAATGATATTGGTAGATATCACTGCCGGATATAGTGTAATTTAACTTTACCTGGTACTTCATAAAATGGTGAGTGCGCAAGAAATTTCCCTTTGTTCAGATCTGAATGCTTTTCTTGATCAAAGTGAAAGAGGGGGGAATTGGATTTCTTTATTTCAACCTCCTAAATCTTTTAGATAGAATTTGAAACATGAAACTGGAGCTTTCTGATATACAATCATAGTGTTTTAAACCTATCAAATTATATTTTGCCTAATTTAAAATTAGGTTCATTCCCTAGATGAAACACGGTGGTTTTTGCTTTTGAACTAAGAGAACTTGAAAAAAAAATGAGAATATAGTAACAAAATCTGGAAAGTGTATACATAAACAAAAACTTGGAGTGAGATAGAATCTACAGAAAATCTAAGGGAGCACTTGTAATAGAGACCCCATCGTAACTTACAAATGACAATGTAAATGAGCTAATGAGTAATGTCCAAACACATTGTAGTCCTGTGTATCCAAAAACACCCAATCTAGACAACAAACAACCAGCCTGTAGCAACAACAATAAAGTACACACACAACACTACGCAAAAGTAATAACAAAAATCTTTAAATCACTAAAAATAACCAATAATAGTGATAGCTGAAATAGAGAGAATGGGGATGACTTTTAGGGACCTTGCCAAATGGTCAAGCCCTATGAATTTCTCTAGGATTTTATTTAACTTTACTGCAACACATGAGATTTTACTATTATTGTATGGCAATTTTATTTTGTTTTGTCCTTGTAGGTAAGGGATCTTGCACTAGATGGGTTATGTCTCATTGACGTACCTTAGCGAGGATTTCCTCCAATGCATTGTGGGGTATTTTCACTTGATTCTTAGAGAGAGCTCATTATTGATCTGATAAATATCATTCATATTTTTTTCAAATGCATATTCCATTATATGATAACTTTTATTGTGCCTGCCTTGTTTAATGTAAAGCTCTTGCATGTCTTTTCATTTTTTAGCATGAGAGTTGGTTTTTGCTGCAATACCAAAGCAAGAATGGATATTAAGTGTTGTGACGTATTCCAACATCGCCTCGTCAAGCATGGGGACCCCCGTTCTTTTTGAACTTGCGGTTGCATCGCGCTTGAATTTCCCTGCAGGGAAGGAATTTGAAAAGTTTCAAACTTAGCATCTGGAGGAGGAGCGGGTTCACTTGGTATGCAGGCATTGAGTGAAATTGTGTCATTCCTTGATTGCGAGATCTGTCCGCTTAAGTGGATTTCTCTTGATTTGTTGCATGGTATTATTCTCTTTTATCATTCGTAGGTGGCTCAGATGTCCGCTCAGGAGAACGACTCTACTTTGTTATAGTGCATAAAGTTTCAAATTATGCGTAAGGCATCCAAACTTCTGCCCAAGCGGACTTCTTGGGACACTTTACCAATATGAGAAATAGGCATCACGCACCATGGTATTAAAAGTCCGCTTAGGTGGTCTTCTTGAGACACTTTGCAAACTCAAACATTGGACGTTATGCATATAAATATCGGGAGTCCACCTAGGCACTCTGATGAGGGTGGTTTACATTTCAGAATATGCATGAGACACACGGACATCCACTTGGATGTGGGGTATCCATCAGAATCTAGATTTTCTTCATCAACGGTCAAATTAACACTCCAGGTGGTCATTAAAGGTTGATTTGCCCAAAATAGAAGCCTTTAAAGATATATTCACTCAACCTAGCATCGTATCGTATGGGCATCATTTCAAATCTCTTTTAGAAATGCATAATAATTTTGCCCCATATGTATCTAGCACCTGGATACCCACCCAAATGCACATTCAAGGAGATGTTTGAAAATTAGCAAATTTATTAAATATTATGAGCATGGAGTTATGATCGGCATGGCACGATTGCTGTTGAAGCATTTGAAGAGATATTTGTACAGGGCATCATAATGGCCACTTCGTCCATGATAATCTAGCGAGAGTTACAAACATCTCTATATTTCTTCATCATCCACAGGTGAAAGATTCATTGTTATATTTAGCATATGAAGTGCGTATTTGTCATTCACAGTACACAGTAACGCTTAAGTAATTAACCATTGCATGAAGGTTGCAGTCCATTCTATCCTTGGTGTCATATTCATTAGAATTCCAATATGTGGCTTAGGTTGTAAGGCGGTATATGGTCTATTTTTGCGAGTGGGATGTTGGCACAATCTTTCGAACCTTTCAGAAATCTCCATATATCACTCATGTACCCACCATGTCAACTCAAGATATACATGCATAGTATAGGCATTTCGAAGCATAAAAGTATAGATATTGCTTCATCAGTGATGTAAAAATTAGTCTTTGCTTGTCAAAATAAGGCAGAGCGAAGAACACACGTCATACAATTTTAAATGTCATCTGGTGTGCCTTGAAAATGTGTGGATAAAAATATAGACCAATGATGAAGATGATATGATGATACAGTTGAAATGGATGTGAATCAATATGAAAATTGAATTGAAGAAAACTTGTGATATAGATTGATTCTTATGAAGTTTGAAGACCATATGCAAAGATAAACTAAATCAGGTTTTTATTGAAGATGAAATGCAGAAGGAAGACATTGAATATGTATTGTGAATTAGGTAATTTGATTATGCAGAGATCATGAAATTGATTAGTAGATTGGTTCGAGTATGATTGCAAATTCAGAGAAGACATGTTGAATAATGGTGCAAATCAGATTGAGTGGCAATCACTTCTTGCACACTTTGCAGTTTGTTCTATATTAGGGGTTGGTGCTCCTTGAAGTTGGTGCTTCTAAACATTGTAATCAGTGAGATTTTTGATAAAGTCAGTGAGGCAGTTTTGGAGTGGTTTTTCTACCCCTAGAGGGTTTTCCACTCGTGCAAATCTTGTGTCATGATCTTCTGTGTGTGTGTATGATTTAGTATGAAGTGTTGTTTATATTCTCTTTTCTCAGTCATGTGTATATGTGTTTGACAAATCAATGATATCTTTCTCTCCTTGTGTTTAGAAAGTTAAAGTTTGCAAAAAGATTTGAAAATTCACACAACTCTGATTCACCCCTCCTCTCAGTGTTGTCCTTGACTCCTACAATTGGTATCAGAGCCAAGTTCCCTTTTTGAAGTCTAATAGGCTCAGGTAGGTCCTATGTGTGGAGTTCAATGGGTAAGTGCAGAAGAAATAAGAGTAAGAAAATTGTCAAGTTTTAGACTAGTCAAAACTCTTCATCTTTATCAAATTCAAAGGTTGATATAGAACTTGTTGATATAAATGTTCCTCAAGTTGAATCTGATATTGTATTAAAAGAAAAGGTTTTAGGAGTTCCTCAGTTTGATGGTTTAGATTTTTTAGTTTGGTATGTTAGAATGCAGATTTATTTATCCTCTTTAGGATATGATGTTTTAATGTTAGTTGAGAATGGAAATGACAAAGAAGCCCTTGAATGTAATTAGATTGCAAAGAAGGCCATATTGTCTGCTCTAACTAATGATGTTTCTTGTAAAATTATGGACTATGTTACAGCTCAAGATATGTGGAGGAGATTGAAAAGAATTTATCAAGATAATGATAAAGTAGAGGACACTCTGGTGTGTAAAGAAAGTGGCAATGAAAGGAGAATTTCAAATGAAGGAGTTGAAGTTCAAACCCAATCAAATTCAGAAGAAGCTAACATCACAAGTGATGATGACCAGGATTATGATGAACAAGATTGTGAGATAGATATGGAAGGAGAGCTTATATATGCTCTGAGTGACATCAAGAATTATAAGAAGGAAAACTAGAAATTAATGTTTCAACTGCAACAAGAAAGAGATTTAAAAGACAAAGCTCTTACAGATCTTGAAGCTGCTAGAAACCTGATTGTAGACTTGAAGAATCAAGCAGGTGAATCAGACAAATTGATTGTCAGTTTGAAGACAGAAGTTGAGGAAGCTAAGAGGATAGCAGATGTTTCAATATCTGAACTTGAAGTTAGAAGGATTGAGAATATGAAATTAGAGGGTGATATTATTAATATGAGAAAAGAGTATGATGGTCTCAAGGCTTTATCTAAGAAATATCAAGTGTTTGAAGATAGCTCAAACAAGTTGCAGGAGATGTTGGGTAAACAAAAGTATCATAAGGACACTACTGGTTTAGGATTTGAAGAATGAGAATGTTCAAAAGTCAGAGAGACTCCCAGGAAGAAGATTGATTTGAATGATACCACTAAAAACAAAATGCATAATCAAGAAGAAGAAATTTCAGAAGAAATGCTTCTATAAGACAAGAATACATGTACAAGTATAATTATTCTTTTAATGGTTATTGTTATACCTGTAATTATTTTGGACATAAAGTAGTTGATTGCAGAAGGAATACTAACCTTGTATGTTACAAGTTCAATAATGCTAGTCACATTCAAAGAAACTGCAAAATGAATAGAAGGTATGTTCCTGCATGGAAGCATAACATAATTGCTCAGGGGATGTCAAAAAGTTATTATTAGTCATTTGATTATGATTACAACATAATTTTTTATAATTGCAACTCTCTTGGTCATAAAGCACATAGTTGCTGGAAAGCATCACCTAATTTGAAAGGTTGGGAAAAGAAAAAGGTTGAAAGGTTTGGATGAAGAAACATGAACAAAAGAAAGCATCTGTGAAAATTAGGAAGCAAAAAGAAAAGTCAAAATCTATACTTGTGCATCTTGCACAAGTTACATCATCAGTTGAATAATAGATAGCATGATGTGAGGGGGAGTTGTTCTTGTCTTATCAATTATCCCAAAAAGGTTTCAAGAGGTGCATGTCAGTGAAATAGGTGATCAATGGTTCATGATGTCATAATGCATACATGTTGTTTATAAGATGTTCAATAGTTCTTTACACAAAAAGTTTTTTGATGTTGAGTGATATTGATCCTTTTATATCTTGTTCATATCTTGTTGAGTTGTCATGATGTTGCAGTTCAAAGTATGCTTGATATGTTTTAGAAAATGTGAAGTGTTGTTGCAGGAAGAACTTGATGATGCAGTTAGTTTGTTGATGAATAGTGATATAGGTGTTCATTGGCTCTTTTTACTTTGAAGATATTGAAAAGGTGTTTTAGGAGTTCAAATGCACAAATTGTTGATGTTGATGATTACAAAGATTGAATTGTCATGGTATTACAATCCAAAGTGTTTTTGGAAAGTGTTGTTGCATGAAGATATTGGTTGATTTGTATTATAGAGTCAAGAGGCACTAATTCTTGTTGATTGCAATATATATCAAATTTGACATTGTGTTGCAAAAAGGTATCTTGTGCAGGAGGATGATCTTCATTCTTGGTTGTAGAATGAATGTTCATTTAGAAGTGATCATTGGTGTAATAATTTGACATGTTCTTTGTTGGTCTTCCTCATTAATATGGTTCAGGAAGGTATGTGCAAATTGTGTGCTTCTAGTTTTGTTGAAGTGGTATCAGGTATGGCTTCAAGCTATAACAATCTAGAGTTGCTTATGACATTGATGATGAGCCTTGTATTTCATCAAATTCTTCATTCAGAGGTAGTTAAAGGAAAGTTTTGGGAAGGTTTTCTCAAGAATGGTCTTCATGTGTTGTGATGTGTTTATGACATCCTTGCATAGAGTTTAATATCATCAAAAGAGTTGATATTTTGTTAGGTAGAGATATGTCAATTTTTCATCTTGATTTTTCACCTTGGTGTTGTATCAAGAAGTGGTTAGTGATGGTTATTCTTGTCAGTGATTGCCAGTGATATTTATAAGTAGTGATTTGTTTGTATACTTCAACATAGGGCAAGCAAATTGATTTGAGTCTTTGTCATCTGATGTCAAAAAGGGGGAGAAAGAGAAAATGTTTTGTGAAGTTTTGCCATCAATGACAAAGGGGGAGTTTGATGGTGACAGGTTGTCATTGATGTCAAAAGTGTGTTCAGTTGATGTTGCAAAGTTATCATAGTTGTTGCAGGACATCAGGAGGAGATAGTTGTTCATTGCTTGGTCAGTTCATAGAGATGTGGAGTTGGTTTGGTGTAATGTAGTATTGATGGCAAAAGTGTCTTCTTGTTTAGATCAGTATCAGGATGTTGTTCAAGAAGACCTCAAAGAAGATCTCAGTTGATTAAGAGGAGTTCACATGATGGCATGGTGATGTTCACTTGGTTGCAGATGAGAAAGGAGTTGTTTTCTTTTTCAGTTGGTCATGGTTTAAGTATGTTAATGGACAAGGCAAATATGGTCTTTCCAGAATGTGCTCATCTATGTTGTTAGGAGTGCCTCAAGGCAAGGTTGTTATTGATATATTGTTGTTAATATGCTTCAAGATTGTAATAGGTTGATTACTTTATTTTGATGGCAGTCTTGGTGATTCAGAATGTTCAATGATGTATTCAGATGATGGTTCTCATTTATATCATGATCATGATTCAAAGGAAAGGCTTATCAAATATTTCACATGAAGATGTTTGGTTGATGGTGTTTCAGTTGATGATCTTTCATATCATGCTAAGAATGCTTCAAGATGTCTGTATGTTCAGGAGATCATGATCATATGTGATTGGGTGATCAAGAAGTGCTTTTGATAAATCACATATATTAATGCAGTCAAAGGTTTTTGAATAAGGTTTAAAATCATTTATTTTCTAACATAGCTCTCTCACTATTGCACTTTTGTTGTATTGAGAAGTTGACATGATATCACATGTCTGTCACTTAATGTGACCTATCAAAGGGAGGTATGCATGTTAGAAAAACTGGCCCCTTCACCTGCATCGGTCATCTCTTAAAAGGCTTGAGTGGCAAATATAAAGAAAGTTCAAAATACATAGAACTTAGTGGAGCCATCGATTTGTTTAAAGTGAACTTTATATTCTTTATACATCCTAGTGAAGCTTCGAAATGGGAGCAAAATTTATTTAAATGAAATCATTCGAAGGTTTTTTTGAAGAGTTTGTTTTGTTTTTTAAGTGCCATCAAATATATCTTAGGAACATTTTTGAAGCCCCAAAAAAAAGATAAATGGTTTTCTTTTTAAACTTAGTAACTTTCTTTTTAAATTTCTTTTGGTCGGTCCCTTATGACATAAATTTAAGGAGTTTTTATAAGGAGATTTTTATTTCTTTTTCTAAATGAGAAAAATCTTTATGAAGAGATTTTTTTTAATGGTGATATTGGAATCAGTGAAGGTGGTTTTTTTTTTGAGAAGAAGTTTGGAGATATTGAAGAAAATTTTCAAGGCAGATTGAGAGATATTTTTTTGCAGATTGATTGAAGGCATCTTACAGATGAAAAGTCTAAAATGTTTTTCTTGGAAAATATTTGTGAGGAGTTTTTTTTAAGACAAAGAAGATTTATTTTTTGGCAGAGATATATTTTTCTTGTTGAAGACTTTATTTGCAGAGAAGGAGAATAAATTATTGAAGGAATATGAAAATATTTTGTAGATGGATTTTTTTTGTGAAGCTTCAAATGATTTTTCTTGGAGAGTCTTTTCATTTTGTTTCTTGCAGATTAAAAGAGAATATGAAAAGTTTTGAATGGGATTTAATTTTATAATTATCCTATTTTTTTTGGAAATGATTTTTCAGGAAGATGAAAAGAAATGAAAGGAGACTATCAATGAATTTTTGATATGAATTGTTTATGCAAAGAGAATGTGAAAGGTCAGGAGAGGATATTTAATTTCTTGATTTTTATGTCATCTGGTGTGCCTTGAAAATGTGTGGATAAAAATGCAGACCAATGATGAAGATGATATGATGATATAGTTGAAATGGATGTAAATCAATATGCAAATTGAATTGAATACAACTTGTGATACAGATTGATTCTTATGAAGTTTGAAGACCATATGCAAAGATAAGCTAAATCAAGTTTTTACTAAAGATGAAATGCAAAAGGAAGACATTGAGAATGTATTGTGAATTAGGTAATTGGATTATGCAAAGATCATGAAATTGATAAGCAGATTGGTTTGAGTATGATTGCAAATTCAAAGAAGACATGTTGAATAATGGTGCAAATCAGATTGAGTGGCAATCACTTCTTGCACACTTTGCAGTTTGTTCTGCATTAGGGGTTGGTGCTCCTTGAAATTGGTGCTTCTAAATGAATTAGGGGTTGGTGCTCCTTGAAGTTGGTGCTTCTAAACATTGTAATCAATGAGATTTTTGATAAAGTCAGTGAGGCAGTTTTGGAGTGGTTTTTCTACCCCTGGAGGGTTTTCCACTCATGCAAATCTTGTATCATGATCTTCTATGTGTGTATGATTTACTATGAAGTATTGTTTATATTCTCTTTTCTAAGTCATGTGTATATGTGTTTGACAAATCAATGATATCTTTCTCTCCTTGTGTTTAGAAAGTTAAAGTTTGCAAAAAGATTTGAAAATTCACACAACACTAATTCACCCCCCCTCTCAGTGTTGTCCTTGACTCCTACACCCATTTCACACTAAAGTGTATCTATCTATAACAATAGCAATATCCCATATCTAAGCTTTATTCATGCATGGCATGACCAATACAATTTGAAACAATATTACTTATTGAAGTGGCTCAAAAATGGACATTTGCAACAACTATCTCAAAAGTTGAACATATGGAAAGAATGCTTAACACCCATTCTATCATACAATATAAAACCTTTTATCACTATGTTTATGTAGTTAAGCTTAGTGTTGTCTCCTTCATGCATCTTTAAACAATACAAGTTTCTTTTCAAGAAAAAACATATTTACAACACAATTAGTTTGATATACTGCAATAATTTTCTCATAAACTCTTAGCAAACTTTTGAACTAAAACATTCATTAAGATTGAATTAGAAAGACACAACCTAATATTAAATCTTAAAACAATTATATTCATATGAAGGTTGTGCATGTAGCCATGTTTTTCTACTTGAAATTGAAAAGTACTTTCAATCCATACATTGTAGTTACCCTTTGGCATACTATACACATATTCAAAGTAAAAGTATGGTGGACCTTGCCCAAACTCTTTAAACTTCCACTACCGACCCACAAGGTAATCTAGAACTCTAACTCCAACCAATCCTTTAACATGTTGTGGTAAATGAAAATTTATATCTTTATTTTCTATAGACAAACATTTGGAATAAATACTTTCTTTGAGCTTTATCTTCTGAGATGGTTTTTTTTGTGATGGGTTTCAGAGTAATCATTTTCTAAATCTAAGTGCTTTCTTTTATGAAATTTATTTTTTTGTAATCCTCTAAGCTTTCAATCAATCCTTGCATTAAGGAAACCATGGTTAACATGTGGTGCAGGGGAACCCTCATGCACATGTTAATCAATTTTGGGGAAATAAAACAAATATTTTAATTCTCCAACACTCCAAGTAAAAGACAAGGCAAGGTTCATATGGACAAAAATCCTAGTCACCTACATGCTAGAAGAAAAAGATTGGACAATGAAGAGTTTTAAAGCACCCAAGTCATAAAAGAAAGCAATAAAAGGATCCTAAGAGTCACCTTTCTCCAAGTTGGATACCACCAAGCATGAAGAGGAATACCAAGAGTCATTGGAGCCCAAAATGAGGTAGATGAAACTATGCAAATGAAATCTTATAAATAGATTGAAGTTTGGCTCGAAAGAGGCATTGAAAAATAAGAGAGGAGCCCAAGTTTATTTCTGATTTTTGTAGGTCATCAAGAGGATGTCCATGGGTGATGTTGAAGATAATTCTCTAGGCAAAGTACATCCATTTTGATGAGGCAAAGAAGGTGAATGTCCATGGTGACTTGTTAGATGAAAATTTTCTAAATTTGTAAGCTTGTGGAGGTGGATAGTTGAAAAGTTTGTCTGAGATATTTCATGTAGTTGGATTTGTGAAGGTTATGTATGTGTGTTAGCATCTTGATTGGATGCATAAAAACATTTGGGTTGTAAGTATTTGTTGTTGTTTATGTTTTATGAAATTCTCAAGATATGGTGTTACTTCATAGCTGAAATTACTGCTAAAACATTCACAATTTATTTGAACTTAGGGGCTGCAAGTTCAAGAGATTAATATACATTTATTTTTCTACAACTACAAGAATCAAAGGGAAAAACAAAAAATCCTTAACGGATAGAAATTATCAACATTAATTTTCATTTAAGAGAAGAGGAGTAAAACAATAATCTTAAGGCTAAAATTTAACAAGGATATGTTGGCATATACAATTTGTTTCAACCTTTGAAGTTTTGAGCGCATGATTATGATAATTTGAAGGCATGAATATTGATGTTATCACAATGCACATAAGAGAAGTTGATTGGGCTGTATGATGGGACAATCCTTGATTGGATTCTCTTGTCATGTCTACATCAAATTAGTATCAGAGATAGAAGATCTTTGGGAATGATTTATTCTTTTGGCTAATGTGGTTTAGTGAGATTTGATGTTTGAAGGATGGATTCTAATAAGAAGAAAGATTGAACAAGGGCATTGTCATTTCTAGATAGATTGTTAAGAGTGGTAGAGAGGCTACATGAAGAAGAAATGGAAAAGAAGCTACAGGAGGAAGAAATGGAAAAGATGATATAGGAAGAAGAAATTGCAGCCAAGAAAGAAAACAAGATGGAAATGGAAAGCCTATTTCAGACTACCTACAAGTCCAAAGGTCTTCTTCTTCTTCCTGAACATCACCCACTTCAACATCAATGTCATTGTTACTTTCATAAGCTTGAGCAAATTCAAAAGAAGATAACATGGTTCTCAGGAGAAGAACTGAGAGTTGAGAATGTTGATGTTAAGGAGAATGGAAGAATGGATGAGCAATTCAAAAATGAAAATGAATGGCTGAGTATGGTTGAGGTGCAGCCAAAGATTTTGGAGAATAATGAAGAGAAAAGAATGTGTGGAAAAAAACATAAGGTGGATGAAGAAGTGAAGTACATGAAGAAGAAGAATATGATTTCTTTAATATGTTTGTTTCTTGTACAGGTAAAGAAGACAAAGTGGATGAAAGAGAAAATAAATTTACAATTGCAATCCGAGGTCAAGTTAGAACAAGAAAACAAACAAAATCACATGGCTACATTGTACCAAGTTGGCCTTGTCTCAAGAAGCATGTTGTTGGACCAGCAAATACAAATGTACTTGAGATCTAGCAAAATGAAAACAATGCACGCATGCAAAGGAAATGGAAGACAAGAATGAAGATCCATATTTGAGGTGGAACTCAAATTTATTTTCTCTTGGAGATTATGGTGCAGGGGCACCCTCATGCACATGTTAATCAATTTTGGGGAAATAAAACAAATATTTTAATTCTCCAACACTCCAAGTAAAAGACAAGGCAAGTTGCATATGGATAAAAATCCTAGTCACCTACATGCTAGAAGACAAAGATTGGACAATGAAGAGTTTTCAAGCATGCAAGTCATAAAAGAAAGCAATAAAAGGATCATAAGAGTCCCCTTTCTCCATGTTGGATGCCACCAAGCATGAAGAGGAATACCAAGAGTCATTGGAGACCAAAATGAGGAAGATGAAACTATGCAAAGGAGATCTTATCAATAGATTGGAGTTTGGCTCAAAAGAGGCATTGAAAAATAAGAGAGGAGCCCACGTTTATTTCTAATTTTTGAAGGTCATCAAGAGGAAATCCATGGGTGATGTTGAAGATAATTCTCTAAGCAAAGTACATCCATTTTGATGAGACAAAGAAGGTGAATGTCCACGGTGACTTGTTAGATGAAAAATTTCTGATTTTTTAAGCTTGTGGAGGTGGATAGTTGAAAAGTTTGTTGGAGATATTTCATAGTTGGATTAGTGGAGGCTATGTATGTGTGTTACCATCTTTATTGGCTGCATAAAAACATTTGGGTTGTAAGTATTTGCTGTTGTTCATGTTTTATGAAATTCTCAACATATGGTGTTACTTCATAGATGAAATTGTTGCTAAAACATTCACAATTTATTTGAACTTAAGGGATGCAAGTATAAGAGATTAATATATTTTTATTTTGCTACAACTAAAGGAATCAAAGGGAAAGACAAAAAATCCTTAATGGCTGGAAATTATCAAAGTTAATTTTCATATAAGAGAAGATGAGTAAAACAACAATCTTAAGGTTGAAATTTAACAAGGATATGTTGGCATATAAAATTTGTTTCAACCTTTGAACTTTGAGCACATGATTATGATAATTTGAAGGCATGAATATTGCTGTTATCACAATGCACATAAGAGTAGTTGATTGGGCTGCATGATGGGACAATCCTTCATTGGATTCTCTTGTTTTGTTTGCATCAACATGACTAATCAGACTAATAACCCTAGGATTGTGAATTTATGTATTCCTTCCTTCATGGAATCAATCAAAAAAAGATATGATACCAAATGTTGGTTTTACAATGCTTATTTCTCAATTACGAGAAATGTAAAGTAAAAACATTTGTTGACATAAAACACATGTAAGCTTAATTAAACATAAAAGAATATGTGAAGGATATATATAAGATAAGATGACATATATAATTGGGAAAACCCTTCTGAGTAAGAGGCCCACCACCAAAAGTAAATCTAAATATATTAGTGAAACACATCATTTTCTTAAGGACCTAATAATTCACCTTTAAGACCTATTTAGTATACCCACTGCACACTAAAGTGTATCTATCTCTAACAATAGCAACATCCCGTCTCCAAGCTTCATTCATTAATACATGGCATGACCAATATAGTTGGAAAGAATGCCGCTTATTGAAGTTCCTCAAAAAATGACATTTGTAGCATTGAGAGGATGTCCAACAAATGGAAACAACACTTAACAACTACTATTATAGCCCATTGGGAAGAATTTCAAACAACTACCATCTATGGAATTTGCATCATACGTCTCCAGATCCATTGACAGACACTAATGATGAAAAATTTAGAACCAATGTCATCATATAGAGGAAGAGTAAGAGAGAGAGAAGGGGAGACAAAGTGAGAGTGGGAGAGAGAGAGAGAGACAGAGTCACTCTCTCTTTTCTTTATCTTTCTCTATTTTTAAGTGTCATTTCATACCAAGATCCACTTTTTAAATTGTAAAAGTACCGTAGCCTAATCTTTAATGTAGGGTTTTCCATTACAATGCTTGACCATAGCCCCAAGTCTATCACACAACATAACATTTTTTGCCACTATTTTTATATATTTAAGATTAATTTTGTAATCCTATTATGGCCAATGATTTTGTGTTTTTAGAAATGTCTCAACAACACATATCACTACATTCTTTCAATTCAACTGATGGATGGACAAAAACCATTCACCATCAACAAAATTGTATACTCTCTTCTCAAGAAATTACTTATTACTTTTATCTACATGTTATCTCAACATACCCATTACACACTAAGGTGCAATTGCTAGTAATGTATTTGTATTCTTAAATATGTTGTGAAAAAATGAATGGTTGGGATTATGGAGCAATTTCATCTTGTAGATGAAACAACTTATGTTTTAGAGTTTTCAACTTCTCAAAGCCATTCAACTGATGAAGATTTGCATTGCTCTAATCCATATGAATCATTCATTTCTAGAGAAAGTAATAACATTGTAGTTTTGTATATCTTCTAGCAATAGATATAAAAAGTCAAAGGGAATTGAAATGAAGGGTTATGGGTGTCTATAAACATTTTTTTTGTATCTCATCCCTTTGTCATTTAATGTCAAATTATCTTATTTTCTTAAACATTTTTTTGAAGCAAAAAGTCAATTTCTAGGGAATAATCTCAAAAGGAGGCAATATCTTATAGAAATCATACAAACCTACCTATAAAAAGTCATAGATTAAGTAGAAGGAATAAAAAACAAGAGTTGCAAGGCAACTTAGTCCCTGCCTAGAATTGCAAGGACAAGTAATTGGAGCTAGATGCTTGTTTTCAATGTTGTATATCAACTATGAAGAAGCCTACAATAACACTATAATTCTAAAATCTTTCTTAAAGCTGAAGAGTTTATCTAAAAACATGAATGCTTGCAAAGATAGTTATTTTTTGAATGCGAGAGATAATAATAAACCATAAAAGGTAGTTCTCTCACATTTTGCACAAAAAAAATGAATCCACAATTAACTCAAATAAATTAAGTGGATTCCAAAGTTTAAAAATATGCTTCACATAAGAAAAGTGAATGCAAATACAAAAATAATAAGTGGCTCAAATCCAAGTGAATGTCAAAGTTAGTTCACTCTCATAAAGACAATGTGAATGTGAAAGTTGTTTATACACATTTCACACACACCAAGTGAATGCCAAAAGGTCACTAAAATAATAAATGGATGTCAAAGTTCAAATTCACATTCACACAAACAATAAGTGGATGCTAAAGTGTACACACTAAACAAAGTGAACCCCAAAGTTCAAATAAATAAGTGGATTTCAAAGATCAAACACACACAGAAAGTGAATGTCAAAAGTTCAAACACACTTCAAAAAACTGTCATTCTAGGGGATGGGAACATCCTAGGGACTCAGATGGGGATGAATCATCCCCTTACCATGTATGTTTCCTTCCATGTAGTGTCCACAAATAGGGCACCCTGCAATCTCTGGGAGAGACGGGGAACATGCAACCATCTCTCAAGCATCCAAGGGATGGCATGACATCACCATGTCCCATTCAAAACATAACTTGAAAAATTATAAAAATAACCCTAATCACAAAAAAGAGGAAGAGAGGATGAGGAAGAGGAAGTCTCCTACAGACTATTAAAAGATAGTCATTTCACATTAACAAAATTTTAAAAAAGGGTGAAGGTGCTTGTGGCTTCAAAGGCTTTAATTTAGTTTGGTGGTAGAGTCTCCACCCCAGAATCATAGCCTGTATTGTAACAGAGAATGTGTCAAGGGCACTGCCCCTAGACCATGTTGGGGGATGCTGCCCCTAGACCATGTTGGGGGATGCCGCCCCTAGACCCTAATTCTGGTTTGAGAAAGCAAAATAAAAAAAATGAGCTACACCAGATTAAATCCTAAGTGATTAAATTCCATTTATACTTTTCATTTACTAAGTCAAAATCTTCATTCTAAGTAATGCTACTATAGTTACAATCAAATGACTCAGACAATAAATATAATGATCACAATAAAGATGCTTGGATTTCACACACGTACATTGCCACTACAACTTATTACATAGACCTTTTTCTAAGTTTTATTCTCTAGTCAATACCTTATTTGGGAACATGCTAAAGTTCTTGATTGTTATTATCAAATGATCCACTCAAAATTTGGGTAGCATTGGTGTATCTATTGATGAATGGCAGTAGATTTTATCACCTTTGACACAACAAATGTAGAAACATTCTTTCAATTAATGAATGGCAACAGATTTTATCACCTTTGAAACAACAAATGTGTTGTACCCAACCAAATTTTTTTTCTTCATTAAGGCATTTTGAAATAAGTCTAGAAAATTTTTCGTCAAAAAGTCAAAAAAGCAAAATTTCTAAAAATAGAAATTTCTATTTTTAGAAATTTCTAAAAATAGATGTCAAGTTTGGTTTTCTGGGTTTCTTGAGATATGGATGTTGGCTAAACTTTCTAAAAATAGAAAGTTTCTAAAAATAGAATCTCCAAATCAGGTGTCGCGCTCGATTCTCATTGGTCAATTTTCCTTCATGATCGGCGCGGTTTAGACGGAATCTTCAAACGATCAAGTTTTCTCTACTGGGTCATTTTTGCTTTTTCACAAGGTGAAGCATGAGCTCAAAAGTCATCAACACAAAAAAGTTCACCTGCCAGAACTCTTTGACGAGTTTCCAATGCTGTTTCAATGACTCAAAACTGACAAACGACCGTCAACTCGATGATGCACGCAAAACGATGCAAGATGGATCCAAGGTGAATGGAAAAGTTGGAAAATCACAAAAATAGCTAAGTGTTGAAAAAATGGGTGCCACTGGAGGCTTGGGGTGCCCAAACCCTCTAGTGTTAGATTATTTTTCATGTTTTTCTTGAAAAATGTAAATCTCCTTCCGTCAGCCCGCTTCGATTCAATGTTGATCAGTTTGGCACATTTTTTGAGGTAAACGGAAGGTACAATCAGCTCAATTTTCATTAGGCTTGCATATTTTCCAAATCATCAGACTCATTTTCATCCCATTTGATAGAAATTGACAGCCAAACAAGGGTCCTGTGCCTCCGGAACGCGCACGCAAACCAAGAAATTGAAAATGTTGAAAAATTTGAAAAAATGGCTAAGTGTTGGGAAACTAAGCACCCCAGGAGGCTTGGGGCACCCATCTTGAGTAGTGTTAGAATATTTTTGTGTTTTCAGTGTTTTTTGACATGCCTTGTTACCAATCTTCGCCCATTGGCAGTTTTAGGGAGGTCAAACTTGGTCAAACGATCTCAGATCGTCGAATGGAGGCAGGGGATGGAATCTCAGTTGATCAATCTCCAAAATGTCAGGATTAGTTAGCTTTTTTAGTTCATGATCGACATTTTCCCGCCTTGTCAAAGTTAGAGACAGGCCATATTTGAGTCAAAACGAGTGTTGAAGTGTCGAAAATGAAGAAAATTTTGTTAACACTTCTTCCAACTCGTGCATTCGATGACATCATCAAAGAAGATATTTTTTGTCATCTTGCACATGAAACCATAGGCTCCTACAAAATAGGGATTCTTCCTATTCGAAGACATTCACTTGGATTTATGCTTTAAAAGATGCTTTCTTCTTGGATGAAGATGAAGTTTTCTTCTCACACAAGTAAAACTACTTTTTCGACCAAAGATTTATAAAGACAAGCTTTGGGCTTCTTTATTTCATTATCTTTTACAGGTTGCATCCAGAGGAAAGATTTTATTTTTCTTTCAATGAAGATTCGAAGACCCAAACCAAGTGCTTTTTCAGTTTTCTTCATAGATTCAGGTTGAGGAAGAAGAGAGGCTTGCTTTTTTAGGGTCCTTGTTTCAAGGAGATCATTTTTCAGAAATCTGACCAGAGCTTTTTTAGTTTTCATCGAGATGGGTCCATCCAGATTATCATCCTCTTGAAGATTGGGATTTGTGCTTTTTTTGGGAAACTACTTTTTTCCTGCTTTTTCAAGAAAATCTCCGCTTTTTCAAGAAAATCTCCGCTTTTTCAAAATCTAACAATCTGGGTTGCTTAGAAACGGAATTATCTACAAAACCCATGTGCCAGCTTTTTTAGCTCACACTCTACTTTTTCTAAAAATTAGCAAACAATTTTCAGCCATCTGTTCAATACTTTTTCCAACATAGACGTGTTCACAGTTGATTTTCAAATCTTCCAATATGCAGTACTCTCCAACACAAATCAGGCACAAAACAGCATTGGTTCATGATTACCTAAAAACTTGTGAAATAGACTTGCATAAAGTACTTCCAGTAATCAATTTACACTCCTTGGAGGATGCAAGAAATAATGCCATCAGGAATCTTGGACACTCCGGTTTGCTTGCAGTGGCATCCTTTGCTATCACTGTGCAAAGTATCGAGTTTGTGATTGCTTGCGTGACGCATTACAATTCAGTCACAAGAGAATTTCAGTCAGGTGATGGACGTGTGCTCTACAGCTTGAGGCCAAACGACATTGAAAAGTGCTTTACAATACCTATTTGGAGAGAGAACTTAACTGTTTCACTTGAAGAATGCAAGAGGGTTTGGAATAATGATAAGGAAAAATACAGAAAAAAGATTGGTCAGAGGTGGTTGAAAGAAAAGCAGAATATTATGCCAAAGAATGTTGGACGTGGAGAATTCAAGGAGGAGCATGCAATAATGATTACTCTGCTAAGTCATATCACAGGTCAAGCAGATGCAAACAAATTTCAGCCTTGGATGTTTTACATCATGTCACAGATTGTTGACGGAACTGAATTCTATGATTGGTCGGCACTAATCAGTGATTGTCTCCACCAACAAATAATTGATTTTCAAAGGGCTCATGAATTCCATATGATATCATACCTTGTGTATTTGATGGCTTTTCAGGGTCAATTCAGAGGTTTGAATGTTGTTGGAACTCTAGGTACTCAGCATGTGTATCACCATTTCTAGCAATTAGAGATCTCTCAAGCTAAATGACATTACAGGCGGGTGAATGATGCATTCTTGATGCATGTAGTGTGAGACATGGACAAGGAGTTGCATATACAGTTTTTTGTAGAGGCTAGAATAGCAATGGTAGAATGGGCTGATTGGTTTATCCAATTTCCTACTTTTTCCTACATTAGAGTATATGGCTTCTCAAGAGAGCTAGCTATGTTGCCACGATATCCTACAGATGAAATAGCATTTATGGAATTTTTGAGGCAAGCTTATCAAGTACATACATTTTTGTGTAGCAGGTGCAAGACTGCCTTCAATTTTCCACTTGGGATGAGTATTTACAGATGTAGATCTAGAGTAGATGCCAAGGCAATCGGTAATGAATCATCTAGATATGGTCTTAAGTTTTTTGACAAGAGATCTTCATATGATCCCTGTGTCTTGGTCAGAATTGTACTCACAAGTTTGCAGTTGAAGACTTCTGGGCTAATTGTGCTGATGAGTATGAAGTGCGAGGATGTAGTTACAGTAGGTTCACTCTTTAGCAAATGTCTGATATCCTATTAGAAGACATAGAAGGTTTGACAGAGAGTGGTGAAGTTCTACTTCCCACGTATTTCAGAGACCAAATTGAGCAACAACCGTTGCCACCAGTTAATTGGTTAGTAAAAGAGAGTACTTCCATTGAGGAGAGAACAAGTCGAGTGGTTAAAAATAGTTTGATATTCTTGAAGACTAAGTAGAAGGATGATATTCCAGTAGCAGAGCTGCCAGTTGTGCAACCATCAGAACCTTCCACTTCCAAGCCAAAACAAAGAGTAAAGGCTATGAGTGTTCTCCCAGAGGGAACAAAAATGGCAAAATTAAAGAGGAAAAAAGACGAGTCTCCAGCTCATGTCCAATAGGAACATCCTCCAGTTGAACCAGAAGCTCCTGTTGAAATAATGCTGCATGTTGAAGTGTTACCTTCAGATCATGTATCTCCACCTTCTTCACCGATCCCTTCTCCTATTCACATAGATTTAGAGCCAGATTCACCGGTTCACAACTTTGATGCAAGCATTGATTCATCAGGAGCTGATGAGGTGAGAATCAAGTTTCCAAGAGAGGATGGCTCATCCTAGCTTGAAAACATTCTGGGAAGGAAGAGAAGAAAGCCCTCATATTAGCTGAATTTAACAGAGCTAAAAAGTGTCTATCAAGACACACCAGACAAGCAGCTGAAGAAGCAGATTCGCATTGAGAAGAATGCAGATGGAGAAATAATTCTTGAGACTGCAACACCTCCAGAAAATAGAAGTGCTAATGATGTCGAGGTTGATGACTTCACAGTTGTCAAAGCTAACCTTAGCAGAAGTACTCGCCATACAGATGTCAATCTCTTTGAGGTTGCAACAGATAGCTTGAAGGAAAGGGTGTTGAGAGATGGAGAAGACAAGGCAGCTCTCAAAGCTAAGGTTCGACAGTTGCGGCAATACATTTCCAACCTTTTCCATGGCAATTCACAGATTGATTTGCTTCTTCCAACAAGTCTTGGATCACCAGCCGATCAATGGCATTTCAATAAGTTGGTCCTCTATGGGAAGCACATGGACAGTTGGGTAGAAGAATTTGTGACCAAAGGGAGAGTTGTACTTGTAGAGCTTTATCAGTTGAAGTACAACGCTCATGATTTATGCCAAGGCATATAGGGGTCGCAGCAGATCATGGCAGAAAATAGACCAGTGTTTGAGATCATTATCTCCGACTTGAAGATTACACTTGATACTGTTGATTCAGCTAAAGATAAGAAGACAGTTTCTGCTTGGAAATCGCAATATCTTTTCACAGTAAAAACTTATGACAGTATGATTTTAGAGTTGACAGAATGGAAAGAAAAGGTAATCGGCATCCTCAAGTTCATCAGATCCTTTGTCTCTCAGATCCTGTGTTCATATGAGAAAGAAGATGGTACCCTGTACGACCTCGGGAAGTGCAAGCAGAGTTCCAGACTCTCGTCTGCAACAACTTTAATGATGATATCAATGCCAGCAAGATGAGTCGTCTTGCCGCAATGTCAGTGAAATTTGACAAGGCTGCGGGTGAAGTTCACAAATTTCTTCAGATGGTTGCCAATGGTGAAGAAATGTTAGAGAATCAGAATATTGTTCTAGAGAGTATCAGTGTTCCTGGCAGAGATGCGGTCACTTGCTTTTTAGAAGATATTGTTTCCCAGAATATCAACGGATGACATCACTAAAAAGCTAGAATGTTGATGAGGATGCATTTCAAAATAAAGTAGCTTTAAAACATATGCTTTTTGTTTTAAAGCATGTGCTTTCATCCTAATCTCATCCACTCTATATTTAGAAAGAAATCACCTTGTGATAGTTGGAATCTTTTTGCTTTAAAGCAGATTGCTTTAAAGCATTTGTTTATTGTATCTTTGTCTTAGAATAGTAATAAAGCTTGCTAGTTGGCAAGTTAGGGTTAATCAAGGAGATTTTAGGGTTCCCTACTCCTTTGATTTTAGTATAAATAAGGGCATCCTTGCCCATTGTTTGTAATGACTTTTGTGATAACAAATTTGCTGTGCCTATTCTAGCCTGCAAACATTGTTATTCCAGGTGTTTGTTCACTTTGTGTTCAGTGTTCTCCGGTGTTTGATCGCTTACTGTATGCCTATCTTTTGTTGCAGTATTACTATCCTGGAGTTGTATTAAACTTTCTGATATTGAATAGAAATCTCATGCCTACTTTGCTCTGATATTCTATACCGATTCATCAAGTTTTCGTCGTCAGATGTGTAGCTTCTGTGTCTTTCATTTTCAACTTTCATCATTAAAGTACTCTTAGTCTTGTGATGTAAATCTAGAGGAAAACTACTTGAGTTTTTGTGTTAACAATCATTCCCCGTTCACTTTCAACTTCCTTTGCTCTGAATTTACTCAGGAAGTTGAAAGCGTCATTAGTCTATGCTAGTTGTAGTAGAAGTTTTATTAAAAAGGAAAAAACCTCTTCTACAGCGTTTAGAGTTTTATAACCTTGTGCTCTGCAGCTGAGAATCAAAAAGAAGATAGGCGAGGTTTCACTTAATTTATCTTTTTAGTGAACATCAGCAAGAAAGGGAACTCCCCCTTCCAATAGGAGAGCAGTTTATCTGTGCATAGCTGTCCGTTTCCAAATTGCATACCAGAGGTGCGAATTGAAACGCCAACAAAATGCAAAAACTGTGCTGTGATTTGCTTAGATTTTTTACAACATGATTGACATTGAGACATTAAGTGGTTGAAAAGATGATACCTGCTAAACCTAACAGTGGAGTCTTGGGTCAATGGTTCAATTTTTGCTCTAGATAGAGGTGAATATGTATTAATATCGTTATTTTTTATGTAGAATGTCTTACATCAAAACAACTTTGTAAAAATTTCAACTTCTTTTATTCGTATTGTTTAAATGATATATTAAACTATTTTTATAATTAATTTTTCAAATATTAATTTGTATTTATTATTTTAAAGCCATCCTCCACAGTCCCCAATTTTTGGGGAAATATTTTCCATACCTTAAACTTATTCCCTATTCCTACATGCCCATCCACCTTTCCCATGCCCTGGGCTCCGTGGAACACTGTAGAAAACCTTCTCCAAAATCAATCAAATTTTCTTTCAAAATCCACCTTGAGGTTTGGCGTTTCACTTCTATTTCCAATTGGCATTTGTTGCATGAAATGAATGACCCAACAAAAAGATAAAGATATAAGACACAATAATTTTGCCACAGGTAATTAACTAGCAGTTGTATGAAATTTATGTGCAGAATAGCTGATAGGATTATCAATATCACACTTTTGAATCCTTGTATGACTCTTAGATGATTTACAAGAAATTACATGCCTATATTTTAGTTTAAAGGGATAATGAGGATTTATAGCTTATTTCATAATGGAGCCAAAGTAGCTATAGATTGAAAAAATTTAAATACTTGTACATGGTAATACCAGTAATGCTCTCCTCCAACACTATAATGTTTTGTTGATGCTAATCATGAAGAAACTCTAGTAGTATTTTACTTCTTGAAATGTTTGTTACCATCATCTCTAGCTGATCTAAAATTATTTCTGAATAATTATCTGCAAAATGTTTACATAATGAAGGATTGGTAAGGGAGAACTGGCTCAAGCACTTTAATCATGGGAAATGGCTATCCAACCACAGAGAATGTATGGGGGCATGGATACCAGATGCCATACCATAGCCATTTCCCTAATAATTACTATATCAAAGAAATGTGTTTATAGCATTATCAAATCTCAAAATTCTTAATTTTACTTTGTGGGCAACTTCTTAATGTTTGAAATTGGCAACTTCTCTTAAAATACAATTCAAACTTGCCAGTATCCATTTAGGACTTAATCTCTGTCCATAATTAAAGCAAAATGGCTTTCAACGCAAGTTACTATGCTAAGAACTATGACAATAACTCTCACATAAAAGGATTATGATTATTATAATTTTAGGTGCATGATGAAGCTTCAAAATACAAAAAAAATATAATGCAATCTAGCAGCCAACCAATCTATTAGAGTATCAAAGAGCATAACAATGAAAAACTAAAGTGAGTTCTTTTATTGGTATATTTTGTTAGAATAAGATAAATGGAGATCATTTATGGGTAATGGATTTTTTATTTTATTTATAGACACCTAAAAGTCATCAAGGTCCAATAGGTACACTTTGATCCATCTGTATTCATTCAAAGCATGCTCCCTAAAAGATTAACCTCTTGCCATGGAAATAATTGTATTACACAATCAATTTTGATGGAAAGAAAAATGCTTCAGAGATACTTCTTCAAAAACATATACAATGATTATAATGTGTAAGGGCCATCTCACCTAAGAAAACCAAACATGCATCATCAATCTAAAAATTTATTCAACTGATTTCACATACTGGTATGTTTTGTTAGAAGGAAATATGTATAGAGATCCTTTATAGGTACAAATTTTTTTCACTTGCACCCCATCTAAATGTCACCGCAGTCCATATTTACAGCAAGCATACTCCTAGTGTATGTTGCCAATAATTAGGACATCATCTCACTCACTTAATCAAAGAAAGTTATTCAACTAATATACCTTGATAATGAGAGAACTGAACATAAAAATATTGCAGATTACATGATAACACAGTAAAAATATAATGTTTGATTTAATTGATTTTATCCCCACATTTTTACATTTCAATCAATTGGCTTATAAAGCCTTTTCTTTGAGTACAAACTACAAAAACAACCTAAGGGAATAAGACTCTTGCTATCTATCTATATTTACAGCAACCATGCTCATTAGGACATCATCCTATTACTCAATTATATACCATCCAACATCCATAACCTACTACTACATAAAAAAAACTCAAATTTCTTAGTTCTTTTTTGAATAGGAAAGTAGCAAAGGACTAAATACTTAATGTTGATGTGTTTTCCTGGCACATAGAACACAGAATAAAATACCGGTGTACTCTATCCTCTCTTGAACAAAATCTCTCAAATGCTAAGCTAAGTGATCAGATGAGTAGACTCCAAGGTTCTTGATTAGTTACTTTTGGTGTTGCAACTTGGGATAACTTAGTAGTAGGATGTGATTTATTGCTTGACACAAAGGGACTTATGTAAATGTTCAACAATAGGAAACTTGTTTCTCTTGGATAACATGAAACATAGCTTCTTCAAAGGTCTAACAATATGACAACTTAAGATATGACAGGGGAAGCTCTTGAATCTAAATCTAACAGGATTTTAAAGAAAATGCAAAAGGAAATGGGTTTAAAGGACTCTAATATAAATGCAAGCAATCACCACTGATTGACCGGAATCTCAACCACACTTTGCTTCGCCATAAGGTAACAACTACACAAAGGTGATGCTATCTTCTAAGGGAAAAGTAAGATTTTTAGATTACTTTTGCACACAAAGTAATTGAAGTTAAGCTCCAATAATGTTCATACTAACCATGCACTACAATCTGCCATCAACAAATTATAAATGGTATGAACTATGGAGACACCGAACATGAATCAGCAACAACATCTTCCATAAAACATAAAACTAAATTTCTGAAAAAAAACTAAACTAATCTTATTCTATGAGTGAACACTTAGAAACCATGCATTCATTTGAAACAACACAAAATCACCATGAAGAATTCAACACTGAATTTGTATTTATTTCAGCAGAGTCTTAAGCAACAATTTCTCAGAGCATCCCCCTTACAAATGAGAGAAAAATGGGCTTATATAGGCCTCAAAATTCAATGGATGGCCAAGATTATATCTAGAAATCAAGGGCCCTTATTGTGCCACACAGGCAAGTGGTTACAAAATTTACTAAGATTAGACCTTCTATTTATGATGTACCCACTAAGTGGAGTACCCTCATTTATGACCTCTCCTTTTTGTGGTGAACTCCACAAATCTAGTCATGACACATGTAACCTCCTCCATAGGGACACTTGGCAGAGTTTGAATGGTGCACTTTATGATTTGCAGCTCCTCTGTGCATTTGACAACTGTCATCTACCAACTAGCCATGGATGTCTGAAACATGCCCATGAAAGTGGACAGTGTGCAAATATCATTCAACAACTCCCTGGAAACAAACTGTGGATGCTAAAAATACTTTGTATGCATCTTATATTTAGCAAGTATTCATCAATCTCTCCATTGGAATCAACCACTTAGTGTACAGAAACAAGTATTTTGTTTTGAATTTCCCGAAGTGCTTCTCTTGTTCGAGTGTTGTCACTCTCAATCTTTCCCAGAACTTGTTCCTTTATGCTAAGTACTCAATACCAGGGATGGAAATTATATGTTGAACCTTGTTCAATCACTCCATCTAACAATGTGGCACTTGGAGTATAAACCAACCTTTTCAACTAAGGTATAACTTCTTCTCTTACATTTCTGAATTCTGCATCAGTAATCAGAATATTCTGAACTCTATCAAATATTGAAGAAGCCTCCTTGTACAACTTCACAATTTTATTAATGAACCCGTCAGCTTTGATCTTTAAATCTACTGCCCAATCTTGCAATACTTGCGATGACGACCTCATTTCTTCCAAATGTGCCACAGACTCCTGTGAAAGAAATGCAGGTGGTGCAACCACCTCTTTAGCTTGGTTTACTGGCCTCATCAACTCCTGAATATAGTGCTAAAATGCCAAGTTATCCTTCTATAACTGAATCCTCTATTCTTGTTCCTTTCATAGTCTTTCTTGGATGACTGCAACCGAATCTTCCAACTCTTCTATCTCCTGTTCTGTTGTGGTTGGTCCCAAATCAAAAGTATTTTGGGACAGCAATATGCACTTGCCTTAACCCCAAGCTGCCTCTTGTGATCTTCGAGATTTTAGTAATTTTCTTCTTTCCATTGTCAAGTTTGGCCTTGCTTAGCAAGTCTTCCAAACTTAGGATAGGTTCCCTTTCAATAACAGACTTCTCCTTGACTCGATCTCTTAGCCACTCTGGTAAGTCAGACAAGTCTTCCTAATTTTCCTCCTGAACTCCCTTCTTCTGAACAGTAGGAAGAGCCTCCTCATCAAACTCATACAACTCCTTGTGATTTTGATTTTCAGCTTCTACTTCTATCATGACCACTTCTTCCTCCTTAGATGATTTTGACATAACTTAATCAATCTGATTACCTTGTTTGATACCTTGATCAGTTTGTACTTCTAAAGCTACCTTTTCATCCTATCTCACTTCATCTTCCTCAATGTTTATTATACTATTGCACTCTTTCCATGAAGATGCACTAGTTACCTTCTGATCATCAATCTTTGCCTTCTTACTTGGCTGAATATCTTCATGTTGATCGACACCTTTACCCTCTGAATCACTGGAATCACTAAAGTCACTGCTTAACTCACTACTTGAAGAATCCTTGGACTAATGTGTACTAACTCCTCCCATCAAGTTATAAGTGAATTGGACATTCTTCTCCTGGAGCCTTTGAATTTGGAAGTCCACATATTTTCTAGTATGTGCTACAATTGGCATCATCAAATCATCATTGCGTGTTACTTCCTATTCTAACCAATTAATGGTGAAGGGCCTATCCCTCTTCTCTTCATATATACTTTGTGAATGTCTTTTGTGATTCTCCTCAAGCTAATCCAGAATGTTGATCACTCTTGTTGCTCTGACCAAATCCAAAGACAATCTGTAGAAACCTTTCTTTCTTATTTCTATGTCATCATATGCATCTATCCAGTGATCCTCAAGCTATGGTCTATGGTCGTATTTGCTCCCAAATTTCTGTCTGACTGTGCCAAATGGATCAAAGTTACTGCGTGCATCATTGTGGCACACCAAGTTGTAAGCCTATAGCTCTATCTCTGATTTTTTAGCTGCTTGCATTGACATGCAAGTCTCAAGCCTCTCGATGTTGATTGGAAAATTTGTTGTGGTCTTTTTCCTCTTTCTCTGAACTTTGTCGAATGCAACCAGCTGTCTTGTAACTTCCAGTAACACCATTCTGTTAGTGGGGTATCTAAATAACATGTACAGTAATGACGAGAAGCCCTCAACATGGATGTATGTGAATCTTGGAAACTGAATAAACCACTTTTTGTATTTAGCTATGAAGTTCATGGCCTCCTTCGACAATCTCTTGCATGTGTTGCCTTGCAACAATCTGACAATGTGCATGGAAAAGGCATCATTAAACCTTCTGTAATGGGATATAACCTACAAATGCAGCTGAGGATAACAGTCATAAACCTTGAACTATCCATCTCCATTTCCAACTCTCCCCTTGCAGTTTAGTCTTGGATATCTCTCATTTCTGGCAAGCATATATATGACATATGAGCTCATATAAAAAAAATTTGTCTCTTGCAAACCCTTCAACTAATCATCGATATTACTGCTGATCATTTCAGCCCAATCTATCATCCTCTTTCCACTTACAATTTCCTCAATGAAGAAAAACATCCATGGCTTGAAATTTACTGATTGTGGGCAGCCCATGATGCAATTCAGAAATACCACCATATAATTGATTTCTCGATGAAAATCAGATTTGTGAAGTTTTTTAGGCACTCTGCTTACTTGCGGTCTTGATTGCATCAACCATTTGCTATTTATCACCTCCATACACTTCTCAGGTCCAGCCAGATAAAGTTGCAAAGCAGTCTCCTTGTCGCAGAATGTAGTAGTTTTTTATGAGGGACTGTCAAAAGCTTCTGCGATTGCCTCCTTTCTCAGATAAGCCAATATTTTTCACTCTCTGGTCATAATGCATCTCTTTTCAGGATTATAATGCTTGGCACATTCTAGCATCAGGTCTCAACACAGCATTGCTGGTAGGAAACAAGTAGCTTACACAATCCTGTTCCTCAACATTTGCCTGATTAGATCTGATGGATTGGGTTTGTGCAAATTTTGTCAAATTTCCTCCATGTTGGTCTTCCTGAGATTAGTGTCACCAAGGTTTTATCATTTTGACGTGATTTTCATTTCTAGCCACATTCCTTTCATGTCACTCCTCATCAATGCCTGTCTATCCTTCGCACTCATTGCTCTCCTGTATAAAAAAATCTTGAATCAACATATCGAAATAATGCCTTAAAAGGTGTACAAAGACAAAATTCCACCATTTAACAAATGTGGGACTAAAATATGCAACTTAGAAACATCCTTCCCTTTCTAAAAAAACTAGAAATGTAAAATTGAAATAGATGAGTGTGTCATGAATATCAAGATCATCAGTTGTAAAGCCATTTCATTACATTTAAACACCTTTATCCCTACCCCAACGAATTTCAACTTCAAACTTATATCTGCAAATGCTGGAGAAAAAAAAATACTAATTTCAAATCGTGAAACACCCCCTATTAGTTGCCAATGTTCAAGCCAAAATTGGAAGATTTTAAATTGTATGACGTGTGTTCTTCGCTATGCCTTAATGTGACAAGCAAAGCCTAATTTTTACATCACTGATGAAGCAATATCTATAGTTCAAATGCTCAGACTATCAAGACAATCTTTTATGCTTTGAAATGCCTATACTATGCATGTATATCTTGAGTTGACATGGTGCGTACACGAGTGACATGGAGATTTTTGAAAGGTTCAAAAGATTGTGCCAACATCCCACTCATGAAAATAGACCATATACCACCTTATGACCTAAGCCACATATTGGAATTCTAATGAGTATGACGCCAAGGATAGAATGGACTACAACCTTCATGCAATGGTTAATTACTTAAGCGTTACTTTACACTGTGAATGACAAATATGCACTTCATATGCTAAATATAATAATGAATCTTTCACCTACGGATGATGAAGAAATATAGAGATGTTTACTCTTGCTGGATTATCATGGATGAAGCAGCCATTATGATGCCTTGCACAAATATCTCTTCAAATGCTTCAACAACAATTGTGCTATGTCGATCATAACTCCATGCTCAGAATATTTAATAAATTTGCTAATTTTAAAGCATCTCCTTGAATGTGCGTTTGGGTGGGTATCCAGGTGCTAGATACATATTGGGCAAAATGATTATGCATTTCTAAAAGAGATTTGAAATGATGCCCATACGATATGATACCAAGCTAAGCGAATATATCTTTAGGCTTCTATTTTGGGCAAATCAACCATTAATGACCACCTGGAGTGTTAATTTAACCGTTGATGAAGAAAATCTAAATTCTGATGGATACCTCACATCCAAGCGGATGTCCATGTGTCTCATGCATATTTTGAAAAGTAAACCACCCTCATCAGAGCACCTAGGTAGATTCCTGATATTCATATGCATAACGTCCAATGTTTGAGTTTGCAAAGTGTCTCAAGAAGACCGCCTAAGCAAACTTTTAATACCATGGTGCGTGATGCCTATTACTCATATTAGCAAATTGTCTAAAGAAGTCCACTTGGGAAAAGGTTTGGATGCCTTATGCATAATTTGAAACTTTATGCACTATAACAAAGTAGAGTCGTTCTCCTGAGCAGACATCTGAGCCACCTACGAATGATAAAAGAGAATAATACCATGCAACGCATCAAAAGAAATCCACTTAAGCGGATAGATCACACAATCAAGGAATGAAACAATTTCACTCAATGCCCTCATACCAAGCAAACCTACTCCTCCTCCAGATGCTAAGTTTTAAACTTTTCAAATTCCTTCCCTACGAGGAAATTCAAGCATGACACAACCAAAAGTTCAAAAAGAATGGGGGTCCCCATGCTTGACAGGGCGATTTTGGAATACGTCACAAAATCTGGTGACTCCACAAGAGAAATGTTCTTGAACATTTCAAGAATAAAGACTCATTCAAAACCATAAATCATCAAATAAGCCCGTCATGATCATCCATTAGCTAAGAGACCTACTCGAAAGGAGAAAAGAGTCATGAATGGTATCACGACATTTCATCTATGTTGTTTCATAGGGTAAAAATTTCATTTAAAACTTCTTCAAGTGGTCTAGAGATAAGCAAGAATTGAAACTTCAAAATCCCTGTGTACACCCACATATCAGGTCAGATAAACATGAAAACTTAATCAAGGCATCAAAATCAAAAGCTTAGGACAACCATTTTCATCCTGAAGATCCAATGGTGTGCAATTGGGTTCATTTCCATCCATCAGCACTTAAGATCACCTTAGTTCCTTTGCATTAAGCTACGTGATTAGTAGACACCTCATGAACTACCTGGACATGGCCCCACTGCCAGCGAGCATCTATAGCCCCGACGGATTTCTCTCGTAATTCCACTCGAGCAGAGCCCTACTATCGGTCAAATGTCCATAGCCCTGGTAAAGATTACTCAATTGTCCATCTAACTGAGTTATAGTGTGTGATTTGTGATTTTCTTTTCATTTCTTTTCTTTTCTTTTATTTTGATTTTCAACATGTTTTTTGCTTGGTAGAGTACAATGTAGTACCACTACATGATAACTCAACTAGCTGGGTGTGGACTTACAATGGCGGCAAAGGTGGACCTTTAGATTTTTCACTTAATGCAAGATCACAAAGATTCACTTAGGTACCTCTAGATTTTAAAAGTGAAAAGATATAAGATCTCAAAACAATTCAAGTCTCTCTAAACAGTCAATTTATCCTCCTAGAGCAAGCAACATGCTACCGAACGCCAATAATGGAGTCTGCAATGGATCTATCCATCTGACGCAAGCTTATCAAAAGAAAACAAAAAGCATTCATTTAAAGATTAAACATTTTAAACATATAATCAAAGACCTTCATGTCAAAATACAATGTATGATTCCCTTCTCGAGTCAAGTACTGACCTTAACCAATAGATAAACTAAAGAAAATTACCTTCTAACTCAGCGAATCTCATGAATATTTATTCCCAAAATAAACTTAACATCACCTCATAAAGTCAACCAGAATGTGCTTGAATTGAAAATACTACCCCAAAAATGGGACTTTGAGGAAAGCCAAAAACTGCAGCAAAAGCAAACAAGCCCAAAATGCAGTAAACCTAACCTAAAACTAACCTATGAAAGTAGGAAACAACTATCCTAACTATGTATAAATAAGTCCCTTAAGGAACTTAAAGTTGGAAATAATGCTTTAGGAATTGTCCATTGACAGGCAATGGAATAGATTCTCCAGTGAGTGTTTTTAGTTTGAAAGCATTCTCTCCCAAAATTTCAGCAATCTGGTAAGGGCCTTTCCAAAGATTATCAAATTTGTCGTGTTCGCCCTTTCTTTCTTCAGCATTGTCCCAGTATAGAACTAAATCAGATATGTGAAAAGATTTGATCTTTGCTTGTCTATCAAACCATCTCTTCACAACTCCTTGATGTTTTGCAAAATTTTCAAGTGCCATGTTTTATTTTTCTTCCAAGTGGAGAAGTTGTGACAACCTAGTTTGGACTCTGTGATTTTCTTCAATGTAATCTTGCATAAATTGTAATGTGGGAATTCTCAGTTGGATTGGGAATACAGGATCTTGGCCATAAACTAGATGATAAGGGGAAGTACCCAAGGAACCCTTTATTCTTGTCCTGTCTGCCCAAAGAGCAAACTTAAGTTGTGCATGCAAATCTCTCGGGTTTTTATCCAATAGCTTCTTAATTGCACCTAGCAAGTTTTTGTTGGTGGATTCTGCTAGGCCATTTCCCTATGGGTAATAGTTTGACAAAACATTTAGTGTGATGTCATATTCAAAATCCCAGTTAGAAAATTTTAGTGAAGTAAAAGCAGGACCATTATCACAAACAAGTGCATGTGGACATCCAAACCTAGTGATAATATTTTCTTCAAGAAATTTAATCACAACATCAAAAGTACAAAATTTTAAAGCATGAGCCTCAGACCACCTGGTGCAGTAATTAGTAGCAGTCAGAATATACCTGTGTTGTGCCGAGGAAGGTGGGTTAATCATACCAATAAAATCCAAACCCCATTGAGCAAAAGGTCTTACTTCGATCACCAGTTGAAGTGGCATGGCTGGATTTCTTTCCCTCGAAGCAGCTACCTTTCATGTGTGACATCTCTTGACATGGTCATATGCATCATGAAACAAAGTAGGCCAGTAATAGCTTGCCCTCAGAATCTGGTGTACTGTAGCTAAACCACCTCCATGACATGTTCCAAATTTGTTGTGAAAATGTTCCATTATCTGACCTACTTTATCTTTTCCTATTCATCTTAAATATATCTCTTCATGATTCTTTTAGAACAAGACTGACCCTTAGAGCATAAAACATTGACTTTTTATTCTCAAATCTCTCTTCTGGGTTGAATTCATCTACGCTGGACACTTCTGATTTAGCAGATAATATATAATGTCATTGTACCACTCGTCAGGTGATACATCCTCAAGAGTATAAACTTGTTGCACCAACCCTGGTCCATCAGTTGCAATTGTTTGAGTTAGTCCTTGTCCTCGAACAAGCTTCATTCATTGTATTTTAATATCATATTCTTGAATAGTGGTGACCCACTTGCCTCTTCTTTCTCCTAATTCATTCTGCACAAGCAGGGTCTTGACTACCACATCTGGAACAATAGCATATATTTTACTCCTCAAAATGTAATGCCTAAATTTTTTAATTTCTTTGACCAATGCATAAGCTTGCTTTTCCACATTAGGATATCTTAGTTTAGCATCAATCAGTGGTGTGCTCATGAAAGATATTGGGTGTTCATCTTTTTCTTCATTTCTCTGGGTGAGAGTTGCTGCACATGTATTCTCTGAAGAAAAAGAATAGAGATAAAATGGCCTTGTGTAGTCTAGGCTTATCAAAATAGGAGCATCAGCAATAGCTTGTTTGATTTCTTCAAATGCCTTTCTTGTAGAAATTGTCCACTCTATCTTCGCATCTTTCTTCAACATGTCATTCAATGGCTTAACGATCTCTACAAATCCTATAATGAACTTCCTGACGAAGTTTATCTTCCCAAAGAATGACTTCAGCTCCTTCTTACTTGTAGGCATATCAATCTTGGAAATAGCCTCTATTCTGCTTGGATCTATTGAAATTCCCTTCTCTGAAATCACATGTCCCAATAATTTGCCTTCTGTTACTCCAAACATACACTTTCTTGGATTCAGTGAGATTTCATGTTTTCTACATCTTTGAAATACTTTCCTCAAATCCTCTATGTTATCTTCCCTTTTATGAGAGAAAACTGTGATATCATCCATGTATATCATTATACATTTTCCAATCAAATCATGAAAAGCAATGTCCATAGCTCTTTCAAAGGTTGCTCCGGCGTTAATCAGTCCAAATGGCATTCGCCTATATGCATAGTTTCCCCACTTGCAAGTGAAAGTAGTCTTCAATCTATCTTCTGGTTCCACCACAACCTAGTTGTATCAAGAAAGACATCATCTGGGAACCATTTACAATTTGCAAAACTTCATCCAATGAAGGCAATGGATAATTGTCCTTTTTAGATGCTCTGTTCAAATTCCTAAAATCCACGCATAATCTTATCTCTCCATTTTTCTTACAAATAGGAACAAGATTGGCAACCCACATTACATGCCTTACCAGAAATATTATTCTTGTGTTCAACAGTTTCTTTACCTCTTTGTATATCAATGGTTCTAAAAGTGGATTGACAGGTCTCTTCATTTGTCTGAGCGACTTGCTATTGGGTTTCAGAGGAATGGTGTGTGTAATGATTAAGGTATCATAAGTCTTTAAATCATCATAGCTCCATGCTATAATGTCTGAAAATTCTTTCATGCACTTGAGTATACCTTTTTTTTCTTCTGGTCTACACACCTTTCCTATTAACACATTCTTCTCTTCATTCTCTATTCCCATATTGATAGGTTTGCATTTATCTCCTTGAATCTTATGATCTCTCAATGCACTCAATTTATCTGAATCAAAGAGTCTTTCTAACTCAATCATTCCTCGTGGTATTGTATTATTATTTAGGTTCAAGACACCCTCTGCATCAAATTCAGCCTGCTCCAGATCTTCTTCATCTATGATTTGAGCTTAAAAAACTCCAGAGTTGGTGATGAAATCCAATATGTGTTTATCATCATTGAACACCTAAAAATTTGTAACATTATCTGGAACTTATGGTACTAAGAACAACTCTACAGTGAAATTTTTTAACCCACTCATAGCAAGTGGTGTAAGTGAACTTGTAGCCTATGCTAGGGAATTAGCAACTTGATTCTTTGATCTGTAAACTAATTTGATGTTGAATGCATCAAAACTTTCAATCAAATCCCAAACACGGTTTCTATACCTCTTCAATCTCTTATCATGACAAACATACTTCTTTCTTATTTTCTTGACAATTACCTTAGAATCTCCATAAACATGTAGAATCTTAGCTCCTTTCTTGATAGCCATCAATAACCCATGAACTAATGATTCATATTCTGCAACATTATTTGTACATGGAAATTGCAGTCTGTGCGCAGCCAAGAAGGATTCACCCGATGGATTGATCAACTCAAACCCAACACCAGCTCCTTGCTTCGACTTGGACCCATCAAAACGCAAAGTCCATACTTGATTTCTTTCTTGATCAATTGAAACTTTATTTGGGTTTTCTTTTTTCTTACCCTTCTTGGTAATATTTGGTGAAATTGGATCCTTTTTGGGTTGATCGTCACTTTTTTGAACTTTTTCAATTATTTCAGTTTCAGCAGGCAATTTGACAAGGTTATCTTCTTTCTTTACTTCTAGAATTTCTAGTTTTGTAGTCTATGGAACTCTCCTGTATACTTGTTCCAAGGCAACTTTACACATAGCACAGGAAAATTTGGAATGAAAAGCACTGTGTATCCGGCACCAATTAGTTAATAATAGATCTTTGGCATTTGCTTGCTGACCCAACTCTATTGCTTGCTGAACATTCTTTAATATGAAATTTTGAAAATTTTCAAATGTACCATCTCCTTCATCAGAAGTGGACTCATAATTGTGATCAAGCAAAATTTTAGTTTCATCAAAAGATTTCTAACCTTCATGTTCTTTCATTCTTGAACCCTGTAGCATGAGGACTTCTTCCATATTTGGCCTATAATTTCCCAAATCAGTTTCTAGGAATAAAATCCCATTATCTTCACCATATTCTGTGATCATTAGTTTCAATCTTGGAGTACTATCAATTCTGATTTGATTTGGATTTCATTTCCATGGTAGCCACATGTGTGAGAAATCGGTAGCTACATACCCATTCAATCTTCTTGACCAATCTCTGCTCAAGAGCATGCCATATCCACATGGGATATCAACAACTGATATATCAATATAGTTTTGTATTCTTGGATTAGATGATAACTGCATGTGTATATTATTCAGCTCTCCAACCATAGGAACTTCTGTCTTATCTAGCTGTGTAACGTTCTTTGTGGTCTGAGTAGGAATCAAACCCAACCTTTTACATATTGAAAGTGGTATTACATTGTTTGATGCTCCTGAATCCATTAAACAATTGTGTAACATCTTCCCAAAAATACAGACTAATAATAAGAAAGGGGTAGGCTCCTCTCTTCCTTGATAGAAAACTACCGACTTTTCGTTTGGTAACTTAGAATGTGCATTCTTTGCCATATCATTTGACCGTGTAATTTGATCTTTTGCAATATTTTCATTTTTAACAATACTTCCTTCTTTTGTATCCTTTGTAGGGTCTTGGACTATACATACTGAGTTCATAGATGGAGAAGCACCCTCTGGTACAGTTTCCACAACATGTGCATTCTAAACATGGGATGAGTTAGAAGGGCCTGTTGTAGCATTCCTTGGAGTAGATGTATCATTTAAGCTATTTAAAACAATGTTTTTGATCTTAGGGATTCTCATCATTTCAACCAAAGGCATGCTCACCTTCATTTTCTTGAATTCTTTAGTAACAATTAAACTTAAATGTTTCAGTCCATCATTTGTTGCATCACCATCTCGTGAAAGATTGGCTCCTTGTGGATTGTCTCGTGGCTAAACTTCTTGTGTTGGAGTGGTTCTTTGAGCAACATCCCTTTGTCTATATTCTAGTGAATCCTTTGGAAAATTTGGATTATTACTAGCATTTGGATTTGGTGGATTTTGAAAATTGTTTGGAGAAACTAAAGTGGTTAATGTATCCTATACTCGATGATTTTTTTGATAGACTTTTAGGGGCGGATTCCCAGCTGATTGTTGAAATGCTTGTACTTCCCCTATTGCTTTAGCTTGAAAGTCATTATTGAATGGAGAGTAATAATCTAACTTTTCAATTGGTCCATTTGTAGATGTTGGAGGGAACATTCTATTGTACTCCATTGCATCATAATCCATCACAGGAAGGAATGTGAAGTCTTCAATGATCAAGGTTTGATCATACCTTGTTGTAGGAACAATCTCATATCCTGTCATTGCTTGACGAGCCTCTTGAGCTTGCATGCTTTGCATCTCCTTTTGGAATATATCAGCAGCTATTTTGAACTCTGTACACTGCAACTTAGAATGCTAATTCGTGTTATGCAATCGACACCAACTTGATAAGGCTACCTCAGCTAAGAATACCTTATTTGTGTCATGCTCACATTTCCCATGTGGTCACAACACGCATCACACATGTCATGTCCACATTTGTCATGTGGTCATGACATGAAATATCAAAAAATTTCCCATGCTTCCCTAGAAACCCCCTCGCAAGCGTAAGCGTGCTCGGTGGCGAATGCTTAAGGCGTAAATAAGACAGTTATTAGCGGGGTAATATGTACACGTGCGCATACCCAAATTCAAGAAGGCCAACAAGGGGGTCATCGCGACGCGGTTAACGTCGCTACAAGGGTTAAACTTGCCAAACTACTAAACCCTAAATTTTAGGAAAATCTGGTAACATAATGCCTCACGGGCATGAGTGGGGTTTATTTCACTAACACTAATCTTGATCATGAGGTTTCCTGATAGGGTTAACAAATTTCTTACAACTTCCTAAATTTAATGAAATTATAGTTGATCACATTAATGGATCATTTTTCAACAAGCCTGATCATCTCTTCTCCTTCACGTTTTCTAAAATTTAATATTAATTTGTTCTCCTTCTAATTTTAGCATTTTCAACAAATCCTACACATTTGTTCTCCTTCCCGTTTCTCTGAAATTTAATTTTAATTTGCTCTCTTTCACGTTCTTTATCAATCAGAGTTATCACTGCATCCTTTACATTATTCCTAATTTCTTGGTAGATCATTTCTTTATCAATCAGAGTTATCACTACATCCTTTACATTATTCCTAATTTCTTGGTAGATCAGATCACTTAAACCGGACTTACTAACTTCGCTTGGTGCAGTCCACTAGGTTTCCGCTGTAGGTTTATTTCAACATTGAATTAATTTTATTAATTAATTTGCCCCAAATCAGGTTTAACATAATGTTGCATCTTAATTAATACTCTTAGCCCTATCCTAGAAAGGTCATGCATTTTCTCCTCTTTGTTTTCACTCTTATCTTTCTTTCCCTTTTTCTCTCATTTTTCTCAATTGGTCATTTTCTCAATCTACAGGTCGAGTTTACAATGGCCACATATGAAATGCCTATGAAGGCTTAATTTCATTTATAAAGATATAGATATATGTATAAATGCAAATAAGCATATATATATATATATACATTTTGTTTTTAAATGAACCAAAATTATTAATAAATATTATATATATATATATGTGTGTGTGTGTGTGTGTGTGTGTGTGTGTTATAAAAAAGTTAGGTTTTCTTTTATAAAACCTAAGCTTATTGTTTCACCTTATATTTTATTTTCAAACATTCATTGAAAAGCCCTAACATTCTTTTGTTTTGTGTTGAATGTGCAGGGTTTAATGGAGGTAGCGACGGTGCTTTGGAGGTCGCAGAGAAGGGGGAAAGGGCAGAGGAATGGCAGAGGTATCTGTAGAGGAGTGTTTGTGGGTGGAGGAAGCCACAAGGGAGGTGTTCACGGTGGCAGGGGAGCAGAGGAGCAGAGGTAATGGGGAGCACGGTGGAACACAGCGCGAGGAATGTGAGGCCTGCGGGGGTTGGGAGACACTGCGGGGAAGGGAAAGGTAGGGGTGTGGGGAGGGGGCGAAGCCCCCTGAATTTTTTTTACTATCGCTGGAATTGTGAAGGGGCAGAATGCATAAAAAAAAATTATACAAAGTTTGGTGGAGGGGGGGTTCGGACCCCCCGCCCACCATCGACATTGCCAAAGGGTGTGGGGAGGGGGCAAAGCCCCCACCCAATAAACAGAGTTTTAAGTTATTCAGATTCACAATTAGAGTTTTATATATATATATAATGAGTATATGTGAAACAGTCCATTTATTGGACAGAATTAAGGGAAGCAATAAATTTTAAATCCATGTAAAAACTACAATTATGCAATTTACTCAAAATACACAATTTAAACATATATATTTTCAATAATGATTTTCTTTCAAAGCACTCATAGGAATTCTATTTTTAAAACAAATATACTAGATTATATATAACAATATTTTTGCCCTTCTCAATTTTTGAAGAGTCAAGAAACTCATAAAAAGAAAAGGAAAAAAATCAAATATATTTGCAATTAAAATGAAAAGAACAACTCTAATGCTTAACTACAGCCTATTTACATTTCTTTCAAATAACAAATTCAAATTTTCTTGTTTGTTACAATTACAACTTCATAACTTTACAGGATTTTCCCATTCAACATGTCATACAATGCAATGGACTCTAACAAACTTTCTTTGATTTCCATAACAACTAATTCACCACTTTGTTAATATAGGTATTAGGTATTATACAAAAATCAATATCCTTTTCAAAAACAAATTTACTTCCTTCTTCATTTCATATATGGTAAAATTTAATTTACAAACTAAAACTATCGATTCAATGAAAGAGAATTTCTCACAACTCAAGAAGACCAAATTTTACAACAAGAGAGAGAGAGAAAAGTTCTCCTCTTCAAATCAACAAGGATGTAGTCATTAATAAGTCCAAGCTCTTCTATAGAGCCTTAAGAGTAAAGGAAAATAAAATATTTTCCAAGATGAGTAAACTCTTCAACACTCTAAGCTCCATGAAACCTGCATAGCACACAAGGGAAAGAAACACCACACATCCTGCTCTCCTCCCTAACATAGACCCACAAGAGGGTCACTCCCAAGCTAGGGAGATCATCCACACACCTAGGGTATCCAAATCCGCTTCACAACAAGGCAAAAAAACAACATCTCAAAACACAAAATACCCCCATGGATATTTACACACACACAAACTCAACTAGGTGAGTTTAAAAGGGGTAGTAGAGTGGACACACTCAACTCTAGAGTGCCACTCCTTCACAATATCTTAACACAATTTTCTCATGGCCTCAAGCCAACATGATAACAAAATTTTCAAAGGAGTTCATATTTTATCTCTCAAGCCATATAACAAATTACTCAAAATCACACAAATGCCTTCAAGGCTTTCAACATCCCAAAACAAGGAAATGAACTAAAGGAGAATCACTCCTCCCCTACCCCACACTTGATGAGCATTTTCTCCCAAATGGGAGAGGCTTTTTCAACACCCTACTAATTATTCCCCACAATAACAAAATACAACTCAAGCAAAATACATCTCACACATTCATCATGCAACAAATTGAAAATATAAGGGAATTCCTTAGCCTTGGAGACCAACCTTTAAAATCCTTGATATGGAAGAAGTTGATGTAGAGTTCCTCTAAAATCTCCTCCAACCTAAGCTGCCAAACTCCCTCTATCCTTTTTCCCCAAAATCAATTTCCAATAATCAAGAATTCTCAATAATTCAACAACCCCTTTCCCTATCCCAAGTGGAATTAAAATAAGCACAATTTCATGAGCTTAGAGGAATGGGGAGGTGACACTTGTCACCTCCTCACTCTTCCTCCCCACTACAAATGTGTCCCAAGGGATGGGTGTTGACACATGTCACTCACCCATCCCTAAAGTCTTCCTCACCCCTTACCACATGTCCTCTCTCCAACACATGGGAAAGAAAGGGGAGTTAAAGAGGGAAAGGGTGACACATGTCCTCCCTTCCCTTCCTCTCATGAAGGACCACACAACTCCATGGGGACTCTCACTGATTGTGAGAGAGACTTGAAGTCAAGTCCTCCACAATCGATGGATCTTGGAGTCATCTCTAGCCTTGGGAATTGAAAAGGGATGGGGTTGAGTTTTGATACGATTCATCCTATCCCTCCCATACCTCTAAATGCGTCACTTAACTTCAGTGTGAAGTTAAGGTGACCATACAAAGGTTTACCAAGGGTTACCCAAGTCAAAAGGGACCCTAGACCCATGGGGTATAACCCAAGGTCAATTTTAACCTAGTTAGAATACCTAGGGTCAAGTTAAAACACAAGAAAAGGGTCTCCAAAAATTAAAATTTTAAAAAATGAAATTTAAAAACAATTCTTACAACACAAATCACAATTCAAATTAAAAGAGGGTAGACCTAACCCATTCAACCTCATGCAAATTAAAATTACAAAATTACATCAAACACAGAGTTGATCTTGGTTCCTTGTGGAACCAGATTGGCTTCACAAGGGATTACAACATAAGGTACAGAATGATCTCCAGTATCTATGGTTTGTTAGAAATACCTGCGCACTCAATTTAAAAAGCTAATTCCACATATCAATAACATAGCTAAAGAAAATTAAAACTTGCACTCACATAAGATATCACAAATCTTCTTAAGCATAAGGAAATCACATTAAAATTTCTATCTAACATCACCCAATTAGTTTTCCTGTAATGTAAACATCTATCTAACATCACCCAATTAGTTTTCCTATAATATAAACATCTATTTAACATCACCCAATTTGTTTTCTCTTAATACAAGCATCTATCTAACATCATCCAATTAGTTTTCCTATAAAATAAATATCTATATAACAACAGCCAATTTGTTTTCTCTTAATACAAGCATCTATCCAACATCACCCAATTTGTTTTCTCTTAACATAATATAGTCTAATAGTTCAAAAAATCTAGGATCAACAGTCCCACAAATATAAAAGTATCAGCAATAGTAAGGTAAATAGTCACATGATCAAAAATGAAAAAGGCAGGCCTCACAATCTGTAGGTCTAGAATCTAAATTTGAATTATTTTCCAATGGAGATGGAACATTCCCGTTGTTTGGAGATGTATTCCATGTTTTGTTTTGTCTTTGGAATCCTTGATTTGTTCCTCGAAATCCTTGATTATAATCCAAATAATTTCCTTGGTCTCTGTGATTTCCTTGATATCCATTTTGATTTCCCTTGATTTCCTTGAAAATTCCTTTGCATATTTTGTAAATGATTATTTTGATTTCTCAGATGGGTAACCTCAGTGGATAATCTCTTCACTTGATTAATTAACTCTTTCATTTCATCCTTCTCTTCTTGAGTCCTTGTAGAGGATGAAGACCCTTTTAAGTACACAGGTTACGCTGGTGAGGCTTGTGAAATGGTGCTCCTAGATGCAACATCATCTGATTGCTAGGTGTCAGAATTGGATTCTTTACAGGAGTATGTTGTGTCCAAGCTTGGTTGATTCCTTGAATCTAATTTGGCATAGCTGGATGTCCCAGGTGATTAAGTGGTCCCTGAGTGTTCATGACCAAGTCAGTATTCACTTTGATAGCCTCGGGATAGGCTTCTATTAGAGTAGTTGGGGGTGCAGTTGCTCTTTTTACAAACATGGAAGTAAGGCAGTCTAGCACTGCATAATATACTTCCCTCGCAATTGCATCATCAAAATTATATGGAGCTTGCAACCTTGTATAAGCCTTATGAAATCAATTATTGAAAGAACTGATAGGTTCATGTTCTTGCCTCTTGACATCAATGAACTATTTGTAGAGCTCTGACGGAGTGATGGGAATCCTAAACTTTTCTAGAAAGGTGTTTTTCAATCTTTGCCAATTATTGATCGAACCTGTAGGTAGATGAATGTACCAAAAGTATGCGTCTTCACCCAGTGAATAAGGAAATAACCTACATGCTACATCTTCATGCTCAGTTCTTCTATTTTGAAGAGTATCCTCAAAAATCTTAATATGTTCCTCTGCTGTCATGTTCACATCACTGATCTGAATTTTAGAACCTAATTGTTCAAGACTCTTGGGCATTTCATGGTAATTCATGAAAATAGCAAGAGGAGAAGCATTTGTTAGAAGCCAAGCCATTGGAATGTTTGCTTGTTGTGCCAGAACTATTTGAGTAACTAATTGTGTATTACTTGGTGGAGCAATTCTTGTATTTCATGGTGGAGTTTGAAACAAATCTACGATAACCTCTATGCTAGGTGATCCTTCACTTGATGAAATTGTCTTCTTATTGCACTTGGCTTTGGAATTGAAATCCAATTCAACTAACTCTTTTGAAGTTTGTGGTATAGACCTTAGAATCCTCTGGTTCTTTTTAGGTGAAAAAGAAACAATGCACTCTAGTCTGTATAACTTTGTATTCCAAGAGATGCCCTCCTTCTAGCGCCAATTTTGTTGATGTGTTTTCTTGGCACATACAACGCAGAATAAAATATTGGTGTACTCTATCCTCTCTTGAACAAAATCTCTCAAATTTAAAGCTAAGTGATCTTATGAGTAGACTCCAAGGTTCTTGATTAGTTACTTTTGGTGTTGTGACTTGGGATAACTTAGTAGTAGGATGTGAATTACTGTTTGACACAAAGGGACTTACGTAAATGTTCAACAATAGGAAACTTGTTTCTCTTGGATAACGTGTACCATAGCTTCTTCGAAGGTCTAACAATATGAGAACTTAAGATATGACAGGGGAAGCCCTTGAATCTAAATCTAACAGGATTTTAAAGAAAATGCAAAAGGAAATGGGTTTAGAGGACTCTAATATAAATGCAAGCAATCACCATTGATTCACCGAAATCTCAACCACGCTTTTCTTTGCCATAAGGTAACAACTACACAAAGGTGATGCTATCTTCTAAGGGAAAAGTAAGATTTTTAGATTACTTCTACACACAAAGTAATTGAAGTTAAGCTCCGATAATGTTTAGACTAACCATGCACTACAATATGCCATCAACAAATTATAAATGGTATGAACTATGGAGACACCGAACATGAATCAGCAACAACAACTTCCATAAAACATAAAACTAAATTGCTCAAGACAAACTAAACTAATCTTATTCCATGAGTGAACACTTAGAAACCATGCATTCATTTGAAACAACACAAAATCACCATGAAGAATTCAGCAATAAATTTGTATTTATTTCAACAGAATCTTGAGCAACAATTTCTTAGAGCATTCCCCCTTACAAATGAGAGAAAAATGGGCTTATATAGGCCTCAAAATTCAATGGATGGCCAAGATTATATCTAGAAATCAAGGGCCCTTATTTTGCCACGCAGGCAAGTGGTTACAAAATTTACTAAAATTAGACCTTGCATTTATGATGTACCCACTAACTGGAGTACCCTCATTTATGACCTCTCCTTTTTGTGGTGAACTCCACAAATCTAGTCATGACATGTGTAACCTCCTCCATAGGGACACTTGGCAGAGTTTGAATGGTTCACTCTATGATTTGTAGCTCCTCTGTGCATTTGACAACTATCATCTCCCAACCAGCCATGGATGTCCAAAACATGCCCATGAAAGTGGATAGTGTGCAAATATCATTCAACAACTCCCTGGAAACAACCTGTGGATGCTGAAAATACTTTGTATGCATCTTATCTTTCAACAAGTATTCATCAATATCTCCATTGGAATCAACCACCTGGTTTACAGAAACAAATATTTTGTTTTGAATTTCCCAAAGTGCTTCTCTTGTTCGAGTGCTATCACTCTCAATCTTTCCTAGAAATTATTCCTTTATGCTGAGTGTACAATACCAGGAATGGAAATTATATGTTAAACCTTTTTCAATCACTTCTTCATCTAATAATGTTTCACTTGGAGTATAAACCAACCTTTTCAACTAAGGCATAACTTCTTCTCTTACATTTCTAAATTCTACACAAGTAATCAGAATATTCTAATCTCTGTCAAATATTGAAGAAGCCTCCTTGTACAACTTCACAATTTCATTAATGAACCCATCAGCTTTGATCTTGAAATCTGCTACCCAATCCTGCAATACTTGAGATGAGGACCTCATTTCTTCCAAATGTGCCATAGACTCCTATGAAAGTAATGCAGGTGGTGCAACCACCTCTTTAGCTTAGCTTACTGGCCTCATCAACTGCTGAATATAGTGCCAAAATGCCAAGTTATCCTTTTGTAACTGAATCCTCTGTTCTTGTTCCTTTTGTAGTCTTTCTTTGATGAATGTAACCGAATCTTCCAACTCTTCTATCTCCTGTTTTGTTGTGGCTGGTCCCAAATCAAAAGTATTGATGTCATATGTACTTGGAACACCATCATCCACCTCTATGCTGATTTTTGGGACAGCAATATGCACTTGCCTTTACCCTGAGCTACTTCTTGTGAACTTCAAGAATTTAGTAATTTTCTGCTTTCCATTGTCAAGTTTGGCCCTGCTCAGCAAGTCTTCCAAATTTAGGACGGGTTAACTTTCAATAACAGACTTCTCCTTGACTTGATCTCTGGTGCAGGAGCACCTTGGCAAATCAAAGTTGTCCTAGACAAATCTTTAATTTTTGGTTAAATTTGTAATGATTTAATATTGTATTGAGGTCCATCAAGTCATCTTTCATGTGTTAAGATCCTAGGAGGGGTTTAATGTTTAAGTCTTATGACAAGTTGTCATACAAAATGGAAAATCCCTAAAAATGTATCTTTCAAAAATGTAAAATGAGGAAGGTGAAGGGTCACCTTGTTCCAATTCATTGGAAGGAAGTGGAAACTGAAGAGACAAATGAGGAATGCCTTTATTAAGGCCTTGTAACATCCAAATAAGGTGTGGGTGGTTGATTAGTAGGTTTTGATCAATAGAGAAAACACTGTTTTCATGTATTTCAATAGAAATTGACTGTTTCCTGTAGTTGTATGGTTTTGTACAGACAAGGACTAGTGCCAAATTGGTTGTAAGTGATAGTCCTATCAATCAGCCTCCATTTTCTTTTGGTTGCATGCATTTTGGTTTCGTTTTGCTCAAGATATTGCATTTTTCGTGTAGACTGTCAAACCCTGATTTAGAGTAACCTGTTTTGGGAAAAACGCCATAACTTTTGTTTCCACAGTTGGATCTTTATGTAACTTGGGGAAAATGTATGTAACTATGTTATCTACAATCTGACTGAAGCGATTGACCTCATTTTGTGTTGTGTGGAAGTTATGTATGACTGTTCGTGGCATTTCACAGTGACATTTCTGAGTTTGAACCCTTGTAGCAGAATTACCAATCCATTTTTAGAGCACATTTTCCAAAACAACCCAAACCCATTCTGGAGTATGTTGTGGGGAGGCATAATGGGTATCTAATACATGTCTAATATTTTCATTTGGATGTTTATACAGAAAGTTATTGGGATTGTTCTCCGTTTGTAGGTTACTAGTCCGTCTTGGGATTTATGAAGGAAGAGTTGCCTCAAAGAGTGATAAACTTGTAAAGTGAGTTGATTGAAACCCTTTGATATGAAATATGCCATAAGGAGTTGTGTTGTTCTTTATCCTCTACATCAAATTGGTATCAGAGCTCAGAAGATTCTAAGCGTGTAGATAGAGCGCCGAAGGAGGCAATCTACACCAGGAGTTCGAGATGAGCATTGGTTTTTGCTATCTGATTCTGTTATGAAGTTTTATGCTTGCAGGTGCAAGTTCACTCACTGCAGTAGGCAAATAGGAAGGTCTGTTAAGAGGGCCAGAGGAGATGGTCCATTTGGTTGTCGCCAACAGTCTTGGGGAGAGAGGCAAGAAAGGACTCCTAGGTGAGGGATAGGAGTGTTGTTGTAGCAGGAAGAAGTGGACTTCTTATGCACCTTAGAGGCAGCCAGTCAAACTCCATTAATAGGAGTCATAGTTGGAAAGTAAAAAGGAAGCAGAGGAGGCATCAAGTCAGGGTTGAAGACATAAAGAGGCAAAAGTCATTTGAAGCAGACCACACAACTCTTGGGACAAGAGTTTTCTTCATGCTGAGGAGTATGGTGCAGGAGCACCTTGGCAAATCAAAGTTGTCCTAGACAAATTTTTAATTTTTGGTTAAATTTGTAATAATTTAATATTGTATTGAGGTCCATCAAGTCATCTTTCATGTGTTAAGATCCTAGGAGGGGTCTAATGTTTAAGTCTTATGACAAGTTGTCATACAAAATGGAAAATCCCTAAAAATGTATCTTTCAAAAATGTAAAATGAGGAAGGTGAAGGGTCACCTTGTTCCAATTCGTTGGAAGGAAGTGGAAAGTGAAGATACAAATGAGGAATGCCTTTATTAAGGCCTTGTAACATCCAAATAAGGTGTGGGTGGTTGATTAGTAGGTTTTGATCAATAGAGAAAACACTGTTTTCATGTATTTCAACAGAAATTGACTGTTTCATGTAGTTGTACAGACCTGTATGGATAAGGACTGGTGCCAAATTGGTTGTAAGTGATATTTCTATCAATCACCCTCCATTTTCTTTTGGTTGCATGCATTTTGGTTTCATTTTGCTCAAGATATTGCATTTTTGGTGTAGACTGTCAAACCCTGATTTAGAGTAACCTATTTTGGGAAAAATGCCATAACTTTTGTTTCCACCATTGGATCTTTATGTAACTTGGGGAAAATGTCTGTAACTATGTTATCTACAATCTGACTAAAGCGATTGACCTCATTTTGTGTTGTGTTGAAGTTATGTATGACTGTTCGTGGCATTTCACAGTGACATTTCTGAGTTTGAACCCTTGTAGCAGAATTACCAATCCATTTTTAGAGCACATCTTCCAAAACAACCCAAACCCATTCTGGAGTATGTTGTCGGGAGGCATAATGGGTATCTAATACATGTCTAATATTTTCATTTGAATGTTTATATAGAAAGTTATTGGGACTATTCTCCGTTTGTAGGTTACTAGTCCGTCTTGGGATTTATGAAGGAAGAGTTGCCTCAAAGAGTGATAAACTTGTAAAGTGAGTTGATTGAAACCCTTTGATATGAAATATGCTATAAGGAGTTGTGTTGTTCTTTATCCTCTGCATCAATCTCTTAGCCACTCTGGTAAGTCAAACAAGTCTTCCTAATTTTCCTACTGAACTCCCTTCTGCTAAACAATAGGAAGAGCCTCCTCATCAAACTCATACAACTCCTTGTCATTTTGATTTTTAGCTTCTACTTCTATCATGACCACTTCTTCCTCCTTAGATGATTTTGACATAACTTCATCAATTTGATTACCTTGTTTGATGCCTTAATCAGTTTGTACTTCTAAAGCTACCTGTTCATCTTGTCTCACTTCATCTTCCTCAATGTTTATTATACTATTGCACTCTTTCCTTGAATATGCACTAGCTACCTTCTGATCATTAATCTTTGCCTTCTTACTTGGCCGAATATCTTCATGTGGATCAGTACCTTCACCCTCTGAATCACTAGAATCGCTGGAGTCACTGCTTGACACACTACTTGAAGAATCCTTGGACTGATGTGTACTTGGACATTCTTCTCCTAGAGCCTTCGAATTTGAAAGTCCACATATTTTCTTGTATGTGCTACAATTGGCATCATCAAATCATCATTGCATGTGACTTCCTATTTTGACCAATTGATGGTGAAGGGCCTATCCCTCTTCTCTTCATATGAACTTTGTGAAAGTCTTTTGTGATTCTCCTCAAGCTGATCCAGAATGTTGATCACTCTTGTTGCTCTGACCAAATCTAAAGACAATCGGTAGCAACCTTTCTTTCTTATTTCTATGTCATCATATGCATCTATCTAGTGATCCTCAAGCTGTGGTCTGTGCTTGTATTTGCTCCCAAATTTCTATCTAACTGTGCCAAATGGATCAAAATTACTACGTGCATCATTGTGGCACACCAAGTTGTAAGCCTACCGCTCTATCTCTAAATTTTCAGCTTCTTGCAATGACATGGAAGTCTCAAGCCTCCTGATGCTGATTGGAAACTTTGTTGTGGTCTTTTTCCTCTTTCTCTGAACTTTTTCAAATGCAACCAGCTATCTTGTAACTTTCAGTAACACCATTCTGTCAATGGGGTATCTAGGCAACTTGTACGGTAATTACAAGAAGCCCTCCACACGGATGTATGTGAATCTTGGAAACTAGATAAACCACTTTCCATATTTAGCTATGAAGTTCATGGCCTCCTTCGATAATCTCTTGCATGTGTTGCCTTGCAACAATCTGACAATGTGCATGGAAAAGGCATCATTAAACCTTCTGTAATGGGATATAGCCTACAAGTGTAGCTGAGGATATCAGTCATAAACCTTGAACTATCCATCTCTATTTCCAACTCTCCCCATGCAGTTCAGTTCTGGATATCTCTCATTTCTGGAAAGCATATATATGACATATGAACTCATATAAAATGTTTTTGTCTCCTGCAAACCCTTCAACTGATCATTGATATTGCTGCTAATCATTTCAGCCCAATCTATCATCCTCTTTCCACTTACAATTTCCTCAATGAAGAAAAACATCCATGGCTCAAAATTTGTTGATTGCGGGCAGCCCATGATGTGATTCAGAAATACCACCATATAATTGATTTCTCGATGAAATTAGATTTGTGAAGGTTTTTAGGCACTCTACTTACTTGCAGTCTTGATTGCATCAACCATGTGCTATTTATCACCTCCATACACTTCTTAGGTCCAACCAGATAAAGTTGCAAAGTAGTCTCCTTGTCACAGGATGTAGTAGTTTTGTATGAGGGAATGTCAAAAGCTTTTGCGATTGCCTCCTTTCTCAGATAAGCTAGTACTTTGCCCTCTCTAGTCATAATGCATCTCTTTCCAGGATTATAATGCTTAGCTCATTCTAGTATCAGGTCTGGACATAGCATTACTAGCGAGAAACAAGCAGCTTGCACAATCTCATTCTTCAACATTCACCTGATTAGATCCGATGGATTGGGTTTGTGCAAATTTTGTCAAATTTCCTCCATCTTGGTCTTCACGAGATTAGTGTCACCAAGGTTTCACCATTTTGACATGATTTTTGTTTCTAGCCATGTTCCTTTCATGTCACTCCTCATCTATGTGTGTCTGTCCTTCGTGCTCATTGCTCTCCTGCATAAAAATATCTTGAATCAACATATCAAAATAATGCCTTAAAAGGTGCATGAAGACAAAATTCCACCATTTAAAAAATGTGGGACTAAAAGGGTATGTGTAGGATCATGATGGGCCAAACTATACCTCTAAGTGGCAATGAAAATACAAAAAATCAGACTTTATCAAGTTCATGTGAAATTTTGAATGGATTATCTATACAATTTGAAAAAGATGTAAGAATGAAATTTGTAGAGAATTGAATCTAGTTTATAGGCTACTATTTCAAAAAAAAAACTAAATTTACTTAGTGAAAATTGAATATTTCAATGAACAGCTATTAAATTTTTCAAAAAAAATAAAAAGTGGGTGTCTGTCCAGCCAACCTAACTATGATTAAAAATATATATATGTTTTTGAAACTTTCAAAATAAGTAGAGGACTCATGTCCGGATGTGATGCATATTTATTTGAAAAATTTTTCTAATAAAATAATTAGTTATGATTTTCTTACTGACTTTTTTTTTCAAATAAAAAGTAATTTTCCAGCCAACCTAACTAGATAAAAAAAATCAAAATTCAAAAAAAAAAATTTTAACCTATAGCCAGAAAAGCATAGAGTGTGACATAGGTTTCGGATCTCAAAAAGGTGAAATGGTTTGAAAGTTATGGATGTTTTACAATCAGTGTGTCCATCAGGATTTCAGAGACACGGTATATTGAAAATTATTAATAATTATTTAATAAAATGATAACCAAATAAATCTTATATTTTTAGAAAGCTAACAATTTTTTCTATAAACCCTTTTCGTTTTATCAATTTTGCATAAAAAAGTCATCAGCACAAAGGGTGAAGTTCAAAGAAGAGACTGAAACATTAAAACATGTTACAATCCATAAAAAGTCAACAATCAAAACGGATATCCATTTTGCTTCGGTAAAAGCAATTAGAAATGGATATCCGTTCTGGAAACGGATATCCGTTCTAAAAATGGATATCCGTTCTAGAAACGGATATCCGTTTTCAGAACGGATATCCGTTTTGTTGATCTATGAAAAATTTTGTGCCATTGGTTTTGGATGAAGAGAAGCAACATATTCTGTACCATTGGTATTGTTTCACCAAAGATACAATCCATGGGTATATCATTTATGTATGCGTGGACATTTCATGTATATCCTGCTATCGTTTATCGTGGTTGTAAATGGTGAATGTACATGTCAAAGGATACAAAGGTTGACCGGCCATATCGGGAAAATTGGGAAAAGATACATTAGTTGACCGGTGATAACAAGTCATGTTATGTATAGGCTAAATCGAAGACATCAGACTGACAATAGTTATCGGAGAGACAAAGTTCCATTGAGCCAACAACATTGATCTCATAGATCAAGTCATATCGGGGTGACAATCATTAAGTGTCACTGATGGGTTATTTATCGGCACATCGGAAGAACGGTTGAGAACTACACCGATGAGAGGGAGTCACACCGACAGAAGGAACATCAGAAAGAGATGGACTCTCAGAGGCGAGAAGAAAAGTGTCACCGATAGAGGTGGTCTAGCCGATGGTGTAGTTCAGTGTTTATTGTTTCGGTGTGAGATACGATATCAAAAATTGAAGAGTATGTCTGACCGATGTAGAAGTCTTATCGATGACTAATGGATGGTAAACACATCGGGGAGAGTTATAACGTCAGAATGCAAGTAAAAAGTCTCACCGAGGGTATTGGTCTTACCGATAGACAAGGGTGGTGAATCTCACATCGGAGTAAGTGTGTATATATCCTGCAATCATCTTATTCCATGAGACCACATTTCTTTGAGGCATTTTTTCAAACAGTTCATGTGTCTTGTCTATGCTTCCACACTTTCTGTACATGTCTACCAAAGCATTTCCAACTAGAATATCTACAAAAATCCCACTTCCATTATGCTTTGATGAATGTCCATACCCTATTCCAAAGCTCCCATTTTGGTAGAGGTAGAGAGGATGCTGACAAAGGTTGCCGAATCTAGCTTTACACTTGCCAATTGCATTTGCTTGAAAATTTCTAAATCCTTTTCAACAAACCCGTTTATGCATATCCTACAATAATAGTAGTCGAGGAGACCACATTTCTCCAACTAGACTTCTACCAATTCAGAAAATATGTGCTTCTGGACCAGTGTTTGGTACAAGAAACATACCAATAGAGTAGTGGCCATAATTCTCCCTCAATTGGAATTAAAAGGTACCCTTTTTCCATCCGAAGGAGGTCTCTCCTTGTTATGCACTTTAAATCTCTCTTTTAGTTCTTTCAAGGGAAGGATTCCACCTTGGTTTGAGCAGTTGAAAGCATTGAAGATACTTGACTTAAGAAGAAATGGACTAGAGGGTTCTATTCCTAAATCTCTTGCCAATTACTCACAACTTCACTAGAAAAGAATTTCACACAACAACTTGAAGGGGAGTATACTTGCAGAATTTGGTGGTCTAGGGAAGTTAGAACATCTTTGTTTGTCCTACAATTGCCTGAGCGGAAGCATTCCAAATTCTCTAGGAAACTACATGTCTCTAATTGATTTGTCCCTTTACAATAACCATCTCACAAGTGCTCTATTCTCATGTCTTTACTTTGAAGGGAGCATGCTAATTACTTTGATCCATCCTCTTATACATATCAGAGAACAATAGAGGAGTCACATCGATAGCATAAGCCTGAGAGATGGATTCTACACATTGGCGAGAGGTCCCACATCGGGCTAACAAATTTGAAGGTTACCGCTAATGATAAGTCTAGCCGACAATAGAGAAAGGAAGAACATATGAAGCATAGTTTGATGAGACATTAGAAATGTCTTGCCGATAGTAAAGAAAGAGTGTATTTTGGTCTCCTTTGGACCTTGGGAAGGATATTTTAAAAGCTATTTGAGCAATTGGTGGGCTAATGGGTATTTTACACCTTGTTTGTAAGCTTTTGTTGTGTTTCTCTGCATCACTTGTCTACAACATACAAAGTTTACCTTTCCCACCCATACCTTTAGTATATAAAGGACATTAATAGGGAATTTGTAATTTCCACTCAGTCAGTGCAATCTAGGAGAGGATAGAGTGTCTAAAGTTGTGATCTATTTCCATTTACACTTGCCATAACTACAAACGCTTAGTGTTTATTCTCAACCCCGGTATATGAATAAAATGTGACCTATTGTTCTAATAGGCCTATAGGGACAAAGAGGTGATAAAGCCTTTAATTTTAAACACGACATGGTTTTGATAACTTCCCATATTGGTAAGGTCTTGGATGAGAATCCTTTGATGCACCTAATTATAATAGGTGTTATGATAGTCCTTGGTATCTTTTCATTTCTTTCTTGAATGGCCTGCATATAAGACATAAGACATATTAGATCCTTCATAAATAAGAATTCTCATACATTACATTTAAACTTAAACTCCCTAAACATCAATCAATCCATCCATTAATATCAAAATGCCATTAATATCCTATGATCAACCATTCTAATTCCTAGGATAGTCATATATTGCAATTTTGCTTCTCTATACTAAAATAGCCCAAGGAATATCTAACCTCGAATTTGTATTTTAACAATCTAATGTCTTTACGAATAACATTAAGTCTTCTTTTGGGACAACATTTTTGCCTTTAGAAGCTCCTCATTTGATGATAGCCTAAAATCAAATAATGGCTTATATCCAGAGCTTTATTAAGTTGATACCTAGGTGGATTAGTGTGTAAACGTTGAAATTAGATGGTAATTCACAAGTTTATTGAATAATACAATGAATCCCTAGTATAGAATCCAAATGTACATAATAAACCAAATATCTATTTTGTAGTAAGCATATGGACATTGCAAGTGTCCGTTGCAAAGAATTGGGTTTTCCAAAATGGATATCTGTTTTCAAAACGGATATCCGTTTTGGAAAAGCAAAAAAAAGATAAAAGGAATATTTATGGGCCCGACTTCCGCAACCAGAGACCCTCTGCTGTCGAAATACTTGTGATTTCTGGCTATGACAGTGAAAGGAATATTTTTATGCACTTTTGGAGACACAATTTTCTTGTTACAATCATAAGGGTGATATTTTTGTTCCCCTAATGGGGAGCAACAGTCGTCGTAAAGCAAAAAGGAGGAGGAAAGTTACGTTGGAGGAAATTGAAGCAATTAGGAAAAAAGATAGGGAAAGGAAGAGGATTGGAAGGGTGGGTTTGGCGGATGCTCATCAAGGTGAATCTTCTTCTTTACCATCTAATGACATGCAAATTGAAGATGTTAATTTTGATTATAATGAAATGTTAGATAAGAATGAAATTCACCATGATATTGCAAATGAAAATATTGAAAAATGTTATGAAACACCTATTCATAATAGCAATACCATGGACAAAGAAGAAGAAGAAAAATGAAGACGTGCACTTGAAGAAAGTGGATATGAACATCTTGATATTGAAATTGCACTCCATAATCCATTTGTTGATAAAATTGATGAGGTTGAAAACATGGATGAAACAAGAACAATCAATGTATCTCCAAATTTCATAAGAAGAGAGGACATTTGTCAAGAAGAGAATACCCGTGATGAAATTGGAAAACACCCAAAAACCCCAAAATGGTTACTTGAAATTGATGAGAACATAATGGAAAAACTTGAAGGCAAGAGGTCATCACAAACGGTTCGGTTGTGGGCTACAAAACTCTTCAATGAATACTTTGAGAAGAAAACATTAACCAAACAATGCCAACTTTTTGTGCAATTATTAAAGATGTACAAAATGAGACCTTTACTAAAGAAATTAAAGATTCGGTTAAACAAAATGTCTGATCGGAATAAAATTATTGTAAGAAGCCTTTTCAATGCACTCAATTCTATTGGAAAGACTAGCAAGGAGAAAGATAAAAGAGCTGCCCATCGAGTAATAACAACCTCAATAGTAAGCAAACAATTAAGAAATGCTCGATTAATGAGGTAAACTTGTGTTGACTTAAGATTGAATCATAAAACATTGTCAAAAGCACTAGCATTAAGATCAAGGCTAGATAGTCCTGTTGCCAATGATACTTGGGCTTTCAGTGGTAGGCTTCCACGAGTTGACAAGAAGCTAATTGATAGCACAAAGGAAGAAATTGAACGATTTTGGTACACTAACTCTAGGGTATCACCGAATGCAAAAGATGTTGTAAAGTTAAGAATTGGTGATAAAGACCGCACACCACATCCTAAACATTACTTGGAATGTAGCCAAACAACATTATACAAACAATATTGTGAAACTCACCTAGGAATGACAATCTCACAAAGAGCATTTGAATCTCTTAAGCCATTTTATTGTGTTCCTCTTAAAGTTCGTAATACATGTTGTTGCAAATACCATGTAGAATTTTCTATGTACCATGAATTATTATGCAATATTCATTCTACTTTGCACACTAACGAAATGTTACAGGAGTGTGGTGCAATTCAACTACCAAAGTCATCTAGGGACTTATTGGATTTATTTCTTTGTATTACAGATGATGGTTGCATGTTCTACAAGAATGATTGTTTAAATGAAAAGTGTTTACAATGTGGTGGGTTATCAAAGTTTGTATCATGTTTTCATGAGGGCAACGAGCATGATTTTGGAAAGAGAATGGTTGAGAAAAAGAGATATGAGACAGTGAAATACAATTTGAAAAATGGAGGTGAATGTTCTAGATGTGAGTTGATTGTAAGAGAGATAAGTATTGCTGATTTTATTTATGATTTTAAGAAAAATCTTTTCTACAAGTATGTCAGACATAGCCACAGGTCTCGATGGTTAGATCAATAGTTCAGGATATGTAAAGACTCTTTCCCGATTGGAACTATTGTCTCTGTAGTTGATTTTGCAGAAAACTATACATTGCAACCCTAAAATGAAGTTCAATCCCAATACTACAATTCTATTCAAATTGCTATTTTTGTTCACATCACATACAGACATGCCCCCAAGAGTACAGAAGAGAACAGGAAGATTGTCAGAGAATACCATTTTTACATGAGTGATGATCGATCTCATTCAGCAGAGTTTGTGCAATATTGTTTTCAACAATTTTATGGGTTCTTGCAAGAAAAAGATATTAGAATAGATCAACATCTCATTTGGTCAAATAATTGCACTGGTCAATTCAAGAATGCTCATAATTTCTATTGGTTGAGCAATGCATGTAGAGAAGGGTATACCTCATATTTGGAATTTTTTTGAAGCTGGGCACAGAAAAGGTGAACATGATGGAGCAGGTGCATGCGTGAAGAGAGCTCTTTTTAAAGAACAACTAAAGATTAGAGGTGGTGCTACATTCAGTGATGCAGATTCCATTGTTAAGTGGTGTAACTATGCATTGTCATGAGGAGTGGCTCTTGATTCTGAAGTGCGCAGGTTCTTTTGGTTGGTTGATGATGGGATAGCGATAGAGAAATTGGAATGTCAGAGAATCAGTGAATCATCAAAGATGCATTCATTTCAAAGCTAAAATGCAAGTACATGGACTATTTGGACACGAGAATTAGCTTGTTTTTGTCAGAGTTGTATTAAATGTAATTGGAACAATTGTGAGTCAAGTGAGTGGGTAGATGCATGGATTCCACAATATTTAGTCCCTTTATATGAAGGTCAATCATCTTCCATCAATGACATGGAGAGCTCATTTGACTATGAACATCTTTCAGACCTTGTACATCCAGGTCATGTTTATGCAGTTGTTGCACCGCATGGAAATGAAGAGAGGTCAGACTATTGGTTGGCACGATGTGTACAGGGAAAACAAAAGCTAACACAACCTATGATAGATGATGATGGGTTCACATATCCTACAGGATCAGTTGTTATTGCTGGGACTTGGTTACGAACATATATGGTTAAAAAGAATGGCATCCCGGCCTTTGAAGACTTTGAGAAGCATAAAACCATATTGATGTATTCTCACCTAGTTGTAGCAACAAATGTCAAGTTACTAAAGCATCGTGGAAGACCAAAATCAAAAGAACTATGGACAATTAGTAATGCTGATCATGAAGCAATATTGGATACTTTGAAGGTAAGAGATGACCCCTCAGGTACGCTTGACTAGCATTTAAACTTCCAGATGGACAAGTATGACATTTTTTATCTTAACTTGTTCTTGTTTTTTCTATTTTTTAGAATTGTTTTATTAAAAATGTTGTTACTTTAATAACTATAATGCATGCTTTTGACTATACAGGACAGCGAATAAAGTTATTTTAGATGGCATCATAGATTATTTTGCATTGCATCGTAAATTATTTTGTATGGCATCATAGGTTATTTTGACTATACTCGAGGTATGATTTTTAGTTCTCATTTGTATTTCTTAATACTGCACATTTGTACCTTTTTCTACATAAGGCATTCCATGAGGTGACATGTATTTGATGTCTTTTGCCAAATAGTTCATGTGCCTTGTCTATGCTTTCACATATTACATACATGTGTCACATGGCAATTGCAACTACAACATTTGACAAAATTCTCATTTCTTTGAGGTATTCCACCAAACAGTTCATGTGCCTTGCCTATGCTTCCTTACTTTGCATTCTTATAAAAGTCCTATAACAGTCATAATTAATCTTCATACTAATCTTGATAGTAATCTTGCCATCATTGTATTCCATGAGATGACAGTCCTATAATAGTCCTATACATGTCTACTAGGATAGTTTTAACTACAACAGTCCTAAAATAGTACTAGAATAGTCCTATAATAAGCACAACATTTAATGTACATATTTATGATATTCATGTTTACTTTTAAATCTGCTTGTTCATGCTTCTCACAGGACGTCACCTCCCCTACCCATCTAGCTCTATAGAAGAAGAGAGAGAACAAATGATCAAAAGGGATCACCAATTGGTGGTAAGTGATTGATTACTTATGTCATGTTATATATTTTGAATATTAAATTCTATATTAATGTGCACATTGTTTGATTGTATTAATAGGTGGAAATTCAAAAATCTCTATCGAGGAGGTCTAGTCGATGAGCGATGGAAGATGAGTCATTGACTGGTTCACCATCTTCATGGCCTAGCAAGAGCCATAGATTATTTGATAGCAATCCATAGGAGATTTGATTTTGGGACATTTTGTTACATATGTGTATTTGGCTTTGTAAACATACTTTTGTATGTTATCGATGTATATCATTGTATATACCCATATGGTTTTATTTGTACATGCCTATATGGCTTGATATATACACTATACATTATTTTCATGACATTATGTGCATATATGTATATATAAGATCCTAATTTGGCACAAGTAGGGAGAATGCTTGCACAGGTTATGGAATTTGGTTTTAAACGTTCCAATTGTATTTGCTTCAAAGTTTCTAAAGCCTTTTCAAAAAATCCATTTTGTGCATATCTTGCAATCATTGTATTCCATGAGATAGCATCTCTTTGAGGTGTCATGCCAAACTATTCACATGCCTTGTCTATGCTTCCACACTTTGGATTTACACCTGCCAATTGCATTTTCTTAACATTTCCTTTCAATCCTTATCAAAAATTCTGTTTTGTGCACATATTGCAATCATTGCATTCCTTCATTTACAACACATGATTAAATAAGAAGATGCATATTTACAACACTTAAGACCTTCATGAAATGATACATTGGTTTCTTGATATTCAATCATGCATTGGAGATCTTCAAAGTGTTAAATATGTTTGAAGTGATGAAGAAACTTGTTATTTTGATGTATTTCAACTCCAAACTTCCACCTAGAAATGAAGGCACTAATCCTTTATCAAACTAATCTAAAAGTGCACCTTAGTACTTAGGGCACTAGATTATGATTGATCAACCTAAAATGTGCGCCTAAGGCTAGATAGTGAATAGGAAGGATAAATGCATCATCAAAGGAGTTTATAGTTATTGAAGGCATCAAATGATGACTTGGGCGCACATCTACCTCTCTACACCATATGTGACTAGTGCCAATTATTGAATAAACAACCTAGAATGAGTGCCTTACTATTTGAGGTGCTAGTTCATGTTTCTAGAACACCAAAAGTGTGCCTCGATGTTGAGGTGCTAGCTCTTGCTCAAGCAACCTTGAAAGTGCGCTTTCACAAGGAGGTTAAAATGTATTATCAAAGGATTAAGTTGAATCAAGGAATCATCATTGAAGACAAGTAAAAAATGACTGTGAATGAGGCACACTTTTCATCATCTTAACCTCATAATTGCACCTTCCATTGGAAGCTCATATTGTGCCTAAAGGAATAGTACTGAGATATCATCCATGTCAATGATTGAGAATGTGTCAACTGGAACAATATTTTTTGTTCTGCTCATCGTGGCATTGAACAGACTACGCCAACGCGTCGGGGTGGGGGGGTAAATGCTAGGGGCGGTCTTGTTTCATGCACCAAGCGTCCCAGTCATTCTAGGCAAGAGGCTACCGGCAAAGTCCCTTAAGATCCCTGAGACCAAAAAATTGCCAAACTTTGATCGAGCAGTTCTCAAAATTCGTGAAAGTTGGGAATGTTCTGTTTGGACCTACAGGTGCATGTGACATCCTTCCACAATAACCTCTCTCATTTTTGGTCAACTCCATTCCGTTTGACCATGCCGAAATCAAATATATTGTTGTAAAATGCTTCAATTTGATGTAGTGGAAAGGTGTTAGGTGCGACATTTTTCATTCCATAGCTCGTGAGGTCGAACAAATTGCGCCAACACGTCGAGGTGGGGAGTAAATGCTAGGGGAGGTCTCATTTCGTGCGCCAAGCATCCCAGTCATTCCGGGCAAGAGGCTACCGGCAAAGTCCCTTAAGATCCCTGAGACCAAAAAACTACCAAACTTTGACCAGGCAGTTCTTAGAATTTGTGATAGTTGAGAATGCTCTGTTTGGACCTACAGGAGCACGTGACATCCTTCCACAATAACATCTCTTATTTTTGGTCAATGCCATTCCATTTGACCGTGCCGAAATCAAACGCATTGGCACAAAATGCTTCAATTTGATGTAGTGGAAAGGTGCTAGGTGCGACATTTTTCATTCCATAGCTCATGCGGTCGAACGGACTGCGCCAACGTTTCGAGGTGGGGGGGTAAATGCTAGGGGAGGTCTTATTTCATGCGCCAAGCATCCCAGTCATTCCGGGCAAGAGGCTACCGACAAAGTCCCTTAAGATCCCTAAGACCAAAAAACTGCCAAACTTTGACCAGGCAGTTCTCAAAATTTGTGACAATTGGGAATGCTTTGTTTGGGCCTACAGGTGCATGTGACATCCTTCCACAATAACCTCTCTCATTTTTGGTCAACTCCATTCCATTTGACCGTGTTGAAATCAAACGCATTGGCACAAAATGCTTCAATTTGATACAGTGGAAAGGTGCTAGGTGCGACATTTTTCATTCCATAGCTTGTGGGGTCGAACAGACTCTGCCAATGCATCGGGGTGGGCGGGTAAATGCTAGTGGATGTCTCGTTCTGTGCGCCAAGTGTCCCAGTCATTCCGGGCAAGAGGCTACCGGCAAAGTCCATTAAGATCCCTGAAACCAAAAAATTGCCAAACTTTGACCTAGAAGTTCTTAGAATTCATGATAGTTGGGAATGCTCTGTTTGGACCTATAGGTGCATGTGGCATCCTTCCACAATAACCTCTCTCATTTTTGGTCAACTCCATTCCGTTTGACCGTGTTGAAATCAAACGCATTGGCGCAAAATGCTTTAATTTGATGTAGTGGAAAGGTGCTAGGTGCGACATTTTTCATTCCATAGCTCGTGCGGTCGAACGGACTGTGCCAACGCGTCGGGGTGGGGGGCTAAATGCTAGGGGAGGTCTCATTTCGTGCGCCAAGCATCCCAGTCATTCCAGGCAAGAGGCTACCGGCAAAGTCCCTTAAGATCTCTGAGACCAAAAAACTGCCAAACTTTGACAGGGTAGTTCTCGAAATTCATGATAGTTGGAAATGTTCTGTTTGGACCTACAGGTGCACGTGGCATCCTTCCACAATAACCTCTCTTGTTTTTGGTCAACTCCATTCCGTTTGACCGTGTTGAAATCAAACGCATTGGTGCAAAATGCTTCAATTTGATGCAGTGGAAAGGTGCTAGGTGTGACATTTTTCATTCCATAGCTCGTGGGGTCAAATGGACTCTACCAACGCATTGGGGTGGGTGGGTAAATACTAGTGGAAGTCTCGTTTCGTGCGCCAAGCGTCCCAGTCATTCTGGGCAAGAGGCTACCGGCAAAGTCCCTTAAGATCCCTGAAACCAAAAAACTACCGAACTTTGACCAGGCAGTTCTCAGAATTCATGATAGTTGGGAATGCTCTGTTTGGACCTACAGGTGCACATGGCATCCTTCCACAATAACCTCTCTCATTTTTTATCAACTCCATTCCGTTTGACCGTGTTGAAATCAAATGCATTGACACAAAATGCTTCAATTTGATGTAGTGGAAAGGTGCTAGGTGTGACATTTTTCATTCCATAGCTCGTGGGGCTGAACGGTTTGCTCCAACACGTTGGGGTGGGTGAATAAATGCTATGGGAGGTCTTGTTTTGTGTGCAAGGCGTCCCAGTCGTTCTGAGTTGTAAGCTACCGACAAAGTTAAAAGTTGCTAGGATTGAAATTTTGCATTCCATAGGTCCTGGGGCCGAATGGTTTGCTCCAACACATCGGGGTGGGTGAGTAAATGCTAGGGGAGGTTTTGTTTTGTGTGCAAACCATCCTAGTCGTTCCGAGCTGTAAGCTACCGTCAAAGTCAAAAGTTTCTAGGATTGAAATTTTACATTCCATAGGTCCTGGGGCCGAACGGTTTGCGCCAACGCGCCAGGGTGGGCAGGTAAATGCTAGTGGAAGTCTTGTTTCATGCGCCAAGTGTCCTAGTCGTTCCGAGCTGTAAGCTACCGACAAAGTCAAAAGTTGCTAGGATTGAAGTTTTGCATTCCACAAGTCCTGGGGCCGAACGGTTTGCGCCAACATGTCGGGGTGGGCGAGTAAATGCTAGGGGAGGTCTCATTTTGTGTGCAAAGCATCCCAGTCGTTCTGAGCTGTAAGCTACCGGTAAAGTCAATAGTTGCTAGGATTGAAATTTTGCATTCCATAGGTCCTAGGGTCGAACGGTTTGCGCCAACGCATTAGGGTGGGCGGGTAAATGCTAGTGGAGGTCTTGTTTCGTATGCCAAGTGTCCCAGTCGTTTCGAGCTGTAAGATACTGGCAAAGTCAAAAGTTGCAACAATTGAAATTTTGCATTCCATAGGTCCTGGGGCCGAACGATTTGCGCCAACACGTCGGGGTGGGTGAGTAAATGCTAGGGGAGGTCCCGAGTAAATGCTAGGGGAGGTCTAAACGAGACCTCCCCTAGTATTTACTCGCCCACCCCGACGTGTTGGTGCAAACCGTTTGGCCCCAAGACCTGTGGAATGCAAAATTTCAATCCTAGCAACTTTTGACTTTGCCTGTAGCTTACAGCTCGGAACGACTGGGACGCTTGGTGCACGAAACAAGACCTCCACTAGCATTTACCCGCCCACCCCAATGCATTGGCGTAGTCCGTTCGACCCCATGAGCTATGGAATGAAAAATGTCGCACCTAGCACCTTTCCACTGCATCAAATTGAAGCATTTTGCGCCAATGCGTTTGATCTCAACACGGTCAAACGGAATGGAGTTGACCAAAAATGAGAGAGGTTATTGTGGAAGGATGTCACGTGCACTTGTAGGTCTAAACAGAGCATTCCCAACTATCACAAATTTTGAGAACTACTTGGTCAAAGTTTGGCAGTTTTTTGGTCTCAGGGATCTTAAGGGACTTTGCCGGTAGCCTCTTGCCCGGAATGACTGGGACGCTTGGCGCATGAAACGAGACCTCCCCTAGCATTTACCCCCCCACCCCGATGCGTTGGCGCAATCCTTCGACCACACGAGCTATGGAATGAAAAATGTCGCACCTAGCACCTTTCCACTACATCAAATTGAAGCATTTTGCGCCAATGCATTTGATTTCAGCACGGTCAAACGGAATGGAGTTGACCAAAAATGAGAGAGGTTATTGTGGAAGGATGTCACGTGCACCTGTAGGTCCAAACAGAGCATTCCCAACTGTCACGAATTCTGAGAACTGCCCAGTCAAAGTTTGGTAGTTTTTTGGTCTCAGGGATCTTAAGGGACTTTGTCGATAGCCTCTTGCCCAGAATGACTGAGACGCTTGGCGCATGAAATGACACCTCCCCTAGCATTTACCCCCCCACTCTGATGCGTTGGCGTAGTCCATTCGACCGCACAAGCTATGGAATGAAAAATGTCGCACTTGGCACCTTTCCACTACATCAAATTGAAGCATTTTGCAACAATGCGTTTGATTTCGGCACGGTCAAACAGAATGGAGTTGACCAAAAATGAGAGAGGTTATTGTGGAAGGATGTCACATGCACTTGTAGGTCCAAACAGAACATTCCCAACTTTCACAAATTTTGAGAACTGCCCGGTCAAAGTTTGGCAATTTTTTGGTCTCAGGGATCTTAAGGGACTTTGCCGGTAGCCTCTTGCTCGGAATGACTGGGACGCTTGGCACATGAAATGAGACCTCCCCTAGAATTTACCCCCCACCCCGACGCATTGGCGCAGTCCGTTCAACTGCACAAGCTATGGAATGAAAAATGTTGCACCTAGCACCTTTCCACTACATCAAATTGAAGCATTTTGCGCCAATGCGTTTGATTTCGGCACGGTCAAATGGAATGGAGTTGACCAAAAAAGAGAGAGGTTATTCTGGAAGGATGTCACGTGAACCTGTAGGTCCAAACAGAGCATTCCCAACTGTCACAAATTTTGAGAACTAACCGGTCAAAGTTTGGTAATTTTTTTGTCTCAGGGATCTTAAGGGACTTTGCCGGTAGCCTCTTGCCTGGAATGACTGGGATGCTTGGCGCATGAAACGAGACCTCCCCTAGCATTTACCCCCTACCCCGACACGTTGGCGTAGTCCGTTCGACCGCACAAGCTATGGAATGAAAAATGTCGCACCTAGCACCTTTCCACTACATGAAATTGAATCATTTTGCGCTAATGTGTTTGATTTCAGCACGGTTAAACGGATTGGAGTTGACCAAAAATGAGAGAGGTTATTGTGGAAGGATGTCACATGCACCTGTAGATCCAAACAGAGCATTCCCAACTATCATGAATTTCGAGAACTGCTCGGTCAAACTTTGGCAGTTTTTTGGCCTCAGGGATCTTAAGGGACTTTACCGGTAGCCTCTTGCCTAGAATGACTGGGATGCTTGGTGCATGAAATGAGACCTCCCTTAGCATTTACCCCCCCACCCCGACGCGTTGGCGTAGTCTGTTCGACCCCACAATGAGCAGAACAAAAAATATGGCACTAGCAAGGTTTTTGCTCTTAGGATCTTAAGTGACTTTGCTCTTACAGAACAATGTATCGGCAAAGACCCTAGTTTTCATAAGAGGAGACATGTGATTTTAAGAGGTTTTTGGGAATGTGACTTTAGCCTTCCACTCCTTATCTAATGACGAGTTTATTCTCAGAGTTTGATGGCTTTTATGAGCATATACACGATGTTGTTTTAGGATAGTCATACTCTGATGTATAAATAATAGTAAATAGAGAGCTTCTCAGCCATAAATGGGATTTGCATACACACACACACCCAACTGAAATAGTATCCTTATTGGCCTTATTGGCACCTCCCCCCAAGATGTAAATTTTTTATGTTTGTAATGTGCCCCCAGTGTCCTTGACATAGAGTTTCTTGACATTAATTTCATTCAAACATGTCTTCAATTCATCTTCAAAATGTTTTCAATACATCTCCAATGCCTTTTCCATGAAGGTTTATGCATATTTATACATGATTTGAGGGAAACCAATAGTCTCCAACTGACTCTTGAGTACTTGACTATTCATCTTCCATACTTTTGCATTTTTTTTACATTTTTCATCTGACAACTTTGACATATTTACAAAATTTGACAAGATGAAGACTAAATACATGATGAAATGGTTTATCATGACCTTATTTGATTAGGGCATATATAAGGAATTTTTTCATATTGATTCTATTGATCTAAAACCATTCTCTTGATCTAAAACCATTCTCAATGCTAAACATATCATCAATGGACTAAAGAACTATCATCATAATGTATGGCATCATGGGAAGTATCATGACTTGCACATAAGGAATTTAAATTATATTGTATATCAAGATGTATATACATTAAAATCTAGTCCATAATGGTAGACATATACAAAAATTTGGCAAATATGCCAACTCAAAATGTTTTTTACAAAATGTGGCATATGCCATGTCTCAAAATCTATATACAATCTACACGCCAAATAGCTGCATCAAATACTACAAGTCCACTTGACCCTCAATCTGTGATGGATCCTGAAAAAGTGTCCTCTTTGTACCAAAATGTCTAGTAATTGGAGGTGAAGTTTCCTACATTAACAAGTCAAAACACAAGTTAAAGTTAGTAAATAGATTCTTATCTACTACAATTAAGAACTTTCATTTATTAACATACATCTAAATCACTACAATCAACTATAAGACCACTAGATAAACTATCAATTATTTAGAAAAATTCAATTCAATTACCTCGACTCTATGTTGTTGTTCGGACAATCGTTCTGCAAATGATTTTCTCTTAAGACGATCAGGTGTCCTAGTGAAGCATGATGGCAAAGGTGGCACATCACTCACATTCTCAACAGACTACATAAAAGCAAAGTAACATTGAAATAAATTAATATATAATTATTAAACAAAATAAGAAATGCATACATTTAAAATAGGAAATGCACTACACAAAAACTTATCTACTAGAAAACAAGCACATACCACCATCGAGGCCTCCTGCATCAATTAAAAAGGACAAGAATGTAAGACTCTAAATGACTATAATCAAATATTTAAGTTTTCTAAATTATCAATTAAAGTACAATTCAATCAAATTACCTCCACCCTTTGTTGGCATTGAGAAAGTCATTCTGCAAATGATAGTCCCTTGGGTCGATCAGGAGTTCGAGAAAAGAGTATTGGCAAAGATGCCACATCATTCACATTTTTGATTGGCTATAAAATAAAATTAACATCAAGATATAAATTAATATATAATTACTCACAAAGAAATAAATGCATAAAAAAAAAGTTAATGTGTACAACAAATTATACTGGCAAGTCCAAGCCAAATTGGATGGCAGACAAAGTTGCATGATGAACTTCTGTCAACTCCTCCTCTGTCATCAACTGTTATCCCACTCAGATACATTAGTACTAATAAAGTTGTTTATATATTCAAATGGAATAGACCATAAAATTTAACTTTAAATTTTACCTGCACAAAAGATTGCTCATGCATTTCTCCTTCTCTAATGTTTACTAATCTGGTAGCTTCTACTCTTGTCCCTGACCCCTCAGCTTGAGTTCTGGACCCCATTGCCTCATCTCATGAATGGAGATCATACCCTGATGTGTTCAACGATGGCTCACTACTCTCCATAATAGGACCCAAGCATAAATGATTGTAAGAAATGCAATGATGGGGCACACATATATGTCTAGACGACGACAGTCTAATGGTACCAGGTGATCCAATATCATCACCTTCATCATGTGCTTGTGCAAACTGAGATGTCTGTATAATCAAATGCTCAGTCAAAGAGTGTATGGCACTAAGGCCCTATTGTGTTGCACTTGCAACAACATCTGGGTGCTGCATTAGGAGTGGAGAAGGGATAGCAGGAGGGGGAATATAGGGACCTTGTACTTGTCTAATTGCCCTAGGTCTATCTTGAGGCATTCCTCTGCCCACTCCTTGAAACTCTCTAAAATCAAAATAATTAACACGTTGACCCATGACGAACTCTGCATAGAGTTTATGGAGGAAATACAAAGGCACATCTAAATTGTTGTTGGGTGGTTTATCAAAAACCATCCACCAATGATCCCAAAAGTTTTGACTAATGCCCTCATGAATACACCATTTGATTAAAAATTTGGGCTTACGGACATCAACATGCAATCCAGTTTTAAGATTGACAAAGTGTTGGGCCAACATAGTTTTTGTAATCTCTAAATCTTTGACTTCCTCATATGACAAACCGCCAACATATTCGGCCTTCTTGGCTTCTCGCCATTGCCGAAATGATTCGTGTTGGGTGGACAAGGTTTGAATATGATTAATGATTCCCCCTAAATTCGATGTCATTATAGACAATCGAGGGTGGCAGCGATACATTTCTATGATCCTGCTTATATGATCAATATTTCTTTGAATATTCTCTTCTGCTATTGGAGGGGGAGGGTTTGATGGTGGAGGGTTTGGGTTTTCATTTTGTGCATCCATTTTACCTAATTAAATTATAAAACATACCCACTTAGCATAAAAACCAAAAAAAATTGCTTGAAAATACAAAACAAACAAAAAAAATGCATGAAATCTTACCTCTTTGGATTGGATATCCATTCCTCTACTCTGATATCCATTTTTTTGAAGATGAGATTGCATTTTTGCAAGCCGCGGGTTTGCAAAAACGCAGTCTTTTTTGCTTTTTATGATCTCCAAAATGGATATCCGTTTTCCTTTTCCTTATTGTATTCATTTTTTTTATTTTATTATTTTAGCATTGCATACATTTTAAGTATTTAGGCATTTTAGCTATAAAATACAAGCAAATTTATAAAGGATTATGATGATATTTAGGCATTTTAGCTATACAATACTATCAAAATTTATATAGGATTATGATGATATATATATTTGATTTTTATATGATTTACTTATACTAAGGTATCTCATAGTATTTTAAAGGCACTTTTGAATAGATACAGGAGAGAGGTAGATACAGGAGAGAGGTAGTTGCGGGTTAGGGGCTAGGGATTAGGGCCATTATTTAGGGTTTACGGATTTAGAGAGAGAGAGACTACTTTTGACATGCAATCGTAAACCCTAAATAATGCCCCTAAACCCTAAACCCAAGTAACCCTAAATAATTCTTCCAAATACCTAACCCTAACCCCTAAACCATAAACCCTAAATAATTCCCCTAAGCCCTAAACCCTAAACCTGAGAAAGGGAGTCCTAGTTTTCTTATTTCCATTTGTTTCATCGATAAGGGAGAGGGAAAGATAGAGGGGAGAGATAGGATATATAGGAATGATAGAGGAATGACTGGGATGCATGATTAAACCTAACCCCTAACCCCTAACCCCTATTTCCTAACTCCTAAACCCTAAACTTGAGAAACCATAAACCCCTAAATCCTAAACACTAAACCCAAGATACCCTAAATGTCTATCGAGCTCTATCTCCCTATCTCACTATCTCCCCATCACTAGCATTCCTCTACCTCTCAATCTCTCTCCCTATGCTTTAGCCATGTCCCTCACTCTATATCTCCCTATTGGTCCTCTCTCTCTAAATAGTAAACCCTAAACCTCTAAACCTTAACCCCTAAACCCTAAACATGAGCAACCCTAAACTCTATCTCCTATCTCTCCCTTATCTCCCTATCTCTATTGTCCTTCTACCTCTCAATCCTTCTCCCTATTTCTCTAGACATATCACTCACTCTCTATCTCCCTATCTCTCCCCTTTGTCACCTCTATCTCTCCCTATCTGTCTCCTCTCTCTTTCTATCTAGCTATCTCCAAAACTTAGAAAACCTAAATCCAGGTACACCCTAAATCCAATCAACTCTAAACCTATATCTCCCTATCTCTCCCCTATCTCCCTATCTCTATCATCCCTCTACCTCTCTTGATCTCTCTCCCTGTGTCCCTGGCCATGTGCCTCACTCTCTATCTCCTTATCTCTCTCCTCCATCTCCTCTCTCTATCTCCCTATAATTCCTCTCTCTATAAACCCTAAATCCAAAACCCTAAACCTCTAAACCTAACCCCTAAACAATTTAAATCCTAAACCCTAAATAATGCCCCTAAACCCTAACCCCTGAGCCCTAAACCTGAGAAACCCTAAACCCCTAAACCTTAAACCCCAAACCCCTAAACCCTAAACCCAAGTAACCCTAAACCACTATCTACCTATCTCTCCCCTATCTCCCTACCACCTGTGTCCCTCTACCTCTCAATCTCTCTCGCTATGTCTCTAGCCATGTCCCTCACTCTCTATCTCCCTATCCCTCCCCTCAGACTCCTCTATATCTCCCTATCATTCCTCTCTCTCTATAACCCTTAATCCAAAACCCTAAACCTCTAAACCTAACCCCTAACCCCTAAACAGTAAATCCTAAACCCTAAATTATAATGCCCCTAAACCCTAACCCCTAACCCCTAAACCTGAGAAACCCTAAACCCAAGTAACCATAAACCACTATCTCCCTATCTCTCCCCTATCTACCTATCACCTTTGTCCCTCTACCTCTCAATCTCTCTCACTCACTCTCTATCTCCTTATCTCTCCCCTTTGTCACCTCTATCTCTCCCTATCTGTCTCCTCTCTCTTTCTATCTAGCTATCTCCAAAACTGAGAAACCATAAACCCAGGTACACCCTAAATCCAATCAACTCTAAAGCTATATCTCCCTATCTCTCCCCTATCTCCCTATCTCTATCATCCCTTTACCTCTCTTGATCTCTCTCCCTATGTCCCTGGCCATGTGCCTCACTCTCTATCTCCTTATCTCTCTCCTCGGTCTCCTCTCTATATCTCCCTATCATTCCTCTCACTCTATAAACCCTAAATCCAAAACCCTAAACCTCTAAACGTAACCCCTAAACAATTTAAATCCTAAACCCTAAATAATGCCCCTAAACCCTAACCCTTAACCCCTAAACCTGAGAATTCCTAATCCCCTAAACTGTAAACCCCAAACCCCTAAACCCTAAACCCAAGTAACCATAAACCACTATCTCCCTATCTCTCCCCTATCTCCCTATCACCTTTGTCCCTCTACCTCTCAATCTCTCTCTCTATGTCTCTTGCCATGTCCCTCACTCTTTATCTCCCTATCTCTCCCCTCAGACTCCTCTATATCTCCCTATTGGTCTGATGCAGAGCACATAGTGGAAGATCTCAAAACACGGTGAAATACCCATCAAAACCCATAGTTCAAATAGATTAAAGCTTAATCAGCTTTAAGAAACCTTGTCAAAGTCCCAAATAACATCAAATCATATACATTCTTCCTATCGGCAAGATAAACACTATCGGCCAACTCAAAAATTCTTATACTGATGCTCTGATCACTCCACTTTTGACGAGCCTTTGAACCTTTCGTTGTGACATATATCCATTAGCCCAACTTTAAACTAGTCTTCCGATCTCCCATACCACCCATTTCTCACTCCACAACCTGTATTAACACATGATTAAACCTAACCCCTAACCCCTAAACCCTAAACTTGAGAAACCATAAACCCCTAAATCCTAAACACTAAACCCAAGAAACCCTAAACCTCTATCTCTCTATCTCCCTATCTCACTATCTCCCCATCACTATCATTCCTCTACCTCTCAATCTCTCTCCCTATGCTTTGGCCATGTCCCTCACTCTATATCTCCCTAATTGTCCCCTCTCTAAACACTAAACCCTAAACCTCTAAACCTTAACCCCTAAACCATAAACCCTAAACCCTAAATAATGCCCCTAAACCTTAACCCCGAACCCCTAAACCCTAAACCCTAAACGTGAGCAACCCTAAACCCTATCTCCTATCTCTCCCTTATCTCCATATCTCTATCATCAAGCTCTACCTCTCAATCCTTCTCCTTATTTCTCTGGACATCTCGCTCACTCTCTATCTCCTTATCTCTCCCCTTTGTCACCTCCATCTCTCCCTATCTGTCTCCTCTCTCTTTCTATCTAGCTATCTACAAAATTGAGAAACCCTAAACCCAGGTACACCCTAAATCCAATCAACTCTAAACCTATATCTCCCTATCTCTCCCCTATCTCCCTATCTCTATCATCCCTCTACCTCTCTTGATCTCTCTCCCTATGTCCCTGGCCATGTGCCTCACTCTCTATCTCCTTATCTCTCTCCTCAATCTCCTCTCTCTATCTCCCTATCATTCCTCTCTCTCTATAAACCCTAAATCTCTAAACGTAACCCCTAAACAATTTAAATCCTAAACCCTAAATAATGCCCCTAAACCCTAACCCATAACCCCTAAACTTGAGAAACCCTAAACCCCTAAACCCTAAACCCAAGTAACCCTAAACCACTATCTCCTTATCTCTCCCCTATTTCCCTACCACCTTTGTCCCTCTACCTCTCAATCTCTCTCCCTATGTCTCTGGCCATGTCCCTCACTCTTTTTCTCCCTATCTCTCCCCTCAGGCTCCTCTATATCTCCCTATCATTCCTCTCTCTCTCTATAAACCCTAAATCCAAAACCCTAAACCTCTAAACCTAACTCCTAACCCCTAAACAATAAATTCTAAACCCTAAATTATAATGCCCCTAAACCCTAACCCCTAAACCTGAGAAACCCTAAACCCCAAACCCCTAAACCCTAAACCCGAGTAACCATAAACCACTATCTCCCTATCTCTCCCCTATCTCCATATCACCTTTGTCCCTCTACCTCTCAATCTCTCTCGCTATGTCTCTTGCCATGTCCCTCACTCTTTATCTCCCTATTGGTCCTTTATCCCTCTCTAAACCCTAAACCCTAGACCTCTAAACCTTAACCCCTAACCCCAAGACCCTAAACCCTAAACCCTAAATAATGCCCCTAAACCCAAGCAACCCTAAACCTCTATCTCCCTATCTCTAACATCCCTCTACCTCTCAATGTCTCTCTCTCTATGTCTTTAGACATGCCTCTCACTCTCTATCTCCCTATCTCTCCCCTCTATCTCCTCTATCTCTCCCAAACTCTTTTAGTCCCCTCTCTCTATCTCTCTTTAAACTGTAAACCCTAAACCCCTAAACCTGAGCAACCCTAAACCTCTAAACCCTAAATAATTCCCCTAACCAACCTCTAAACCACTTCTCTATATAGGTGCAACTAATACCACTTTTTCATTGTTCAACTTGATGTTCATCTTGTTGGTTCTATATCATTTAATGTTCCACATCGAGCTCTTTACCTCAGTCATCCGGTTGTTCTTTATCTTGCTCTTTATTCTCATCAACTAGATGTTCCTCTATTTCCTGATCTTTTCCAAGATCTAAATACACTTCCTATTGTTCTTCTTGATGCTGGTCATAAGGATGTGTCACTTCACCTTGTTGCTTTTTAAAATAACCAAGAAGAGGCAACAAGAGGCAACAAATTGTTACTTTTCTTAGGCAAATTTAAGTTTTCTAATTACTACTGAAATCTTTTTAAAATAATGTAAAGAACATGCGAAGCTTCAAGGAATCTTTTTATGGCACCTGTGCTAGATTTTGTCCTCAAGGATCCAACATTTTGGTATCCTCCTTTGTAGAAATTAGAACATCCTCTTGATGACAATGGGAAGAATAAGGATGCCTTGAGAACTTGGAGATTTTATGGAGAGTGTAAGAACCTTCAAATCCTTAAAATTGAAATGGAAAAGGCTCACAAAGTTAGGACTATAAAAGTATAATAATTATTGTGGGGGTTGTAATGAAAATATGGCTTAACTCTTTTGAGGTGACTCACTATCCATGATGTGTTGGGATCAATGGAAAATGGAATAAGAGATATTAACAAGAATTTGACATAAATGGAAGAAATGGATAGTCTCCCCTAAAAATGATGGCGAGAGATGTATTAATAGTAAAAGAAGCAACATGAATGGTGGGGTTGGTTGGGAGTGGACTAAAGAATTGATTGAGAGATTATAGAAGACTAATTAGGAGTGGACTAAATAATTGATTGAGAGATTATAGAAGACTTATTGGGAGTGGACTAAAGAATTGATTGAGAGTCAAGAGGATAGGAGAATTAGTTAGGGGAAGTAATGGTTCAATCAGGGGTGGAGAGAACCCTCAATCACAAGAATAAATGATGCCAAAATGGTTGGAACTAAAAGAAATCATGCATTCCAAAAGATGACAAGGTTGCCCCTTTCATATGATACAGTCTTTCTAAAATTTAGATTGTATTTTATAGCTAAAATGCCTAAATAGTTGTTGCAAGTATGAGGTAAACCAGTGTTGTCATTGATGTCAACATACTCATATTGTTTTGACAAGAAGGATTCAATGAGCAGTGTGCTGAGGATATTGAGAAAATTAGCCTCAGTCAGAACAGTAAGGAACAGTGATGAGAAGAAGGCAAATGTACTGTATAGGATGCGAACCGGAGGATGTGGATTAAAGGGTTTGTAGATATGAGTCTTGAGATGCTTCAGTTAAGATTTTTGAGGTCCGCATGAAGATCTGAAGGAGTTGTGGCTGTCAGTGTAGAATCGGTTCCGGCAAGTATTCAGAGGTGACAGAGGATCACAAAAAGGTCCGGTGAGGTCCGAAACTATATAATCCTAATCTACGGATTGGAAGGAGTCTTTGGGATGTCCTTGTGATGTGCCATCTCGAGTTGTGTATGATTTGGAGGTCCGGAAGTACCTCTTGCACTATGACAGTGGTGACAGACAGTGTTCTTGAAGTTCCGGATAAGGAGGATAAGAGATTTCAGTAAGTAAAGGAAATGCGGACGTACCTGGTCATTCAGGCAGGCTTGTGAAGGTTCTTGGATCATGTTGAGGTTGTGTTGTTGGTCCGCATTGACAGTAGAGCCTGGAATTGAAGATATTCTTCCGGATGAAGTTTTTGCTCTGTTTAGCCGACCGGATGAGTTTTTCATCCTGCGAATATTCTTATGGTGGCCGACCGGATGTGTTATTCATCTTGCGGATATTCTTATGGTTGATTGCCAACTTAGATGATTGTTCCTAAGTCGATGTCTTGTATAAATAAAGGTTTGTGAGTTCATTTTGTAGAGTGACTTGTGCGGAAAAAGGTGGAGTAGTGAAGAGAAGTGCAGAAGGCAGAGCAGATGTTTCTGGGCTTAATGGAACTGATCCGGACATGGTAAAGATGTCATTCTCTAGTTCAAGACTGTGATTCTTATCACTTTGTAGACAATGTGTCTCCTTGTAGGCAGTGGGCCTCTTTGTGAGCAGTGTGCTCAGGCAGTAAGCCCTAATTGGCAAGTGCCATTTTGTAATTCCTTATTCTTCTAACAGAGAATAATCTTTGGGTTAATCACCCCATGGTTTTCTCCCTCAACCGGGTTTCCACGTCAAAATACTGTCATGTGTTTCTCATTTCATGATAATGTTTGTTTGTTTGATTCAATACTGCTTTGATTGATAAGAAGGTTCAAAAGAAGAAATAATTAGGATAACTGATTCACCCCCCCCTCTCAGTTATCAACAATTGGTATCAGAGCAAGGTTCCTCTGAAAGAAGCTTAACCGCTTGAGGAGATCTAGGATGTCGTCATACAAAAAGGATAGTCCGAAGTTCGATGGAACCAATTTTACTCTCTGGAAGGGTCAGATGAAATGTCACCTGGAATGTATGGGAAAAGCATACTTGGCCATGATTTCAAAACCATATGTACCTCCACAAGGTGGTCCGACAACTCTGAATGAAATCACAGAAGCTGAAAACAATCTACGGACCAAGGAAGCTCTTCTAAGAGCATTGAATGACTCAGATCTCTCAAATGTTATTGACCTACCAACTGCATATGAGATCCTGACTAAACTGGAACTTCTGTATGAAGGAGATGAGTTTGTCAAGAGTGCAAGGTTGCAAAGTCTGAAAGGGAAATTCGAAAGATTGAAGATGAGAGATGATGAAAACATCACTACTTTTATGCCAAGAGTGAATGAACTAGTGTGTGGAATTAGAAATGCTGGTGGAACTCTGGATGAAAATGAGATCATTTGCAAAATCCTTAGATCCCTTCCTGCTGCCTACAAAATCAAGGTTGCTGCAATTGATGAATTCAGAGCCCACACAACTGTCACAAGAGAACAATTGGCTGGCAAGCTAGTTACATTTGAAATGACCGAGTTTGGAGATGATCTTCCCAAGACTGAATCTGCTTTCAAAGCCAGTGCCTATGTGAAAGGCAAATAGAGAGTTGATCCAGGAGAAAACTCTTCAAGGAAGATGACATGGTATGATCAAGCAAGAAGAGACATGGAAGAAGAAGAAGCAGAAACAGCTCAACTTGAAGCCCTCATTGCAAAAAGACTACCAAGAGGATCCAGTAAGTATGAAGGAAAACTACCCTTTAAGTGCTTCAACTGCAATAAGATTGGTCATTTTGCTTCAAGATGTCCAGAAAGATCTGCAAGGTCTAATACTAACAGACAAAGGTTTCAAAAGAACTGCTATTATGTTCATGAAGAAGATGACAATGAAGGAGTAACAGATGATGAATCAGAACTAGGAAGCAAATCTGGAAATGAGTGGGTGTTTATTGCCATCAAGGAAGAAGATTCAATACTCTCTGAATCTGTCAATCACAAAGTTGTGGAAAAAGCTTTGGCTGCTCAAGTGGAAGAAAAGGATGATTGGGTTATTGACAGTGGATGTTCTCACCATATGACTGGTGACAAGAATAAGTTCTTGAATTTGGAAAGGTATGAAGGAGGAATGGTAAAGTTTGGTGACAATTCTGCTGGCAGAATCAGAGGCAGGGGAACTATTTCCTTTGATGGAAAGAGAAAAACAGGTAATGTACTATATGTTGAAGGATTGAAGCACAATCTTCTCAGTGTTGGTCAGTTAGTAGACAAAGGCTATGATCTTCGGTTTAAGAATGGAAAATGCAGAATCTTTACAAGCTCCAGAACTGAAATTGCATCCGATACTTAGACAAAAGGTAATATCTTTCATCTGGTTGGTTCAAATAAAAGTTGTTTGTTTGTTCAAATTGATCAGAGTTGGTTATGGCATAGAAGAATGTGTCATGTAAATTTTGATAACATCATCAAGATAAGCAATACTCAGGCTGTAAGAGATCTTCCAAAATTGATGAAACCTACAAATAGTTTGTGCAAAGAATGTCAGCTAGGTAAACAGAGCAGAGTCTCTTTCAAAAGCAAAGATCAGTCCTCTACCAGATTGTTGGAATTAGTACATATTGATCTCTGTGGTCTGACAAGAATCAAGAGTCTGCAAGGTGATAGATATTTCATGTTGTTAATTGATGACCATTCCCGAATGATGTGGGTTACCTTCCTAAAAGAAAAATCAGAAACATTTGAGAAGTTCAAAATCTTCAAAGCTTTGGTAGAGAATCAAACCGGATTGAAACTAAAGTGTCTAATGTCTGATAGAGGTGGTGAATTTACATCTGGAGAGTTCATTGACTATTGTGAGAAGCAGGGTATAAGGAGACAATTGTCTGCTCCTAGGACTCCACAGTAGAATGGAGTAGTTGAAAGAAAGAACCGGACCATCCAGGAAGCTGCCAGGACAATGATGTTGGAAGCAAATGTTCCTCAGATGTTCTGGAAAGAAGCTATCAGCACTGCAGTCTACACTCTAAATCAAGTTCAAATCAAAAACAATACCGGTAAGACCCCCTACGAACTCTGGTTTGGCATCACTCCCACTGTGAAATATTTCAGAGTATTTGGTAGCAAGTGTTATATCAAAAGAGATGAAGATCTAGGAAAGTTTGATGCTAGAAGTGATGAAGGAATTTTCTTGGGTTACTCCACTCAAAGCAAAGCATACCGGTGTTACAATAAGAGACTGAGGAAGATGATAGAAAGCACTAATGTGAAAGTTGATGAAGGAATTGAGAAGCCCTCAAGATTTTATGAATTTGATGAAGATGACCAAGACAGTGTTCAAGGAACTCAATCCTCTCCGGTAAGACAGAGTCAGCCTGATCCGGTAAATCAGGAAGAAGAGATAGGTTTGAATGAGCCTGATCAAGAAGCAGCAGTGCAGGATACTCCCAAAATTCCAAGGTATGTAACACTAAACCACTCTGAAGATCAGATCATAGGTGACAGAAGCAAAGGTGTGCAAACTAGAAGGAATGTTGCTCAAAATCAGGATGAATGTTGTCTGATTTCAAAGATTGAACCTAAAACAGTAAATGAAGCCTGCAATGATGAAAACTGGACTAAAGCAATGAAAGATGAATTAATGCAAATTGAGAAAAATCATACTTGGGATCTTGTTCCTAGACCTAGAGACAGGAATGTGATTGGAACCAAATGGGTCTTCCGGAACAAATTAAATGAAGCTGGTAAAGTAATCAGAAACAAAGCTAGATTGGTCTGCAAAGGCTACTCCCAAATAGAAGGAATTGATTATGAAGAGACCTTTGCTCCCGTGGCAAGAATTGAAGCAGTCAGATTATTTCTTGCATTTGCTGCCTTCAAAGACTTCAAGGTATATCAGATGGATGTCAAGTCTGCCTTCCTAAATGGTGATCTGGAAGAAGAAGTTTACATTGAACAACCGGATGGATTTCAATTATCTGACAATGATGATATGGTCTGTAAGTTAAAGAAAGCATTGTATAGATTAAAACAAGCTCCAAGAGCATGGTATGAAAGGTTGGATAAGCATCTTGTGCAGATTAGATTCAGCAAAGGTATTGCTGACAGTAACTTATATTTCAAAATTGATCATGAAAATATTTTGATTGTTGAAGTGTTTGTAGATGATATCATTTTTGGAGGAAGAGATAGTATGTGCAAAACTTTTGCAAATCAGATGAAATGTGAGTTTGAAATGTCTATGCTTGGTGAAATGAATTTCTTCTTGGGTCTACAAATTACTCAAACAAAGAAAGGAATCTTCATTTCTCAGACCAAATATGTGAAAGAATTGTTAAGGAAATTTGGTATGGAAGATTCAAAACCAATGAACACTCCCATGGCAACTGGATGTAAGTTGAGCAAAGATGATGACTCCCCAAAGGCAGATCAGACAATGTATAGATCAATGATTGGTGGATTGTTGTATCTCACTCAGACCAGACCAGATATAATGCAAGCTGTTGGTCTTGTGGCAAGATTCCAGGCTGATCCTAGAGAATCTCATGTTATGGCAATCAAAAGAATTTTTAGGTACTTGAAAGGAACAGTTGAGTATGGTCTATGGTACCCTAGAGATCTGGATTTCTCTATTCATGCTTACACAGATGCAGATTGGGCAGGAGATGTAGATGATCGAAAGAGCACCAGTGGTGGAGCATTCTTTTTGGGGAAGAGATTGGTTTCTTGGCTAAGCAAGAAACAAGATGCAATATCTCTGTCTACAACTGAAGCAGAATACATTGCAGCAGCAAGTAGTTGCACTCAAATCCTATGGATGAAGTAGATGCTAAGAGATATTAAAATTGAATATGCGGAGCCTATCACAATTTTCTGTGATAATTCAAGTGCAATTAATATTTCCAAGAATCCAATATTACACTCTAAGACTAAGCACATATCTATCAAGTTTCATTTCTTGAGAAAACAAGTGAACAAGGAAGAAGTCAGGTTGGAGTATGTTCCCTCCAAGGATCAGATTGCAGATATCTTTACTAAACCTCTTCCCAAGGACTCTTTTGAATATCTCCAGGAGAAGTTAGGGGTCATGGCCCCTCCGGTGATAAACTAGGATGCACTGATGTGCATCAGTTCGGTGGATATCACAGTCATATCTTGTGATCTGGATTGATGATGGGGAGCTGCTACTAAGGGGGAGTAGCTGGTATGATTCTGATGTGTTAAAATTGCAAGTATGAGCCCTTTGCCATTGATGTCAAAGGGGGAGAGAAGACATGTGAAAAGCAAGTAGCTGATGATCAAAAGGGGAGCAGTAAATGAGGAGAAGACATGTTGCTGATAGGGGGAGAAGTGATAGAAAGGAGAAGTTTCTTGTCTTGATGGTTTTTCACATCATATGTTGCCATCAATGACAAAGGGGGAGATTGTTGCAAGTATGAGGTAAACCAGTGTTGTCATTGATGTCAACATACTCATATTGTTTTGACAAGAAGGATTCAATGAGCAGTGTGCTGAGGATATTGAGAAAATTAGCCTCAGTTAGAACAGTAAGGAACAGTGATGAGAAGAAAGCAAATGTACTGTATAGGATGCGAACCGGAGGATGCGGATTAAAGGGCTTGTAGATATGAGTCTTGAGATGCTTCAGTTAAGATTTCCAAGGTCTGCATGAAGATCTAAAGGAGTTGTGGCTGTCGGTGTAGAATCGGTTCCGGCAAGTATTCAGAGGTGACAGAGGATCACAAAAAGGTCCGGTGAGGTCTGAAACTGTATAATCCTAATCTGTGGATTGGAAGGAGTCTTTGGGATGTCCTTGTGATGTGCCATCTCGAGTTGTGTATGATTTGGAGGTCCAGAAGTACCTCTTGCACTATGACAGTGGCGACAGACAGTGTTCTTGAAGTTTCGGATAAGGAGGATAAGAGATTTCAGTAAGTAAAGGAAATGCGGATGTACCTGGTCATTCAGGCAGGCTTGTGAAGGTTCTTGGATCATGTTGAGGTTGTGTTGTTGGTCCGCATTGACAGTAGAGCCCAGAATTGAAGATATTCTTCCGGATGAAGTTTTTTCTCTGTTTAGCCGACTGGATGAGTTGTTCATCCTGCGAATATTCTTATGGTGGTCGACCGGATGTGTTATTCATCTTGCGGATATTCTTATGTTTGATTGCCGACTTAGATGATTGTTCCTAAGTCGATGTCTTGTATAAATAAAGGTTTGTGAGTTCATTTTGTAGAGTGACTTGTGCGGAAAAAGGTGGAGTAGTGAAGAGAAGTTCAGAAGGCAGAGCAGATGTTTCTGGGCTTAATGGAACTAATCCAGACATGGTAAAGATGTCATTCTCCAGTTCAAGACTGTGATTATTATCACTTTGTAGATAGTGTGTCTCCTTGTAGGCAGTGGGCCTCTTTGTGAGCAGTGTGCTCGGGCAGTAAGCCCTAATTGGCAAGTGCCATTTTGTAATTCCTTATTCTTCTAACAGAGAATAATCTTTGGGTTAATCACCCCGTGGTTTTCTCCCTCAACCAGGTTTCCACGTCAAAATACTGTGTCATGTGTTTCTCATTTCATGATAATGTTTGTTTGTTTGATTCAATACTGCTTTGATTGATAAGAAGGTTCAAAAGAAGAAATAATTAGGATAACTGATTCACCCCCCCCTCTCAGTTATCAACAATAGTAAAATGCTAAAAATGCTAAAATAATAAAATAAAAAACAATGAAAACAATAGAGAAAAAGAAAACGGATATCTGTTTTGATAACGGATATCCGTTTTGATAACAGATATCCGTTTTGGTTTGGTATCCAAACCAAAACAGATATCCGTTTCAAAGTCAAACTTTGCCAAGTCACGAATTTGGCTAAGTAAAAATGCGACTTTTTTCCTATTGCCACTGTTTGGCCCACGATGATCCTGCACATACCCAAAATATGCAACTTAGAAACATCCTGCCCTTTCTAAAAAAATGAGAAATGCAAAACTGAAATACATGAGTGTGTCATGAATATCAAGATCATCAGCTGTAAAGCCATTTTATTACATTTAAACACCTTTATCACTACCCCAGCGAATTTCAACTTCAAACTTATATCTGCAAATGCTGGAGAAAAACAAAGACTGATTTCGAATCGTGAAACACCCCCTATTAGTTGCCAATGTTCAAGCCAAAATCGAAAGATTAAAAATCAAGAAATTAAATATCCTCTCCTAACCTTTCACATTCTCTCTGCATAAACAATTCATATCAAAAATTCATTGATAATCTTCTTTCATTTCTTTTCATCTTCATGAAAAATCATTTCCAAACAATATAGGATAATTATAAAATTAAATCCCATTCAAAACTTTTCATATTCTCTTTTAATCTACAAGAAACAAAATGAAAAGACTCTCCAAGAAAAATCATTTGAAGCTTCCCAAAAAAAATCCACCTGCAAAATCTTTTCATATTCCTTCAATAATTTATTCTCCTTCTCTGCAAATAAAGTCGTCAACAAGAAAAATATATCTCTGGCAAAAAATAAATCTTCTTTGTCTTAAAAAAAACTCCTCAAAAATATTTTCCAAGAAAAACATTTTAGACTTTTCATCTGTAAGATGCCTTCAATCAATCTGCAAAAAAATATCTCTTAATCTGTCTTGAAAATTTTCTTCAATATCTCCAAACTTCTCAAAAAAAATCACCTTCACTGATTCCAATATCACCATTAAAAAAAAATCTCTTCATAAAGATTTTTCTCATTTAGAAAAAGCAATAAAAAATCTCCTTATAAAAACTCCTTAAATTTATGTCATAAGGGACTGACCAAAAGAAATTTAAAAAGAAAGTTACTAAGTTTAAAAAGGAAACCATTTATCTTTTTTTTCGGGCTTCAAAAAGGTTCCTAAGAAATATTCGATGACATTTAAAAAACAAACCAAACTCTTCAAAAAAACATTCTAATGATTTCATTTAAATAAATTTTTCTCCCCTTTCGAAGCTTCACTAGGATGTATAAAGAATATAAAGTTCACTTTAAACAAATCGATGGCTCCACTAAGTTCTATGTATTTTGAACTTTCTTTATATTTTCCACTCAAGCTTTTTAAGAGATGACCAATGCAGGTGAAGGGGCCGGTTTTTCTAACATGCATACCTCCCTTTGACAGGTCACATTAAGTGACAGACCTGTGATATCAGGTCAACTTCTCAATACAACAAAAGTGCAATAGTGAGAGAGCTATGTTAGAAAATAAATGATTTTAAACCTTATTCATAAACCTTTGACCACATTAATATATGTGATTTATCAAAAGCACTTCTTGATCACCCAATCACATATGATCATGATCTCCTAAACATACATACATCTTGAAGTATTCTTAGCATGATATGAAAGGTCATCAACTGAAACACCATCAACCAAACATCTTCATGTGAAATATTTGATAACCCTTTCCTTTGAATCATGATCATGATATAAACAAGAACCATCATCTGAATACATCATTGAACATTCTGAACCACCAAGACTACCATCAAAATAAAGTAATCAACTGTTACAATCTTGAAGCATATTAACAACAATATATCAGTAACAACCTTGCCTTGAAGCACTCCTAACAACATAGATGAGCACATTCTGGAAAGACCATATTTCCCTTGTGCATTAACATACTTAAACCATGACCAACTGAAAAAGAAAACAACTCCTTTCTCATCTGCAATGAAGTGAACATCACCATGCCATCATGTGAACTCCTCTTAATCAACTAAGATCTTCTTTGAGGTCTTCTTGAACAACATCCTCATACTGATCTAAACAAGAAGACACTTTTTCCATCAATACTACATTACACCAAACTAACTCCGCATCTCTATGAACTGACCAAGCAATGAACAACTATCTCCTCTTGATGTCCTACAACAACTATGGCAAGTTTGCAACATCAACTGAACACACTTTTGACATCAATGACAACTTGTCACCATCAATGGGTATAGTAAAGAGGCCTGAAAAGGTGAATTATCAGGTCCTTAAGCAAATGATGTGTTTTACTTTAATATATTAAGGTTTACTTTTGGTGATGGGTCTCTTATTCAAAAGGGTTTCCCCAAGTATATATATGTCATCTTATCTTCTCTATCTCCTTCACTTATTCTTATATGTTTAATTAAGGTTACATGTGTTTTAGATCAACAAATTTTATTACTTTCCATTGCTTCTAATTGAGGAATGAGCATTGTAAAACCAATATTTGGTATCAAAGATTTGTTTCAATTGATCCTATGAAGGAAGGGATACATTTCTTATGTTGCTTTTTATTTTTGTTGTGGGATAATTTATGTGGATTTGAAATAACATTTGAAAATCAAAAGTCATGGGCAACACCTTGACAATTGAGACTGAGAAGTCTAGTAGGAAAAACTTTGAGTTGTAGAAATTGAAGGTTGAAGGTTGAAGGTCTTTTAGTGGAGACAGATTAGTGGATCATAATGATTGTTGCACTCAACTTTTTACCATTAGAAATAGATCAAGATGAATAGGACAAGTTGGATGGAGAAGATAGATCTACTATTAGGTTGTGTCTTTCTAATTTAGTCTTGATGAATGTTTTAGTTTAAAACATTGCTAAGACTTTATGAGCTTAAATTATTGCATTGTATCAAACTAAGTGTTGTGAATAAGTTATTTTGAAAATAAATTTGTATTCTTTAAGATACATGAAGGAGACTTTGTAACCAAACATTTAAATTATTTTCATCTAGTAGTGAATCAATTGGAATCCATATATGTAAAAATGGAAGAAGAGGAAAAATGTGTCGCTTTGATTTGTTCATTATAGTATGCCATCTTTCTATTTTGAAGCCTATCTATCTAAAGGGGATCAATAATCTTTCTTTGTTTTCTAGAAATGGGGGTGCAGAATTTGCTTTGCATCATTTGGGTATACCACTCAAATGTGTTGTATCTACAAAAATTTGTAAAGAAAACAATCTTATCCTCAAAACTTGGGTGGAAAAATGCATAAAAAGAGTAAATTGATCGAGGTGAAAGATGTGCATAATTTGACAAAAGGAAGACTTGATGAAATGATTAATTTAATCAAAGGTTTTGATATGATAATAAGTGGAAGCCCCTATAATAATATGACAAGCAACAACAGGAACACAAGGGATGGGCCAGAGGGAAAACATTCCACTATTTCATATGAATTTTCATGAATTACATGAATTATGTAATACATGCAATGCATTCAAGTGTAACTTGATAGAATAATGAAACCTTCATTTTGTACTAATTTGGAATTCAATAGATTATAAGTTCATTATTTTTCATATCCAAGTTCCCATCCAAATTGAAGAGTCTACTAAAAAAGTATTGAAAATTATGGACATTATTATTATTTTGATTCTATGTAGCAAATTTCTTTGCACAATCAACATTGGACTAATTGCAAGTATGTATGTTGCTAATTATAGACTCGTATGAACATTATTTTGCTTATACGGAGAAAATTTATTTGCACAATCAACATGGGATTAATTTTAGGCTTGGATGTTGCCAATTACAATCCTGGGGTTATTATTTTGATTAGTCATGCTAACCATGGTTTCTATCTCTTTGTCTTCCACTTTATCTATCCATTTCTCTATCTCCCCATCTTTCTTCCTCTATCTCTCATCTCTCTCATTCTCTCTCTTCTTTCTTATTTCTTACCACCTCTCTCTATCTCTCTCCATCTCTATCTTACCTTTTTTCTTCCTCTATCTCTCCTCTCTCTTACTCTCACTCTCTCTTGATCTCTCTATTTCTCTTTATATATCACTCTATCTCCCCTTTTCTCTTTCTCTCCTCCTCTCTCTCTCTCACCATCTCTCTTGATTTCTCTCCCCCTCTTTATCTCTCTATATCTATACCTCTTTTTGTGTCCCTCTCTATCTAATTCTATGTCTCCTCTTTCTTTCTTTCTATCTTTATAAATGTCCCTTTGTCTCCTCTTTCTTTCCTTCTATCTTTATATATGTCTCTCTCACACTATCTCTTGATCTCTATTCTTTCGTCTTTCTTACCCTCTCTCTATTTTTATATATACATGTCTCTATCTCCCATTCTCTCTTTCTCTCTTCTTTTCTCTGTGTCAACTCTACATCTCTCTATGTCCCTCTCTATATAATTATATATCTCCTCTCTTTATTTCTATCTTTATATATGTCTCTCTATCTTTATACATGTCTCTCTGTCTCCCCTTCTCTCTCTCTCTTCTTTCTCTATCTATCTCTTACCATCTCCCTTTCTTTCTCTCTCCCTCTTTATCTCTATCTATCCATTTCTCTTTATCTCTCTTAGTAATATCTTGAATGAAATATTATTTGATATATGATCAAATTTAATTCACTTCACAAAATTTCAACAGTTAATTCCACAAAAAAAAACTCAAATAGTCTCAAAATTGGATATTATTATTGCTCTAAAAGAATTATGTGTGCAAAAGTTATGGATATGAGAGATACTTTAATGTATAACAAATATGCCTGGTATCTACCATATAGGAGCACAATGTGCATTTGATCTTAATACTAATATGATTTTGTGATGGTAGAAATGGGATGTTGTTTTGTACTAAGATGAAATGTTCATAGTTTTTAGCATGCTTAATTCTATTTTATTGGTGTCTCAACAAATTGTATTAGAAGAAGTAAAAGTAAATTACAAGCAAGCAATATAAAAGTAAATTTCAAGCACATAGATTACAAATTAGTGATATAAAAGTAAATTTCAAGCAAGCAATGGCTATGAAAGTAGATCCAACTGGTTCTTTTGAAGAGAAGGTGCATCTTTATTGCATATGTCACATTTTATTTTCCTTTGTTTTATTATTTTTAAATTCATGCATCATATATTACATGTACAAGAACAAAAGAGTTACATATGTGTGCCATATTTAAGAAGCCCTATCTACAAAATGGAAAGAAGGGCCAACACATTTGCTCTTTTGAAATTTAATATATGTAATGGGTTAGCCAAAGAGGTCTTAAAGATCAATTCTTAGATACTTAATCAAATGACATGTTGTATTCAATGTATCTCCCCATGAACAATCTCACCTTTTTCAATTGTTTATACATATATCTCTCCATCTCCCCTTCTCCCCTTCTCTCTTCTTTCTCTGTATCTCTCTTACCATCTCTCTTTCTGTCTCTCTCCCTATTTATCTCTCTATATCTCTATCTCTCTTTTTCTTCATCTTTATATTTCTATCTCTCCCTATCTGTTTGTATCCCTCTCTATCTATTTGGTCCAAATATGATTCAAAGGATGATTATCTTGTGCAAGGAAGCAAGGTATGCGGAACACACTTCCTACGCTAATCTAATGAGAAAAGTAGAGTGCAAATTATTTTAAATACTTACAATTACAGTGATGTTAACACAACACAGATATTACATCAATACATATACACATAGAATGAAACAAAAGAAAGAGAAATAAGATATAATGTGGTGAAAACCCTTTCGGGAGAAAAACCCCATCCTCCAAAACCTGTACAATGTATCGTCAAAACTGAATATGGTTTATAATAAACTTGCAATGAAAGCTCTTACGAGTTGTCGACACTCATATCTAGAGATATTCTGATAGCATAATAGTACATGTAGATCACATAATACATCTCCTCCTCAAAACTACCTGTTTATAAATAAAATACAAGGCAAAAATGGCTCTATCTTGGGATGGGCATCCAACATGGCCTCATGGCCCAAAACCCATGCCTATGGACATGTGTCCAATACTATAGGATGCTCAGGACACTTGTCAAGTCACCCCATCCCAAAGAGGTTTCCTATTCCCAAGTTGGGCAATGATAGATAATCTTACAACACTTACTACCGTAAAGAATCCGTCATAGCTGTCATATCTTACAGCTGTAACAGAATCTATCATAAATAGGCTATAGATAGCATATTCTCTTACAACATACCATAACCCTCCTTGGCACACCCAAAGATGCCTTTTTCAAAGATGCTCTTTGACACATGTCTTCACCTATCATAGAATCTTCCATTTTTTACTCTTACATGTCATAGGAATATGTCATAACCGTTTTGGTCAATATTCCCTTACACACTATCCAAGATGCCAACACATGGAAATATATTCCTACAACTCCATGGGATGCCTATCTCCTCATGTGAGGACAAAATTACAACTTGTCATCTTCCAGGTAGGATGACACATCACCATGACAACTCCCACAAAATAACAACATAGGATTTGCATCCTAATTACACATTAGGCAATAAATAAATAAATACAATGTAATAATATAAGGAATTTACCAAGGTTGAGACAACTTAATTCCCAATATTCTCCCACTTGTCAAACACCTTGTAAGAGCCAATGGAATTAACATGATTTAACTGCTATATGCCGAGAGGCCCATAGACTCTAAACACCATCTGAACTTCTCTGTGCTCACTAGTTTCGTCAATGCATCTGCAACATTCTTCAAAGTGTCTACCTTCTCCAAATTCACCTTCCCATCCTCTACCATGTCTTGCATGAAATGAAACTGTACATCAATATGCTTTGTTCTGGCATGGAAAGTTAGATACTTTGCTAGGCAAAGCACTCTAACTATCACAACAAATCGTAATATGTCCTGCATCAACACCAATATCCAAACATAATCTCTTAAGCCAAATAGTTTCCTTACAAGCATGAGTTTTTGTCATGTACTTAGCTTCTATCATGGACAAAGCAACCACAGGTTATCACTTACTCATCCAACTAATAGTACCACCGAACATAGTAAACACATAGGCACTAGTGGATCTCCTACTGTCAATGTCACCCGCCCAATCAGAATCCACAAATCCATGAATACATACTGAATGCAGACGTCATGTAACATTACCATGATAACATATGAAATACTCAAAAGTACCCCTCAAATATCTAAACACTCTCTTAACTGTATCCCAATGTACTCGTCAAAGATTAGCCATAAATCGACTAAGGACTCCCACTGCTTGGGCAATGTCTGGTCTTGTGCAGACCATAGCATACATCAAACTGCCAACACCACTAGCATAAGGTACTCTGCTCATGTCCTCCACCTCACTAGGAGATTTTGGACAATCATTAACAGACAACTTTGTTCCCAATGAAATAGGAACACACAATGGTCTACAATCTGCCATATTAAACCTATCCAACACAGTCTTCACATACTTACTCTAACTTAACCAAAGTTTTCTGTTAGCTCAAGATACATCTACAATCCAACCCCCCTCTTTCCATTAACCACTTTCAACACCTATGTCAAACATTTCCCAATCTATCACATCACCACAAAATTTCACCTTGGGGATACCACAAGATACCTCTATTCCTACAATCCAACCCCTCTCTTCCCATCAACCACCTTCAACGTCTATGTCAAACATCTGCCAATATATCTCATCACTTACTTACATGTTGGGGATACCTCTAGATTATTCTACTCACATGGTCCAATTCATTCAGTGATCACTTGCACCTTCATCATTTCCTTCGTTAGGGTCATCACTTACACCCCCATTGATTCCACCATTAGGGATCTCACAATCTGGTCCCGTGATCCAACCCATTTAGTCATCACTTCCTTCATTGGGGTCATCTCTTGCAACCCCTTCCATTTCATCATTAGGAATGTGACATTCCATCCCTATATCTTCTATACCAAAAATGTCTAACATTCCCTCATCTCAATTAATCCCCAATACAACTCATGTTTCCATACCTCAAACTTATTCTATCCACGTCCATCACATCAACACTCAACCAAGCCAGGTATCTACTTCCATACCCTCAACCTCATGAAACTATAACCCTACCAATGTCTCATCCTCAAAACCTGTTGATCTCCAAGTCCTTCAGCTACAACAACAACTTGCCCAATCACACCAACAACTTGCCCAATTCCAACAACAACTCACCCAATCACAACAACTTGCCCAATCACTACAACAAAATTTGAGACTTCAATCAGCCCAACAATCCCAATTGTCATCACAACATCAAAATCACCGACAAATATCACCCCAAACACAATTACACAATCAATCAATCACCACTCCACACATTCAAAATGAAATCAAATGAATCATAGATAATTGGATTGGTGCTCGACAAAAGAAATACTCATTTGAAGAAATATACCCTAATCCATTTGACAAATCTTTAATCATGGTACCTTTTCCTGAAAATCTTGAGATACCAAAATTTGACAAATACAAAGGAAAAGGTGACCCTCGAGATCATATTTGTGAATTCTTTATTGCATGCATGGAATTTCGACATGAACTCACATACTTAATGAGACATTTTCCTAAAAGTTTGGTTGGGTTAGCCCTTGAATGGTTCTCATGTCTCCCAAGAAACATCAAATCATTTGAACAACTAGAAGAGGAATTTGTCAAGAATTTTGCCTACAACATTAAACAAGACACCTCCATGCAAGACCTTTATAATACTATACAAAAAGGAGGAAAAACCCTTGCTTTTTTCCTACAAAGATGGAGGTATATTGTTAGTCGACTTCCTTGCCATATTCCTAAGAAATAACTGGTTCCAATTTTTGTGCAAAATCTTAATCAAGAGATAGCTTTTCACTTACAAGTACAATGCTCTGATTCATTTGAGGAAATCATGACAAAATTCAAGATGATAGAAATGACCCTTATCAAAAAAGGTCTCATTAAAATTTACAAAGAAAATAACAATCGCAATTCCAACAACCAAAACAATGATAAATCTCGATACTGGAACCAAAACAAGAACATTGTGAATGATGGAATCACTGATACAAAACATGTCCAAAACATTAAAAACAAACCATTTGTCCTCAATTCTTCATCAATTCATAATACACCCCGAGATCGTCTACCAAATATACAGAAGAAATTTACCATTTAGGACTGAGACCACCACACAAATTTTTAGACTTAGCAGAACCTCTTGAGTCAATATTTTAGAAACTTAAACAAGCGAACATGATCAAACTTCCTTAAATTGGTAAACCTTATGATGACAGTCGACCAAAACCCCATTGGTTCCGAGAAGATCAATATTGCGAGTACTATCGTGTCAATGGCCATGCCACTAATTTATGCATGAAACTGAAGCATTATGTCCAAGATCTAATTGATCAAGGAGAGATAAACATAGATCAAATACCTCATGAGTCTCCCAATGAGAATCTCAAAGCCTACCAAGAACCATTTCCTCCACATGGGAAAAAAATAGAGCCAATAATGTCGATAACACATCACACCATGAAGTTCATTACGACTATAGCAACCATATCTTAGTTAGCCGTATTGAAGCTTCATATCCTCATATAAATGTTATAACTATTAGAGGTAGAGCTCCCAAGTGTGATGTCACTACACGAAGAGGCTGTATCACTATTCAAGGAAATCCTCCTCCGTCTAATCCCACAAGACCTCCTATTTCATCTTATAATCCCACAAGACCTCCTATTTCATCCCATAATGTTCCTAAATATAATATCCTCAATCAATTGAAAAAGATACTTGCCCAGATCTCAATCCTAGAGCTTTTAAAAATGTCCCCCCAACACAAACAAATCTTGAAAAGAGCCCTTGTACAATCTCAAGTACCAGGTGATATTGATGTAGATCAATTCCAAGCTATGGTGGGGGCTCTTACATCTACTCCTCGCCTCATCTTCACAGAGCCAAAAAACTCCTCTCTACAACATTTCCATAATGAAGCCCCTCATCTAGAAGTTATTGTTAACTAATATATCATGAAAAGGGTCCAAATAGATGGTGGATTAGGTTTGAATTTATGTACATTGAAATTAACAAAACAATTGGGATACTACAATGAGAACATTGAAGAGAAATAACAAATTACGATCAGAGCTTATGATGACGGAGAAAGAAAATTGGTAGGCACAATTAGGCTCCCAATCAAGGTTGGTCCTATTACAATGGAAACTACATGTCAAGTCTTAGACCTTGATCTCCCCTACAACATTCTCCTAGGGCATCCATGGATTCATGCCATAGAGCCTTCCACATACCACCAATGCATAAAATTCCCAATTAATGATTGTGAGATTACCATACAAGCAGACCCTCAACCATTTCAATACTGTAGATGCTTGGAGGGCCCCTATCAACATCAAAATTATTGCCCAACTAATGAAGTTGCCCAACCATCATCTAAATACATTGACACAGCCACCCTCACCCCATATTCATCATCCACACCATCCACTTCCTGACCAAAGATCAAGGCTAAGATTGGTGATAATGGCATGGGGAAGTACACTCTGTTTCATATCAATGAACTTCCTCTTTCACCTAAGAGCTATGGGTGACCTCGTCAGATTAATCAAGTCTTAGTTACTCATCCACAATTGAAAAATTTCAAGTATTGGGGGAAAATGAGTCAAGAAACCATTCAAGAAGACATCTCTAAATGACTATAGCAAAGAAGATGAACAGAGACAATTACCATTGAGTATATATCACAGAGGTTATCCTATCATTAAAAAGTTGGCCTATACAAAAGGTTAGCTTGGGCAACAACAACAAGGAATCTTAGAACCTTTAGGGTTTTATCATCAACCTAAGCATGCTGGGCTAGGGTTTAGATCCACTGAGTGTGAGTCACCTGATGTTGAGTTTATCTTAGACGAAGTGGCGCAAGCTTTTCACATGGTTGAGTAATTTAATCGAGACACTTTCATAGATCCTTTTGAAGCGGTTGCCGATGTCTTCGAGGATAATTCCATCTATACCATCACTTACTCCTTTGATCAACCATCTTCCTCATCCACCCCATCCACTTCATCTCATTCATTATCCCTTGTATATCTAGATCTCATTGACTGGGATCAACATGGACCTCCTGTCCTTGATGTCTTTGAAAATGATGAGGCTATTGGTGAATTTCTAGGACTTCATACTCATCTACCTATCGGAGATCACAAGATTGGTTACACTATTGAACTACACTCTGATGCCTACTTTGGGGAATCCTTTAAATTCCTTAGTTAGAAAAATGAAAATATAAAAATAACATCCCCTGGTGAAAACCACTTCGTGGCACTTTCAAACGATAAAAAAATAAAAAAATGACGTATCCAATGGTGAAAACCTCTTTAAGGTGCCAGAGGATGAGGAATTTAACCTTCCCAAAGTGGGGGCACACCAAGAAAAGTCTACTGTACTCATAGAACAGACACAAGAGATGAATCTTGGAACTACAGACAAACCCAATATCACATATGCAGCAAAGTCACTATCAAAATTTGAAACTTGGGACTTCAATTCTTTCTTCAAAAAATAGGAAATCAATTTTGCTTGGTCCTATGCACATATGCCAAGATTAGATCCATCACTGATAGTACATCATTTAACAGTCCATCCAAGAACTAAACCAGTCAAGAAAAATTGTGAAAGATGCATCCAAAAATTGCCTTAATGGTCAAAGCAAAGTTAGAAAAGCTCTTGGTAGTTGGATTCATCAAACCGATAGATTATCCTGAGTGGATCTCAAACATTGTACCTGTAGCCAAGTGAAATGGAACCATCAGAGTTTGTAATGATTTCAAAGACATCAACAAAGCTTGTCCAAAAGATGATTTTCAGTTACCGAACATTGATATCATAGTAGATCTAACAGCTGGACATGAGATGCTATCATTCATGGATGGATTTTCTAGGTATAACCAGATTAGAATAGATAAAGAAGATTAACATAAAACCTCTTTCATTTGTGTCTAGGGAACATATTGTTGGCTTGTCATGCCTTTTGGTCTAAAAGATGTTGGAGCTACATATCAAAGAGCAATGACTGTTATCTTTCATGATATGCTTCACAAACAAATGGAAGATTATGTAGATGACATACTAGCCAAATCAAAAACAAGAGAGGGTCACCTATACATTTTGGAAAACATTTGTGATCGTCTTGAGAAGTACAATGTCAGGCTAAATCCTAAGAAGTGTGTATTTGGAGTAACATCTAGAAAAATCAGGTTATATCGTGTCCAGAAGAGGAACTGAAGTTGATCCAGCAAAGTTCAAAGCTATAATGGAAATGCCTCCTCCTAAAAATCTAAAACAACTCAAATCTTTGCAAGGAAAATTACAATCCATAAAGAGGTTTATCGCTCATCTTGCAGACAAGTGTCAACCATTTACTCACCTGTTGAAGAAAAACACAATTTATCTAGGATCAAAACTGCCAAGAAGCATTTGATAAACTTAAAGAATACCTAGGATCTCATCTTGTGTTGGCACCACCTATTCATGGAAAACCACTTATTTTATACATCTCAAAAACATTAGCGGCATTAGGGGCTCTTTTAGCACAAAATGATGATAATGGTAAAGAACGAGCAATCTATTATATCAGTAGAACCTTGGTGGGCTATGAATTGAATTATTCATCTATTGAAAAGGCATGTCTCATAGTTGTCTTTGCATCACAAAAGGTTAGGCATTACATGTTGAGTCATCAAACTAAGCTTATATCAAAGATTGATCCTCTCAAATATCTACAATCTAGAGCAGTTTTAACTAGTCGTATGGTAAAATGGGTAATGATGCTTAGCGAATTTAACATTGAATACATTGATATAAAAGCTATAAAAGGACAAATAATAGTAGATCAATTGGCAGAAGCACCTGTAGAATCAGATCATCCAATGGTAACAGAATTTCTTGATGAATCAATTCTAGACATAGAAACTATTCTATCTTGGCAATTATATTTTGATGGTTCTCATACTCAACGTGGCTCTGGAGCTAGAATACTCTTTGTTACACCTCAAGGCGATTATATGCCAAAATCATTTCACATTCAATTTCCATGTACAAACAACATTGTCGAATATGAAGCACTAATGAAAGGATTGAAATTGGTTATGACCTAGAATATCAAAGACTTACAAGTTCATGGAGATTCTCAACTAGTGATCAAACAAGTAAACAATGAATATCAGACAAAAGATGAAAAGTTAAGGCCATACAAGAAACTAGCTGATACATTCAAAACATATTTCAACAAGATCACATTTGAACAGATCTAAATGATTCACAACAAAGTTGCTGATGCCATGGCTACAATTGGTTCAATGATAGAGATGTCTGTAAATGATCCCAAAATCAAATTCTTGATAGAATAGTTGTTTATACCAGCTTTTGATGTCCCAGAATCAGGGTTGGTATGTGATATTCTTGGTCCCAATTCCACTTGGTTCAATGAGATCTATCATTACCTTCATAGCCAAATAATCCCACCAAATCTTTCCAAATCCCAACATCTCTCCTTCATTCTCTGTTCTTCCCAATATGTCCTTGATGACATGCTTTATCGAAGGTCACTAGATGTTGTCCTTAAATGTCTTAACCCAAAAGAAGCCCAAACTATCTTGCATGAGATAAACAAAGGCATATGTGGTGCTCATTCTAGTGGTCCTTCCTTAGTCGAGAAATTGCTTTGCACAGGATACTTCTGGCTTACTATGGAGCATGATGCGAATGATTTTGTCAAGAAATGTGTACCTTGTCAGCAACATAGCGACTTAATTCATGAACCAACACAAGAACTGCAAACTATCACTACTCCATGGTTGTTCTCACAATGGGGGATCGATCTCATTGCAAAAATATATCCATCCTCCTCAGATGGTCACAAATTTATTATCACTACTATCGAATACTTGGGTTAGTGCAAGAAGTTGGGTCTACTTTTTGGCCAAAAAGTGGAAGTGTTTTCCCTGATTTTTAGAATTTGTCACATTTGACCTGAACATTTGGGGCACTTAAGTATTAAATCTTATAAAAAGTTAGCAATATGAAATGTAGTACTCAGAGTCTAGTTTCTAAATATGTAATTTATTTTAATACCCAGATGATACAAATTGATTTTTAATAGTCATTTCTAAAAACCACTATTTAAAAGTCACTTTTTTTTACCATACCATGCACGTGTACAACCAACATAATTTGACCTAAATAAAAGTATTTTTCTAAACCCTTTTGGGGAAACATGTGTAGCATAGTGAATTTTAATGAGGATATTTTTTAATAATTTTTTTCCAAATAATTGTTTTTAATTAAATTTTTATTGGCCCTAATTGTTGTTTTCAAAAACCCTCGTGTACCACCAACATAATTTGAGCAAAACTAATCATAAAATGATTTTTTTTTTCATTGTGTAAAGAATGATGTATAGATTGATGACATATAATTTTTTTCAAAAAACTTTTAAAATTAAAAGTTATTAAAAAAATATAAACACCTGTCATTTCAAGATTTTGGACTAGTTTGCTCATAAATTAAATAATAAATAGAAAAACAACTCCAATAAAAAAAAAATTACATATTTGAAAACCAGACACTGTCATCTATAATGGGTTTTAATTTCATAAAAAGAATTTTAAAAAAATGTCGTCAACCATATAGGTAAACTCAATCTTTTCTCTTGTTCTGTACTTAGAAAAAAACTTGCAGGTCCAAGGCAAGGGGTTGGCTTACCATGCCTTTCCCAAGCCTAATTTTTTAGGAACAAGTACCCATTCCTTTTGTATGGGAAAAAAAAGAATGCAAGCTTTTTTTTCAAATTTAAATATCTTTATAGAAACGGGTACCCGTTTCTAAGCGGGTACCCGTTTAGGCTCAAGTACCCGTTTCTGTCAGGATTTCTTTTTGCTCGCGACTTCTCCTCTATGTGGACCCAACTTCTTGCACTTACCCACTTCACTAAATGGGTTGAAGCAATTCCTCTTACTTACATTATGGGAAAGAAAATATCTAAGTTCATCTTCCATTGTATCATTTCTCACTATGGTATTCCTCAAGCCATAGTCACAGATAATGGTCGCCCATTTAAGAATCAAAATGTCAAAGAGCTTTGCAACAAATTCAAGATCCAACATCACTTTTCTACTCCCTATTATCCACAAATCAATGGTCAAGCTGAAGCAACTAATAAGACTCTTTTGAAAATCTTAAAGAAAATAGTGAACGAGGGTGGCCGTGATTGGCACTTGCAGCTTAATCCTGCTCTTTGGGATTATCAAACCAATATTCACACTCCTATTGGTGCCACACCTTATTCCTTGGTATATGGGTTAGAAGCTATTTTACCCAGTGAGATCGAGCTCCCACGCTTGCGAGTATCCTTACAACACTTGATTTCATATGAAGAATATCAGGTGTCAAGATTACAAGAGCTTGAACTATTGGACGAGAAGTGACTTACAGCTCTTAATCATCTGAAAGCTTATCAAAATCATCTGCGCTGAGGTTACAACAAGAAAATGAAGCCTCGTAAATTTGAGCTAGGGGATCTTGTTCTAATAGAAAATCAAAAAAATCTCGCTAATCGTACCAAGAAAGAGAAGTTTGAACCTAACTGGTTGGGACCTTTTGTCATAATCAAGAGTTATGGATCAGGAGCTTACCAACTTTCCACCCTGGAAGGTCAACCTTTGGAAGAGCCTATCAACATAGCCCATCTCAAATGGTTCTATACCTAACTCGGAGTATCCCAGTAAAAATAAAAATAAATAAATAAATAAAATCATCTAATGGTGAAAACCACTTAGGTGGTGCCCTGGATAAGTACCATCATGAAAACTTGTTTGTAGGTGCCATGTGTAGAATTCAAGCTATCCCCACCATCCTTTAGGTAGCTTTTTCACATCACCCATATCCCATCCATAATAAAATTTGTTCTCCATTCATCCCCCATTCATATCTTGCAATACGAATCTACTCAGTATCATCTGGTCATTATTTTATCTCCTACTCTACGGTCTGTTGTCACCAACTTTTCCATTCATCTTTTCCCATCCATTCACCTGATCCCATCCTAGTCTTCTTTTGCCCACCTATGTAGGTCTATGTGTCTTAGTACCTTTGGGTTCCTCATAATAAACTCTTAAGTTTGTCTGCCTTTCTAGTCTCATGCAATCCCATAATAATGTTTTCAGCACCGCATCCTCATCCTTCCCCTCCATCAAATCATAAAAACACAAAATTCAAACAAAACAAACACAAACCAATTTTTGACACTTGTACCATCCAAGCCATATCTCAAAAACACTTTGAAACTCTTAGGCAAAATTGTGCAACTCGACACCTAGTGATTTGATCTTGACCGTAGTCACTAAGTTGTGGATGCCTCCTTCCAAATCATCCTTTACTTACCTTATCACATCCTTGTCTTATCCACGGATATATCATTCCAAAAATAGGGACTTCTCCATTTATTGTGTTAATCTTTGGCTTGAGATCTCACTGGCTTCGTCACATATGTCATGATTAAGTCTTTTGGTTCATGATTGGCTTTTTTGACTTGGGGAAACATTGTGTATTCATGCTTTGCTTGTTTTTCTTGTGTGTGTTGACTCATTGTTGTTTTGTGTCTATTCTCAGTCCTTACAACATACCTGCCACGTCATCATGATCTTTCATATCATGGTGCCATTAGGCATATGTTTGCTTGTGACTTTACTCCTTTTTTGCATTTGACACATCGTCACCTTGGTCTTTCTACCATGGTGCATAATGTCAGGTGCTAAATTAAACATTAGGTTGCTTAAAGTTTACTCAGCATAACTCCATCTCCTTCGCCTCCTTCCCTTTTTCAAGAGCCTATCAATCTCCTTTGTCCCTACATATCCTCTTGATGGGACATTATCTACCAATGCTTCATTTTTATGAGCCCCATGTGATCCCTAGCCTATCCAAAATTTGAATCCAAAACCTATTTTTTAATCTTCTTTGAAACAACATTGCTTCGCAACATCGTCTCAAAGAGGGACAAAATGTAGACATAAAAAATTGACGAATTGGTCATTTCCCTAAGTCATAAAATTTAATTAATTTTAATTAATTAATTAAATTTTCCTTAATTCCTAACCCACCCTTAATCCACATATTTAATTAATTTTAATTAATTATTTAAATCTTATCCTTTTACCATTTCTCGTAAATAATAAATTAAGCTTCATAAACTTAATTTATTATTTAACGTAAACCTAAAACTAAACCTAACCTATTTGTAAAAAAACTAAATCAAAATCTGTTAAAAAACCCCAACCACCTTTTACCGTCCACATAACAAAAAAATTGTTTAACTACCCGAACCACTTCAAACCAAACCTTATAAAAATCAATTACATTTTTCAATTATCCCCCCTGGCCAAAATTATATCTGAGTTATACCAATATTCTGAGCAACCACATTTCAATACTTTGGTAACATTTATATTTGTGTGGTTTTTTTATAGTTTTATCATTAATATTTTCTGTTGCTATGAGTATAGATTTTAGGGTTTGTAATAGTTTCAAATATTTTTTGCAAAAATCTATATTCTGGTGCATACAACTCTATCTCTTTTGATTTCCATTCCTAGAACGTACCTGGTTGCTCCTAAATCTTTCATTTCAAACTGTGCTGACAACTAATACTTAAAATTAGAAATCATATTTTTACCCTCCCCAATTAGCAACATATCATCAACATATAATGCAAGAAAGAAAATATGATCATTGTCAAACTTGTAGTATACACAATGATCCAATTTTGATCTCAGAAATCCAATTGACAACACAAAGGTATCAAACTTCAAGCACCACATCCTAGGAGATTGAGCTTAAAACCATATAAAGAATTTTTCAACTTGCAAACCAAATTTTCTTTACCTTTCACTATGTAATGCTCTAGCTATGACATGTAAATCTCTTCCTCCAAACCACCATTAAGGAAAGTTATTTTCACATCCATCTGCTCCACCTCTAAGTCATAAGTTGTTGCAAGAGATAACAAGAAATGAATAGATGTCATCTTTGCAATGGGAGAGAAAATTTCACCATAATCAATTCCATCCACTTGTGAATACCCCTTCGCAACCAATCTGGCCTTGTACATTTCAACACTACCATATCTGCACCAAATTTCTTCTTGAACACCTATTTGCATCCAACAAGTTTCCATCCTTCAGGCAAAGGCACCAAGTCCCATGTTCTATTCTTCTCCAAAGAATCCATTTCATCCTCCATGGCCTCCTTCCAGGAACCTATATCTTTCAATCTCGTAACCTCTATCACAGTTCTAGGTTCATCAGTGTTAGTAAGCAAGGCATAAACACAACTAGAATCTGGCAATGAATAACCAAACCTCTTAGGTTGCTTTCTTATTTGTGTAGACCTCCTCAAAGGCTGGGGTTGAGGTTTTTCTTCTTCTTCTTATGAGCTTTCAAAGCTACTAGAGCTCTCCTCATCATTAAGTCTTGTAGGGTCTGTTAGTTCAGTCTCCTCAGGGGTAGAAGGAAATTGAACAACATCCTTTTTATTTTCTATTTCTTCTGGCTGTAGAACAATAGGAGAAGGTGTTAGCTCTATGAAAATAACACTTCTACTATACAACACATTTTTAGCCAGAGGATCCCAAAGCTTGTATCCTTTCACAGTGACACCATAGCCAATGAAAATACATTTAACAGCCTTGTTCTCCAATTTAGACCATTTCTCCTTAGGCACATGTGCATATGCCTCAACCAAAAACATGAAGATATCTAACTGAAGGCTTCTTACCAGACCACACCTCCATAGGTGTCTTACCAATAAGATCTAATGTAGGAGACCTGTTTACTAGGTAGCAAGCAATCGTTACAACTTCAATCCAAAAATTTTATTCGAGGCTTGCTCCACAAAGCATACTCCTAGCCTTCTCCATCAGTGTCCTGTTCATCCTCTCTGCAACTCCATTTTACTACGGGGTATAAGGAATTGTCTTATGTCTTTCAATCCCTTTCTCTTTACAAAACTTATCAAACTCTACCAAACAAAATTCACCACTGTTGTCAGTTCTCAAACACTTAATCCTTTTACTAGTCTAATTTGACACAAAAGCTTTAAACTCTTTGAACCAACTAAAGACTTCAGATTTGCTTCTAAGAAAATAAACCCAATGTCATTCTACTAAAATCATCTATGAAAGATAGAAATTATATAGATTTGGAAATAGAAGGAACATTAACTAGACCAAACACATTAGAATGAATAAGATCCAATACACCAAATGACTTGTGAGAACAAGAGTAAAACTAAACACAATTTTATTTTCTATATACGCAATGTTCACAAAAGTTGAAATCAAGATTACAATCATTTAACCCCTCAATGAGGTTTTTATTTTTTAGGGTTCTAAGACCCTTCTCACCAATGTGGCCAAATCTCATATGCCATAACATTGTCTTTTCAGAAAGAAGTTTAACTTCCAATGCATGTGCACTACCATAAGAAAGTGTTACAATAGATTTCTTCACTACATGTTCAGATGATGGGGATGAAGTGACTACAACTCTTTTCTTCAAGTCAGAAGAAATATTGCACTATTAAGTACATGCCTCCCGTTGAAATAAAGTACCTCTCCGAGTACCCTTCGCAAGCACCATAGATCCTCTAGTCATCTTGTATCCATCCTTCAAAAAAACAACCTGCACACCTGCATCATTCAACATACTTACAGAAAATAAGTTTCGTACCAAGCCTAGGGTTTACATAACCCCAGAGATACCCTTCACTCATTCATCAAGGAATCGAATAGAGACTCTTCCATGAACAACAATCTTCAGATGAGAATCGTCACCCAGGTACACCTGTCCACCATCAAACTCTTCATACTTCGTGAACTAGCTTCGATGAGAGGTCATGTGGAATGATGCACAAGAATCTATCAACCACACATCATTAGATACATGGGTAGCTAGGGCTGCAATGAAGGCATCACCATCAATTTGTTACTTGTTAGAATTTGAATCTGGAGCATTCTTCTTCTTCTTTTTCTTTCCCTCTTTGCATTCCTTTTAGAAATGCCCAGTTTTACCACAGTTCCAACAAAGACCTTTGGACTTTCCAGGAGATTTGGATCTCCCACGGGATTTGGATCTACCCTTTTCATCTTTCTTGTCCTTCTTTTTCTTCCCTTTCTCCTTGGGTCTTCCATGAACCCCAAGAGCCTCTTTGGCTACCTCAGAAGACTTTCTCTACATTTCTTCAGACAACAATGAAGATACCACTTCATCCATTTTGAAAGTGGATGTGGTGCTCCCAATAGCCATGCCAAGATGATCCCATGAGTCTAGCAAAGAACAAAGCAAGGTCATACAACAATCCTCCTCCTCCATCTTCACACCAACAAATGTCAATTATGCAACTAATATGTTGAAAGCATTCAAGTGATCTACAACCGATCCTCCATCCTTCATCCTCAAAGAATACAACTTATTTCTCAAAAAAAGTTTGTTCACTAGAGATTTGTCCTAATAAACATCACTCAACTTCTTCCAAAGGTCTTTTGTGGTCTTCTCCTCATGGACATTTTGCAGGACAGAATCAGCTAGACTGAGTCTTATGAGACCCCAATCAACTTGTGACATTACGATTGGTTTTACACTGGATATAGTTTCCCATATGTCTCGATCAACAAGCATGTCTTCCATCTTAAGTTTCTACAACTCAAAATTAGTGTCATCAAACTTCTCCACCTCTATTCTTCCGGATGCACTTGCATCTCCTTCATGCAACAAGATTTTAGAATACTTTGCATAGACTCACACTTAATCTAAGATTAGCTAAAAGAACCCCTACCCAACAACTAGGACCAAAGGTGATCAAGCTCTGATACCAATTGAAAGGGAGCAAGGTATGCAAAACACACTTCCTACGCTAATCTAATGAGGGAAGTAGAGTGCAAATTCTTTTAAATCCTTACAAATACAGTGATGTTAACACAATAATAGAGATATTGCAGCAATATACATACACATAGAATGACACAGAAGAAAGAGAAACAAGATATAACGTGGGGAAAACCCATTCGGGAGAGAAACCCCACACTCCAAAACCTGCACAATGTATTATCAAACTAAATATGGTTTACATTACACTTGCAATGCAATCTCTCAAGAGTCTTTGACACTCATATCTAGAGATATTCCAGTAGCATAACAGTACTTGTAGATCACATAATACATCTTCTCCTCAAAAGCACCTATTTATAATGAAAATACAAGGCAAAAATGGCTCTATCTTGGGATGGGCTTCCAACATGGCCTCATGGCCCAAAACCCATGCTTATGGACACTTGTCCAATACTGTAGGATGCTCAAGACACTTGTCAAGTCACCCCATCCCAAACAGGTTGCCTATTCCCAAGTTGGGAAATGATAGATACTCTTACGACACTTACGACTATCATAGAATCTGTCATAGTTTTCATATTTTACAGATGTAAGAGAATCTTTCATAAACAAGATATAAATAGAATATTCTCTTACAACATGTCATAACCCTCCTTGGGGCTCCCAAAGATGCCTTTTTCAAAGATGCTCTTCGACACAGGTCTTCACCTGTCATATAATCTTCCATTTCTGACTCTTACATATCATAGATTTGTCATAGGAATATGTCATAACCGTTTCAGTCAATATTCCCTTACACACTATCCAAGATGCTAACATATGGAAAAATATTCCTACCACTAAGTGGGATGCCTATCTCCTCATGTGAGGACAAAATTAAAATTTGTCATCTTCCATGTAGGATGACACATCACCGTGCCAACTCCCACAAAATGACAACATAGGATTTGCATCCTAATTACACAATAGGCAATAAATAAATAAATACAATGTAATAATACAAGGAATTTACCAAGGTTGAGACACCTTAATTCCCAACATCTTGGATAGCATGGGAGAACTATCCTTGAATTCCTTTGCTGGATCGGTGAAATGAAGGCATGGGAAAGGCATTGGATGCAAAGTGCTAAAGGAAGCTCAGGGTGCAAGAAGATTGTCAAGGACATGTTGAGCTTGGATCACGGATGGTAGGGACATGTGATATTTGAGCGACCATGTTAGAATTTGAGACACGATTGAGAAAGTCAATTAAGTTGTTAGATTTGTTATAAATTATTTTAAATAGTATTTTATTATAAATATATAATATTATATATGTACTTAATAACTTGTATTATATAGAATATAATACTTGATTATAAATATAAGTATAATATAAATTATATATAATTAATAATAATAAAATAACAAAATTTTTGAAATATTAAATATTAAAATATAAATATACCATGTTACAATATATTATTATTTTAAAAGTATATTAAATAATTTATAATATATATTGTTATAATAGACAGTATATATTATTAAAATAGACATTACATATAATTATTACAAATGATCAAATTTATTAATATTCTAGCTCTCATCATTATATAGTCTAAATTAATTATGATACTTATAATTAGCATAACTTAACGTACCGTAAAAGGAAATTAACAAGTTCTTAACATTAATTTGCCTATGGCATACCCACTCCAAGCACTAACATCCTTCTCTCAAATATTAATCTCTTACAAATATATGCATGCTTTGCATGCACCTATATAGGTAGGAATGATAGGTCCTTTAGAAATGGCTTTCAATAGTCATCCACTTGTGTCTGTCATGTAATGAAAGACCCCATAAAAAAATTTTAAAATGGGAAATATGAATGGGAAAATCTACATTAAATAAAACACGTCTAAACCAATAAATAAAACTCTCTCGTTAGTAATTTCCTACAGCCACACAATATCCAGTGATAATATTATTAATTGTTCACATGGACAATGTCTGTCTCCCCCTTAAAAATGGAAATTATGCTTCCACCTCTACATTCGTGTCCACCAGAAATATATCATGGTAAATGAAAAATGACAAATGACAAATCAAAAATATGAGAAGCTTAGATGATTTTGATCATCATGCATGTTTCTCCTAAAATATTAACCATTAATCTAACGAGTCAGGTATTGGTTTGTCAAAGGGAACACCTTCAGCCCAATTACATTTGAAAAATATTAATTAATATAAAATAATAATAATAATATAAGACTTATTTGCCAAGATTGCATAGGCTCATGATTTGATGATATTAGCTGAGTGTGAGCCCCAATTCAATTGAACAAGAAATAGTCAAAGCTAAAGCGTGGTGGCAACACCATAGCTACTCCTCCAATGCTCAGAAGATAATGGGCTCTCCCACTTGAATGCTTCTCCTATCTCACTTGAGAAGCTCTACATTGAATGTGATCCCGTGTTTCCACAAAGATCTTGTGGCCAACTGGTGTAGCCCAAATAGCATCTAGGGGCCAATTCTCCATTGGGAGAGGCCATAGAATTTTTAGTTCATCTCAACTACAATCATACTCAATCAATCCTCTTTTAGAAAAGCCATAGAAGCATCCAAATGCACTTACAACCCAAAGAGATTTGTGGAATCTATTCTCTATAGTTTTCCAACATCTATTGTAGGAATCAAAAATATGAATGGGCAGGCTGCCCTATGGTATCACATAAAACTTTCTATGAGAAAAAGCCCTATTACAGTAGAATTCATCCATGAGGATGTAAATGTTGAGGACAATATCTCACTCATCCTTTGCACATCATAAACTGTAGCAGTGCGGATGGGATCATCAGGGCACCTATAGAGGGTTTTGTCAGCCCTTTAAACCGACATTTAGGCATCTCAGCCTGACGCCATTTGGAACAAGAGAAATCATACATCCATAAATAATTTATTTTTGTTCTTAGGGGATGATTTGTTAAGATACAAATGATCAAAACTAGTTTTTGTTTCCCATAACTACAGTGATTGATGACTGGAATTCTACTTGCAATTCCACATTCAAATGTTGAAGGCATGCGCAAAAGACTTTTGCATGTGTTCTCTTCCAGGTCATATACTGTTACTATGTCATTAAAGTAATGTTTGTTGTTGATGAAACAAATGTGTTTCTTAGAAATCTTTAATCTTTTTCTTTCTTGATAAAACCAAGGACTATTTAATAGGGCATTCTATATTTTGGACACAAGCTTAAGTTTGTGATGAGAGTTCAACTTCACCCGAGAAAGCATTCCCTCCCAATGTCATCTAGATAACCAGATAGAGAATGCCACTAGTACACCACAAACCAACCATACTCACAATAAAATTTTACCATGCTAATATGGCCTCCTACACACGTTACCAAACTCTACCATTAATAATTTTCTCCACCAATTCTCTTCTCCTAATGCACTAATGCCTCCCCTATTAAGAATTGCAAGTAGAAGATATCAATTAAATGCAAATAAAGATTAAATGGAGGAATGAAAAATACATAGAAATAATAACAGTGAGAGACAATTTTTAACGTGGTTCACCCAATCTCGGGCTACATCCACCAACAAAGAGTACAATATAATTATCCAATAGATTGAACCGATTACAACCAGCAATCCTTGCAACTCAATACCGCTGCAAATGCTACAATACAATATCCATGGAATCCCTAACCATTTGCCATTTTTGTCAAGACTTTTGTCAGTTACAAAATAGGGTTTTTTTATGTCAGCCAATTGAAAAATAACTCTTGACACCTTTATAAAATAATAAAAGTCATTTGAGGTTTCGAAGGCACAACCCCTCAACCTCGCCCTGTATCGCGTCATGGAGCGCGGCAAGGGTGTTGTCCCTTGACCCCGTCTTGGGGGCATTGCCCCCAAACTCTCATTAAATAATTTGGGGGAAAATCGTGCCGATAAAAGTGGAGAAAATTTAACCTCCGAGTCTGATTAGTCTCCATATAACAACAATCTCCCACTTAGAGATTGGTCAGACTCCACAACATATCATATCCATCTTGGAGACTAATCATAACACTACTGACCTTGTAGCTCCCACTGGAAATAAACACCCTGGACCCTACTGTTCTAATTTTATTGTTTTTAGTCTTGAAAACCAACCAAAGATGAAGAGGAGCTCAACTTCTCCCTTGTCACTGCCTCCATAATTTTCCAATATTTGTCTTTTCTAGCCATAACTATCCATCATCCAACACCGACTGAATCAAGTGATACCTTAGTTGGATGTGTTTGATCTTTGAATGCAAGACATAATTCTTTGCAAGATGTATGACACTCTGACTATCTATAAACAAATAACTGTTAGCCTGTTGTTTGCCCAATTCTTCCATAAAAGAGTACAACCATATCATCTCCTTGCTTGCCTCTATTTCAACTACATACTCTGCCTCCATGCTAGATAAAGAAACCACATTTTGTGCAACCTAGAGATCCAACTCATTGTTGTCCCACCTACAATAAAGACATAACCTGTAGTACTGTACTTGGTATGAATATCCCCTACCAAATTTGAGTCCACATAGCCTCCTAAATTAGTATTAGAGATCCCAAAACATAAATGTTTATTCGATGTACCTCTTAAATAACTGAGAATCCATTTTACCACATTCCAATGCTCCAATCTGGGATTACTCATATACCTGCTTACGACTCCTACAACATGTGCAATATCCGATCTCATGCATACCATGGTGTACATTAAACTTACTACAACTGAAGCATATGGTACCTTGGATATTTTTTATTCCTCCTCTTCTATCTTAGGACACATCTCCTTAGTCAATTTCAAATGACTAGGCAAAGGTGTGCTGACAACTTTTGCATTCTCCATATGGAATCTCTGCAACACTTTTTCAACATAATCATTCTGAGATAGAGTCAATTTTTTGTTCTTCCTATCTCTACAAATTTTCATACCAAGGACTTGTTTGGCTGCCCCCAAATCCTTCATATCAAATGATTGTACTAACTGTTGTTTTAACTCTCTTATGTGATCCATGTTAGACCCTGCTACAAGCATGTCATTAAAATATAAACATAAAATAATGTAGCTGTCATTATCCAACCTCTTAAAATAAACACAATGGTTAAAATTACATTGGTTGTAGACTTACTTAGCCATAAAACTATCAAATTTTAAATACCATTGCCGAGGTGCTTGTTTCAATCCATATAAACTCTTCTTTAATTTGCACACCAATTTCTCCTTACCTTTGACGTCAAATGCCTGTGGTTGTTCCATATATATCTCCTCCTTCAAATCACCATAGAGAAAGATAGTTTTGACATCTAGATGTTCCAAATGCAAATCTTCAACAACCACAATACTTAAAACAATACAAATAGAAGTCATTTTAACAACCAGAGAAAAAATCTCATCAAAATCAATCCCTTTTTTCTATACAAATCCTTTTACAACTAACCTAACTTTAAATCTTCTCTTACCTCCATCTTCCTCTTTTAGCCTATAAACCCATTTGTTTGGTAAAGCTTTTTTACTTGCAGGTAACTTACATAATTCCCAAGTCTGATTTTTCAACAAGGATTCCATTTCTTCTTTCATTGCAAGCTCCCACTAGACCTTTGTATCCACCTAGATAGCTTCATCATACCTTTTTGATTCACCAGCATCTGTTAACAAAATATAATACAAAGAGGGAGAAAACTTTTCAAGACGTATACTTAGCCTTGTTGACTGTCTAACATTCACTAGAGTTTGTGGTATTTGTTGTTGTTGTTGCAGAGCATGAGGAACCATTGGAACATCATTATTTAGAGTATCATCCAGCACCACATAATCCTTTTCTTTCTTCTCATGCTATTGCAACTAATCTTTGTACACCACCTTCTCATTGAATACATCCCTTCTTCTCACAATTTTTAGATTTTTGACATCCTAAAGCCTATAACCAAATTTATCAATGCCATATCCAATGAAGATACACTTTTTTGATTTTGCATCTAGCTTGGTTCTATTTTCAGAATCTGCATGTGCAAATGCTTCACATCCAAAGGTTTTGAGAAAAGAATAACTCACCTTCTTATCTATCCATGCTTCCTTTGGAATACCACAACCCAAAGGAGCTAAAGGACCTCTATTAATTAAATATACAGTGGTATTGACAGCCTCTATGCACATGTTTAAAGGTAACCCAACATGTAATCTCATGCTTCTTGCACACTCGATTATTGTCCTATTCATGCACTCAGCCACTCCATTTTCTTATGGAGTCCCTAGAACCATTTTTTGCCTACGAATTCCATTGAGGGAATAATAATCCTCAAATTCTTTGCTGCAATACTCACCACCATTATTAGATCTGAGACATTCTAATCTTTTACCTGTCTCATTCTCAACCAAGCTTCTCCATTTCTTAAATGTTTCAAATACATCAAATTTATGCCTGAGAAAATAAATCCAAACCTTCCTAGTTGCATCATCTATGAATGAAAGAAAATACTGAGAGAAGATACTTGAGTCAGTCCCCATACATCTGTATGCACAAGCTCCAACTTTTCATCTTTCTTTTTCTTTCAATCCTTGAGAAAACTAACTCTCTTTTGTTTTCCATACACACAACTTTCATAAAAATCCATATTAATACATCTCAAACCTGGTAAAACTTTCTTAGAATGAAGTACCTTCATACATTTTTCACTCATATGCCCAAGTCTGTTATGCCACAATGTTGTCTCAAAACCTGTAGCAACTATTTCATTTTCTTCCTGCAAACCCGCGACAACTATTCCTGAACCTATTTGTTTTTTCTCTGCAACACTTAAAGTAGAAGGAATAGTATGACCTATACAAAAATATAAGGTACCTACTTTCACACCTTTTTCTACTATTAGGGCACCTCTTGAATCTTTCCAATTTTTATTATTAAAAGTAACTATGCAACCTTCATCACCTAGTTACCCTGCTCAAATTAAATTCCTACTTAGCCTTGGAATGTGCCTTACCTCTTATAGTAGCCAATGATCTTCTCATTCTACAACTTAATCTTAATTCTTCCCTTTCCAACAATCTGACAAGGTTCATTATCTCCCAAATAAACCAACCTAAAATCCCATTGGACATAATCAAGAAAATAACTTCTATGGGGTGTAGCATGAAATGAGGCCCCTGAATCTAAAACCCATGAATCATTAGCATTATCTAGGGAAAGAATCAAAGCATCATCTTCAAATTTATTACTTACCACATTTGCCTTTTGATTGCCTTCTTATTTGTCTCCTTTATTCTTTTGAGACCAGTAATCTTTCTTCAGATGACCTGGTTTCCCACAGTACCAACAATCCTTTTGTCCTCTAGATTGGGGCCTCTTGTCATTTGATTTTCCTTGTGACTTCCCATGACCTCCAGAACCTTTTCCTCTCTCCTTTGATCTGCCCCTGCATTCTGCATTTAAAACACTACCTGATGTGGACCATCCTGAGCTTTTCCATCGCATTTCCTCACTAAGGATAACACCAACAACATTATCAAATTTCAAAGTATTTGAACTAGAGACAGAGTTATTTACAGCCATTACCAAGCTATTCCAACTTTCTGGCAAAAAACATAAAGCCAAGAGAGCTCTCAACTCTTCATTAAATTTTACTTTTACAAAAACTAACTAAGTGGTAATCATATTAAACTCATTTAAATGATCTATCACATATCCACCTTCAATCATTTTCAAATTAAACAAATGCTTCATGAGAAATACCTTATTTGAGGCTGAGGGTTTTTCATACAATTTAGCTAAAGATTTCATCATTTCTTTTGTTGTCTTCGCTTCTATTATATTTAATGTCATAGATGGTGCCAGGCACAACTGAATGGTTCCCAATCCTCATCAATCATTGTTGTTGGTTTCTCAGCTATTCCTTCCAACATCCTCCATCTGCATCTTCCATAACTAATAGTTCTACCCATTGAATTTATCTACCTTCAATTTACCCTCATCCACCATTGCTCCCACTTAACCGTGAGACTCCCACTCAACCGTGAGACCTTCCTGCAGATGATAATCGAACACAACTATGTCTGATACCACTTGTTAGGAATTGCATGCAGAAGATATCAATTACATGCAAATAAAGATTAAACAGAGGAATCAAAAATACACAGAAATAATAACAGTAAGAGACAATTTTTAACATGGTTCACCCAATCTTGGGCTAAATCCACCAACAGAGAGTCCAATATTATTATCCAGCAAATCGAACTGATTACAGCCAACAATCCTTGCAACTCACTACCGTTGCAAATGCTACAATATAATATCCATGGAAACCCTAACTCTTAGCCATTTTTATCAAGACATATGTCAGTTACAAAATAGGGGTTTTTTTATGTCAAAATAGCTCATGAGGCCTTTATAAAATAATAAAAGTCATTTGAGGTTTCAAGGGCACTACCCCTCGACCCCGCCTTGTATCACGAACGGGAGCGCGCCAGGGGCGCAACCCTTAGACCTCTCAAGGGGGGCTGCCCCTTGACCCCGTCTTGGGGGCGCTTCCCCCAAACCCCTGTTAAATAATTTGGGGGGAAACTACACTGATAAAAGTGAGTAAAATTTAACATTTGATTCTGATTAGGCTCCATATAACAACATCCCCTACATCTAATGTCTACATCACAATTTACAAGGAATTAAACCTCCCTCATGTACACTCCTTCCTCCAATAAAATCATACAATATCATAGAATAAAACCTATGAACCTTGACCATCATATCTCTTGTAATGTATGTTACATAAAACAAAGATCAAGGCTGCATTCTAGTGCTCCTAATCTAGCCAAGTGCTTAACAAATGACTATAACTTGTCATTATTGGCCCTCTTGGTCAACACCTACATTGGCTAGATGATCTAATGTTGAATTCAACTTCCTTTTACAATGTTGAAAGCTAATCTCCTCAATATTGGATTTAAGATCAACCTCTTCTTTTGCATACCTGTTGAGCTTCCAGTTTAAACTCTTACCTTTACTTATGGCCTTAATCACTAATATTGAATCTCCTTTTACTATAAGTTAAGGTATCCTGTGAGAAGAAGCTATTGCCAAACTAGCTAATAGTGTTTCCCATTCTACTTCATTATTATTTGTATCCCTAGGAAAAGAGAGCCTCCATATAGAAACTCCCCACAAATGAGTTCCTACGAAGAAAACCGCTACCTGCCAAACTTGGATTGCTTTTGGAGGCTCTATCGAAATTTAATTTGTTGAAACCTTATGGAGGAGGAATTCATCATTCCTCACTTGTTTCCTTCTCTACCTTTTTTCTTTGACTCTTGCTACCATAGTTGGTAATATATGTATCTACAAAAGTCCTTATTTGATCTTTGAAATTTTATCTGGAGAGTGTAATTAGGTAGAAGGATTGCCCTTGGTATAAGAATGAAGTTCAGTGGGAGACATCTCGGAGGAAGCTCCTTCACAAGTAGAAATTTGGTCACTATCTATCTCTTTGTGGTGTTATTTTTACTACTGGGATTTCTATGAATAGTATTTGTGACTAGGAATGCAAGTTTGTCTTTCTTGGGTTGTTCGGAGACATGTTACCAATAAGGTCCATGCCAAAAAAGTTGAAGTTATACATTTGAATTTGCTGGAAGTTTTTTGGAATTAAAGTTACATGTTTTTCTAGTTGGATTTTTACCAGTGTAATTTATATCTTCCTTGTATATGATTTGACTGTAACTATAATGATGAATTGATGTTAGTCTCCCAAAGAGGATGAATATGATGATGATTTGGACCTATTTGGTGAAGAGACAAAAGAAGAAAAAAGGCAGTAGAACAAAGGGAGGCATCCAAAAAAATATCTTCTAAAAAGAAAGAAAGTGGGTACTGATTTATTTTTCTGAACAATTGTTTTTAGTGCTATGAGTTCAATAATTGATTATTTTTCTTTTACAAACATGTGCACAAAAGATGCATTTATTAACTTTGTTGCATGGCTTTAACAAATGGAAAATTTTCTGTTCTATTGGATGTCAAACGATGCCTATTTTTTTCTGGGGTGCTTGTAAGTGTCTAGTTTTGACAGATAATCTACTATATTATGTAAACTTCCTATTTATTTTGTTGGTCACTGATGATGGAATTCCATGAAACAACTGAGGTCACCCTTCATCTTCCACCAATGAATATCACACCAGCTCTCCTTGAATCTATTTGTATTTTTTGGGTTTATTCAACCATGTGATATGCAAGTGATTGTTTGCAAAATATATTTTATCTATAGTATTTGTGAATACTTTGTATTATTATCTACTTTTTGTAGACTAGTGTATACCTTTTTAATTTTTGGCTTACATTCTCTTCATTACAATACATGTAAATATGACTGAGCAACTCATTGTATTCTAATTGCATATATTCAATTTTGTGAAAAATTAAGTTTGAATGTAGGGTGATTAAAGGTGGACTATAGGTTACATAAGACCAATCTCAGAGATCGCCATGATGTTTGTCTCCAATCTCCTCAATCTTACACAGGACCAAAAGTACTCGTTTACTATTGGTTGTGCCTTCATCAAGGATGTGTTCATAAGTATAGAGAAATGGAGGGTGACATTGGCAGTATATGACTTTCAGGAAGGTGAGGCCAGCATTGGAGGCATTTTCAATAGAACTCTATTGTAGATGATGCATCATGCAAAGTGTGTATATACGAGGGTGTAGAGAGGTCTAAGACTAGACTGTTATAATGCTTTCAACCGCCATCTGAATGCACACAAGTTTCAACTACCTATCGGAGTGGCTGATAGGGCTAAGGAAGTGTTTAAAGCTATCAGATTCCTATGGGGGCACTCTCTCCACCACCTGAAGAGCGCCATGTCTCAAACTGTAATTAGCTTTCTATTTGTTTTGTTTTGTCTCATTGATATCGATGTATGTACGTAAATCATATACTTTTTGGCTGCCAATGATACATCCTTGGCTCGCTTATGTAATTACTATCTTTGAATATTAATATATGGTATGGGTGGCTCCACCACCTTTTTCGTTTAAAAAAAAGGTGGGCTATAGCTTTAGCTATTTTTTCCTTATCCCAAATCTACTTCACTTTTGCTTCCTATTTTCCTCAATAGGAAAAGCAACTTGATTGCGTGTACTATATAATGATCCTTTCAATTCTAAAAATGAATAAACAACTCTGTTTTGAAAATTTAGATGAATTTTAAATAAGCCTGATAAGAAGAAGAGATGTTTTTTAATTGGGAATAGCTTAAACAGTCTGAGTTCTAATTTCCACTTTAGTGGAAGCCAAATCTAACCTAATAGTTAAAACTATTTAGTATAGAGTAGGTAAGGCTCTACGGTTACATGTGGCAGCAAATATTTATGACACTTAGTTTTTAATTTTTTCTCTTACTTGTGGCCATTGTTTAGTTAAAGGGCACTTCTGATATAAATGAATGCTTATTGAGTGTCTAATAATCAAATATCTCAGAGTAGAGATGCTGATATTTATTAAAAAATTGGTAAAGGGTTAAAATTATATAGTAGTGACTTGGCAAGACTTTCCATTTATAAGGTTGAATTGGCTTTTAAAAGAAATTGGCTATATTTAATCTCTAAACTTTTTTTCATCAGCTATGCAATATCCACCTATTGGGTGCTAAGGCATTAGATGACTGGTAGCCAGTAAGAGAAGCTAAAATGGGTCACATGCTTAAATCCATCTTTGTCTAGAGCTACAAGAGCCAGGCAGTAAATATGCCAGACCTACTCAGGGTCTGCACAACCAACGTTTTTGGCCAAATGATTTTAAGCAAGCAAGTTTTCACATCTGGCTTATTAAGTATTCTACCTTGTCTAGGCATCTAGCACGGCCAAGGATATCTAGCAAGCAGACATAGTGATCTACAGTGCGTTCAATGCCATAAATGCTCTTCATAGAATTGAAGTAATCCCGACCTTCATCAATTAAGCCCATGTGGCTACACGTTGAAAGAACACCTACAAAATTTATATGGTTAGGTTTCACACCTACAACTTGCATTTTTTCAAATAGTTTAAGAGCTCCCCTTCCTAGCCCATTTTGTGCATATCCTACAATCAATGTTGTCCAGGCAACCACATCTCTTTCAAGCATTCTATTGAATACTTTTTCTGCATCGTCAATGGTTCCAGATCTGGAATACATGTTCAGTACACTTGTCATGCATTCTCTGTATGATTGTGTTTTGCATACATATCAACAAGAGGAGTTGCAGCACAAACATCTGATTGGAATCCATACACCTCAAAAATATGATATATGAGGATATGTTTAACATAGATTTGTTGAAAAGGCGTTAAAAAATTTTAAGCGAATGCAACTCAGATCAGCATGCACTCTGACACATTGATTTATGCATTTTGTATGTTTTAGCTGCCAGATAACTCATTCACTTTCAAATTCTGGTCTGAATGGATGGCTTGTCAATGGTAAAACTCCGCTTGTTTAGAAACTTGAATTTTTGTTGCAACCATTTGTAGAGTTTTATAATTGCAACATTTTCTACTACCATTGACTCAAGATCATTTCAAGTAAGCTCTCTCATACTTTCTTACTCATGGGACTAAATCTATTGATTTATAGAATTTTATCTTTTCAATATCCTTAGATATTTAGGAAAATAGCAATATGGCATATCTATTCATACTAAAAACTCTGCATAATCTACAGCTCTAGAAAGATGAAGTTGAATCAGATCATGATGTTTTTTATGGCTATGGACTTTCCCATTTTTGTTTTCTCGATGGGAGCCATGTGCTTTGCCATGCTATTCATTGGTTGGAACTTAAACCAAACAATGCATAAGTGTGTGTCTGCATACCATCTAAATTCTCCTGTGTTCAATTGATTGAAAATGTTTTCATTTGAATGAGAATATGATTAAAATTTCATAGTCAATTTTATTATGATTATAGATATCAGAAAGACAGTCTATAGTTTTTATAGTCTATAATTTTCAGTTGTTTGATTTCACGTGGAACATTGGACCATTGATGTTGGATGGCAATAACTTTTATAGGATTACAATCTTTTAAGTTCATCTATCTCATTGCCATTTTTTTTATGCAAGAGAATTACTTACCTGGGTTTAAGTGTGAACTTTATTAATTTTACAATTTATGCCATCATCTTTCACAGGTGTAAGAGTAAGAGGATAACGTTTAAATTAACACATTGTTGGTTTCTCTTTGGAAAGGAATAGTATGTTAGAATATCTAGAAGTATCTATGTGCTTTAGGTTATAGATTCAATGTAAATAGTTTCACTTCTATTGTAAATACATTTGAATTATAACAAAGGTTTAATACAATTTGAATGTTTGTGTATGCTTGTGTAGTAGATTTTCAATATTTGAGGCTTTCAGATGACTATGAAGTAGTTTTTCCAAAAAAAAAATATAGGTAGATCAAACATCTCTATGCTTTTCTACTAGGGGCAACTTGGATTGTATATATGAATTGTTATCTTGGGGGCACATACTGCATGCACCAAAATTCATCAGGGTAGGTTATAACTTCCTTTAATTAGAATATCAATCTCTACCTTTAATGGTTAATTATTATCTTTAACATTCAAAAAATAGATGTCTTTGCAAGCATTTATGTTTTCACATCAATGTTTTAATTTTAAGCATTTGATTTTAGAACTATAATGTTATTGTAGGCTTCTTCATAGTTGATCTACAACATTGAAAACAAGCATCTAGCTCCAACAACTTGTCCATATAATTCTAGGCAGGGACTAAGTTGCCTTGCAACTCTTGTTTTTCGTTCCTTCTTCCTGATCTATGATTTTGTTATAGCTAGGTTTTTATGATTTCTATAAGACATTGCCTCCTTTTGAGCTTATTCCTTAGAATTGACTTTTTGTTTCAAAAAAATGTTTAAGAAAATAAGATAATTTGACATTAAATGACAAAGGGATGAGATACAAAAAAAATTGTCTATGGACACCCATAACCCTTCATTTCACTTCCCTTTGACTTTTTATTTCTATTACTAGAAGATGTACCAAACTACAATTTTCCCACTTTCTCTAGAAATGAATGATCCATATGGATTACAACAATGCAAATCTTCATCAACTGAATGGATTTTAGAAGTTGAAAACTCTAAAAACTAAGTTATTTCATATACAAGATGAAATTGCTCCCTAATCACAACCATTAGTTTTTTTCACAACATAAAGAATACAAACACATTATTACATTTAAAACTTAATTGATATAAAATAACAAAAGAGATCAAATCAATTAAAAAATAGCTATATTTACTCTAAAAACAAAATATAATTAATAATTTTTTTATAATTCAAAATATAAAAACTTCTACCGGTCAAACCTATCAACAATCTGAGGTGTGGATCGCACCTTCAAGTGTAATTTCTAATATATAAGACATATTGTCAAGATTGCATAAACTCATTGATTTGTCAACCAAGATTGCATAAACTCATTGATTTGGCAAGAAATTGATGACATTAGATGTGTTTATTGCCAAGATTGCATAAACTCATGATTTGGCAAGAAATTGATGACATTAGATGTGTTTATTGCCAAGATTGCATAAACTCATGATTTGGCAAGAAATTGAACAAGAAACAGTCAAAGATGAAGCGTGGTGGCAGCACCATAGTTATTGCAACGCTGAGAACCATATGGACTCTCCATGCAAATCCACTTGAATGCTTCTCCTGTCTCACTTGGAAGTAGAAGCATATACAAAACTCGACCCTGAATTAGATCCCATGTTTCCACAAAGATCTTGTCACCAACTGGTGTAGCCCAAATAGCAAATAGAGGCCAATTCTCCGTTGGCAGAGGCCCTACAATTTTTAGCTCATCTCGGCTACAATCATACACAATCAACCCTCTTTTAGAAAAGCCATACAAGCACCCAAATGCACTTACGAACCAAAGAGAATCGTGGAGCCTGTTTTCCATAAATTCCCAAAGAGATTGGTGGAATCTGTTCTCTATAGTTTTCCAGCTTCTGTTGTAGGAATCAAAAATATGAATGCTTCTGTTGTAGGAATATAAATGCGCAGAGGGCGGAAGCGTTATCACATAAAACTTGCCGTGAGCAAAAGCAGCTCTAGAGTGGCAGTCCACAGAGATGTTCAATTCGGGGAGAAGTTCCCACTTGTCCTCCTGCACATTGTAAACTTTAGCAGTGCAGATGCGATCATAAGACCTGTAAAACCCAGCCACATAAATCAGTCCTTCGTTCTCATCTGCTGCCCCAATAAAACTAAGCAGACATTCGTGCATCTCGGCACCCTCACGCCATTTGGAACAAGAAAAATCGTACAGCCATAAACAATTTCTCTTCCTTGTCAGGGTACCATTTGTATAGACACCAATGATCAAAACCAGTTTTTGTTTCACAAAACTGCAGTGATCGATAACTAAATTTCCACTTTCAAATGTTGAAGGAATGGGCGGAAGGCTTTTGCATGTCTTCTCCGTGGGGTCGTATACTGATACTCTGCCATCAAAGCGGCATATGTTCTCGATGAGACAAATGCGTTGCTCGGAAATCTTTGATCTTTTTCTTTCTTGATAAAACCAGGGGCTGTTCAATTCCGCATTCCAGCTTTTGCACACGAGCCGAAGTTTGTGATGAAAGTTCAACTTCACCCTCACCAGGCATTCCCTCCCAATGTCATCTGGAAGACAAGGAAACAAGGCTCCCATTGTAATGCAGCAACACAAATACCTGTATGAGTGAAAATTTGCCGAAGTTTATGAATCTTTTGGTTTTTTGAATTTTATCTTACTCAATCTCCTTATTAATAGGATGTATTTTTAATTTTAACTTTTTTAGTTGATGCCGACAAAGTTATTAATTCATTCAATTTTTTATATCTCCTTTTTCTTCATAGAATGTATTTTTTATTTTAACTTTTTAGTTTGTGCCAACAAAATTATTAATTCATTCAATTCTTTAGATCTCCCTTTTTCTTAATAGGATGTATTTTTAATTTTAACTTTTTAGTTTATGCCGACAAAATTATTAATTCATTCAATTCTTTAGATATCCTTTTTTTATTAATAGGATGTATTTTTAATTTTAACTTTTTAGTTCATGTGGACAAAGTTATTAATTCATTCAATTCTTTAGATCTCCCTTTTTCTTTAGATATTATTTTAAAAGTTTATATCAACATTTTTCTTGTAATATTATTTAAATACTTTTCTTTTAACATATATGTTTTAGTTTAGATCTGCATATTTCTTTGTAAACATCCTTAGAGCTATAGCTATTAAATATATTTAAAAATGTTTAGATCTATTAGGTATGACATGGTTAAAATAATATACTAGTATAGCTATATTTAAAATATATATCTAAAGTACTCTGAGATGGATCAACTTGAAGCACTTTTTAATCAATTTATTTTAAAGTATAATTGTAATTATTGTATAATTTAATAATTTTAATTCATAATTATGTAGTATAATATTATTAAACATTATAATAATGTACTTATATTATTATTTTATTATAAATATTTATTATGTTATGTACAAATAGATTTATATTTTAAATCACAATAAATAATTTAAATTAAGATAATTATTTTAAAGTAAATTTATTTTTAAAGTTTGTATATTATATTATTATATTATTGTAATATTATTAGATTTTATAGAGAATGTTTATAATAATAAAATAATAATAAATATAGTAATAAATATAATAAAGAAAATTACTTAATGATAATTAATATTATTATAATCTTATATTATAATAATATATTTAATCTATATTATAAATTATATTATATAATTAGTATACCTATATTTAAAAAATATATCTAAACTATGCCAAGATATCCTTCTCACCTATTTTTTAATCATTATTATTATATTATATTATTATATTATTATATTATTATTTTTATGTTTTCCTTTTTTTTTTCATTTTTTCTAATTTCTTTTTTGGTTCCATAGTTTTTGTGATTATCTTTAGTTTTTTCTCCTTAACGGTTTCTAATTTTTTTTGGTATTTTTTTTTGTTTTTTCCAAATTTTTATGTTTTTAATAAAGATTCTAGAAATCTTATAAGTTTACATAGAAATTCTAAAATCTTTTTGTGGTGTGAATGTAGAAACGCCTCTCAACGTAATTATATGAATTATTATAATTATAATATAATATTATAATATAGATTAGATATATTATAATAATATATTATAATAATTTTAAAATATAATATACTATTAATTTATTTATTTGTAATAATTAAAATTATATAATATACTATATAATAATTCTAAATATAATTATATTCTATATTATATTTAGAATTATAGTTAGAGGTTAAAATTAGGGTTAGCATTAATGTTTAGGTTAGAGTTAGAGTTACAGTTAATCTAATAATTAATCTATTTATTATAATTAGGGTTAGGGTTAGCATTACTATTAGAATTAAGATTAGGGTTAGTGTTAGGGTTAGAAATATAATTATGGTTCAAATTAGGGTTGGGATTATGGTTAGCATTAGGGTTAGTGTTATTATTATAGTTACAACCAAAATTATGTTTAAAATTATGTTAAATGGGGTTAGATTTTAAACTATGGTTAGGTTGATTGTTTTGAGGCTTATAAAACAATGGTAAGTGTAATGTTATAGGAATCATAATCCTAATCCTAACTCTAACATTATTATTATTATTATTATTATAATGTATAAATAATTAGGGTTATAATAATTATTATGATAAGTTATTAATACCAACCCTAATTATAACTCCAACCTTGATTCTAATAATAGTTTTAACCCTAAGTCTAAGCTAAATCCTAACCCTAACCCTAATTTTAACACTAATTATAATTGAAATCCAAAAACTGACTCTTACCCTAGCCCTTAGTCTATTAATAAATCCAACCCTAATCCCAACCTTAATTCTAATCACAGTTCTATATATAGATATAAACGTAAATAAACATTCTTGTTTTATTGTAACTATAACCCTGACCCTAATTGTAATTGTAATCCTAACCCTAATTCTACTTAAATCCAATTATAATTCTAATCTTGAGAAATCTAAGTTTGTACCCTAATCCTAACCTTAATTGTAAGATTAATCCTAACCCTAACTCTAATTCTAACCCTAACAATAACCGTAATTATGTCCCTAAAACTAATTTTAACCCTAATCCTCACCCTAATACTAACCTTAACCATAACCCTAATTTTAACACTAACTCTAATCCTAACTATAATTGTAACCTTAATACTATCCCTAACCCTAACCTTAATCCTAACACTAATTCTAACCCTAACACTCACCCCAATACAAACCCTAACCCTAACTCTAATTGTAACCCTAATTTTAACCCCTAACTCTAATCATATAATTAATTGTAATCATAATTTTATTCGTAAGCCTAACCTTAATCCTAACACTCACCATAACTTTAATCCTAATACTAATGCTAACCCTAACTCTAATTGTAGCCCTAACAATTATCCTAATTGTAACCCTAACTCTTGCCTCAATACTACCCTAATGCGAACCCTAATTGTAACCCTAATTTTAAGTCCTAACTCGAATCCTAAATGTAATCATAATCCTAAATGTAATGCCAACCCTAACTCTAATTCTAACCCTAACTTTGATTGTAATCCTAATCCAAATTCTGACCCAATTTTTCTAATCTTTCCCTAACCCTAACTCTAACCCAATTTTTTTTAACTAATTCTAAGCCTAACCCAATTTTTTCCCAATTAAATCCTTATTTTTTGGAAAAAAATATATATTTTGTTTTGTGAGATTATTGTTCTAACTCTAATACTAACCCTAACTCTAATACTAATCCTTATTTATTGTAATCCTAATCCTAATTCCAACCTAATTTTTCAAATTTTTCCCTAACCCTAACTCTAATCCAATTTTTTTAACTAATCCTAAGCCTAACCCAATTTTTTCCCAATTAAATCCTTATTTTTTGAAAAAAAATTATCTTTTGTTTTGTGAGATTATTGCCAAGAATTTTTTTTGCTCGTGATACTTTGTAATGTGCTCACACTATGCTCTGCCAAAGATGCAATGATGGCATATAGATTTGTATAGTTATCTTTCCCTTCATATGTTGTGCACCATTCCTATATAGTTGTGCTTCCTTTTAGAGCCTCTAGGCATTACTTCTTCAACCTCTACGCCATATTCTATAGTTGGGTGCACCTCTTATTTGGTCTATGTAGAAGCTTTGAAGTGCTTGCTTCATAGTGGTGTCTTGTTTTAGAGGAATACGCAATGTTTGTGTACCTATGGGTGTGTCATTTTTTCCAAAGCTTTGTGCTATATATTTCAATGGTGGCTTGTGGGTTTTTTAAATGGTGTGCTAGAGTTTTCCCTTTGGCCATGCCATTATCTACAACTCTTGCATCCAATTTTCAGCACCTCCATTAGATTTTGAAATGGATGCATTATTTATTCAACTTGTATTCATCTTTAAAAGATGTGGATCATTATCTTGGTCTGCCATGATTTGAAGTTATGCTTTGTTCTCACTTGATGGTTCCATGCCTTGAATGGAAGTGTTAGTGTTTTTAAAAAACTCTTTGAATAGCCTACACTCCATTTGAAAACTGCCACGCTCGATTTGCTTGAGCATTTTTTTTGTTGTGTCTATGCTATTTTTCATGACACATTTGATATGCTAATAGTGTCTATGTTCATCTAGGTGGCCATTAAAATTGATCATTCCACCCTATCTCCATATTACTCATGCTTTTTAATATATTCAATAAGACTAAGCAATGTAGTTGTTTGTTTCTTGATGGTGCCACCTTTATCTTTTACTACCCAAGAACCTTATTTGTTGTGGAGCTCTGCCCCATACCATGAATGCTTGAGCCAAAACTCATAATGGTAGTGCTATCCATTTGAAATGAATATTGAGGGGAAAACCACAACTATCAATAGTAGTGCTCCATTTCTATTTTATGTACAGATATGTGTTGGCTGCTAGAACTCAATTGCACTTTGTCTTGGAGATGCTATGTATCCTTCATTTCTACACTCTAGAGATAATTGTGCACCATTCAAAAATTTTGTATTAGAGTTTTGTAGTATGTATTATATTTATGAAGAGGATTGCATGGTGTTAACCTTCTCAAATCCTAATACATAAAAGTTTAAAAATAAAGTGCCTGGAAAGGGCACTATAGTTTTTCATGACTTCTGGGGAAGTGTGGTCACACACATTGAACCCCAGATGAAATGCCTTCACTCCATTGGGCGTCAGAGTGAACATGGAGAGCTTCAAAGAAAAAATTGAGCATAAAGCTTGATATCATGGAACTCAATGAGAGTAGTTGGGATGAATAATTTCTTTGAATATGCAAACATCTACAATCAAAACTCATGTAGAACCAAGCTAAATCAAACTCTCAAGCATATCCTCTTAAATTTAAACTGAACCACTATCATTATGCTAACACTATATCTCCCACTACCTCTGTTATTGTGCTTTAAAAAAATTATACGAAACACAAACCCAATGGCATTATAATGTTAGAGACCTGATATTATGTGTGCCATTAATTTAGTTTAATATAGCTCTCCCACAACCCTAAATTCTATTAGAGCCCTGCAGCTATTGGTATAGAAGCAAATGCATGGACTGGGAGGATTAAAGCATTACACTACAACATCATCTCACTTCGTTAATGGAAAATCTCAATTTTAGGAAAAACATTAAAAATCCCAATTCTCTAATCTCTATAAACATTAATTGAAGAATGGTATAATAATACCAAGATGACAAGTTTGGAGTTAAACTGCAAAACCCATAATCTCCACACATTAATATTGGTTGAAAAATGGTGAGATTGGGTAGCCATTTATACAAAATAATCTCACCAAGAAAAAAACATTTCTCACAAAAATAGAATTGATGTGTAACAACATCTCTGGTTGTTCTAGCCTTTACAAAACATTATGGGAATAGAGCTGCACACGAAAATAGATTGATAATATACCAATGAGGTATTGATATCTGGAAAGCTTGACTTGACTAATCTAGATATTGGCATGGCTTATACAAGTAAGCTCATAAACCAATGAATCCTCCACAATCTGAATTTGAATTCTATAGAAGACTGATAAATCATATTAGTAATAGTAGTAATATTAGTAATAGTAGTAGTAGGATCAATTTTGTATGATATTTACATTTAGAGAAACAATTGAAAATAGAGAGGATTTAAGAGATGGGGAAAGCTATAAACTACTTTCCCTCCAGATGATTTAGCAGTTGCTCAAACACAATGATCTGACAAGGTATTGTGAGCAAGCTAGTGTGGTTGTATCCAAAGTCCTCCTTGCCCTTGTCTAGCAGACCTTTAAATTGTGGGCTACTCAAATAGGTGGTGGGGATTATAAAGTGCTTCCTTTCTTCTCTACCAACATGAATAGCCAGGTAACCTCTAGGTACATATGGAGTAGGGGAAAACAAAGGGTTTGTGCTATATACATAAAAGTATCCACATGGACTATCTGATGATGAGCACCACTTATTTATCAATTGCCTAATCTTAACAATCTGACTGTTCTTGTCCTCCTTTTGCATCTCCATTCTCAGTGCTGGTCACCTCCTTCCTTCTGATCTGCATATTTCTTTGTAAACATCCTTAGAGTTATAGCTATTAAATATATTTAAAAATGTTTAGATCTATAAGGAATGACATGGTTAAAATAATATATAATAGGGTTACAACTTTTAAATCTGTGAAAATGTTTACATGTATAGATGGTTAAAATGAACATTACCATTTGGGTTAAAATAATACTAGCATACCTATATTTAAAAAATATATCTAGAGTATGCTAAGAGATATCCTTCTCTAGGCGCCAAATGTTAGGATTTGTGATTAAACTAGCATAGATATCTTAAATACATCTATCTAAAGGACACCGAGAGATATTAGTCTGGAGGCACCTATATTGAAATTGTTATTGAGAATAGATAGGTGTATCGAGACTGATATTTCTCAACATCTTTTAGATAGATGTATTTAAGATATCTATGCTAGTAGCATCCACAATGCAACATGTAAATTGTTAATTTAGCATATTTTTCTTGTGTTTGTATAAAGTATCACTATCCTTTGCAAATAAGGAATCCTATCATATTCATTGAAATTTATAATATAAATTCCATTTACTGAACATTATTAAAGCATTTCATATTCTTTCAAATGTGCAATGAACATATTAAAATATAATTAATGAGACATTTTATATTTATCCAGAAATATAATGTCAAGATATTTAAGGAGTAATTAGAAATCAATAGAAGAATTATAACTAATAATGTATATATTACATAAAATTATTGTATTTCTAAATATTTGAGTCTTTCTTCCTCAGCTTTCCTTTTGGAGAGTTGCTTGTTTGTTTTCATTTTTCATAACGATCATATGAAAATGGTGGTGAGATTCTGAGTTCACCAAACACTTAAGTAACACACATGATAGAATGATAAATGTTAAGGGCACTCTTTCTCTCGGTCTTTATCAATTGTTGCCTTGGAAAGAATCAATCATTGTGATTTGTGGATTGTTAGTGCCCAAGCTAATCTTAAAGGCAATTGATGTGTGTGTCCCTTTTGTATTGGTGAAATTGAAATTAAATTTGGAGATGCATCTTCAAATGGAATTCCAAAGTAATTTTCAAATTCGACCATAGCTTATGTTGGTGGATCTGGTGGGGCAATTCCAGGTTTGTATATTATATTTTAAATATATCCTGAAGCTCCATTTACAAGACTTGCTTCTAACTATAGATTAGAGGTTAGCATGACCCTTGCATCCTTAGACATTAATAATTCAACATCCAATTCATCATTCTAACGTCTTGCTGGATTAGTACTCCCTTCTTTGGTTGCAATGCTAAGGGCTATTGGTCTTCTCAATGAATATAATTTTCTTCTATTATGGTTGTGTACATTATCATTTGTTGAAAATAGATGAATATTATTATCAAACTCTTCCCTAACTGTTGGATGCAATGCAACATAGGAATGGAAATCAGAAGAGACAGAGATAATAGAAAACTTTGGTTAAGTCAAAGTAAGGATGTGAAGACCGTGTTGGATAGATTCAACATGGCAGATTGTCTACCATTGTGTGTTCCTGTTTCATTGGGGACAAAGTTGTCTATTAATGATTGTGCAAAATCTCCTAGTGAGGTGGAGGACATGAGTAGAGTACCTTATGCTAGTGGTTTTGGCAGTTTGATGTATGCTATGGTCTGCACAAGACCAGACATTACCCAAGCAATGGGAGTCCTTAGTCAGTTTATGGCTAATCTTGGATAGGTACATTGGGATGTAGTTAAGAGAGTGTTTAGATATTTGAGGGGTACTTGTGAGTATTCCATATGTTATCATGGTAATGTTACAGGACCTCCGTATTTAGTTTGTATTCATGGATTTATGGATTCTGATTGGACAAGTAACATTGACAACAGGAGATCCACCAGTGCCTATGTGTTTACTATGTTCAGTGGTGCTATTAGTTGGATGAGTAAGCGACAACCTGTGGTTGCTTTGTCCATGACAGAAGCTGAGTATATGGTAGCAAATCATGCTTGTAAGGAAGCCATTTGGCTTAAGAGATTGTGTTTGAATATTGGTGTTGATGCAGGATAGATTATGATTTGTTGTGATAGTCAGAGTGCGATTTGCCTAGCAAAGAATCCATCTTTCCATGGCAGAACAAAGCATATTAATTTATAGTTTCATTTTGTGTGAGACATGGTAGAGGATGGGAAGGTTAATTTGGAGAAGGTAGACACTTTGAAGAATGTTGCAGATGCATTAATGAAACTAGTGAGCACAGAGAAGTTTAGATGGTGTTCGGATGTAATGTCCCCTTCTAGTAAGCCAAAAATTTTCCTTGACCTTGCACAATTTCAACTTACAAAAAGAGAACATTAGAGTTCCATTTTCCATTTTAGTTATCTAATCAATATCCATTCATACTTATGTCCTTATGCTTATGATCTCATAATCCCATTTTCATATTCATAATCATTTATATTCACTTTCATATTTATATTTATATCCATATTCATATTCGTGATCAAAGGCCTTATGCTCTATCCTTGAGAGGATCATGTGTCGCCCTATCATTAATCCTTCTCTAGCTCCATAGGTATGGTTCATTGAGGAGCCACCATCCCATACGGAGGCCCAAAGGCTTCACTCCCACATGGAGTTCTTCACCATATGGCTTGATGGAACTTCATGTCCACACAACATTCTTCATCCCACCAAGAGTCACCTCACGTCGGGCACATTTAACATTAATGAGCTCATCATCACATAGGCCCAAGGACTTCACACCCACACAGTGTTCTTCATCTCTAGGCTCAAGGGACTTTACACCCACACAATGTTCTTCATCCACTTGAGGGTTACCTAGGTCCAACATACAATCTCCTAACTTACCCATACACCTAGGATAACGAGATGATTAATGATGAGGCTAATCTTTTTCTTGGATATAGCACAATCTTATGTTTTCTAAGTCCTTGTTGATATTTCATATGATGACTAATTATTTTGGCCTCATATCATATGGCCCATCACATATGATCTAATGTTTGATCACTTTCCATTATCATTATTGATCATGTTCATTCTATATATACACATTTATCATATTAATTCATTCTTCCTTGTATATTCATTTATAATGACATTCACTTATTCATTCATTATCAAGATTCCATATTCATGATGATAATGTACATAAATATCCTATGTCAGTTAAATGACTAATTTCATTTGATTGCTATTCTAGTCAATATAATGTATTGCATTCCTATAAGCTAATCATATCTTATTTCATGTCATTCATTTCTATCATTTACCAATGTATCATTGAGTAATGCATTTGTAACTATATATTACTTATTGCAATATGAATATGCATATCTTCAGAAATTGCCTTAAGACATTTATAAGTTTAATATATAATAGAGATTCCATACCTTTTCTGATTTAATTGCAGATTGATTGATTCCTCTCCTTCCTTGATGCCTATCAATCTTCTTCATTGACTCCTTTTATTTCCATTTGAGGGATGCAACTTCACCAATCATTACAAATCTTTTCATTTATTATTTGCTCATGATTGCTGCTATCTTTAATTAGACCTGTCCTCCTAACATAGATTGCTGCTCCTTATACTCATGGATCACTGTCATGAAGATACTGATTTATGCATCTTGATTTTCTTTACACCCTTTGCTTTTTCCTGTTCTTTCCTTCCAATGTCTGTCCTATGATGTGTGAAGGTAGAAAAACTGCCTGATGATATGAGATGTCTTCCCCCTTTATATCCCTTAAGGGATATACTTCACCGAATGGATGTCTTTTTTTGTAATGTTGATCGTACCTTTTAGTAAATATTATGAAAGATCATTACATTATAATTTCAATTAGAATTTATTTTATATTTATTTATATATAATTTAATAATATATGTTTTTACTAATATTTATATTTATGTTTATAATATATATTTATTACTACATTTACATGATATATCATATATTTATATAATATAATATATTATAGTTGAAATTGATAATGTTATATTTGTATTTATATTTATTATTATAAATACAATAAGTATATTATATTATTTAATATTATTATATATTAATAATATTAAATATGTTTATTAATTATTATTATATAAATGATTATCATCAAAGGTGACTTCTCTGTATTTATCATGATGCTTAGATTTTTTTAATTTAAACAATTCTTTAATATCGGGACATGACATCGGAGTCTATGGGCCTCTCAGCCTATAGTAGTTAAATCCTATTAATTCCATTGGCTCTTACAAGGTGTTCAACAAGTGGGAGAATGTTGAGAATTAAGGTGTCTCAACCTTGGTAAATTCCCTGTATTATTACATTGTATTTATTTATTTATTGCCTATTGTGTAATTAGGATGCAAATCCTATGTTGTCATTTTGTGGGAGTTGGCACTGTGATGTGTCATCCTACATGGAAGATGACAAGTTGTAATTTTGTCCTCACATGATAAGATAGGCATCCCACTTAATGGTAGGAATATTGACCGAAATGGTTATGACATATTCCTATGACAAATGTATGACATGTAAGAGGCAGAAATGGAAGATTCTATGATAGGTGAAGACATGTGTTGAAGAGCATCTTTGGGTGCCCCAAGGAGGGTTATGACATGTTGTAAGAGAATATGCTATTTATAGCTTGTTTATGATAGATTCTCTTATAGTTGTAAGATATGACAGCTATGACGGATTCTATGACGATCATAAGTGTTGTAAGAGTATTTGTCATTGCCCAACTTGGGAATAGGAAACATCTTTGGGATGGGATTACCCTGATCATCCTATAGTGTTGGACAAGTGTCCATAGGCATGGGTTTTGAGCCATGAGGCCATGTTGGATGCCCATCCCAAGATAGAGCCATTTTTGCCTTGTATTTTCTTTATAAACAGGTGCTTTTGAGGAGGAACTATATTATGTGATCTAAAGGTACCATTATGCTATTGAAATATCTCCAAATACGAGTGTCGAAGACTCCTGAGAGCTTGCATTGCAAGTGTATTGTAAACCATATTCAGTTTTGATAATACATTGTGCAAGTTTTAGAATGTGGGGTTTTTCTCCCAAAAGGGTTTTCCCCACGTTATATCTTGTTTCTCTTTCTTCTGTGTCATTCTATGTGTATGTGTCTTGCTGCAATATCTCTATTGTTGTGTTAACATCACTATAATTGTAAGGATTTAAAAGAATTTGCACTCTACTTCCCTCATTAGATTAGCGTAGGAAGTGTGTTCCACGTACCTTGCTTCCTTTCACAAGATAATCCTCCTTTGAATCATATTTAGACCAACCAAGAAGCTTGATGAAATAGATAGAGAGGGATACAAATAGATAGAGAGAGATAGAAATATAAAGATGAAGAGAAAGAGAGATAGAGATATAGAGAGATAAATAGGGAGAGAGAAAGAAAGAGAGATGGACAAAACATATATCCATCAAGTTTCACTTTTTGAGAGAGCAGGTGAACAAGAATGAAGTCAGATTGGAGTTTGTGCCCTCTAAGGATCAGATTGTAGACATTTTACTAAACCTCTACCTAAGGACTATTTTGAGTATCTCAGGGAGAAGTTAGGGGTTATTACCCCTCTGGTTCTAAATTAAGGTACACTGATGTGCATCAGTCTGGTGGATCTCATAGTCATATCTTGTGGTCCAGATTGATGATAGGAAGTTGCTACTCAGGGGGAGCAATCTGTATGATTCTAATTGATGCAAGTATGTGCCCTTTGCCATTGATGTAAAAGGGGGAGAGAAGACATGTGAAAAACAAAAGTGGTTACTGATCAAAAGGGGAGTAGTAAAGAAAGAGAAGACATATGAATGATTGATGTTGATAGGGGGAGCTATGTCAGTTAGTGAGAAGTTCTTGTCTTGATGGTTAAAATAGCTTTTCACATCATATGTTGCCATCAATGACAAAGGGGGAGATTGTTGCAAGTATGGGCCTAACCGATGTTTTCATTGATGTCAACATACTCCTTTTGCATTGATGTCAAGGATTGGATGAGTTGTGTGCTAAGGATATTGAGAAAATTAGTCCTATCATAATAGAGAATAATAGTGAAGACAGTGAAGCTCTATGAAGTGAAGATCCCAGCTAGATAAAGATCAGAGAATGCACATCAAAGGGTTTGCAAATATGTCTCTAAAGATGATCAAGTCAAGATTTGAGAGGTCCACATGAAGATTTGGAGAAGTTATGGCCATATGAGTAAAACTAGTTCTGGCAACTGTTCAGAGGTGACAGAGTGACACACATAGGTCTGGTGAGATCCAGAAATGCAATATCTTGTTCTGTGGATTTGGTGGAATGTTTAGGAAGCCAATGTGAATTGACAACTCAATTGGTTCGTGGTCTGGAGGTTCGCAAGCATTTATTCTAATGTGACAGTGATGATAGACTGTGTTCTTAAGGTTCCAAATGAAGATGTGAATGATTTTAGTAAGCAGAAGTGGTGTGGATGTTCTTGGTGATTCAAGAAAACTTTTAGGGGTCTCTAGATTGTGTCCAATTTGTGTTGGTGGTCCGCATTGAAGATTGAGCTCGTAATTGAAGATTTACACGCAAGTGATGGTGTTCTTCTTAATCATGTCTGATCAGATGTTTTACACATATTGTGGATGATCTTGAAGATGTTCTGTGAATCATGGCATGTTCCTCAAAGAAGATTGAAGTCCCAGATATGTGTGGCCGACAGTGTGGTGATTTGTATGAAGTCTTTTGTAACAAGTCAAGTTGTATTTGTGTAATTACTCTGTAATTAAATAAAGTATGTATTGTGCTGACTTTGATGAAGGGTTGTCTAGTGATCTAGCACCGAGGTGACCCTCAAGTGGATGAAGAATCACCGCATGTAGCGTGAAGTCTCTTGAGTCAAGTGGTGAAGAATCACCGTATGTAGCATGAAGCCCTTGGGCCTATGGTTGCATAGACTTAATAATTATTATAAATGACTTAAATAGTAGGTGACTCTCAAGCGGGTGAAGAATTGCTGCATGTAGCATGAAACCCCTTGAACCAAATGGTGAAGAATTGCCACATGTTGCAATGAAGCCTTTTGGCCCTATGGCAATGGGTCTTGTTACACCAGCACCTTAATGTAACCGTACTCATATGGGGTGGGTGAAGTAGAATAGATTCACGATCAGGCCCAATAATGACTCTCCCGAGGTATATCATGGAGATCTCTATATGATAGAAATGAGAAAATTTAAAACAGATATATATATGTTAATGAACTTTGATATTGATTATGAATGTGTGGTTACTAACCCTAATTGCAATATTATGATGTTATAAGGAATTATTGGTTACTAATGTTCTCTTTAAGAAGTTAAAATTGTGTGCAAGGTTAAGAAATTTTGATCTTCCTAAAAGGGGACATTACAGTTTCATAATGAATAATTGACGCTTTCAATCTATCTTCAATCCTTAGGGTGTCAAGATAATACTATGTAGTACTAGCATACAATGCTTGCATATTCTATGTGTTCCATGAAATGCAGTTTAATACAAACTTATCCTTCTTCAAGAATATAAATAAATATTTATAATATATTTTTAAAACATTCTCAGTACCTACTATTTATAAATTAATTTTAGTATGTTTTATAGAATTTCTAGCAATATATTTCAATTTCTTTCTTTTCCTCTTTATAAGATCTATATTTTAGGTTAAGATAGTAAATAGAACCCTCCTTATAAGTCCAAGTCATATGCTTACTTTATAGTTGCAGTAAACATTAACTAACATCACCGACCATGTGCATAACAATACAATAGAATTTGGACTTATATATCACTATAAGATTCAAATATCATCACATAAATGGGGCCAACTTTACCATTCAGTCTAAGTTTGACCATTGTGTTCAAGCACTGTGCTTTTTACACTCGCTCTTATTATGATTTTTCTTAGATAGTTAATATAAATTTATCTTCATAAACCTCTTTAAAGATGGATGACTCAAGCTATGTTGTATTTCCTTAGTTGCATAGGATATTTCTTCTAGCTTATCTTGTAGTCATTCTGAATTTGTTGGTAATATATATGTCATCTAGTTCTATAGCTTTGCAAAATGCTTCTTAAAATATCCATCATGTATTTTTTTACTCTACTTCCTCTAGGCTTCCTAATGAATCCTTTAACTCTTAATTATTTTGAAAAGGGCATCTCATGCTTCTCTTGCATTTCCCTCCAATAGTGAATAAATAGCCTCAACATCACCACACCAAAAGTCATCTTAAATTATTCATAACAAATGAAATTTTAATGGCATAGGATACTCTATTTTTGGTTGCAGGTGTGCAAAATGAAGAAAATACTTTTCAGGCCTGTTATTTGTCTTTGTTTAGTTGAGTGAGTTTCCAATCTTTCCTTTCTTATATAAATGTTTAGCCAAAAGAAACAAACATGAATATTAGTGTAGGGCTTTTGATTAATCTCAAAGGGAGTTGCAAGTTGGCTTTTGTCTTACATACTACTTAAAATATGACAAAAATCACACTTCCTTTACACTTTGATGGAAGTCCATACCCTATTCTAGAACTCCTATTTTGACACAGCCATGCAGGCAATTGATAAAATTTGTGGAGCTTCGCTTTACATCCATCATTTGTATTTTCTTGAAAGCTTGGAAAACCCATTTTAAAAATGCATTTTGTGCATATCCTATAATCATGACATTCAATGAAACCACATTTTTTGAGGTATTCTATCGAATAGTTGATGTACATATTGATGTGCCTTATTGTGCTACCTAACATGTCTCTTGTGCTTCAAAGTGAGTACACTTCTTGGTCTTTAACAATAATCATCACACTTATTACTAAATTTTGGTAGATAATGCCCCTCTACAATATTGATGGAAGAGATTATATATTTTGGTGTTGTAGACTCTGCAAAGGAGTGTTGCAAAAGGGCATGGATAGAGAATTCTCATAACCACTTCCTCCCTCTCTTTACTCATGACCTGCATCTCTATCTTTTGGTGCTAGTCATACTAGATTGGAAATGGTGTTCAATTTGCTCTTGTAATAAATGAAGATTGAGAATTGTAAAAATAGGAAGATGAACATAATGAAAATCAATTCACTTGTTCACTAAATTTTTAGTGCACATTTTTTTCTTTACCAAGAATTTATGAAACTTATATATGTATTTTCTGAGTTGGATTTACCCATGGAGATAAATATAAAATATATGTATATTATTATCACTTGAAGAGAAATGATTTGCTATCACATAATTTCAAATAAATAAAATGGTAGAATCATTATTACTAGATAACTATTTTGTTCTGCATTCATGGGAGCTCTATCAATTGGGCATGATGCGCTAGAGAAAGATGCCAATCTAAACTACAAATCTTTTGTTGAAAAGGATTTGATAGATGGCCCTTAATCTCTAAGGGCTTGTATCTTCTAACACAAGATTTTAGTAAAAGACTAAGAACACATAAAAAAATATTAATAACAACCCAACATCTAAATAATTAAATACAATAGCTCCATGTCATCACAATCATAGATAACCTGATTTGTTGAGTGGATGTGCATGTGAATAGGTTGTGTGTGTGTGTACTTTGTTGATGCATTTAATCATAGACCTTTCAAAGAAGGTTTATTATCTCTATTTTGGTTTCTCCATGTGTTTTAAGGATGTCCGCTAGGGCAGACATTACACAATCATAGTTTACTATAATCAAATCTATTCCCTATTGGTCTATCTCCTTTCTGATATAGCAATTTTATTGATTGGTATATATAATGAATTTTTATTAGTTTGACTATGATTAGATACAAATTGTCAATAACTCTTGAATAAAATAAAACCATAGAAGTCCATAGAACATATGTGCAATAGGGGTCGTATAACATCTATGTGATAGGGGCCTTATATGCTTGTAAGTACACCCAAAAAGCACATTGAATGTTTAGAAAGAGGGGGAAGTGTTATGTTTCATGATGTTGTGTTAAAATGTGTTGAATTGAGTTGATGTAAAATGCGTTGAATTGAGTTCTCTAACATCTTCTTCACTTGTTTTGTTCTAAGTTTTCCTAATGTTTTATTTTTGAGTTTTTATGAATGCAGTCTACATGAATGAAGAACAATTTTGGTTCCTTTTTTCCCAATTTGAAATATTATCTAATTATCTAAGAACTAGAAAGTGGATGCAATCTATATGAGTTTTCCAAATGCAAGCTAATCTATGTTTTTGGTATTTTCGTAGATTATGTTTTAATTGTAACCTAAGACATGAAATTAGAAATAACTATAATCCATGAAAGTAAATCTAATCTAATCAAATATGATACAATGCTACTCTAAGAAAGCAAATAGACAGCCTATCAAGAAAAAGAAAAGTAGTGATTTACTTTTCCAAGAGAAAGATGTGATATAATTAATACTTTAAAGAATAGAGGAACTGGTATGAAGATGTTAGTGCCTAGCTTGAGCCCTCAAAAGACCTTGTGGAAACTCTCATTTCCTTTGTAGTAACAAGGTCCTCTTGACGACAAGAAAGAACATGGGAGAAAATGAAATCAAATAGTGCTTTGAAGCTATGAATGAGAGAGAAATTCAAATTTCATCTATTGAGGAAAGAGAATAAAAATACTATATCTACCTCTAGCTGTCTAATAAAGCTTGTAAACTCTAATGTCTTTGCATAATCCAAAGAAAATGTATAATTTTCATGTAGTTACTTGTAAATTGAAGCCATCTTTAGCTCTAATGCTATATACAAACTAAAATGATTTTTAGGTTTATTTCCAATGGTCTAAAATTGCCATCATATTTTAATGGTCAAACTTCAACAAGCTCTATACATAGTTAAATGTAGAGCATGGCAACAAACACTTGAAAATGTTTACGCCAATGATCAAAAATATGTGTTTATCAACATAAAAATTAGCATAGAGACTATATATTTATAAAAAATAGTCCATATGCACTTTCTAATTGACCCCACATGAAGTATTCCTTGGGGGGCTACTTGCCAAGTTTAAAATGCTATGTGCATAGCTATATTACAAAATTCAATTCTTTAACACTACATGATACAATTTTCTCATTGAAATGTCTAGGTGATATGCTCTAGTAACACAAGGTACAATTATGCTCAGTTGATCGATCGGTTGGTTTTGTAGTTGTCATTCAAATCATATTTATGTTTTCATGTCATCAAGTCCTTAGAAGTTTCGTTCAAAAATCTTGGAAGTATACACACAACTTAGTTCATCCATGAATCGTGAAACCATGTTAATGTGTTAACAGTCACTAAGGTAACCTTGAAGCTAAGTTCTATATGGGTGTTATGGGAGACGAATTCCATAATAGTTTTTCAAATATCTCAAAGTTCTAGTGATTGTTTTATTAAGAAAATATTTTTAATGAATATTTAAATAATAAATTATAAAATAAATTTTTATTTGGTAACATATGTCATGTGGAATTGCACTTTCCCTAGTACATCATCAATGGAGATTAGACATTGAGTGGTATTGGTCATATGCAAAACTATCTTTTGGAACATTATTTGTCATTTGTATGACTGTGATGGATACATTGTTTGGTGAAGTTTTTTGTGCAATTCAAATAATCTTGATTAAAGCCAAAATAAAATTAGATGCCAAAGAGCATATTTTGTTAGATTCATAATGTTTGGATGTATTCTATCAGTTTTGCCTATGTAGAATATGGCAATAACTTTTCAAATATATCCTTGTTGCATTACTTCTTTGGTTGTATGGTTTATAAATTACAATCTTTGAGTTCATCTACCTCATTTCCATTTATTTTATGCAAGACAATTACTTACATGGGTTTAAGTGTGAACTTTATTAATTTTACCATTTATGCCATCATCTTTCATAAATGTACTTTGGTTCTCTTTTAAAGGGCTCAAGAGGATAAAGTTTAAACTAACATCTTTGTTGGTTTCTCTTTGGAAAGTAATAGGATGTTAGAATATCAACGAGTATCCATGTCCTTTAGGTTATAGATTTAATGCAAATAGTTTCACTTCTGTTGTAAATACATTTGAGTTGTAATAGAGGTTTAGTATAACTTGAATGCTTGTGTAGTAGATTTTCAATATTTTAGGCTTTTAGATGGTTATGAAGTAGTTTTTCATAAAAAAACATAGGTAGATCAAACCCCTCTATGATTTTCTACTGGGGGTAACTTGGATTGTATATATGAATTGCTAGCTTGGGGCACATACTACGTCTACCAAGATTCATCAAGGTCCTAGGATTTTGATTAACACCATTGTCATGCTTATGGAAATTATAACTTTGTGTAATTAGAGTATCAGTCTCTACCTCTAATGGTTTATTATTATCTCGAGCATTCAAAAAATAGATGTCTTTGCAAGCATTCATGTTTTTACATCAACTCTTTAACTTTAAGCACTTGATTTTAGAATTATAATGCTATTGTAAGTTTCTTGTTGATATATAGCATTGAAAACAATCATGTAGCACCAACAACTTGTCCTTGCATTTCTAAGAACAGACTAAGTTTCCTTCCAACTCTTAGTTTTGTTCCTTCTATCCGATTTGTGATTTTTTTATAGCCAGGTTTGTATGATTTCTATAAGACATTGCCTCCTTTTGAGCTTTTTCCCTAAAAATTATTTTTTTGTTTCAAAAATATGTTTAAGAAAATAATATAATTTGACATTAAATAACAAAGGGATGAGATACAAAAATTTTGTCTATAGACACCCATAACCCTTCATTTCAATTCCCTTGACTTTTTATTTCTATTACTAGAAGATGTACAAAACTACTATTTTTCCACTTTCTATAGAAATGAATGATCCATATGGATTACAATAATGCAAATCTTCATCAACTAAATGGATTTTAGAAGTTGAAAACTCTAAAAACTAAGTTGTTTCATATACAAGATTAAATTGCTCCCTAATCGCAACCATTGATTTTTTTCACAACATAAAAAATACAAACACATTATTACATTTAAAAGTTAATTAATATAAAATAACAAAAGTGATCAAATCAATTAAAATATAGCTAGATTTACTAAAAACAAAACATAATTAATTATTTTTTTATAATTCAAAATATTAAAAAGTTGGACTCATCAAACCTATCAACAATCTGAGGTGTTGATTGCACCTTCAAGTGTAATTTCTAATATATAAGACTTATTGCCAAGATTACATAAACTCATTGATTTGGCAAGAAATTGATGACATTAGATGAGTTTGTTTCCAAGATTGCATAAACTCATGATTTGGCAAGAAATTGAACAAGAAACAGTCAAAGATGAAGTGTGGTGGCAGCACCATAGTTATTCCAAGGCTAAGAACCATATGGACTCTCCATGCAAATCCACTTGAATGCTTCTCATGTCTCACTTGAAAGTACAAGCATATACAAAACTCGACCCTGAATGTGATCCCATGTTTCCACAAAGATCTTGTGACCAACTGGTGTAGCCCAAATAGCATATAGGGGCCAATTCTCCATTGGCAGAGGCCCTACAATTTTTAGCTCATCTCGGCTACAATCATACACAATAAATCATCTTTTAGAAAAGCCATACAAGCACCCAAATGCACTCACGAACCAAAGAGACTCGTGGAGTCTGTTTTCCATAAATCACCAAAGAGATTGGCGGAATCTATTCTCTATAGTTTTCTAGCTTCCATTGTAGGAATAAAAAATATGAATGCTTCTGTTGTAGAAATATGAATGCGAAGAGGGCGGAAGCATTATCACATAAAACTTGCCATGAGAAAAAGTAGTTCTAGAGTAGCAGTCCATAGAGATGTTCAATTCAGGGAGAAGTTCCCACTTGTCCTCCTGCACATCAAGTAAACTTTAGCAGTGTGGATGGGATCATAAGACTTATAAAACCCATCCACATAAATCATTCTTTTGTTCTCATCTGCTGCCCCAATAAATCTAAATCGACATTCATGCATCTCAGCACCCTAACACCATTTGGAACAAGAAAAATCGTACAACCATAAACAATTTCTCTTCCTTGGCAGGGTAAGATTTGTATAGACACCAATGATCAGAACCAGTTTTTGTTTGACAAAACTGCAGTGATCGATGACTAAATTTCCACTTTCAAATGTTGAAGGAATGGGCATAAGGCTTTTGCATGTCTTCTCCGTGGGGACGTCTACTGATACTCTACCATCAAAGTGGTATATGTTCTCGTTGAGACAAATGCGTTGCTCAGAAATCTTTGATCTTTTTCTTTCTTGATAAAACCAGGGGCTGTTCAATTCCGCATTCCAGCTTTTGCACACGAGCTGAAGTTTGTGATGAAAGTTCAACTTCAACCTCACCAGGCATTCCCTCCCAATGTCATCTGGAAGACAAGGAAACAAGGCTCCCATTGTAATGCAGCAACACAACTACGTTGTATGAGTGAAAATTTCCGAAAGTTTATGAATCTTTTGGTTTTTTGAATTTTATCTTACTTAATCTCCTTATTAGAGGATGTATTTTTAATTTTAACTTTTTTAGTTCATGCCAACAAAGTTATTATTTCATAATAGGATGTATCTTTAATTTTAATTTTTTAGTTCATGTCGACAAAGTTATTAATTCATTCAATTCTTTAGATCTCTTTTTTTCTTAATAGGATGTATTTTTAATTTTAACTTTTCAGTTCATGCTGACAAAGTTATCAATTCATTCAATTCTTTAGATCTCCCTTTTTCTTAATAGGATGTATTTTTAATTTTAACTTTTTAGTTCATGCCCAGAAAGTTATTAATTCATTCAATTCTTTAGATCTCCCTTTCTCTTAATAGGATCTATTTTTAATTTTAACTTTTTAGTTCATGCTGACAAAGTTATTAATTCATTCAATTCTTTAGATTTCCCTTTTTCTTAATAGGATGTATTTTTAATTTTAACTTTTTAGTTCATGCCCACAAAGTTATTAATTCATTCAATTATTTAGATCTCTATTTTTCTTAATAGGATGTATTTTTAATTTTAACTTTTTTGTTCATGCGGACAAAGTTATTAATTCATTCAATTCTTTAGATCTCCCTTTTTCTTAATAGGATGTATTTTTAATTTTAACTTTTTAGTTCATGCCGACAAAGTTATTAATTCATTCAATTCTTTAGATCTCCCTTTTTATTAATAGGATGTATTTTTAATTTTAACTTTTTAGTTTATGCCCACAAAGTTATTAATTCATTCAATTCTTTAGATCTACCTTTTTCTTAATAGGATCTATTTTTAATTTGACTTTTTAGTTCATGCCTACAAAGTTATTAATTCATTCAATTCTTTAGATCTCCCTTTCTCTTAATAGAATGTATTTTTAATTTTGACTTTTTAGTTCATGCCCACAAAGTTATTAATTCATTCAATTCTTTAGATCTCCCTTTTTCTTAATAGGATGTATTTTTAATTTTAACATTTTAGTTCATGCCCACAAAGTTATTAATTCATTCAATTCTTTAGATCTCCCTTTTTCTTAATAGGGTGTATTTTTAATTTTAACATTTTAGTTCATGCCCACAAAATTATTAATTCATTCAATTATTTAGATCTTCCTTTTCTTAATAGGATGTATTTTTAATTTTAACTTTTTAGTTCATGCCAGCAAAGTTATTAATTCATTCAATTCTTTAGATCTCCCTTTTTCTTTGGATATTATTTAAAAACTTTATATCCGCATTTTTCTTTTCATATTATTTAATGTAACGTAAGAAAATGTCCCCTTGGGTCTTTTCCCTCATAAGGTTTAGCTCCCGGGTCTTTTACATGCATTTAGGACATCTTACTTCATAATTTGGCATCCCAATGGGATGAACCCTAGATATCATGGGAAATTGGACCTAGGAGGACCCCTTGAGCTTAACCCTGCCAAAATAGGGGGGAGGACTTGGGCGCCCACGCCCTAGTTCTACCCTATTTTGGATCAAGCCCAAATTTGAAGTGTCAATTTATGACTGTTATTTGATCCCTAGGCTGACACGGTAAGTTTGAATTTATGAAATCTTGGTAGGAATGCTTGTAGTTGCATATAAAAGCATGATTATGCATTCATTTAGAAACTAGATTTCAATTAAATGATTACTAGCAAGCAATTGTGTTTTCAAGGTGATTCAAGGCTTTCATTGTGTTGCAAGAGCAGACTTGTGTTGTCTATGTGTTTGTATTTATAGATTTGAGCATCCATTTCCTCATGGAATGAAGAGCATCTTCCTCCCATGAGATCTTCACTACAAGGTGATATTCATTATGTTTGTGATCATTGTTTCATTTAGATTTGGCCTCTGCCTCACAAGGGCACGCACTCTCTATCTGACAAAGGTGTTTGGAAGACTTAAGTGTCCTTCTAGGGCTTGACTAAGGCAAGCTCTTAAACACCACAACCCCCTCCAAAAATTTTTGTGGTTGCAGGTTACAAGTTGAGGAGCTGAATAAAGTGAAGTTGCAGGAAGACATCTTGAAGTGTCAAAATTATAGAATAGAAGGAAAAATAGCACCCTGGACTTGGACGCTCGCTCATTAGTCCTCCAACTTTCATGATAGAAAAATCTCTAGAACAGTAGGAAAGAGTTGCAGACTGAGTTTCCAGATCTCAACAAAGACTAGGGCCTTGGACTTGGGTGCCCACTACCGTGTCCCTGACTTTTCTGCCTTGGAACCCTGAAAATAGGTACTCTGTGATTTGATATTTTACATCTTTCTGCAAGATTTTTTTTTGTAATTCTTTTGTTTACTATTGTTTTCACATAATTAGGGTTTTAATGGTTAATTAAGCATAAGAGAAGGAAAATTGATATTTAAACATCCTAATCCAAATTTCCCTACATTTGTAAGTGACCAAGGGTATGATAGTGCATGGCCACTTGACCCTAGGTCCTTGAATGTTAAGGGTGAAAGGAGGATTCAAACATCTAACTAAACTAAACAATCCCAATTTCACACCTAAACATTTAAATACTTTTCTTTTAACATATAGGTTTTAGTTTAACATTGCATATTTCTTTGTAAACATCCTTAGAGTTATAGCTATTAAATATGTTTTAAAATGTTTAGATATATAAGGAATGATATGGTTAAAATAATATATAATAGGATTACAACTTACAAATCTATGTAAAAAAGTTTACATGTATAGATGGTTAAAATGAATTTCGGTTAAAATAATACTAGCATACTTATATTTTAAAAAATTATCTAAAGTACGCCAAAAGATATCCTTCTCGAGGTGCCAAATGTTAGGATTCGTGATTAAACTAGCATAGATATCATGAATACATCTATCTAGAAGATGCCAAGAGATATTAGTCTTGAGGCACCTATATTGAAATTGTTATTGAGAATAGATAGGCCCCTGTATTTAAGATATCTATGCTAGTAGCGTCCACACTGCAACATGTAAATTGCTATATTAGCATATTTTTCTTGTGTTTGTATAAAGTATCACTATCCTTTGCAAATAAGGAATCCTATCATATTCATTAAAATTTATAATATAAATTCCATTTACCGAACATTATTGAAGCATTTCATATTCTTTCAAATGTGCAATGAATATATTAAAATATAATTAATGAGACATTTTTTATTTATCTAGAAATATAATGTAAATGATATTTAAGGAGTAATTAGAATTTAATAGAAGAATTATATCTTATAATGTATATATTACATAAAATTATTGTATTTCCAAATATTTGACTCTCTCTTCCTCAGCTTTCCTTTTGGAGAGTTGCTTGTCTGTTTTCATTTTTTCATAATGATCGTATGAAAATGGTGGCAAAATTCTAAGTCCATCCAAGGACTTAACACATGATACAATGATAAATGTTAAGAATGCTCTTTCACTTGGTCTTATATCAATTTTTACCTTGGAAAGAGCCAATCCTTGTGATTTGTGGATTGTTAGTGCCCAAGCTAATCATAAAGGCAATTGACATGTGTGTCCCTTTTGTATTGGTGAAATTGAAATTAAATTTGGAGATACATCTTCAAATGGAATTCCAAAGTATTTTTTAAATTCAACCATAACTTATGTTGGTGGATCCAATGGGGCACTTCCATTTATATGATATTTTGAATATATCCTAAAGCTCCATTTACAAGACCTACTTTTATCCATATATTAGAGGTTAACATGCCACTTGCATTCTTAGCAATTAATAATTCATCATTTTGACGTCCTACTGGATTAGTACTCCCTTTTTTGGTTTCAATGCTAAGGGCTATCAGTCTTCTCATTAAATACAATTTTCGTCTATTATGGTCATAGAGATATTGTGTTGATGGTAGGGGAAAGGCCATGGATGCAACAACTTGATTATGAGGCCCTTCCTTTCAGATGCAAAAGATGTTTTTTATCAGTCATTTAGCCTCAGGTTGTTCTCACTCTCATCACAAGAATGTGGCAACTTGGTGGAAGAATACACTAATGGATCACCTAACAGTTTGTGATTCTCTAGATGATGGATCCTCTTAGGGAGATGACTCTCCCCAAGATACCTTGCCTATTTCTCCTGTGGTACCTGAGGGTGTGGTGGAGAATATGGTTATTTCATCTAATCAAGTCGAGGCCCTAGCATCTGCACTTGTTGTTTCTTTAGGTAAGATTGTTTGTGGCCAAGCTTCTTCTTCATCTTCTCTGGTCACTCATTCAATTGTCCCTACTTCTAGTTTGGTCTCTTTGTTTGCACCTTCTTTGGTTGTTACTGCAAGGGAGGACCCCCCTTCTCGCCACACTCTGAGGACTTTGACTTGGAGGTTTCTTGGACTGTGGTCTAGAGTAGAAAGAAAGGGTTCCCCAAATCTGTTGCAGAGTTGTGCCCTAGGGCTAAGGGTGTTAGGCTTTCTTGCTCAAGATTTGTTATTGTTTAGATCCCCTATTTGGTTTTTCCTGTTGTCAGTGTGCATCATGTGCATTGTTTGGGTTGCCTTTTGGGTTGTTGGTTTCTTATAGCTTGGCTATTGTTGTGTTTGTCAGGCATTGTTTGTCATTGATATCAAAAGGTGTGGAGTGCCTTCATGAGATTTAGTGTGTGATGTCACAGGTGTTTTTGATGACATAGTGCCTTCATGAAGTTCACAATGCTTTGGAGTTGAGTTAGGTGATCAAGGTTTTGGTGATCAAATGTGTTGCTTGGATATGCGTTCCATATGTATGAGCTGTCAAGCCATAAGTCATTATCTAGATTTGGTTGATAGAATTACTCTTATCATGGTGTTCATGGTGTTAGTGTTGATGGGTTGAAATCATGTTGAGATAGATGGTCATGTGTCTATCATTTGATCCTATTGATTTGTTATTGCTTTATGAGATGTTGGGACAGTTGCCATGGTATTTCAAGACTTCAAGGTGTGTGTTGTTGGCAAGCTTATGCATAGTACCTCTGGAGTTGATAAGTTTCCTTGTAGGAGCAGCAAGGTGTTCATGTAATGTCAGTATGTTATGATTTTTACATTTCATGACAGGATGTTGTCATGTCATCATAAGCAATAGATGTCATAATTTATGATGCCTGATGTTCAAGGAGTTGTTGATAGTCATCATGTCACCAAAAGTTCATAGTGCTTGATGTTCTTGCTGATGATCATCCCTATTCTTGATTGGATGTGTTTTGGAGTTTGATGTTGATCAAAATTGTCTTCTCAAAGATGTCTTTCATATGTATGTGCCTTTGTCAATAAGCCTTCATACCATGAACCTTTATTAGGATGTTGTAGTGATGATCTACAGGTGTTCAGTTGTTTGATGCAATGCATATGTGTTATGCTTCATGTATGTTATTCTTATGATAAGATGCAATGCATAGAAGGTTCATTTTCATGCTATGGTGGATATGTTTTGTTTCAAGTTATGAGAAGGGGGAGAAGGCACAGAGATGATAGGATTTGTGATTCAACTTAAACCTATTGCTTCTACTATGTTGAGGAGTCTTAGTTTTTTATGTTGGTATTAAGTATTTGAAGATCATCAATGTCATCATGCAGAGATTGTTGGTTGCCTTTGATTTTACCTTCTCTTATAAAAGGAAGTTGACTAGAAGTAGTAGGTTCGAGCCCACTTAAGTTATAACTTTTAAGGGGATTAAACTCTTCATCTTACCGGCCCCCCTTTCTAGTCTATACTGACTTGGCAGTTAAGTGTACATGTGTTATGGGCGCCAATATAAAATCTATGGTCTTTATTTAAAATCTCCAAGGCATGCAAGTCGAAATCAATGGAGGTTATTCAAATCTTGAAAGCCTCTCATGTGTTGAATCTTTGGCAATTAAATGATCGTATGTCTTTGCAAGTTACTTCCTTTAGTTTCTTAACTATTTGTTCGAAGACCTTCTAACTACCTTAGAATTCCAATCAACTGAAAGGGCAAGAGGAATTAATAAAAAGCTCGTTGTGATGAATTTTTAGTAGTTGATTGGTGTTCCAAGTTCATACAAGTTATATCTACAAGTTCATGTATAAAAAGTCAAAAAATCTAATATGCAAAAGGGATGGTAGATGTAATGTTGAGAATGACTCTGATTGAGTAAAAGAGGTGTTGAATATATTAAGATGCAAAGCCTAGGTTATGTGTTGATAATAGTGGAGATGAAGATCATGTTCATGAGTTGATCATAAATGAAAAAGTTATAAACAATGAGTTTGTTTATGTAGAGTTTTAGAGAGGGATAGTATAATTGATAATTCACTCTGTAGGAGGTATGTGTTGATACAAGTTGATGATATGTGTTAAGAAAAGATAGATCTACATGTCCATATATGGATTGCATGATTTGGTAAGGTTTATGAACAATGTTTGATACCTCACTGTTAGAAGATGTTCCTGTGAAATAGAGGATATAGAGGCTATAGATACACAAGGATGAGACTTGGATGGAAGTGATCTACAGAGAATTCAATGCATAAAGTGGATCAAGACAGTTGGATGAGTGAATCCTAATGAAAAGATGATGTTTATAAACAATGTTGGAATGTTTGCCTTGTTTTAGAAGAGACAAAGACTTGTTTTGGTTGTCAAAGATATGCAGAATAGAGGTGAAAGGTAGAGATTGATAGGAGGAATAGTGTGTTGGCAAGAGACACTATATGGCTTCATGAATGTTGTCATTGATGGCAACAAATCTCATCCCACCCATCTGCAGGGCATGATATGTCTATACCAGAAGTCAGGTTGAAGAATGTTGTGGTCCGGTAAACAAGAATAGAGCATGTGGCAAGGTCTGACATTCAAGTCTAGATCTCTCAGAGGAAGCATCTCAGTAAAGTGTGGTTTTGGGGAAGTCAAGAGGAGTACCTTGACTGATAGATTCTAGGGATTGATCCTTCGGTGATGGAAGAGTGAAGAGACATGAGCACTTGAGTGTTGGGTTCCTATTTGGCAAAATAGACAGAGGAAGAACTGACTGGTAGAGCATCAGACCTAAATCCAGATGAGATATTGATGGTGATAAAGCTTCCTGAGGTATCATTCATGATTGGCCAACATAATTGATGACTTCTATAAGCATCTCCTTGATAGCATCACTTGGCAAGCAAGGATTCAGCTGACAGATCAAAGTTTGGGATAATATTGACTATTTCGGATGCCAACTAGAAAGGTGTTGAAATCATTTGTGTGGATATATATATACCAGATGGATTTAGATGTGAAGGCATGTGTGTTGTGTTGTACGAAGAAAAGTAGAAGAGCAATGTGAAGACAGTAAGACAGGTATGGAATGTGACAGGACAGTAGCATCAAGAAGAGATAGAATGAAGTGCAGCAGATCAGTATTTTGAACTCAACCAGAACTAAACCTCAGCATGTGTGGATGCTTCTCATTAGTTCAAGTATCTTATCATATTCTTCTAACAGAGAATACAATCTTGGGTTAATCACCCCATGGTTTTTCCCTTAACAGGGTTTTCCACGTCAAAATCATTATGTCAAGTGTATTGATGTTATTTCCACTTCATGGTTATGTTTGCTTATTTGATTTAATGCTACATTAATTGTTAAGGAAGATCACAAAGCTGGAATAATTAAGATAACTAATTCACCCCCCCTCTCAGTTATCAACATAGTGATATGTAGAGAAACAAAGTTTTCCTCTATATTTTTTCATATTCTTGTATTTGGGTTGGTGCCCTTGGAGTTGGTGCTCCTAAATGTGCTAGGGTTGGTGCCCTAAAAGATAGTTAGTGAGGCTTTCTTGGTCAGTGAGATTTGTTTGTGTACCCAATGAGGTTGTGTTAGGGAGTGGGTTCTCCTATTGATATTGGACTTGGTGCTCTTGTTAGTGTTTGAGTTGGTGCTCTTGTTTGTTATTAGAGTTGGTGCTCCTAGATACGTTTTGTAGCCAATGAGGCTTTGTAATTAGTGGGATTTTGTTAAGCTAGTGAGGCAATTTTCCCGAGTGGTTTTTTATCCCTATGAGGGTTTTCCACTCATCAAAATTTGTGTTATGTCTCCTCTTGATGGTTGATTATATTGTACTTGTTTAATCATCGTTGTTCAAGTTTTATATCCTAAATTGCGCATCTTTGTGACTATATTTTCAATAAGGTTCTTTGTATAAATCTGGTGAGTTAAGTTTTGAAATGTTAAGGTTTCTAGGCCACTAATTCACCACCCCCTCAGTGGTCCTGTACTCCAACAGTTTTATTGTTTCTATCTTGTTTTGTTCTGCCCTTGGGCCTTGTTTGTGAAGGGTTCAACCTCTTGTAAGTTGCTTATCCTATTCAAAAACAATTTACTAACAATCAAATAAAGCTTATAAACTCTAATGTATGTGTATAATCCAAAGAAAAGCTATAATTTTCATGCAATTAGTTATAAATTGAAGCCATCTTTAGCTCTAATGCTATTTACAAACTAAAATGATTTTTATCTTTGTTTCCAATAGTTTGAAATTGCCATCATATTTTAATGGTCAAACTTCAACAAGCTCTATACAAAGTTGAACATAGAGCATGACAACAAACACCTAAAAATGTTTACACCAATGACCAAAAATATGTTTGGTTATCAACATAACAATTAGCATAGAGATAATATATATTTATAAAAAAATAGTCCATATGCACTTTCTAATTGACCCCACATGAAGTTTTCCTTGGGGGGCAAGTCTGAAATACTCTATGTGCATAGCTCTATTGCACAATTCAATTCTTTAATATTATAGGATACAATTTTCTTGTTCAAATGTCTAGGTGATTTGCTCCAATAACACAAAGTATGATGATCAGTTGATTGATCCTACTCATGAATGCCTTCTCTACCTTTGTTATACCCATTGCAACATTAGGTATAAAATATTTTTATGGATCCCAGATAATGCACATACATACCCTGCTTAATGCTCATTTTATATTTGACATTGTTAAAGGAAATTCAACATGGTATAGTGGATTAGAAAGATAGGGAAAGGATTTTTTAGATTATGCTCTACTAATTAAGATGGGTTGTTATCATACACAAGAGTCGAGTTGGAACCTCAATAGGCCTATAACCCTTTTGTGTGTAGGAATCAAGTTGAATCTAGGATATCAGCATCAAAGAATATATGAATAAAGTAAGAGATTATAACTCTCTCTCACTGAAATAAAAAACCAAAACAAAAGCTAAGTGTAACATCCACATTCTATAGACATAGCAAAATCAAAAAATTTACCATGAAGTAATTTAACAAGGTAAAAAATGAGATAGAGAAAATCTTTCTTTTATTCAACATATAATCAAGTAACTACAATTACAAGCTTTCCCAATACAAAATACAATAAACTATATTGTCCATCTCAAGTATAATTGTTTAAAAAAGTAAATCAATTGTACAATATATAAACTTTGGAATATTTACTACCTCTGAATATCTGACGTCTTTATCACAAGTCCTAGCATGTTTCTTGCTTGGAGACAGAGCATCTTTCCAGTGATTTACCTCCAACACAGACCAGTGGTCTCCCACCCATCTTCTACATAGGAAGTGGCCCTACCCTTCACAAGGAATATAGAGCATAGGTGACCAGTGGTTATTTGCCTTTTCTGAGTACATAGTGTTGTATTATACTCAACTCTATCAACCATACAATCCTAGATACCCTCTAGCTAAGTATGATTTCTCATAGGTTGAGCAATCTGAATATAGTGGACTGACAATGCATGCAGAAAAAAATGCATTACTATGGCCAAAGTTTTTAATTATAAATAATGTTCATATCAACGTAGTCATTGTGTTCACCCACCCCTACTTGAGATGGATAATGTCATATTCATGCAATTATTCACCCTAACAATCTTTACATAATTGGTTTAATCATCATGACCTAAAAATAGTCTACTTAGACTTAGTTAAGTCCAATTGACATTAACCTTCATTTGGTCCTAATCGACTCTAGGGTTTTAAAGTACTACAATACTTCTACATTATCATATCTCATTAAAGATTATAATAGACCTTTGGTTTAACCCAGCCATAACTACATTTACAATAAATCTTGGGGTAGATGCACGAAGTTGTGTCCACTTAAGGTGGAAGTTTCGGAGTTAGAAAAAAATCCGAAATCGGGGAATGAAAAACGGGATCCCATTTATATAAAACGGGATCCCGTTTATATAAAACGCGATCCCATTTTGCCTCGGGATCCCGAGCCTAGAACCAAAAACGCAATCCCATTTTTCCCGGGATCCCGAACCTAGAGGCCATAAACGCGATCCCGTTATATAAAACAGGATCCCGTTATAAACGGGATCCCGTTTTATATAACGGGATCTCGTTATATAAAACGGGATCCTGTTTTATAAAACGGGATCCCATTTGTGAAAAGTATTAAATTTTTTAAAAAACAGCAGAGACCCCATTTTCAACAGTGACAGGCGACAGAGGAAAACGGGATCCCGAGTTTATTAAACGGGATCTCGTTTTATTCACGACTGATGGAGTAGTAAACGGGATCCCGTTTTATAAACGGGATCGTGTTCTATAAACGGGATCCCGTTATTCAAAATTTGAATTTTAGGCTCGGGTTTTGCTTTGTAACCCGCTCCGGAAAATGCTTTGGGGACCTGACCCTGACCTCTGGTCCTAGTTTGACCTGCACCTTGAAGGCCCTGTCAATGTTACAACAAAATAGTGACTTTGGGCATATATTTAAAGGTCTATTTTGCAGAATATTTTGACAAAATTAAAACCCATTATAGAGGAGACAATGTAGATTCTAAATATGTAATTTTTTTTACAATTAAATTATTTTTTTTATTTTTTAATCAATTTATGATGAAATAGGTTCATAACCCTAAATTATCAGGGTTTTTTAATATTTTAATAACTTTTTATAAAAATATTTTTTTGTAAAAAAAATTGTATGAAAACGTACTTTAGACAATTCTTTTCAATTTAAAAAAAAAAATTTCAAAAAATGTTAAGTTTAGGTCATCTTATGCGTGACGTACACAATGATTTTTTAAAAGACAAAAAATGACCAATAAAAAATTAATAAAAAAAAAATTATTCAATAAAAAATTACAAATAAATATGGAAAACATGCTTCAGTGAGTTACAAAGCTTTTCCCAAAAGGATTTTGAAAAATATGATTATTTAGGTCAAAATATGGATGACGTACACGTACATGGTATAGTAAAAAAAAAGTGACTTTAAACAGTGGTTTTTAGAAACGCCTATTCAAAATCAATTTCTATCATCTGGGTATTGAAAAAAATTACATATTTGGAAACTAGACTCTGAGTACTACATTTCATATTTAGTGACTTTTTCCAAGATTCCATATTTAAGTGCTTCAAATTTTTAGGTCAAATGTGACAAATTCTGAAAATCAGGAAAAACACTTCCACTTTTTGGCCAAAAAGTGGACACAACTTCTTGCACACACCCCTTGCTAAGGTATTATCCTTTATTCAACAAGAATATAAATACCTATTCTATTCAACCATACCTGATACCATTGCTCATCACTACAAAAATGTACCCATATATGCTTTATACAAGGTTATTTCTATATAGACATGGTCTATTTCTACAAATTGGTTTACTATAGATTGAACTCATCATGGTTCTAATTTAGATAGGACAAGATCTTTGTCTCTTTATCCTGTTCAACTAACTATCAGTAGTTATTCTATCATTTCAAAGGATACCTCATAGTCACCATAGTTCACCAAGAATCTAGGTTTCTTGGATAAGATACCATTTAGACAATGCATGGAAAAGAAAACAAGATTGGTTTCAATACAATCAACTTCACTAAATACTCTATTCCATATTACTCTTGATTGGAGAGTTTAAGTTAATGAAAACCCTTTACACTATTCTCATAAGAGTTTAATACATATTTCACCTATGATAAGGATAGTTGACTTATTACTGAAGATTGCTCTTCTCACTGTGCGACTGGTTTTCTAATTGATAGAAGACTATAACAGGTTTTAAGAAAGTTTATTTATATAAAACTTGAACAATAGAAGAGTCTACCTATCAGTTAAAGATAGATGTAATATCAACTCACTATGATTATTCAAAACTAAATACATTGCCAGAACTTGCATCGGCCCATATCAGGCTAAACGATGCTTCTCGGATATACTAAAACTCACATTCACCGTTGACTCAAATAAATAAGTCACAACGATAGTTTTTAAGTCGACACAAATGGCTTATCTCATAGCATATCTTACATATAACACTAACTGGATAACTAACTTAGTTAACGATTGCTCATAACAACTATACATTATGATTATCTCTGTCTTATAAAACAAACATACATGAATATCTACCTGACAACATTGGCTTACTGAGGTATATGGGCTGGTGATAAGCTACTGTGTTCGTCCCCGATGACCACATTCTTACTTAACTTTACCAACTTCATCACAACCCATCACAAACTCCCTTCTACCTCATAACCAGACCTACACAAAACAAAGCATAAGCACTTACCCAATATACCATCGACCATCCCAGCCATGGCTTTAAGAGCTCAAAATAGACTCATAATGAGTTGTCCCTGTCTATTCACTCCCACTCCAAAACGGTTCTCAAAACTCATTAAAATCAAATGGTAATGACCAACTGTTCAACTTCAACTTAGCTAAAAATGTGTAAATATTGACAAATGTTAATGATGGAAACATCATTTGAGGAGACCAGCGATGGTGGTGGAGTTATCTACCACTCCTCCTATATGAGGCCACCAACTCTGAAAACTAACTTAAGAAATCGGTTACTCTTTAATGAGTAAGTTTGATCCATCATGCTTTTATCATTAAAAGCATTCCTCAAAAGATGCTTATGGTTGCTTAACTTAAAACCATACTATTATATCATGAGGTATTTCCTCATTCGACTCATTTATATATATTTTGATTGAATCAAATATTATTTATATATCATTATCTCTATTTGATTTCATGATTTAATCAATAAGAGAATAATACTAAAACAAAAGTTACAGATAACGTGATTGAGTTGAGCTAGTCTCCTCATCACGATCCGTTGACAGAGCATGTCATCTTAACTCGATGATAAAGTCTTAACGTTAAGAATGGGTTTAAACACTTTAAAAGACTTAGCAATATTATAACAATTACATCGCAGTATTTATGTTAAACATAAATAGTCGTAAATTAAACTTAATGATGTCGTTAACATTATTAACAACTAAGATGACTTAATACGACTAAGAATGATTGTAAAACAATATCAACTACCTGTTAATTAGGTTCAAAAGTGAACTGACAAGACAAAGCTTACCTCTTACGACACATTGGTTCACATTTTTGTTAAACAGTTTTAACTCAGTTTGGCAAATAAACCACTTATATCCCATGGTCTATATCTCTCTCCTAGAAAGATACTCTCTCTCTCTTCTCTGAGAGTCATCTGGTAACTTGAAATCATGTTTCACTTGTCACCAAACAATATGTGATTAGTGCATCATTATTCATTTAATTTAACTAATAAATCAAATCTCATAATACAAATAATAAATCAATAACAACATAATCATTCCCATGATTTCAATAAATGACATTCAATATAAAAAAACCACGTTTTTCCCCTTGTCATTAATCTAAACATCACAAAAAATTTACTTATGTCCAAGTAAAAAGTAAAAGTAAAGCAAGACAAAAATTGGGGATGTAACATATCATTCCCTTAAAGATTCATCGTCCTTGATGATATGAGGTATCAAAAAAGTACTAAAAAGCAAATTCATTGCTTCAACTAGTAACATTCTCAAATAAATGAGGAAATTTTTGATAAAATTCATGGTAATCCTCCCATGGAGCATTTTCCTTAGTATATTGGTCCCATTGGACCTTGCATTGCAAAACCTCTCTGTTACACAAGCAGAGCTTGCGCGTTCCTAACACCTTGAGTGGCTCGATCAGACCACCCCTGGGTCTTGCATCTGTAATGAATTCCAAGTCAAAATATGATTATTACCTGTAATATATTTCTTCAAATAAGACACATGAAAAACATTGTGCATTCTAGATAAGACTGGTGGTAGAGCAATTCTATAGGCAACTGGATTGACTACTTCAAGCACTTCAAAGGGTCTCACGTATCGAGGGGCCAACTTAGAAGATTTCCCAAACTTAATAGATCTTTTCTGAGGTTTAACCCTTAAAAGAACTTTTTCTCCAACAGAAAACTGCCTTGGAACATGTTTTGCATCCGCATAGTTCTTTTGCCTATCATTGGCTTTTGCCAATCTTTTTCTAATCAGCTTAACTTTCTCTTCCATTTCAGCTAGCATTTCTGGTCCGATGCTAATCCTATCTTCTAGCTTATCCTAGCTTATAGGAGTTCAGTATCTTCTTCCATACAATGCTTCGAATGGTGCCATCTTAATAGCGGAATGATAGGAATTGTTATAAGCAAATTCCACAAGTGGTAAGTATTCTTCCCACTTATATTGCTGATCCATACAATACATACGCAACAAATCTTCCAAGACTTGGTTAACTCTCTTAGTTTGCCCATCAGTTTCAGGAAGTTAAGCTATACTCACATTGAGTTTGGTCTCCAACGCAGAAAACAAAGTTTGCCAAAACCTTGACATTACACGTGCATCTCTATCTGAGATAATCTTTTCATGGAAACCATTGAATCTAAACACTTCTTGCACAAATTTACGAGCTAAAATAGGTGCTCCATCAGTCAGATTTCCTAGTATGAAATGTACTACTTTTGTAAGTTTATCAACCACTACCAAAATGGAATCATGTCTATTCCTTGACATGCGAAGTCCTTGAACAAAGTCCATTCTAATAACTTGTCATTTCCACTCTAGTACATCATGTGGATATAACAATCCTGTAGGGTGATGATCCTCCGCTTTTACCCTTTGGCATTCAAAACAACTTGCTACAAATTTTGCAGTATCATTCTTCATTCCCTTCTAGAAATAAAGAGGTTCAACATCCGCTAGAAGTTTGGTCACTCCTGGATGTCCTGAATATGGTGCAGTATGAACTTCTTTCCATACTAAATCCCTCAATCTAGTTGAATAAGGTACATAAATTCTATCTTTATATCTCAATAGTCCATCTGACTCAAATAGAAAACCATCATATCTTGGATCTTTAGGATTATCTTCCAGAGCCTGCTTAACCTACTCATAAAACTCGTCACCAGACAAATTTTGCAATACCAAATCCTTGAAATTTTTGCGAATATAAATAATAGAAGTTAATGTCTTCTACGACTCAAAGCATCAGCTATTCTCTTTTCCTTTGATGTAGTTTATCTCAAAGTCATAGTCAGATATCAATTCTAACCATCTCCTTTGTCAAGCATTCAAATGTGGTTGTGAGAAAATATACTTAAGACTTTGATGATCTGTTTTAAGTACAAAAGTCTTTCCCAATAAATAATGTCTCCACATCTGTAAGGCATGAATTACTGCTATCATTTCCAGATCATGCGGCGCATAATTTTTCTCATAAGATTTCAATTTCCTTAACTCATATGCTATGACTCTTCTTTCTTACATAAGTACTCCTCCTAATCCTTCTCCTGAGGCATTTGTGATTACCTCAAATTGTCCTTCGGGGTTAGGAACTTTCAAGATCAGAGTTGTAGTTAACTTTTCTTTTAAGAGATCAAATGCTTTCTGACATTTGTCTATCCATTCAAATCTCTTTCCTTTCCTCTGCAGGGAAGTGATTGGACTAGCAACATTGGAGAAATTAAAAACAAACTTTCTTTAATAGCCTACCAAGCCCATGAAACTACGCACCTCATGTACGTTTGTTGGTACAGGCCAATCCAAAATAGCTATGATTTTTGTAGGATCAATAGATATTCCATTAGCTGATATAATATGGCCTAAGTATTGAATCTCCTTTTGAAAGAACGTGCACTTAGATAACTTTCCATATAGCTTATGTTCTCTTAACCTTTGTAGAACTAATTGCAAGTGCCGATGATGTTCTTCCTCACTCTTAGAATAAATGAGTATATCATCCAGAAATACTAAAACAAACTTATCCAAACAATCTCTAAATATACTATTCATGAGATTCATGAATGCAGCAGGAGCATTTGTCAAACCAAATGGTAACACTATAAACTCGTAGTGTCGATATCTAGTTCTAAAAGCTATCTTATGAATGTCTTCATCCTTCAATCTTAACTGATGATATCTTGATCGCAAATCAATCTTTGAAAACACAATAGCTTCCCGCATTTGATCAAAAAGATCATCAATACGTGGCAAAGGATATTTATTCTTTACCATTGCTTTGTTAAGCATACAATAATCTATACACAAATGAAGGGTTCCATCCTTCTTCTTAACAAAAATAACTGGGACACCCCAAGGGGAAACACTGGGTCTGATTAAACCTTTTTCCAACAATTCTTGTAATTGTGCTTTCAATTCCATTAACTCCGTTGTCATACGATAGGGTGCTTTTGATATAGGCTCAGATCCTAGTTTAATTTCAATAGAAAAATCAAACACCCTTTTGGGAGGTAATCCCAGAAGTTCTTCTAGAAACACATCTTGAAATTCCTAAAGAAAAGGATACTTTTCCCCAAAAGATAAACTAGGGTTTTCTACCCCTTCCTCCACTTGTTCCATCTTGACTGCAAACAGCTGACAACCTTTCCTTCTAGCCCTTTTTAATTGCTTAAAGAGATAGTCCTAATTTTAACTTCTCTTTGAATCCCTTGGAATTGGGTAAGATTTCCCAAGTCATCTAAGCATTCAACTATTTTTGAAAAATAGTCAACCTTAGCTCTATGTTTCCATTACCAATTCATTCTAAGGATCACATCATAAGAACCTAAGGGGACTACATACAAATTTACTTCAGTTGAGAAAATTGGAAGGTTAACTTTGGCTTCAAACAAACATTGCTCTACCTGAGCCTTAGATTGGTTAGCATATTCTACTAACCAAGGTTTGGACATATAACCTGCTTTTCTAGAAAATTTACTTAAAATTCTATGAGAAACAAAGTTTTATGTAGCTCATGTATCAATCAAAATAGATATAGGGACTTCAAACAAAGTACCTGTCATCTCAATGGGTGTGATTTGATACTCTTCTTGATGGTTGTTGAGAGATGCATGAATCCTTTGCTGGAATGCTTCTTGCTATGTAGGTAGTGTAGTACCTCTTTGTTAACCATTTTAATTTTTGTTAGGGAAATGATTTGCATAATGGTCGCCCCCACAAGTAAAGCATCCTCCAGTGGGTCCTTTCTTATTTGAAGTCTTCCCATAATTATCCTCACTTATATTAAAGTTGCCATTCTTCTTCTCATTGCCAGATCCACCTTTACTCTTCTGAGATCCCGTATCTTTCCTCTTATTATCGTAGCTCTTTTCATATCTTTTCTTGTAGGGTTGATTGTTAGGAGTTCCATTAAACCTCTTGTGACTTCTATCCCAATAAGACAAGATGGATTTCATCTTTTGCTCTTGTTTGATCGCCTTCTCATACACTTGATCCATTGTTGTAGGACCATGTACATCCACTTCACCACCAATTTGAGCATTTAGACCCATGATGAATTTGATGATTCTAAATCTCTCATCCTTTTGATATTATGGAATGTATTTTAGGAGTCGAGTGAATTTCTCTCCATATTCTACTACTGTCATATCTCCTTGTCGGAGATTCTAAAAATCAGTCAGTTTCTGATCGAAATAGAGTTGTGGTAACCATCTTTTTTGAAAGAGTTCCATGAACTCATCCCAAGTTACCCTTAGAGAGCTCAGATTCAATTCCATCTTTTTATTTATCCACCAAGTGGATGCTTCTCCTGCCAGTTGGAATGCTCCCCATACTGCCTTGGTCACCTCCAAGTAATTTCTTATCTCGAAGTACTTTTCCATTTTTGTTAACCAAGCTTCTACAGTATCTCCAATTTTTGTCCCATCAAATTTTGGTGGAACAATCTTTTTCATACCCTTTGAAAGCTCCAAGGTCAATCTATCTCTTGCCTCTTTATGAGGTTCGGTACTCTTACTTTGATCTTTATGATTTTCTCCATTCTCATCATGAGAGTTTTCACCTCCTCATTCAGTATTCCCTTTATCATCCACCTTCTTTTCCAAATCACCCAATCTTTTCTTGGTTTCCTCAAGCATGGTGATGATTTGGTTCAACTTATCATTTGGTGGGTGCTTTTCCTCTTCACTTTCTCCTTGGTTAGTTCTTGTCCACACCATGTTTATCAATTTCTCACACCTGAGAAAATTGAGTTGTCCATTAGTTCAAGATTATAATGTAACCCATTAAATCTAAACATAAAACTCAATTTAAACAATAGTTTGGCACAAAAACAACTCTTTTATTTATAGTTTATTTTTTTTCAAAAGTAAAGAGTTTCCTTCCTTTTTACAAGAAATGACTTCAAAAGCCATGATCCAGAGGTGTGTATCCCTCAGACTCATTTTTAGATACATAACCACAAGGTATATAACTCTCTAACTCACTATCAAACCTAACTTCTATGATCTCAGTAGTTGAGGGTATGCGGGGGTCTTGCCTCACCAAAGTTATTTCCTTATCTTTAACCCTTTCCAAGTACTCCTTTCTCACTTTCTTGATTTGAGTTAAGGCAGTCACTAGAGTTTTAGTATCACTCAACCAAATGTCACCCTCATCATTAGTTCCCTCAAAGGTTTTGATAATGGCCTCATGTTCTCTTTTATCTTTAAGGAAACATTGGCTTGAATTCACAGACTTTCTTGTTGTCTTCTTAAAACATACCATCCTGGCACAAAAATTTTCAAACATTAGCTAACCGCATAATGTTGACTACGGGAAAGCATAGTGGTCTAATAAGTCCTAGTTCTGAACCTGGTAGCTCTGATACCATATGTAACATCCACGTTCTATAGACATAGAAAAATCAAAAAATTTACCATGAAGTAATTTAACAAGGTAAAAAATGAGATATTCAACATATAATCAAGTAACTACAATTACAAGATTTCTCAATACAAGATACAATAAACTATATTGTCCATCTCAAGTACAATTGTTTACAAAAGTAAATCAATTACAATATATAAACTTTGGAATATTTACTACCTCTGAATATCTGACATCTTTATCACAAGTCCTAGCATGTTTCCTAGTTAGAGAGAGAGCATATTTCCAATTATTTACCTCCAACAATAGACCAGTGGTCTCCCACACATCTTCCACATAGGAAGTGGCCCTACCCTTCATAAGGAATATCAACCATAGGTGACTAGTGGTTATTTGCCTTTTCTGAGTACATAGCGTTGTATTCTACTCAACTCTATCAACCATACAACCCTAGATACCCTCTAGCTAAGTATGATTTCTGATAGGTTGAGCAATCCAAATATAGTGAACCGACAATGCATGCAGAAAACAAATGCATTACTTTGGCCAAAGTTTTTAATTATAAATAATGTTCATATGAACGTAGTCATTGTGTTCACCCACCCCTACTTGACTTGGATAATGTCATATTCATGTAGTTATTCACCCTAACAATCTTTACATAATTGGTTTAATCATCATGACCTAATAATAGTCTACTTAGACTTAGTTAAGTCTAACTAACATTAACCTTCATTTGGTCCTAATCGACTCTAGGGTTTTAAACAACCATTGAGTACTACAATACTTCAACATTATCATATCTCATTGAAGATTATAATAGATCTTTGGTTTAACCCAACCATAACTAGGTTTATTATTAATCTTTCTAAGGTATTATCCTTTATTCAACAAGAATATAAATACCTATTCAATTCAACCATACATGATTCCATTGATCATCACTACAAAAATGTAACCATATATGCTTTATACAAGGTTATTTCTATATAGACATGCTCTATTTCTGCAAATCGATTTACTATAGACCAAACTCATCATGGTTCTAGTTTAGATAGGAGAATATATTTATCTCTTTATCCTGTTCAACTAACTATCAGTAGTTATTCTATCATTTCAAAGGATGCCTAATAGTCACCATAGTTCACCAAGAATCTAGGTTTCTTGGATAAGATGCCATTTAGACAATGCATGGAAAAGAAAAGAAGATTGGTTTTAATACAATCGACTTCACTAAATACTCTATTCTATATTACTCTTGATTGGAGAGTTTACTAATAAAAACCCTTTACACTATTCTCATAAGAGTTTAATACATATTTCACCTATGATAAGAATAGTCGACTTATTACTAAAGATTGCTCTTCTCACTGTGCGACTGGTTTTCTAATCGATAGAAGACTATAACAGTTTCTAAGAAAGTTCGTTTATATAAAACCTAAACAATAGAAGAGTCTACCTATTGGTTAAAGATAGATGTAATATCAACTCATTGTGATTATTCAAAACTGAATACATTGCCAAAACTTGCATCGGCCCATATCAGGCTAAACGATGCTTCTTGGATATACTAAAACTCACATTCACCATTGACTCAAAAAAATAAGTCACAACGATAGTTTTTAAGTCGACACAAATGGCTTATCTCATAGCATATCTTACATATAACACTGACAAGATAACCAACTTAGTTAACGCTTGCTCATAACAACTATAAATTATGATTATCTTTGTCTTATAAAACAAACATACAAGAATATCTACCTGACATCATCAGCTTATTGAGGTATATGGGCCAGTGATAAGCTACTGTGTTCATCCCCGACGACCACATTCTTACTTAACTTTACCAACTTCCTCACTGCCCGCCACAAACTCCCTTCTACCGCATAACCAAACCTACCCAAAACAAAACATAAGCACTTACTCGATATACCATCGACCATCCCAACTGTTGCTTTAGGAGCTCAAAACAAACTCATAATGATTCATCCCTATCTATTCGCTCCCACTCCAAAACAATTCTCAAAAATCATTAAAATCAAATGGTAATGACCAACGGTTCAACTTCAACTTAGCTAAAAATATGTAAACATTGACAAATGTTAATGATGGAAACATCATTTGAGGAGATCAGTGATGGTGGTGGAGTTATCCGCCACTCCTCCTATACGAGGCCACTAACTCTAAAAACTAACTTAATCAATCAGTTACTCTTTAATGAGTAAGTTCGATCCATCATGCTTTTATCATTAAAAGCATTCCTCAAAAGATGCCTATGGCTGCTCAACTTAAAACCATACTATTATATCATGAGATATTTCCTCATTCGACTCATTTATCTATATTTTGATTAAATCAATATTATTTATATATCATTATCTCTATTTGATTTCATGATTTAATCAATAAGAGAATAATACTAAAACAAAAGTTACAAATAACGTGATTGAGTTGAGCTAGTCTCCTCATCACGATCTGTCGACAGAGCATGTCATCTTAACTCGACGATAAATTCTTAATGTTAAGAATGGGTTTAAACACTTCAAAAGACTTAACAATAATATGACAACCTTTTTATGACAATTACATCGTAGTATTTATGTTAAACATAAATAGTTGTAAATCAAACTTAAACGTCATTAACATTATTAACAACTAAGACGACTTAATACGACTAAGAATGATTGTAAAATAATATCAACTACCTATCGATTAGGTTCAAAAGTGAACTGACAAGACAAAGCATACCTCTTATGACGCATTGGTTCACATTTTCGTTAAACACTTTTAACTCAGTTTGGCAAATAAACCACTTGTATCCCATGGTCTATATCTCTGTCCTAAAAAGATACCATCTCTCTTCTCCGAGAGTCATCTAGTAACTTGAAATCCTATTTCACTTGTCACCAAACGATATGTGATTAGTGCATCATTATTCATTTAATTTAACTAATAAATCAAATCTCATAATACAAATATTAAATCAATAACAACATAATCATTCCCATGATTTCAATAAATGACATTCAATATAAAAAAAACCATGTTTATCCCCTTGTCATTAATCTAAACATCACAACAAATTTACTTATGTCCAAGTAAAAAGTAAAAGTAAAGAAAGACAAAATTTGGGGATGTAACACTAACTTATTGTCACAAGAGGAATGAAATTGTCATTTTTCAAGTTTTTTCTCTTGTTCCCAATGACTACCCAAAACTGCATTGCAAATGCTATGCCAAAAATGTCATTAGGGAAAGCTCGTGCATTGAATTTAAGAAGCAGATTATGTTCCCTACTAGAGGAAAAAATCCAAAGTAAATGACAAAAAAAGAGTTTACAACATACATGTTTTTTTTCTATATTTCTGTTACATTGCCTAGACAAATCTTTCAATTTGTTGTAGTTTATAGAATTTATTGTATAGAATTTTTGTCAACTTTTATGATTCTAAAAAACCCATAGATGCACGCATTTGTCTAGAACCTACAAAACTACATTGTTTTGATATTTAATGAGAGAATACTTTGAAATGCTAATAGCCTCTATTGCCATCCTTGTCCATGTCTAAATTTCACTTTCAATGGAAATTGACAAGCAAAATGTTCTTTTGTGCATTAGAAGGATATTTATGTCATTCAATTTTGTTTATGCACATTTTGTACAAAATTTAGTTTGGAGACTTGATAGAAAAGAGAAAACTAGATGCCCAACCATAGGTTTCCATTTGAATTATTCCCATGAACTAACAAGCTAGAGGAAAACACCATATATTATATATAGTGTTTTTAAACAATTTCTTGTTTCTATTCTACCCATAAGAATAATGACAAATGCAATTGGTCAGTGTAAACCCAATTTCAACAAGGTTTGCTACCATTGTTTTAGTTTTGGCTTGCAGCTTTAGGCAAGGACTGTTGTTGCAGCATAGCCCTTGTTTTTTATGTGCAAATAAGATTCACTTATACATTCTTATTTTATAGATTGGAAGTTATAGGGTTTGAATAATTTATTATAAAATGTGTTTTACAATGGAAATAAAGTGGAGTTAAGATCATACTCCACAATGGAATGCTTTGTAGTAAGAAATATTTTACATTGTAATGTCTAGGCGGATCAATGATTAAATTACTTGAATTGATTAGAGTTTCTTATACAAGTTTAGTAATACTAGAAACACCAAAGCTTATTTGACATGCGAAGGCAATGTCTAAGAAATACATTTGATTTGCTTGGAATTTTAGGTTAAATATTCTCAACACTTTACCTCTCAAAACCTGATTTCCAAGATTAAGAACTTAAAAGCGATTGTATTAGGTTATAGTGCGAGATCTAAATGATAAATGATATCATATTTTGTAGTTGTCATTCAAATCATATTTATGTTTTCATGTCATCAAGTCCATAAAAGTTTGGTTCAAAAAGCTAGGAAGCATATGCATGACTTAGTTCATCCATGAATTATGAAACCATGTTAATGTGTTAACAACCACTGAGGTAACCTTGAAGTTGTGTTCTATATGGGTGTTATGGGATATGAACTCCATAATAGTTTTTCAAAGATCTCAGTAGTTGAGGGTATGTGGGGGTCTTTCCTCACCAAAGTTATTTCCTCATCTTTAACCCTTTCCAAGTACTCCTTTCTCAGTCGCTTGATTCGAGGTAAGGCAGTCACTAGAGTTTCAGTATCACTCAACCAAATGTCACTCTCATCATTAGTTCCCTCAAAGGTTTTGATAATGGCCTCACGTTCTCTTTTAGCTTTGAGGAAACGTTGGCTTGAATTGATAGACTTTCTTGTTTTCTTCTTAAAACATACCATCCTGGCACAGAAATTTTCAAACATTATCTAACCGTATAATGTTGACTACAGGCAAGCATAGTGGTCTCATAAGCCCTAGTTATGAACCTGGTAGCTCTGATACCATATGTAACATCTACATTCTATAGACATAGAAAAATTAAAAAATTTACCATGAAGTAATTTAACAAGGTAAAAAATGAGATAGAGAAAATTTTTCTTTTATTCAACATATAATCAAGTAACTACAATTACAAGATTTCTCAATACAAAATACAATAAACTATATTGTCCATCTCAAGTATAATTGTTTACAAAAGTAAATCAATTACAATATACAAACTTTAGAATATTTACTGCCTCTGAATATCCGACATCTTTATCACAAGTCCTAGCATGTTTCCTGCTTGGAGAGAGCATATTTCAAATTATTTACCTCCAACAATAGACTAGTGGTCTCCCACACATCTTCCACATAGGAAGTGGCCCTACCCTTCATGAGGAATATAGACCATAGGTGACCAGTGGTTATTTGCCTTTTCCAAGTACATAGCATTGTATTCTACTCAACTCTATCAACCATACAACCCTAGATACCCTTTGGCTAAGTATGATTTCTGATAGGTTGAGCAATCCGAATATAGTGAACTGACAATGCATGCAGAAAACAAATGCATTACTTTGGCCAAAGTTTTTAATTATAAAAAACGTTCATAGGAACGTAGTCATTGTGTTCACCCACCCCTAATTGACTTGGATAATGTCATATTCATGCAATTATTCACCCTTACAATCTTTACATAATTGGTTTAATCATCATGACCTAATAATAGTCTACTTAGACTTAGTTAAGTCTAACTAACATTAACCTTTATTTGGTCCTAATCGACTCTAGGGTTTTAAACAACCATTGAGTACTACAATACTTCTACATTATCATATCTCATTAAATATTACAATAGACCTTTGGTTTAACCCAACCATAACTAGGTTTACAATAAATCTTGCTAAGGTATTATCCTTTATTCAACAAGAATATAAATACCTATTCAATTCAACCATACATGATGCCATTGATCATCACTACAAAAATGTACCCATATATGCTTTATACAAGGTTATTTCTATATAGACATGGTCTATTTCTGCAAATCAGTTTACTATAGACCGAACTCATCATTGTTCTAGTTTAGATAGGAGAAGATCTTTATCTCTTTATCCTGTTCAACTAATTATCAGTAGTTATTCTATCATTTCAAAGGATACCTCATAGTCAACATAGTTCACCAAGAATCTAGGTTTCTTGGATAAGATGCCATTTAGACAATGCATGGAAAAGAAAATAAGATTGGTTTCAATACAATCAACTTCACTAAATACTCTATTCTGTATTACTCTTGATTGGAAAGTTTACTAATAAAAAACCCTTTACACTATTCTCATAAGAGTTTAATAAATATTTCACCTATGATAAGAATAGTCGACTTATTACTGAAGATTGCTCTTCTCACTATGCGACTGGTTTTCTAATCGATAGAAGACTATAACAGTTTCTAAGAAAGTTTGTTTATATAAAACCTAAACAATAGAAGAGTCTACCTATCGGTTAAAGATAGATTTAATATCAACTCACTGTGATTATTTGAAACTAAATACATTGCCAAAACTTGCATCGGCCCATATCAGGCTAAACGATGCTTCTTGGATATATTAAAACTCACATTCACCATCGACTCAGACAAATAAGTCACAATGATATATTTTAAGTTGACACAAATGGCTTATCTCATAGCATATCTTACATATAACACTGATAGGATAACCAACTTACTTAACGATTTCTCATAACAACTATAAATTATGATTATCTTTGTCTTATAAAACAAACATACAGGAATATCTACCTAACAACATCGGCTTACTAAGGTATATGGGCTGGTGATAAGCTACTCTATTCATCCCCGATGACCACATTCTTACTTAACTTTACCAGCTTCCTCAATGCCTGCCATGAACTCCCTTCTACCTCATAACCAGACCTACCCAAAACAAAACATAAGCACTTACTTGATATACCATTGACCATATCAGCCGTGGCTTTAAGAGTTCAAAATAGACTCATAATGATTCATCCCTATCTGTTTGCTCCCACTCCAAAACAGTTCACAAAACTCATTAAAATCAAATGGTAATGACCAACGGTTTGACTTCAACTTAGCTAAAAATGTGTAAGCATTGACAAATGTTAATGATGGAAACATCATTTGAGGAGATTAATGATGGTGGTGGAGTTATCCACCACTCCTATACGAGGCCACCAACTCTAAAAACTAACTTAAGCAATTGGTTACTCTTTAATGAGTAAGTTCGATCCATCATGCTTTTATCATTGAAAGCATTCCTCTAAAGATGCTTATGGCTGCTCAACTTAAAACCATACTATTATATCATGAGGTATTTCCTCATTTGACTCATTTATATATATTTTGATTAAATCAAATATTATTTATATATCATTATCTCTATTTGATTTCATGATTTAACCTATAAGATAATAACACTAAAACAAAAGTTACGGATAACGTGATTGAGTTGAGCTAGTCTCCTCATCACGATCCATCGATAGAGCATGTCATCTTAACTCGATGATAAAGTCTTAACGTTAAGAATGGGTTTAAACACTTCAAAAGACTTAGCAATAATATGACACCCTTTTTACAACAATTACATCACAGTATTTACATTAAACGTAAATAGTCATAAATTAAACTTAACGACATCATTAACATTATTAACAACTAAGACGACTTAATATGACTAAGAATGATTGTAAAATAATATCGACTACCTATCGGTTAGGTTCAAAAGTGAACTGACAAGACAAAGCTTACCTCTTACGACACATTGGTTCACATTTTTGTTAAACAGTTTTAACTCAGTTTGGAAAATAAACCACTCGTATCCCATGGTCTATATCTCTCTCCTAGAAAGATACTCTCTCTCTTCTTTGAGAGTCATCTGGTAACTTGAAATCATGTTTCACTTGTCACCAAACAATATGTGATCAGTGCATCATTATTCATTTAATTTAACTAATAAATCAAATCTCATAATACAAATATTAAATCAATAATAACATAATCATTCCCATGATTTCAATAAATGACATTCAATATAAAAAAACCATGTTTTTCCCCTTGTCATTAATCTAAACATCACAACAAATTTACTTATGTCCAAGTAAAAAGTAAAAGTAAAGCAAGACAAAAATTGGGGATGTAACACTAAGTTATTGTCACAAGAGGAATGAAATTGTTGTTTTTCAAGTTTTTTCTCTTGTTCCCAATGACTACCCAAAACTGCATTGCAAATGCTATGCCAAAAAAATGTCATTAGGGAAAGCTCATGCATTGAATTTAAAAAGTAGATTATGTTCCCTATTAGAGGAAAAAATCCAAAGTAAATGACAAAAAAAGAGTTTACAACATACATGTTTTTTTCTATATTTTTGTTGCGTTGCCTAGACAAATCTTTTAATTTGTTGTAGTTTATAGAATTTATTGTATAGATTTTTTGTCCACTTTTATGATTCTAAAAAACCCATAGATGCACGCATTTGTCTAGAACTTACAAAACTACATTGTTTTGATATTTAATGAGAGAATACTTTGAAATGCTAATAGCCTCTATTGCTATCCTTGTCCATGTCTAAATTTCACTTTCAATGGAAATTGACAAACAAAATGTTCTTTTGTGCATTAGAAGGATATTTATTTCATTCAATTTTGTTTATGCACATTTTGTACAAAATTTAGTTTGGAGACTTGATAGAAAAGAGAAAACTAGATGCCCAACCATAGGTTTCCATTTGAATTATGCCCATGAACTAATAAGTTAGAAGAAAACACCATGTATTATATATAGTGTTTTTAAACAATTTCTTGTTTCTATTCTACCCATAAGAATAATGACAAATGCAATTGGTTAATGTAAACCCAATTTCAACAAGGTTTGCTACCATTGTTTTAGTTTTGGCTTGCATCTTTAGGCAAGGACTGTTGTTGCAGCATAGCCCTTGTTTTTTATGTGCAAATAAGATTCACTTATACATTCTTATTTCATAGATTGGAAGTTGTAGGGTTTGAATAATTTATTATAAAATGTAATTTACAATGGAAAGAAAGTGGAGTTAAGATCATACTCCACATTGGAATGCTTTGCAGTAAGAAATATTTTACATTGTAATGTCTAGGCGGAGCAATGATTAAATTACTTGAATTGATTAGAGTTTCTTAAACAAGTTTAGTAATACTGGAAACACCAAAGCTTATTTGACATGTGAAGGCAATGTCTATGAAATACCTTTGATTTGCTTTGAATTTTAGGTTAAATATTCTCAACACTTTACCTCTCAAAACCTGATTTCCAAGATTAAGAACTTAAGAGCGATTGTATTAGGTTATAGTGCGAGATCTAAATGATAAATGATATCATATTTTGTAGTTGTCATTCAAATCATATTTATGTTTTCATGTCATCAAGTCCATAGAAGTTTGGTTCAAAAAGCTAGGAAGCATATGCATGACTTAGTTCATCCATGAATTATGAAACTATGTTAATGTGTTAACAACCACTGAGGTAACCTTGAAGTTGTGTTCTATATGGGTGTTATGGGATATGAACTCCATAATAGTTTTTCAAAGATCTCAAAGTTCTAGTAATTGTTTTATTAAGAAAATATTTTTAAGGAATATTTAAATAATAAATTATAAAATAAATTTTCATTTGGTAACATATGTCATGTGGAATTATGCTTTCCCTAGTACATCGTCAATATAGATTAGACATTGTTAGTGGTATTGGTGATAGGCAAAAATATATTTTGAAACTTTCTTTTTCATTCGTATGACCATGATGTATACATTGTTTAGTGAAGTATTTTGTGCAATTCAATTAATCTTGAGTAAAGCCAATAAAATTTCAGATACCAAATAGCACATTTCATATTTGGATGTATTCTATCAGTTTTGTCTATGTAGAATATGGCAATAACTTTTCAAATATATCCTTGTTGTATACATTACTTCTATGGTTCTATGGTTTATAGAATTACAATCTTTAAGTTCATCTATTTCATTTCCATTTATCTTATGCAAGAGAATAACTTACTTGGGTTTAAGTGTGAACTTTATTAATTTTTTCATTTATGCCATCATCTTTCATAGATGTAATTTGGTGCTCTTTTAAAGGGCTCAAGAGGATAAAGTTTAAACTAAAATCTTTGTTGGTTTCTCTTTGGAAAGGAATAGTATGTTAGAATATCAAAGAGTATCCATGTCCTTTAGGTTATAGATTCAATGTAAATAGTTTCACTTCTATTGCAAATGCATTTGAGTTATAATAGAGATTTAGTACAACTTGAATGCTTGTGTAATAGATTTTTGATATTTTAGGTTTTCAAATGGCTATGAAGTAGTTTTTTCATTATAAAAACATAGGTAGATCAAACCCCTTTATGCTTTTCTACTGGGGGCAACTTGGATTGTATATATGAATTGCTAGCTTGAGGCACATACTACATACACCAAGATTCATCAAGTACGATTTTGATTAATGCCATTGTCATGCTTATGGATATAACTTTGTTTAATTAGAGTATCATTCTCTACCTCAAATGGTTTATTATTATCAAAAAATAGTTGTATTTGCAAGTATTCATATTTTCAGATCAACTCTTTAAAGCACTTGATTTTAGAATTATAATGTTATTGTAAGCTTCTTCATAGTTGATATGCAACATTGGAAACAAACATCTAGCTCCAACAACTTGTCCTTGCAATTCCAAATCTATGATTTTTTATAGTCAAGTTTGTATGATTTATATAAGACATTGCCTTCTTTTGAGCTTTTTCCCTAAACATTGACATTTTGTTTCAAAAAATGTTTAAGAAAGTAAGATAATTTGACATTAAATGACAAAGGGATGAGATACAAAAATTGTCTATAGACACCCATAACCCTTCATTTCAATTCCCTTGACCTTTTATTTCTATTATTAGAAGATGTACAAAACTACAATTTTTTCACTTTCTCTAGAAATGAATGATCCATATAGATTACAACAATGCAAATCTTCATCAACTAAATGGATTTTAGAAGTTGAAAACTCTAAAAACTAAGTTGTTTCATCTACAAGATGAAATTACACCCTAATAACAACCATTGATTTTTTTCACAAAATGAAAAATACGAATACATTATTAAATTTAAAAGTTAATTAATATAAAATAACAAAAGATCAAATCAATTAAAAAATAGCTGAAGTTACTCTAAAAACAAAATATAATTAATAATTTTTTATAATCTAAAATATTAACCGAGTGGGAACCCCAATTCAAATGAACAAGAAACAGTCAAAGCTAAAGCGTAGTGGCAGCACCATAGCTACTCCAAGTCCAATGCTGAGAAGCTGATGGACTCTCCCACTTGAATGCTTCTCCTATCTCACCTAGAAGTACAAGCACGTAAAAAGCTCTACCCTGAATGCAATTCCATGTTTCCACAAAGATCTTGTGACCAACCGATGTAGCCCAAGTAGCTTGTAGGGGCCAATTCTCCGTTAGCAGAGGCGCTAGAATTTTTAGCTCATCTCGGCTACAATCTATTGATAACTGATGCTGATCATCGAGTTTGCATGTGCCTTCTCCACCATGCAAAATTTAGAGAATCAAGATTTAATTATAGTTTTCTTTGTTTAAATTAGAAAACAGTTAAGAAACTTTGTTTTTACTGAACTGCAGTCATCTAGCGCAGCAAATAAAAGCATGTAATGCGCATGTACTTTTTGTTTCAGTTCTTTGTTAGTTAAAGTCTAATTTTAGGCTTTTGGCATGTAACCACTGGAGTTTGTAATTATGTTTGCTGTTATATATTTTGATAGCAGAAGTCAATTAATAATATATATACACAGAAATAGTTGTATCATCTCCATGATACAGAATTGTGTATTGTTCAGATCCTTGCTGTGTTAAATTGTTGTGGTTGTTTTCTTATCTCTGTTATCTTTTTCTTAGATTCTACATTTGGTATCAGAGCTAGATTTTTTCTTTTGGGTTAAAGATTTAGTAGTTGGAATTTCACCAAAACTTTATCATGTCAAATTCTAACTCCTTGCCCATTCCAGAATTTGATCGAAATGAGTATGAATATTGGTGCATCAAAATGATGACATTTTTGATAGGAAAAGAATTGTGGGAGATTGTTGAATCAGGTTATACAGAGCTAGCTGATTGGAATGCCCTCATAGCCAATGAAAAAAATAGCCAAGAAGGAGGCCAAGAAGAAGAATGCTCAAGCCTTGTTTCACATTCAAATAGCTCTTATTTCCAAGAATTTTAGGTGCAAAGTTAGCTAAAGATGCCTGGAAGACTCTACAGGAAGCTTACCAGGGCAGTGACCAAGTCAAGGTTGTCAAGTTACAAACGTTGAAGAGAGACTTCAAGAATTTGAAGATGCAAGAAGCTGAAAGTGTGAGTGAATATTGTGTCAGAGTTAAAGATGTGGTCAATAAGATGGCTACGCTTGGAGAAATTGTGACCAATGAGCCTTTGATCAAAAAAGTGTTGAGAACTCTCACACCAAGATGGAATCATGTTGCCATAATCATAGAAGAAAGCAAAGATTTGACAACTCTTCAGTTTGATCAACTAGTTGGCTCTCTTATGTCTCATGAAGAGAGATTAAGAGATTCATTTGAAGGTGATGTGAAATCTTTTTCATCCAAATTGCAAATCACAAAGAATGAAGATGTCAGCAGTAGCAACAACAACAATCAAGGCCAAGGTAGAAGTCAATATTAGAATCAATCAAGAGGAAATAGAGGCAGAGGTGGCTCAAGAGGAAGAGGTAGTTCCAGAGGAAGAGGTAGAGATAGATTTGATAAAAGGAATGTCCAATGTTACCATTGTAATAGGTATGGCCACTTTGAAAGGGATTGCAGATTAAAAGAAGGTAAAAGTGTTAATTATGTTCAAGAAGGTAATGAGAATCCTCCATATCATTTATTTTTATCCTATGCCAAAGCTGAAAATAATAGCAAAGATGTTTGGTATTTAGATTCTGGATGTTCTAACCATATGTCAAGGAATGAGAAGTTGTTTTCAACAATGGATGAAAGTTTCAAATCCAAGATCCAGCTTGGTGATGACAAATCATTGAAGGTTGATGCAAAAGGAGCTATGAAAGTCCATACAAAAGAAGGTGTGAAGAGTGTTAAAGACATTTATTACACTCCATAGTTAAAGCATAATTTGTTGAGTGTTGGACAATTGTGTGAGAAGAATTATAAAGTTGTGTTTGAAAATCAGCAATGTATAATTTATGATAAAAATTAGGGCAATAGAGTGGTTACAGTTGTGCCTATGACAAAGAATAGGATGTTCCCACTGAAGTTTGGTGAACATAATAGTAGCCTTGCAAATATGGCATATGAGGATACAAGTTGGTTGTGGCATCTCAGGTATGGGCATTTAAATTTTCATAGTTTGAAGATTCTAACATCACAAGCATTAGTTTCTAGTTTGCCCAAGGTTGAAGAGCATGAGGAGATTGGTGAAGGATGTGCTAAAGGCAAGCATGCAAGGGAAAAGTTTTCAAGGGGCAATGCATGGAGGGCCCATTACCCACTTCAGCTTATTCATTCAGATATTTGTGGTCCTATGCAAATAAGGAGTTTGGGTAAGTCATCATATTTCATTACTTTTATTGATGATTACTCACGAATGTGTTGGGTTTATTTTTTGAAGACTAAGGATGAAGCCCTTGAGACATTCAAGAGGTTTAGAGCCCTTGTGGAAAAGGAAAAGGGGTGTAGTATCAAGTGCTTGAGGACAGATCGTGGAGGAGAATTTTGTTCAAAAGCCTTTCAAGATTATTGTGATATGCATGGCATCAGAAGGCAACTCACCACTGCCTACACACCTCAACAAAATGGTTTAGCTGAAAGGAAGAATCGTACAGTGGTGGAGATGGCACAGAGTATGCAGCAAACAAAGGGATTAAGCAATTATTTTTGGGGAGATACAGTAGCTACAGCAGTATATATTCTCAATCGAAGTCCCACTAGTGCACTTGAGAAGATGACTCCGTATGAAGCTTGGTATGAGAAAAAACCAAATGTTAATCATTTCAAAATGTTTGGTTGTTTAGCCTATGTTCATGTTCTTGATCAAAAGAGACAAAAGTTAGATCCCAAAAGTGAGTCATGTATTTTTGTGGGATATAGTGAGGAAAGTAAAGCTTATAGGATATATAATCCTCTCACTAATAGGCTTATTGTGTCAAGAGATGTGATTTTTGATGAAGGGGGAATTTATGGTCATCAAAAAGGCCATATGGTGAAGTCAAAATCTATTTTAAATGATATTATTATTGATGATATTGATCATGAGCAGCCCACTAACATTTCAGTTTCAAGAGCTACAAGTCCACCAAGTAGCCCCTCATCAATTCCAAGCTCAAGTCCAGTTTCAAGTCCAAGTTCTACAAGGAAGGTAAGAAGATTAAGTGATATTTATCAAAGGAGTGCAAATCAGGCACATGAAGAAAATCCAATAGGTGAGACAGTTAATTTTTCTTTATTTACCAAGGCTGATTTTGAACCATCATGTTTTGAAGAAGCATGTACTAATGAGGTTTGAATGCAAGCAATGCAAGAAGAGATAGATTCTATTCACAAGAATGATACTTGGGAGCTTATAGAGCTTCCACATGACAAGAAGAAGATTGGCAACAAATGGGTCTACAAGACCAAGTTTAACAGTGATGGGAGTGTTGAAAGGCACAAGGTAAGATTAGTTGCTAAAGGCTTTACACAGAGGTATGGGCTTGATTATGAAGAGACATTTACACCAGTTACAAGACAAGAGACCATCAGAATGCTAATTTCATTAGTAGCTCAAAAGAAATGGAGCATACATCATATGGACATGAAAAGTGCCTTCTTGAATGGGTACTTGGAAGAGGAAGTATATGTGGAACAGCCACAAGGTTATGAAGTGGAAGGAAAATAAAATCATGTCTACAAGTTGAAGAAGGCTTTGTATGGCCTCAAGCAAGCACCAAGAGCATGGTATGCCAGGATTGATGGATACTTTCAGGATAATGGCTTCAAGAGAAGAGTGAACCTACCCTTTACTACAAACAAGAAGGTGATGATATTCTTATTGTAAGTTTGTATGTTGATGATTTGTTGTATATGGGTAGCAGTTCTAAGATGAAGGATGAATTCAAAGTTTCTATGATGAATGAATTTGAAATGAAAGATTTAGATCTCATGAAATATTTTCTAGGAATGGAGGTTTATCAAAGTGAAAATGAAATTTTTGTTTGTCAAACAAAGTATGCCAAAGATATGTTGAAGAAATTTGATATAGTTGATTGTAAACAAGTCTCCACTCCAGTTGCTCATGAAGTTGTGTTGTGTAGAGATGATGGTGCTGAAATAGTTGATGAGACAGCTTATAGGAGCATTATTGGTAGTTTGATGTTTTTAACTCACACAAGACCTGATATTGCTTATTCGATTTCACTGGTTTCAAGGTACATGACAAAGCCATCTGAAATACATATGAAGGCAGCCAAGAGAATTTTGAGGTATGTGGGAGGCACTCTAAATTTTGGTATTCATTACTATACTTCTAAAAGCTTCAATCTTGTTGGATTTAGTGATTGAGATTGGGGAGGTAGTTTGGATGACCGAAAGTCTACATCTGGTAATTGCTTTTCTTTTGGTTCTAGTTTGATTACTTGGAGCTCAAAGAAACAAAGTATAGTTGCCCTTTCTTCTACAGAAGCAAAGTATGTTGCAGTCACTTCAGCAGGTACACAAGCATTATGGCTTAGAAAACTTCTTGAAGAAATTGGAGAGATACAAATTCAGCTCACAGTAATTTTTTGTGATAACATTAGTGCCATTAAATTGGCCAAGAATCGAGTCCATCACACAGGACAAAACATTTTGATTTAAAACATCATTTTATCAGAGATTTGGTGCAGAAAAAGGCAGTAGAATTGAAATACATTAGCACAAAAGAGCAGTTAGCAGATATATTCACCAAGGCAGTTGCAAAGGATCAATTTTTTATAACTGATGCTGATCATCGAGTTTGCATGTGCCTTCTCCGCCATGCAAAATTTAGAGAATCAAGATTTAATTATAGTTTTCTTTGTTTAAATTAGAAAGCAGTTAAGAAACTTTGTTTTTACCGAACTGCAGTCATCTAGCACAGCAAATAAAAGCATGTAATGTGCATGTACTTTTTGTTTCAGTTCTTTGTTAGTTAAAGTCTAATTTTAGGCTTTTAGCATGTAACCGCTAGAGTTTGTAATTATGTTCGCTGTTATATATTTCAACAGCAGAAGTCAATTAATAATATATATACACAGAAATAGTTGTATCGTCTCCATGATACAGAATTGTGTATTGTTCAGATCCTTGCTGTGTTAAATTGTTGTGGTTGTTTTTTTATCTCTGTTATCTTTTTCTTAGATTCTACACAATCATACTCAATCAATCCTCTTTCAAAAAAGTTATACAAGCACCCAAATATACTTACGACCCAAAGAGATTCGTGGAATCTGTTCTCCATAGGAATCAAAAATATGAATGGAGCACCCGCCCTGCGGTATCACATAAAACATGCCGTGAGCAAAAGCACCTGTATAGTAGCAGTCTACGGAGATATTCATTTCGGGAAGAAGTTCCCACTTGTCCTCCTGCAGTGCGGATGGGATCATCAGGAAAACCCAGACACATAAATCAGTCCTACATTCTCATCCGCTTCGGCGGCAAATTTAAACCGACATTCATGCATCTCGGCACCCTGACGCCATTTGGAACAAGAAAAATCGAACAGCCATAAATAATATCTCCATATTGGTAGGGGATGATTTGTTAAGACACCAATGATCAAAACCAGCTTTTGTTTCACAAAGATGCACTGATCGATGCTTAAAATTCCACTTTCAAATGTTGAAGGCGTGCGCGGAAGGCTTTTGCATGTGTTCTCCGCTGGGTCGTATAATGTTACTATGTCATCAAAGTAGTGTTTGTTTCCAATGAAACAAATGTGTTGCTCAGAAATATTTAATCTTTTTCTTTCTTGATAAAACCAGGGCTTATTCAATAGGGCGTTCCAGTTTGCACACAAGCCTAAGTTTGTAATTGAGAGTTCAACTTCACCATGAGGAGGCATTCCCTCCCAATATCATCTGGAAGACAAGGAAACAAGGTTCCCATTGCAATGCAGCAACACAACGGTATGAGTGAATGCGTGAAAACTTACAGAAGGTTACGAATCTTCTTTTGCTTTTTATTATGTTCAGAGGCATTCTACAATCATAGTAGGGTGGAGATGAGAGAGTGAAAAATTGCAAAAGGTTACGAATCCCCAGTGAAGTGGAGATGAGAGCACTCATTTTCGTATAAATATATAGAAAAAAAACCAAAAAAGAAATTGAAAAAAATCAAAAATAAAACTAAAATAGAAATTGAAGAAAACAAAAATTTTAAAAACATTGGAAATGATTGAAAAAAAAGTGGAGATATACTATAGATATATTTTTTAAAATATAAATATACTAGTTTTTTTTTTAATTACCAACACTCATTCTATCTAAGTTACATCAGAAATTGAGAATAGAAGAAAAAAAGGTGGAGATAAATAATTATGCTAGAGGCATAGAAAATAAAAACCAAAAAAAATTAGAAAAAATAAAAAATAAAAAACAAAAAAATTGAAGAAAATAAAAAATAAAAACCATCAAGGATACAAAGGTGAAGAAAATCACAAAAAAATATGATGGAACAAAAAAAAATTGGAAAAAAAAAGGGAAACCATTGAAAAAAAGTGGAGAAGAACAGGGCTTAAAATTGATGGCCTCTCAAGCAATTTTTTTATGACAGTTATCCATTCAAAGTGCCCTTATAATACTATGGCATACTTTAATATAAGTAAAATAATGTATAAACTATATATATATTGACAATTTGTCCAAAAGCTCTTCTTTTATGTGATACAATCTTTTTAAATGTTGATTGTATTTTATGGTAAAAATGCCTAAATACGGCCATACGACCATCAATTTAAGCCTTGCTCTAGAAGATATCTCTCTACATACTATAGATATATTCAGCGGAGTGGACATGAGAGCACTCATTTTCCGTATAAATATATAGGAGATGAGAGCACTCATTTTTCAGTGTAAATATGTAGAAAAAATAAATAAATAAAAACAAAAAAATTGGAAAAAAAAAACCAAAAAAGAAATTAAAAACCGTTGAAGGAGAAAATGCTGAGAAAATCATGAAAACTATGGAAAAAAAAGAAAGTGAAAAAATTTAAGAAAAAAAGAAAATCATGAAGAACAAAAACGAAAGTGGAAAAATTAAAAAATAAAAACCATTGGAAAGGGGAAAAGAAAGTGAGAAAATAAAGAAACTATACAAAAAAAAGTGAGAAAATAAAGAAATTATATGTAAAGGAACTTCACCGCCTATTTTGATGGGTATCAATAGATACATGAATACATAGTAAAGGAACTAGTAATGGGTAACAATACATACATGCATGCAACACAAGATTATGTCAGATAGATGGCTTCTTGATTCAGGAGCTTCTCATCATATGGCATCTTCACAAGGGATGTTCTCTTCATTTCAGTCATGTAATTCACTACCTATTTTGATGGGTAACAATGCATACATGCATGCAAATGGTAACGGAACTATTGATGTTGGTGAGAGTGCTTTCAACAATGTGTTGTGTGTACCTTCCTTGACAACCAATCTCCTTTTCATCTACCAGATTACTCATTGTGGTGTAGGAAAGATAGTTGAGTTCACTCTTGATTTTGTGATCATACGAGACTTGGAGAGCAAAGATATCATTGTTGTTGGGATGGCTAATCATGCATCTCGATTGTATACTTTCTCCCATTTTGTTTCTGATGATGATGTAGATCCATTGATTGCTATTCACACTCATGCATCAAGTGTGAATCATGTTTCTAAGGAGAAGTTAGGTCACTTGAACCTTGGTGATCTTGCATCTACTTCGATTCCTGAGACTAGTTTTGAGTTTCCTCCTACTCCAGCTTCTTCAGAGATTGGCATTAACATCGCAGTATCCATGTCATTTGAGTAGGATATTCTTTGTCTTCTAGATATAGGTTTATGGGATGAGTACTTGACAGGCATTTCAGACTTGTTTTGTGAGTCCTATCTTGATGACTTGGAGGACATAATTGATGGCATTCATCTCCTCTTTGGAGTTGATTCTTCTACTTCGGATGAGTGGGCACCATCTTCTCCTCTTCACTCATCACAGTTTGACATTGAGTTGGGGTATCTTGAGCATCATTCAAAGTATGCTTTGTCTTTCAAGATTGATGATCCTAAGTTTTCACCTTGTCTTGGATTGTCACATTCTTTGATTAGGCATGCAACACCTGATTATGTGACATCTTTTGGGTATGACATGTCAAAACTTGAGCAGTTTTTAGAGACCACATACATCATGACGATTTTTCGCTCATACCTTGAGATGGAGTTTCATCTACATCAACCTTTGGACCTATTTCTTTCTAAGGGGAAAAATGTTATTTGCAAGCTTTGGATTCTCTTCAACATTCTTCTTCAGAAATTCACCATCGACATAGGAGCTACTTCATTGTGGGGGGGACCTATAGTCTCACACTTTCTCTCCTATGGGGGGTTAATTGATTGCACATATGTGTTGTATGTAGTTCTAGGGGGGTCTTGAGTCCTCCTTCCATCACATATTTCATTTGTTTTCTACATTCTCACTTTTGGAGAGGAGTTTTGTCCCATGAAGTTTTCTCCTTTTCTCCACTTGAGATTTGTTGTACATGGGTACCTAACATAGCCTAGTAGCTAGGACCCATCCATCATTGCATCTTTATTTTTCGTCAACTACTCCTTAAGTTGCACTTAAGGAGGGGTGTTGGTGTGAATAAGGGTTTTTCCTAACTAGTTTAGTTAATTCCCTCTTGTGTGGGTAATTCATATTATTTAACTATTTATTTGTTAAATAATATTCACACATCACACATAATTCACATGTTAAGTTGACTTAGTGAGTCTTCTATTTGTTTCTAGTTGTTGATAGTTGTAGTGAGTTGTCTTATCCTACACATGTTCTCTAGTTGGCATCCTATCCTCTAGTTGTCACATGTGATAGAAATGTTGCACTTGTCACATGACTATAAATCCTTGATTGTCATCCTTTCCTTTATAAGAAAGGCTCTCTCTCATTGTATTCCATATAGCTTCATAACAGCTTAATAACAGTTTTATACAGTTTGTGTATAGAATCTTTGCTCCATTGTTTTAGCATATTCTTTTTTTTGTGTGAAAGGTTGTCTTGGTTGCAGGGATCCTAGATTACTGAGTCCTATTGACTCTTACAAATATTGGTTCCCCTTTGGAGAAAGGGAGATTGATGATGTATTCCTTGAGTTTGTATTTGTGTCCATGCAGAGTATGTCTCAATAGATTGATGAAGTTAAATTGTACATATAGATGTAGAGTATGTCTTGATTTGTAGGTGGAGTACTATGGTGGATGTGGAGTATGTTTCAGTTCATAGTTGGATGTAGAGTATGTCTAGATTCTCAAATGGAGTGTTGTATTATGGATACTAAATATGTTTTGATTCACATGCAGAGCACCTTGGTGTTCCTATGGATAGTTGAGTGCTTTATAACTTTAAAATCAAATTGCAATACAAAAGGTTGTGGTATAAGTTGTGAAAAATAGAGAGCTACCTATTATAATACAAAATTAATTTGCACCAACCATCCTTGGGGTGATGGTGAGAGAAAGAGAGTGGGTAGCGATATGTGTCTTAACACAAATTTGTCAACTAATTAACATGGCAATGAAAGTTTGTCCTCTCAAGATATCACTCTCTACTAAATCTCTAAGGTGTACCAGAATTGTTCATACTATGACATAATTTGTGAAATCTTAACAATCATATTCTATTCTATTATACTATATATGTTTAATTTTGTTGATTGATAATTCATGTGGCATATGTTTAACTTCATCATTATCAAGTTATCAAGGGTTGCCTTTCAACATATCCTTTATTTTCTCTCACTTCATATTCATTAGAGTTATAATGAATGCCTTAGGGAATTAAGGAGGATTTAAACCTATGAAACACTCTTATCAATGCTCTTCATTATACCCACAATAATTTCACATGCTTATATAGTTCAAAGTTGAAATCAAATATTTTAAATTTTCACCTCCAACTGACTCACCTTCAAGAATTTTTGTTTTCAAACCATGCATATGTAAACCATATTAAACAAAAATACAAATGTTGTAGTCTCTTCTCTCAAGGAAAGAAACCTAAATACAAGTTTCCATATTTCTCTTTTTACTATGACCATGGGTAATATGATATTCAAGAGATAACTTAATGAAATAATTGGAGTTTTGACTTAATGGGACCCCATTGTCCATTGAAGGTAGAACTTATTGGTTAACTTCCTAGAAGCTAATATTAAACCTCACATTCTCTAAGGCTAAGAAATTAGTGATCCCCTTGACCTAATTCATCATCACCTCCTAAAAACTAAACATCTCCTATTCAATCTACTAAAGCTAAATGAGTCAAACTCCATCGTGCTCCATTTTTGAACATTTCTATATATTGAAACTAAATTTAGAGATATATCCTAATATAGACAATAATAGTTGATAAATCCTTGATATTATTGATGTCTTCTAAAAGATGCAAGCAACACTTAGAACAGAACAAGATGAATATTGCATCACAACATACCTAAACCTTAAATAGGCCAAAAGAGGAAATGAACGTGCCAGACACAAGAAACAAAACATGTTGTTCTTCCATAAATAAAACTTTACTACAAAACATGCCATCAGAATGTTAATGCTCTAAGAATTGTGGGTCACTCCCAAAGCAGTTCAATTGATTTTATTGATAACACTAGCAATTATAACAATGAGTAATTATGCATATTTTTTCCAAGATATCCCTAACCAGCCCCTTATTCCTACAAATTAAAATAATCCTTTGCAAACAAACTAACATCCACTAACCCCTGATTTCTTCAATGAGAGCTCTTGAGCCAAATTTAGTAGTGCTGCCATTTCCCATGCCACACTTTACAAGAAAAATTTGAGTTAGATTTAATCATTCATATAAACTACACCACCAAATCTTAATCTCCCACCAACTGTCACCATGACAATAGAGGCATATTTCAAGGAATGAGAAGGAGATGTGACATCTCTTAGACATCATATCAAATCATTAACTAATAGCGAGGATTTAAGAGGACCTTGTGTGATGAAAAAAATCATCTTATATGCATTAAAATCTTGAAAAACCTAAATCTGTATGCCATCCACAATCGATCTCAAATTTGAATGAAGGCCATTCATCATGTAGGGAAATGATGTGATCAATGGCATGTCTTCCTTTGCAAGTATAAATAAAATTTTCTTATTGAAAATGCATCATGAAAATACTTTGTGAATTCAGGTCTAGAATTGACACTTGTATCATAAGGATGGATCAATGAAAAAGAGGGGACAACTAGATCAGAGTCCTTCATGCCAGAGGAGCTGTGATGCCTAGCTTTTGTACCATGGAACACATGGTATCACTACACACCATCACATTCCCATATGGCTGCCACCACCAAAAACCATGATAGAGAACAAGCTTGCAAGGTAAATAGATCCTTGCCACATAGAGAAAGTTGGCCCACCACACTGAGTTGAGAGTACTACCATCCTAACGAGGACATGTAGAAAAAAATACAGCCCCATGAATCGGACAAACAAGGATGCCTTATGAACACGATAATAAAAGATCTCCGTGACACCAATAAAAAGCCACCATCCTGGAAAGAGATCCCTAGTGGATATAAACCTATCCACATGTCAGCTTAGTGTTTACTCATAAATTTTGAAATCCAATACATAGAAAAACTACAATACAAGGAGTGGATGCGATGAAACTAAGACACGACGCACGACACATTATAGGGAGGGGGATGGGGACCAAAAGTATGGGCAACAAGAGGAAAAAGACAAACCTTTTTCATGGACTCGGTGGGTAAGGAGACAAAATGGGTCAATAAACCAATTGGACTCAGGGACATCAAGATATGACTTAAAATTTTGGGAACCGATTAAAGAGGTCAAGAACAAGATAAACATAAAACCCTAAACCCCTTAAGGCATATACGACACAAAGCTTTCAAGATATAGAATAATTTATAATAGAAGCACCTAAAATATGGAAATATGACAAGTTGTGATGTACCAAACTAAGATTTTAACATGAAATTATATCTGAAAATAAATTTTGATAATCTCCACTAAAATTGCAACAAAAACATCAAGACTAGCTAACTAGTCAAACAAGAAATTACACCAAATATGCTGGAAACACCACAAAATAACTTTTATTATTTTTTATGATGTAAATAACATATGATCAGGTATGAAACACTTATTACAACATAAAAAATATCTGCAACACAAATCACCCAAAATCCAATGCAAACTACACTGCTGAAAATTATTAAATACATCACCAAATCAAACCCCACTAACAAGAACATCTCCTGGATGCTTGGAATGGATTCTAAATGGAAATCCAATAGAAACACACTCCACAACACTACATCAACACTTCACAGCACACTGGAATCACCAAAACTGCAACAAATTAACCTGCAAACACCACACTGCCAAACTGTTGAAACTGCTCAAACCGCTGAAGCCTAATTAATCCTTGGATGGAATACTCATTGTGACCAAAGGATTTTCATCCTATGATCATCTTAAACTCATGGGTTTCCATCCACAAGATTCCCTCTCCAATGGGAACTTGTCCACTGAAGAAAATCCAAGCACAAGTGCTCAAATTCATAAAATTGAGTTGTAAAATTGATCCAAAAGTCCCTCTGAAAGAAAATACTTGCATATTTATAATATCTCTAAATAAAAATGCTCCTCTCTTGGAAAATAAATTAAAATAATTTAATTTCTAACAAATTCCCTCCAAATATGCTCACCAAAATGGCCCATGCAAGATTCTTGTCTAAAAATAGAAAATAACTCCCACTATGACAACCTGTCATAGATGTTGTCATCGAATCTTGTCATAACTATCATAAAATCTTCTAAATTCACTCTTGGCATTTATAATTACACCTCATTAAACTCCCATGCCCCCACTTGTGCAATTAAATAAAACTAGCATATTTATATTAAATATAATATATCTAAAGTACGCCGAGAGATATCCTTCTCGAGGCGCCTATTTTTTAATCACTAATCTTAACAGTAGGTGCCTCGAGAAGGATATCTCTCGGCATACTTTAGATATATTATATTTAATATAAATATGCTAGTTATAACTCTATTTATAACCGTAAACCTAGCCATAAACATAATTCTAACTATAACGCTAATTTTAATTGTAATTCTATCTCTACCTCTAATTGTAATTGAAACCCTAACCCTAAGACAAATTCTATTCGTAATCACAATTCTAATTTCAACTCTAATTCTAACCCTAACAATAACCCTAGCCCTTATTGTAGGCCTAACTTCTAATTTCAACCCAAATTGTAACTATAAACCTAACCCTAATGTTAATCCTGATATTAATTCTAACCCTAACCCTAATTCTACCCCTAGATCTACTTAACCCTAATTCTATTCCTAATTCCAATCCTAATCCCAATCCTAACCCTAACCCTAACTCTAATTCTAACCCTAAACCTAATTCTAAAAATAAACATAATTTTAACCCTATTTTAATTGTAACCCTAACCCTAATTCTAATTCTAAAAATATATAAGCCTAACCCTAACCCTAATTCTAATTGTAACCCTAACCCTAATGTTTAGGCCAATGCTAAACCTAATTCTATCCCTAAATCTAACCTTAACCCCAACCATAATTTTAACCATAGTTCTATATAGATATAAATGTAAATGACCTTTGTTGTTTTAATTCAATTAAAATTGATTTTATTTCCATCAAAACTAAAGGATAAACTTTTCCCTTAACCTTATTATTCATTTATTTGTAATACATACATAGAGGAGATTCTCACACAAAATGGGTATATTTTATTTGATTTCAAATAATCATAGTTCATCATATCCTCATCTAGTTATTGTAATTGAGTTTAAGTCAAGACATTATAATGCAAGTTTTTTTTTGAAAAATAATGAACACCACCAATTTAATATAAAGAACATAATTTTTATGTCTAGGTTTAGTCCATATTTGTAACCCTAATTCTAAATTGAATCAAAATTTGAACCCTAACCCTAACCCTAATTATAGCCCTAATCTCTAATTTGAACTGAAATTGTAACTATAACCCTAACCCTAACATTAATCCTGATAGTAATTATAACCCTAACCCTAATTTATATGTATAGGTTTACTCCATATTTGTTTGTTTTTTATTTTCTAATTCCAATTCTTCAACTATTAGGTGAACCACAATTTTTTTTTTGCCAAAACACAATAAGAAATTTAAGGAATTTAGCTAATTTATAAGATCAATCCCCACCAAAATAGCCTCCCAACATAGCATCCAATGAGGAATTAAAAAATAACATGGAGTTAAATAAGTATATCACAAGGGTAAATTAATAAGTTTGAATATTTGAATATTATCATTCAAAATAATTAAACTCAATTCATAAATTCATTTAATAATTGTTATTTCATGATTTTAATAAATTAATACTATTGATATTAAAAACAATGTTCTATTAGTAGTGATCATAATTTAAAAAATAATTAAATTTCTAAATATTTATTATACATTCTTAAATAAATTCTTACAATTAATTATTAATTTAAAAGGCATGTAAATAATTAAAACTAATAAATTCTAAAAATTAAAACTTAATTTTAAGAGCATGTATTAAAATTAAATTTAAATTTAAAATGCATGTTTGTTTTTCCTAAAATTAAAACACTTGTTATAATGACTTGGATAAGTCAGCTAAAACTGCACTAACTAAATAAGAAAGAACAAACAAAATATAGTAATGAGTAAATATAGCCCTTTCATTATTTTCTTGTCATTTCTTGTAATGAGTAAATTTTGTTACCAATTAAATTAAAAAAACAAAAATAGAAAACAAAAAGCCAAATTAAAAAGATAAATAAATTAAAAAATAAATATTCTTAGAACATTTTATTAAAATAATATTAAATTTAAATACTTATCCTCCAACAAAATTAATAATTGAATAGTGGGTGGCTGGGAGGGAGCCTTGCCACCTCATCATGGGTGGCAAGGCCGAGACAGTTAAGGGAGTAATGATGATATGCAGGGGCGGTAAGCTGGCACGAGTTGAAGGGATGCCTGCATTCATTTAGTTAAGTGCCAAGGTTGGTATGAGTTGGCTGTTCTTTCAGTAGGCAATCGAGAAGCTTCGATGGGCATTTTGATAAGTAGTCTGAGGAGGCAGTGATCTCAATCCGTTATCTTCCTTCGTAAACTGCCAAATGCCTTCGCATTTTGTTGTTATAGTTTATGCAGAAGCCATTCATTGTGGGGGAATGGACACCCCAGTCAGACTTACCAGTAAAAAAAGATAGATGGCCTTCATCGGGGTAGTTACCAGTCTTAGGTTGCAGAGAATGCTTCGTCGATTGGATGAATTGATGGTGGGGGCTGTGAAAATGCTCCTAGGGAAAGATTTCATGGAGAACAACGAGAGGTATAGGGTAGAAATAGATATCTCCTCCCGGGTGCTTGCAATGCTTCTCGAATTGGGGATGGATAAAGTTGAGGCAGAGGCTATAATGAAAGGTATTTTTTACCCTGAGCATCCAGGGGATTTGGATTTCTCTCTGTAGGTTGCTAGTCCTAGCATCGGTATCCCATGTCCAAGAGACTGGGCTCTTCTTGAAGATCCTGGAGAGGTCATAAAATTATTCCCGTTCATCCTGGACACCAGAGGCTTTGATTTGGTGGTGTTGAAAGATCAGGCAGCGATAGCAGTAGACTACATCAAAAAATCCCTTGGCATGGTGGCGTTGGATGGTCTTGATTGGGTGGAACACTTCAGTATGAAGCTGTCCGAGTATGTTAACTAGCCGATGTTGGTTCCTTTGCTTCGTTTTGTATGGCAGAAGCAAGGTTATTCTAGAGTTAGGTGGTTAAATTTTCTACTAGATAGTTATAGTGTTGACCTTGCGTGGTCTTAGATGCTTTTCTCCTAGTCTGTTTCGGTGACCGTTATGTTCTCTCTGCCAGCCATGGATAGGCTGTGAACTCTGTAATTTTTGGACAGATATTTTAATATAGCTCTTTATTATGAATCCAAAAAAAAAAATTTAATAATTGAAGAAAACAAAAAAACACATTTATTTTAATTAATTACTATTTTATAAAATATCCATCCAATATGATAGATATATTTTTAATTCTTTCTTTCTATTTAAAAAAATTAGAAAAAGTGGATAACCAATGGAAAACTTGAGTTACATTTCCTAAACAATAAAATTATAGGACTAAATTTCACATAGTTCCAACTAAGAATGTAGAATGATTTTTGAAGAAAAAGGAGAAATTTTCAATCTTCATTACATAAATTCAAAAGTGTTGCAAAGTGTAATTATATTTTCAGGTTTGTAAGGAAAGGTAATTGATACTTGGGTCAGGGTGAGTCCAAGATATTTTTTTATATATTTTATAATTATTAATTTGTTGTTTTACTTTTTCCATCTCTATTGAATTGAAATAAGAAGTTTACAAATGCTGAATTTTTTTAAGAAAAATTCTTTAATGGAAGCTTGGTGAGTCCAAGATATTCTATAACATCAAATCAACCCAACTTTATTGAATTGAAATAAGAGGTTTTACTGATGTTTTTCCTTTTGTAGAAGCAAATGGGTTGGGCAAGCCTTTGTTCTAAAATATGTTAAAGATTAGTATGTGAAAAAGAAAGATTGTAGTAAATGAAAAAAGAAAGATTTTCTTTTATTTTTGACAGCATTTTTTTTAACAAAAATTAACCTGGAATATTTTTTATAGGTTCCCTCAATTTTTTGTGTTCAACGAACTCATGAAATACCTTTAAAAATAAATTATCAGAGATAGTCCACCACCTTGGATTGATGGGAAGGGGATTCTTTTGTTTATGTTCACTCTGCAAACAATTATCTCTATGGAAACGAAAACAAAAGGGCAAGCTTACCTTTTTTTTCGTCACGAGCTACAACCTAAATAGGAAAATAGGAAAACATTATTAGTTTTAAAAAGGAGAAAAGCCATAAAAAGAATAGATAAATCCATATAGTAGATACGTGTAATGAAATAGAAAACAAAAGCACCAGAGTCCACCGCCTTGGATCGATTAGTTTATGTTCATGCTCTCCTTCAGCTCATCTCACATATTGCAGCACCAAAAAAATAATCTAAATTTTAATTTGTTCAAAATTTTAAATTAAGTGAACCTTACATAGACATTTTCCATCAGATTCACTTGAATGCTCAGTCTCTAAACATAGAACATGCATTTCTGCTTTCAAACAATATACCCTTTTATTGATTAACATCATATTGCTGGGGTCAACTGACACAACCCTAGAATAGACCTTTGATTCCCACATCAAAATGATAACCAGTACAAGGCTCTTTCCTTGACGCATGACAAATAATGTAAAAAATAAGGTAATGAGCAAAACTACAACCATTGCTTGTAAACTCTTTTATAGTTCTGATGATCCTAAGCATGCACGGGCACCTTTGTTTGATCTGTTTCTTCAGCCTACAAGCTCTTATATTAATCCACCAACACTCTCCACCCACCTTGGCACATGAAGCCCTCTAGAGGGTTCTCGCCACTCCTTGCATAAGCACGCATCTGTACCATAGAAATTGTATAAGAAATTATTTCAATTTTCTTGAATCAGATGGTGGGAGTAAATCATTCAAATTACTTAAATTAACAAGCAGAATTTAGTTTCTAATAATTACATTAATGTTAGAAGCACTTTGAATTAAAGTAGAAAAAGCTCCCCAATAATGCAGCCCTGAGCTACATGCATGATCTTCTACAAACCTTAGTGCATGAGAAGGATCAAAAAATACCATTTTTTCTATGTTTTATCATAGGCACTTGTCCATGCATTTATAGACCACAGCCTATACTCCACATCCCATTCTAGATTTTTGTATGATCTCCTCAAATGTAGCCAACAGTTTCTCAAACCCCAATTTCTTGCACTTCCCTCCCATGCACACTTGTACCTGTCGCTACCCTCCACTCCACTCAGCTCCAGTTTTTCCTTTGTTTCTACAAATTCCTGATCCAATCCTCCTATATTTAGAGGGCTTTCCAACAATCTAGCAGACATGGTATCAAAAGAAACCACCTGCTTAGGACTCTGATTCATGCAGAGATTTGTCATGTTGATCTCCTCACATTCACCATCGGTACACTCAGAGGATGATGAATTATCTTCACACTTTCTCTACAGTTTCTTTTGAGCCTTCACCGCCACTTTCTGTAATTTATTTTCTTTTTTCCTCTGCTTTCTCTCTGCCTTCTCTTGTTCCAATTGGATCATCAAAACCTCTAGAGCACCTGTATAGAGGACTAGATTTGCTCTTCAATGGTGGCAATAGCAATCTCCTATTTATAGAGTGCATCCATAAAGGTGTTACACAATAAAATGCCTCACCACCCCTGCCATATTCTAATTTTAGCTATGGTCGTCTGAACAATAATGCACCAAGATTCTTGTGCTCTTTTTAGATTTTTATTTAATTTTCATTTTTTTGGTTTATAATTACAACCAAAAAATGAGTGCTCTCATCTCCACCCCCGCTGTGACTGTAGTTCACCTCTCGAAAAAAATATTTAATATTTAATTGCTCCCTAAAATAATAAATCCTTAATTTGCGGGATAACAATTAACATATTAAATAAAATATTTTCCCTTTTGAGTTACATTAGCCCATGGGAAAATAGCAATGGACTAATAATTTCACCAATTTATTTTTACTGTAAAGGGGAAATGATAAATCTCCCCTCCTCAAAATTTCTTGTCCTCAAGCAATTAAAACCATGATGCTTCATAATTATGTTATATGCACAGAAAGCCTTGATCTTGTACCTGTGAGATGTTGTAATTCCATCCATAGAACACTATGAAAACTTGAAGACTCGGATTCCTTTATGCCAATACCATGTACCCAACAAGAATATTCATATAATATGATCTCTTGGTTGTGCAAGACTTTGGTGCATTCTTTCCAATACTTAAACTGGACTACATCCTCCCACAAAGATTTGGTAAACTCACCAAATGCAGTTTTTTCCATCTTCCATCCTAGCATTCAAGAAAATCTTAGAGTAATGAACTTGAGATGAGTGACATTTATGTAGCAATAACCAAGGTATAAATAACTTATCCATGCTATCAATTGATATGTAGTATGTCTCCATTTATTTTGCATCAATAGCCTTACTTTCACAACTTGCCTTTCTAGTTGTGTATATGCACCATCACCAAGAAAACTAAACCAAAAGCTCTTGCAACCATTATCAAAAATATAAATATGATTTATGCATCCTAAAGAATTGTTACAACATAAAATACATCCTTCATAATAGTGAATACCAATCTTGGAAACTAATACCTTCTTTACCTTGAATTTGTGGAGACACCCCCTATAGGATATATCACAAACTGCTACAAACTTTGCCTCTGTTTGAAAGATGCTTGATGAAAATTTAGGATCTGATTTGGAAAAGTAATGGAACATATAAAGATTAGGAAATGTTATCATATACCAACATACCAAATTCCACCAAACTATGGATATTGATTTTTGCAAACCACAAGCCCTTCTGGTGGTAATCTATGCACTTCCTAAGTCCAGCTAGCACAAATTGATCACCCAAAGGTAATTTCAAAATGAAAGTAGAAAATAAGTTTATTGTATCCTCTACTATATTACGTGACTTACTGATGTGCTCGATAGTTTCTACCTTGAAAAACTTACAAGACAATCTCCCACAACAAGTCAAATAGTGTCTTGGATCTCTAGCTAGGAAAGCACTGTCATTGGGCAACTAGTACCTAAGACTTCTAATACATTTGGTGATGTTATGGGTCTAATTTTTTCTTCTTCTAGGAATTTTATAACAGCCATTACATTCTCTACCACATCCATTACATCTTTTGTAAAAATATCTTCCATTCACCTCTTCAATGCTAAGATACATATCATGGAAATGCATAACATTAGACCCATTCATTACCTCATCTTGTGAGTAGTCATTTTCAGCATCTTGAATTGGTCTATAGGATCCAAAATATAGTAATGGAGTGATCATACATCAGAAACACTCATTCCATGGCACTCTAAGCTCCACAAAAAAATTAGCAACTTATTTTGTTTGAAGATGTTGCATTCCCTAGAACCATTCATTGGCATATACTTGAATTTCTTCACAAACCCATTTAAAATGTTAGATACAAATGCATCAGCAACAAAATCTAACATGAGGGAAAAACTTTGACCTTCATGGATGGTAAGGAGATACCACGAAGCAAACATCCTGAAAAGGTTATCTGCCCACATCACTTGAAATACCCATCTTTGTGGCCCCAAACTCCCATAGTACCAAACCCAATAGATTCCCCATTCAATGTAATCCATCACATGGCTATCATGATAAAATTTAAATTTGAATATTTTCAAAGAAAGACTAATTTTAAACAGCTTATCACACCTTACAAGGCTTTCCTATAAAACGTTGAACTTCATGTTATCAAGTTTCTTGATTTCCAATCTTTGTAATGAAAACCAAATAATTCTCTTTCATGTAGCACCACAAAATATAGTGGATCCATATGAGAAATATGAAATATTATCTTCATGTAGAGAACTAGTTACATTTTCAATCCCTTCTAATGCTTCTTATCTTGCATCCTCTTGTATGCCATGAACACTAGTGACTTGCCCCAAGTATGTGACATCATTCTTCCTCAAATTTTTATGATGCAAATTAGTTTCCAACTCTATGACATGTTGGAATATTCTATCTAATGGTGATCTTAGGAACATATTACTAAACACCATTCTTTGCAGATTTGGAAGCAATTGAATAACATAAAGTAGATTGTGTTTCTTACCAAAACTCAACATTGCTCCATTACCATAGTCATATCAGAAGTGACATCCTATGGCTCCTTGCATTTGACTCTTAGGCTGTAACCATAGAACCATGTGATCCTTCACATTATTTTCCTCATGCCCATGTATGATCAAATTGATATTTCTTGCATAGGTTGCTGATTTGAAAACTTTGGCAAGCTGAAATTTGACATCTATATCTAGAAAGATGTCCATTTCATGTGCATATTCTTCAATAGGGTCATCTTGGAACTCCTCATCATAAACACATAGTGCAGCAAGTGTTAAGCACAAATACTCAATGCAACCCATAGAAAATGCTAAAACATACTGGAATCTTCTACTATAAATAGAAAACCCATTTCCTACAACTATCAACATCATGTTCTCAATTTAAATGGAACCCCACCTTTGCATTAAGGAAGCCCAATCACCTTCCCCTAAAACATCATATCCTTCCACAATGGATATGAGAAATCTGAAATGAAAAAAATAAGATATGAGTTGGTTACCTTCATTGGCTCATCAAATACTTCTTGCATTCCATTCTCCTTCATGTCTGAAGTTCCATTGATATGATCCAAGTATGATGACTTTGCAACCTTCTTGATGCTAGGAACAATGAGGCCATCTTTTAGGGTCCTATCTTTCTTGTAAACTTCTTCATACATCCAATGGTAGAAAACTTGTATGAAGCTTGATCTTGAAAGTACCATGCCATGTTTAGTAATAAAATTTACAACATCAAATTGACACCTTATTTCCTTACCACATTCCCATGATAAGCATCTCATTGTACCTATCTCCATTTGACCATTACCCAAAATATTTTCTTCAATTGTGGTACTTGGATTGAACAAGTGATCCATAAAATATGAACATTGACCCTTCATAATGTGGTTAGAAAGCACAACAAACCCTATATTAATCCTATTAAACTTCCTTTCATTCCAAACAGAAGAGATGGAGAACTCAATAGTGCTTCTAACTACTTTAATCCTCTTAAGAGATTACCTGGATCCCATATGAAAACACAATTTTGGACTTGACTCAAAGAGTCCTCATGCCCTATACTACAAGTTGTATCCCTCACTCTATCACCTTTTTTAGCATGCTTTCCATGATGACAAGAATTTTGTAGTGACATAGAAGGAGACAAATCTAAAACATTTTCTTACCTTGGGCTGCAAATAAGATGTTCATCCTCATTTGCTAAAAGAGAGTTCATTGATATATCCTCAACAACTCCATTTTTGTGACTCAAAACCCTTGAATTAGGACTAACCAAAATATCCTTCTCAAATGCATACCCATCCACAATGCTACTCTACAAATCAAACAATGGCTCACCATTTGGAAGTTTAGAAGATAGTGCATGAATTGGTGCATGTCCCTCCATCTTGGGCTCTTCACAACTAACAAGAGATGTCTTTTCCTCCTCAACTTCATCAATATTTTCTTGACATGTACAATCATTATTAGTAAAATAAACATCTTCTATTTCCAAACAATTTTTACCTTCAAATTGTATGGTGGATTTCTCCAAGTTTTTCTTCCTTTCAATTTCTTACAAATCTAATTTTTCTTTATGCTTCACCATCACCATTTCTGGTTCTATGGTCGCCTTTTCTGGCTCTTCTAGTTCTACTGTTGTGACTGTTGAACCTTCCTTTGTATCATGCTCCTTAGAATATTCTTGATTTTTGGTATCTATAGCCTTTTCCATCTTAACTTCTTCATTTCTTCTTCTCATGAAATAATCTTCAAATGATGCTTCAAATTTTTGCTCTGAAAGGTACTCTTCAAAAGTTTTGAGAACCACTCCTTCTTTAGGCAAATCTTTCCCAGTGATTTCTGCATATTCATAAAAAGTGAGGGCTACCTTTGAAATTATACATTTCATATAATATTCATCAAACCATACTGATATTTTGGAAACTAAAACATCATTTTCCAAACTCTTCAAAAGGGATTTGAAGAACCCTTCCATGATCAACAACTCAGTACCCTACAAGCTAGCAAGATCTAGGATCTGATACCACTATGATGTTCCAAACTGATACTTTAACATGAAATCAGATCTGAAAATAAATTTTGATAAGCTCCACTAAATATTGCAACAAAATCATCAAGACTAGCTAACTAGACAAACCAGAAAATACACCAAATATGTTGGAAACACCACAAACTGATTTTTATTGATTTTTCTGATGTAAATAACATAATATAAGGTCTAAAACACTGATCACAATAGTACAAACATCTACAACACAAATTCCCCAAAATCCACTGCAAAATATGCAAACTACACTGCTGAAAATTGCCAAATACATCACCAGATCAAACCCCACTAACAAGAATAGCTCTTGGATGCTTGGAATGGATTCCAAATGACCATGAAATAGAAACACACTCCTATATATTTTGTTTTTTTCCTTGACATTTGGGATAGATTTTAAGGGGTGGAAGAATAGATATTAGGTCATTAATTAGAATGGTGCTTTAGAGATATAAGGATTGTGATCCCTGCTATGGAAGACAACTATGCATTTCCTAGTTGGTTTGTGTGGTGTCTTTTTGATGTGGAGAGGATGAATCCCATAGTTTACATTGAGCCAAGGAAGTGGGAAAGACCCAATATTGTTTGATAAGACCTTGAAAGACTAAGGGAGGTTTATGTTATAGGATCTCCCCTAGTGGAGAGTACAATGAGGAAGATCATTGGTTAGATGTAGCTAATGGAACTCCCCTAATGAAGGATGAATATTATTGTGGCTTTAATATTTATTTCTAATATTTTCGACATTATTAGGGATGGAGGGATGGTTAAGGTGATGACACGTGCATATATCTAAGGAATATACATCATTGAGCCCAAACTATCTGGTGATGTTGGAGAGTATGTGTTTGATTTTGGGGTTGTAGATGTTAGTGGTCTAGTTTAAATAGACTCGATCATGGCATCTTTGGAATCAAATGATATCCTACAAGCAACAAGGTATGGCTTGTTGCTAGCTCATTGGTGGGGTTCAATGTTGTATTGTGCAGTCACAATGGGGATCTTGGCATGGCATGATAGGATTAGGCAAAAAAATGTTGTCAATGCAATTTCATATCTAATCTCAAAGGAAATAGTTTAGAAGGGTGTCAATGGTAGAGTGGAGGATCCTAGAGAGAGCTTGAGTGGTAGCTCATAGATGGTTTTTTCTCTACACAATTTTAGCCTTATGACTATTTTTTGAAATATGTATCTTGAACTTAAATGCTTTGTCTACTCTCTTTGCATATTGGGAAATAGATATTTTGTACTAATTTTGAACATATGTATAAAAAGGGAGTGGCCCCCCATGACCATATATATGAATATGATATGTATGACAAATTTCTAATAAATAGATTTTTTGTTGGGAAATTCCTTAAAAATTTACCAAGAAATTATAATCAAAATAATATGAGAAAAAATATTTTTCCAAGAACCTACCACCATTTATAGAAAATGGGGTCTAAAAGAAGTAAAATTAACTTTATGTTGTGGAATTTATCCCCAATAGTTTCACAATTGTGTAGTCTCTTCACTAATGACACTATTTTTTAGTAAAAATAAGTGACAATCTTCCATTGGAGGGGAAACAACTCTAAATCTAACTAGAACTTAAAGAAATCACTTAATCATAAGAAAATGTAGTAGAGTTAACCATTTTGCATAAAGTTATTAAAAAATCCATTGCATTTCCAAACATAGTTGAGATAGATACATGATACGCTTCAAAATAATGGTGAATATCTCTGGATCTAACTATAAATAGTAATATTACACAACATAGTTAATCATTTTGCATAAAATTATTGAAAAAATCCATTGCATTTCCAAACATAGTGGAGCTAGATTCATGATATGCTTCAAAGTATTGGTAAATAGTTTGATGAATGATAGTTATTAAAGGGGAAAAAATCTTAAGCTCTAGCTCCCAAAGTAGTGATAAATTATACTCTGATTGGATAATAGTTGGGCAATGGTGAGAAAGAGAAGTTTTGAGGGAAGAAGGAAAACAACATATCAATAAGGAATAAAGCAGGAATTTCAAGCCAAATATATCCCTTGGATGACATCTCCTCTTTTATTGACATGACAATAGATCTAACCCTAGAAATATCATATGGTTTGAATTTTCATCCTAGTATCCTTCTCAAGTTCACAAGAAAAGATGCTTGAGCAATAACTTGTATCTGAGGGGGTTGGGGTTTCGAGCGTGTGACAACATAATTTAAAATAGGCCTTTACATTCAACAAAAATCATTTGAGTTCCATCTTCAAAGATAATCATATCATCTTTATATCATAACTATACTTCTCACCTACTCAAATGGAGTCCATGGTTTTTTAACTCCTACATAATGAAAAGAAAAGTTATTGCCTAGGATTAAAAATTATAGACAATTATATGACCTCCATTAGTTCTAACTATATTTCTTATTTACAAATATTTACACGAAAACTAAATTTATAGCATTTAAATGAATCAATAGTGTATAAAATTCTTTAAAATGGAGTAACAAAGGTTCCGTAATGTAAAACCTATGTGAAGTACAAAATAAAGTTCTCTTGTTGCAAATAAATGATATTACCATCTTATTTTGTTCAAAGTTGAAGTGTTGAAACCTTACAAAAATATAAAATAAAGAAATAAATGATCAAGCATCATATTGTTTGCATCTTGCATAATGGCTACGAGCATGTCATTACTATCATTACAACAACAAAATAGTGAAATTTTCTCAGAGTTGCCATTTTTGTTATGAATTTTTTTTTCAAAATAATAATATAAATATAAAATAAAGAAATAAATGGTTGAGAGTTATGCTCACCTAAAATCCTCGAGGAAAAAGAGACTAGAATGAATGTCCATGTATTCATTATCTCTAAATATAAATCTTTATGAAAAGTAAGAAAGATAACAAGCAATTTAATGGCATGGTTGATAAGTGTCAAGGAAAGTTAATGGCAAACCAATAATCATGTGACCCTTTTGCAAATATCAAAATAAATAAAATCATGGTGACTTAAAAGAGAAAATAGGAAAATTGAATTAAACAATTAAAAATATTTTTTAATATATATAATAGTAAGGGTTCTATATGGGCCCTCACTCTTGGAAATTAATAATATACATAGATAAACATATTAAGTCTTATCATATTGATACATATAACCTCTCAAAAAGAAGCTATGAAAAACTCTTACCAACACCAAAAACATAGACTATTAACAACCTAAACCTAACAAAAATTGACAACACTATATAATCGCCAAAATTCCCTTGGAACATGAGATGCTAGCATATGTTCAACAACCTTCTCAACCCATTGATCCTTAGCATGCATTCATCGACCTATATGGTAGCAAAACATGAGAAGTTAGCATATGTTCAACAACCTCCTCAACCCATTAATCCTTAGCATGCATTCATCAACCTCTATGATAGCTAGTGAGGCAAGGGAAACAAACAAGATAGCGAAGCTCCATATGACAATGGGATCTATCAATTGAAGGACATGTTGGAACATTCCTAAAATTTTGTAAGAATTGTCCTCTTAGGGTTTTTGTGTTGTCACCTTGCTAGGTTTTATCCCTGATTATGTCCAAAACCCTCAGTGTTGCTTATCTTTTACCTTGGCTCGATTGCATTCTATTTCTTTGTTGACTCGTTTAGCCAGTCAAGCTTGCTTTAAGTTGTACCCGCAAGCCCTCGAGATCATTTGTCTACTAACCCCTCTATAATTGGTTATCTATAGTTACCTATTGCTATATATTTTAAATACTCCTAGTTTCATATGTTAATATTTTTGGTGGATTCAAGTCAGTGTACACATGGTCACATCTCATTGTCATGTATAGATTTAGTGCTTTGTATGCTTAGGTGCAAAACTGGTAGATGGATGGTTCCCAAGGAAAGATGGGAAGATAGGACTTGCATTTTCCACAATAATAGAGAGGTTGAAACTGAGCAGCACTTCATTAGGGACTACAATGCATACAAGGATATTCATATGCAGCATGATAACAATGTGAATGTTGGCAATTTTAGTGAGTTACTTGAGGAAGAGAGGCTTCACAACACGGCCTGTCTTTTGGTCAAGATTCACAGGAGAAGAGAAGACATTGAAAGGAGACTAAAAAAGTCTTAGTGTGGTTGCTACTTGGTCCCATAGACTATTTGGTCTCATAGACTATTTAAAACTTGTTCTATCACTCATTCATTCATTCATTTAAGTTTACAAGCTTGTACATTGTCAACACGTGTAAAGGAGCGATCTATGCCAAATGGTGATTTCTCATTACAACACATTTCCTTCACTTCGTAAACTCAATAAGTGGGCCCACCATAGGGTTCATGATATGTGAAATCCAACTAACAAGATGCTAAATCCTGACATGGGATACACATGGCCATCTCTCATTACATCACATGGATATTGTGCATCGTATACTTCACAATGTGCCTTTCGATGGTGAATGATATGCAATGTGTAGTTAAATGGAAAGGAACCCATAACTAAGATCCTCGTTGTCAAAAGGTGATTGGGCCACATATGTATTACCAAGCTAAGTAATCTAATTTGTCTTGACTTGAGCTAGAATTTGATGGCCATCAAATGTACTTTCAAACTAACTTTGGTGATCATGCTTACCATTGATCCCCATCAACATAGATGACTCAAATTCAAAACCCCCAATAAGTTGTGCCACCCAAAGTATCAGCACATATTGATATTTATTAAGGAAGATAGCAGATTACTTTGTACATCAAATTTCAAAGAAACTTATGCCCACAAGATAGCAGATTGCTTTGTACATCAAATTTCAAAGAAACTTATGCCCACAAAATCCCCTTAGCTATTGAAAGAGAATAATGCAAAAAATCCAGTGCTGACAATTGATGCCCTCAACAAAGATTTTCTCAAAAAATAACAGTCTAGTGTTTCTTAAGGTACGCAAACAAGTACATACTATGTGACCTCTTAAAGTTGTTTCTCATTAGGGAATTAATATTATCTCAATTAGTTTGAATATAATCATGTGGAGTTTTAATTCTGAGAGGGATTCTTGAGGGTGGTTATCTATTTAAAAGTTTTGTCACCCTATAAGAATTTTAATTGTCACAATGAGTCAAGGATCAACTCGGTCTAGTAGGATAAAGAGAAATTTGGATCAAAATGATTTTGAATTATGGCCTAGTTCTTCAAAGAAGGGTAAACAAATTCAAGGCACTGAAATTGCCACTAAGAAGTTAATAGATATTATGGAGGACATCAAAAACCCAATCATCCCTATCACTAGTTGGGAGTTGGTCAAGCATTTCCATAAATGTTCCATACGAGATGAACCTATTTCATATATATGGTATTATGATGCTTGCAAATTGGTTGTCCCTAATGTGTCTGTAAGCATCAATTTGGTGTATACCATTAGTAAAAAATATGACATGTGTAGATGCAAGAAACAAAATAACAAAACCAAGACAAAGTAAGAGCAATTAAAAAGAATACTTGAAATGAAAAAGATCATAAAGAAATCACACACACACAGAAGATAAAGCAATTAACGTGGTTCACCATTTTAATGACTACATCCACAAAGAAGGGGGTTCATTCATATTACAGATGATACATCTCTCTCTCTGTTTTTCATATGTCCATATCTATATTTCTGAACAACAGCAATATAACATCATAGTCTAAAAGACTCTTAGAAACATTCATACCAACCGTCTGACCAGTTTGAATCAGCGACCCAGAAAGGATCCGTTACAAACCAAAATGAGTATATCTTCTGCATACATGTGGTTACAAGAATAAATCTCAAACAAGTAAGGTGAGCCATTACATTGGGCTTCACCACGTGTCCAACAATCTCCCACTTGAAGACCAATGGGATCAGCAACGAAGCTACTCTAAGAGAGATCCCCTTTTTGAAAATCAGTATCATAATGGAACAAGACCGAGAGAAGCTCGACAGAACTCAAACTTCTCTCGAGGAACAACCTTGGTTAATGCATCTGTCAGATTGACCTTCGTGTCAATTTTCTCCACCTTTAGCTTACCTTCTTCAAGAACATGGTGAATAAAATGATATCTCAGCTCATTATGCTTTGTTCAATTATGGAAAGCTAAATTCCTAGCCAAGTGAATAGCACTATTGCTATCACAATACAATAGAAAAACTGATTTTGAAAAGCCTAGTTCAGTCAACAAACTCTCAAGCCATATCATTTCTTTTGCTCCTTCCATGAGTGCAATGTATTTGGCCTCTGTGGATGACAAAGCTACAACTTGTTGCAACTGAGAAACCCAACTAATGGCTTCCCCAGCAAACATGAATGCATAACCAATGGTAGACCAGCATTTATCTAAATTTTCAGCCATATCTGAATTAGCATAACCACGAAGCTGAATGTCAGTACATCCAAAACATAAACAATAATGTGAGGTACCTTTCAAGTACCGTAAAATCCACTGAACTACCTGCCAGTGTAGTTTGCCTAGATGACTCATGAATCTGCTCACAACTATGACTGCTTGAGCAATGTTTGGATGAGTACATACCATTGCATACATTATACTGCCAACTGCAGATGTATATGGAACAGACCTCATTTTTTTTCCTCTTCCTAATTTTTTGGAGACATAGCTGAAGATAGTCAGAAATGATCAGCCAAAGGAGTAGATATCAGTTTGACATGAGACATATTAAATCTGTCCAACACTTTGGCAATGTAGTTGGCTTGGGATAATCAAAGTTCTCAGTTGTTTTTATTTCTAAATATTTGCCCAAGGACTCTTTTGGCTGGTCTGAGGTCTTTCATGGCAAAATGAAGAGCCAACTGTTGCTTTAGCTAAGCAATAATCTTAACATTAGTACTAGCAACTAACATATCGTCAACATAGAGAAAAAGAATGACAAACTCACCGGTATTTAGCTTCTTATAGTAAACACAAGGATCTAATTCGCATCGAATAAAGTTGTTATCAGTCATGAAACGGTCAAATTTTAAATACCATTGTCTTGGAGCTTGCTTCAGCCCATACAAACTCTGCTTCAACTTGCAAAATAGATGCTCCTGATCTAGTTGAGGAAAGCCTTCAAGGTGCTCCATGTATAAATCCTCATCAATATCTCCATGTAGGAACATTGTTTTCACATCAAGTTTCTCAAGTTCTAAATCCCAAACAGCTACCAAACCCAACACAGCATGAATAGTATTCATTTTAACAACTAGGGAAAAAAATTCATTAAAATCGATACCTCTTTGCTGATCAAACCCCTTGATGACTAATCTGGCCATGTACCGTTTACTCCCTCCATCTTCATCTTTCAAACGATAAACCCATTTGTTCTTGAGAGGCTTTCGATTTGGCGAAAGAGGAACCAAATCCCAACTGTGATTGACTCTCAATGACTCCATTTCTTCATTCATGGCTGCCATCCAATTGTGTTCATTTTCATCCTTGCAGGCTTGTTTATATGTTGCTAGCTCTGCATAATCAGAGAGAAATAACTCATAGTCTTTGTATTTCATAGGTCTCCTCTTCTCACGGGTAGACCTCTTCAATTGCGGACCTTGTTCTAGCTATAAATTTGAGTCTAGATTTAGTCTTTATAGTAAGTTTTGAACATCATCAACATCTGATTGTAGAGGACTCTGTGGCAAACTCCCCTATCTCTACACACTGCCCTGTGCACTTATAGTGCCATGTCTTCCCTGTTCCATTCTAGACAAATGCTTTGCTATGTCAACTGGTTGTGTATGACTTGTAGATGGCAACGATTGGATATTAGGAGGCTGCGTGGGATTTAAGGAGCCACATAAAGGTGCAAACAAACAACAATTTCCTGTGTTTGACTTTGGTTTTGTAGCGCTGAACAATCCACTAGCTGCGTGTGGTAAGAGGAGGGGAGGTTACCAGGATTAGAGAAAAGAAATTCATCCATAGGGGGTTATGACTGATATGTGTGAGGGCTACATAGAAACAATGGAAGGCATGCCAATTGAGGGTGGTGTAGGAAATGTGCATCCAACTGAAGGCAAAGTACTAGTAAAAATAGGGGCCTCTATGGTATAAAAATGAGCAGATGTAACTAGTGGCTAAGAGAAAGTAATGGTAGGTTGCTTTACCATTCCATTATCAAACAAGTCCACATCAACATAGTCCTACAGAGGTGAATTGCAAGGTTGCAAACTTGGAAGATTCTTCTCATTAAACACAACATCGTGGCTATGGATTATGGTCTTTGCAACGGGATCCCAAAGACGAAAGGCAAATTGATCTTCACCTTAGCCGAGAAAAACACACCTTTTTGACTTGAAATCTAACTTAGTTCTCTGCTCTTTCAAAATGTGAACAAAGGCTTCACAGCCAAACACCTGCAAATGATGATAGGAAATTCATTTTCCAAGCCATCTCAACTCAGGAATGTCAAAATCCAGCCTGGACAATGGAGCTTGATTGATTAGATACACTGCAATATTACATGCCTCTGCCCAAAACTCTTTACCCAATCTAACATTGGAGAGCATGCATCTAGCTCTCTCAAGTATCGTGCGATTGAGCCTCTTAGTTGCACCATTCTCTTGAGGTGTATAAGGGACAATCTTTATCTATTGAATACCATGGTCTACACAAAATGAATCAAAATCCAAAGAGCAATATTCTCCACCATTGTCTATTAGTAGGTATTTAATTTTATGCCCAATCTGATTTTCAACAGCAGCCTTAAAAATCTTAAATTTTGAAAATACCTCAGATTTTCTATTCAACATATAAATCCATATTTTTCAAGTGCAGACATCAAGAAAGGTTACAAAATAATTAGCTCCACTGAAAGAAGTTACCTCAGTCAGACCGAATACGTCGGAATGAACGAGTTCCAACGGAGTAGTTTTCTTGTCATGCCCCGTTCTCAAGAAGCTGGTTTGGCACTGTTTGCTGTAAAGGCAATGTTCACATAATTCTAAATCAACAGAGGTGAGGCCTGGAAGCTGATTACGCTAAAGCATAACTTGAAGCCCTTTTTGGCTCATATGACCAAGCCTTTTGTGTTATATTTCAGACCCACTATCCATAGTTGGCAAGGCAGCTCCCACTTCACCAAAACATTCCAAAATATAGAGATTACCTTGCTTCTTTCCTCTTGCCATTACTAGAAGTCCCTTTGTAATTTTCCATGAATCAAGAGAAAATTTAACATTGCAGCCATGTGCTATAATCTGACTAACTGAAATTAAATTCCTTTTTAACATGGGTACGTATCTAACATCCGTCAAAGTTAATTTGTCTTCATTTTTCAAATTCAATATTATATCACCTTTACCTAAGATGTCACATTCTTTATTGTCACCAAGAAACACCTTACCAAATGTGCCTTCGTGAAAATTTGTGAAAGATTTACGGCATGAAGTGGCATGAAATAAGGCACCAGAATCAAGGACCCACGAATCTGTATTTGTGTCACTAGCTGATAAGACCAAGACACCATCATATGCAGTGTTTGCTTCATTATTTGTGCTCACATTTCCTTGAGCTTTCTTGTAGTTCTAGTAGTTCTTCTTAGTGTGACCAAGTTTTCCACAAAACCAACAAGCCCCGTTTCTGCCCAAGGACTTCGATCACAGACCAGATTTTGATCTTCTTCAGTTGTTGTATCTACCTCTTTCTTGGCTTCTTCCCCTATTGCTTGTACTTACAATTGTTAGAGCATTGTCGGAAGAGGGTTCCTAATTTTTTCTTCTCATGTCTTCACTGAGAAGAGCGGCTGCAACGTCATCAAAAACTAATGTACTTTTGGCTACTACCGAAGTGCTTACAACCATCACAACACCTTCCTAGCTATTTGGTAAGGAACACAACATCAAAATTGCTTTAATCTCAGGATCTAACTTTATACCCACCGAAGTCAATTGGGTAACTAAGGTGTTAAATTCATTTAGATGATTTGACATAACCCCACCTTCTTTCATTTTCAAGTTATATAATTTCTTCATAATAAATACCTTATTTCAAGCCGAAGCAATTGCATACATGCTAGAGAGATTATCCCAAAGCTCTTTCGTAGTATTCTCAGCTGAAACATTAAATAATACATTGCTAATACATTGCTAGACAATGAGAAAAATATAGTTACCCTCACTTTCATATCCATTTTGTCCCAGTCTTCATTTGACATTGAACCTTTGCCTTTTTCCTTTCCCACCAAGGTGAGTGAGATGTCCTGCTTGATGAGCAATGACTCCATTTGCACCTTCCACAGTTTGAAGTTCTGGCCAGTGAATTTCTCTATCTTCCATCTGTCTGCATCATCCATGTTTTTGAAAATCTTCATCGATTTCAATCAGCTTCACAAGATGAGCCTCTAGACTGAGCTTCTAACCAGAGCTCTTATACCAATTGTAGATGCAAGAAACAAAACAATAGAACCAAGATAGAGTAGCAACAATTAAAAAGAATACTCAAAATGAAAAAGATCATAAACACATCACACACAGAGAGAAGACAAATCAATTAACGTGGTTCACCATTTTAATGGCTGCATCCACAAAGAAGGGGGTTCATTCTTATTATAGATGATACATCTCTCTCTCTCTGTGTTTTTCATATGCCCATATCTATATTTCTGAATAGCAGCAATATAACATCATAGTCTAAAAGACTCTTAGAAACATTCCTACCAACTGTCTGAGTAGTCTAAATCAGTGACCCAGAAAGGATCCGTTACAAACCAAAATGAGTATATCTTCTGTATACATATGGTTACAAGAATAAATCTTAGACAAGTAAGATGAGACGTGACATTGGGCTTCACCACATGCCCAACAACATGAACACTAGGTAGCTAAGGACACCAAATGAAAATTGTTACTCACATTGACTGGGACTTGATTAGTGAGTATTTTTATCTAAAGCCTGGCAAGGCACATGTTAGGATTGATCTTGGTGAATTGCATCATGAGTACAACAAATATAAGAGCAACTATAAGGTGAAATATCTACCAAATCATAAGGTGGGTGATAGGTATGAGGACAAGAAAATTCACTTGAGTGAGATCAAACCATTTAATGTGGACATTTTTAAGGATTATTTTAGATTCACTTATATGGTGTTTTTTCAAGCACTAAGGATATATTATAAAGTGCAAATACTGGTTGTTATGATTATGATAGCTACAAACATTTAGCACAAGAATGTACACAGGTTGTTCAATTTTGCTTCTTATGTTGCTAAAAAAATCCATAAATAGTTAGTGTCTTTGAAGATTGAGGGTAGAATCCCATTTTTTAGATGGTATTCTATCTTGTGTCACATCCTGTTGCATAAGGGAGATGACACTTGGCACTAGGAATTGGGAGTAGTGCTTACAAGACTAGATGGATCCCCCATGCCCATTTAATTTAGATCACACATTTGGGATTTCCACTACGAGGCATCAAACTACTATGTTTTTTAGTAGCACTTTGTGCAACGAGTGTTATATTTATTAGGATGCCTTAGAGATAGGTTGTCCCTTTCTTTTAGAAAATTCTTAAGGCCACTACAGTTTGATTTGGGAAGGAATTGGGATCATAATTTTGGAGACTAGTTCTTCTATAATGATTTCACAATGGTTATGATGCAGAGCATCTAGGACAGCAGGACAGTAATATTTATAGACTGTCATAACTTGAACAAATCAACTTTATACTAGCATTTTTCATTACACAACTTGACCAACACATGGTCTCTGATCCAATAACTTCAATCTACACCTTCCAAGATGTCTAATTCCTAACAAGACTCTCTCTAACCCACCAAATAGGGTCTACAAGATAGCATCCTTGTCAAAGTCTTCAAAGGACATTCATAGCATCTCTCTCTCCATGAGAAGGGCAGTCACACTAATCTCCATAAGGTGATCTTTATCAAGACAAATTCATCTTCATTATAGCATGCTTAACCTATCACATGCCTACAGCCTCATTATCAAAGTAAACAAACTCACCAAACTTACCTAGTTGTTGTTGTCCTCTCCCAATCTCCCAGTATAAGATTTCTGCAGGATCATCTACATGCCCAAACTCAATCCAAACTATCCTCTTGCCCTTCCAAACCTTCACAAGATCTTTCCCTCATTAATATACCACTCATTCCTCTGACCAGGGCAAATGGGATCAAAGAAAAAGAGGAGAAATTCATTGGTTTACTCAGAAGAAACTCTAGGTTAGTTTTTAGGACAGCTTATAAACAAACCCTGATTACTCTCTCTTATTACAGTATTAAAAACCCAAACAAGATGCAAAGGGCAAATAATTAGCCAACATAAATCTGCATTACAAAGACCAACCATCTACAGGCCGTACAAGTACGGTTTCTTGCAGAAACACAGTGAATAAATGAAGGGGACAGCAATTCCTAAAATGTCAGTTTGTGATAATTAGATGATATCTTTCACCTAGTATATTACCAAGGTCTCAAATCAGGTTCAAACACAAGCTAACACTTTATCCTTCCCATCCAATATGCAAATGGATCAAACCAAAGCCGTACCCCAACATTGTACGGACTGTTGTAAAGAGAATTCAGAAATCAACTATCTAAAACAGTCTAAGGAAAAATGTGAATAACTTCCATGTTATTTGCTATTAAGGAACCAAACCAAATGCATTTTGGAGTCATCTCATGCCCCTACACATATAACATACATTGTGGCCATGACTGTTCCGTACATGTACGGAAAACTCAGAAAAACAGCGAGGAAAGCAGAAAAAAACAGTAAAAAACAGAAAACAGCCTCCTTTGTTATCATTTCTCCAATCTATTTCATGTTGTTTTTTCAATAATGCTTGGTAGAGATATTACAAACCTCCACACTGCATGCATCGAGTGGGAGACCAAAAAAACTACCCAAGACCACCGTGCCTTCTTGTTTTGTAACTGCTGTTCTAAAGACTGTTTTATTAGAAACTGTCCAATCTTGGACTTCATTGGTGATTTTTATGTTTAATAATGCTTTTTAGTATGTGGTTTAATCTTTGACAACGTGTAGGCATTCTTTCTAACCCAAGACATGCCTTAAAAGGCTCAAAAACATGAGAATTTAATGACTAACCTATTAAATGACTTTTTCAAACTAACTATAACTACAAGACTGTCCTAACTAGGACTACAACTAGATTCATTTAGACATTTGGACTAAGTCCTATTACAAACATGGCTACAAGCCTTAAGAAGATGGTCTCTAAGACCTTATTGACTCATAACAATTACAAGAAGATCAAGTAAAAACCAGACACCTTGGTGCTCCTGCACCAGGTTAGAATTTATGGAGCTGCATCTTTTCCCTATTTTCATCCCAAACAAAGTTGCTTTTATAGAAGCATTATGGCAACTGAATGAATTTGATAAGTTACATTTGAGAAACCATAAGAAGGGATCATTTTTACCTCCTAGTAACAGGTTCTCTGTAATGGCCACTTGTACACACGTGTACAAATGAGCACACAAACACAAATTTTTTTGAAAGTTAAAAGAAATGAATTGAAAGGAAAAGTTTACCTAAGTGAGCTTCCTATGACCATGAGTTACTAGAGGAAAAAGTCTTGTGGATGACTCCTCACGATTGTTCTATGTTCATAAATGTAAGGTCAAAGTAGGCAAGTGTTAAAAATGAGTTCTAACCTCTCACATAATTCATTCTAGTTGTCTAATATCTAATCATGGATCTAATTTGTTTACTGAAAGGTCAAGTGGAATATAAGGTTAAAACTGTCTATTAATTAAATAAAATCAATTAAATAATTTCATCCTAATAAGCTACAAATTCATATAAACATAATTTCAATATCTACTTAATTTGAACAAGCATATTTACTTACTAATTCCAATTTAAAACATTTATTAATTATCCTTTGATTAAAATATTCATTTTAATAATTTAAAAGGTTAAATAAATAAATTAAATAATAAGATTATTTCAATTTGAAAGTTAATAAATAATTAAAACACAAAACAATTTAATTTTTTAAAATAATTAATGCATTCAAAATATAATGAAAATTTTAGAAATAAAATAAAAGCAAGCATATTAATTTAATTAATATAACAAGCTTTATTTTCATGAAGAGGAGGACGACTGGTTTTGTTCTTCCGATGAAGAGGAGGATGTGCATCTGCTCGACTTATGGCTTGAGGCCTGTCGATGTGCGGGTTCTACTACTTCCAAGAAGTTCCAAGTCACCTTCGTGGGGGGTTTTGATGCTTTGCAAGATTTAGAGAAGGCATTCATTGGTGGCTCTGAGGGTCTCCGCAAAGGGTTTCTCCTTCCTTCTCATGATTGGGTGGCTAGTGTGTGTGTCGGGGCTTCTGGCCATGTGGCTAATATGAGTAAAGGCTCTGATAAGGGGGGATATCCTTGTGTTCCCTGCTCAAAAGTAGTTGACCCTTGTGAGTCAGTGGGCTTGTCCTACCCTGGTCTAAATGTGCCTTCCCCTATTTTTATGGAAGGAGAAGATGTGGTGACTGTTCTCCTTAGTCTGATCAATGCCCCTATTTTGGCGGAGGGCGTGGATGCTAAGGTTGTTTACGGTCTGAAAGGGGGTGTGCAGTCTTCTTGCACAAACACTGGGGGAGATGCAATTGCTATTAATCCTACATGTTGGAGGAAGGATGCATGCATGACATGGCTGTTGAGGCAGGTGTCGGCCTACCTGAGGAGACTATTGGTGTTGTGAGGAAGGTGCCTGGTGTTATGCTGGAGGTTAATACACAGGCTGAGGATATTGTTGATATCTCTCATATTCCTGGTGTTGACTCTGCTAGGGGAGAGGCTTTGGTAGATTACCGAATCATCATCCCTAATTCGCTGGTTGAAAGGGTTGTTGGGTGGCTCTGTAACTCACTTGTTGGGAGATTTTGTGGAAATCACCCCAATATCGATGTGGTTAGAAGGTGGATGCTTTGAAGTTGGAGGCTTAGGGGACAGGTTGAGGTGATTGCTCTACCGAACAACTTCTTCTTGTTCTCTTTTTCAAACTCTAAGGATTGCTCAAGGATCCTTGCTAGTCCTTGGTTTCTTGGGAAAAATGGTCTTTGCCTTCAAAGCTGGTCACCGTGCTTCAACCCTTTAGTGGATTGTAGTAAGAAGTTTCTAGTTTGGGTCAGGTTGCCAGGTCTCCCACTGGAATACTGGGACAAGGAGATGCCAATTCCTTTGGGCAATTTACTAGGGCTGACGATGTTACAAAATTTAAAAGACGCCTTCTGTTTGCTAGATTTTGTGTTTGTAGATGTTGATTAGGTACTCAGGCCTCAATTATTACCTTATTTTCTAAGTTTGGTAGTTGGGTTTAGCAGTTTGAGTTTGAAAACTCTCGTGTTGTTTGCCTTAGCTGCCACAAAGCTGGTCATTCTGACGGTGCTTGTCTAAGTAGAAAGAAGCAAAATCCTATTTGGAAGAGAAAGGAGTACATCCCCCCTTCAGTGGATGCACCTATGATGGAAAACAAGGGAATTTCTGAAGATAGTAGTACTAAAAAGAGGACTCCTTTGGCTGATATGAGAGATACTGGGAATAGGGACAATGGAGATGTGTTGGTGACTCCTTTGGCTGAGGTGCATTGCGGTACTAGGACCTTGAGTGGCCCTTTGGATTGTCCTAGGTCTTCCAAAAAGGTGAGATCTAAGGGTAGTGTCGAGCTTAGGTTATGTACTCAAAGCTCTTTGGAGAAATTTGGTTTCAAACCACCCTGATTTGTTGGGTTAGTTGGGGTCCTTGAACCTTTGTTTTTTGTCTCGTTGTTGGGCTAGTCCTGTGTTGCTCTGCTATTTGTTGTTCCTTGTAGTTTTGTTGGGCTTAATTGTTGTATCTTTTCTCTTGTACAAGGGTCAGGGCCCTTTCAAAATCCCTGCTTACCTTTATCAAAAACAAGCTTTATTTTCCATTTTATAATTCAGTATTTCCAAAAAAAATACTTTTCATGTTTTTTTTCCTAAATTTGTATTTTTCTCTCTAAATTAGTTTCTTTTCATCAATCTATATCATAATTTTTTTCTATTTCAAATAAAGATGATTTAATGAGTTTTCCCATTGTGCAGGTTGGATCATGGAAGCAAAAGAAATTTTCCAGAATAATTTTGCAAATACAAAAAATGAAAACTGAATATCTAATCTATGCATACATTTGTCTGTAAGTATATATATTTATTGTCTTTCACTGTGTATGTGCAAGTAATAGGTATATAGCAAATCGAAAAGCTCAAAAGCCAGTGAAAATCAATAAATAAAATTAGAAGGTAGTGAAAACTTAAGAAACTTGTTTTAATTGTGGTGGGTGGGGGTTGGAGGCCTCCCAACCCATAGGGATCTATGGGGCTTCCCGCGACCACCCAAATGGCCTGTTGTTGCCTACTTTACAATGCCCAGCATGGATGCAACTTGAACAATGTTTTTTTTTATATAATTTAAAATTTAAAGTAGATAATATATATATATAGTATTTCTTGCACAAAAGAATACAAATAGAAATTATTACCGTGCTTAAACTTTTTCAAAATTATAAAAATACAGTTATGAATATATATGCCTATATATATTATATATATAGATATACTTGTATATTCATCTATCTATATATGTAAAAAAATCTTATCAACAACAATAAATTTTATGAATCTAATTTCAATTACACTAATGTTTCCCTTGATACAATAAATCAAAGAAATAATTTTCATACAAACATATATATTTATATGAAAGAAAACTAGATTCAATAGAGATATTTTGAAAAGAGACATATCAATTAAATTCAACCACTATATTGATTTCTTCCCTTTCACATAAACAATGAATTTACACAATATTGTATATATAGTTGATCCTAGTTAATTCATTCTATGTTGTCTAATGTATAATCATGGATCGACTTTGTTTACAGAAGTTCAAGTGGAATACAAGGTTAAAACAATCTATTAATTGAATAAAATTAATTAATTACGCCGAGAGGCATTCCTACATTCACAGCATGAATGGGAGCTAAAAGATTCTAGAATTTCTATGTAAACTTAAATAAGATTCCAATTTAGAATCTTTATTAAAAAAACAAATAGTCACTCCACAAATTAAAAAAATCAAAAAAAGAAGGTGAAAGGAATAAAAAAACATGTTGGATGGAAAGAAAGGTGGATGGCAGTTTCAAAGAAGCCATCACTATGCACTAAGATGAAAGAAAGAAATGTTACATAATGGCATATGAAAAGACGCGCATTCAATCTATTTATATTGCCTCCTTAATTTATTTTTTCACATGTAGAATGAACATATCGAATTGTAGGATTTGAGGTGTGGTGAAAGGGAGTGCAGTAAATTGATAAAAAAAAAAAAATAGGCACCTCAAGAAGGATATCTCTGGGCGTACTTTAGATATATTTTTTGAATATAAATATACTAGTTAATTTCATCCTAACAACCTACAAATTCATATAAACATAATTTCAATATCTACTTAACTTTGCATATTTACTTACTAATTGTAATTTAAAACAATATTAATTTTAAATTATTTATTAATTGTAATGACCAACCCCAATTTGTAAACCAATTTTTTTTCAAAGCCCACAAATACTTTTGACTTCTAGTGAGTAGGAACTTCGTCAAACACTTTGAATAATGATTGTTTTTAAAGGTATTTCAATGTGTTTTGTAATGGGATCATTCAAAATGCAATTTGAGACAATATTTGTTCAAACAAAAAACCCACAATACATAGAAATATCATGAACATTTCAACAAACACTTGGCATGCATAAATACACTTAATAACAATGATCTAACCTCAAATTCCAACATTATATATTGATCTTCAATTGCTATGCATGTTGTTACAAATCCAAAATTGCAACTGTGATATAATATCAAAAGGTGTATGTATACACCAAAAAATGACATGACTTTGTCTAAATAAATATTCTTAATATTTATTCCATCTAATTCCTCTATCAATAAATAAATAAATTTATTTGATTCATATTCCTCTAAGTTAATTAAATATCAAAATATTTAATTATTCTAATGTTAAAATTAAATAAATCCTTTATTTTATTTTATTCTTCCAAAACAATTAAATAATTCTAAATTATTTAATTAAGTCATTTATTCCTCCAAATTTAAATAAATCAATCAAATTTATTTAAATCCTCTCAATCTTTAAAAACAAAATATAATCAAATATTTTATTTATTCTTCCAAATCATGCACAAACAATTAAATAAATTTATTTATTTAATTTACTTTCTTATCTTCTAATTCCTCAATTAAATAAATTTATTTATTTAGTTTGCTTTCTTATCTTCTAATTCCTCAATTAAATAAATTTATTTATTTAATTTGCTTTCTTATCTTCCAAATCTTCTAAAAATAAATCTTCCTTGTCATGCAAAAGTAAAAAGTTGAGTTAATTGATTTAAAACAATCTTGTTTTTATCAATAACTCTTAAATTAGAATAAAACATTCTAATTTGTGAAAAGCAAATCTTATCTTTGTCATGAAAGCAATTAACTCAAAGAAAATAGTTTTTCCTATGACACTTATCTTCTCTCTATTCTCACACATCCTCTCAAGGTTTCTCAACCATTGATCTTCTTATTTCTTCTACATCATTGATCTTCTCTCACACAATCCTATAAATATCCCTATATCCTTCCATTATCATATAACAAGCTTTCAAGTAAACTTATGCTACAGAATCCATAGCGCGCCATTGGCACCCCCACTTTCATACCATTCATCATCCACTTCACATTGTGTTGAAGCTCACCTTCTACACAACGCCATTTCTCCTTGTCATCTTGAGGAATCGAAGGAAGGAAGCAAGCTTCATGAGGGCTATCTTCATCACCAAAAGATCAAAAGAGAATAGGTGAACAATGGAAATCGAAAGGTAAAAAGGTTGTGAGTATCACTTTCTTATTTTAAATCTTCTTTACTTGCACATTCCATTGATGTTTTGGGTTTTTATAATTCATTTTATTATCCCATTTTACCCATTACATTACATTTTATTATCAACTTTTGGTGTTTTTTTGGGTTAACGCTAACATTTGTCTTGCAGGATTAGGAGCTGGATAGTCATTTAGCTGCACTAATTAACTCATCATAGATTAATTAGGGGAAAAAGTAAAAAAAATGTACGCATGCAAATCTCACGTAGTCCTTAACTAGGAGGATAGTAATGAACATCACTGCTATCTTTGTATTATTCTTATCTTTCTTAGTTTAGAACATTGCTATCTCACAAAAGGAATGAACCATTGCTATCTTTAACCACTTCAAAGTTAACAAATGTGTGAGTGCCCAAGTAGTGTAACACATATAGTTTTTTTTCCTTTTAAATAGGAATGAAAGAACCATTATTTTCTATGTCTATTGAATGACAATAGGCTTATGCTCTCCCTTTACTGGGTGACCAGAATGTTAGACTTGTTATTCCTTTTGTATAACCTTTAGAGGGGCCTACCCTTGGATGCCCACTTGTCCAAGTGGGAATAACCCTGAGTGGAAACAGGATAAAGTTAAGCCCTGTCTATCCACTTTAAATAAATTGTGCTTGAGGCGAATGCTTCTTGCAACAAGTGTCACTGTGTTACACTGACATCCAACCTCCCCCAAAACCCTCCAAGGCATAACCCTTGGAGGCTGGGAGACTCCATAACGGAGAGTAGTGCTGCCGCACATGTAACCACTCAAACGGTTGCCCTGACTACTTAGCCATTGTTTAGTATACCAAAATCCCCTATTTGTTGGCACAAAAGGTGGAACCTTTGAAGCAGCCCTGATTCATGTGATTCATAGTAGAGGTAGCAGGGACAATCCTATGGTTTGGTGGGGGTACGAGCCTAAGGAAACCCAGATCTAGTATGCATGAGAAGTGAGTGTCAGGGAGAGGAGCCGGTGCTACTAGATCCTGGAGCTACACGCTTTGAATATGCACAGCTAGGGGACTCAACAAATATTGTCCTTTCCAGCCTAGGTTGTAATTGTTCTTGTGTCAAAAAGTCCACAAAATAGAAAAAAATAATAAAAAGATAAAATCATGAAAACTTCTATGTGCTTGTTGTGTCTTTATCTGCCATAATTGAAAATCAAAATTCAAGAAGAGACCAGGTTTTCAACCAAAAAAGCCAAAAAAATTGCAAAACGTGTCAAAAATAACTGCAAAAGCATTCAGAAAACTAGAGCTGTGCATATACACTCTAAAGCTATGCATCTACTTCAACCTGCAGTGCATTTATCCTCTATTTCCGTGCATTTGTAGTTGCTCATCTATCATAGTAAGCCTTTCCTGTCTTGTGTCAATTTCTTTAGAGATGGCAAACCAATTAGAATATATTGCTCAAACACTCCAATATCTGCAATTGCAAATAAACTTAGGTCCCTTTCCCCAAGATTGTATAGCAATTGCTCAACAAGTCTAAGTCTTATAACAAGAAATGGCAATCTTGCAAGCTAAATGTGCCAGTACCAACTACGTCTCGCCCCAAAATCGTATATCCTTTAAAATGGGAACTTGTGACAAGGCAAGCACCATCTCAAGTTAGAACTCTATACCACTCCATCTACTAGTCCTCCTTCACCACCTGCTAAGACACCTATCCCAAAACATACCATTCCTACACCAACACTTCCATCTAGTTCCTCAAACTCTAAATGGACAACCAAATAAGAATCAAATGAGTTTTGGGAAAAATGTTTTCCAAATTTATACATCAAAAGAAAAGCTATGGAGAAAGCCAAATCCACTCATCCATGTACTCCTACACCTATGAAGGATGTGATCCAGGGACTACCAGCAGAGAGCCAAACATGTCCTCAAATTCTGTTCCTTGACCTTACCAAAGATTCTTCCAATGCCATGTCAAATCCTACAACCCCTTCATGTCATCCACAACCCCTTGAGCTTATTGAAGAACCTCCTACCATGAACCAAATTCAAGGTCCATCGAACATCCAAGTTGTCAACCAAGAAGCTATCCAAGACCTATTCACTTCCATTCAAGAAGACCAAGAGCTATGTCAAGAGCACACCTTAGAGCATGTGGAAACATCCACCCTTTGTCTAAATCTAGATCAAAACACCCCCATCCAATTTCAAACCGTTCATAACCTTTATCTTTTCTATGATCAAGATACTATCTTTGACAAAGAAGCTATCCATGAGCAACTTGATCCTATACATGAGAAGGAAATCCAACTCCAACCCATCCATAACCTTTATATGTTCTATGATCGATATATTCCCTATGAAGAAGATGTTCATGAACAACTTGATCCCATACCTATACAAGAGCAAGAAACCTCTGTTACTTCTATCCATCTTCCATCTAGTCCTATCCATGATCCAACAACTTCCACTTCCCTTGATGAGACACTTGCCTCCCAAGTGCACATAAATGATCAACCCAATAACTTAGATCCTAAAGAGCATAATGATGATCAAGATTCTAGTGATCCTTCACCATCCATTATTGACCAAGCTGCAAATCTGTTATCCTATATTCTTGGTCCCACTACCCTCATGCATGAATGTTCTTCCTTAGAACAACAACCATTATCCTCTATCTCACCTTCTCCATCAAATAATGAGATCGCTTCTAGTGTTCCAACTATACATAATCCCATGGTCCACCGCATACTCCAACATATGAACTATCAAGGTAAAGGCTTAGGCCTTCATGAACAAGGTATTTTGGAACCTATCCATGTCAAAGTTCCTCCACCTTCATACGGCCTTGGATACATACCCCAAGTTGAACAATCCAAAGATGTTGGTACTTCATCCACTCCTCCTTAGTCCACCACTTTCCATCGTACATCCTATCATATCCCCAAAACATATCTCACCATTCCACCTCCATCATGCTACAATTGTCAAAAGCATGTGACCATACACCTTCCACCATCCAATCTATCTCCACTACTTCCAACTCCTAACACCCCTCCGTGCATTTTACCACCACTTCTTCTAACACCTTATCCATCCATCTATAAATCCTCTAACAATCTCAATCATGGCCAGCAGATGCACATGTTGTCTAAACAACGAGCTTCCACCAACCCCACTTCCCCCATCCCACAGGAATTCAAAAGCACAAATCTGGATGCCTCTACCTATAAAGTCAAAAATGTAAGGAAATGTGAGCATCTCAGAATGTATTTCTAAGAACAGTGGTGTCTTCTTCGACTGATTTAAATTCTATTCAATTGCTTCAAAAACACGTAAAACTATGCCATTAAAACGGAAACTGACAGAACATTTCCAACATTGACCCTTAGAGGAAAGCAGAAGCGAACATTAACCAGTTTCAACAGCAGAGACATTAAACATGAAAGACAAAACAAGAACACATATTTACGTGGGGAAACCCTTACAGGTAAAAAACCCCACACTCCAAATCACAGAGCCATTGTATTATTTAGCAACCAAACAGTTACAATACATTTACAAGCTCATAGCCTTTACAGGAGATTAACATCTTGTTCCTTCTAAAGAATATCTGACAGTATAACCCTGCACAAAGTTATCCTGCACTCGGTTGGTTCTTCATACTATTATCGTGCCACAAATAGCACACAGTACAGAACTTCACCTGTCAGTCAGAACCCTTTCACCTGAACTTTGTTTACACTCTCTCCTCAGTCCTTTTACATACTATTAACATGTTGCGTACAACATACAACATAGGACTTTATAGAAGAAGAAGAACAGAGTTTTCTAGATTAATCGCACTGTCACTTAGACTCTCCTCACTCTCTATCAATTCCCAATTGCTTTTAGCAATCTAATCAAGAAACTCATGCAACTGACCGTTTGTTTCAACTGCCCAGCATCGCTGTCTTCCAACTGTCCAAACCGTCGCTTCTAACCGTTCACATATTCATGAGAAACTTTAATCCCACATGCATCTGTCATCGAGTGACTTTCTAGTTTATAGACTCAACCACTTAGTAAGACTATTGTCAGCACTTTTGCCACCGACGACCCCAATCTAACCTCATCGGTGTAATCCAAAACCATCAGCCAACACTCCACCATTTACTCTGTCAAGTTATTGTCCCACCGATGCCCAAGACTTCATGCCTTCATCAGAATAACATAGCTCATCAGAGAAACTACCACAGGCTCCGCTGATGGCCAACCTTATGCCAATAGACATCATATATCGGTTGAACCATTGAACTCGTTGAACCCGACAAACCATTGAACCTGACGGGTGAAGTTCAAACCTTCATCGAAGTAACTAATGCATTTCGGTTGAACCATTGAACCTGATGAACCATTGAACCTGACGGGAAAAGTTCAAACCTTCATCGAAGTAACCAATGCATATCAGTTGAACCATTGAACCTGATGAACCATTGAACCTGATGTACCATTGAACCTGACGGGCGAAGTTCAAACCTTCATCGAAGTAACCAATGCATATCAGTTGAACCATTGAACCCGATGAACCATTGAACCCAACGAGTGAAGTTCAAGAGTTCACCGACAATTCAAACTTTGTTGTTGAACCATGGAACCTTTGAGCCATTGAACATGTAATATGAGTCACAAGTACTCAACATTCTCCCACTCGACGAAGGAATTACAGAAAATCATCAATGCTCCAAGTCACAGAACCAAGCTGATACTGCCTCTAGAAACAAGATAGACCATCAGCTAGAACAACAATCAGAAAGCTGACTGCTCCCATCCAATTGAACCAAAAAACCCACATGACTGAACATAGCACACACAACCAATGCTAAAACATCCAATCACTCATACCTTGAAGGTGTTAGGTCTCAAAAATGCAAGTTACTAATCCTACGAGGATGCCAGGCTCTATATTTGGATTTGCAACGTTTTTGAACTAACTTGACGAAATCAACCTTCAAGGTTTGATGATTTCCTACACTTTAGGTCCTGCTACACCTAGGTGGGTGAACCTTAAAATATTAAAGCAGTCTGAGTGTGGATGAATGGACTAACTAGGTCTATCTACAATGGCATAGGATGTATGATAGATGACAAAGCTGACTAATTAATTCTATGTGTAATGTTTAATAGGTGATTGGCAGAAATTGTATAAGCAATATCAAAAAAAGGTTTTAATTAATGAGTTGAATAAGACCAGTGCCTTGTTGGGTAACAGAGTCAATTTGAAGGACTAAGACCAGTAGTTTCTAAATGGTAATAATTCTAGATATTTGGCACAGTTCTGGTTTATAGCTTGTACAAACGTGCAAGTAAATGACTGACAGACTCTTCTTGATAATCCAACCAAATAAAATCAGATATCTTTATAATTCACCAGAAGGTACTTTAATCCTTACTTGAAGGAACCAAATGAAATGAAAAGACAAGATTACAGATAATATTTTACTGGAGACAGTGTGTCAATCCTAATTATATGGCTCTACTTAGTAATCCCAACTTACTACTTCCAGGTTACTGTGAATAAATCAGAAGGGTTTAATTCCTTAGGATGGACACCAACCGAATTGATCACACAGATACAGCGAATGTGTATTGACAGATTAAATATATACTTGATAGTTTAATCTGAATAACAGGGAAATGCAGAAATGGAGACAGCCACACAACTGAATAATTTCAACAAATAACTGATACCCAAATGGAAATACTGAATCAGAGAACTTCAAATTTCTTCTTCAAAATAAAATATGCAACATGATCATTCTGGAATATTATGTATATGTATATCTAAATATCTTCTACTGCTGATGAATTTTTCAGCATAGATTGTTTGAACTTATATAGATATTTTCATGAAGAGATACAACTCTTCAATAAGTCTCTTGGGATTTTAACCAATACAAACAATAATTACATAATCTTAGTTAGGCTCTGTTTAGCCATAAATAGACTTTTGTTATATGATCCAAGTACTCCTGCGCACGGTGAGAATCAGTAAGCTCGACTGCACTCCTGGTGATTATATCGAGGGTGATCATTTCCTCCAGTTGCTTGCAAACTTCTGTAGATACAGAGGCTTTATCTTTTAGGGCTCCTGTGGCTTTGTGTAATATAACTTGACAATCAATAGTCCACTCTTCTTTGCTCTTTACCTCTCCATTATCTTTGAATATTCTGGGCACCCCTGCGTCTGATGCATCAGTCCCTTCCTTAGCATCAGCTTTGAGTTTATCATAATAATTCTGGTGCCTTTTGAGCAATGCTCTTGCATCAGAGATATCTGTGCTATCAGTGGTACCTCTGTTTTGCAACTCGATCACCTTTTCTTGTATCCTCTGATCAAGCCTCTCATGTTCTTTGACTGCTTTATGATTTTCCGAGTAGTTATCCCAAAACTGGTTTAACCACCGTACCATGTTTGCATACCTGCTCTGCAGTATTGTAACAAATGCATCTATTTGAATTTGTTTGGCTTGATCATGGGATATCTCTTGACTACTTTGTGAGCTCTCACCTTGAGTTATTCTCTTCGTAGATTGCCCAAAGGTGCTCTTAACAGCGTCCTTCAAGTAGTCATTCTCCTTTGTTAATCTTTCACAATTCAGCTTATAAGCATCCCTTTCCTTGATTAACATCTGAGCTTGTGCTTTATTCAATTTTGCAACATTGATACCAATGTCTGCAGTAATTATGGGGTCAGTCTCACCTGCTCTAAAAGTCATAACATGGCCAAAAGTTTTTTCAGTGTCTATGATGGCCGTCTTCTTATGGGGAGGATACAATGCCCATATCATTAAAGAATTTTCATCATTATTGTATCTCGTTCCCATATAGACTTCATTAACTCCTTCTGGAGTAAGCTTATACTTATCATCAGCATTATTCAAAAAACTATCAAAAACCAGAGCAGAATTTAAATCCAAGCCGGGAAAAATCATAACCCCCGCATCTTTAAGCAGCTGTCTGCCTCTGCTTGGTGTCATATCCTGCATTTCCTTGTCCACTGTCTCCTTTAACATCTCTAATAACTGTTTTTCATTGTCAGCAGAAACATTATCTACTGACTCTCTAATTTCCTTTCCCTTGTATTTATACAGGAATGATTTAAATTCCTTCGAATGAATGAATGTATCATCTGACACAAAAGAATCATAAGCCTTTTGGCGTGGATCTTCATCAGCAGACCCCTCCTCATCATGTATCACAACTGGAGGCTGATATTGTTGCATTTTTCTTTTAGACATTTCTATTGTCTTATCTTGTGGCTGTTCAGTCAATTCTTCCTCTTCAGAGGATACCACTTCAACTTCTGCCAACTGCTTTTTCTTTTCATTCAAATCTCTGTTATATTTCTCCACCACCAAATCGACTTCAGCCTCTTCCAAATTTCTAATGACATCATCATGTGGATAATGTATGTGCATGTATCCACTGAGATTTTGTTTTCTTCTTGCATAGTCAATGAAACCCTCAGGGTCAAACCCTTTCCTCACCTCAGCAGTCACCATGTTATAATGCATTAGTTTATCCAAAATGAGATTGTACCCTTCTTTTGAAACCACAGTAAAAATCTCCAAAACACAAAGTACTAGGCATGAATGATTGTTTATCATGCGAACTTAGATGCATGACATTGGAACAATGCATTTGCCTAATTATTTCCAAATATGCAATCCTGTCAGGGACAGTTTTAGGCAATATAAAGGGAGCATCCTCAAAACCATACACTCTGATCATAGTAGCATCCTCAAAACAATACCAGTCTCCCCAATTATGAGTGACAGCAGGGGGGCCACCAAAATCTTTTGGTCTGAGGAATATTTTTATTTCATCTGAAATTGAATATTCACAGGGGTGGTTGAAATACCTATACAGCACTTTAACACAATGCTCTTCAAATTGAGCATAGCTGGAGTTAGCATACCTGCTATCCCAGATTCTGGTCCACATTTGTACAGGTATCTTCTCCCCTTTCTTACCCGCAGCAACAACTTGAAGCTCATTTGGCCACAATCCTACTTCCTGGCCGTAGTATAAGACCATATGCATGAGCATCGAGTAATGCTCAAAAGAGCATGCTGGAGCATTGTTTTTCATTGCAGATAGACCAGAGTCTATTCTAGTAGCAACATAGGAGGCATAATCAAACTGTCTGGAATTGTGACATTGAATATCAGAGGTTATGACCATTAGAGGAATAGCCATGAACTCAGGGACCTCTGAGCCAAGGACTTGGCCTACTGAATAGTAAGTATATTGAATGTATGGTTCAAAAATGGATACATGAAAGGGAGGGCCATCATTCTCAGTCAAGGGTATCACTTCTCCTTCAATCCTGGGTCTATGAATGGGTAACCTCCATCCATTGTAGGTTGTATCCATTCTCCAGTATTCTTTATCCAAATCTTCATAAACAACAGGGACAGTGCACAAATCATCCAAATCATACACCTCACAAATAGCATTTTTTGATAGGTGTACAATTGGTTCTCCCTGAGGGTTGCAGATAGCTTTCAGGCCTGAATTGTAATGCCTGGCTAACAGTTGCAGGAGTTCTACATTCAAGAATACATTAGGTACAACCAGTTTGCCTAAATTCATGTGCCATGGGTTTGACACAGGGGCATTTCTAAATCTTCTGTTGTAATGAAACCTGAAGAGTTCATATCCCCTAATTGGGGTCCAAATATCTCCCAGGCGCTTATGTTTGTCTTCTAATTTTTCTACTTCTGCCCTGAGTTGGGCAGACCTCCTGGCCTTGGGAGCTGACCCAGGCAACTGATCAATCAAGTCCTGATTTAGTTTCCTGTCTTTCACTTTTTCTTCAGGGGTTTGATCAGTTTTTTGCTTCTTTGGTTTACTGGTTTCCCCTTGTGATTTTCTTCCTTTTCCTTTCCCCGAAGTTTCCATTTTTGAAAAATTTGGCAGGAAATTCAAATACAGGTAATATAGTGGTTTGTGTATGTGTACCTGTCGCTCGATGGCTGGAATTGGAAGCCTTTGCTTTTGCCCTGAGAATTCTTCTGTATTCTGCTCTCGGACGGTTTTTTGCAATTATAATGATCGTATGAACTTTGTAGCCGTTTTGTATTAATTATCTGATCAATTCAATGTTCATCGCTGTGAAGTGTCACATCGCCATAACTCTTCCTATCGGCGTGCTTTTTGAAATGTCTGGACGACCTCAACCCTTTTTTATGGCGCGGACGGTCAATCGGCGTGATCCCTCAATAGTATCCCCGATGTCATGTAGTATCATATTTCAAGTGGGTGTGACCATCGGCATGATTTCCTTCATCGCCAAGGGTTTTAGATCTCTCCGCGATATGGCAAGTCCCACCGATATACTTTGCTTATCGGGAAGACTGAGACCATCGGGATACTAAAATTATGTCTCCCCGATCTTTATTGTCTTACCTATAGTCTGTTTATGTATGAACTTTTATCTTTATCGGAATGACATTCTCTATCGGGATAGCTTTCTCAAGATATCCCGATCCAAATCATCTCCCCGATGCCCTTTATCACATCCTTCATCGGGCAAAGTTTAGTAAAGTGTCACCGATATCTTTTGATCGCCGTGACTTATGAATCGGCAAGACTTGCTTCTTTTGTTCCGATATGTCAAGCTATCCCGATGAAGATGCATCGCTGAGAGTCTTGCCGATAACTTTCTTATCGCCAGGACTCTTGATCGTCGGAGACTTACTTGTTTTCTATTCCGATGGTTCATTTCTCACCGATGACTATTGCTTTGTTACCCTCGCATGCTGTTCGGTAAAACTCTTGCCGAAAGTGCTTCATCGGTATGATATATACCGTCGGGGCAACTTCTAAAAGATCATCTGATAGATATTTGTCATACCGATCGGCATGACCACTTGCCTTTCTTGCCGATGTAAAGTCATCGGTGTTGCTTACTCCATCGGTGAGCTCCATAATTCTTGCTCCGATCTCTATTTTCACGCCGATGGTTGTTTTCAAACAATTCCTTGTGTATCGGTGTAAGCCACACGACCTCATGCCGATGGATTGATTTTGATGATATTCGACACTGTTCATCCCTAGACATTTTATGAGATACAAAAATTTTATATTGTGGTCCTTTTGGGATATTCCTTAGGGTTTATTCAAATATGATGGAGTAAGGGAATAGTAAAATTTTGAAAATTTTACTGTGCTAACAGTGGCTCTGTCTGGGATGTATACTCCCTGTGAGTATACAAGGATCCAGATCTCCTGGGGAAGTAGACCACATCTTTTATTATTTTGGGGTGAGGTTTTATGGAACTGGAAAAAGGAAAGGAACAAATGATGGGGAGCGGGAATGATTCCTAGACTACTGTGCATGGAATAAAATATTTTTGAGAATTATTTGAATGTTGTCCATGCACTGGCAACACTTAATTCTCTTTGTACGTGTTTATGAAAAGAACTGCTTCAAGTATTGCCCATGTACTGGCAATTCCTGCTCCTCTCCTGACATATTCTGTACATAGTAAGAATCATCACCTCCCTTGCCAGTGATAACAAAAGGACCCAACCACAGGGCTTCAAATTTTCCATGTTTTCCTTTGTCTTGACATCTTGCATTCCACATTAGTACCAGATCATTAATTTCAAACTTTCTTTCTTTGGCCTTTTTGTCAAAGAGATATTTTACCTGTGATTGTAATTTAATATTCTGTTTCTGAGCCATTCTTCTTGTTTCATCAAGCTCTGCCAATTGTTCCAACCTTTCCTCCATTGGTTCAGGGATATTCAAGTCTTCCTGGAGAATGAATTTGTATATTGGTATAAGATTTTCTAATGGTAATCTTGCTTGGGTTCCGTATACCAATTCATAAGGGGATCTCCCAATTGCCCTTTTTATAGTAATCCTGTCAGCCCATACTGCCATTCTTAATTTTGAATCCCAAGCCTTCTTATTTCTATCCAACATTCTTTTTATGATTTTCAACAGACTCTTATTACTTGATTCAGCTTGTCCATTGGCCTGTGGATGGTAAGGAGCAGCATAAGAAACAGTGATACCATATGTGCTGCAAAAACCTTTGAATTCATCAGATCTAAAGCACATCCCATTATCAGTAATCAGTCTTACAGGAGTACCAAACCTGCATATAATGTTATCCATTAGAAAATTTATCACAACTTTACTAGTAGCCTGTCTGGTTGGGATTGCTTCCACCCATTTTGTAAAGTAATCAGTAGCTACTAAAATCCATCGGTGCCCCCCACTTGATTTCTCTGAAATTTCACCTATAAAATCAATACCCCACTGATAAAATGGAGCCTCAACTTGCATAGGTTTTAAAGGTAGTGCTCCATGATACTTTAACTTCCCTGAGAACTTTTGGCATGCTTCACATTTTCTAGTGTACTGGTATGAATCGTTAAAGACTTTAGGCCAATAGTACCCTGCCCTCAAAATTTTGTGGGCTGTAGTTTTTGCTGAGAAATGTCCTCCGCACATGCCTTCATGCAATTCCTTCATAATATGTTTTGATTGATATTCATCCAAACATAATAGTAGAACCCCATCTCTATTTTTCCAATAGAGATCTCCACCAATGAGTACATATTTTGAAGCTTGTAGTTTGACTGTCCTTCTTTTGTTATCATCATATCCTTCAGGACTCTTCATATGTGTTAGATAATATACTATATCAGTATACCAAGGAGTACGTTCAATACTGGTACTTGCATCAATATTACATATATGGGAAGCTTCTAGATTATTTTCAGTCATCAATTTGGCAAGACCCTGTCCTCTTACTAATTTAGTGATTTGGATTTCAATGTTGAACACCTGAATCCTATTGATCCACCTACATCTCCTACCCGTGACCTCAGTTTGAATCAGTACATCTTTGACTGCAGCATTAGGAACATATGCTATGATTTTAGCCCCTACCAAATATGGTCTAAAGTTTTTTACTGCTTTTACCAATGCATATGCCTGTTTTTCAATAATGTCATACTTCAACTCTGCATTCTGAAGGGACTTGCTAAAGAAAGAGATTGGCTGTTCATATCCATCATTGTTTTTCTGCAACAACACTGCTGCCACTGTATGATAGGAAGCAAATGAAAAAAGTTGGAAAGGTTTGCCGAAGTCAGGGGATATTAATACTGGAGCTTGTTTGATGGCCTTCTTAATGTTACCAAATGCTTCCATTGCTTCTGTTGTCCATTTCATATCTGAGTTCTTCTTCAGCATTCTTGATATAGGACAAACAATCTCTGCGAAATTTGGTATAAATCTTCTGACAAAATTTATCTGACCAAAAAATGATTGTATAGCTTTTACATTTTTTGGAATAGGGACCTGATCAATTGCTTCCACCCTTTCAGGATCTATTTTAACTCCTTCCTTCGAGACTATATGGCCGAGCAATTTTCCTTCTGTTACTGCAAATTGGCATTTTTTAGGATTCAGTGATATTCCATATTCTAGGGCTTTGACAAATATCTGTTCTAGATGTGTGCAATGATCTTCAGCCTTTTTTGAATATGCTGTTAAGTCGTCTTGATAGACTATCATAATCTTATTTATTAATTCAGCAAAAGCTACATCCATCGCTCTTTGAAATGTTGCCCCAGCATTAGTTAATCCAAATGGCATTCTCAAGTATACATATGTTCCCCACGGAGTGGTGAATGCAGTCTTGAATTGTTCAGACTCCTTAACTTTTACCTGATTGTAGCCGGAGAAACCATCCATCATGGATAGTAATTCACATCCAGTAACTTTCTGTAATATCGCCTCCATATTGGGAAGAGGATAATTATCTTTGAGAGAAGATTTATTCAGGTTTCTGAAATCCACACACAGTCTAATGTCACCATTCTTTTTCCTGACAGGTACTAAGTTTGAGACCCAGGAAGAATGTCTAATAGGCTTGATTATAGCTCCATCCCTTAACTTTGTAAGTTCCTCCAGCATTTTCGGAGCCAATGTAGGATTAATCGGCCTTTGTTTCTGTCTGAATGGTTTTGCATCTGGTTTGAGTGGTATCTCATGTTGAAATAGATCCTCTCTATATGCCTTTAAGTCATCATATGACCAAGCAAACACATGCCTATACTTCCTAAGTAGATTGATAATTCTACTTCTGATTTTCTGGTCAAGATTCCTCCCAATATATACATTTTTTGGGGTTGTCTGAGTCCCCAAGTTCACTTCCTCAAGATTCTCAGGTATCACTGGTGTTTCTTTCTTCTTGTATCTATCATGCCCATCAAATGCTTTTTCTAATGCAATAAGCCCTTTGGGTATCTTATTTGTCTTCAGTTGAACTACTTCTTGACCAAATAGGGTTTCTTTCCCATCGTGTTTCTCCACAAATGCACTGAAATCAATTTCTTGATTTTCATAATAATCAGCACAATGTAAGAAATTGATTATATCAGCATCGCTGTCAAACACCTGCCAGTTCTGTATATTATCAGGGATGGTAGGTCTAGTTTTAAATTCTACTTCTGTGATCCCTCCTAATGTTAGATCATCTCTCTTTAATGCAATGTTTGCTAAAAAGTCTGCCATGATGTTTTTAGACCTATCAACCCAGCTGATTGAAAAAGCATCAAATAATTCAACACTATCCCAAACTGCATTTCTATACTGTCTTAATCTTTTATTCTTAGATAAATATTTTTCTCTTACTTGGGAGATGACCAATTCAGAATCACCATAGACAGCCAACTTTTTTATTTTGTATTTGATGGCTATGTCTAGGCCAATGAGTAGGGCTTCATACTCAGCTACGTTATTGGTGCATTCAAATGTCAGTAAGAAAGAGTATTTGAATGTTTTCCCTCCTGGTGAGATAAAAACTACTCCGGCCCCATTTCCTATCTTGCTGCATGCACCATCGAAATACATTTTCCACAAATCATTTTCTTTTTTCATAGATTCAGTGTGTATTGGGTCAGTGTTATGCAATTCTGGGGTAGTTTCTCCAACTTTGAAAACCCCTAAATCTGTGTCACAAAAGAAATTCACCTGATGCCGGTCCATTCTTTCTATAATATTGTCATACCTTGGTTCTCTGCACAACTTGATTTCTTTGTCACCTACTGGTATGGTGGCATATGATAGATCTAATTGAACATTGCCTCCTGCCATTGCAGCCCACTGCCTTGATAACAGCATTCCATAATACGGTGGGATATCAACCACAGTGATGTCAATGTTATATGTTGCCTCAGGATATGAAGCAAGTTTTATTTCTACATCTTTCATAATACCAACTACTGGAATAGATCTGTTATCCATTGCATAACATTGGCCATACGTAGTATCAACCCACATCCCTAATTCTTTCATCACTGCTATAGGCATGATATTCATAGCAGCACCTGAATCAATCATACAATTCCTGACTATTCTGTTCTTGATTACTAGTGTAGTATAGAATGGATCTACCTGTGAGGGATTTTTTGTAAGTGTGTCACCAAGGTATACCTCAGGCATCTTAAAATTTTCTTGATGCACATTATTTGTTGTTTTTTCAAACCCTTTATGTTTTGGATTAGGTGTATCAGAAATCATCTTGACGACTGTACTCCTATATTTATCTATTTTCATCATCTCTAAGAGTGGGACTGATATCTTCACCTGAGACACTGCCTGTGCAATGTCAAAAGAAGGGGTTATGATTTGGTCATTCTTTTCTGTTTTTGTATTCTCTTTTTCTATATTTTCTTTCATTTTATTTTTATCCCCCTTTTCTGGTTCTTTAGGTGATGATTTTGTATTATTCCCCTTGTTATTCTGGTCTTTTATGAATACACTCCCAGGAGTTCCCTGCCCAGCATTTATTGTTCTATTCCTTAAGTTATAAGTGTTTCGAGCTTGAGCCACTGCAGCTACTGTGAGAGCTTCTTTTTCATCCTCAGTAGGTTTTCTCCATTGACCATATGGTTTATTGTCATAAATATCTTCCTGGTCTGAGAATACTTGCTGTTCTCCCATGTTAACATGATATTTTTGGTTCCCTACATCATACTCATACCCTTCTTCCTCTGAAGAAGAATAATCTTCTGTTACCACACATGGTGTATCCTGCATCATATTAATGGTGTGATTATCTCTATTATAGTTATATAGCATTTCCTCTTGCTGTATTGATTTAGCTACCTCACAGTATTCAGGTGAATGTGGCAAGTTACATACAGAACACCAAGGTTTATTTTCTGCCATATGTGCCATGTTTCTCTTCAATGGATCAGGAGTATCCTTTCCATATGGCTGCTTTCTGTTGTTGTCAATAGGTCTTCCATCCTTCCAATTTGTATTGTAAGGCATATCATGTAACCTAGGTCTATCCTGCCTATGCTGACCCTCTGGTTTAATCTGTTGAGCATTTGAATTCTGAAGACTTCTATGATTTTCCCTTTTATTGACCATTCCTGCAGCTTTTCTATTATTTTCAATAGTTATGGCTATTTTCTGTGCTTCAGCCAACGTTGCAGGACACCGGTTTCTGAGTTCATATCCTGTTTTGGGGTCAAATGCCTTCATATAGATAATCAGTGCTGCCTGGTCAGATAACTTGGCTCCATGTGGTACCTTATTATGTAACTTGGAAAACTTACATCGACGCACTCCCTGAACACAAGGAAAAATTCGGGAAAATGCGAAGGGAAAAGGAGGTCTGGAAATTGAGGATGAAGCATATAGGCATACCAAACTTTCCTAAAATTCAGGAGTTCGTGGCTGCCTTTCAGGAGTGGAGAACCCAGCATGCTTCCCAGGCTCTCGACAGAAAATCAGGGGATGCTGATTCATCGCCCCAGTCATAACCGCATCAGCTCTTTCTTTTTCAAGTCCTTTAATTTATGTTATTTCTGGCAACTTTAATCTTTTACGATCAGTTGTTAAAACTAAATCCCGTATGGGTCAGAGTGATGTTAACTCTGGGTTTAATTTGCTCGAGGACATGGTTAAGACTTTGATATATATTTGTTTTTCAGAATTTTTAAAGAGAAGAGAGAAGTGAGGGAAAGAAAAGAGGAAAGGGGAATTTCAGAAAAACTGTGTTTTATTTTTATATATATGATGATTGTTTGAAAAATTTTCATCTGTGAATGAAAAGAGGAACGATTGCTGCTTATTTGGATCTGTGCGTCTAAATGTGTGAAATTTGATTTTCTGTGAGAAATCTTCTTTTACCTGGTAATTGCTCTTTGTTTGAACAACCCATCGTATGTATTATCTTTCCTTACGAGTTCAGCAAGTTTGTATAAATATGTTCATGTATTCGAATGTACTAAAGTAGAATCTGTGCATTCTATCCTGCTACTGTATGAATTAATCGCATTCATGACATGGCTATGTATGGATGTTAGTCAGCCTTAGGTGTTTTCTGGTTAAAAATGCGATTTAGTTAGCTGAATAGGCTAAAATTCATTGAAAATCATAAAGGGAGCTGTACCTAAATTCAGAGGGGAACTAATACAAAAGGTTCACCCATTTGTTGCTTAACTCATTTGTTCTTGAAAGAAGGGTATAGGGTCAGAGCAAGTAATTTTCAGAATAAGAGCAAATCTGTTAACCCAATGTAGACAACATGACTCAAGCACCAAATTACTTACAAATCTGATTCGCCAATCATGTCCACAACCAGAGCACCATAGTCAAGAAACCAGAAGCATTACCACAGAAAGGCTGAGTGTCATATCACATACTAGCACTCCCATGCAGAGAAAGCATTTCACCTCCTCACACCATGCATAGAGCATGCATGCAAAACTGTAACTATATAATCCAGCAACACCCCAAAAGCCAGGGTCTAGAAATAGCTTAACTGCAGCTTCACAAAACCACAAGTTTTTCTTTTGACCATGTAAAACCTGCAAAATCACTGTGTTTGAAAAACACCCATGCACATCCATACCCACTTCACATCTGGAAGACCCAAAAGTCTGCAACATAAACTCCATAACAGTTAAACCAGAATAATGGATCATCATGAATATGCATAACCATAGATTTTAAGGAAAAACTATAAAACCACTCAAATCCAATAAACATGAATCTGAGTTATGCAAGTACAAAATATCCAATTAAGGAAACAACAGTTCAAGAGCTTCAGGCCCACTTGTAGACCAATCATGTTGTGATGCTCACAACACGCCCCATTTTACTCCTTAGCAAAATGAGGACCCCTGCTGATGCTGGTTTGCTTTGCTTGTTGGTGTGGTTTGCTTGGTGGTAAAAGGGAAGAGGGGTTGAAAATACAAACCTTGTTAGAAATAGAGCAAAATTTGCATTTGGGTACCAGGTCAAAGTACAGGTGAATTCCTTGTTGAAAATAAATAGGGGTTGTTTTTTAACTTATTCTGAAATTCGTTGTATTTTGCAAGTTATTGATGTCTTCGGTAAATGTATAATTAGAGGGTTTGTGCCTTGTATATACAAAGTTCTTTGTATGTGCAAAGTCATCTCATATACAAATACGTTTGTATATCGTGTTTTTGTGTTAGTTGCAAAAGGGGAAGTCGACAAGTTTTCTTATTTTGTTGCTTTTTTTCTTGTATGCATTTAAGAAATGTATTATACATACATACAGGGTGGACCTGAAAGGAGTTAGGTTGGAGTGTATACACGTTGAAATCCGCTATGTATATTTCAGTTTGTATATTTGGCAAATGGAGGACATACAAGTAAATATACAAGAAATTATACATAGCACAAAACTGAAGAGGTATTAAAGTTGGTATAATCGATGTATGTTTGGCACTTGTATATTTGGCAGATGTGAAATATACAATCAAGAGATACAATGAGTTAGATACATTGCAGAATTGAAATGCTATCAAATATTGCATAATGATTGTATACGTTGGGTTTTGTATGCAAGGTATCGAGAGGCATGCATTCCGCTTTATACAACGCAAGTTTGAAGGTAAAGCAAATTTCGGTAAGTACAATGAATCGGGACTTAATGAATATCAGATATACATTGTGTTTTATACAAGGCGGAATCGAAAGTAAACTGAAATACAATATAAATGGTGCATTTGGACTTAAAATATATATGGCAATGCATTGATTTATATACCATGAAACCAAGGGATTATAATAGACAGTTAAGTCTTCGTATATCGCGCGTTGTATATTCTTTATATACAATTCGATATACATTGCAGGTTTTATACAACGTAGAATCGAAGGGATTATAAAATGAAGTTAAATTGTTGCATATTTCCGCTTGTATGTATGTTCGAAATGTACATCGCTTTTCACATACAAGCCGGAACTCAAGAAGATTAAAATATAGTTAATTCAATGTACCACATCCGAATTGTATATTAAGAGATACATTGAGTTTTGTACATCACGGAGATACAAAGGAAAGGTAAGGTGGGTCCCAGCGTTTGTACATTTGTTGCTTGTATAATGAGAATGTATATTTTATGATGTACAAGCAGATGTACATTTGGAGATACAAAGCAGAAATACAAGTCGGATGTCAGAAAAGAGTCAAAAACAGAGAAGTCCTTGTATATTTGGTGTTTGTATGTTTATAATGTACAATCCCAATATACAAAGAATCAAAGGGCATTGTGAAAGAATAAAAGGTAAAGAATGTTTGTATAATGTGTTTGTATATGCGATTATACAATAGAATATACAAGTGAGATATACAAGCAGGAAGTACAAAGGGTGTACAGAAAAGGTAAAAGGGAAAAGGCTTTAGTTCAATTGTATGCATAAAGTGATTGTATGTTCGAATATACAATGAAAAGATACAAGGAAAACATACAATGAGGTATACAAAAGAAAATGCATGTTTAATTAAGCTAACGGTCAAAAGTTTAAAAAAACTCAAACACTGAAAAAGGAAAGCCGAAGGTCGCAGCGCATTAATTACTGTAATTAATGTGAGTTTAACACTCAAACAAAAGGAATTTAATGAGGGTTAGGACAGAATTATTGTTATTTTGCTTTCAAGATATATTGTTAACATTGAAATTTGCAAAAAAGGCGATGTCACAGTAAAATTAAACAGAATTTTCTGGATTAACGAAGTTACAGTTGTTGGGTGAAAGTGAAAGGTAAAAGTAAGTCAACGTCAAAGGTTAAACGGTCACAAAAACAGGTATTTATCTTGGAACCCCGTTTAATTTTTGAGTGGTAAAGCACAACTGTTAATTCCAGTAATTTCACTTTCAAAATGCATGCATTTGTTAAAATTACTGTTTTAACTATTAATTAGCTAATTAGAGCTTAGTCCATTTAAAGGTAAAATGATAGAAAAAACAAACGAGTTAGGGTAAATGGTAGAAAATAGATATTCATAGTAAAACCCTAGATATGAAGTGGAAACAAAAATTAAGACATGTATACTTCTACAGGATGGCCCCTAAATAGGACACTGGGGACGAAGTAAAGAAAGAGAGAAAACCAAGGAAGGAAGTAGAAAAAGAAGAATTGCCGATATACAGAGGTTGTCCAACCCTAATTGGTACAAGCGGAGTGGGTACTGATACAAACATAGGAACTTATGATGCAGAGGATGTGTTGAAGAAAATCACTGCTGCAAATGCCTCACCAGATATGAAATGTATTTGGGATAGTGGACTATATAGAGCTGTAGGGTTTCCTCTGGCTATGGAGGCAAAAGATCTATGTCTAGACTGTGTAATCTTGTATGACCCTAATACAAGAAAGGTAATGCTACATGACAGATTGATTGCTGATCTGACTCCTGAGGGGATTGCAAGAACTTTTGGATTAGAAATCAAGGAGAAGATGAGTGATATTGATATTGATCAATATAATGAGAGTTTCTACACAAATGAAGGAGACTGTAAGGGTAAAATATTTCACAACTGGTACAGTCCAGAGAACAAACCAAAGGCAGTGGCCAGAATTCCTAAAAATCTGATGAGGATACATTTCAGGGAGGAGATATATTTGATGATCACTATGCTGAGCAGACTAGTTGGGTTGAGGGATGGCACCAAATGTGAGCCCTGGATGTTAACTATCATAGAATACCTAAGAACAAGGGAAAAGAAACAAGGACAAATTCATTGGGCCAAGGCCATTAGTACAGCCATATGGAGGCAGGCTATGATGAGACAATAGAAAGGCTTGCCCTTTTATATGTCTTCCTATGTATTATACTCCTGTGCTGCAGAGATTAGACCACACATACATGGACTAGAAAGAGTTGGTGTTTTAGGGAATGGTCCTGAGCAGAGGTTGGTGTATGAACATTACCCAGAATTACAAGAAGAGAATGCATTGAAGAAATTTGCTTTAGTTAATGATGTTTTCTATACCTACATGGTGAGAGTGTTAAATGAGGAACCAGACAAAAGGTTGTCTAAAGAGGTTGAACATGTAATTGGATTGCATTGTTCGTGGTTCATACGGTTTAAACAATTTTCATACATAAGAATTAAAGGATTTGAGGGGAGGCCATTTATGCTCCCAAGATATCCTTCTAACAAACTAATTGTCTTGGAGTTTTCAAGACAGAATTTGAATGTTTTCAAGATGTACAAGAGGAAATTTAATAATAGGGGAAATGTGAGATTACCTTGGGCCATTGGCAGGTATTCGTGTATCAATGAGGATGTTGCAGCTTGTTCAGAGCAAGAACTAAGGTATTACGGGTTCCAGGAATTTGATTTGGCTAGAAAGTTTGATCCATTTCACAGGATTCAAAACTTTGTTGACCAGAAGCACAAACATCAAGTGCATATTGAAGATTTCTAGGCTGACTGCAAAAGTGACTTGGAGGTGAGAAAAAGAGCTCATAAGAGATTGACTATTGAACAGATGAAGTCTATTGGTAATATCTATGTTCCTCCAGAGGTTCATGGGGATGACAAATTGTTGCATCAAAGTTATGCAGAGGCTAGGCTAGCTCCCATTACAGAGCCTGATTGGTCAAAGCCTTGGAACACATCATTGGATGTTTTGACAAAACCTGTGATATTATTTTCAAAAACATGGCTTAAGGATAGGATAGAAGAGCTCCAAACTGAAGGAAAAGAAGTTACATTCCCAAAGAAGGGAAGGAAGAGAAAGGCAAAGCCCAGTGAGGACTTGCAATGTTTCTATGAGAAGAAGAGAAAAGTTGTAGAGGCAAGAATTATGGAAAAAAATAAAAATGCTACATTGATGGATCCATATGCTTTAGGCATAATAGTAGCAGTGGCATCTAAAACTTTTGTGGATGCAAAATCCATGAGCCATGAGATTAGTGCAGAGGAAGCATAGGCTGCAAAAGAAGCAGCAGGACCATCAATCATGAGGGCAATTCCCATAGGTTTGTCAAAAATGGAAACTTCTAAGCCGGTTGATGTGATTGGAGCACAGGAAGTAGGGGAAAAGCTAAGAAATAGAGCCAGTGCCTCCACATCAGTAGAACCAGGACAAACCTTTATCAGAGTAAAAGTAGAATTGGCTAGAGAGAGGCTGTAGAAGTCAGAAGTTAGTAAAGCCAAACCTACTTCTGTAGAAACTGTGCAAATTGAGAGTAGTGACAGTGAAGAAAGGATAATATATAAAGGAAAAGTGATTGACGTAGAGGAAGAGTCAAGTGATTTCCTCAGTGAAGAAGAAGAATCAAACCTGCAAGCTGAAATAGAAACAGAACAAAATATAGAAATTGAAAAAGAAGAGGTACAGGCAGAAATAGGATCTATTGATCCATTTGGTACTCTAGTGCCACCAAAAATCATTAGAGATGTGCAAGAGGAAGCACATAAGATTGAAGAAGTTGAAAAAGAAAAATCATCTGAAGAGGTAAACATAGGACATGCAGCACAAGAGAACACCTCAAAGGTTGATGCTTTGGACATGCTAAATATGTATGGGGAGAAGGGTGAAGAAGAGGAAAATATAGAAAACTTGCAAACACAAGGAGAGGAAGTAAAAGAGGATGAGGTAAAGGCCAGTTTACCAATACATCCAGAGCAACCACAGACAGGAAATACAGAGGCAGAAGAAAAAAAAGATGAGAATGAACCTGAGGAGAAAGCAGATGATGAACAAGAAGAAGATTTGAACAAGCCAGATAGTGAATAGATACATGCAGGAGATGATCAAAAAGAGAAGTCATCAGCAAAAAAATACCTGAAGAAGAAGATCAAGAAGGGGGAAATATTGAGGTAGAGGAGGAAGAAAATGAGGTTGAATCAAAAGAGCAATCAAATAATCCCATAGATCAGGAGCTCCCACTTCAGCAAGAACAACAAGAAGAACAACAAGAGGAACCACTTCAAAAACAAGAAGAACAACAAGAGGAACCACTTTAACAACAAGAACAACAGCAAGAGCAACAACATGAACAGCAGCAACAGGAGGAAATTGGAATAGATAAACCTCATGAAGAGGTGATTGATGCAGAGAAAGCTGCAGAGGGCACAAAGGAGGTTCCTACATGGCTGGAAGGGGAAATAAGAAGGGAAAAGAAAGAAATACAGTTAGCTCCAATTGATATTAAGAGCTTATTAGGAGAAACGACAACTCCAAGGAAAGAGGAAAGAAAAGATAGGACAATGTCAGCAATCCAGAGAAGTCCAGATGGATCAAGAACTCTAAACCTAGCTATACCACAGAAAGAAAAGGCAAAAGGTGAAATTGCCTTAGAAGAATATAAGATATTGAATATTGATCTTGGACATTCAACAAGAGAACAGCACCTCCATGAATGGGAGGATATGCACCAGGTAACAGCTGATGTCCTAAGGAAGGATAAGGATAAATTGGAACATTTCAAAGGACACATTGTCCAGCTACAGCAATTCATTAAGGGAATATTTGATCCCAATGCCACAGTTCCTGATTTACCTACTAACATAGCAATAGTGTCCAAAGAGGAGATAAAGGATATGGAAAATAAAAGATTTAAAGCTAATATTTTTGATGAGTGGTTTAATGATTTCATGCAAGAGGGAAAGCAAACAATAAGGCAAGTTGTGAAGAACTGGAAAGTAGCCACAGAAGAGAAGAACAAATGTATGGTATTAATAAATAATTGTCAAGCAAGAGTAGAAGAGTGCAGATCTCAAATTGAACAATTGGCTGAAATTGACACAAGAGCTGAGGAACTGATAAATGAGGGAGCACTCAATGTCACATTGGCAAATCAAGTGCCATGGATGATTTTGGAGCTCAAATTTGAGGAGGATAACCTCAAAAGATGCACGGGGGTTATGCAAGAGCTGGAGAGAAAAATAGATGAGATGATTAAAAGGCATAAGAAAATCATAGAAAGACTCTTATAGCATGAATGTGCAGAGATGCCAACCTATGACTTAGACAAAGCATTGACAGAGTTCAGGGCCATATTCACACCCTGTATAGAAAATCCCGATGCAATTCTCAGCAAGCAAATGATGGATACACTGATGGAAGAAAGAGCCAAAATAAAAAAGTACAAGAAAAGAATAGAGGACTCAGAGGACAAAGAAAAGGAGTCGAAGGAAAAGGTGATGATGCAACAGTATATTTTTGCAAAAAGTCTAGGAGGGGACCGCACCTTTGTGGAGGGTGTAATTGACAATTTTAAGAAATATTTGAAAAAGTGAAAAGGTGGTCAGGAGCAAAGAATTTTGAGAGGAAATCAAATGAAGAGCCATGGTGAGAAAGGGTCACCTAAAATGGGAATCTTATTTATGAGAGATTCCAAGAGCATCCTTTGAGAGGAGAAGATGCCAAGTAGTGGACTGACACACGGTTATGGAATGAAGGCACAACATTGGTCAGTAATAAAAGGATCTTAACTGTAAAATAGTGGTTGTAACTGTAGAGTGGAGGTTGTAACCGTAGCAAGGGAGGGAATTCAAATTCTATATAAGAAGCATTGCTACTTGTATATTTTTACATAGGGATTTTTAGCATTTAGCCAGAAATTGTAAATTCTTTCTGAGAATTTTGGAGTAGAATATTTTAGTGTAGAGGAGGTCACCTATTGTCTGCATTAAGGAATGCATGGAATGTCCAGCTTTCTTAATTCATCTATAAAGCACTGTAAGTTTTCAGTATATTTGATTAATAAAGCTAAGAGTCATTCCTACATTATAAATCTTGTATGACTGTGTTTTGAATATAAGTGAATCTGGAAGTCTGCGTCTATTTTCTGAGTGTCTTCTAGTTCCTCCTTGCATTTAAAATAATTTCTCTTAAAGCTCGCAATATTGAATGCAATATTCGTGAAAATACTCAGGATATTTGCATTTAATGATTTAGTCTGTTGGTTTAATTGAATCTGTTGTATTTCTTACTGTGTGCATAATAGAACGTTTAGATCCTGTAGTGAATGATCGTGAATTTAAATTTCTCTAACTTTTCCCAGAAGCTTTGAAATACTTAGCTTAAACGTTGAAATCTAAAGGAGATTATCTAACATTTGAAGAGTTTAAGAGCAATAAGTTGATATTTGATAATCTTCATAAATAGTTGAAAAGTAAAGCATGTTTGAATATAAATCATATAAGGCTTTGAGGTATAGTAACGATTTTATGCAAATGAATGATTAGAAAGTTGATATTTGTATTAGTTTGCGTAATAAGAGTCCAGTAAGTCACAAACCCACTTTAAATCACATAAGGCCCCTTGCATATTACAGCTTCATAATAACCTACTAAACGGTCCAACAGTTCAAGACTTGACCAATAAGGAAACTTGGGATTAAGAAATCTTAGTTGATTTCTTCATATCTTTCAAGATAGTTAGGTTCATTTATGAATTTTAACTTTTGTTATGAGTGTGTAAAAAAAATCATCAACAAATCCCTCAACCACCAACATGCACATGCATCTAAGAGAATCAGGCTATTACAGAAGCTCTCAGACCATCCAATGATCAACTCCATAGCCTACATGCAATCCAGGTAACAGAAAATTATGCCTTCCAATACTAGGAACAAAACACCCAGCATAAGCACAATACTCCATGGCTGAGTAGTAACACAAACTTCTTCATATCATTAGAGAGCTTCTCACACAAACACCAAATATGAAAGTTACTGTAGCAACACAACCACAAAGCAAACCCCATGCAACAGGATTAAATACTATCAACTAAGAGTCTCAGGCCACATCATGAATAGCTCCAGTCTCTTCATCTTGACCATCCTTCATGCGCCTGCTGTAACATGAAGACAAGATTAACTGCAAGACTTCCACTCAAACAAGGATCAAACAAACAAATGTTTCCTTCAGATTTCCTCAAGCCTGTCACACTAAGAAATCATCAGAGAAGGAAAAACCTAGACCTTATACACCAGGAACTCTTACATACAAACACATGCAGCACACAAATGTACAAATGTGAGCAACAAAGTAAATCCTAGAAGAAGGCTCTGATACCACTTGTAAGGAAATGTGAGCATCTTAGAACGTATTTCTAAGAACAGTGGTGTCTTCGATAGATTTAAATTATATTGAATTGCTTCAAAAACATGCACAACTATGCCATTAAAGCGAAAACTGACATAGAACATTTCCAACATTGACCCTTAGAGGAAAGCACAAGCGAACATTAACCAGTTTCAACAGCAGAGACATTAAACATGAAAGACAGAACAAGAACACAGATTTACGTGGGCAAAACCCTTACGGGTAAAAAACCCCACACTCCAAATCACAGAGCCATTGTATTATTCAGAAACCAAACAGTTACAATACATTTACAAGCTCATAGCCTTTACAGGAGATTAACATTTTGTTCCTTCTGAAGAATATCTGATAGTATAACCCTACACAAAGTTATCCAGCACTCGGTTGGTTCTTCATACTATTATCGTACCACAAATAGCACACAGTACAGAACTTCACCTGTCAGCTAGAACCCTTTCACCTAAACTTTGTTTACACTCTCTCCTCAGTCCTTTTACATACTATTAACATGTTGCGTACAACATACAGCATAGGACTTCGCAGAAGAAGAAGAACAGAGTTTTCCAGATTAATCGCACCGTCACCTAGACTCTCCTCACTCTCTATCAATTCCCAATTGCTTTTAGCAATCTAATCAAGGAACTCATGCAACTAACCGTTCGTTTCAACTGGCCAGTATCACTGTCTTCCAACCGTCCAAACCGTTGCTTCTAACCATTCACATATTCGTGAGAAACTTTAATCCCACATGCATCCGTCATCGAGCAACTTTCCAGTTTATAGACTCAACCACTTAGTAAGACTATTGTCGGCACTTTTGCTGCTGACGACCCCAGTCTAACCTCATCGGTGTAATCCAAAACCATCAGCCAACACTCCACAATTTACTCCATCAAGTCATTGTCCCACCAATGTTCAATACTTCGTGCCTTCATCAGAATAACACAGCTCATCAAAGAAACTACTACAGGCTCCGCCAATGGCCAACCTTATGCCGATAGACATCATATATTGGTTGAACCATTGAACCCATTGAACCTGACGAACCATTGAACCTGACGGGCATCGAAGTAACCAATGCATATCAGTTGAACCATTGAACCTGACGGGCGAAGTTCAAACCTTCATCGAAGTAACCAATGCATATCGGTTGAACCATTAAACCCGATGAACCATTGAACCCGATGAGTGAAGTTCAAGAGTTCGTCGACAGTTCAAACTTTGTCATTGAACCATGAAACCTTTGAGCCATTGAACCTGTAATCGAAGTCACAAGTACTCAACAAAAAATCCTAAAGGTCCTCATGCATGCGGATACAAAAGTCAAGAATCAAAGAAATATCGATATCAAGCATTGCATACACCCACACACCTCAATGTCAAACTGAAAAAGGTGTGGGTCCCCAAGTAATAGGCAATTACCTCCGAAGCTACACACAAGCTACATACACCCAAACCCATACCTTCACAAGCAAACTCTCAAAGCAAAATGGTTTGGGTACCTAAGCAAAAAGCCCTCAAGTCAAATGAGGCATCCACCTCTCATGAATCCCAACCATCCACTTTCTACTTGTCCATCCAAAAATTGCATTCCATCCAAAAATATCAAATCCTTCCATCTCACATGACAAGCAAAAATCAAAAAAATACTAAGTCTATCTGGGTCCCTAAAGGCCTATATCATTCATCCACCAAGCAAAACTCTGTAGGAGTCAAGGACAACACTGAGAGGAGGGGTGAATCAATGTTGTGTAAATTCTTAACTTTTTGCAAATTTTATCTTACAAGACAAATAGAAAGGAAGACATTAATGATTTGTTGAGCTCATATGCAGAAGACTGATAGTGAAAGATGTGAACCAAAAACTTATAAGAAAAACACAAATATGCACACATAGAGACAAATTATGACACAGAAATTTCTGGAGTGGAAAACCCTCTCGGGGTAGAAAAAACACTCAAAGTTGCCTCACTAGCTTATTCAAAACCTCACTGGTTACATGAAGGTCTCACTGACCAAATAAGCTTCACTAGCTTTACAAGATGCCTCACTGGCACATATAGAGGTCTCACTGACCACAAGCCTCACTGGCATAGGAAGGTCTCACTGACCACAAGCCTCACTAGCATACTGTGCCTCACTGGCAAACCAAATCACCAATAGAAATAATAAACAAAATCAAAGGGTTACTCTGTTTCCATTCAATTCACAATTCATTCACCTGATTATCTTTGCATAACAATTCACCTGATTATCTTTGCATAACTCAACACTCTTTCTTCATCACATATCCAGTATCATAATCTCATTTTCATTTTCTCTTCAAGAGGATTTCAATATAAATGTCTTCAACTATGCATTTTGAATCACACAAAAAACTCCCATACAATGTTCCTGCAAAATATCATATACAAGATGACTTTTCACATTTTGTTTTCTCTCTATATTTATTTTAATATGTAAAACAAATTATCTCTTCAATGCCTTGGAATCTTTCATATTCCTTCAAAAAATTATCTTGCATCTGATCACACAACATCTGCAATAAAAAATATAAACAAAAGAAATCTTAGAATATCTCTTCTCTGCATATTCATCTTCTTCAATATTTCTTGTGTGAGAAAAATAAAATCTTTCTCACAATTTGATCTTCTTCAATTGACTTTTCATCTGCTCCAAAAATCTCTTCAAATGACTTTTTCATAATTTGATCTTTCTTATTTTTTTACAAAAAATCCTTAATCAAACTGCCCCAATAAAATCTCTCTACTCATTTGCATGTCCTTTCACCTGCAAATAAAAATGACTTATTGTTTTTCTTCAATCAAATCATCTCACATTTTCATTTTCACAAATCCATTTTATTTTCATGCAAAAATTTCGTGATCCATATTTTCTTGCAAGTTCTTTGAAAAATCTTCTTACCTTCTCTTCAATAAATTTCTCACAAAAAATCTTCACTAAATTCTTAATGGCATGGGAGAGAATTTGGAAATAATTTTCCAAAAAAAATTGCTTTTAAAAATATCAACCATCTCCTATAAAGGCTCCTTGAAAAACTCATATACATCCTATAATGAACTCATGCCTTTTAAAAGACAAATAAAATAGAAATTTAATAAGTTTCCTAAAAAAATGCTTTTAAAAGAAAGGCATAAATCATGCCCACTCATATACATTTCATGCTTTATAAAAATAAATCTTTCCAACCAATGGATGCCTTTTCTTTTGAAAGAAACTTTAAGACCAATGCATTCCATCTTATGTCGAGCTACCCTTTACAAGGCATTTCTTCATTTATCATTTGAAAGTCTTTTTTTTTAAATCGTGCTCCCCACAAAACAAATAAAACCTTTAATAGTTTTGCCGCCCATTCACAAACAATGGAGACCAATGCAATTGGTTGAGTAATGATAGGACCGGTCATAAACATGAATAAGGCATACTTCAACCGGTGATGTTAAGTGAAATTAACTTATGATCATAGGTCACTTCACAAACAAAACAAAAAGCATGACGGTTAGAATAAAGATTTGCATTTAGAATTCTATATACCTTTTTAAAGACCTTGAGTCCAAATTATCTTGTAATGCAAATGATCTCATAACATCAATTGAGCTCACTATCATTTCAAACTTAAGAATATCACAATAGTATTGTCTATGTCAATCAACACTGTAATCTTCAATCTGATCATAATTTGATAATGTAGAAGTATTGATGTTATATCATGTAACCAACATTACAATGTAACCTTGAGTATGAGTGAACAATCTGCACCTATCATCCTCTATCTGAATGTCGCAACACTTTAACAACATATTGTAGACAGATACCAAACCTTCTTATATGAGCATCAACAATTGATATGATCAAACTAATCAAATAAGCCCTCTCATAAACATGATGATAAATAATAAAGTCCTGATCAAGTACCACACACAAAGTGAACCCTCCAACATAAATACCTAATTTGCATTGCTCTTACATTACTGAAGCATGTGAACCTTGTCAAACCAATATCCATTGAAACATACACTATAACACCAACTATAAACAACCCTACAAGAATTTATGATGATGTCATCCATAATGAACCTGATTGAAGACCAAATCTGAATTTACCTCAACCATATGAAGTTCATGATGAATACCTCATCAACCATATCCTAAACAATGAAGGATATGAAGCAATAACAAATCAACTAACAAGTGTCTTGATCAACAACCCACCAATACTGACACAGCTTGATTCAACAAAGATCCTCTTGTCCAACCTTTGATAATTTCACATAGTACATGATGACATCACCTGATTTCAACATTACACATCTTGTTCTCGCACATGATGCTTATTAGCCCTTGAAGACATCCTAAAATATGACATCTTGTCATATGAAGACCAAACACTTTTTTGACATCAATGACAATCAATCACCATCAAACTCTTCATTGCTTCCTACGCCATCTTCCCATCATCAGCTTAAATGTTTATCACAGTATGTGCAACCGTTGGTCATGGTTCCCTTCCATTCCACAACACTTCCGTATAACTCCATCTCCCCTCCCTTCCACTACTATCCTACATATCTTCCTCATCCTATGGTCCATGCTTTTGCATAAACCTTCCTTCCATCCTTGCATAAGTCCTTTTGTATTCTACATCATCATCCACTATCATACCTTCCATAGTCCACTATCTACCTACTCCATCTCACTTTCATGCAATCCTCTACCACATCTATGAGAACACGTGACATAGTCCATGCAACAACATTTCTTGTAGGACTATCACCTTTTAGGGAACCACATACTTGAGTCTCTCCTTTCCATGGCCACTTTCTCCCTTCCAAATATTCAAAAAAAAAATCAAAAAAAGTAAAGAAAAATCCTTTCGTCCAATGGTGAAAACTTGGCAAACAGGCACCTTGGATAAGTACTATGATGAAAACCTAGCAAACAGGCGTCATGTGTAAGTTGATCTCCTACGTCACCTACACTTGGGGGCACCTTGTCTCATCAGCATATCACTTTTCTCCTACCAGTTTCCTTTCATACCATTTCCTATCCTATTCCTCTATCCATTACATACCTATACTGTCGAGTCTATCCATCCTAATCTTCCATTCCTCTATTTCTTTGATCTTGATAAAGATTGGGGGCAAAATGTTGACAAATGTTTTTGAATGGCTCTTGACATACCTTATCTCTCCAAACCACGCAAATCCTTCATTATCCTCTCATCCTCTTCCTTCATCTTAAGCATTGTCATGAAAAATCCTAAGTACTCTACCTACAATGGGGCATGTTATTCCTATGCGACTTAGTCCTTGGAAATCACATCCTTGCCCTCTTCCGTGTGCATTTCATTCCTTATCACCCATGCATCTACCTATCCATGGTGTTTCCTTGTCATCAGTACCATCTGATCCATGATTGATCCATATCTGATCCATATCTGTTCCATATCGTGTCTCATTTGATCCATAGCTTAGGTCCATTAGGGTTCTCTGTTGAACTATGTTGCCTTTGCGTCATCACGTAGGCAAGGGCATTGTCAATGTACCCTTGAGGCTCTGCTTCCCATCCATTCCATATCTCGTCGTCTCTCCTTCTCTCTATCCGCGTTCGCACCTTTTCACTAGACAAGCGCATGCAACAAAAGCAAGCTTCCCAAAACAACAAAAATCTTAGCGCAGAACATCAACCTATCCAAAGCAAAGAAGAACACCATACCAAAACACTCAAATTAACTCTATATCAATTATGGTAAGAAGACACATCTAATGCAAGAACGCTTTGTGTTTTTATATCGGTTAACTTACAAGGTCTTGATTTTTCATTATTATGTCTTTCTATGCTACTTGAGGATGCCAAAAGCTAGAGATGCTATGATGGGGGCATAATCATTTTCTTTGTCTATTGTTTGTGGATCAAACTTTAGTAATGTGATGTCTAATGACATGATCAGTAAAAGATCATCAAGGACTTTCGAAGGTCTGAACATGAAAAGGGGCAATCCTTGTCTGTTGAAATGCAAGAAATACTTAGGTCATCTAGATTCAATTTTGACTAGATGCTTGTATTAACTTACTAAATCAAAATCCATGTAAGCAATGCTCAAGTCATCTCAGTTTAATTATACCTAGATGCTTGTATTTTCTTACAACATTTTAAAAGCCCAATGATGAAACAAAGCACTTCAAAATACTTGCAATATCAAGATGACAAATATCCATATCCATATCCCATGCAATAAAATTCTATGTAGAGAATCAATGTTTACAAATAAAATCTTGTGATTTCTTATATCGAGTCATTCTTCTATCGTTCAAATTTCTATCTATCTTCATATCTCTCGTCAATAGTTCTATCAATCCGAGCAGTGATCAAAATGCAAGTCTATCCTTAAATCCATACCAATCAAGTCAAGTCAATATTGTCAAATGATCCAATCACAATCAATGGTCTTGATCCTTGTTTGGTTGTAAACCATCTCAATCAGTTATAATCAAACATTTGTCTTATACAGGATGTAGCATTGTCGAAATCAGACCAATACACATGTCTTACATGACATGCTTCATTTCCTAAAACCAGACACTATCCTTCGTGTTGCTCTAGGGATCTATTGTTCCCTGCCATGACAACACGCCTGTCGTGTTGGTCTAGGGATATATCGTTCCCTACCATGACAACACTATCGTCAATCTATATCGATTTATCAGTGGTTTACCGCTTGAAAAGGGCAATACCTTGTTTGTTCTTGTATCATTTGTTCATACTTGCTTACTTGCTGGTGTGTGTTATCATTTTATCTTGCATCACGTATCATTCGGCTCTTTCTTCAAACTAGATTTTTCTTCATCCTAACCTGTTTCTCACCTTCTTCTTCGTGAGATTGTCCGTCTCACGCCCTTCTGCCTTCTTCCCATCCAATCTCTCAAGGGGGCATCCTGTCGTCGTTAAACTTGTACCAGGGGCAAACAAGGGCATGTATCATTTTCATAAAATCCTATTCTTTGAAACAACGTGATAAAACACATTGCATCAAAGAGGGGCAAAATGTATACACCAAAAAATGACATGACTTTGTCTAAATAAATATTCTCAATATTTATTCTATCTAATTCCTCTATCAATAAATAAATAAATAAATTTATTTATTTGATTCATATTCCTCTAAGTTAATTAAATATCAAAATATTTAGTTACCTCTTCTAAAGTCAAAATTAAATAAATCCTTTATTTAATTTAATTTCTCCAAAACAATTAAATAATTCTAAATTATTTAATTAAGTCATTTATTCCTCCAAATTTAAATAAATCAATCAAATTTATTTAAATCCTCTCAATCTTTAAAAATAAAATATAATCAAATATTGTATTTATTCTTCCAAATCATGCACAAACAATTAAATAAAATTATTTATTTAATTTGCTTTCTTATCTTCTAATTGCTCAATTAAATAAGTTTATTTATTTAATTTGCTTTCTTATCTTCTAATTCCTCAATTAAATAAATTTATTTATTTAATTTGTTTTCTTATCTTTTAATTCCTTAATTAAATAAATTTATTTATTTAATTTGCTTTCTTATCTTCTAATTCCACAATTAAATAAATTTATTTATTTAATTTGCTTTCTTATCTTCCAAATCTTCTAAAAATAAATCTTCCTTGTCATGCAAAAGCAAAAAGTTGAGTTAATTGATTTAAACAATCTTGGTTTTATCAATAACTCTTAAATTGGAATAAAACATTCTAATTTGTGAAAAGCAAATCTTATCTTTGTCATGAAAGCAATTAACTCAAAGAAAATAGCTTTTCCTATGACACTTGTCTTCTCTCTATTCACGCACATCCTCTCAAGATATCTCAACCATTGATCTTCTTATTTCTTCTACATCGTTAATCTTCTCTCACACAATCCTATAAATACCCCTATATCCTTCCATTCTCATATAACAAGCTTTCAAGTAAACTTATACTGCAAAATCCATAGCATGCCATTGGCACCCCCACTTTCATACCATTCATCATCCACTTCACATTGTGTTGAAGCTCACCTTCTACACAACAAGTATCCGAGCCATTTCTCCTTGTCATCTTGAGGAATCGAAGCAAGGAAGCAAGCTTCCTGAGGGCTATCTTCATCACCAAAAGATCAAAAGAGAATAGGTGAACAATGGAAATCGTAAGGTTAAAAGGTTGTGAGTGTCACTTTCTTATTTTAAATCTTCTTTACTTGCACATTCCATTGATGTTTTAGGGTTTTTATAATTTATTTTGATTATCCCATTTAACCCATTACAGTGTAGACTCACAATGTTATTATGTTGTTGTCACATAAATACATGTTGTAGCTTGAAGCAATGGTGTTGTAGATGAAAATCTAGAAGATGTACCTATTTCACACCTCCCATCACCATGAAATAGCAATATTTTCTAGTTGTAGCTACACTCCACTCCAAATATTATATATTAGATGTAATGGAAGTCAAAGCTTCCCACAAATACTACGTATAGGCACCTAGAGGGTTGTGTACCAAGTAATTAACAACCAAGGTTACTAATGACCATGATTCTTACAAAAAAGGAAGTGGCCATCATCTAGAAACCCCAAACACCTCCTTTCTCAATTGAAATGCCTCATAAAGAGGCTCTAGTGTCCATCAATCAGTCTTCAACATGTCACATGTTTATGTTGACGGAGCGGCTAGACCAAGAAACCCCAACGCAACTCTAAATAAAGAATCAGTTATGATAAATGATAAAATCAACTTTAGATGTAGTGCCATACCCTTAGTGATAACTCTTAATTACAAATTTATTATTTGAAGAATCTCCAATAAGTTTGCACAATAAACCCTTTGTGACAAGGTGCTACCACAATAATGGGTTACACTTTCTAGGACATCCTAATTTTTGCTAAAATCACATATTTTTAGAAAATATTTAATGATTTAAGCCTTGAAAGGTTCCATTTAAAGGATTTTAATTAAAGAGGGTTTGATGAAACCCCCTTAGATTCAAACCCCCTTGGATAGAATATCGCTAGTTTTAAACCATACCTATAATGGAGTCTCCTCAATACACCTATCAAAATGCTAATAAAAAACCACTTTTGATTTACCTTTTGAGGGATCAAATGAATTCATTTAAAATTTATGTTTTGTAAGTATGTATTCCTTGTTACAAGCTTCTCAAAAAGTATAATTTTAAATATGTTTAATTTTATTATTATATTTATTTTTTATTTCTTGTGAAAGTAGGTTTTTCACCAAACATCAAGTTCTTTCTTCTACACACATGGAAAATTAGTAAATTAGTGAAAAAACATTCTAAAAAATATCTATGCCCTAGGTATTGATGTCCTTGTTTCAACAAAAAAAATTGAATTTCAATACCTACAGAAAAAGTTATGTTTTAAGGAATATGCCTATGTCTAAATTATAATTGGTTTGACTTCAAAACTTAATTTTAAAAAAATATATATTCAACAAAACATTATGAAACTAAATGCATGCCCTATATATTGGTGTTGCCAATCTAAATTCAAAAGAATCAGAATTTTATCCTTTGTAGAAAAAACATTATGTACTACAGAATAAACATCACTTTAAAAAAATATTGTTTACTATTAAAAACCAGTTATCAAAGGAGATGCAAAAAAAATTGCAATTTAGCTCCAATTTTTTAAAAATATATATATTTAGAATCTACAAACAAAATCTCACAAATCACTAGTTCGCATCATCTTCAAATTCCTAATGGTTTAGCGGCTATAGGTGTTAGAAAGTGAAGATTTAGTTCAAAATGTTGATTTCAATGTCAAGTTTGGCCAAAAAGTGTAACCCATTATTGTGGGATGACCCGACAAACTCTAGAAATCTGCAAATGAATACATAGACAATCTTTGTATGAAATTGCTCCAATACTCCAGCATTCAACACAAACATAGATTTTGGATAAATTTATCAACAAACCCATATGTATAAACTGTAACTCTGAATGAGTCATATAGGATTAACCAGGGAGGATCTCTCACCACCATGGCTAATCTTCTTCAAAAGGGTTTTCATCCTCAAGAAGGCAGAGATAATTGAGTAGGAAGAGAAATTAGAAGAGCTCTATGAGTTATTCGAGGGTTTTTTTACCCTCCTTGGTTAATTGGTAGGGCTCGCCTTCTGATTGGAAAATTCGTCTTATTATTTATTTTCTACATGAATTTGTAGGGTTGTTGTTAAGACTGCCTAGTTTTGGATTTTGTTTGCATATCTGTGTATGTGCTTTGCTAACTATATTTTCATTAGTCTTTTGAGGGCTTTAGACCCTATGCTCATAGGTCTTAGGAGAGTACTCCTCTGGCTGAGGCATTTTCTCCTTGGCCAAGAGACTTAATGGAGGATGGGAAATGTGATAATGAGAAGATAGATGGTAATAAAAGTGCTTCAAATGGTTTTTGAAAGTTGTTCTGGTATGCGTTGGAGGTGCAGGATACCATAGCACCACCCAAAAATGCTTGTTTCCAAGCAAGTCAGGAGGGAGGTCTATACGGAACCGGAATTTAATTCACCAATGGAAGGGGAGAGGGTAACTCTGGAGCGCAGGAAGAAGGTAAGCTTCCTTTTGTGGCTCAAAAATTGGTTTTGAAATAAAATGAGGAAAAGGAACTTGTTGCAATTAAAAATGAGGAACTTAGATTGAAAAACACGGCATTGTTCTTTGTTTGTTTAGATGTTGAAAAACTACCCTCGAGAAGATTTTTTTATAATTGGATTAATGTAGTCTGGGGGAAAAGATTGGGTGTATATGTGTCCTTTTGCAGAATGTTAAGTAAGGGCTTGTTTGTGGTATTTCTAAAAAATCATTCAATGCAAAGGACGGTCTTGGAAAGAGAATTATGGAATGTTTGGAGTTCTCTTTTCAAGGCCTTCCCTTGGAGCCCTAATGCCTCATAGCAAGAGATCAAGTTCTATTATGTGCCCAGGTGGCTTCTAATAAAAAATCTTCCTGAATAGCTTTGGGCCTTTTTACCCCATATTATTGAACCTTTGGGAAAAGTGATGAAGGTGGAAGATTCAAGGGTCACCTTACCCCACATGGATGCAAGAGTCCTTGTATCCCTTAATACTGGTGTCCATATTCCTAAAACTATTTAGGTTAGCCTTGGGGGAAAATTTGTTGATTGTGATAATATAGGTCTCGAGGGACTAAGTTCTTTCTTTCTGTGTAAAGTGGATGGTCATCAAAGGAAAAATTGCTTGTTGATTAAATTGAAGAATGCAGAGGAGATTTGAAGCAGTTGACCCTGCTAAGGGTGAGGCTGTGTCTATTGGGTTGGGTAGGGTTGTTGATTCTGGCCCTAAAGAGGGTGATGATTCATCCAAGAAGGGATTTGTGGTGGATTCCCTATCACCTTCTAAACCTACTGAACCTGGTCCTATTGTAAGCTCCTTGAGGAATCTTAGAAGCAATCTGGAGAAATTGAAACTAGATGATATCCCTTCATGTGAGGATCATAAGGCCAGTCCAATAGTTGGTATGGTTGTCTCAGTTGGTGGTTCCCTTTCTAGAAGTAATGGGCTTATCTTTGGAGGCCTAAGCAGTGAGGATGAAGTAATTAATATTGGGGAATCTCCTTCCTTTGTAAACCCAATTATGAAATAAAGCCTTCAAAAATTGACACTGAACTATATGCAGAAGACAAAGCCATTTGGGATAGCCTATTGGTTCACCCACAGGAACATATTGCTAAAATTTTAAGTATGTTGGACACCCCAACTGGCTCTACTCCATCTAATTCAGGTGGTGTTAGGGAAGAACCCAAAACAGTGGCTCCTTTAAAACAAATGATCAACACTTGGCTTTGATTAAAATTAGGGAGAATATTTTGACTAATAATATGCAAAAAGTTTTAGAAGACAATGGTTCCCCCATATCTTTTTGAGCACCAGACCCAAGGGTGGTTGATTTTGAAGCCCAAACTAAGGTCCCTGAGGAGAGAGAAGAGGTTGTCCCCAAACCAGAAGAGAATGTTTTCATTAAAAAGGATGAGAGCAGTAAAAAAAAGAAGATATGTACACAAAAACATGAGTGTAGGGAAAAAAGTAAAAGGGGGTAAGCTCCCTAATTGCTTTGATAATATGGGGATAAGTAGCTCTTAATAGTTATCATATGATTGTATGCTACAATTTTGGATATGAAGTGTTACATTTAGAATGTGAGGGGACTTGATTCTCCAGATAGGAAATACATTGTAAGAGAATTCTGTAATAAAAATAGAAAAATGGATGTTTTAATGCTACAAGAAATAAAGGCAACTAGCTTCCAATTAGATAATACTCTAAGGTTTATTTGGAAAAACTCAATAAAAGTTTATACTAGGCATGATAAAGGTAGAGGTACTGCTCTTCTTATCTGTAATGTGTGGGGTCAATATATTGTTCAAACTGGGTATTCCCCCTATAATAGATCTGTGCTTGGGTAGTCTTGGATTGGCAAGGGAAACAATTTGGTATTTGTACTATTTATGCCTCCAATGACCATAGAGAAAGAGGTGAATTATGGGAGTGGATGTCTAGTAACCTGCCCACACTCCTATGGATAATTGCTGGAGACTTTAACATGGTGGAGTAAAGAGAGGACAAATCAGGAGGGAAACATGCAAAGTTGAAAGGAAATAAAAAGTTTTTTGGTTGAGATTGAAAAAGTCACTTAGATGTTGCAAGTATGAGAAGTGTTGTCATTGATGTCAACACCTAAGTTTAGCATCTAAGGAAATTATTTGAATGAGTTTGAGAAAGTATCTAAGAATAAAAGTATAGTGTTTTGCTCTGCATATCTTGTAGATCTTTGTCTACGGTTTGCAGGTTATGTTAAGGGATGTCTGTAGTTGCTATGTTTCAAGTTTGAGCCATTGGTGTGAAGATTTGAGCAAGTTCTATTCACCAGAGTAAAAACTATTTTTTTGTGTATTTAATGGTGACATGGAGAATGTATTCTACTCTGCATTTAAGTTTTATAATCTGCAGTTCTAGACTTAAGTCTATGATGATGTGATGTGCCGTCAATTAAAACGGTTCATGATTTTTTGCTCTGCAAGCAAACTTTCCTTTATGACAGTGGTTGATAGTAATGTTTAAGTGCTCTGGTTTGAAGAATCTTATGGATAAAGTGTTTAGAGGTTGTGTGGATGTTCTTGGTGATTGAAACATGCTTGTGGATATCTCTAGATCATGTTCCTACCTTTTGATTGGTCCACAAAGTGTAATTTGGATTGTGCATGAAGCATGTTCCTAAAGGTCTTAGTGTTAACACTAGTTCTGGCCGACCTGGTTGTTTTCACTACTTACAGTTATACTTTGAAGTTTGTAAAGCATGTTGTTGCATGGAAAATTGCATTTGAGTCCCAGCTAAGGCTTGGCGTGGCCTGCATTCATTTCTCTTCTCCCCCAATCCATTTTAGGTCCAGACCTAATTTGAATATTGACTAAATATGTATGTATGTCGACCTTGGAGATTATTCCAATGGTTGATGATTGTAATGCCAACCTTGATGTTCATTCCAAGGTTGATGAATTGTATAAATACATGAAATGAAGTCGTGAATGATTGATGGGGATGTGAAGATGAAAAGATAAGTGTGAAGTGAAAAAGCAGAGCAAAGCAGAGGAAAGTTGTGCTTCAATAGAACTGAACCCTAGCATAGTGTAGATGCTACTATCTCAGTTTACCAACTCTGTCAATGAGCCACCCAATGGTAGTGAGCCACCCCATTGGCAGTGAGCCCCTTCTTTTGTAGTGAGCATTCTGGGTAGTGAGCCCCATTGGTAGTAAGCCTCTGGTAGTGAGCCTTGTTGTAAATTTTGATATATCATTTATATTGTGAGCTGACACTCATCGTGGTTTTTCCCTTATTGGATTTTCCATGTAAAAATCTAGTGTCTCATGTGTTGAATGTGTGAATATGTTTAAGTTCTAATTTCATGCTTTCATGGTTAAATTATAATAACAGTGATTAAGTGGTTGATGTGTTGATGGTTTTAAAGTTTTAGTTACAACTGATTCACCCCCCCTCTTAGTTGTCTTGTGCATTTCAACATTAGACTCCTAGATCCTCTTGAAGGAAACAAAGATAAAAGTCAAGGGATATGGTTCTCCTAGTATAATGCTCAGAAACTCAACAGAAGAATATATAGTAGACTTGATAGATTTTATGTAAATAAGGAGTTTTTTTCATTTTCAAAGCCAACAGAAGGATAATGTAATGAAGGTCATTCTGAGTACTTTATCTAACCATCATCCAATCTTTTCAAAAATTCATGTAGAGAAGCAAGACACTGATACAAGGACTAAAACAAATAAGTTATACAAGTTTAGTATCAGTTGATAGGCAATAGTGATTGCCGAGCAGGGATTTCTAGCCTTAGAGAAATTTTGAAATAGTTAGGGGGGAAAGAGAATGTTGTTCAGTATTCAGAGGAGTTAGTTGAGGCATGTAAAAGACTATTCCAAATTTGTGGGAAGAAGCTATCTCTAGATAGAAGAAGAGAGGAGAAAATGTTACAAGTTGAGTTCTTGGAAACCAAGTTACAAGCTAATCCAATTGATGAAGGGCTAATTTTGCAATTGGGTGAAACCAAAAGCAAATTAAGGAGGTATGAAACCTTTAAGGCTCAAGTGGCCAAGGTAAGAGCGAGACTTAATTGGCTCAAACATGGGGACTAAGGCTCAAAATATTTCTGACATTCTGAGATCCAAGTTTAGAAAGGAAAATATTGGGTCAATCAATGAAAATGGAATCACTTATAATAAGCTAGAGGATGCCAAGGAACTTTTTTTAAAAATTATGAGAATTTGTTCAAAGCTGATGATATGAAGACAAAATGTTTGGAGGCCCAGGAGCTTTGATATAACATCTCCCCTAAAAAGATAGATGACACAATGGCTAGAAAACTAAAGCAAGATATTTCCAAAGAAGAAATAAAATATGCCATATTATCAATGGATGATGGCAAATCCCTTGGGATTGATGGTCTATCAGTTGAGTTTTATAAAGCAAGTTTAGATTAAGTGGTAGATGAATTATGGGAGGTGTATCAAGAAGCTTATAAAAGGGGTTCCCTGGGGAAGGAGATCAATAGGAGTGTTATCAAATTACTCCCTAAAGAGGGGGACAGATCTAACCTGAGAAATTGGAGGCCTATATCACTTCTAAATGTTTCATATAAGATTGTAGCCAAAGTCTTAGCCAGAAGGCTCACAAACATTCTACCCTCCATCATCAATTGCACTCAAACTAGATTTATCAAGGGCAGATATATCTTAGAGAACCTATTGACTAGCTGGGAGGCACTGCATTGGGCTAGGGCCTTAGGTCAAAATGTTGGGATACTACTGTTAGATTTTGAAAAAGCATACAACAGGGTGGAATGGTCTTTTATACTAATGGTTCTAAGAGCATTTCGATTTCCTATAGAATTGAGAAAGATGCTCTTTAGTGATGCCTTATAGATCTCCCCATAGAGAAAGAGGCAATAGTTGAACATAGGTTGTAAACCTTAAGAGGATACCAAGCTCTCTTAATGCTTTTGGCTAAAGAAACAAGGTTGATATGATTGAAAACCCCCTTCTCTTTAGGCTTTCCCAAACCTAGGCGGGTGTACCTTGATAGCTTATGCAGATTTGTGTGACCTTAGTGATCTACTCATAGTGGCATGTAAGTGTGAGATAGATATAAGCTTTGATAACTACTCTTACTCATAATGTGTGAGATTTTGAATATGTGAATAAGGTTTTTGAAATGTTTCTTTATGGTGAATATGACCAGTGCCTAATTCTACTGGGTGAATGGGGTCAAGATTTGTATGATTGCAGATTTAGCTACTTGGTTTAACACCAACTGCTTGGCACTTTTTAAATGTGTATACCTTGTATAAATGTACAAGACTATTGTTTATTAGACTCTTCTTTAAAATCCCATTGATATCTCTTCAAGTTAATGTGATTGTCTGAAAGGGTTTTAATTCTAGTTTAAAGGAAACCAACTAAGTTGATCTATTTAAAGGAGTTTAACTCTAGGTAGAGACCAATTAACAGAAATCACTTAGAAGGACTTAAATCAACTTCTCACAGAAGCCAATCAAACATACCACACAAAGACAGCAAGTGTGCCTTGATAAATCAAAATGATTTAAATAACAGGAACAGGCCAATATGGAGATAGCCAAATAACTCATAGAATGAATATCCACAAAGCAGTTGAACACCAAAGATAAATCCACTGATTGAATCATCTTGCCCATTATATGATTAAAATTTCATAGGAATCTCTATATTTGGTTCTACAAATATAACTGAGAATAATAGTATTATATAATGATTGTTTTCTTTCAATTGATGCCTTAAAATGGCCTTGGTTTCCCTTATATATACTAGAAGCAAACAAGCTTAAGTCCAAAACAACATGACTTTTCTTAAAGTGCACCTCTTTAGGTAACAAACATTTGTCATGAGACATAATTAAGAAGTAAGCATAGAGATTAAACTGGGCATCGGCATTAGTCATGATCTAAGTCCATTAATTACCATAGAAAACCCGTGACCTCAGGCCTGGCAAGGTTTTCCTCTCCAATGATGCAGCATTTGACAAACATGAATTCATGCTATCCTAAAATGTAATATATATTGTGCTTTAATATATAAAATTCTTGAATTAGCATTGGCAAAAATTTCACTTCAAGTTTATCATAAGCGTCAAAGGACTCTCTAGATTTTCTAGCTTCTTTAGCTTCTTTCTTAACCATTGTCCTCCATTTTTTAATCAATCGAGGATGTAGACATGGATGGTACAATGCATCCGACCCTTTATGTTTCTCTGGAAATGAACAAATTAATCTTAGTAATATGATCAACATACTCTTGAGTTGCATAGGTGTCTGTGGAGATTATATCGTTCATGACAGATTCCAAGGTGAAGATTCTGTCTAAATGTATATGTGTTGTTTCTATCACCCTGTCTTCATCATTGATCTTCTCAAGAGCTATTGGTAACAATTGGGAAAGTTCTTCCCTCTAGGCATCTTGTTCTCTTAGATTGACCTCATCATCAAAAAAGCTGGGAAAAGATAGATCCAACAGTTGATCAAAGTCACTGAGGTCTTATGTGAGTTCAGTGTTGAATTTCTCATGTATATCGATCAATTCATCATATTCTTTGAGGACCTATACATTAACATCCTCCTTGGACATTAATTCTTCTTTCTTTTCTAGCATTTTGAGGTGCAATCTCTTATGTTCTTGATATGCAACATATGACCCTTTGTGTATTACCCACACCTTATTAGCATTTGCAATCATTTTTTCAAATCTATTATGGATCAATTCTAAGACCATTTTGTATTTGACATCATTTATCTCTATCTCCAATTGATCATTTTTCTTTTGGAATTGCTTTGCCTTAATTCTCCAATAAATAGTATCAGCTCTGGCCTCTACCAATCTTTTGTCAGATTCCAAGTAAGGTGAATAACTGCCTGATAATGATGGCAACCTATCCTTATAATTGGCAACTTCTTACCTCAGTTTTTCATTTTCTGCTATATATGCTTTATTCTTCCTCACCAATTGCTCAATTTGAGCCTTTGTGAATTTGGCAACATTTACATTTAGATTAGCAGTATCCATTGGGTCAATGTCCTCAACTCTTTACACAAAAAGATGGCTAAAAGCCTTATTTGGGTCATCAATTATTAGATGCCTTTTATTTGGTGGGTACAAGGCCCACATTAATAGGGTGGCATTATCTAGATTAAAGCCTGACCCAGAAATAACTTTGTCTATTCCCTCAACACTCAACTATACCTTTTTATCCTGATTTCTTCTAAAACTATCAAAACAATGGCTGAAGTCATATCCCATCTAGATACAAACAAGACTCCTACCTCTTCAAGCAATGCTTTCCCCTTTTGTGGAGTCATAGTCTCCATCTCTTTATCAATTTCTGATTGGAGCTCCTTCAATGATTCATCCTATACTTTAGGAGTGATGTTCTTCATTTTTTCCTTGGCCTATTTGCATTTGTACTCATACAAGAAGGCTTTGAATTTTGGGGTTTTAACAAAATCATCATCTGAGACAAATTGTTTGCTTGCCATGTGTCTGATATCGTCTGAAAGCTCATCAGGGGCTTCCATCATGACCATTTCTCTCTCCACAGGAGGCTCAATATACTCTTCAATTACATGCTCAAAGCCCTACACACCTTCATCCCCACTTTCAAACTCTTCATCCTCTGCAACAGTTGTATCAGTAGAGAAGTTGATGTCTGGTGTGGGCTGAGGGGAAAGATGGCCCAAGGGTACTTCATACTCATCTTGCATTTCCCTGATATTCTTACCTCTTTTTTCAAAAACCCCAGGGGGAACATCCACAGTCAATTATGTTGCATGTGATACTAATGTGTCCAACCTTTCAACAGGATCATTAACTTCCAAAAAAGCTCCTTTATAAGTGGGATTTTTAGCTATCCTCCAAGCCTCAGGAAGAATTATTTTATGATACAAATTTCTTCTTTCAATTGCATAGTTCTCATCAACATTTCTGATCAGATCATCATCAACAAATAGCACATGGTGATATTTTTTCAAATTTTGCATTAAATTTGACACTATTTATGAAGTGTTCAAGGTCAAAGTTTTCTCTTGCATTTCTTGATGGCATTCTGTAATGTTCTAATTTCTTATCAATTAACTGATATCCTTTCTCTGCAACAACTATAAATCTCCAAAACACAAAGTACTAGGCATCAAGGACTGCTTATTGTGACTTTTAAGATGCATAAAGTTAGAGTAAGCTAATTGCCTCACTATCTCTAAGTAGGAAATTCTATCTGGACAGGTTTTTGGCAACAAAATTGTGGCCCTTCATACCCAAATACTCTAATCTTGGTATAGTCATTGTAGGCATACCAATCACCCTAGTTGTGATTGAATTTTCCATTTTCATTTTTGTCCTTTGGCCTCAAAAATTTTTGTACTTCCATTGACAAGTCGTAATCACATGAATGGCCAAGTAATTTATACACAGGTTTTACAAAAATTCTTCAAAGTATAGATAATGGGATCTCTCACATCTGCTATCCTAGATAGCTTTCCACATCTGCATAGTTTTGATATGTCCAACCCGATCCAAATCTCTTATTCTCAAGCAGTCATCCCATATACACATATTATGTCCCTCATACAAGATAAGAGGCATCAGCAAAGAGTAATGCCTAAATTTATTCCCTCCATTTTTTATAGCAACCAAACCATTGTGAGGATCATTAGCAAGGTATTCAATACAGTCTAGATATCATGCATCTTGGCTTTGCACATCTGTTGTTAGAACCATTAGTGCAACTTCCATAAATAGAGGAGCATCCAGTCCAAGTAATTGACAGATAGAATAATAGGTGTATCTAAAGTATTCCGCAAATAAATCTACAGTCTCAACTCCTGAGAATACTATGAGCCTATTTCCTTCATCTTGGGGTCTATGTAAAGGTAGCCTCCATCTCTTATAACTATTGCTCAGATTATAGTATTCATTCAACAAGTCTCTGATTCTGAATTTCATGTCAAAGCTAGCATCCAACTAAAACACCATAGATATGTAGTTTTTGGTGATGGGGACAAAACTAGACCCATCATTCAACTCAATCATCCAGGTCTATGGATTGTATTTCTTGGCTAGGGCTTTTAACAATTCTGTATTGATAAACACATTCGACACTATTAGTTTTCCCAGGTTCAGTCTCCATGGGTTGGAGACAGGTTTATGCCTATGCATTTTCCTATAGTGATAAACAAACAAATCAAACCCCCTCATTGGGGTCCATGCGTCCCCTATTTGTTTGTATATATCTTCCAATTTTTTGGCTTGGGGTTCAAATGGGCATTTCTCCTAAATCTTTGTCCTAATCCTGGGCATTGATCTATCAAATCCTAGTTTAAGTGTCTTTCTTCCAATTTCTACCTCTTACTCTTAGGGTTTTCAGTTGTATCTTCCATGATATAAACTTATGTAAAAGAACCCTATTTCTATGAATACAATTTGAACTAGTAAACTACAAATTTTAAGCTCAGAATACTTACTTGGATATCTTCTCTGGTTCTTAAATTATGATTTTTTGCTACGCCCTTCCCTTGCTCCTTGCAGTTGTTTAATTGTTCAATCTTCTTAAGGTTTATCTGAATATACTCAGTTCTGGTGTATTAATGGTATCTCATGGCAACTCTCATATCATCGAAGGGACATTTAATTTTCAAATAAGGGTCATTTGATCACCACCAAACATGTCTTGTCACTATTCCATTGAGATGATCAACTTTTTGATTTCATCGATATGTCTCTTTGCACTTGATATTCTTTTATTCTTTTTATTTCCCTCAGGATTTTAGAATGACCCTAGATGGTGTCATGTCGATAAAACAACTTCCTCCCAAAATACCATTTATGAAAAGTCTCTTCGATATTTACTTGTCTCTTCGATGTCCCTTTGCTTATTATGTCATTTGCCTTTTCGAAGGGACTAGAAACCACCTCACTTTGATATTCTGAAGTCACTTCAAAATAACTTCAATGTTTTCTTTTATTCATAAATGTTGCCGGCTTATTGGCAGGACTGGAAATCGTATTACTTCAATATTCTAAAGTCTTTTCAAAATGCTTTTATTTACCCTTTGTAGGTGCTATCGCTTTATCGGTGGGAAAAATTTAGGTGTCACGTTGATATACATCAGTCCCTTTCATATGCTTTTGATGTCTTCAAAATATCAAAGAGACCCTTAAATGACTTACTCTGACAATCCTTAGTCTCTTCGATCTATCAGTCCCTTCGATTTTTCGATATCATCCCGATATGCCACCGCGTTTTGTGTTTCTGCCCTTTTGGTCTTTTGGATTATCGAAGAGACTCTAAAGTGAGTCTACCTGATATGGTGGTTTCTCACCAATATTCTTCATATTTATTTATCAAAAAGACCCTAGGGTAGGACTTAGCGATATAGAAGTGCTTTTCTAATATAGTTTTTTTCTTTTAGGGTGAAGGTGACAAGACATGAACTTATTAGGGTTAAGACTCTGAGTCAAATGGATGTATTATTTTGAGCAGGGAAAATTGAAAATGGTGTTTTGGGGATAATATGATGACGGGAGATGATTTTTTTTATAAAAATTCTGGGGTTAAAATTTTTTTCCAACAGAATCCTAGGAAGGGTATGTGGTATTAGGTTGCCTAATAACAATATGCTTCTCAACATGTAATTCACAGATGACACTGCCCTATATCCTATTCTTAAAAATTAGAAATTGAGGAGCATGGAATTGAGACTGAATAAGTTTTGCAATGCTTCTGGAGCAAAGATCTTAAATAAATCCATCATGTTAGGCTGGACTAACTCTCCTCCTGACTGGCTTGTGGAGGGTAGATGGCAATGGGGTGGCCCCCATAGGTAGGTTAGGTTCTTGGGGGTCCCATTTGTTGTTGACCCCTCACTTAAGCAAATGCAGAGTTGGTTATTCTCCAAAATTGAGTTGAAACTAAATAATTGGAATAGACTAGTTTTGTCCTTGGTCGGGAGACTACAAGTGTGTCAAAAGATCCTCTCTGCATTTTTATTTATTATGCATCCATGTAGTTGTTTTCAAGTATCCATATAGAATGTATACAAAAGGTTATTAGGAACTTTCTACAGTTAGATGGGAAAGGAAGAAGGAAAAAGGCATTATGTGAAGTCGAGTTGGTGTTGTTTGAGCAAGGACAATGGTGGTCTTGGTCTTAAGGATCTAAGGATTTAGGGTGTGGTACTTGTTACAAAGTGGATTATTAGATCCTTGGATGGATGTGAACCATGGAAAGTTTAAATAAGAAAACATCTTAGTTTTTTTCACCCTAGAAAAGCTCAAATGTGGAACAATCTATATCCTCATGATTACCTTTTTGGGAGCTTCAAGATCAAACCCTTTGGGTCTGTTGTGTTTGTGTCAATATGGAGGGCTTGGGAGACAGTAAAAATTATGATTTCTAATTCTAGAGCCTTGAATTTAGTGAAGATGTGGGGGGGCATAGGTCCCTATGGTGGAACTTGTTTCATATGGGCAGTTCTCTTGCCTTGATCCAAGGTTGTTCAAGCCTTGAATGGCATAGACTTGGCCTATCTACCTTTGGAGACTTATTTATAGATGATGGCATAAAAACATGTGAAGTATTAAGAGCAAAATTTGGTCTGGAAGATACTTAGAGGAGGACATACTCATTATTATCTGTTGATTTATCAAGCAGCCCTATTCAGCTCAAACTATTGAGTGAGGAGGGTTGGTTGGGAAAGTTGGCATGGAAATATGGAATAATGTTGTTAAACTATGAATCTAGGAAAATATACAAACTCCTTACTAACTCCCTAGAGGTCTATGCGCATAGTGTTAAGGCTTGGGATCTAAATGTTAGTCTTAAATGTTTAGCCTCTTCTTTTAAAATGTTTTGGTCAAAGTTGTGGGAACCCAAAAAAGGATGCTTTAGATGGTTCTTGATGTTGAAAAAGTTACCAATTGGCATAAACTATTATGTTTGTCCTATTTGTAATGTGTTTGAATCTTGTGAGCACATTTTCTTTGAATGTCCTTTTGTTGTTAAAGTCTGGTATATGTTTATGGGCAATTTAAAGGGCTGGTCTTCCATGAGCAAAAAGTATTGGCTAGAAATATTGTGTGGCTCTGTTTCTGGTTTATTATCTAAATCTAATATCTTTTTTGTCTTTGTCTAACAAATGAGATTCCATGGGTTTTGTGGATGCACAGGGATGATAGGTCAACTGATGGGGCATTTGAACAGAGCAGAGATCAAAAGTGGTTAAGGCCTTCCATTTTGGATGGCCAACTTTAGGTAGAGTCAGACAATCCTCTTAATGCAGACAATGCTCAAAATGAAGAATAGAAAGAGTACAAGCAACAGGGTAGCAGGAGACAATGAGAATTGATATATCAGATATTTTTTCATTTATGTTAATTAGTTAGACTGTAATCTTTAGAATGTATGTATTAAGAAAACACTGCTTACTCCTGGTAGTTTTTTGAGAAATATGTAATATGTGGCTCCCTTGGGCACATACTTTGTACTGAGACCTTTTTTTAGGATAAATAGAATGAACTATATTTAATCCAAAAAAAGAAGGTTGAGATGAACAAAGTTCAATCCCACATAATCACAAGGGTTTCATAAGAGGAAATAAAATAATCTGCATATCACAAATGAGCCCTCTCAACTCCAGCATTCAACACAGCATATATTTTGGATAAATCTATTGGCAAATCAATCTGCAAAAACTGTAACTCTGAATTAATCAGGGAGATCTCTTACCACCATAGCTAGTCTTCTCCAATAGGGTTTTCATCCTCAAGAAGGCTGAGATGAACAAAGTTCAATCCCACAGAACCACAAGGGTTTCGTAAGAGGAAATAAAATAATATGCATATCAAAAATGAGCCCCCTCAACCTCCTTTTATAAATTTCTTGAAGAACTTTCCTACAACCTTATTTTTTAATTCACTTTAATAAATTAACCCTTTTTACTCCAAAAGACCCTTTTAAAGAAATAATAATAATAATTGATGTGCAAGGTCCCCTTTTTAAGCATCCATGATTTAAAACTTTTGATTACCTTTCTAACGAGCTATTACACTAAGTAGCTTTTGAATTATTTCATAAAATTAAGCAACCTTAGTGAAATAATTAAATAAATACTCATTAATTCACTCGAGTTGTGGAAACCACTGAAACAATACTAGAACCAAAATCTGACTATACTAGAATGATACTGATGATGAATAATGATGATCGGAGCCGATTGAGTGACTTACTACAAATAGACGCTCTCTCCAAGAAGTTTGGAAAACACATCAAAAGATGAAATTCACTTTTGAAAGTGTTATAAGGGTCCTCAAGACCAACTGATCTCACTGCCAAAAACAAACATCTCTACAAAACATCATGCATGATCCAAGAACCTTGGAGATCCCCTCATTAAACACCAAGTTGCTTCAATCAAAACTAGAACTAGACAAAAACTTGCAAATCATAATTACTAAAAAATGGGGACATTACATTAATTATCCTTTGATTAAGATATTCGTTTTAATAATTTAAAAAGGTTAAATAAATTAATTAAATAATAAGATTATTTCAATTTGAAAGTTAATATATAATTAAAATAGAAAACAATTTATTTTTTTAAAATAATTAATGCATTCAAAATATAACAAACAATTTTAGAAATAAAATAAAAACAAGCACATTAATTTAATTATTAATTAAATTAATAAAACAAGGAAATTAATTTAATTATTAATTAAATTAATAAAACAAGCTTTATTTTCCAATTTATAATTCAGTATTTCCAATTCTTTTTGTTTTTCATGTTTTTTCCTAAATTCCTATTTTTCTCCTTAAATTAATTTTTTTACCAATCTATATCACAATTTTTTCTATTTCAAACAAAATTGATTTAATGAATTTTCCCATTATGCAGGTTGGATCATGGAAGCAGAAGAAATTTTCTAGAATAACTTTGCAAATACAAAATAAAAACTGAATATCTAATCTATGGATGCATTTGTCTATAAGTATATGTATTTATTGTCTTTCACTATGTATGTGCAGGTAACCAGTATGTAGCAGATCAAAGATCTCAAAAGATAGTGAAAATTAATATGTAAAATTAGAAGGTAGTGAAAACTTAAGAAACTTCTTTTAAATGTGGTGTGTGTAGGGTTGGAGACCCCACAAGCCCCATGGGTCGTGGGCCTCCCAACCCATGGGGAGCCATGGGGCTTCCCACGGTCGCCCAAATGGCCTACTATGGCTTGCTAAGGAAGCGCCCAACATGGCCGTAGCCTGAACAATGTTTGTTTTATAATTTAAACTTTATAATATATAATTTAAACTTTAAAGTAAAATAAAACAAGATTTATTGGGGTGATGACGAAAAAGATGGCAAGCAGGTGTGAGGATCTCCAAAAGCCCATCCTCTGGATCGATATTATAGAAGAGAGTGCAAAAGAAGGTGAAGTTCTTGTAGAGATAACCATGATATGTTGCTTCATCGGGTCGAAGCTCAACATAAATCAAGTAAAGGAGTGGGTTAGAGAAATCTGGCAAATTCACTACATTATTAAATTTCTTCCCAAAGGTTTTTTCCTGGCCGCCTTCCTCTCGAGCTCATATTGTGACATGATATTACAAGGAGGGAATTGGACTAGGGCTGGAGCACCACTTTACATGTGAAAATGGATGCCAAACTTTGATTTGACAAAATGTGATCCATATGATGAACCTAAATGGGTTGTGTTGACGCCTGAATTGACTGGTAGTTTTTTGAAAAATTTTCATTCAGGCACTCTCCCTAAGTATCCAAAAAATGCTCTAAGTAACGGACCTCCTCAGTATTTTTCAGCTGCATCATCATATTTTCTTGAGGAGGAGGTCATCATCATCATGTTTGTTTCCATGAAGGTCAGCATCATCATGTTCTCCTTCGACCGGTTTCTCATCGTCATCATCATATTTCGCTGTCGGGTGATGTTCGGGTTTTATCCTGATGATGCTGACGAGCTACAGTGCGCCCTCATCTGCTTGCGAGGGTGATGTTTCAAAGTCTCCGGTGATCTTCCATTTATCACCTTGCACGAGCATGATGATGATGTTGCTTATTCTTTGAATTGCTCGACCTAACTTGTTTTTTCCTAAGGGTCGTGTTCATCATCATCATATTTCCAGTTGTCATCCTGCTGCTTGCGGTGGTCATCATATTTTCTGCCTTCATGATATTTCGCCGGGGTGATATTTTTATCATCGGGTGATCTTGGTTATGATCATCCTGATGATGTTGTTGAAGAGTTCTAAGTGCGACCCGATATTCACTAGGGTCATCATATTTTGAACGTCAGGATGATCTTAGTCAATATCATCCTGATGATGTTGTATCACTTATTCTTTGTTTCTCATCCTGATGATGCTGACGTCATCTGTATATCAGGGTGATATTTTTCTCTCTGCCTATCTGCATCATGATATTCCGAAGGAGGGGGTGATATTTTCATATCACCCGGATATATGTTTGTTCGAACATCATGATGATGTTGATATCAAGGAGATATCCGCCTGCTGGTTTCGCGTGTTATCTATTGAGGGTGATCTTTTCAAGCAGCATCATCATATTCTTCTATCGCCCCGATCTTATAGTGGAGCTACAGTGCAACCTGATATTTGAACGTCAGGAGGATATTTCTGAATATCCGGTTGTCTTCCGAATATCATGATGATGTTAATATGATGATGACGTCATCAAGGTCCGCGGGGGTCATATTTCTAACAACTGATCATCTTGAAGAGACCTCCTGATATTTGCAAACATGATGATGACGTCATCCGGATGTGAGGAGGTGCGCAGTAGGCGGATATGATGATGACGTTAGCAGGATATGATGATGACGTCATCAGGATGTTCATCGGCCAGACTTTTGTTATAAGCTCAGCAGGAGGATGTTCCTCCGAAGGATCAGGTTGTGCCGATTATCATGAAGGTTATATTTCAAATATCATGATGACGTCAGGGTGATATTTCGAACAACAGGATCTCATGCTGCTGGAAGATGATGATGATGAAGTCTATACTAGTGTCGTCAGGAGCAAAAGCGCCGACATGATATATGCTCATGACCTAGTATATAAAGTGCAAAGGAGGTTGCTGCGGGGTGCATGTGGGATAATGTCATCCTGCATATTCGAAACATCATGATGATGTATCTCGGCGGGAAGCGGTTGCGACTGTCTGTTTGATGCTCTTCCCGAGGCCGCGGGTTGGTGCGCCATCAATGGTGATTGTTGCAGAGGTATGGGTGATGGCGTGGACGAATGTTGTACCTAATTGAAGATCTGAATCCCTAGGCGGCGGCGCAAGGCTCAAAAAATCTTCCTGTCTCCTCCCCTACCTGCTGCATTCAAGTTTGAGCGCCATTTCTATGGTACTGTATATCTGGCGGGAATTTTGGTCAACCTGGTAGTTGATGCTGAAGACACCCTCCTGCTATATAATGCAGATGGTGTTATTCTTTTGAGGTTGTTGAAAGTTGTAGATGTTTGGCTCTGTAATCCAAAACCAGCTGATCTGGTTGCTCTGTACAGTTTTTCTTGTGAGTTTATGTATCTCCTGTTGTAGGACTTGGCATGAATCCACTGGTTTCATGGTTGATCTTATATGAGTAATGCTACCTTAGCATGTGTTGTGTTAATTCTGTCTCCAGTATTGCATGTATCCTTCTTCTGGATCAGGATGTTTGCTTATGTTTAGATTCTAGAGCATAGAATTCCTATGTTGAATGTCTGATCTTTTGACCTCTGCTCAAGGGGCAGATTAAACTGTTTTCAGGTTGAACATTGGGAAGGGTATACTGCAGTAGGGATGCCATAAGTAGAGATAGCTCAACACTCTATATTGGGAGATATCTGTAAGGCAGATATCATGTGTATCCCCTTGAAATCCAGTTTTAGCTATTCATGCTGATCATTCACAGGTGTATGTCTACCGACTCCAAGCCCTGGATAGGCACCAATCATGCTGTGTTCTTGTGTTATACACCATTTCCAGCTTTGCATCCAAATTCATATCAAAACACTTCATACCTCCACCTGTTAGTTGTAGGAGTAGGATTAGGAACCCCCTGCATACTCTCATACCCAACCAGACATCATGTCCAAGAATGTTGCCAGCCTTGTGATCTATCATGCAGATCTTGGTCCATACATGAGAGTATTCTGCCTGTTGTTGTCAAGTTAGATCTTTCTATCTTTGAGCTAGTCAAGGTTACATCTTGAGTTATAGGGATACCCCCCTTGGTGCGGCAGAACCAGAAGTGAAGGGGAGGAGCTCACGCAACCTCCTGTATTCAGTTGGCCTGAATCTGCCTGTGCATTAGAAGTGGCAAACCCTAATGCTGATTCAGAAGAAATGTCAACAGGTTGGACTATACAATCTTCCACTAGAGTTCTGGACAGAGGATTGACTTCTAAAAATTGGATGCTCCTTAGGAATGGTAACAATCATCAATGCAGACCTTTTCAACAATGATTCTTATTTGTTTTCCAAAATAAAAGTATCGACTATCTACAAAATTTTGAATGAAATCATTCTACACACAAAGGACTACCAAAAGGATGTAGAAATTGGAGATTGAAGAAAGGCAATTATTTTGCCTAAATTGTTGAAGTCGTAGCCACTCTCAAGATTAATGCCCCAAAAAAGGGAAGAGCCTTGAAAATCCAAAATTGGCAACAAAGGGTAAGGTCACTTCGCGCCCCCATACTTCTTCAGATAATGACAACCACAACATCCATGTGAACAAGAGTCTAATCCAAATCGAGAAGAAAATACAGAGTGTAGCCCCTGTGCAAAGGGCTCAGTAGGTGATAAGGGTGGTGTAGTCCCCCCCAGACAAATGATGAAGTGATAGTGTCTATCATTTCAAACTCAAATTCTTAGGATCACAACACCCAAAACAAACCTGAAAGGTAAGATTTATCAAAAGGAAGGACACCAAAGGAATCGATGGCGAAAGAAAGCAAGTTCAGATAAATACCTACATTGGAGACTTTGCCAAGGTTGGGAATCTACATCATGAATATTAAACTAACATATTTTTATGGGGCACCTCCAGAGGGGTGTTGAAATCATCTCTGAAACAAAAGCATTAAGGGGCTTTTAGACCCATTTTTGGGTGCCTTGGCATGCCAAAGGCTTCAGCTGGCCTCATGGGTGGATCTTTGAGCCCTTGCTAAGCATAAGCAGTGAATATCCAATGACAAGAATCAAAACAATAACCTGGAAGGAAAGATAGGACATCACTTAAATTAAGAAGGTGCAGACTGTAAGCTTATTTCCATATAGAAGATCAGATTTCAGTGGAAAAAGCAAATTCTTAAAGATGTGGGAGACAGCAATACACATGCATTGGTCACAAATTGAATTTCTTTGGGAAACTTCACAATCTCACCTACAAAGAGTGAGCGAATAGAGAGGTAGTATTAACAAAAGAAATGACAAATAGGATGTCTATCAATTGCATATGCACTTGTTAGGCTATAGATTCAGAGGATGATGAGGAAGGAAGCAAGGAGGAGGAGGAGGAAGAGGAGGAGGAAGGTGAGGAAGATAATGAGGAACAAGAGGACATCGTTGTAGAAGACTTGAAAGCACATATCAAAAGACTCTTCAACGTGGGATCTAAGGAGGTGACATACACAATTTTAAAAGTGATAGGGGCTCATATCTTTAATGGAGGATATATCCACAATGGCTTCCTATATGAGGAGTTCCTAATGAACTCTATTCTGATCTTAGGTAGGAAAAGCAACAGGAAACTAATGGCTGCAAGCTTCATCAAAGCCAACATGGTGAATGCAATGAATGATGCTATATCCAACTTTAGCAAATAGCTAAAATATGGTATGATGGAAGGGGTCTTCAATGCTACAGCGATAAACAAAAACCAAGTGTGGATCAAGCTTTGGTGGTATATAGGCAAGGTATACAGAGGAACAACATGGAAACTTTTGCCTATTTTGTCAGCTAGTATGGAGATCTTCTATCCCCATTTCAAGTGGAAAGAGCCAGTGAATTGGCAGAAGGGCTTAGGTTCCTCTAGCACTATGTCCAATAGTTTAGGATATCTCTATGTTTCTCTTGGTTGTCTTTAATCAATTTTGAGCTATGTACTTCATTTCTTATTCTAATATATCTATTGTCATACTGGCAACACTTATTCACCACAAAAATAATAATAATAATTCAAACTTTATATATATATAAAGTATTTCTTGCCTGAAAGAATACAAATAGAAATTATTACCGTGCTTAAACTTTCTTATAATTATAAAAATACAATCATGAATATATTTATTTTGATAAGTAAGATTGTTGCCAATATGACAATAAATTTTTTGGTGTGAATAGGGTTTTTCCTGTTGCAAGTATGGGTCTAACTGGTGTTCTCATTGATGTCAACATACTCATGTTGCATTAATGAGAAGGATTGGATGAGCTGTGTGCTGAGGGTATTGAGAAAATTAGTCTCAATCAGGAATAGTGAAGAACAGTGATGATGACAAGGTCAAAGTCCAAGATAGGTTGAGGATCAGAGGATGCGGTTTAAAGGGTTTGTAGATATAAGTCTTGAGATGTTCGAGTCAAGTTTTCAGAGGTTCACATGAAGATCAGAAGAAGTTATGGTCACTCAAGTAGAACCGGTTCCGGCAAGTGTTCAGAGGTGACAGAGTGACACAAATAGATCCAATGAGATATGAAAATGCATTATCCCATTTTACGGATTTGAGGAAGTGTTGAGAACATCCTTGTGAAGTGTCAAGCTAATTGGTTCATGGTTTGAAGGTCCGGAAGAACCCATTCTTTTGTGACAGTGATGACAGATTGTGTTCTTGAGGTTTTGGATGAAGGAGAGAAGGATTCCAGTAAGCAGATGAAGTGCGGATGTTCTTGGTGATTCAGGAAAGCTTGTGGTGATCTGTGGAGTGTTTCCAATTTATGTTGGTGGTCCGCATTGAAGTTAAAGTTCATATTTGAAGAATAACCTCTAGATGTTAGTGTTCTTCCTGAGACTGGTCGACCAGATGTATTACACGTCTTGCAGATGTTCTTGTAGGTGTTTTTTGACTTAGATGATTGTTCCTAAGTCAATGTCATGTATAAATAAGGGATTGTGAAGTCATTTCAAAGTGTGCCTGGTGGTGATAAGAATGTGGTAGTGAAGAGCAGAGAGAAAGGCAGAGCAGGAGTTTTGAGCTTAATGGAACGGACTCAAGCATGGTGAAGATGCTATTTTCCAGTTCGTGTATGTGATACTTATTTCCTTGTAGACAGTGTGTCTCTTGTAGGCAGTGAGCCTCTTGTGAGCAGTGCGCTCGAGTAGTGAGCCCTAATTGGCATGTGCCATTTTGTTCTTTCTATTCTTCTAACAGAGAATACATTCTTGGGTTAATCATCCCGTGGTTTTTTCCTTAACTGGGTTTTCCATGTCAAAATCTTGGTGTCTTATGTGTTGATGAGTCTCTACTTTTGATTTGAATGCATTATGTTTCATGTTTAATATACTGCTAATCACCAAGAAGATTTAAGTGTGTAAATTGGAGAAAGTTTTGCACAACTGATTCACCCCCCCTCTCAGTTGTGTGCCCTAAGTCTAACGATTGGTATTAGAGCTAAGTTCCTCTAAAAGAAGCTTAACCGCTTGAGGAGATCCAGGATGTCGTCTTACAAGAAGGATAGTCCAAAGTTTGACAGAACCAACTTTGCTCTTTGGAAAGGTCACATGAAATGTCACTTGCAGTGTATGGGAATAGCGTACTGGTCCATGGTTACAAAAGCATATGTACCTCCATAGGGTGGTCCGACAACCCTAAATGAAATCACAGATGTTGAAACAATCTACGGACTAAAGAGGTTCTTTTAAGCACATTATCTGACTCAGACCTCTCAAATGTTATTGACCTACCAATTACCTTTGAGATTTGGAATAAACTGGAACTTTTGCATTAAGGAGACCAGTATGTTAAATGTGCAAGGTTACAGAGTCTAAAAGGGAAATTTGAAAAACTGAAGATGAGAGATGATGAAAATATAACCACTTTTATGCCAAGAGTGAATGAGCTGGTTTGTGAAATCAGAAATGCTGGTGGAGTCTTGGATGAAAATGAGATTGTTGGTAAAATTCTCAGATCCCTTCCTTCTTACAAAATCAAGGCTGCTGCCATTGAAGAATTCAGAGCCCATACAAATGTCACAAGAGATCAATTGGCTGGGAAATTGGCTGCATTTGAAATGACAGATTTTGGAGATGACCCCCCCAAGACTGAATCTGCATTCAAAGCCAGTGCCTCTGTTAAAGGTAAACAAAGGTTTGATCCGAGAGAGAATTCTTCAAGGAAATTGTCATGGTATGAAAAAACAAGAAAAGATTTGGAAGAAGAAGAAGTAGAAACTGCTCAACTTGAAGCCCTTATTGCAAAGAGGCTACCAAGAGGATCTGGTAAGTATGAAGGAAAATTACCTTTTAAGTGTTTTAACTGCAATAAGATTGGTCATTTTGCCTCAAGGTGTTTGGAAAGATTTTCAAGGCAAAATCCTAACAAGCCAAGGTTCCAAAAGAATTGTTACTATGTACATGAAGATGATAATGAAGGAGTAACAGATGATGAATCAGAGATAGGAAACAAATCCAGAAATGAATGGGTGTTCATTGCCATCAAGGAAGAAGATCCAATGTCCTCTGCATCTGTCAATCTTAAGACTGTGGAAAGAGCTCTGGCTGCCCAAATTGAAGAGAAGGATGATTGGGTCATTGACAGTGGATGCTCTCACCATATGACAGGTGACAAAAATAAGTTTGTAGATTTGGAAAGGTATGAAGGAGGAGTGGTAAAGTTTGGTGACAATTTTGCTGGTAGAATCAGAGGAAGAGGAACTATTTCTTTTGATGGAAGAAACAAAACTGGTAATGTACTGTATGTTGAAGGTTTGAAGCACAATCTTCTCAGTGTTGGACAGTTGGTGGACAAAGGCTATGATCTCTGATTCAAGGATGGAAAATGCAAAATCTTTGAAAGTTTTGGAGCAGAGATTACATCTGTTACTCAAACTAAAGGTAATATCTTCCATTTGGTTGGTACTAGAAAAAGCTGCTTATTTGTTCAAATTGATCAGAGTTGGTTATGGCATATAAGGATGTGTCATGTGAATTTTGATAATATCATCAAGATAAGCAATACTCAAGCTGTAAGAGATCTTCCAAAATTGGTGAAACCTACTAACAAATTGTGCAAGGAATGTCAGTTGGGTAAGCTAAGCAGAGTCTCATTCAAAAGCAAGGAACTGTCCTCTACCAGATTATTGGACTTAGTTCACACTGATCTTTGTGGTCTGGCAAGAACCAGGAGTATTCAAGGTGATAGATACTTCATGCTGCTAACTGATGACTATTCCCGGATGATGTGGGTAACCTTTCTAAAGGAGAAATCATAAGCTCTTGTGAAATTCAAAATATTCAAGGCTATGGTAGAGAATGAAACAAGATTAAAGTTGAAATGTCTGAGGTCTAATAGAGGTGGAGAATTCACATCTGGTGAGTTCATAGAGTTCTATGAGAAACATGGAATTAAGAGACAATTGTCTACTCCTAGGACTCCACAGCAGAATGGAGTAGTGGAGAGAAAGAACCAGACCATCCAGGAAGCATCTAGGACCATGATGATGGAAGCAAATGTTCCTCAGATCTATTGGAGAGAAGCTGTCAGCACTACAGTCTATACTCTCAATCAAGTTCAAATTAGAAGCGATACCGGTAAGACCCCTTCTAAACTTTGGTTTGGCATTACTCCTACTGTAAGATATTTCAGAGTCTTTGATAGCAAATGTTACATCAAAAGAGATGAAGATCTAGGCAAGTTTGATGCTAGAAGTGATGAAGGAATATTCTTGGGTTACTCTACTCAAAGCAAAGCATACCGGTGTTATAACAAGAGACTAAGAAAGATGATAGAAAGTACAAATGTGAAGGTTGATGAGGGAATAGAGAAACCCTCAAGGTTCTATGAATATGATGAAGATGACAGAATGGTGTTCTAGTTCAAGGAGTTCAATCCTCTTCTGAAAATCAGATTCAAACTGATCCGGTAAATCAGGAAGAAGAGATAAGTCTGAATGAGCCTGATCAAGAAGCACAAGTGTAAGAAGCTCCCAAAGTTCCAAGGTATATAAGACTAAACCACTCTAAAGATTAGATCATAGGTGACAAAAGCAAAGGTGTGCAAACTAGAAGGAAAATTGCTCAAAATTCAGATGAATATTGTCTTATTTTAAAGATTGAACCTAAGACAATAAATGAAGCCTGCAATGATGAAAACTGGACCAAAGCAAGGGAGGAAGAATTGATGTAAATTGAGAAAAATCACACTTGGGATCTTGTTCCCAGACCTAGAAACAAGAATGTGATCAGAACCAAATATGTCTTCCAGAACAAACTAAATGAAGTTGGTGAAGTAATCAGAAATAAATCCAGATTGGTCTGCAAGGGCTACTCTCAAATAGAAGGAATTGATTTTGAAGAAACTTTTGCTCCGGTGGCAAGAATTGAAGCAGTCAGATTATTCCTTGCCTTTGCTGCCTTCAAGGATTTTAAGGTGTATCAAATGGATGTAAAGTCTGCCTTCTTGAATGGTGACTTAGAAGAAGAAGTGTACATTGAACAACCGGATGGATTTCAATTATTTGAGCATGGTGATATGGTTTTCAAGTTGAAGTAGGCACTGTATGGATTAAAGCAAGCCCCAAGAGCATGGTATGAAAGATTGGACAAGCATCTTTTGAAGATTGGTTTCAACAAAGGTACTACTGACAGTAACTTATATTTCAAAATTGATCATGAAAACATCTTGATTGTTTAAGTATTTGTTGATGATATCATCTTTGGAGGAAGAGATAGTATGTGTAAAACTTTTGCAAATCAAATGAAAAGTGAGTTTGAGATGTCTAAGCTTGGTGAAATGAATTTCTTCTTGGGTCTACAAATTACTCAAACAAAGAAAGGAATCTTCATTTCTCAGACCAAATATGTGAAAGAACTGTTGAAGAAATTTGGGATGGAAGATTCAAAGCTAATGTATATTCCCATGGCAATTGGATGTAAGTTGAGAAAAGATGATGACTCTCCTAAGGTAGACCAGACAAAGTACAGATCATTGATTGGAGGATTATTGTATCTCACTCAAACTAGACCAGATATCATGCAAGCTGTTGGTCTTGTTGCTAGATTCCAAGCTGATCCTAGAGAATCCCATGTCATGGCAATTAAGAGGATCTTTAGATATCTAAAAGGGACGGTTGAGGATGGTCTGTGGTATCCTAGAGATCATGATTTCTCTCTTCATGCATATATAGATGCTGATTGGGCAGGAGATGTGGATGACCAGAAGAATACCAGTGGTGGAGATTTCTTTCTGGGAAAGAGATTGGTTTCTTGGCTAAGCAAGAAACAAGAGGCAATATCCCTGTCTACAACTGAAGCAAAATACATAGCAGCAGCAGGTAGTTGCACTCAAGTTTTGTGGATGAAGCAGATGCTAAGAGATATAAAAGTAGAGTATGAGGAGCCTATCACAATCTTCTATGATAATTCAAGTGCAATAAATATTTCTAAGAATCCGGTGTTGCATTCTAAGACTAAGCATATATCTATCAAGTTTCACTTTCTGAGAGAGCAAGTGAACAAGGATGAAGTCAGACTAGAGTTTGTGCCCTCCAAGGATCAGATTGCAGATATCTTTATTAAACCTCTTCCTAAGGACTCTTTTGAGTATCTCAGGGAAAAGTTAGGGGTTATTGCCCCTCTGGTGATGAACTAGGATGCACGGATGTGCATCAATCTGGTGGATATCACAGTCATATCTTGTGATCCAGATTGATGATGGGGAGCTGCTACTCAGGGGGAGCAGCAGGTATGATTCTGAAGTATTAGAGTTACAAGTATGAGCCCTTTGCCATTGATGTCAAAGGGGGAGAAAAGACATATGAAAAACAAGTGGTTGATGATCAAAGGAGGAGCAGTAAAGGAAGAGAAGACATGTGAATAGTTGTGGTTGATAGGGGGAGTTGTGACAGTAAGGAGAAGTTCTTGTCTTGATGGTTTTTCACATCATATGTTGCCATCAATGACAAAGGGGGAGCTTGTTGTAAGTATGGGTCTAACCGGTCTTGTCATTGATGTCAACATACTCATGTTTCATTAATGAGAAGGATTGGATGAGCTGTGTGCTGAGGGTATTGAGAAAATTAGTCTCAATCAGGAACAGTGAAGAATAGTGATGATGACAAGGTAAAAGTCCAAGATAGGTTGAGGATCAGAGGATGTGGTTTAAAGGGTTTGTAGATATAAGTCTTGAGATGTTCCAGTCAAGTTTTCAAAGGTCCGCATGAAGATCAGAAGAAGTTATGGTTGCTCAAGTAGAACCGGTTCCGACAGGTGTTCAGAGGTCACAGAGTGACACAGATAGGTCTGGTGAGATCCAAAAATGCATTATCCCATTTTGTAGATTTGAGGAAGTGTTGAGAATGTCCTTGTGAAGTGTCAAGTTGATTGGTTCGTGGTTTGAAGGTCCAGAAGAGCCTATTCTTTTGTGACAATGATGATAGACTGTGTTCTTGAGGTTCTGGATGAAGGAAAGAAGGATTCTAGTAAGCAGATGAAGTGCGGATGTTCTTGGTGATTCATAAAAGCTTGTGGTGATCTGTGGAGAGTTTCCAGTTCATGTTGGTGGTCCACATTGAAGTTAAAGTTTGTATTCGAAGAATAACCACCAGATGTTAGTGTTCTTCCTGAGACTAGCCGACCAGATGTATTACACATCTTGTAGATGTTCTTGTAGGTGTTTGCTGACTTAGATGATTGTTCCTAAGTCGATGTCATGCATAAATAAGGGATTGTGAAGTCATTTCAAAGTGTGCCTGGTGGTGATGAGAATGTGGTAGTGAAGAGCAGAGCGAAAGGCAAAGTAGGAGTTTTGAGCTTAATGGAACTAACTCAAGCATGGTGAAGATGCTATTATCCAGTTCATGTATGTGATACTTATTTCCTTGTAGACAGTGTGTCTCTTGTAGGCAGTGAGCCTCTTGTGAGCAGTGTGCTCAGGCTGTGAGCCCTAATTGGCATGTGCCATTTTGTTCTTTCTATTCTTCTAACAGAGAATACATTCTTGGGTTAATCACCCCGTGGTTTTTCCCTTAACCGGGTTTTCCACATCAAAATCTTGGTGTCTTATGTGTTGATGAGTCTCTGCTTTTGATTTGAATGCATTATGTTTCATGTTTAATATACTGCTAATCACCAAGAAGATTTAAGTGTGTAAATTGGAGAAAATTTTGCACAACTGATTCACCCCCCCTCTCAGTTGTGTGCCCTAAGTCTAACATTTCCTAACTAGTTTAGTTAATTTCCCCTTGTGTGAATAATTCATATTATTTAACTATTTATTAGTTAAATAATATTCACGCATCACACATAATTCACATGTTAAGTTGACTTAGTAAGTCTTCTAGATGTTTCTAGTTGTTTCTAGTTTTTGATAGTTGTAGTGAGTTGTCTTATCCTACACATGTGCTCTAGTTGGCATCCTATCCTCTAGTTGTCACATGTGATAGGAATGTGACACTTATCACATGACTAAAACTCCTTGTTTCTCATCCTTACCTTTATAAGAAAGGCTCTCTCATTGTATTTCATACAATTTGGTGTATAGAATATTGCTCCATTATTTTAGCATATTCTATTTTCTCATAGTGTGGAAGCTTGTCTTGATTGTAGTGATTCTAGATTGTTGAGTCACATTGTCTCTTACAAGATTAAGTATAGCCAAAACTAAAAGAAATTAGGGAGCAAGTCCTTCCCATCTATTTAGATCATTCAAAATAATTTCTTCTTCTATTGAGTGCAAGCACTATTTGCAATTCAATCCACTAGTTGATTGGCCTCTCTATAGCAGTAATGAATTGAAGCAATTTGCATATTCTCATTAAGTCCCAAATTGAGGTGGCAATGCTACTCAATTTCCAATTTTGAATTTGCCTTTTTCTGATGGCATTTATGCAGATTTGTGAGTCTCCATCAATTTTAATATCATTTAGTCCTTTTTCTTTACATGGTTTAAGGCCTGCTAGTAAAGCTTGAAATTTAGCTTCATTGTTAGTCTCTTCTGGTAGTTTTTTTGAGATGGCCCATACTAATTCCCCTTTCTCATTTCTAATTATACTGCCTGCACTTGACAGCCCCATATTGCCCTTAGTTGCCCTGTTGAAAAGTTTAGTTTGAGCCTGCCTGATGGGGGTGACATTCCACTCATGCCCGTCTTCTATTTTGGTGGTGACCGTCCCGCTGGTGAAGTATTCCAAATGCACTTTGAGTAGATTCCAACTCTTCATTATTGTTTCATCCCATTTCATGAAGGGCTTCAATCTGCTTTGACGGAGATACATTATGGCCATAACCACCTCACAAATCCCCACTTCGATCTTATGTTTCACCTCTTCCAGAGCAGTTTCTTTTTCCTTAAATATTTTAGTGTTGTTCTCTTACCAAATGTACCAACTAATGAGGGAAGGGGATGTTATCCACAAGCTTTCCCAAACCAAATTTCATAGTTTTGGCTAGCACTTGAAGAGGGGGAGAAAGTCAATGGGTAAAGCCCCTCTCTAGCCATAGCTATCCAAAAACTAGTTCAGAAAATTCCATACAAACGGGAAATTGAGAATCATATGATCCACATCCTCCTCCACCTCTCTACATAAAACACACCAAGAGGTCTAGAGATGCCTATCTTCTTTAATCGATTGTAGGTTAGGATTCTACTCTTGATTGCAGTCCACGCAAAAGCTCTAGCTTTCGAGAGGCACCATGGACTCCAACACAACTCTGAAGGCCAATTTGTTATCTGTTCCATTGTGTTTTGAACTTTATAGCCTATTTTCACCGCATATCTATCTAATTTGGCACTCATCCATATACTAAAATCTTTCTCTAAATTTGAGAACACCTTCCTTCAAGTGAGCTCCTATTTGAGAATGACTTTTTCATTCTCTAAGATGTTTGCATTATCTAGCGCTCTCCAAGTCACTTCTCCCAGGCTTTGATTAGGGGAAAGATAGTCCTTAACTCATGTCCCCAATTCTTCCTCTAGCACAACTTTACTTCTATGAAGCCTTTCATCATTCTCCAAAGTAGGTAGGCCATTCCAGGAATCAGACTAGAATAATGTCATCTCCCCATTATTTATTTTTCAAGAGAGGTGGTTCACAATTATATGTCTACAACTGATCATAAAATTCCATATATGAGAACCTCTCAAGGGATTTGGCATTGTAAGGATCATCTCTCTCTCTCGGTTGAGTCTAAGTATTTCTTCTACAAAATTTAGCACCATCTGCTATCCATATTCTCATACGTTCTCCAAATAAGTTTCACCCCTAGAGCTTGGTTTTGTTTTTTAACTCTTCTTATCCTGGTTCCTCCCTCTGCCTTCTCTTTGCACACAGATTCCCAGCTCACCAAAGGAATTATTTTGGCCTCATTGGATCCTTCCCATAAAAAACTCCTCAAAGATACTTCTATCTTGTTGGCAGCCTTATTAGTGATTATGTTGGACAATAGGTAGATAGGGATAGCAGACATTATCGCCTTGATCATTGTGATTTTTCTGGATAAGGTGAGTCATTTCCCTTTCCATGAGGTCACCTTGATTATGCATTTCTCCATTGTATCTTCCCACAAATTAGATCTAACTATGCCTTTAAAGATAGGCACGCCCAAATATTTCCCAAGTAGTTCTCCAACTTAAAATTCTAACAATGCATGTATTCTTCTTCAAACTATTTTTTGGTGTTGAAGAAGAAGATGCACAATTTGTGCCTATTGATTTCTTGTCGTGAAGCTTTGACATATTTTTCCTCTTTGATTTTTCTTGCTTTGTTTACCTCTGCAATGCCATAGAGAATCATATCATCTCCAAACTATTGGTGTGTGATCTAGGGGTAATCATCTGCCAAAGTCCCAATCCTGATTACCTTTTTATTGCTCTGCCTAAGGCTTCTGCCATTATTATGAAAAGAAAGGGTGATATGGGGTCACCTTAACGCAGACCCTAAGTGGGCTCGAAGAAGCCCACCAGGCTACCATTGAAAAGAATTGAGTATCTCACAGTTGATATGCAGCTATAGACCCAGTCGATCCAATCCTTGCAAAAGCCAAAAGCCTTCAAAATGTTTGAATTAAACCTCCAATCCACTCAATCGTAAGCCTTGCTGACATTTAATTTTAATGCCATGTTTCTTAGATTAGCGGAGGTGATTGAATGGATAACTTTATGGGCTACTATTATATCATCTTTTATGGTTCTTCCTAGAGTGAAGTCACTTTGTTCTACGAAAATTATAACAAGTAGCATAAACTTGAATCGGTTAGCCATTACTTTTTCTATGATCTTGTAAATGGTGTTACAAAGGGATATTGGTCAAAAATTCAAAAGGGTCTTAGGGTCTAGTTTTTTAGGTATTAGTGCAATCAACATGGTATTGATGTCCTTTAGTACTCCTTTGATTCTCCTTGAGTCCTCAACCAAACTCCAGACCTCGTCTTCTAAAATGTGCCAAAATTTTTGATAGAATAATGTTGGGAAGCAGTCTGGACCTATGGATTTATCAAGGTGCATTTGGAATACTGCAATTTTGACTTCTTCCTTGGTGATTGGTTCCTTCAACATTTTATTATCTTCTTCTCCAATAACTTTTGGGATAAGGTTAATGAAAAGCTTATGTTCTGTTAGATTTGAGGCTTCCTATGATGCTAGTAGATCTTGAAAGTATCTCAACATTTCCTCCTTTAGGTCCTCTTTATCTTCAATAAGCATTGGACATCCAGTCTTCTTAGAGAGTTGATTCTGTTTTGCATCCTTTTACTCTTGGTGGAATTGTGGAGGAATTTGGTGTTTAAGTCCCCCTCTTTGAACCAATTTTCTCTAGACTTGGATTTCCAAAAGATTTCCTCCCTAGCCTTGAGATTTCATCATGATCCTCCATAAGGTCTTTCTCTAGTCTATATTCTTTTTCTATCATTTCGTGCTCTAAAATGTGGTTATGGAGTTGTGCTTGTTCCTCTTCAATTTTTTCCTTCTCTTTGAAAATATTCTTAAAGGTCTCCTTATTAAACAACTTTTTGGCAAATCTAAACATCTTAGTGTCATGTTGGACTTGAGCATTCTACCACTAGTCTTTCATTAGCTCTTGGAGGGATGTGTGCCTAAGATTTTTTGGAACTTGAAGGGGCAATCATCAGGAGATCTATCATCTTCCAAGATAATTGAGACTGGTTAGTGATCTGTACTAGGATAGGAATTGATCTAGGAGGAGAGGATGAAGTCTGTGTTGAGCCATCTTAGCCTGAGAAGGAACATATCCAAGCATTCAATAATATTAGTGAAACCTTGTCTGTGGTTGGTCCAAGTGTAAGTTCCATTTTTTGCAATATATCAATTAATTAGAGCTCATCCACTAAATTCTGGAGATATTTTGTTGTCTGGTTGTTTGCAAACTCCCTCATTGGTTTTGCCTTGTGAAAGAATTGTATTAAAGTCACCTCCAATGATGTATAGATTAAAGTTGTGGTCTGCTAAAAAAAATTTGATCTCATTCCATACTTTGAGTTTGTCCTTCGTTTTAATAGGTCCATAAATATTTAACATCCCAAAAGAGAGATTTGAGCTAATGCAGAGACTTCCATGGTTATCCAATTGGCAGTGTTATCCTGAATGGATACTTTGAATTTGTTAGGGTGACACAAAGTATTAAGGCCCCAAGAATCCCCACATGATTCCATGAAATGACCTTCTGAATCTTTGAATTTGGTCATGAATGTTTTAACTTCTTCTGACTTGAGTTTCGTTTCTTGCAAAATGATGAGATATGCTTTTAGAAGCTCAAATTAATGCTTCATCAAGTGTCTCTTGTTAGGGGCATTCAAGCCCCTAACATTCCATGTGGTCACCTTCATTGATCCCTAAGGGAGAGGCTTTCCCCCCTTAGTGCCAAAGAAAATGTTGATCGAAGCCTAGTTTTTGTGGCAAGCCGCTTCCTCTCTCTTTCACATGTTTGATTTCCTTCCTCTTTTTTTCCCAAATTTCAAATTCAGCTTTGAGATTTTGGATGCCACATGGTTGATGAATTGAGGATCCACTATACCAAAATCTTCCTTACCCTAACTTTCATCAAACTCCCATTCCAAGTGTTGCAAAGAGACACTACTCTGATGAATTTTGAATGTTGTCATTGATGGCAACAAGGCAAAGGGTGTCTATCAGCATGGCAAAGAGACTTTACTCCAGAAGAATAAATGACTAAGTATGGGTAGTATACATTATACAAAGTAAGTGATAGTGTTTGAGATGGTATGCCTCTACGGTTAAAGACATTTGTATGCTATTCAAGTATGTTGTTCATAGCTACCTAGTGATCACATGTTCTAGTGTTTAAGTCCTGACCTCCTCCGGAAGTCATATGGTGAAATATCTAAGTCTGGGTGAATAGAGTTAAGTCAAGACCAGTGCACAATACCAAAGTAAAAGGGTCCGCATTCCTCCACTGTGGCACATTTTGTCTTGTGGTTTTGAGGTATCAAAGATACATACCATGACTACCTAAATCTAGAGTTATAGTTTCTGAAGCTCAACAGATCACATTCTACAAGTTCTCCAATATCAGCTTCCAGTTTGACAGTATTTCACCATGACAGAGTAACAGTTTCAAGATCTACATTTTGCTATAAAGGACTATTATGTCCTGCAGTTCTGAAGGTATGTTTAGGGGTCCATAATTAATGTTATCCATGATTTTGAAAGTCTCATATGGTCTGCATTGGAAGTTTTGGTATGACAATTGAGCTGGTAGAGTGTGTATTTAAGGGATAAGCTAACAGGCAAGTTAGATCTACATGCGGTGAGAATATATTATTTGAAGAATTAATCCAAGTGGTTGAATGATTGATTTCAACCTATATGAAGACTATTGTATGTTTTTTTGGGTCTGCATTCATGTTTGTACACAAGATCAAGCCAACAAGGTATAACACTTATATACATGTTTCATGTTTGCCTTGCCAACCTAATTGTGAGATGAATCTTGTTACAAATATATATTCAATGGATTTCAGTGTTGGAGTAATGGATATGTGTGAATAGTGTATGAATTTGATATGTGCATGATCTAAGGCAGTTTGCAGAGTAGAAAAAGATAGTAAGGGTAGAAAAGCAGAGTAGAAAAGTAGAACAGACATTATGAAGACATTTGAGTTTGTATACTAAGATGAAAATGGAACTGCACCTCAGCATTCTGTAGATGCATTTATAGAAGTCATCTCTTAGCAGTGAGCCAATCATTCTTCTATCTTCTTGGCAGTGAGCATTTTTGCAGTGAGCACTTCTTGGACAGTGATTCCTTGGGCAGTAAACCCTAAGGTAATGAGCCTTCATGTAATTTGGTATTATTATCATACTATATTGTGAGCTAACATTCAACGTGGTTTTTCCCATTTTAGGTTTTCCACGTAAAAATCTTGGTGTCTTTGTGTTATGACTTTATGGTTGTATTCTTATGTTTATTCTACTTCCATGTTATTGAATTTAGTAATTACATTATAGATCATGTGAAGAAGTGTTTTTGAAGAATACTAATGCACCCCCCTCTCAATATTTATTGTGTTCAACAATTGGTATCAGAGCAAGGTTCCTCGGAAGAAGCTTAATAGATTGAGGAAGATCTGGAAAGGTGAACACATGGCAACAAGAAGATATCTTGCTTCTTTAGAAACAAATTATCTAGGTAGCATTGATGAACAACTACAAGTTGCTCTTGATGATCTTGACAAGTTTGAGGCAGATATCAAAGTTTTGGTGGAAAGTATCAAAGAAGCTGATGATTGTATTTTGGAACTAAAGGAGCAAGTCAAGAAGTCCCAGGATAGAAGGAAAGAGCTAAGTCAGCAATTAAAAACAACAAATGAATCCATAGATAGTCTATCTATGCTAGTTGAAGAAAAAACAAAGGTTGAAGAACATCTGAATCAGGTTGTGAAGGATAAGTCTGAAGAATGTGAAAAATGTTGGAATTAGGGCTGACAACTAAGAGGGGGGGTGAATCAGTTGTCTTAAAATTTTAATCTTTTCTATAGTTAATTTCTTCTTTACCACTCCTTAACAGATTTATGATTTAATCATGAAAAGCAAGAATCAATAACACATGAGCAGAAACACAAATAACACACTTGACACCAAGATTTTTAACGTGGAAACCCAGTTAAGGGAAACACCATGGTGGTGGTTAACCCACAAATATTATACTCTGTTAAAAGTATTACAAAAGGGAAGGCACATGCCTTTAGGCTCACTGCCTAGAGCTCACTGCTCAAAAGAGGCTCACTGCCTACAAGAATGATTACAAAAGGATTACAAATTGTTTGAACTAATGAATAGCATCTGCAAAAGAATTTAGTTCTAGTTAGGCATAGAATACTAATCTTACATACTTCATCTTCACTCTGTCCTATTTACTGCTCTACCGTGATCCAGACCTTAGATTTCTTTTCTTTCGCACTTCTTATCTACCCTTTTTGCACTTACTCCATATTCGCACACCATCATCACCCAATACACTTGAATCCATTAGCTATATATATCTGCCTCAAGAAATTCAACCACTTTTCTGTCAACCTTATGAAGAACTTAACAAATAATACAAGTAATCTATTTTGTCGGTTGAAATCATACACCAATATTGATGCGTACCAAAGATAACACTTACAAGTCACCATACATGTTGACCACTAACATTATATACCATACGCCACTCACCAAAACACTTCTACTAGATCTGCATAAGGATCTGACACAAGTCAGCCTATTCTTCACTGAACTGTTCTGTCATATTAGGACTCGGTACTCAGATGCTCATAAATTTTAATCCCTTTATCACTGGAGGAAAAAATCTTGGATTTAGATTGTCTTGACATTCCTCTACACTTCCTCAGATTCACAACACTCAATTATTAACTGGAGCGATCCACTGACCAAAATACTAAACTCTACCATATATCCTATTCTTGTCTGTCCAGATTGGACAAATCTTGGAACTAACTTCCGATATGATCTAATACTGTATTGTGGATGTGTGGAATGGACTTAGTTGCCATCAATGACAACACATGACATGCCTTGCAGTGTCTCTTGCCAACAATCTACCCCTTTGGCATTGATGGCAACACTGAGTGAAAAATGGCTAAGTGTCATAACTGACTCCCCCTACTGTGTACACTTATATATTCTTCCACTACTCCCCCTTTGATGGATTCTTCATTTTCTTTCATGTTTCACTGTCTCTTACTCACCCTTTGACATTAGTGGCAAAGGGTGGGATCTGCAAACTAAAATCTACACAAGAGTTCTGTATACAAGGTCGCATATGTACAAGTAATCAATGTATTATATTTACATGAACTTGAGAATATATGCAAAACTATTTTTCAACTGCACAAGTTCAGAGGCCCAACTTTTTTTCATGCCATCCAAAATTGAGATGCGTTCATTTAGTAGGAATGCCTGTGTTTCTGCTTTCTTCATATCTGTTGGATCACTTGTCTGGACTACAACTTGAGCTTCTGATAAAGTAGTAAACATTGTTTCTAACTTGGGGGCAATCAATTCCCAGAGCTCACAAATTCTCTCCATAATATTACTCTTTTCTTTAACAAGTTTATTTATTTCATCAGTCAAGCTAATTTCATGACACTCCTGACTTACCAGAGAAACTATTAGAAGATCAAAATTTTGAGATATATTCAACAAATTTTGTTCCCGCTCCTTTATCTTTTTCTCAATATCCTTAATAACTTTGGGCCAAGATAGACAAAATTTGTATACATCACCTCCATCATTAAGAGTATTTTGAATACTCTTTATACTAATATCAAGTACTTTTCTATCATTCCCTATTAGGCCTTTTAGCTCACTAAATCTCTTATCCAAAAACTCATTCCAAACTTTGATCTCTGTAGACTTCTCAAAGGACTCAAAGTGTGTAGTTATAGAATTTACAAGGCTCTTCAGATTTCTAGAGGGAGGATCAGATGGATTCTTCTAGAAAGTTGGCATTATCTTCTCCAATATACTAGATGCAAGGCCTAACAACTCACTTTCCTCTATGTGAGATTTCAATATCTTTTCTCTTGCCTTGGCTTGTATGAAAGATGTTATCCTCATCATTTAGACTGGAGAGAGAATCCAGGTTGATTGGTCCTTGAATTAGTTCAGGTTCATCAAACTCTAGCATTTCTTTACTTAGGAAACTCTTCACTACATCTGCAGTGTCTCTTGCCACAATTTCTGGACCACCTTTCTTTCCTTGAGTTTTCTTAGTGTCAGTATCAGGACTATTTTGATTGGATGCATCAACATTTGCACCATCTTCTTTTGCTTTATCTTCCTTACCCTTAACTTCTTCTTCTTCTTAGTTCTTATCCTTTTCTATTTCATGCTCTTAAATCTTCAATGAATCATCTTCAATTTGATCATCAGCTTCAACATTCATCTTTGTATCTTCTTTGGATTGATCCAGAGGAGTTTGAATACCTCCTACATCATCAATTTCATCTGTCATATTTTCATCTTCCTTGTTTATCGCTTCCTTTTTTAGAACAAAGGAGTCAATTCCATCATCAGTCTCTTCTTCAACAATAGGAAGATTGTGTCTTTTCAATGCATTTAGGAGAATATCCTAAGTATCTTTGACTATCTCATCTATTTCACCAAGCATGAGTTTATTCATTCTCTTTTTGCTCCTAAAGTCATCCTTCACTTCCCTAAATATCATGTTCATCTGATCTAAAGTAATCTGAGGGCACAGACTTATCAACACCTGCTCCCTAATCTCAATGTCTTTACCTTTAGAATTTTCTTTTCTTAACTCTAAAATATCTGCAAGACTTCTTGGAATTTTAGAAGTTATTTCAATCAAAGCCTTATTGTAGATGTTTAGATATTTGACAATGGCTTCCTCTAGGACCCTCTTATCAGCATCACTATAATAATCAAAGAATTCAGTCATTGACCTTAATTTTCCATCTACAGTGACTGATTTGATGATGTCATCCACAGAGAGAGTAGGCTTTTCAACAAATATTTCAGTCTTTTGCCTTTTGCTTCCAGAGGGTTTTTCCTTAGTTACTTTGGCTATATTTGTACCTGAGGTCTTCAACTCCTTGATCTCAATATCAAAATTAGTTTCTTCTTCATCATTTTCCATGCTTTTATATGTCTAGGTGGCCTTAGTTTTCACTCTTTTCCCTTCTTTTCCAAATGATTTTCCTTCTCATTTCTTAGGATTTGCGGGTTTTGGGGGAACAAGGGTAGCAGCAGAGCTTCTAGTAGTTCTTGATGTGAAGGAGGATTCTATCGGAACACTTTCTTTTTTCTTATCCTGCTTCTCCTTCTCTACCTTTTCAGTTCTTTCCCTGAATTGCCTCACAGTTTCCTTTGTGAGGCCTAAATTCTTAGCTAACTACTCAACTTCTTTTCTTACTTTCCTTTTGGTTTCAAGTTTTATGAGCTCAACATGTAGTTTTGCACTTAGCTCCTCATATGTCCCAAATCTTTCCAGTGTTGACAAGTCTTTTGGCTTGCTCAAAAGTTGTTGAGCATACATATTCAAGATTTTTCCATCTACCTCATACCCCATGGGCATGATCCAAATAGTTCTGGGTTCTACTGCTTCCATTAAGCACTGATCAATGTCAACCATAAAACATATTTCATTCTTGTACTTCTCAACAACTGATTTAGGGATTCTTTCTCTAGAATGCATCATATTTTAAAAATTCTTGAAGTATCCCTAGATTACAGTTTTATGTGCTTTATAGTCACCAATGTTGCATAGATGATCTCTTATTTGAATAGCAACTGGCTCATCATTGGTCTAGTGTACACCTTTTACTCCAAGTACCTCATTCATAAAGTAGAAAAATAAGCATAGAACCAATGTACCATATTTAAAGGTATTTTTCTTATCTTTCTTGATTTTGTTCAAGTTCTCAATTAGTTGGTTCTACAATAATTCACATAAGTAATCTACATTTTCTTTTATCATTTTGTATGTAGCATACATGGCAGCTCCAGAGACAGAGTTCTCCTTGTTGGAGTGATAAATCTTGTAACCAATTACCATAGAGGCAAACTTAACATCCGGTTCAATAATGTCGTTGATGGTCATTGCCCTTTTGTCAAACTTGGCACCAGTTGCATCAGTAACAGTCTGGTTTTTCACAGATTTTAGCATGGGTAAACCACTAGTTGAATTCAACCCAATCACAATCCTAATAGCATCCTTTGTAATTTTGAATGGTTTCATCAACCACAAAAACTCATCATCCATTCAGCTTAAAACATACCAGACCCATTCATCTTCATCGAATGTTGGAAACCCCATAATCTGAATGAAATGTTTATCATGCAGTACTATATATTCAGGTTTAAGATCGTGATTTTCATCCCTTAAATGACTCTCAAACAAATCCACATACCTTAAGTCCCCAAATTCATCTATGTTTGCATGAATATAAACCCTAATATTTTCAACATGCAGCACACCATACGGAACACTTGAAAATGCACCTAATGGGTCAACTTCTACTGATTGTGTGGATTCCTTTTAAATTTGGGTCAAGGCCTTTTAGTAATATTAACAACCAAAGGTGTAGCCATTGTAAGAGATTACAAGTTCAAAGCTTTGTAGATAAATACCTTTTTCACAAAATTAGGGTTGGCAAGTGAATTCCCTAATCGCACTTCAAATCCTTGAAATCTTTGTTCAGACGCTATTCTTCTTACTTTCTTTGAATGCAAAGTGATTCAAATGAGGAGTGAACGAGCCTTTTATGCTCCACAAAACCTAATTTTCTATTGTAATAAATGCTCTTCCCTAACACATCTAGTTACACTATTCCTGCATACAGTCGACCTTCAATTTCTTCGCAAATCATTATATCCAATTCTTTTCTTCCAGAAGTCCTTTCAAATGATCTATAATAATCCAAATTATTTTCTCTCATCGTGCCAGATTCAAGCACCTACTTACTGGCTAGGAGAATTTTGATTTTAATGCTTCTCCCCCTGAGCCAGATCTCCTAGTTCAATTCCTAGAGGAACTGTCAACACCAAATCTCAGTGCAGACCCATTACTATTGTTCATAACACTTTCTTTACTCATGTCTTGCTCATTTCATTCTGAATCTCATTCACATCAATTTTCCCCTTGCCTTTATCTTGTCTCTGCTCATCCAATTTTCTATTTACTGGACCTCTTCTTTCATTATTCTTTCTTCTGCAGAATCTTTCCAAATGACTGGATCGGTTACAATTGAAGCACACAACATTTCTTTACCCATTTGATTGATTTCCTCTTGATCTACACTGATTAGCCATATGTCCAAATCTATTGCATGCAAAGCATTTACCATTGAAAAAATTGCCATATCCTCTATTCATTGAGTTATTCATTATCATACTTTTGCATTCATTAGATTTATGACCATACTTCTTACAATTGAAGCATTGACCAGAGAAGGATGGACTATTTTGATTCATTCTACTTCTGCATTAAGTGTCTATATGACTAAATTTATTGCACTTAAAACAATTTCCATTGAAAGATGGATACCTTTGAGCATTAGGTTGTCTTATCAGAGGTCTTCTAGATCTGTTTCTTCCATTCCTTGGTTGAAAATTTATTTGTCCAAATCTGGAGCTTTCACCTTTCTCATACCCAAGACCATGCTTGTCATCATCCTTCTTTTGACTTTCAAGCAGTGCTTCAAGTTTAGCTGAGCTTATCTTGAACTTCTCCTTGTATTCATTTGCAACTTCTAGGTCATGTCTAAGAATGACAATTTTCTTTTCAAGTTCTCTCTCATTGTCTCTGCTTTCTTGTAGATCAGACTCTAGATGGCTAGCTATTCCATCCAATCTCCATCATTCTTCAGTTCTTTCTTTTAGAGTTTGATTCAGGTCTTCTTCATTCTTCTTCCTTTCTTCAATTTCCTTGGTTAACCTGATCACCCTGGATTCCATCTCATGTTTTAGGACAACAACTTCTTTAGCCAACTTTTCACATTCCTTTGTCTTCTCTTTCAGGGCCTTATCCTTGTCATTGTCTTCATAATGAATTCCTAATTGAAGAAGTTGTTCTTTCCTCTTTTCATGGGATTTACTCAATTTTTCTTTTAAAGTCTCAATGAAGTCTTCAGTATCTTTAAGGTTTTCTTGCAGTTCTTTGACTTCAACTCTGGATTGATCAAGATCTTCTAGAGCAAGTTTAAGTTATTCCTGGAGGTTGTACTCATCCATTTTATTGTCTTCCCAGATCTTCCTCAAGTTGTTAAACTTTTTCAAAGGAACCTTGCTCTGATACCAATTGTTGGAATTAGGGCTGACAACTAAGAGGGGGGGTGAATTAGTTGTCTTAAAATTTTAATCTTTGCTACAGTTAATTTCTTCTTTACCACTCCTTAACAGATTTATGAATTAATCAAGAAAAGCAAGAATCAATAACACATGAGCAGAAACACAAATAACACACTTTACACCAAGATTTTTAACATGGAAACTTTGTTAAGGGAAAAACCATGGTGGGGTTAACCCACAAAGATTATACTCTGTTAAAAGTATTACAAAAGGGAAGGCGCATGCCTTCGAGCTCACTACCCAAAGCTCACTGCTCAAAAGAGGCTCACTGCCTACAAGAATGATTACAGAAGGATTACAGATTGTTTGAACTGATGAATAGCATCTACAAATGCAAGAATTCAGTTCCAGTTAGGCACAGAATATTGATATTACACACTTCATCTTCACTCTGTCTTGTTTATTGCTCTGCCATGATCCAAACCTTAGATTTCTTTTCTTTCGCACTTCTTATCTACCCTTTTTGTACTTACTCCATATTCACACACTATCATCACCCAATACACTTGAATCCATCAGCTATATATATCTGCCTCAAGAAATTCAACCACTTTTCTGTCAGCCTTATGAAGAACTTAACAAACATTACAAGTACTATGTTCTGTCGACTGAAATCATACACCAATATTGATGCGTACCAAAAATAACACTTACAGGTCACCATACATGTTGGCCACTAACATTATATCCCATACGCCACTCACCAAAACACTTCTACTAGATTCGCATAAGGATCTAACACAAGTTAAACTATTCTTTACTAAAATGTTCTGTAATATTAGGACCCGGTACGCAGATGCTCATAACTTTTAATCCCTTTGTCACTGGAGGCAGAAATCTTAGATTTAGATTGTCCTAACATTCCTCTACACTTCATCATATTTGCAACACACAATGATTAACTAGAGAGATCCGCTGACCAAAATACTGAACTCTACCATATACTCTGTTCCTGTCTATTCAGACTGGACAAATCTTGGAACTAACTTCCGGTATGATCTAATATTGTACTGCAAATTTGTGGAATGGACTTAGTTGCCATCAATGACAACACATGACATGCCTTGTAGTGTCTCTTGCCAACAAAAAACTAGGAAAAGAGGTGTTACTTTTAAAATATGATCTAGAAGCAGCCAATAGCTATAAAGAAAAATTCAAAATAAGCTCTGCAAAGCTTGAGGCATTGATTGAAAGTTAGAAGAGTCCAGATGACAAGCAAGGCTTGGGATTTGAAAAAGAAGAAAGTTCAAAATCAAGCCAAGAAAACATTGAGTTTGAGCAAAACAAAGGCAACTAGTTCCAGAATTAGAGAAGAAGACCTAGAAGACCTCCGATCAGGTAGCCAAATGCTCAAAGGTCCCCATCTTTCAATGGCCATTGTTTTAATTGCAATAAGTTTGGTCATAAGGCTACTTAGTGTAGGAGTAGAATGAATCAGAATACTCCATCATTCTCTGGTCAATGTTTCAATTGCAAGAAAATTGGTCATATATCAAATGAATGCAGAAGCCTGGTAAGGAATAGTTTTAACAATACAAGAAATACTCAGTCTTTCAATGGAAAGTTCTTTGCATGCAATAGATTTGAGCATATGGCTAACCAATGAAGATCAAGGATGAATCCATTCAATGAAAGGAGTTAAGGAGAGAGGAACATTGTGTGTTTTAACTGCAATAGACCTAGACATATTGCAAAATTCTGTAGAAGCAAAAATGTGAAAAGGAACAACTCTTCAAAATGAAAAAATAGAGAACAAAGGAATGATATTGATCCAGTTGAAACTAAGAAAGAGATGGGAAAAATATGGATAAAGAAAGATGTGATTGAAGTCAAGGATGAATCCGCACCAGCCTCTAGTGCTGATACTTCCTCCAGGAAGTAAATTGGGAGCTCTGGCTCAGGGGGAGTTGCATTGAAAATCCTAATCCCCTAGTCAAATAGTTAGTGCTGGGATCCAGCACAAAGATATGATGTGAAGATTCATATGATAAATATTTTAAAAGAAATTTCAGAAGAAAAGGATCAAATGCGAAACATTGTGGAGTGATCCTAATCAACTGTACTCTATAGAGAAGGGTTTGACGGCCTTTTGAAAGATAGCATTTATGATGATTAGGTCAAGACAAACAAAGGGTTAAAAAGGGGTTCATTCGATAGACAATTCATTTTAATCTCTCAAGTGTCTAAGGCAAACTGAAGTGAAATTCCAAGAAACTACAATGATTTCAAAAGCAATTCAAGACAAGATCAAGCAAAACCCTAATTCAACAAAAAAGGTACTTTTCAGATTCAAAACCATGAACTTATTTGAATCTTTGTGCAAATGGAAACACCACAAGTGATTGATATAACTGAGAGAGCCCAGCCAAAATTCAAGAAGCGTCCATTCAAATCAACAAAGGTCGGTCCAAATGGTGCATTTTCAGAGATTCCATTCGTTGTGATGCATGAGAAAGATGTTAGGGTTTATATTCATGTTTTCCTAGAGGAACATGAGGGTAGTCAACTCACAGACCTATATCTAAAATATCTAAGTGGTGATATATTTGACCTAAAAGAAGAATACAAGGCATTGGAGGAAAAGAAAGGCATTCAGTATATAGATTTTCTAATCTTTACAGAAGGTGAATGGGTCTGGTATGTCTTAAGTTGAATTCATGATCAGTTTATGTGGATTAACTCTACATTCAAGATCACCAAAGATGCCATAAGGGTGGTCACAAGACTAAACTCTATCGATATAGTGTCTATATTAAAGGCAATGAAAAATGATACAGTGATGAAAGCCACCAGAGCAAAATTTGATAAAAGGACATTGACCATCAGTGATATTGAAGATCACGCAGTTAGGTTTGCATCTATGGCAATCAGCTACAAGGTCTACTTCACAAACCGTGAGAACTTTGTCTCTGGTACTTCCATATATACTACCTATCAAATGGTTAAGGAAAATGTAGAATATGACCTGTGTGAACTGCTCCAACAGCAGTTAATAGAGAACTTGAAGAAGACAAAAGAAAGAAAATATCCCTTCAAGTTCAATACATTAATTATGTTCTTGTTCTTCTACTTTATGCAAGAGTTACATGCTATGAAAAATTTATTTTTCAATGGAGACAAACATGTTGCGGTGCAAATTAGAAATCATTTAAATAGTACAAACTATAGCCCTATGGGGCTATTTTAAGAACTTCCAAAGGGTAATGCAATCCAGGGAAAGAATCCCTAAGACAATTGTTGAAAAATACAAAAATGACATTTGTTTTATTGTAAATAAAGATCAATGTATGATGGAAGCTGTTGAGCCTAGAACAGTTTGGATTATGCCAATGGGGTACAAAGTGGATGCAGATGTGTTAGATGGTTATGCCAAGCTCATGTTAAGCAAACGTAGGGATACTTCTGAGCCAAGATTTGGAACTTATGAAGAATTGTCTATAAAAGTCCATGTTAAACTAAGGAAACTTGAAACCCAAAAAAGGTGAGGAAATTGGTGAAAGAATAGGCCCAGAGCATAGGGATTACAAAAGAAGAAGTTACCAAATCAAGGGCAAGAACAGCTAAAAAATTAAAGGAAAGTAATAAAGCTCCAGAAGTTCATGATGTGCAACAAGAGGCACAAGCAGAAAGGGTTGCAAAAGAGAAGAAAGAAAATGAACCAGTTGTTGGCATTTCAATTCACACCTTTGGAGTGTGAGTTGGAAATAGACAGTTATGCATAGATAAACTGCTCTCCTATTATGAGGGGGAGTTCCCTTTTTGCTGATGTTCGCTTGAAAGATAAATAAAACAAATTTGTCTATCTTTTTTTGATTCTCAACTGCGAGCACAAGGTTATAAAACTCTAAATCATTGTAGCAGAGGCTTTTTCCTTTTTAAAACTTCTAACTATAGCTAGGCCTAAGCTAAATGACACTTTTAATCACCTAAGTAAATGCAGAGAAAAGGGATTAAAAGTTAACAAGGAATGATTTGTTTTTAACATAAAAGCTTTAATAAAATTCTTCCAGATCACATCAGAAGACTCATTGTACTTTAAGATGAAAGATGAAATAAGATTACGTAAGCCACACATCTGATGACAAAACTAGATGATCTGAGATAGAAAATCAAAGCAAATGGCAGGCTTGAGACTTCTATTCCAATATCATAAAGTTGATACAACTCTAGGACAGCTATATTGTAGCAAAAGGCAAGCATACAATATGTGATCAAACACTAGAAAATAGGTACACAGAGTGAATGAGCACTTGAAATAACAATTTCTACATGATAGAATAGGCATAGCAAATTTTGCTATCACAGTTACCATTACTTACAATGGGCAAGGTTGCCCTTATTTATACTAAATCAAAGGAGTAGGAAACTGTAAAATCTCCTTGATTTTATCTAACTTGCCAACTCGCAAGCTTTATTTCTATTCTAAGACAAAGATACAACTAACAAATGCTTTAAGGCAATTTGCTTTAAAGAAAAGAAAACTCCAACTATTACAAAGTGATTTCTTTCTAAATAAAGAATGGATGAGCTTTGGATGAAAGCAAATGCTTTAAAACAAAAAGTATTTGAGTCAAAGCTACTTTCTTTTGAGTCACATCCTCATCTACATTCTTCAATAGAAACAACTAAGTTTTCCCTCCATATTGGTATTGAAAAACACTTCTCAATGTCATTTGGCTTGAAACTACAGAGCACCCATCCATCTGCTGATTAGATTTCTCTTGTGACTGAATTGTAATGCTTCATACAAGCAATTACAAATTCAATACTTTGCACTGTGATGGGGAATGAAGTTGTGCAAGTAACCTGAAGTGATTTAGATTCCTGATAGCATTGTTTCCTGCATCTTCCAAAGGATGTAAATTGAACACTGGAAGCACATTATGCAAATATGTCTCAAAAGTTCTCAGGTAATCGTGACCCAATGCCATTTTAGGCTTGATCTCAATTGGAGAGTACTGCATGCTAAAAGACTTGAAGAATGACTGTCAACATGCCTATGTCAGAAAAATCTTAGACAAAAGGCTGAAAATTACTTGTTGATTTCTTCTAAAAGCCAAAATGTGAGCGAAAAAGCTGGCACATGGGTTTTGTAGGCAATCCCATTTCGAAGCAACCCAGATTGTCAGGATTTGAAAAAGAGGAGGGTTTCCTGAAAAAGCAGCAAAAAAGCAGATTCCCAGAAAAATAAAATTTCCTAATCTTCAAGAGGATGAAATTCTGGATGGACCCATCTTGATGAAAATTGAAAAAGCTCTGGCCCTATTTCTAAAAAATGACCTAGAAAAAAGAACCTTGAAAAAGTGTGCCTCCTTGCTTCCTCATCCTAAAACTATGAAGAACACTAAAAAAGCACTCCATTTAGGTCTTTGAATCTTCGTTGAAAGAAAATAAAAATCTTCCTCCTCTGGATGAAACCTGCAAAAGTAATGAATAAAAGAAGCCAAAACTTGTCTTTATAGAACTTTAGGGCAAAAAAGCAAGCTTTCTTTGTGAAAGAATAAAGCTTCAATCTTATCCATGAAGAAAGCATCTTTTAAAGTACAAATCCAAGTAGATAAACTCAAATAGGAAGAATCCCTATTTTATACTTGCCTATGGCTTCATATGTGAGATGATGAAAAATATCTTCTTTGATGATGTCATCAAACATGCAAGTTTGCAAAAATGTTAGCCAAATTTTCCTTCATTTTGCAACTTTTGCATTCGTTTTGACTCTTGCATGGCCTATCCCTGACTTCAGCAAGATGGAAAATTGTTACCGTTGACTAAAAAAGCTGACTAATCATGGCACCTTGAAGATTTATCAACTCTAATTTCATCCCCAGCCTCAAACTGACAATCTGAAGACATCTAATTGCAAATCTACCTTTTGAAACCTGTCGTTGGACTAAGAATAGATAACCGCTATAAGAAAACACTGCCAGAGATGAAAAAATTCTAACACCTGAAAAGTTGGGTGCCCCTAGCCTACAGGGGCACCTGGTTTTTTGTGCCTTAAAATTTTTCTGGAAATTTCAACTTTTTCAATTTCTTGATTTCTGCACGTGTTCCGATGACTGTGGACCTTTATTCGGAAGTTGATTTCTACCTGCCAGAGCAAAACTAAGTCTGATGATCTGGTAAACAAGCAAACCTAATGAAATTAAACTAATTGTACCCTCTACATGCCCTCAAAAATTGTGCCAAACTAATTTCCTGCGAATCAAACTGGGCTAACGGAGGAGGATTTGCACATTTTCTAGAAAAACATGAAAAAAGACTAACTCTGGGGCTCATGGGCACCCCTAGCCTCCAGGGGTGGCTAAAATTCTGTGCCTTAAAATATTTTTGATATTTTTAATTTTTCTAACTTTTCTCCATTTTTCGTGTCCCGGGTCTTGTTTGATCTGAAGCCGGATGGGAGGTGATCTGAGTAGCCTGAACAGACCTGAGATGAAATCCCACCTTTTTCAAGCTTTAGACTGAGTTTTGACTAAATTTGACCACCTGAAGCGGGGCAACGAGAGCCTTTTGACGTTTCTCAAAAAATGTGAAAAAAATTCTAGGTCTGAAAAAGATGAGCACCCCAAGCCTCCAAGGGCGCTTGGTTTTTAATGCCTTAGAAAATTTATGATTTTCAAGCTCTACTTGCAGTTGACCTTATTTTTCATGTTGGCAACTACTTCATGTCACTGATTTCAACAATTTGTAGTCAACTACCACTGGATGAGGAATGGACTAGATAGCCTAGGCATATCTAAGGTGAATCCCAGCTTTTTAGGATCTCTTGATCATCATGACTGCTTTTATCAACCTGGGAACTAACTGACGGAGATATTTTTCGCATTTTCTAAAAAACACGAAGAAAAAACTAAGTCTGCTAAAGGTGAGCACCCCTAGCCTCCAAGGACACCTGGAAATCCATGCCTTAGAAAATTTCATGATTTTTCACTTTTCAACACTTTCTGGATTCACCATGCTTCATTCTCTGTTCTTCGTCAAATCGACATGTGTTTGAAAATTCTGCGTTAGCTGAGCACCCCTAAAAATTTGAAAATGAGCTCTGGCAAATGAACTTCCTCTATTGATGGCTCCGGAGCTCGTGCTTCACCATCTGAAAAAGCAAAATTGACCCAGTCGACCTTTTACAAATTCCGTCTGGACCACCTTGATCGTGAAGCAAAATCAGCCAATCAGAATCAGGCACGACACCTGAATCAAAGATTCTATTTTTAGAAAATTTTGCCAACATCCGTATATCAAGAAACCCAGAAAACCTAATTTGATGTCTATTTTTAGAAACTTTCTAAAAATAGAAATTTCTATTTTTAGAAATTTTGACTTTTTGACTTTTTTGACGAAAAATTTCTAGATTCTTACAAAATACCTTAATGAAGTAAAAAAATTTGATTGGGCACAACAATTGGCTCTGTCTGGGGACCATGTTGGATACTTATGGCATAGGAGAACCGAGAATCTCTGGAATTTTAGCTTAGACCAATGCCTTGTCAATTGGGCAATAGAGTCAGATCACTTTCGTAACCACCTAGAACAAGACTTTTCCCTACATCACCTAAAACCGGACTTCCTAAAATCACCTAAGAGTTGGAACTTCCCAGAACACAAACAAGACAACTGTCACATTACGAAAAAGGGGAAAAACATTATGACATAACGATCACATCATGGAAAGGGAAAACACATTATGAGAACAAAAAGTGTTCACAAACACTCTTTTTCCTAAGCGAGGATGAGAAGAACAAAGACTATCACACAAAACCATCAACTGATTCAGAACGTAAGAACCATCTCTCCTTAGTTGTGAAGATTGTCTTGACAGCACAAAAATTTTCTTTCTCTGCAACATCTCCTCAAAGATCCACGGTTCAAGAGGGTATTCATGTTCAGGCCATGAGAAGTTCATGAGGAACTAGTTGATATGCCAAAGATCAGGTGGAGCATCTTCTTCTAAAGTAAGCAACCTCTGTAACAGATGAAGGTGCATAACCTCTTTTTGAAGATATGAAGGAATGTCTTGTGGCCAAAGTATGCTTCTGGGAATGGTAGTCACCACATATAGAACTTGACTTTCATTTATATCTTGAACATATGCAACTTTGAAATCAGTCAATGTATCATCTTCTAGAAAAGGTGTAAGCTGCTCATACACAATCCTCATTACTGATTCTTGGCTTATCGGATCCACAACTGTTGTCACCCATTTTCTAGTATTTCTGGTACTTGTTCTTCACCTTCATTGGTCATGTTTTTGTCCATCCAATTCTAAGAATTTGATAAACCATCCATATCTAAATACTTGAGCTCTTGATTTTTATTGATAACCTCTTCACCTGACAACTCACTTTGCCATTCGTTATTTTGAATCTCGTCATCCTCCGTAGAGTAATCTTCTTCAATGTGGATATCCGACATCATCTCATCTTCAACATTCATGTATCTTTCTTTTTCTAGTAAGTAGGTGGAAACAAAGGTGAATTCATCTAAGCTATATGCTTCTTCTTCATCTTCTTGATCGATCTCACATATGGCATATCTCACAAAACATTTGTCAAGAATTTCTGACTTTTCAATATCGTCCTCTTTAGTGACCAAGACTAAAAATTCTATGAAATCTCCTTCACTATAAACCTCTTCATATGTTGCATTTTGTATGGGCTATATAGTATCAGTGAAGTCTCTTTCTTGTATAGGTTCATAGATGAATTCAGCATCGTCTTCTTCACTTGTGTGCATTAAAGCTTCTTGAGACAATGGTGAAGACGGGCTACCTTGTAAAGGAAGATCTACAGTATTTTCTATTGAAAAATCATTTTCCCAATGATGTAGAAAACAATTGAGATCCAATGATGAATCTTCCATATGATCTCTAGTTTTGAAAAGTTCTTCTAATGACATATCATCTTCAAAATGCAGAAGATCATGTTCTTGCTCCAATTGCAATGCTTCTTTAGTTTCCTCCTCTTTGAATGCATCTGACACAGGTTCTTCAAACCATCCTTCAAAAGATGAGAAGAACAAATCTGATTCATTATTGTTCTGTGTGGTATATTTCGTCTCCTCCTCGTAATTTTGCTCTTGAGATGATTGTTGCACTTCTCCTTCCTCAAAGACAGTATGTGAGTTGTACATTTCTTCAGGTTCTTCCTTTGATTTTCCAACCGCACAGACAACCTCCTAATTCTCTTTAGTTATTTCTGACAGTATAACATATGTACCAGAATCTATTTCTTGATATAGCACTTGTGCTTGGGGATCCTGAGATTTCATACTGTGAACCATGACTTGCTTTCTGGTTCCAATTTGAAACTGCCTTTCTTTAAAGGAATGGTCACGGATGACCAATCCAATTATATCTCTCCTCCAATATCTTTGCAGCAGCTTCTAATCAATAGCATCCCATAACTGGCTGGAATGTCAACTACCAAGATAGTCATCATTATTTTCTTCTTGGGACAAGCTGCCAACTATACTTGAGCATCCTTTAATTGTCCAACCAATAGCACTGACTTAGACTCAAGAAAATAACATTTGTCATGTGTCTTGGTGCACGAGAGTCCTAATGCATTCATTACCTACAAGGGCATGACGTTATCCGAGGCTCTTGAATCAATGATACAATTTCTCAACTTATAGCCTCCTATATACAGAGATATATAGAAAGGCTTGGGCTTCTCTTCTGCTAGAACGGAGGATTCAAGCAATGTAGGCTATATGACAGTCTCCTTCTTGACATACTTAATAATTCTATCCAGCTGATCTGGATGGTCTTGAAGATATTCTAGCTAAGAAATATGCACCTATCTCTTCATCATAGAATCCACTATATCAAAATTTGCCGAAGATGAATCTTGAGTAGCCTTAACATTTTCATGTGGTGGCTTAACATTAGAAGTGGAACCCACTTCCTTCCCCTTTTCTTTCAACCTTAGTCTGTAATGCCCCCGTAATTATAAAGAATAACCATAAGTAATTGCAATCTTATTTTTATTATAACTATAAACGACATTATACTTCAATCTGAATAATGATTATTGTAAGAATAAACAATTGTAATAAAGGCATTTACTATTATTATATTCACACAAGTTAAATAATATTAAGATAAATCTGATATACAAATATATTCAATTAAATACTACTAACATTAAATATTATTATTAATATGATAATCAAAAGCCAATGCTAAATCAGTGTTGCCTTCCTAAAAAGATAGCAATGATAATTATTATCAAACGAAGACATAAAAGACTCCCGATAGATAGCAATAACAATAATTAACAAAAGACCAAAGAATGTGATCTATCACATCGAAGAGACACCACTTAAAGAAGAATGCATCCATCCAAGGTAATAGGGGAGTATAAAGGGAGCGTTGGTGGGAAGCTAGAAGACATGGGACCATCAGCAGGAAATCTGAAAAGAAGAATCTCATAAAGAATAACTACAAATCTGAGATATCTACGTAGCACTCAGTCTGCAGCAAAGGGGTATTAGTGGTAACTAATATTAATTTAGTAGGATCTAGTATTTAATAAGTAATTTACTATGTTGGTTTCCATATTAAAATCTAATATAGATATCAGTGTTTATCATTAGGAAACTTTTAAATTAATATGAATATTATGTAGAATCTCACATGCAAAAATAATATGTTGATATAAATAATTATATATAATTGAGTATATTGAAAATATATGTATATTGAAAATTGTATAAGTGCTATATGATAAAGGGATGTGTTACAAGAGGGGAACGACGATGGGACATCTTTCTAAGTACACCACCCCTTGAGGGGGGATTAATAAATCTCATTGGGGCGGCCAAGGGGGTATAATGGATACCGCTCTTGGGCTTAGAGAGATAGCTTTCGGGGCACCCTTTGTGACTTCATCTTCCTATCATAAGCACTCAACTTCAAGAAGCTAATCATAGAGAAAGGAAAGGGGAACGGAACAACAGATTCCTCATTAGGTACACCACCTCATATGGATGGCATGTGCCACATGAGGCCAAGAGGGATGGTATATCCACTCTTGGGCCTTGGGTAGAGGAACCGGGACACCCTATCATAGCCATTCCCTCACCTCTCTTATGATTGAGTCTCCTAGAATAGTTAGGTTGAGTTGAATTAATAATGCCACCATGAGTTTGCTAATCATGTTAACTTGATTGTGAAATGTTATTGTAAGTATTTTCTAACTTGTTTGCAGGAATTAAATCAAGCCAAGGTACTCTCTAAATCTTTGTATGCTTGGAAATTGACAATTTAGGGTAAAATTAGTATTGTTCCAAAAAGGGACATTACAAGTGGTATCAGAGCCAAGTTTCCTAATGATAAACACTGATATCTATATACCATCCCTCTTGGCCTCATGTGGCGCATGCCATCCATATGAGGTGGTGTACCTATTAATTTTAAAGTTTCCTAATGATAAACACTGATATCTATACTAGATTTTAATATGGAAACCAACATAGTAAATTACTTATTAAATACTAGATCCTACTAAATTAATATTAGTTACCACTAATACCCCTTTGCTGCAGACTGAGTGCTACGTATATATCTCAGATTTGTAGTTATTCTTTATGAGATTCTTCTTTTCAGATTTCCTGTTGATGGTCCCATGTCTTCTAAAGAATAACTACAAATCTGAGATATATACGTAGCACTCAGTCTGCAGCAAAGGGGTATTAGTGGTAACTAATATTAATTTAGTAGGATCTAGTATTTAATAAGTAATTTACTATGTTGGTTTCCATATTAAAATCTAATATAGATATCAGTGTTTATCATTAGGAAACTTTAAAATTAATAGGTACACCACCTCATATGGATGGCATGCGCCACATGTTCCAAAAAGGGACATTACAAGTGGTATCAGAGCAGTCATCCTACTATCCTGTGTATACTTTGTGATTTATGTGTATTCAAAGGTTTACCTTGTGGCTTATGTGTATATGTGTATTCATACGACTTATGTATTTAAGTGTATACTTTATGACTTACATGTATGTCTTGTGGCTTGAGCTACTCGCTTACTTGCTTGAGCTGGTTGCCTACATGCTTGAGCTACTTGTCTACTTGCTTGAGCTAGTTGCCTATGTGCTTGAGCTACTTGCCTACGTGCTTGAGCTACTTGCTTACTTGCATGAGCCGGTTGCCTATGTGCTTGAGCTACTTGCCTACGTGCTTGAGCTACTTGCTTGAGCTAGTTGCCTATGTGCTTGAGCTACTTGCCTATGTGCTTGAGCTACTTGCCTACTTGCTTGAGCTGGTTGCCTACATGCTTGAGCTACTTGTCTACTTGCTTGAGCTGGTTGCCTATGTGCTTGAGCTACTTGCCTACTTGCTTGAGCTGGTTACCTACATGCTTGAGCTACTTGTCTACTTGCTTGAGCTACTTGCCTATGTGCTTGAGCTACTTGCCTACTTGCTTGAGCTACTTACTTGTCTACTTGAGCTACTTGCCTACTTGCTTGAGCTACTTGGTTGTCTACTTGAGCTACTTGCCTACTTGCTTGTCTACTTGAGCTACTTGCTTGCCTACTTGAGCTAGTTACTTGTGTTCTTGAGCTACTTGGTTGTCTACTTCAATTTTAGTATGTAAATGGCAATGCATGTAACCTACAAATTGGTGTATTCACTTCTATATTTAACATCCTGAGGAGATCACTCACCACCATTCAATCTTGAGGTGAAAAAAGGGAAAAGTATTTCATCTAAGAAAGATATCCAAAACATCATTAAAGAATTCAATTGAGATTTAGGACCACTAAGGTATCATATCAACCTAGGAGGGTCAATCTCTTAAAATCCAAAATAACAAATTTGAGGAGACATAATAAAGACAAATAGGAACCCACAAATGGGGAGAAAGATGATAAAATAAATGTGGAAATTTATAATAAGATATATTCATCGAACTTAATTGTTCTATCTAGAACGAGATCAAATGTACTCACTCATTGAAACAACGATGAAACAATCGAGTCCATATCATATAACTTATAATATTGAAATAGTGAGCTTTGTCTTATTCTCCCTACATGTGATATCTAGGGTAGATCATTTCATCCAAGGGTCTTCTTCTCTTAAGAGTAACCCTTCATTAACGATTAAGGGTCAAGGATATTAGTATTAGGGAAACAAATTTAGTATCAAAACATAGAGATATATGAAAAGAAGGATAAAACCAATGGAATCAAAAGACAAGAAAGAATTGAAGTAATTCCTATTACTCGCTAAGGAGTGACTAACTATTGTACATTCTTCATTTAGAAAAAGGTATAACAAATCTTTGGCTGAGATAAGTGATTCAAAACCTAATAAACTCTTCGTGAGAAATTAGCTTATTGCAAACCTTGTTTGAATACCTACACAAATTTTCTCTCTATGACATCAAAACATGGTTACCTTTTCCTATCATCATTGGATTGGAACGTGACTCTTGGCATCAATAACTTATCAAAGGGTAAAACTACAAGATGACAAATCCAAGATTGAATTTTGGGATCAAAGATCAAAATGTCTTTTGGATCCTTCTCTCTAAGGACGAGAAAATTAGTTACCAATGCTTGTTATTGAGAGATATCGGAAAATACAAACACATGAGCCAAAGAAATATTTAGGGAACATTATCAACCTTATAGAATAATGAGGGCAGCGGAACTTAGACAAGAATACTAACAACAATTCTTCAAGGAGATTGATGGTTTTAGAAGTATCATAGTTATAATTGCTTGAGGACAAGTAAATTTGGGAAGGAAGGGTTGTAATGCCCCCGTAATTATAAAGAATAACCATAAGTAATTGCAATCTTATTTTTATTATAACTATAAATGACATTATATATCAATCTAAATAATGATTATTGTAAGAATAAACAATTGTAATAAAGGCATTTACTATTATTATATTCACACAAGTTAAATAATATATAATATTATTATTGTATTGTAACAAAGGCATTTACTATTATTATATTCACACAAGTTAAATAATATTAAGATAAATCTGATATACAAATATATTCAATTAAATACTAATAACATTAAATATTATTATTAATATGATAATCAAAACCCAATGTTAAATCAGCGTTGCCTTCCCAAAAAGATAGCAATGATAATTATTATCAAACGAAGACATAAAAGACTCCCAATAGATAGCAATAACAATAATTAACAAAAGACTAAAGGATGCGATCTATCACATAGAAGAGACGCCACTTAAAGAAGAATGCATCCATCCAAGGTAATAGGGGAGTATAAAGGGAGCGCTGGTGGGAAGCTAGAAGACATGGGACCATCAGCAGGAAATCTGAAAAGAAGAATCTCATAAAGAATAACTACAAATTTGAGATATATATGTAGCACTCAGTCTGCGGCAAAGGGGTATTAGTGGTAACTAATATTAATTTAGTAGGATCTAGTATTTAATAAGTAATTTACTATGTTGGTTTCCATATTAAAATCTAATATAGATATCAGTGTTTATCATTAGGAAACTTTTAAATTAATATGAATATTATGTAGAATCTCACATGCAAAAATAATATGTTGATATAAATAATTATATATAATTGAGTATATTGAAAATATATGTATATTGAAAATTGTATAAGTGCTATATGATAAAGGGATGTGTTACAAGAGGGGAATGGTGATGGGGCATCTTTCTAAGTACACCACCCCTTGAGGGGGGATTAATAAATCCCATTGGGGCCAAGGGGGTATAATGGATACTGCTCTTGGGCTTAGAGAGATAGCTTTCGGGGCACCCTTTGTGACTTCATCTTCCTATCATAAGCACTCAACTTCAAGAAGCTAATCACAGAGAAAGGAAAGGGGATGGTAAGAGGAAAGGGGAAAGGAACAACGGATTCCTCATTAGATACACCACCTCATATGGATGGCATGCACCACATGAGGCCAAGAGGGATGGTATATCCGCTCTTGGGCCTTGGGTAGAGGAACTGGGACACCCAATCATAGCCATTCCCCTCACCTCTCTTGTGATTGAGTCTCCTAGAATAGTTAGGTTGAGTTGAATTAATAATGCCACCATGAGTTTGCTAATCATGTTAACTTGATTGTGAAATATTATTGTAAGTATTTTCTAACTTGTTTGCAGGAATTATATCAAGCCAAGGTACTCTCTAAATCTTTGTATGCTTGGAAATTGATAATTTAGTGTAAAATTAGTATTGTTCCAAAAAGGGACATTACATAGTCTATCCTCTTCTTCTTTCTATGCCTTGAAATGTTGAGCATGTGTAAACACAGGTGTCGTGTAATGTCAAAAAATGTCCCCTTGGGGGCTTTTCCCTCATAAAGTTTAGCTCCCAGGTCTTTAGCATGCATTTAGGACATCTTAGTTCATATTTTGACATCCTGATGGAATGAGACCTAGGTTCCATGCAAATTGGACCCAGGTTGACCCCTTGAGCTGTACCCTACCCAAAATAGGGGGGAGGACTTGGGTGCCCATGCCCTAGTCCTACCCTATTTTGGGGCAGCCCTAATTTCTAGGTGTCGGTTTGTGACCATTATTTGGTCCTTTTGCCGACACGGTAAGTTTTGATTTTTAAAATATTGGCGGGAGTGCTTATAGTTGCATATGAAAGCATGTTTAGGCATTTATTTGTAAACTAGATTTCAATTAGATGGCAATTGTGATGTTCAAGTGTTCTCAAGGTGATTGAAGGCTCTCATTGTGTTGCAAGAGTAGACTTGTGTGTTTTGTGTGTTGATATTTGTAGATTTGAGCATCAATTTTCTCATGGAATGAAGAGCATCTTCCTCCCATGAGAGATTCACTACAAGGTGACATAATATTGTGTTTTCATCATTGATTCCTTTGGTTTTTGCCTCTACCTCACAAGGGCACGCACTCTTTATATTACAATGGTGTTCAGAGACTTAAGTGTCCTCTGGGGCTTGACTAAGGTAAGCCTCTAAACACCACAACTCCCAAACCCAGTCTTGTGATTACAGGTTACAGGTGTCATATTTGGGAAAAGTGGAGTTGCAGGAAGGATTGGAAGCATCAAGGATTTAGGATCTGAAGAAAAGTAAGACACAAGAGCACTTCCAGGACATGGGCACTCACTCTAGTGTCCTCTACATCTGAGTTTCAGGAAACAGAAGTTACAGGGATGATCAGTGTCGAAAGGAGGTCCAGATCCCGTGAAGAAATTGGTACCTTGGACTTGGGCGCCTGCTCTAGTGTCCCCAACTATTCTGCTTTGAAACCTCAAAAATAAGTACTCTGTGATTTAGTATTTTACTCCTATCTACAAGAGCTTTTTCTTATTTTCATCAATTTGTTGTCATATTTGCATAATTAGGGTTTTAATGGTCAATTGGGCATAAGAGAAGGAAAATTGTTAATTAAATTCACTAATCCAAGTTTCCCTACATTTGCAAGTGACCTAGGGTATGATAGTGCTCGCCACTCGACCCTAGATCCTTGAATGTATAGTGGAGAGGCAGATTTAAACATCTAAAATCTAGAACATCAATAAATCCAATTTTCCCCTAAACATGTCGAAAGATTTTCATGATTCACCGCAAGAGAATATTGACAAAGATCCTCTTGTTCTTCCTTTATTAAAATAGGCTCTTTCTCGAAGTATCCCATAGTAAAGTCACCATAGAAGTTGTTCGTTTGTGGTGAGACAACGTTCGCACTTGGGGAAGGGACAATGTTTAAAATGGGTGCAACATCAACAAATCCCATAATCTGATTCATTCTTAAATTTTCAAGACATGTGGCTCCAGTATGTGCATCAGTTTCATGAAAGGAGCAAAACACTGCATTGTGAGCAGCATCAACTGGTTGTCTTGGTGGTGGTATTGGAAACCTGGGCCTAAAGTTATTAAAAGGCTAGGAATTGTTCCTCTTAGGCTGGTATGGTTGCTATGGTTGATACTATTGCTGTGGTTGGTATTATTGTTGTGGTGACTGATACAGCTATTGCACAGGTTGCGCCTGAATAGGCAACTATCTCTTCATATTAGTTACTTCATTTGCTACCTTTTGTAGCAGTAGGTCTACAGAACTCTGAACAAGAGGCCTGATTGAATCCGTCTTCATCTTTCCAAAGGTAATCATGTTATCCTCCAACTTGATGGCATTTTCTTGTGCACTGGAAAATTCTGTCTCATCAGTTGATCTCAAAAAGAAGGCTATCTTAGAAGAAAGAGCGTTAATGAAACTACTCAATAGAATTTGCAGAGATGGATTGAGACTATGAGAAAGGCGTGTAACCAGGTGATTAAACCTTGCTACAAACTCCCTCATTAGTTCATTATTTTCCAACTTTGAGTTTGAGAGTTGGGTGAACAATCTGTGACCGTCTTCAGTAGGCTTGAACCTTGCCAAGAATTTCTCACTCATAGTCACCCAATTTGTAATGATGCTTGGCTCTAGATGATTGAACCAGTCAGCAACATTTCCCACAAGAGTCTCAATGAAGAGACGCATAGCAACATCTCATGTGATACATGCAAAACGGTGCAAGCTGTTGTTAATGCAGAGATGTGTTCGTCAGGATGTTGAGTCCCATTGCCATGGAACCGAGGAAAGTGCTTCCTTGACCCCTTTGGTAACTCATGATGTGCTTACAGGGCCAAAGGTCCAATGTTGTCACCCCAATTCAATGGGGGTGGATGCCTCTGATTCTAATCATTGTGATTATTATTATTTACATCAACCATCACTCTAGGCTAGATTACTGGTTCCTCTTGAGGTTCTATCTGCTTGACTTTAGGAACTGGCTGGACTTTAGGAACTGTCTGGACTTCAAGAACTATGTTGGATGCTTCTCCAACTTCTGTAGAAATAAGATCTTGGAAGAAAGGATCTACAGCACCACCTTTTCCCCTTGTATAAACTCTGTGAGCCAAGATTATCTATTGCCACGTTGGAGGTGGTAATACCGGTCTTCCTACGACAAGATCTGCTTTGTGTTCTTTTTCATCAAGAATAGTAGCCATGTTTCTCCACTGATCAGGACTTTCCTTTTGTGCAAATATGAAACTCCTCAGGCTACTAATTATTTATGTTTACTCTCCTTCCACACATACAAGATTTGGTTGAACAGTAGGTGGTGTAAGATTTGGTTGTTGAACTGGAGCAATAGGGTACCAAAGAGTCATTCTCGTGACATAAGCTTAAGCTTGCCTGAAGTTTTATACCTCATGCGCCACGGTGGGTGCCAGAAAATTGTTGGCATTTCAATTCATACCTCTGGAATGCGAGTTGAAAACAGACAGTTATGCATAGATAAACTGCTCTCCTATTATGAGGGGGAGTTCCCTTTTTGCTGATGTTCGCTTGAAAGATAAATAAAACAAATTTGCCTATCTTTGTTTGATTCTCAACTGCGAGCACAAGGTTATAAAACTCTAAATCCTTGTAGCAGAGGCTTTTTCCTTTTTAAAACTTCTAACTATAGCTAGGCCTAAGCTAAATGACACTTTTAATCACCTAAGTAAATGCAGAGAAAAGGGATTAAAAGTTAACAAGGAATGATTTGTTTTTAACATAAAAGCTTTAATAAAATTCTTCCAGATCACATCAGAAGACTCATTGTACTTTAAGATGAAAGATGAAATAAGATTACGTAAGCCACACATCTGACGACAAAACTAGATGATCTGAGATAGAAAATCAAAGCAAATGGCAGGCTTGAGACTTCTATTCCAATATCATAAAGTTGATACAACTCTAGGATAGCTATATTGTAGCAAAAGGCAAGCATACAATATGTGATCAAACACTAGAAAATAGGTACACAGAGTGAATGAGCACTTGAAATAACAATTTCTATAGGCTAGAATAGGCACATCAAATTTTGCTATCACAATTACCATTACTTACAATGGGCAAGGTTGCCCTTATTTATACTAAATCAAAGGAGTAGGGAACCCTAAAATCTCCTTGAATTTATCTAATTAACTTGCCAAATCGCAAGCTTTATTTCTATTCTAAGACAAAGATACAACTAACAAATACTTTAAAGCAAACAAAACTCCAACTATTACAAAGTGATTTCTTTCTAAATAAATAATAGATGAGCTTTGGATGAAAGCAAATGCTTTAAAACAAAGAGCATTTAAGTTAAAGCTGCTTTCTTTTGAGTCATATCCTCATCTACATTCTTTAATAGAAACGATTAAGTTTTCCCTCCATATTGGTATTGAAAAACACTTCTCAATGTCGTTTGGCCTGAAACTACAGAGCACCCATCCATCTGTTGATTAGATTTCTCTTGTGACTGAATTGTAATGCTTCATGCAAGCAATTACAAATTCAATACTTTGCACTATGATGGGGAATGAAGCTACTGCAAGTAACCCGGAGTGATTCAAGTTCCTAATAGCATTGTTTCCTACATCTTCCAAAGGATGTAAATTGAACACAAGAAGCACCTTATGCAAATCTGTCTCAAAAGTTCTCAGGTAATCGTGAACCAACGTCATTTTAGGCTTGATCTCAATTGGAGAGTACTACATGCTGAAAGATTTTAAGAATGACTATGAACATGCCTATGTCAGAAAAATCGTGGACAAAAGATTAAAAATTACTTGTTGATTTCTTCTAAAAAGCAGAATGTGAATGAAAAACCTGGTACATGGGTTTTGTAGGCAAACCCGTTTCGAAGCAACCCAGATTGTAAGATTTTGAAAAAGTTGAGGGTTTCTCAAAAAAGCAGCAAAAAAGTAGATTCCTAGAAAAATAAAATTTCCCAATCATTAAGAGGATGAAATTCTGGATGGACCCATCTCGATGAAAATTAAAAAAGCTTCGGCCCTATTTCTTAAAAATGACCTGGAAAAAATGACCTTAAAAAAGCGTGCCTCCTTGCTTCCTCATCCCGAAACTATGAAGAACGCTAAAAAAACACTCTGTTTGGGTCTTCAAATCTTCATTGAAAGAAAATAAAAATCTTCCTCCTCTAGATGCAACCTGCACAAGTAATGAATAAAAGAAGCCAAAGCTTGTCTTTATAGAACTTTAGGGCAAAAAAGCAAGCTTTCTTTGTGAAAGAATAAAGCTTCAATCTTATCCATGAAGAAAGCATCTTTTAAGGCACAAATCCAAGTAGATAAACTTAAATAGGAAGAATCCCTATTTTATAGCTACCTATGGCTTCATGTGTGAGATAATGAAAAATATCTTCTTTGATGATGTCATCAAACACGCGAGTTTGCAAAAGTGTTAGCCAAATTTTCCTTCATTTTGCAACTTTTGCATTCATTTTGACTCTTGTATGGCCTGTCCCTGACTTCAACAAGATGGCAAATTATTACCATTGACTGAAAAAGTTGATTGATCAGGGCATCTTGAAGATTTATCAACTCTGATTTTACCCCCAGCCTTAAATTGATAATTTGATGACATTTGATTGCAAATCTACCTTCTGAAACCTGTCGCCAGACGAAGAATGGAAAACGGCTGCGAGAAAACACTACCAAAGATGAAAAAATTCTAACACCTGAAAAGTTGGGCGCCCCTAGCCTCTAGGGCACCTGGTTTTTTGTGCCTTAGAATTTTTTTGGAAATTTCAACTTTTTCAATTTCTTGATTTTTGCGCACGTTCCGGTGACTGTGGACCTCTATCCGGAAGCCGAGTTCCGCCTGCCAGAGAAAAACTGAGTCTAATGATATGGTAAACAGGCAAGCCTGATGAAAATTAAATTCATTGTACCCTCTACCTGCCTCAAAAATCATGCCAAACTAATTTCCTGTGAATCTGACTGGGTTGACAGAGGAGGATTTGCACATTTTCTGGAAAAACATGAAAAAAGACTAAGTTTGGGGCTCATGGGTGCCCCTAGCCTACAGGGGTGCCTAGAATTCTGTGCCTTAGAATATTTTTGATATTTTTAATTTTTCTAACTTTTCTCCATTTTCTGTGTCACAGGTCCTGTTTGATCTTCGTTTTCGGTCGTTCGGCTAACTGCTAAAGCAAGATGGGAGGTGGTCCAAGTAGCTTGAACATACTTGAGATGAAATCCTAGCTTTTTCCAGCTTTAGATTGAGTTTTGACTGAATTTGACCCCCTGGAAGCGGGGCGACGGGAGCCTTTTGACATTTCTCAAAAAATGCAAAAAATATTCCAAGTCTGAAAAAGATGGGCGCCCCCAGCCTCCAGGGACACTTGGTTTTTAATGCCTTAGAAAATTTATGATTTTTAAACTCTGCTCGCAGTTTACCTTGTTTTCCGTGCCTGCAACTACTTCATGTCACTAATTTTGATGATTCATCAGTCAACTGACACTAGATGAGGAATGGACTAGATAGCCTGGGCATATCTGAAGTGAATCCTAGCTTTTCAAGATCTATTGGTCGTCATGACTACTTTTATCAACCCAGGAACTGACTGATGGAGACATTTTTCGCATTTTCTGAAAAACACGAAGAAAAAACTAAGTCTGCTAAAGTTGGGCGCCCCTAGCCTCCAGGGGCACCTAGAAATCCATGTCTTAGAAAAATTTCATGATTTTTCACTTTTCAACACTTTCTGGATTCACCATGCTTCGTTCTCTATTCTTCGTCAAATCGTGACTATTTGATAGTTCTGTGTTAGCTGAGTAGCCTTGAAAAATCTGAAAATGAGCTCTGGAAGATGAACTTCCTCCATTCGTGGCTCCGAAGCTTGTACTTGGCCATCTAAAAAATTAGAATTGACCTAGTAGGGAAAACATGACCTTTTGCAAATTTCATTTAGACCACCTTGATCATGAAGCAAAATCAGCCAATCAGAATCAGGCACAACACCCAAATTGGAGATTCTATTTTTAGAAACTTTCTATTTTTAGAAAATTTTGCCAGCATCCGTATCTCAAGAAACCCAGAAACCCTAATTTGACGTATATTTTTAGAAACTTTCTAAAAATAGAAATTACTATTTTTAGAAACTATTTTTAGAAATTTTGACTTTTTGACTTTTTTGACAAAAATTTTTCTAGATTCTTACAAAATGCCTTAATGAAGCAAAAAAATTTGATTGGGCACAACACCAGTCAAGGCTCAGGAAGAGCCTAAAGCAAAGGTAGAGGAACCTGTTGTAACAAGGAAGAGGACAAGAGGTTCAGCCTCTAAAGGAACTGCATCAAAAACATTTGATCCGACCTCATATGTTAGTGTAGAGGCACCCACCAAGAAGCCTGCTGACAAAAGATTCAAAAGACAAAAAACTAAAGGCCATAAAATGCATGTGAGTATAGGAGTAGATGAGGAAGAGACAGAGTCAGATGAAGAAGTGAAGAAGATGAAAACTGAGACTACCAAAGCCTCCGGGAGCAGCAAGAAGAAACCCTTTAGTAAGGGTAGAACTAAGAAAATGCCAAGGCAAGATGAGTCTCAGATAGGAGAAGCCACTATAAGTCTTGAAGATGTCCTAAAGGCCATAACAGTTGATGGCAATTTGAAACCCATATCCCAACTGTATGATGAGTATGATGATCCAGACAAGAGGATCATTGAGATTGTTGTCATCAGATACTTGGACATCTACAACAAAGCCCTTATTGAGATAATTATTGATCTCCCAGAAAGCTTGGGTAGTATCATGGCTGCAAGAAAAGAAGTTGTTATGGTAAAGGACATTGAACTTAGAGACAATACACTGATAACATTATGTCTGGAAATCACCCCTGAAGACAAAACAAAAATCTCCAAAGTGCTCAGCAAGGAGCTTAGAACAAAGAAAAGAATGAATACTCTCATGTCAGATGACATTGAGAAAGTAGTGAAGGAGACTGAGGAAATCACTTTGAGAGTGTTAAAGGAATATCATCTTCCAACTATATATGATAGAGGAGAAACAAATATTGGAGATGATACATCTATTCTTGAGGTGAACATGGATCAAGGATTAGACAAAAGTGATGAATAGTTGAAGGAGAAAGAAGATCTAGTCCCTGCCACTAGTTCAGATACTGCTGTAAAAGATCAATCCAAAACAAGTATTCCTCTGAAACAACAAACTGATGACCAAACAAACAAGGAGAAGACTAAGAAACAAAACAAAGATGATAATTAAGAAGAGGAACAAACTGAAGAGAACCATATACTGGAACAAAAGGATGGTGTAAATGAGGCCATGGATTTAGATCTGCTGGAACAAAACCAAGAAGAAGTCTCTGGTATAGCAAGAGACACTATGGAGTCTACCAAGGAATTCTTGAAAAGAGAAAAACAAGTCTTGGATGAACCCAAATTTTTGTAGGGACCAATAAATTTGGACTCAATGTCTCCTATACAAAAATTCCAACTGGTATCAATTATACAAGCAAAGGCATAGGAAGAAATATTGAAGTCACACATACAGGATAGTGAGTTAATTGGTGATGTGTCCAACATTTTGGAGAAGTTGATGCCATCATATCAAAAGAATACCTCAATGTCTTCAACAAATCAACTCAAGGGACTCATAAACTTTGTAAGTATGCATTTTGAATCTTTTGAAAAGTCTGCAGAAACAAAACTGAGGAAAGAGTTTGATGAGAAAAGATTAGGTGAGTTGAAGACCATGTTAGTAAATGATAAAACTTTGTTAGATAATGGAATAAAAGGTATACAAAGTTCTATTAAAGAAGCTTGTGACCTGTACAAATTTTGTTTATCATGGCCAGAAGCTACAAGGGAGTTAGAAGAAAAGATCAAGGATCTGGAGCTGTAATTGATAAATATATCTAAGTCATTTGATTTGGCAGCTAAATCAATCAGTAACAAAGAGATACAAGTCATCAACATGCATAATAACTTGAGTAATCTACTGAATAAGAGGGATAAAAAGAAAATTAGAATGTGTCAGTTGAGAGGACTGATAAGTCCTAATCTTGATTCAATGTCAAATCTTACAGCAGAAGCCCTACAAGTAAGTACACTAATTGACACACCCTCTTATATACAAAAGGCAGAGAAATTAGTATTTCTCATAAATGGCCATATTGAAATTTTGGACAATGCAAAGAAGAGTTGGGATAGAGAGTTGGCTCAAATCAAGAACATCTTCAATGACATCCTACAACCCACAACAAATTAAGTTGAAGATTGCACATGTACATATGCAGTAAAGTATGACAATTTTTATAGTTTTGACACAACTTTGACTTCTGTACGTACACCTTTTCCATTGATATCAAAGGGGGAGAAGAAAACCAGTGAAAAATGAACAAATACCTAAGGGGGAGAAGAAAAACAAAGTGTATATAGTGAGGGGGCAGATAAACATTGTTCACTAAGTGTTGTCATCAATGCCAAAGGGGGGGATTGTTGGCAAGAGACACTGCTCTGATGAATGTTGAATGTTGTCATTGATGGCAACAAGGAAAAGGGTGTCTACTGGCATGGCAAAGAGACTTTACACCAGAAGAATAAATGACTAAGTATGAGTAGTATACATTATACAAAGTAAGTGACAGTGTTTGACATGGTATGCCTCCGCAGCTAAAGACATTTGTATGATGTTCAGGTATGTTGTTCATAGCGACCTAGTGATCACATGTTCCAGTGTTCAAGTCCTGACCTCCTCCATAAGTCATATGGTGAAATATCTAAGTCCGGAAGAATAGAGTTAAGTCAAGAACAGTGCACAATACTAGAGTAAAAGGGTCTGCATTCCTCCATTGTGGCACATTTTGTCTTGCGGTTCTGAGGCAGTAAAGATACATACCATGACTACCTAAATCTAGAGTTATAGTTTATGAAGCTCAACAGACCACATTCTACAAATTCTCCAGTATCAGCTTCCAGTTTGACAGTATTTCACTGTGACAAAGTAACAGTTCCAACATCTGCATTTTACTATAAAGCACTATTATGTCTTGCAGTTCTGAACATATGTTAAGAGGTCCATAATGAATTTTATCCATGATTTTGAAAGTCTCATATGGTCTGCATTGGAAGTTTTGGTATGATAGTTGAACTGGTCGAGTGTGTACTTAAGAGATAAGCCGACAAGCAAGTAGGATCTATATGTGGTGAGAATATATTGTTTGAAGAATTAATCCAAGTGGTTGAATGATTTATGTTGACCTATATGAAGACTATTGTGTGTTTGTTTGGGTCTGCATTCATGTTTGTGCACAAGATCAAGCTAACAAGATATAACACTTGTATACACGTTTCATGTCTGCCTTGCCGACCTAATTGTGTGATGAATCTTGTTGTGAATATATATATTTGATGGATTTCAGTGTTGGAGTAATGGATATGTGTGAGTAGTGTACAAATTCAATATGTGCATGATCTAAGGTGGTTTGTAGAGTAGAAAAAGATAGTAAGGGTAGAAAAGTAGAGCATATGTGAAGCAGAGCAGAAAAAGAAGAATAGACATTTCAGTCTATATACTAAGCTGAAAATGGAACTGCACCTCAGCATTCTATAGATGCATTTATAGCAATCATCTCTTGGCAGTGAGCCAATCATTCTTTTATCTTCTTGGCAGTGAGCATTTTTGTAGTGACCCTTTTGCAGTGAGCACTTCTTGGATAGTGAGTCCTTAGGCAGTGATCCCTAAGGCAGTGAGCCTTCATGTAATTCGGTATTATTATCATAATATATTGTGAGCTAACACTCACCGTGGTTTTTCCATTTTTGGGTTTTCCACGTAAAAATCTTGGTGTCTATGTGCTATGACTTTATGGTTGCTATTCTTATGTTTATTCAGCTTCTATGTTATTAAATTTGGTAATTGGATTATAGATCATATGAAGAAGTGGTTTTGAAGAATACTAATTCACCTCTCCTCTCACAATTGATTATGTTCAACACCAAGTCCCCTGAGTCTTATGAGGAGACATCTATCTCTTGGTCCCACATATCCTTCATCATCGCTATTAGCATTGGAGCGGATGGAAGAAGTGTTGGCAAATTGGCAAACATCATTAAGAGAGAGACACTGTTGGTATGATAATGAATGATTGAGAATGATGTTTGAAGGAGTTGTCATTTATGGTAACAAGAAAAGAAACAAGGTTAATAGAGGTTTTGGTCTAGTGATGAAGACTTGGTCATTTTGGCTAAGTGTTGGCAGTATATAGAGACAGTGACAAAGAGACAATGTTTGGATTGGCATTGGTCTACAATTGAAGATGAGATCATGCAGTTCTGGTATATTGTTTGCAGTCCTTAGGTAATCTTGTACCCAATATTTTAGCTCTTGATAAGTACCGGAAGCATATCTTCAAATAGACTAAGTCTGGTAGAGATGAATACAGTGCTAGTTAGAGTAGAACACTCAGTTGATTTGGTTCGCATTTATCTAGTGTTGCATGTCTTGTTATGTGGTTTTAAAGTGTTGTAAACACTTGTATGAAGTATCTAAATCCAGAGTTGTAGGTTCTAAGATCCATTGGAAAAGATAGTTGTAAGTGCCTAAGTATTGCTACTTGGTTTGGCAAAACTTGACTATGACAGGGCACTACAACAAAACAGGAAATTAGCGCCTAAAATAGTGCAAGAATTTAGTGCTGGTATAACACCTGGTTTCGTGTCAGATTTAGCATGAGGTTTAGCGCCAGATTTTAGTGTTAGGTTTAGCATCGGATTTAGCGCTAGATTTTGTTGCTTTTGATTTTGCTTCCAGTTTTTCTTCTAGTTTTGCTTCTTGTGTTGCTTCCAAGTTTGCTTCTAGTTTTGCTTCCAGTTTTGCTTTCAGTTTTGCTTTCAGTTTTGCTTCCAGTGTTGCTTCCAATTTTGCTTCCAGGTTTGCTTCTGGTTTTGCTTCCACTATTGCTTCCAATTTTGCTTCTAGGTTTGCTTCTGATTTTGCTTCCACTATTTCTTCCAATTTTGCTTCTGGTTTTGCTTCCAAGTTGGCTTTTGATTTTGCTTCCAGTTTTACTTCCAATTTTACTTTTGGTTCTGCTTCTGGTTTTGCTTCTGGTTTTGCTTCTAGTTTTGCTCCCAATTTTGCTTCTAGTTTTGCTTCTAGTTTTGCTTCCAATTTTGCGTCTAATTTTGCTTCCAGTTTTGCTTCCACTGTTGCTTCTGGTTTTGCTTCCAGGTTTGCTTCCGATTTTTCTTCCACTATTGCTTCCAATTTTGCTTTCAGTTTTGCTTCCAATTTTGCTTTCAGTTTTGCTTCCAATTTTGCTTCTAGTTTTTCTTTTGGTTTTGCTTCCATTATTGCTTCCAATTTTGCTTCCAAATTTGCTTCTGGTTTTGCTTCTAGTTTTGCTTCCACTTTTGCTTCCAATTTTTCTTCCATTTTTGCTTAAAATTTTGCTTCCAATTTTGCTTCTGGTTTTATTTCCAGTTTGGCTTCCAATTTTGCTTCTTTTTTTTCTTCCATTGTTGCTTCCACTTTTACTTATGGTTTTGCTTCCAATAGAATGTCGCTTATTGCTTCCTATTTTTCTTCCATTTTTGTGTCTTTTGTTGCTTCTAAAATTGCTTCCATTATTACTTCTTTGTTTTCTACCTGAATTACTTCTCTTTTTGCTTCCTAGATAACGCCAAGTTTTGCTTCCAAGATTGCTTCTGGTTTGCTTCTAGTTTGGCTTTCATTGTTGCTTCCTTTTTTGTTTCTAAAAATGCTTCTTGTTTTGCTTACATTTATTAATTTAATATGTTTTATTTCAGTTTAATTAGTTAAATATATCATGCCTCTTAAATAACTCATTTGATTATAGAGTAAGTAATTTAATTATTTAACTCATATGATTAAATAACAAGATAATTATTATAACATGATCATCATCTATAATTAAAACAAGTGAGTCAAATATCTATAATTTAATTGAATTTAACATCCATCCTGAGCAATAAATTAAAATCATCATACGTAATAAATATCAATCCAAATATCATCGACCACTTTCAATATATATAAATTAATAAGTCAATACTAATAAGATCATCATCATATATAACTAAAACAAGTGAAAGTCAAATATGCTAGTAGATCAATAACATGTCAAAATGATACATGTACAAATGATATAAGTAAAAATGATAAATTATGTAACTAAAAGTTATACAAGCCAAGGTGATACATGTCCAAATGATATAAGTCAAAATGATATATAAATTTATGATACAACTCATTAATATGGTACTACAGGCCGTGAAAATGATACATATGATAGTGACCATGAAAAGAGGCATCATAATGATATATCAACAATGATCCATGATGCAGTCTATATGACCATGAATGTCACTAGCTACTACTAGCAACTGCCTCATCATCATCATCATCATCATCACCATCGTGATCATCACATCGTCGTTGTCGTCGTCATCATCGTCATTGGCCTCAATGTCATCTGTATCTGCATCATCATCATCCTCTGCCATGTGATCTCTACCAGAACCAACATAATCTAGATCTCTATCATGAGGATCATCTTGATCTTCTGGAAGACCGTTGTTCTGCAAAAAAAACATTTAAAATAAAAAGTTATTATTTATTTCATACAATAATTTATTTTTCTATTATATATCTAATATTACAACATATGAAATGAAACCAAAATCATTTTAACATCATATCAAAGTGCACATACCATAATAAAATTTCAAAAAAGTTACAGGTAATATGTCATTCTAATGATGTAAAACATGCAACAATTCTAATAAACGTTAGTAAAGATCATAAAAAATATGTTATAAATTTAACTATCAACTGTAAATTCTATTACATAACCTTAAATGCCACAAATTGCTTGGTCCATGTATGTTCCTTTTCATTAATAATCTAATAACTTGCATTAGACAGAAACATTAAAGAGTTTGTAAGTAGTAGTTGATTAAATTTTCTTACATGTCATTAAGGAATGCACAGCTCATCCACTAAACCTGCATGGTTGCATGCACCTAGAATACAAGCAAAGCTTACAATGTTAGAAGACTCATGAAATTGTCCGCTACTGCAAAAGTGAAAGGATGTTCTTATCAATTACTAGTGCAAGGTTTGTCACACATCAATCTCTTGAAGGCAAGGATGGAAGTGAGTCCAAATGGAGGCGGGTGGAATGAGCGCAGAAGTACTACTAAAGTGCAAATTAGTTGTAGGCTAGACATAGTATGTCCACTCATTTGCTAGCCTTGGGATCTGCAGGCTTTGATGAAGCCTCTCAAGGCTTCTATAAAACATGAGGCCATCGTAGGAGAAGTAGGATATGATGGCAGACTCTAAGAATGAACCTACAAATGGAGGCGGTCCAAATGATATGAATGTACTACCTTCCCATAGGTGGAAAAATCCCATGCATGGAATGGTGATCCTCAGGATTGGAAATTGGGGGAGAATTTGCCTACAAGCTTCTTTTTAAGGTAAGGTGAGATTGAAGTAGATTATGTTGTTTGTTCTCAGGAATGGTCCAAACGAAGTGATGCCTCAGCATTTTGAAGTGGAGTGTCCCTGCAAGGATGATGAAACCAGTGGGCAACAAATTGTGTACCTGTTCAACAAAGCCTCCGATGAAGAAAAGTGGCCATCTTGAAAGTAATCAAGGCTGATTTCTAGTTAGGAGGGCACACGCATGATGAACAAGTGCTGGAATGTTTTTTCCAGAACTATGTATAGGTTGTGAGAGCAAGGCTCTGGGGGCTAAGAGCTGCGATGAGATTAGTGAGGGAAGATCTTATGGACATGGTTAGGACTGCCATGGATGGTGTGGCAGTGGATCCCAAATAGTGATTTTCTCTTGCCACCCTCAGCCTGAATGAGGAGAAGAAGGTGAAGTTGCACAAAGCCTAGGCCCTCTACAAAAAGGGCATGGAGAAAGAAAATAACATAGGGGAGTTTTTGAAATTCCTGGAAGCCAACCCGAGTCTAATTGATGAAAATGTAATAGCTAGGATGGTGGATATTGCTACAGGCATAGGTTATATATATCACTAGATGTAATGCCTCAGCTTTCTATGTAACTTTTTTTTTATATTTTATTATAGGGAGCTACCCCCATATCCGGTAGTTGTTTACCAAAAAAAAACATTTCTTTGAGGCATTCTGTCAAAAGTTCACTTGCCTTGTCTATGCTTCCACATTTTGCATACATGTCTAACAGGACAGTTGCAACTACAACATCTGACAAAATTCATCTATCCTTTATGTATTGATGGATGTCCATACCCTATTCTAAAGCTCCCATTTTGACGTAGGCAGGGAGGATGGTGGCAAAGGTTGTGGAATTTGGCTTTACACCAGCTAATTGCATTTGCTTTAAATTTTCTGAAGCCTTTTCAACAAATCCATTTTGTTCATATCCTGCAATCATTGCAGTCCATGAGACCACATTTCTTTGAGGCATTCTGTCAAACAATTCACGTGCCTTGTCTATGCTTCCACATTTTGTATACATGTCTAACAAGGTAGTTGCAACTACAACATCTAACAAAATTCCTCTACCATTTATGTATTGATGGATGTCCATGCCCTATTCCAAAGCTCCCATTTTGACATAGGTAGGGAGGATGGCGGCAAAGGTTGTGGAATTTGGCTTTACACCAGCCAATTACATTTGCTTTAAAAATTTTGAAGCCTTTTCAACAAATCCATTTTGTGCATATCCTGTAGTCATTGCAGTCCATGAGACCACATTTCTTTGAGGCATTCTGTCAAATAGTTCATGTGCCTTATCTATGCTTCCACATTTTGTATACATGCCTAATAGGGTAGTTGCAACTACAACATCTGACAAAATTCCTCTATCCTTTATGTATTGATGGATGTCCATGTTGGTTCTTTCTCTCCGAATCAGCAAAGGGTTTGCCAGTTCCAATGCACAGGCAGATTCAACCAACAAATAGAGGAGGTTGCGTGAGCTACCTCCCCTTCACTTCTGGTTCTACCACACCAAGGGGGGCGTCCCTATAGCTAAATATTTAACTTTGACTCACTCTCAATAGAAAGATTTAGCTTTACAACAACAGGAAGAATACTCTCATTTTAGGACCAAGATTTGCATGATAAGTCACAAGTTTGGCAATGTTCTTGGACATATCTAACTGGTTGTGGATGAGAGTATGCAGGGTCCTACTCCTACTCCTACAAACTAATAGGTTGAAGCTTTGAAAGGATTTGTTTTGATATTTTGGATGCAAGACAGGGGGTTTTGGATCATAACTACTACACAAGGGTAGATCGGTGTCTATCTCAGGGCAAGGAGTCAATTAGACGTATACAAGTGAATGATTTGCACTGGCATTCAAGTTTCAAGGGGTCATATTGGTGCTTGCCTTGCAAAAACTACCCAAGAATGAATGTTTAGCTGCCTCTACTTACGAACATCCTTGCTACCATACAATCTTCTTCATACTTAACCTGAAACGGTTTAATCCACTCCTTGAATGAAGGTCAAAAATTAAGTATGCAATATAAAAATCTATATCCTAGAATCTAAGTAACCCTTAGCAACTAGATTCAAAAGAAGGGATGCATACAACAAATGAAGACAAGCAGCTAAACACATGCAAGAATGCATTTTTCATATAAAACAACATGAGCTTGAACATGTGTGCAACATACATTCAGATGCAACTCATAAACTCCAAAAGAGATAGAACAACCAAGAAAGCTTTGTTCTTTGTTACTTCCCAAAAAAAAAAAATTGCCCAAGTCTTCCACACCCACCTCAAATTGAGTAACACAGTCCACTTAAAATAGCAAGAATGTGTACTCAGCATTAATTACAAGTCATTTTCAAAATGCCACCAGATACACTGCACCATCAAAATGGTGCCCAAAACATGAATGCAGCCGGGAGACAAAGAGAGAAGGAGCAGGTGAACTCAGGAGATGTGCAGCCGCCTGAAGATTTTCCTCCTTCCCGTCAAGATCTATGGCTTCTGTTAGATCAGACAATCCTAGTCACCCACGCTAAAAAGTTGTCGACGAATGAAATTGCGCCATGTAGGTATCTTTTCCTTCGCTAACTTTTCATATTCGTGAGATCTAATTATCCCACATTCATCCTGTAGTGATCCTTTGACCACTTTATATACCAAACCACAGGTATACCTAATGTTGCACACTTTTCCCTGACGCGACCAGTGAACCACCTGCTAGTAGTCCATCACTCCATCTCCTGCCAATGCCAAGACCCTATTGCTCTATCGGAGTGACCTCAAGTGTTGGAGCAACATCCTTCAAGCACGCCGACGAAGATTGTCACGCTGACCCACTTTCATATATCTCATCGGCCTATCGGAGGGACATTAGACTTGGCTGCCGACAGGCAAGGTCTCACCAAAGACCATTGTATGTCTGCTTATATCTCCATCAGTGATCGGCGAGATGTTGAACCTGGCTGCCGATAGGCAAGCTCCCACCGATCACACTTCTTCATATACCTCATTGGCCCATCAGTGGGACTGCAGAATGAGACACTGATGTAGGTTGTCTTGGTGATGATCCCTCTTTGGATGCTTGTTTGAACCTCCATCAGTCTATTGGCGGGAACATGAAATGGGCCGCCGAGGTGTGTTGTCTCGCCGACGCAAGGAACAAACCACTATGAACAACATGATCACTAAGACAAAGGTCTACCCTTGCCGATGGACTTAGAATTTTTTTGGGTTTCTATGAAAGGGCCTATAGATGAATGTTTGAAACCTTAAATCTAGGTGGGAACCACCAATCCATACCCTATTCCAAAGCTCCCATTTTGACAAAGGCAGGGAGGATGGTGGTAAAGGTTGTGGAATTTAGCTTTACACCAGCCAATTGCATTTGCTTTAAAAATTTTGAAGCCTTTTCAACAAATCCATTTTGTGCATATCCTGAAGTCATTGTAGTCCATGAGACCACATTTCTTTGAGGCAATCTATCAAACAGTTCACGTGCCTTATCTATACTTCCACATTTTGCATACATATCTGATAGGACAGTTGCAACTACAACATCTGACAAAATTCCTCTATCCTTTATGTATTGATGGATGCCCATACCCTATTCCAAAGCTCCCATTTTGACACGGGCAGGGAGGATGGTGGCAAAGGTTGTGGAATTTGGCTTTACACTAGCCAATTGCATTTGTTTTAAAATTTCTAAATCCTTTTCAACAAATCCATTTTGTGCATATCTTGCAGTCATTGCAGTCTACGAGCCCATATTTCTTTGAGGCATTCTATCAAATAGTTCACGTTTCTTGTCTATGCTTCCACATTTTGCATACATGTCTAATAGGGCAGTTGTAACTACATCTGACAAAATTCCTCTATCCTTTATGTATTGATGGATGTCCATACCCTATTCCAAAGCTCTCATTTTGACACAGGCAGGGAGGATGGTGGCAAAGGTTGTGGAATTTGGCTTTCAAACAACTCATACTCATAGAGTCATGGTTTTAGGTCACATATGTTATGGTAACAACAAGGTATTCCAACTATGGTTACAATAGCTAAGACTACCCTCATTTGTAACTGTAACAAGGTTCTTGGACAACACTATCTTGCTCTTCACACTAGGTACTATATAGGCCAGGATTGGGTTGAAGAAATTAATTGATGGTTACCTATATAGTGATACCAAACCCTAATACCCCATGCACTCTAAATAGCTTGAGATTTATACAATACCCAACCAAGATGAAATTGTATCACTATACCAAACTTAATTGTGATAGTCCCTTCTGTTGGCAAGAGACACGGCTATGCATGACAGGTGTTGTCATTGATGGCAACTAAGTCTATCCTACACATCTGCATTACATGATTTGTTTATACCAGAAGTCAGAGTGAGGATTTGTCTAAGTCTGGATGTCAGAAATAGAGTGTGACAGGGTCTGGTATCTTAGTCTGGATCTCTCCGGTGGTAATTCACAATGTGCTACGAATCTGAAGAAGTGATAAGGATTATTAGGACTATCTAAATCTAGAATCTTAGCCTCTACTGATTGAAGAGTCAAAAGCTATAAGGATTTGAGTATCAGGTTCTAGTTAGTCATCTTAGTCAGAAGAAGAACAGGGCGACCTAGTAGTTGATCTTGGTCTGGATGTAGAAAAGTTGTTGGATAAGCAATTAGTGATAATTAGTGGTATTGGCTGACATGATTGATGATCTAGGAACACAATCTTTTGGTCCCCATTGTTATTTGTGCATGGATTCAACCGACAGAGTAGAGTTCTTAATAAAAGTTCTAAGTTTCCCTGAAGCCGACAGCAGTTGATTGAATTTCTTGATGCGCATATATATAGCTGATGAATTCGAGTCTTTTGGTGTGTGATTGTGGGTGATGGAGTAAGTGTAAAAAAGGAAAAAAGAAGTGCGAAGGAGAAGAGGTCTAAGGACTGGATCATGGTAGAACAGTAAACAGGGCAGAGCAAGGATGAAGTGTGTAAGATCAGTATTCTGTACTTAACTGGAACTGAATTATTGCATTGGTAGATGCCATTCATTAGTTCAAATACTCTGTAATCTTCTTATAATCATTTCTGTAGGCAGTGAGCCTCTTTGAGCAGTGAGCTCTGGGAAGTGAGCCTGAAGGCATGTGCCTTCCCCATTTGTAATACTTTTAATAGGGTATTAATCTTTGTGGATTAACCTCCACCGTAGTTTTCCCTTAACCAAGTTTCCATGTTAAAAATCTTGGTGTCAAGTGTGTTATTTGTGTTTCTACTCATGTGTTATTGATTCGTGCTTCATGGTTATAATAATGATCTGTTAATAAGAGATAGAAAAGAATTAATTGCAGCAAGTGTTAAAGTTTTGAGACAACTGATTCACCCCCCCTCTGAGTTGTCTGCCCTTGTTCCAACAGTTGGTATCAGAGTGAAGTTCCTTGAAAGAAGTATAACAGCTCAAGGAAGTTTTGGGAAATACAATCTTCAGGAACAACTTAAACTTGCTTTAGAAGATCTTGATTAGTCCAATGTAGATGTCAAAGAACTGCAAGGAAACCTTAAAGATGCTGAAGACTTCATTGAGACCTTAAAAGAAAAATTAAGCAAATCTAATTAAAAGAGAAAGGAGCTACTTCTTCAACTAGGAAATCAGAATGTAGACAATGACATGGATGAGACTCTAAAGAAGAAGACAAACGAATGTGAGAAGTTAGAAAAAGAAGTTTTTGTTCTAAAACATGAAATGGAATCTAGGGTGATGAGGTTGTTAGCTACCGTTGCACCAAAAGATTGACCTTTTAATGCCCGATACAACCACTTGACTTAACAAGCACGGGAGGCGGTTAAGCCCTTGTCGCAAACCACCGCAATGCAACACTGAACAAGGAGACCAAGGGTCACACCTTGCAACAATCCCCCCTCAGCGCAAGTGCAGTGTTTGAACCCATGACCTTGGCTCTGATACCAATTGTTAGCTACCGTTGCACCAAAAGATCAACCTTTTAATGCCCAATACAACCACTTGACTTAACAAGCACAGGAGGCAGTTAAGCCCTTGTCGTAAACCACCACAGTGTAGTGCTTAACAAGGAGACCAAGGGTCACACCTTGCAATAGAGGTTAACCAAAGAAATTAAGGAAAGAAAGAAGACTGAAGAAGACCTAAAACAAACTCTGAAAGAAAGAATAGAAGAATACTGCAAATTGGACAGAATTATTGGCCATCTAGAGTCTGATCTACATGAAACCAGAGACAATGAAAAAGAACTTGAAAGGAAATTTGTCATTCTCAAACATGACCTAGAAGTTGCAAATGAATAAAAAGAGAAATTCAAGATAAGCTCAGCTAAACTTGAGGTGTTGCTTGACAGTCAGAAGAAGGTAGATGATAAGCATAGTCTGGGATTTGAGAAAGGTGAAAGCTCTAGATCTGGTCAAAGAAATCTTGATGCAAGAAATCAAAGAAGGAATCCTAGAAGACCTCTAGTAAGACAACCCAATGCTCAAAGGTATCCATCTTTCAATGGAAATTGTTTCAAGAGCAATAAATTTGATCATAGAGCTACTCATGCAGAAGAAGAGTGAATCAAAGTAGTCCATACTTCTCCAATCAATCCTTCAATTGTAAGAGGTATGGTCATAGATCCAATAAATGTAGAAGTATGATAATGAATAACTCTAACAATAGAGGAAATGGCAATTCCTTTAATGGCTACTATTTTACATGCAATGGATTTGGACACATGGCCAATCAGTGCAGATCAAGAGGGAATCAAGTAAATAAGCAAAATGTAGTGTGCTTTAATTGCAATAGATATGGTCATATTGCAAGAATCTGTAGAAGTAAGAATAATAGAAAAGGTTTGATAAAAGAAAACCAAAACATGTAGAAACAAGACAAAGGCAAGGGTAAAGTTGATGTGAATAAGGTCCAAAATGAAATGAGCAAAACATGGGTAAAGAAAGGTGAAATGAATGTTGATAATGAATCCACATTGGAATCTGGTGTTGGTAATTCCTCTGGGAATTGAATTAGGAGCTCTGGCTCAGGGGGAGCTGCTTTGAAAATCTAATTCCCCTAGCTAGTGAGTGCATGAATCTGGCACAATGAATAAAGTTAAAGAAGGCTATTGTAGATCTATTAAAGCTAATTTTAGAAGAAAAGAAGCTAATGTGACTAATTGCGAAGCAATTAAAGATCGATTGTATGCAAAATAGTGTAACCGGATGTGTTAGGGAAGAGCATTTATTACAATGAAGAATTAGGTATTGTGGAGGATAAAAGGTCATTCATTCAAGCATTTGGATCACTTTACATTTGAAGAAAGCAAGCAAAAGAGTACCTGAGCTAAGATTTCAAGGATTTGAGGTGCAACCAACAAATTCATCTACTAACCCTTTGTGAAGAAAAAGGCATTTTATGTGAAACTTTGAACTTGTGATCTTTTGCAATGGCTACATGATTGGTTGTTGATATTACTGAAAGGCCTCGACCCAAATTTAAGAAGCATCCACACAAATCAGTAGAAGTCAACCCGTTAGGTGCATTTTCAAGTGTTCCATATGGTGTATAACATGTCGAGGATATTAGAGCCTACATTCATGCCAGCATAGATGAATTTGGAGACTCAAAGCTTATAGATTTGTTTAAGAATCATTTGAGGGATGAAATTCGCGGTCTTAAACCTAAGTATAAGTGTTGCACGATAAACATTTCATTCAAGTTATAGGGTTTCCATTCTTCATTGAAGATAAATGGGTCCGGTATGTCCTAAGCCATATGCATGATGAGTTTATGTGGATAATGAAACCTTTCAAAATCACCAAGGATGCTATCAAGGCCATGACAGGGTTAAACTCATCTGGGGGACTGCTAATGTTGAAGGCTATAAAGAATCAAACTGTGACTGATGCTACAGGTTCAAGATTTGACAAAAGAGCAATGACTATCATTGATATTATTGATCCAGATATTAAGTTTACTTCAATGGTGATTGGATACAAGATTTATCATTCCAACAGGGAAAATTTTGTATTCAGTACAGTTATTTATGCAGCTTATCAGACGTTGAGAGAAAATGTTGACTATAAATTGTGCGAGTTGTTGCAGAACCAGCTAATGGAAAATATGAATAAGGTAAAGAAGGATAAGAAGAACACCTTCAAGTATGGTACACTGGTCTTAGACAAGCATATGTTGGACCAGTGACAAACCTATTGCTATTCAGATAAGAGAACACTTGAACAATATTGGAGATGCCAATGCTCAAAGGATAGCTCTCTGGGGATTTTTCAAGAATTTTTAGAGTATGATGCATTCAAGGGAGAGAATTCCTTCTTCTATAGTTGAAAAATACAAGGATAAAGTATGTTTTATGATGGATACAGATCAGTGCCTAATGGAAGCTGTTGAACCAAGAACGGTATGGATTATGCCTATGGGTTATGAAGTTGATGAGAAAGTATTAGATATGTATGCTCAACATCTTTTAAGCAAGTCAAAGGATACCACATTTGAAAGATTTGGAATGTATAAGGAGCTAAGTTTGAAATTGCATGTTGAGCTCAGAAAACCAGAAATCAAAAGGAAAGCTCAGAAGCAAGTAGAGATGTATGCTGAAAGTATTGGCATAACTAAGGAAGTTGTGAGGCAGAACAGAGAAAGGATAGAAAAACCTGAGAAGGACAAGCAGGATAAGAAACAAGGAAGTGCTCCGGAAGTCTCCTCCAGCCAACTTAGAAAAACTAGAAGCTCATTTGTTGTCCCTGTTCCCCAAAACCTGCCAAACTTGGTAAATTGGAAGATAAATCATCTGGAAAAAAAGAGAAAAGGGTGAAAAATAAGGCCTCCCAGACATATAAAAGCATGAAGAATGTTAAAGAAGAAACTGACTCTAATGTTGAAGTCAAAGATTTAAAGGCATCAGGTACAAAAGCAGCAAAGGTGTCTAAGGAGAAGCCCTCCGAAAGCAAAAGAGCAAGCAAGAGGCAAAAGACTGAAACATAAGTTGAAATGCCTACTCTCTCTATGGATTCTAGAAGAAGCAACAGTCAAATATTTGAACATCTACAATAAGGCTTTGATTGAAATAACTTCTGAAATTCCAAAAAGTCTTGCAGATATTCTGGAGTTAAGAAAAGATAATGCAAAAGGTAAAGACATGGAGATTAGGGAGCATGTGTTGATAAATTTGTGCCCTTAGATTACTCCAGATCATATCAACATGATATTCAAAGAAGTGAAAGATGACTTCAGGAGTAAGAAGAGAATGAATAAACTCATGCTTGGTGAAATAGATGAGATAGTCAAAGATACTCAGGAGATTCTTCTGAATGCACTAAAAAGACATAATCTTCCTATTGTTGAAAAAGAGATTAATGATGGGATTGACTCCTAAATTTTGGATGTTGAAGAATTGAAGATCAATGAGCAACAAACTGAGTTAGATGACTCCTCTTTTCCAAAAGAGGAAGCAATAATCAAGAAAGATGTAAAGATGTCAGATGAAACTAATGATACAGGAGGTATTCAAACTCCTCCAGATCAATCCTGCAAAGAAGATACAGAGATGAATGTTGAAGCAAATGATCAAATTAAAGATGATTCATTGAAGAATAAAGAGCATGAAGTAGAAGAAGGAGAGGACCAAGAAGAAGAAAAGGCCAAGGAGAGAAATGAAAATGAAGAAGAAATTGCAAAGGTTAATGAAGAGCCCAAGCAGGACAATCCATTTGATAGTATCGGTAAGGATCAAATAGATACATCATCATTTTGGGCAAGAGACACTGCAAAAGTAGTGAAGGAAATTCTATAAAGAGACAAACAAATTGAAGAAGATTAGGACATTATACAAGGTCCAATAAAATTTAATAACTTATCTCTTGTGCAAAAGATAAAGTTGGCCTCCATTGCTCAAGCTAAAGCCAGAGAAGACATTTTGAAGTCTCACATAGAAGATAGTGAGCTACTTGGCCTAGCAGTAGGAATTTTGGAGAAGATCATGCCCACTTTTCAGAAAGATTCTTCAGAACCTCCATCCATCGAATTAAAAAATCTAATAAGCTTAGTAAGTTCTCATTTTGAATCTCTAGAGAAGTCTACAGAGGTCAACGTTCAAAAGGAATTCAATGACAAGAGATTTGATGCTCTAAAGGGGTTGATTGGAGTATATAGAATGGTGCTAGATGCTAGTGTAAAGAGTATTCAGAATGCTCTTACAAGAGGAGGAAATGCATATAAAGTTTTCCTATCTTGTCCTAAAAGTATAGAGGATGTTGAAGATAAAATAAAGGAATCTAAGAAGAAACTATCTAGTGTATACAAATCTTTTGATCCAGTGATAGCATCAGTGGCAAGCAAGGAGTGTCAAGTAATCAACTTGATTAAAGAAATAAAGAGATCGACAAAAGAAAAGGAGAACATTGAGGCAAGGATGAGTGAGCTTCGAGGACTAATTTCTCCCAAGATGGAAGCAATGTTTAATGCTCTAACCAAAGCCCAAGCTACAGCTCAGTCAAGTGACCTAATTGATCTGCGAACAACAGAGTCACAAGCATTCCTATTCAGTGGCCATATCTCAATTTTGAACACTCTAAAGAAGAGCTGGGATAGTGACCTGGCACAATTGAAGAATATTTTTGGAGATGTATGCAAGTATATTTAAATAAGACTTAAGGATTGTTTGTACATATGCAACCTGGTATGTAGAATTTTTTGTGTAATTTTTGGTTTACTGATCCCACCCTTTGCCATAGATGTCAAAGGGGGAGTGAAGAGCAGTGAAAAATGAGAAATCTAACAAAGTGAGAGCATTGGAGAACTAAGCATAAGTATACTTAGTAAGGGGGAGTTGTTCCGACACTTAGTCATTTTTCACTAAGTGTTGCCATCAATGGCAAAGGGGGAGATTGTTGGCAAGAAACACTACTATGCATGATAGGTGTTGTGATTGATGGCAACTAAGTCTATCCTACACATCCACATTACATGATTTATTCATACTGAAAGTCAGAGTGAGGATTTGTCTAAGTTCAAATGTCAAAAATAGAGCATGTGACAGGGTCTGGTATCTTAGTCCGGATCTCTCCGGTTGTAATTCATAGTATGATGTGGATCTGAAGAAGTGATAAGGATTGTTAGGACTATCTAAATCCAGAATCTTAGCCTTCAGTGATTAAGGATTAAAAAGCTATAAGGATTGGAGTATCGGGTTCTAGTTAGTTAGCTCAATCAGAAGAACATGGTGACCTATTAGTTGATCTTGGTCCGGATATAGAAAAGTTGTTGGATAAGAAATTAGTGATAATCAGTGGTATTGAATAACATGATTGATGATTTGGAAACACAAGCTTTTGGTCTACGTTGTTATTTGTGCATGGATTCAACCGACAGAGTAGAGTTCTTAATAAAAGTTCTAAGTTTCCTTGAAGCCAATAGTAGTTGATTGAATTTGTTGATGCGGAATATATAGCCAATGAATTCAAGTCTTTTGGTGTGTGATTGAGGGTGATGATGGAGTAAGTGTGAAAAAAGCAAAAAGAAGTGTGAAGGAGAAGAGATCTAAGGACCGGATCATGGCAGAACAGTAAACAAGGTAGAGCAAGGATGAAGTGTGTAATATCAGTATTATGTACTTAACCGGAACTAAATTCTTGCATTGGTAGATGCTATTCATCAGTTCAAACACTCTGTAATCTTCTTATAATCATTTCTGTAGGTAGTGAGCCTCTTTGAGCAGTGAGCTCTGGCCAGTGAGCCTGAAGGCATGTGCCTTCCCCATTTGTAATACTTTTAACAGGGTATTAATCTTTGTGGATTAACCTCCACCGTGGTTTTTCCTTAACCAAATTTCCTTTTTAAAAATCTTGGTGTCAAGTCTGTTATTTGTGTTTTTGCTCATGTGTTATTGATTCATGCTTTCATGGTTATAATAATGATCTATTAATAAGAGATAGAAAAGAATTAATTGCAGCAAGTGTTAAAGTTTTGAGACAACTGATTCACCCCCCCTCTCAATTGTCTGCCCTTATTCCAACACCTTCTTGGCAACAATTTGTAATCTTTAGACTATTGGGATCCTTGCCACAAATAAATATTAGGTCAATGACACAAGGCTTTTAAACAAAAACCATAATCCCAACTCTATATCCATCCCCTTGGCAGTCTCAAGGGCCACCTTGAGACAAAAAATGCTAATGTACTATTATGACAGTTATGATTGTCCTCCATCATTTCATTGTGCATTTGACACTTTAGATGAGGATTGGGGAGGTCTCCATTTGTAAAAACATGTAAAATACTCATGGAAAGATCTTTAAAATAGGTATATTCAACTTCAGGCATTTATGCAGACCCTAGGAAGGTGGATGTAAACTTAGTGACTTTAATTACCACCACAAAGACTATCCCCTTTGTGACTATGACAAGGTAACATTGTCATGCTCTTTATGACAATCCCTTCTCCATTGGGCGATGGCCTGATAACCTTTATCTCCTTTGTGATTTCAATGACTCTCTAATGCACTATCATAGGAGTCTTGACCTTCCTTATGTATCAGTAAAGAAGACTTCCAACAAATCCAAAAGGAGGGCTTAAGATTACATACTATTGTGCAATTTTGCACACCATTTTGAAATTTTTGATATCATTGCAAGTTTCAAAACACGTAGATTCAAGAGATAGATTTACGGTAGAATGGGTCAAAAGTTTCAGAGAGGTTTTGTGTGATTTTAATAAAAAAATCCAATTTCTATATCACTAAGAGTTTGAGGATGAAAGTAGCATCTCCAACATAGACATGAGCCCCATAATGGCTCAGGTTATTGGAGTAGAACTTGGCCATTCAAATATGATGTAGCACCATTGATGCAGAGATAGAATCAATGGCTTGGAAATAGTGAGAAACAAATCACCGAAGGCTGCCAGATGGAGGCACCCGAGTAGCTCAAAGAGAAGCTAAAGGATGCAGCAGAATGAGCCACACGTAGGCAATGGGAGAAACAAAAAGAAACTTAAAATTGATGCGGAGAGCACCATGTGGAGCAGCCTGACACAGATATAAATATTTTGTTGCATTTCATTAATAAATGTGTCATGTTAAGCCACGGGAGTCTTTAAAGAAGTTGTTTCTGTTAAATATTAAGTCCCTCATAATGCAAATGGTGGGACCCGAAGCAAAGGAAGTTTCATTAAAACAAATATTTTTTACCTCACCATTTTTACCTCACAGTGGAAATAAATGTTGCCCTAAAATTAATAAAGCCATGCTTTATTTCTTTTAAGGCAAGCTACAGGAAATAAAGAAGTATGCAGAGAAAGCCACTTGTCGGCACCCAAGGCAAGGAAAGAACTATAAGAATGCTGCAAAGAAGGCCACGTGCAAGTAGCATTAGAGAGAGCCAAAAAGAAACTGCAGAGGAGGCCACATGGTGGAGTCTGAGCAAAGGAGAATTAAATGTTTCATTTAATTGCATATGATTCGCGGGAGTGTTAAAAGGCTGTGTCTTTTACTAATATTGTGTCTCTTATAATATAATGGTGGGCACCTAATAAAGCTCAAATGCTTTATCAATAATAAGTTTTATCTCAGTTTTAATTAAAGTCACGGGGAGAAGTTTAGATAAAGATTGAAATCTTTATTAAGTTGAAACATGTGACACATGGTGGGTCCCAACAGTATAAAGTAAATTGTATTAAAAGACACTCATATGAATTTCTTCCACGGGAATAAAAAGATGAAACCCTAAATTATGAGCAGCCACTTTATTTCTTTTCATGGGCAAGCTACAGGAAATAAGGAGAAGTGGCGGGAAGATTTTCACAGAGCCAAATGGAGAGTTTCAGTTGCCATTTAAGTTGCAGCCATAGTTTTAGTTTCAAAAACAGTTATACTATCAAATTTGGTGCCAAATTTTATGGCAAATTTTGAGGAGTTTCAGTTGCAAAGATTGCCAGAGGCCGTTGAGATTTTGTTGAGTCTTTTAGGCTATAAATGGGTAGATCTGAGACTCAGTTGAGGGATACACATACAGAATTCTACATTTTTTAGATCATATTTTGGAGCAGCAGACAGATTTTCTTTTGCCTTAACAATTTCTCTTTTGGAGGATTGTAATAGTTTATTCTGTGTAGCAACCTTTTCCTCTGTAACCTGTTATCATTTAAATAATGAGATGGTGTTTGGAGTTAGTCTATGTTTCTTATTTTTGATATCTCTATTTATTTTGCCTCTGTTTAATCTGTTTTATAAACTGGTTTTAACCATGCATTGATGCTCTTTAAATTCCAATTAAATCTTTCAAACTTTAAACATTGTGCAATTATTCATTTCAAATCTGGCGGATTGCCATAGATTAGGCATTTGTTTTCTACAAATATAGTTTTCTTTCTAACCTTTTTCCCAAACCTCCATTGAAGAACGGAAGAGCCAGCTTCCCTAAAACCTAGAGGTCACTCTGAGAAGCATTCCCACATCTCAAAGTTTCCCATATTGCTGCTAGATTAGACCCACAGATTTATGCATCAACAATTTTTGGCATGCCCGGTGGGACTGGATTCTAAGACTTTGTTATTTGTTTTCAGAGAATCTTTGCCCTGCATTTTGTGATTTTGATGGAAAATCATAGAAATATTTGCTCATAGGAGCATGAATCTTCCATCTAGTGACTCTACTAAGGTTTCTTTCTCAGATCTTTAGTCCTGTAGATCATGGTAGCCTTTGGTATATATGTGCATCTAAATATTCAAAGATATTTGCCCTTTGTGACTTGGGATTCAAGTCCTCTGGTTCTTCAACAACAAGGTCAAGTTCCTGACACGGCCTGGAAGGCACTGCCTCACTTTCTTGGAGATGGCTTTGTTTGCCCTGAAGATCACATCCAAGATGTTGCCAGTTTATGCTCTATTCATAATGTCACAAATGAGAATCATGCTCTCTTGTTGCTTGCAGCTTCCCTCAAAGGCAAAGCAAAAGCATGGTACAGAAGCTTGCAGCCAGGTTCGATCATTGGATGGGATCAACTTGGTGGGCTCATGTACGATCAATTCAAAGACAATACAGATGTCAACACTCTCACTCAAAGTCTCATCACTATCAAGAGGCATCGTATGGAGCCCATACATGATTTCAATTCAAGATTTGACAAGGTATGGAAGAAATTTTCTATAGACATGAGGCCCCCTCCAGTCTTTACTTTTTGTATTATTTAAAGGCTTTAGATCCTGAGATCTCTGTCATGATACAATCCTTAGGAGGTGAAACCCTTCCTCAGTCATATGATCTTACTATTAAAGCTGAAATAACCTCATAGTGGCTAGAAAGTTGTCTCCTCTGCCTTTAAAATAGTTAATGACTCATATAGATAACCTGTCTCATACTCTTTCTTGTAGCCAGATGTATACAAATTTTAATCCACCCACCCTCCCTTCTGATTTTCCAAATCATCATGAGGATATGAGTGTAGTAAAAGAACTTATAAACACCCTATCCTATGAGCTAAATGAGTTAAAAGGTCAAACCCTATATAATGTTGAGCCATATGACATACCTCCAAGCCCTCATGAACAACACTACCACTATGATCGGTTCATAGAAGAAACCTTCCCTCAGGCACAAAAGAGACCTTCTTATCTTCACAATTATGCATTACAAACTCTTGTAGCTGCTAGTCATTCCATAGAAGGTTAAGATCATGTGTTTTGGCATTTTGACATTAAAGAAGATTCAAGTATCAAGAATCAAATTACAAGCAAGAAAGTGGCTCTTGTGTGTCCTTTTGGTTGCCAGCATCAAGAATATGTGGCAAAGGGAGATCCAGAGTTACTGTCAAATCTTAAATTAGATTCTGAAGATGCTTATGAGGTGAGGTTTCTAGAAGCTAAAAAGTACTTGGTCCATGGTGATGTTGCCTCTATATTCTATTTTGAGGAGGTTACAAATGACATTATACCAGATGAGTGTCTTTATTATTGCAATGAAGTTTCACACCTGTAGGAGGAAGGCACAGACATGCATGAGCAACATTTGGGGCATGATGAGGATTTGTTCTCACTTTTGCAACAAGGCTATTACCTACTAAATGAGGAAGATCTTGCAATTGAGAAAGTACAAGGTTCATTTATAAGGCTTGTAGCAGATCATGGAGAAAATGTTGAAATAGAGGAAGATTCAAGAACTGATTTATTTACTTTTTTGGCAAATGGTTATTGTCTTCTTCTTGATGAAGTTTCACCTCTACAAGATTCATGATGATGAGATTCGGAGAGACATTTGCCACAGTGCAGAACCACATATGATGTCACAAACAGAGTTAGATTCTACACATTTCTTCTTGCATGAAGGGATCCCAATCAAATTTAGGACTATTCTGGGTAGTTCTGTCACTTGTCAGATAGATTTTAATGCTATCATGGATCATCATTCAGATGAAGAGTCAACAAAAGAGGTCACTAATGAGTTTCTGGCAGTAGAAGTTTTCAAATGCAAATAGAGGAAAGAGTTTCAGTATTTTATTTTCCCTCCCCGCCCTCCACTGAAACAGGAACAACATGCAGGTCAGCCTGACTGGTGTTTTGAAGCAAAAAGAGACTCTCGAGAGTGCAGAGAAGTAAAAAGGTACAAAATATTGTTATATTTCTTCATACAGTTTGTCTGGTTCATTTTCAATGCTATGCGGATCAAGTGGAGCAATATTGTCAGGCCTGGAAGTTACTTTGCCATCCCGGTGAATGGGCATATTCCCCTATGTTTGAATTTGTCAGTAATTTAGTATTGGTTTCAAAATAAGTTACAGTAGAATTAGTCTCAGTAGCATTAGGTTTTTAGATTCAGTTAGTTTTCTTTCAATAAGTCTCAGCTGTAATGTATGAGGATCTAGTCAATCTTAGTGGTTCAGCCTGTCTCAGTATCTCAGATTTAATGATTAGTATGTAGTGATCAGTTAGTTTTGGTTGCAGAGTGTTTTTCAGTCATGCATCTTTAGGTTCAGATGTATCTCTAATTTCCATGAATTTTTCAATTTCAAACATTTGACTCTATGCCTTGGATAAGGCACTAATTTGCAGAACCAAAGATATTGGAATTCGAAATGGGCAGCCCATTTTCCCTGTAAGTTGCCAAGAACTGTTGTGCAATTTTGCACACCATTTTGAAATTTTTGATATCATTGCAAGTTTCAAAACACGTAGATTCAAGAGATGGATTTAGGGTAGAATGGGTCAATAAGTTTCAAAGAGGTTTTGTGTAATTTTAATAAAAAATCCAATTTCTATATCACTGAGAGTTTAAGGATGAAAGCAGCATCTCCAACATAGACATGAGCCCTGTAATGGCTCAGGCTATTGGAGTAGATCTCGGCCATTCAATTATGATGCAGCACTGTTGATGCAGAGATAAAATCAATGGCTTGGAATTAGTGAGAAACAAATCACCGAAGGCTGCTAGATGGAGGCACCCGAGTAGCTCAAAGAGAAGCTAAAGGATGCAGCGGAATGAGCCACATGCAGGCTGTGGGAGAAACAAAAAGAAACTTAAAATTGATGCAGAGAACACCACGTGGAGCAGCCTGACACAGATATAAATATTTTGTTGCATTTCATTAATAAATGTGTCATGTTAAGCCAAGGGAGTCTTAAAAGAAGTTGTTTCTTTGTTAAATATTAAGTCCCTCATAATGCAAATGGTGGGACCTGAAGCAAAGGAAGTTTCAATAAAACAATATTTTTTGCCTCACCATTTTTACCTCATGGTGGAAATAAATGTTGTCCTAAAATTAATAAAGCCATGATTTATTTCTTTTAAGGCAAGCTACAGGAAATAAAGAAGTATGCAGAGAAAGCCACTTGTCGGCACCTGAGGCAAGGAAAGGAAAGAACTGTAAGAATGCTGTGGAGAAGGCCACGTGCAAGCGGCATTAGAGAGAGCCAAAAAGAAACTGCGGAGGAGGCCACGTGGTAGAGTCTGAGCAAAGGAGAATTAAATGTTTCATTTAATTGCATATGATTCATAGGAGTGTTAAAAGGCTGTGTCTTTTATTAATATTGTGTCTCTTATAATATAATGGTGGGCCCCTAATAAAGCTCAAATGCTTTATCAATAATAAGTTTTATCTCAGTTTTAATTAAAGTCACAAAGAGAAGTTTAGATAAAGATTAAAATCTTTATTAAGTTGAAACATGTGACACATGGTGGGTCCCAGCAGTATAAAGTAAATTGTATTAAAAGACACTCATATGAATTTCTTCCACGGGAATAAAAAGATGAAACCCTAAATTATGAGCAACCACTTTATTTCTTTTCATGAGAAAGCTACAGGAAATAAGAAGGAGAAGCGGCAGAAAGATTTTCACAGAGCCAAATGGAGAGTTTCAGTTGCCATTTAAGTTGCAGCCATAGTTTTAGTTTCAAATATAGTTATACTGTCAAATTTGGTGCTGGATTTTATGGTAGATTTTGTGGAGTTTCAGTTGCAAAGATTGTTGGAGTCCGTTGAGATTTTGTTGAGTCTTTCAGGCTATAAATGGGCAGATTTGAGACACAGCTGAGGGATACACATAAAGAGTTCTACATTTTTCAGATCAGATTTTGGAGCAGCAAACATAGATTTTCTTTTGCCTTAATAGTTTCTCTTTTAGGAGGATTGTAATAGTTTATTCTGTGTAGCAACCTTTTCCTATGTAACTTGTTATCATTCAAATAATGAGATGGTGTTATGTGCATATTGGAGTTAGTCTATGTTTCTTGTTTTTGATATCTCTGTTTATTTTGCCTCTATTTAATTTGTTTTATAAACTAGTTTTAACCATGCATTGATGCTCTTTAAATTCCAATTAAATCTTTCAAACTTTAAACATTGTGCAACTATTCATTTCAAATCCGACAGATTGCCATAGATTAGGCATTTGTTTTCTACAAATATAGTTTTCTTTCTAACCTTTTTCCCAAACCCCTATTGAAGAACGGAAGAGCCAACTTCCCTAAAACCTAGAGGTCACTTTGAGAAGCATTCCCACATCTCAGAGTTTCCCATGTTGCTGCTAGATTAGACCCATAGATTTATGTATCAACACATACAATGTCCTAGTCTTCATACTTTAGTCACATATCACCCCTTTAAGAAGACCTCAAGACAATTGCCCTTTAATACAGAAAGTCAATGCATTTTAAAAGATAAAGTGCAAGAGGCCAAAGGACAAGAAAACTTAAGGCCTTAAGGGGTTTAAAGGAATAAAAATATAGGCTTGCAAACTCGACTTATAACACTAACCCTAGGTGGGTACCACCAAATACCATCAGAACCCTTTAACTTGGCACTACAAAACCTTGTCCAATCTGATCATGGGAAGCTGAAATCAAGCATGTACACACACACATGACAGATAATTATGCCTACCAAGTGGTTTGGCATAAAAATGAATAGGCTTCGAATTATAACTCTTTAAAGTAGGCCACTGGAGTATATTGTATAGGTACATTTATGAGTGCTGCAATCAGATTTTTCATCATGGGAATCTAATTGTTTTACAAAAAATGGTATGAAATTTTAGGTTCCAACAAGTCCATTAGTTGGAGGAAGGCAAACAAGGGTTTTCTATTCATTATTAGCCCATTAAACTTAAGCATATGAGATAGCATTGCACACACAAAATGTTGTGGACAATGACCACAAGATTAGGTTAATTGCAACCACTTTTTGTAAGCAAGCACAAGACTAGTATACTCATTATGATCCTAATGGCACCAAGAAGGGTCCATAATGATATAAGAGTAATCATTTGTCATCTAAGAGAACTCTTACATTTAAGGGCGCTAGGTCCAACAGAGAAGCACTTTAGAACTCATCCTACGCATCAATAAACAACTCAACACAAGAAATGCAAATTGACATATTAACACAACAATATCCAACTAAGTTATTGAAAGACAACTATTGATACCTCGTTCTCCATCCAAATTACAAAATCAGTCCACTTTTTGCTTTGTAACATTTCCTTTTCAAATTGGCTTGGATGTCAGCCATATTTCTCTTCTTGTCAAAACATGGCACATAGACTAGTTAAACTAATTAATATGCAATCATTTATTTTTTCCTAGGAAATAAAAAAATATCATTTGACTTATTAAATATACTTACAAATATACAGATCAAGGCCTGTAAACCTTTCTGGCCACTGTGATGCGTGGCACAAAGTTTGTCAAGCCTAGCCTTGGATGCCTTGTCCTGAAACATATACTAATTCAATTTAACTATGCACAAATAAAATTTAAAAATCATTTAATAAATTTGATATAATCTTATCAGCAAATTCAAATCCCTGTGTACTCTCCTCACTGGACTTCCTCCGTGCATTAGACTTCTCATATGCTTTTACAAGCTCTTTCCATACTTTCAAACTTACATCAATTGGCCTTTTTTTGAGCCTTTGCTTGGGAGGGAGTTTTTTTATCTTCTTTGTTTGGTTGCACCAAAATCTCTTGCAGTTTTGAGACATTCGTAGGTTTATCTTCTTTATAGACCAACCTGTGCCAAATTCAGTCTCCATGTCTTGGATAATTGCTTTTTGCAGGTGCATGGGTATCTTTGAGAATGGCAAATGTAGATGGTCTTTCAACCATTGAAGGCATGATTCCTTCAACCTATTCACAAATATTTTTCCAGCATCTATCATTTAGACTTCCCATGAAACCACATCATATTCTATCTTGGTATCGTAGGTACCAATGCAAGATGCAAAACATGGCGTGGTGGTCGAAGAAGTCTGTGTCCCAAGAGTGGGTGGGACATTGGAAGCCTTTGTTCCCTGTTCCACATTCTTAGAGGTTATTGTTATTGATTTCCTCCTGGATCTTTTGCTTGATCCAAGACTGGTTAGAGAGTTAATTGATTCCCTTTGACACTGTTGATTTGGTTGTAATGTTTCAGGGGCTTTACCAGATTATTTTTCTATGTATCTGGCAAGCATTGTCGTGTCCACACCATCCGATTTATTCACTACCTCTACCCCCAATATGGAAGCCAATGGCTCTTTATCTTTGTCAGTCTCATGTTCCTATATATATAATTTCTTCTTTTAAATTTACAAATAAAAAACTAAAAACTAAAAATGAAAGAAACAATGGAAACATTTACAAATCTATAAATTGACAATGAATTACCTCATTGTGGTCAGAGTCTGCTCCCTTTACTCTCTTCCCTCTATTGCTTGACATTTTGAGGAGACCTAGGGCAAATTATTTTCATTCAGTTTGTGGAGGCAAACGAAAGTTTTCGTCTAGTTTTTCTGTATTCCTCAAGGTTTTTGACCTTTACTTTGTAGAGCAAATCATGAAGCTGTTTTCCTTTGAATCAATTGGTGCCTTGGGAGGGAATCTATAGTTTCGAGCCTAATTTTAGTTTTCTCACCTCGTTTCAAAAGCCTTATCTCCTCGCATTGTCTTGACCAACCTCTATTTTAGTTTACTCACCCTCATCTCAAAAGCCCTAATTTTAGTTTGCTCACAATTGACTTATCTTAAAGCACTCGACTACTTTTTTAGGAAGGAAGGGAGAAAGTTGTCTTCAAAGAAAGCTATTAATGGGAATGATAAGTGAACTTGGGCATTGGGGTCTGAAAAATGCATTCACTACTCTTGGATGCAGAGGAAATAATGCAATGTCTACAATTTTACCCTCCTTTGCAACCACATGAGACTTGAACGATTCACCTGTAAACAAAATAATATTCACAACTCTTTCTTCATCCTCTCCATTTAATCAAAACAAAATATTTTTGGGAATGAAAATTTCTTATTGTAATTGTAACCTTACCTATGGTGTCACAAACTAAATCAAATTTCTCATCTACTTGCTTGTTTTTCCCTTTTTTCTCCTCTCTTCACGCGGTGTTTTTCTACTGCTTTCTCCTCTAATTCACACGGTATTTTTCTCTTGTAATTATCAAATTTATCATATAATTTAGGTGGGAAGATTTTATTTTTTGTTTTTGATTTAGAGGTCCCGCTATTGCCCAAATAAGGGCGAACACAAAAAACCCAAACGTTTGATCTTTGCATGCCAAACGCTTGATCTACAAAAAAAAAATGAACACCAAAAATTAATAAAGTTTTGTTTTGTTTTTTTTGTTTTGGGGTATGTGCAGGTGGGAATTTTTTTAAAAAAAATTGATCCAGTAGTTAGCTCTATAGTCGAAGTAGTTACCACCGACTGTAGCGCTAACTTTTAGGCCTAAATGTAATCTTTTTGGGACACAAAAGGCAGTGCAAAGTGAGCCTAATTTAGTGCCAATCAGTACAAAATGATGTATTTTGCTTGGAAGTTGATAAAAAAAGTAACCTCACCAAATTTGGATTGTCCTTATAATAAGTAACTATATCTTATTTCCATGATATCATTATGACTTCATGCTTCTCTTATGATTAGCCAATAATGACTCACTCTTTCATGACCTTACATAGATGGTTGGTGACAATCCTTATGCAAGTGATATGGCTTTGGAAAAACCAAACAACTCTTCTCTTACTATCATGATGACATGATATTGGGACTTTATTGGCATCTTATGGAGTGTGCTTATGGTATTGTGATTTCATTTCTATGTTCTCATTAACCTATTTTAGGTTGAATCATGGTAACTAACCCACTAGCTATTATGACAGTCATACAATGACTAGACAATCCTCTCCACTTTGACTATGACAGTCCTATGCATGGTGTTTTCTTCATGACAATCCCCAATAATGTGAATTATTGATAGTAGCTAGTTCAAATGGAGTTTTGGATGGTGTAGTAAGTTCTCCCTATGGCTCATGATAGTGCATGCCTTGGTTATGTCCTTGTGACATTACTCTCTAGATATCTCCTCTTTATAGTGACAAGGTTTCAAGAACATGACAACTTAGGTAAGGCATCAACTTGTCTCTTTAACCTTTGGATTGTTATTTTTCAAGAATTGATCTCATTGAAATGCAAAGACAACATGTTGATTGATGACTAACTACATTGTTACTATGATAGTACTTAACTTGGTCACAAGATTAATGAGACAATTTTATAGTAATAACTCTATGGATGCATACCTAGCTATACTAGGTGTACTATGACAATAATTTAATGTTGCTATTGCTTTTAAACCTTATGGTTGTTACCTATGCCTATGGTATGTCAACATCTACAATGTTAATCCTCATGATCCCACTACAATAGTAGATCAACACTATGATGGTCCCCTGACTTATCATTTTGACACCAATTATTTTAGTTGGAGCCATGACCTTCCATCTAACATTTAAGAGTTGGATTTTGGGATTAAAGACAACCTTAAGATATGTGATAGGAGATTGACAACATTTTAGCTAAGTCATGACAATCTTTGTTTATATTATGTGACTTCACTATAATCTTAAGGCCCAGTTTAAGAGGCCATGAACTATCTCCTTCACTATCTGACAACCTTCCACTTCCTCACATACATGTGATAGTCCTATTTATACATCTAGTTATTCCTTAGATCTTGTCAATCCTTAAGGCATGATGATAACATCCCTAAATACCCCAACTACATCTCAATCATATCAAAACTTCATTGTAATTTCACTTTCCTACCATGACTGCATACTATATTAACAAGATAAATTCAAGAATATTCTCTTGGTACACAGTTGTTATGTGACTATTGTCATTATTGTGTATTACAAGATCTAGAGGAGTCCATGGAGAGAGGACATGGACAGCATAGAACTACTAAATCACAGAGAGGAAAGTGGGTGGAAATAGATATGACAACGGAATATGTAGATACAGTAGAGGTAAGAAGAGAAAGCAACCTCAACCAAAGGAGGATGGTGTTTATGAATTCACAAATGCTACAACATAGAGGAGATAAAGTCATTTTTCTGTCCACGAGGCCTCTGAGGTCAAACTTATTGATTGAAAATGCACAAGAATGGTGATTAAATGTGATTCTATGATCAAGGGAAAAGTGTGAAAATTAGGATGGCCAAAACATGATATTAATATGTCAAATATATGACTAAAGTGAGGTTTTGTGTTGGATAGCATATTTGTTGAAGTGATATAACTGGTGTACTAAACATTGTTTACTATGTTGTGTATTATAGGGGCCAAACGAGGCCATGGCAACAAATCGTGTCATATCAAATGAGGACACAACAGATGAAGGGGGAAATCAGGTACTCAAATCCAATTTCCTTAGGAAAAAATGATCTAATGGCATTTTGTGATACGTCCATTTTTTAATAGTATTATTGAAATTTATAATGTATTATCCAATCTTGACATAAATTAATGCATGTTGTTGATTATTTTAGATGGAGATTGGAGCAAATGCAGAGCCAGAGCGTTCAACTAGCAAACAAAAAAGATATGTACATGGACGTGGACCTAAAAATGTTAAATCATGTAGACGACAGTGGGTGGAAGAGGATATGACAATGGATCATATAGACACAACAAATGATTGCACTGAACAAGAGGTTGGTTAGGACTATAGTACATGGGATGAATAGTTTGAGAAAATTGTTGTTTCTGGATGTTCTGTATGTTGTGGAAAGAAACAATTCAAACAAGTGATTGTACAAAGACATTACATATATGATGAGCTTCTAGTCAGTAGTATTCCTCCTACAATTTATTTAAATCCAATAGGAATTGTGGTAAGGAATTTTCCAAATTGATATAAATAACATATATACTTCGTTTAAACATTGTTTTATATTATTTAAATAACTAATTTTTTTCTTAATGGATACCTGCAAGATAAAGTTCTTGGCTTAAAGTTTCCTGGATCACTGACTTCTAGCCTAGAGGGCAATGATCATTTATCAGATGATGCATCTAACAAAAATATGTGCCAATATATCAGCTCAGAAGATGAGGAATTGATGAAAACAAGCAACAAAACAAGAATCGGTTTAAAGATGCATAATTTGCTTAAAGACAAGGGGAAGGTGGACTACATACCCTATGAGAATGAATGTGATGGAGATGATGACTTGCCCCTGAGTTTGAGATCAATTTACAAAGAGACATTTGATCATCGACTATATTGTGCTTGGCCTAGTGATCAACAACTACCTAGAGTGTACGAGGTGTTTCAATTTTTGGGATACAGCTACATGATATGACCCTCCAATATTCATGGAGCGAATCTAGGCCTCTTTATTGTCCAAAATGTACATGTGGGATCTAAACATAGAAAAAATTCAAAACAAACCACTAGGAGATTAATGCCATATTATGGTCCATCATATTATAGTGGTGAAAGGAGAAGGCTAGTAGAATATAAGCCTAGCATGTTAGCATATGGTCTAAATTCGAATATGTATATGCATTGTCTCCAATTGGAAAGTGGAAAAGAAATGAATAGAGGTCATCTTATGTATATAGATGGATGTGCATACACACACAAAATATTGCAGGATTTATAAATAGTAATAAGGAAAGGGACCCTACTGTAAGACCAAATTGTCAATTTGTTGAGGTTATAAATGATAAACATGGAGATATGGAAAGAGAGGTTGATAGGTTGATAATGGTTGAGGCTATTATGGACCTTACCATTGGGGATGAGTTATTGATTGATTACCCCTTCTTAAAACGCACTCCTACGCGCAAGAAGAGGGAAGAACAAGGTCTCCCTAAGGATGTTCTTAAGGGCAGAAAACCAAAGAATAATAAATGAGTGTGGACTGATGTTTTATAAACTATGTTGTCAAAATTGTGTTTTCTTTAAATTATTGTATAAAAAAGGTAGTCTATATAATAATGTTCTATTATTCAATTGATGTATATATGTTCATACACTTTTTATTTTTATTTTTTAAGCCATATTTGATTATATTTCTTTGACATTGATACATTTATGATTTATCCAATTGTTGCCAAACATTAAATAATGCTTGTATTTGGTGATATGTAGAAGATGTTGATGAAACACATACTAATACCCAAGATGCAACTGGGTTATTAAGATTTGGATGGGATGATCCAAACCATCCTTTAAATAATACCAAGGTGAAAAGAGCATTATTGAAGAGAATACTACCAGCTGAGAAATTTGAAGAGCTGATGAGATCCGCATACACTGATGACATGCCACCTGGCCTTAATGATGATGATCATGATAGTGAAAATGCAGTGCATGAAGAAGGATTGAATGAAATGCTTACAGATTTCTTTGGGGATGAAAATAATGATGACAATAATTATCATATGGTTGACAATAACAATGATAGCAGGGGTAATTACCACCAACATAAAGTTGATGATAACAACTTGAAAGACTCCATCAAGCAAGCAGTGAAGACACCTGTGTTCAAATTGGGTGCAAGTAGAACCTCAAAACTGGCATGCACATTAATACTATTAGAAATCAAGTCACTATTTGGTTGGTCAGATAAAGGATTCACTACCCTACTGAAGTGAGTTGAAATCTATTTCTTACTTTCCAATTGTCAATTGATATACATAATTCGTAAACATTCATCAACTTCGTTTATATTCCTTTAAGGAGATTTTAAAACCATATATTGTATTTAAACAGTTCTAGTATAGATTGACATATCAAACATGTTCATCATAAGTCAAACATTCAATTGATTTAATCTCTGGCAATCTTACAGGGCACTAAAAACTAAAATATTCCCTGAAGAGAATGTGTTTCCATCAACATGCAGATAGGCGCGTCTATTGTTGGTTGAGTTGGGGATTGAATATAAGCAAATTCATTCATGTAAAAATGATTGCATTTTATATAGAGATGAATATCAAAACAAGGTAGAATTCCCTATATGCAAAGAGAAGAGATATCGTACAAATGTACAAGGTCCTACAGTTCCAAAGAAGGTTTTACGTCACATGCCAATTATACCTAGACTTCAAGGAATGTTTTGTTGCGAGTCACTTGCACAATTGATGGACTGGCATGCAAAGAATAGGAGTAAAGATGGATTCATGTGAATTTTGGCTAACTCCAAAGCAATGAAACACATAGAGGAAAAATGGCCAAGAAAATTCAAAGATGAACCCCGTAGAATCAGGTTTGGTCTTGCAATTGATGGAGTGTGCCCATTCTCTTTCCTAAGCTCAAATTATAGTGTTTGGCTAGTCATATTGATAGTATACAATATTCCCCCATGGATGAGTGCTAGAAAGGAGCACCTTATGCTGACTCTCATTATTCCAGGAAAACATCAAGTTAAAAACATGGATGTTTATATTGCGCCTTTTATTGATGAGATGCAACTGCTATGGAAAGGCATAAGAATGTATGACATATCATGTCCCCCATCAAATAGGTCCTTCATGTTGTACGGTGTGCTATGTTGGACTATTCATGATTTCCCAGGACTTGGTGTTTGTTCTGGTAAGATAAAATATTTACATATTTACACTAATAATTTATTTTCATCCCAACTTTCATACTTAGTTTTATACTATTTTTTTGATGTTATTAACATTACTTATTGAATTGCAGGGCTTCAAACAAAGGGGATATTTGCATGTCCAAGATGTGCAGAACAATTTCAAGGGCAGTATTCTAAAGATCTACATAAATTTATTTATGCAAACAACAGGGTTTTTCTACCACTAGATCATAAGTTTAGAAATCACCTAAAGAATCAATTTGATGGAAAACTTGAAAATAGAGGCCCTCCCATGATTATGGGTCCAGGTGATTGGCTTAAGAAGTATGAAGATGTTGTAATACCCCTCGCCTTTTGGCTTGTGATAGATGTTATTTCTATTATTGTTTTTTGTCAGTTCTAGAACAGTGATAGTTTTATTGCATAATTACAATTTTGAGACATTTGGACTAGTATGTATTGGTTTATGTTCTCCTTAATCTTGATGGGTTATGTTCGATGGATGTATTGAGACATGTGTTATGAGTTTTGATGACATTATGATTTCTTCAGTTATGATGGATATGCTTAGTGGTGGTTAGAAGATATCATGTTTATGCTTCTGATTATAGGCTTGTGTTGGAGCGGGGACGGTGTAGTACTACTCAGATCGAGCACCCTACTACGCCGCGATTCTCTATCTCGGTGTGTGTGATATATATATTTACAGTTGATCATAAATAACCCATTGGTTTTCACGCAGGTTGCAGGTACCGAGCCTCGACTCCACCTGATTTAGCAGGTCTGAGCGGGCCCTACACCAGGGATAAGGTGACGGAGATAACATGAGGTTTTACCACTAGGGTGATTCTAGTCCTTGTCGTAGTCTTGTGACATTGTCGTAATCTTGTGTCGTGTTGTGACGTGGTTCCTTGGTAGTCGTTGTCGACTAGCATGTGTTATGGAACGTTGTTGATGTCGTTCTGCGGTCTATGTTTTCCTTGTTATCTTTGATCTTATAATATTTTGGTATAGATGTAAAATTTGTTTATTGTGGAGTAAAGTCTATTATTGGCCAATCAGTTATGATAATGTTATATTATCTAGGAGGGTAACTAGTATTTAGTGATTTAAAATATTATTTCCTTTTGAATTTCTATCAACTTTAATGAATGCCGTTTGGATATTGTCCTAAGTCATGGGCAATATTCTCTGATTAATGCTTTATGGTAGTGGGGAAATTATTCTTAATTAATAAATCATTGTTGGGAGTTGATTCGACGGTTTCTGATTTTTTTTAGTGTTTCTGATTTTTGAATAAGGAGATTCTCTATATCGGATCTTGGGGAATCAGGGAAATGATTGAGTCTAAGTTGTTTTGATTCTGGAGTTATTCCTTGTGTAACGGATTGTGCAGTGAGTGATGAGTTATGGGAATTTATGGTTAGCCTTTTTTGCTCTCGGGAGTTTTTGGCCTGAGGTGGGGGTTATTATGTCGAGAATTTTTGGGAAATGAAAGGGGGAATTTTGGCTCGGAGAGAGAGGAGAGGATTACAGAGAAGTTCTGTTGGTGAAGAAAGAGAAGGAAATTCAAGAAGAAGACTAAAATTCTGGAGCATTGGTTCGGGTATGTCTTGTAAACTTTTGCTTTTCGTGTTCTGTTGCTCTGCATTATTAGAGTTAGGATCCAATAATCGAAAACAAAGATTGTTCCTATCCTTAGATTTTCTTTCAGGAGTTAGTAGGAGTTAATGGCTAAACCTCAATACCTTGAGGCACCGTGTCCTCAATCTGAGCGAAAGGAGGACGTGTTGTCTTCAGTGTTACTATAATGTCTTTCGCCCTTCCCACTCTTGTTGAGATCATTCTACAGTTAGCTTTCTTTGTGATCTTCTATGTTTATTTGCTTGGATCATTGGAGCCAGTAGACGTTTCCTGTTATTTCTTTTCTTGAGATCGATGCTGCAACTGTCCCTGCACACTTATCCATGTTGTGCAATTCTACCATCATTTCTTACTATAAAACAAAATCTAGGTTCATGCACCCAACGTCGGCGCTCATGGGAAATTTATGTGTTTTCTGCAATAAGCACTCTTCCAATCTCTGGCTGCGAATTCCTTCCGGCACGCATGTCGTCTGTAGTTGCTGCGCCCACCAATCTGGATTAAAACCCTTTACCATTATTGCCTCGGTGGATGACTTTACACCGTCTGTATTTGCTTCGTGCCTCGCTGTCCCTCCACATTGTTGTCTTGTAGTCTTCTCGTTTGAGTTTTCTGAATATAATCTAAGGTCGACCCTTGCTTCGAATGCAACCGTTCCTTTGTGAGTTCCACATTATAATGCTTGTAATGTTTTTGGCAATCTTGGCAGCAAAACTGTTAGTGCTTTATTTTTGAACCTATCGAATCTGTGGAAGAACATAGCCAAAAGAAGACCTTCCACCGCAATCTATATTTTGCTTGCTGCGGCCCTTGCGACGAGCTAGTTCCTTCATGTTGCCTTTGAAACCTCTAAATTTCTTTTGCAATCATCATCACTGTCGGTGGGTAGAATTAGATTGCTCGCTTTCTGAATCGATGGTTCCCTCTAAGCCGATCCTCATGGGAAGTTATCCCTTTTAGAATCTTCGTAGTTGGGATTTGAAGTTTTCTGTTTTAGAAAGGTTTCCCATTTATCTCCTTTGCTATTTGAGCACTTAGTGCTGCGGCCTCAACTGTCACTCATGTCCTGCCAGCATTTGTCAGGCGTAATGATATCTCCCTTTTGATTAGGAAAAAAAAAAGGATTATTTAGAATGTTTCCATTCTCGTCTTGTAGATATTAATTAGAGTGTATGTGTTAGAATGATACTGTTCTAATTTCTTGAAGATTCTAATTGCCTCGCTACGTCACTATACGAAGGTAGGATTCGAAGTAAATATACATTCCTCATTCATTTATTTTCCTCGTAGTCTTACTTATTGCCTAATAAAATAAAATTTAAATCTTGTAGCAGCGTTAGTACCTATTAAGAAGTTTGATTGAAGTTTTAAACTTTAGTGAACCTTAGGATATAGATAGAATATCCTCCTGTAATGTGGCAACGTGTTCTCCTTTGTTTTATTCATGACATCTCTTGTAATATGTTGTGCGTTTTCAAGAAAATTAATTGAGTTGGTAATTAAATGCGGTTTTATGCGTAAATTAGAAGTTTGGTAAGCAGTATTCCGTGTTTTAGAAGATTGTGTTTAAAAGTCATCCTTCCTTGCATATGAATCATCTCATTAGTAGATAGGTGTTATTTTCTTTTGATTAATGAACGATAGTTGGTTTTGGGATAAAGCAATTATTATTAATTCTAGTCGTGGTGTAACCATGATTGCTTAGTGTAGCATATTTTTCGTCTAGGTAGGTCCCATTTCTATTGAACTTTGAATGTTATCCTTGATGTTTAGTTTCCACCATTCTTTAGGAATGTTAGTGGTCTTATTATGGCACATCATGTTCGTATTAAAGTGATAAGTTTAACGGAAATTAGTTACTTCTATAACTTGTATAGGATTATTGCTAAATAGTGATCTTGTTGTGGTTTAATTTAAGTTGTGTATGCCTTTCATTAAGTGTGGTTTAATTATTTAACTACCTTGTTAGGATTTTATATTCGAGGAGGTTGAAGTCTTGTAGTACCATCTTGTTAACAAAAGGTTCCATAGTGCTATGCTAGGTTTTATTTGATGTCTAGTGCTTTTTGCTTGTGTGTAAAATCTTTGGTTAATCCGCGTTGGTTTATGAAATGAAGGAAATTGTCGCTCTTGAAAATTTAATGAGGGGTACTTGTTATTAAATCATGTGTAAGGTCCGCGGTTAATGTGTTAAATGTAATCATTTCTTATTCATGGAATGAAAACTCTTTGAGTATAGCTTGTAATATTGTATTTACCCTTATGGTGTTGTGGTTTTATTATGTTAACCTTGTCCGGTGATGGTGGGGAGTTACCCTTAGAACTAAATTGGTTATTTTTGTCAGCTTATGCTAAGAATGTTTTGAGTATCTACCCCCTTGTCGTTCTTGCATTATATCATGGTCGTGGAACCTAGTCTCCCGAACAGGAAAGGTGATGTAGTAACCAGGTGAAGAACTAAGTCATCGACTCCAGAGGTCTTACTTTTGGTCCTTGGCATTGGTACTTGTGTCTCACCATCTTATGAGGAGTGGATGAGCTTGAGTAGGGCAATGGGAATTGTTTGTTGTGGCCCAGTGATTGGATTTTGTGATGGATCAAATTGTTATGTAACCATTATTCTTGCATGTTGTGGTTGTATGGATGATCAGAGAACGCTAAGGGAGTGGCTTCCATGGTGGGGCCGGCGCCTAGTGAGAGGTCGCCTGGGTAACCCCATGGAAGTTATAAGCAAGTGAAAACCTAATAATGTACCTAGGTGGGTTGGGTAGTGATACACTTAACAAGATAATTAATGTGACCTCGCCCACCTTTGAGTGCTCTCAAAGGCCAAGGGTGGGATGAGAAGGCATGGTTGGCAAGGCCGACCTCCTCATCTTCTTGAGAGGACATGTTGGTTCCGCATGTGTCACCCTATGGGGCCGGCACCTAGTGAGAGGCTGCCAGGGTAACCATAGATGGGGCCGGCTTCTGGTGAGAGATAGCCTGGGTAACCCATGTTAGGGCCATGCGATGACACTCTCCTTATGCAACTCTGTTATGTTCTTCTTTCCATTTTGGTACCTCTGGAGTGTGGTCTTGGCTTCATGTTTGATCTTGTCTGACGTTTGGCTTGTCTGGTTGAACACTGTCGGTTCTATGCAGTCCGTTCTTTTGAGGTCTTCTTGGAGTCTGTTATTGTGTTCTTGAGTGTAGCCTTGATCTAGTGGTAATCCTCTTGTTATCTCCTAGCTCGGCGGGGTGGACCTCAGGGTTCCACATGGTTGGGAGGTAGAGCTATCCTTTGGTTTCTTGGAGATTCATTTTGAGCCTTGTGCGGAGATGTTCCAGCTTCTGGTGGCTTCTATTCTGCAGCAATGTTGTTTACCTTCTTTGTACTACTTTGTAAATCGACAAGCTCGATCATGTAATCTGGCAACCTTGTAATTCGAAATCTTGTACTCTTGCAACCTTGTAATTCGAAATCTTGTACTCTTGCAATCTTGTATTCTTATCACCTTGTAATCTTGTAATCATGCAATTTGGATCTGAGGCTATGTATTTCAAATCATACTGATGTGGTGGAGGTTATCTGGATAGTTATCTTTATAGATGGATGGTTATCACTCTCATGGTTTTATTTTATTTCCTAATGCTGTTATGTTGCCCTAGAGTGGTTAGATGAACACTTTTCTATTTACTGCATTGTACTTTTTTGTGTTTAAAAAAAAAAAATAGTTCTGTTTCCGCTTGGGTTTATCTAACACTCTAGGGTTGCACGAGGGGCATTACAGATGTTGAATTAAAATATTGGGAGGATTTTTTTGATCGGGGTGATTCAATTGAAGAACCAAAACAAGTTGTTAATATGCCAGAAGGAATGAAATGGAAATCCACATTTTATGAGCTTCCTTACTGGAAGGATCTATTAATATCTCACCTACTAGATCCTATGAATGTCTTCAAAATGTCCCAGATTCTATATTTTGACATATATCAGGGAAAGAGGACACCTTATCTTCGAGGAGAGATATTGCTCTTTTGTGTACCAAAATTGATAGAAAATATTTGTGTCCAAACAGGGAATATGAAACTTATGCAGAAGCTCCATGGATTTTGAAAAAAAAGAGCTAGACCAACTAAAAAATGTCATCCGTTCAATAAGGACACCTACTAGCTATGGGTCATCATTGGCTAAAGCTTTTACAATTGATGGACATATCAGAGGATTTAAAACACATGATTTTCATAATTTTATGAAGGTATTATATATCATTTAACATTTACTAGTAACATTGATTAAGTACTAAATATATTTTGATATTTTGTTGTGTGAGAAAAAATTACTAATGACCTTTTCATAAATTTGTTTGATAGAATATCATGCCATTGGCAATTAGGGGGGATTCCTGTCTTACAGTTGACTTAAGGAATGCCATAAGTTGATTGTCAGCATTTACAAGGTATGTGGTTATATGAAATGTTCATTTGTGAGAGACATAGAGATATTATATTGCATTTTAATTTTTCACTAAAGGTTCATACTAATTTACTATTCTTATATTAGGTGGGTGACCTCCAAGGAGATCCACGATTGTGAAGTGCCAAAATGGAAGAAGGAAATTGTAGAGATTGTATGTGCATTTGAGAAGGAGCTCCCTACAAGTTTCATGGACCTACAAGTCCTTTTACTTATACACCTAGTCGATGACATTGAATTGGTGGGTGTCGTATCAATGAGGTGGATGTTTTTCTTTGAGAGGTATATGAAAACTCTAAAAAGATATGTCTGAAAAAAGGCACATCCAGAGGGTTGCATGGCTGAAGGGTATGTATTGAATGAAGCATTTTCTTCCTGTGTGAATTCCTTGGTAAGGATTTTGAAGATGGGCCATGCTTCTGGGATGAAGAAAAAGCATCAGATATTATTGATGGAGAAAAACCACAATCTAATGGTGTTCAAGTAGAAATTAGTATGTAAATTCATGATCAGTGTGTTTTTTTCTTGCAATCATTAATTTACTCTGTAATTTATTTGTCACATTAACAGCATGACATTTGGAGTTTGAAATAAACATGTTGACATGTAATAGGTGTAGACGAAAGTGCTATACTCGACAAGTTCATTTTGTACAACATGGACTTTATGAACAAATGGATTGATTTGTATGATAAAAAGAAAGAAGTGGTAGAAGCAAGGAGATAATTTAAGAGATCAAACCTAAGGAATACTCCACTTCCCACTGATCTGCTTGGGGAATGGGGCAAAGATTGCACACTAGAATGGGTTACTAAACAAATTCAAAATCAAATAGAAGATGCAGGTATAGATTCAAACATAACAGAAGATGAAATCAACATGTCTAGAGGATGTGAAAGAAAGGTACAGTTGGAATTTTACAAAATGTTGTTTCCTTACAATTTTGACACTATTAACTATTTTAATATTCATCATTATAGTTGTTTTCACTGAAATAAATGGTCTTTCACAGGAGAGGAAATATCCAGCAATGTGGGTATATGGTTGACATTATCGTGTAGAAAGTGTAGATGTAAAGAGATGATCCTTTGATTGTGGCATCATGGTTGACTTCAAGCAATCCAGACGATCAATCTCAAAAGATAAGAATATAATTGAAGGGAATCTCCAATATGTTGGGAAATTACAAGAAGTTATTGAGTTGGATTACCGCTCTTTTAAATGTTGTGTTTTTAAGTGTAGATGGTATGAAGCATTTGAGAGGACAGGAAGACATGATACCCATAGTGGATTGTTTTCTATAGATTCCTCATGTTTCCTACCGGAGGATAAGGAGACTTATGTTCTACCAATTCATTGTGAGTAGATATTTCTTTAACTCAAACAAGAAGCAGTAGTGATCATTAATCTATTAATTCATAGTTTATTGCAAATATATACATGTGTTTATTAATCAATAAAATTGTTATACCGTACGTCTAATATATGTATGTCGTTCATGTGCAGGTATTTTTCTATGAAGATATTTTGGACCCGAAATGGATATTTTTCATACATTATGATCCAAGATTAAGGCAAGTATTTGATGATGCATTAGTGGATACTGAGCAAAACAATGATGGCCAACAAAATGAGAGAGAGGGATTAGAGAACATTGAAGAAATTGACATCCATGATGATGTTGAAGATGGGATGATGTTATGAAAGACAACAATATGGATGGTATACAAAATGATGATCCAAATACATCTGGTAACAATATAGATGGTCTACAGTCAGATTTCAATGATGATGAAGATGATGTAGGTCAAGATGAGGATGATAATAATATTAAATACTTGAAAGAACATATGAACATTGACAATGATACACTGGATGACATTGTAGAAGACAATAATGTTAATGATCAAGACTTCTAAATTTTTAGAATTATTTGCAATCCATGTTTAAAAAAGGATGATTAAATTGTTGGCAATAATGTTAATTAAATGGATTGTTCAATTGTTGACAAATTACCTATTGCAATATCCTTAAATTGTTTAATCTTTGGTATGAATTGCTGGCAATAATGTTAATTAAATGGATTGATTGATGTTCTTCATAACTTGTTAATGGATAATCCTTCTGTGATGGAAGAATTAAGTTATATAGGTCAAATGATAAGCTCATCAATGGATTGATTGATGTTCTTTGTAACTTGTTAATGGATAACCCTTATGTGATGGAAGTATTAAGTGATATAGGGCAAAGGATAAGCTCATCAAGTTCCTTAAATAGTGGGTGATACCTTGTTTCACCAATGATAATTTACTTTCAAGTTTGCTGGTGACTTCAAAATAGATTAAGGAGCTTATGTAATTTTGTCAATTAAATCATCCACTTCAATTAACCCAATCTGGCATATGATTTTGATTAATGTTTTCTATAAATCTTTAAACCCTGCTCCTAAAACAGAAAAAAAATTAAAAAAAATAAAAAAATATTAGATTTTGAAAATATATACAAGGGAATGATTTTTAAAAGAGAAAGACCGGTGCCTACCACATGAGGAGTTTATTTATCTTTAATTATTTTTCATAAATATCCTTAATTGTATCTATGACATGTTATCTTGTGATAAGTACTTGAGTAAGACCATCAATGAAAAATGAAGTGGACATATTATCATCTATATTAGTTAATTGATTACACAAATATTTCAATTTATCAATGATCTCATGTTTCTATTCATTTTCAACACTTTTAATAAAGACATCATGATCATAATATTCTTCTTCATCATTAGAATGCAACATGTGATTGTCATAGGAAGTAGGAGAAAGAGGTAGTCATGTTTGCAAGGTGAGGGTTTGACCTAGTACTTTGTTGAAGGGGACAAGGATCCTAGATGTTTCTTAGGAATGCAAAATTAAAGGCATTGGGTTGTTTCCAACAAATACAAACCACAAAAATCTCAAAATAAAAAATCAATCTTTTTTTATCCTAAACATAGGCATGGAAATTGCGAGTTCAAAAAAAATGTAGGGAAATAAATCATACCCTATAATGGAAGATTTAAGTCCAATCCTAAATTTAATTAAACTTTAAAGTACAAGGAGTTGGGAGTAGAATAAAATATTGAGATATTAAGTAATTAAGATAGAGAAATGAAATAGTTGAGAAGAAATAAAAAATTATTTGATCTTTTTAACATGATGTCAAATGTGAAGTGTGTGATTAACTAAAGCATTATGAAAAAAGAATGAAAACTAGGGTTTTCTACTAGAATAATGATCATGAGATTGTGATAGTGATTAATTGATTTTTTTGCATTCCTTCTTCACTTGTCTATTGAGCATTTTAACAATAAAGGATTCCCTAGTCACATTTGCAACACTACCATTTATAACAAGCATTATGTTCTCCTAATTTTTGGGTAAAGAAAAAAGTGAGAAGATACATTTGTCTTCCAAATCAATTTTAACATTTATTCAACCTATTTGACTCAAAATCATATTAAAGGTGTCAAAATGTTCTACAGTAGAATATCCTTCATTTTTAAATAATATAAACATCTTTTGAGATATAACTTATTACTATATAATTTTAATTTGATAAATATCACCTATCCTCTTTTGTAATGTGAATGCAGGGGTCTCTTTTGATTTGAATAACAAAGAAAAAGTAAATTGGAGACAACTAGATAAATTATTAGCAATACAATTCAACAAACAAATGAGAACCAAAAGTTGACCACTAGAGAATAGCAACTTTTATATTGATTTGCTTCAAAGTACAGGGAGTGCAATGCCTCTTTGAAAAAATCAAAATCCCAGATAGATTCCGAGCCATAAGGTCTTGGTTTCCTTTTATAAAGGAAGCAACAAGCTTTAGACCTTTCACATTCAAAATGGCTCGTTGTATTCCTAACCCTTGATATTACAATATTTGTCTTTTATAAGTCTAATTTAGATTTTCAAATATATTTGAATACATTTTGAAAACATGAAGAAAACATAAAGAGACAAAAAGAGAGCATTCCAGATGTGGTGGTGCTATTTTACACCAGCATATGGCTCATTGCTCCTCTGCACCTGAACATGTGCTGCTAATGATTTATCTCTAAGATATTTTTTCCTCCCATTTATATATTATAAAATCACCAGGTCATTGGTAAGCCTGAATCTGAAGCAAGTTCTCCTAGTGATCTTTCCATCTTTTTTTCAAGCAAAGATCTAACATCTGTCACAAATTTTGCATACCTACCATCCAAAGCAATTACTCGGTCCAATATCATGTTAAAACTAAGAATGTTGATATCTCCATCCTTCTTCAAAAAATCCATAACTTGGAATACTGTTTGGCCAAATTCCATCTTCCATGTGTCAAGACTTTTGATTTTCTCTTCTTCTGTCAGTATGAAAGGAATAAATTTATGGTTGAACATAGTAAAAGATTCAACCTTTGATTGCATCTTCTGGGTTTTCCCATTCACATATTGGTATTCATCAATGATCATTTTGACTATTTTCTCAGTGGGCTTCAAAGCTATAGGGGCATCAAGATTCCTTTGCACTACTAAGCACATCGTAACCAAATTGTGATGATAGGGTTGCCATTTTTTAAACAACCAATCCAAAATAGAAAAGTTTATCTTCAATTGCTCAATGGCCTGAGATAAAGAAGAGTAGCAATCATGCACACTCCCAAGCTTATCCACAACCAATTTTACTCTATGCTCCAAAATTTTCTCAAAATTTTTAGAAACTTTCATCTTTGCCTTAGTCTTTGTCATTTCATTTTGTTTATTCAAACTTTCAATTTCCTTTTCAAATTTCAATCTTGTTGCATTAAATTCTTCAGTAGACATTGTGACATCACTGGCTATTTGTGGCACAAGGGGCTGATAGGGTACAATGGCTTGACCTTGAGAAGAATTCACAACTTGCAATTGTTTCTTTAATTTCACATTTTCAAAATACAATTTGTTTACTTCATCATTCATTACTTTCTGAGTTTGCTCATAATTTGTTAGCCATTGTTCTAACCTCTTCACAACAACATGAGTAAACATAGCAGTATGAACAGTGAGAGCAGTTGCTTCTATTGTTGATGTATCTTGTAAATTCTTTACCATAGTTATACCCCTCATTTCTTGAATAATATCAAGCAATCTTGGTTTGCTTGTATTCTTCTGAGTAGTCCAGATTGCAAGGGTCTCTGTCTTTGGATTAAAACCACATCCACTTATGCCATCTTCATAATCAAATTATGAAACAAGTTGTGGATCATCCTGACTTCTAACTTGGTTAAGAAAAAATACCTTTTTCAATTCAAGGCTAGGGATGATGAGCATATTACTTTTCAAGACCATTTGTCTTGCCTCATCTGGACTCACATCAATTTCATCTACTTTCAATTCTTTGAAAGTTTGTGTAATGATTTGATCATGTTATGCTTCATCAGTGCCCATTTTATTTATTGCCACTTTTTCATTATATTCTTTCATTTTCATTTTCAGCCAAAAATCCTTAAACTCTGGAGTTTTGATGAAGTCGTCATCTTCTATGAACCTCATGGATGCTATAATCCTTTCATCCTCCTCCAACTCTGGTTCAACTTGGGTTTTCTCACCCTTCCTAGCCTCAAGCTTATGTGCATCAGTGGGTTGACCAACCAATGGTTGATCAACCTCTTGCTCATCTCCCATGTGCCTCAGGATGTTAGCTACCTCGCAATATCCCCCACCTCTTCAGTCATTTCATAGGGGACAAGTGGAGATACCTCTTCTATCCTCTGCTTCTTTGCTAGTGGTGATTTTGGGACCTGTGGATCTTGCACTGACATAACATCAAGAGAAGACTCATGAATCTCAATCCCTACAGACCTTTTCACTGGAAGTTTAGTAGCCTTAGGAGGCTACTTCTCAGATTTACCATAAATACTTTCAGAATTATCAATGATTGCATCAATTCTCTTCAGAGGGTCTTTTTCTTCAACAAAGAATCCAAGAAATAGGGGATTCTTCTTTTCCTTTTCATCTTCAATATTTTTCAAGATATCCCATTTTCTCTTCCTACTATATACCTCATCAAAAGTGACAAGATTTCTTATCACATCCTCATCAAATAGGACCTAATGGGATACGGCCATTTGAGTCAGAATTGATTGTCTCACAAGATTCATATGACCCTCAGGGTCACAATTCCTCTTGATACCCAATTTCAAAGAATATTTCGCCTTTAAAAAGGCTTGCAAATTTTCAAGAGTGTCAGAGCCAATAGACCAATCACCAAAAATTGTAGCATTAGGTAGAAATGTACATTTCTTTTGTCTTTTCTGTTAGAGTTGGCTATGATTGGAGCCACCCATGATCTAGGACTTCATGAAAGCACAAGAGAGATCAACTAAGAGAATAATGCTATTCTATCATTGAATGCAAAAGAAGGATTATAGTTTGGATTACATAATACATGAAGAGAGCCTTGCTTATAAAGGCAAGGTGAGAGCTAGAAGGTGGAGTGAAAGGTGGAGTGGAAAGTGGAGATATTCCAACAACATGTGCCAATTAGAGGATGATAGCTAATTGCACATGTGGAGGATAAGACAACTCACTCCAACTATCAACAACTCAACACACAACTAGACTTAACTAGACAAAACTAGACACAACTAGACATCTAGTAGACTCACTAAGTCAACTTAATATGTGTGATGTGTGAATATTATTTAACTAGTAAATAGTTAAATAAGATGAATTATCCACACTAGGATAAACCAGTTAGGTGATAACCCTGTTCACACCAACACCCCCCCTTAAGTGCAACTTAGGGAGTAGTTGACTAAAGCAAGATGAAAAGATGGATGGGTCCCGGCTACTAGGCCCTGTTAGGTACCCATGTACAAACAAATCTCAAGTGGAGAAAAGGAGAAAACCTCATGGGACAAAACTTCTCTACAAAAGTGAGAATGCAAAAAACAATGAATGTGAAAGAAGAAGTGATAGTAGGAGGACTCAACATGACCCCCCAAGGATGACTTCTATCACATATGTACAATCAAATACCCCCCCATAGGAGAGCAAGTGTGAGACTATAGGTCCCCCCCACAATGAAGTAGCTCCTGTGCCGATGAAGAAAGTCTGAAGAAGAAGACTGGAAAGTGTCCTGTACCTGCAAACAACATTTCTCCCCTTAGGAAGAAACCAAACCAAAGGTTGTTGGCGAAGAAACTCCATCTCGAGGAATGAGGGAAAAAGCCTCATGATGTATGCCTCTAAAGACTGCTGAAATGTCCACATGTCAAAATCAAGGAATGCCACAATGCAATGATGTGTGTCCAATCCAAAATCCTGTGTAGACTGATGAAGAACAACCTCCAAAGATAAAGTAGATGGGATAACAGTTGTGCTGGAACTGTCATCAAAGAGGAGAGATAACCCCTCAAGTGTGTCCTCCAAATCTACAAGATGAGACTCACAAAACAAGTCTGATATACCTGCCAAGAAAGTATCCCACAAAGCTGTGTCTGAAAGACTGAAATGATCCTGCTCAACTGAGGTAGATGAACCCATGTCGATGTCGATCTCTGAAGAAGCAAGATGTTGAGGTGATGGAAGCTCAGCACTAGTCTCATGAACCAAAGTGGGTGAAAGAACACTAAGGTTCAAGTGACCAAACTTCTCCTTAGAAACATGATTCACACTTGATGCATGAGTGTGAATATCCATCAATCGATCTACATCATTAGAAGAAACAAAATGAGAGAAGGTGTACAAGCGAGATGCATGATCAGTCATCCCAACTGCAATGATATCTCTGCTCTCCAAGTCTCGAATGATCACTGAATCAGGAGTGAACTCAACTGTCTTACCTGCACCACAATGAGTAATCTGATAGATGGAAAGGAGATTGGATGTCAAGGAAGGTACACATAGCACATTGTTGAATGTATGCTCTCCAACATCAATAGTTCCTTTTCCAGATGGATGCATGTATGTATTGTTACCCATCAAAATAGGTGTCGAAGTACATGACTCAAATGAAGAGAACATCCCCTGTGAAGATGCCATATGATGAGAAGCCCCTGAATCAAGAAGCCATCTCTCTGACTGAAGAATTGTTGAAGCAAAGAGTACATGTCCTTTTCCTTTGTCTATCCCATTTGCAATACCTGCTATCCCTGTATGTGTAGATGATGATGGTGTCGAAGAAGAGGTTGTACTGGGTGATGATGATGATGGCATTTTGATATTGTGCTTTTGAATAATGTGAGTCAACTCATCAATTTTCTTCTCATAACACTTATGCTCATCATGTCCTAGTTTCTTGCAAAATGCACACTTTGGTCTCTCCTTCTTAGATGATTCCTCCTTGGGAGAGGATGAGGACTTAGGTGATTTGGTTGATTCTTTTGCTTGCTCATTGTTCTTGAAATCCTTATTTTTCTGTTTCTTGCCTTTGCTAGTTGAAGCCTGTTGATCCTTAGAACCTTGATTAGCAAGAAGTGCGTGAGGTTTAGGAGACTTCAATTTGCCCATGTGTACTAACTTAGCTTGCTCCCTTGTGAGTGATGCAGCAAACTCATCAAGTGAAGGCATTGTGAAAGCTTTCCCAAGTGCATCCATTGTAGCATAGAAGGTAGAAACAAAAACTGAATAGTCAGGACCAAGCTTGACAAGGATTGAAAGAATCAATTGAGTGTCCTCTTTCTCAATTCCACATTGTTTGAGCTGCAATCTAAGTGACTTTAGTTTTGTGAAGAAGTCTTGGATGCTTGCAAAGTTGGTTGGATTCAAACCAATTAATTCATTCTCCAATTTGAAACCTCTCATTGTATCTTGTTTACCAAAGAGATTTTCTAAGGTAGTCCACACTTCATTAGGTGTTTTACAAGATATCATCTTACATAGTATCAGAGCCTTGACTGCAATTTCCTTCCCTCATTGGAGAGGTTTTGCTTGGAGCAGCATCATAGGAGCATCTTGGAGTGAAACAGACATCACCGTTGCGATCCGGAGGCTCAAATCTGTATAGATCGGTTGTTCATTCGCTGAATTTCATCATCGAAAAATTTGGCAAAAATTGTTTTTGCCCCGGGTCTCTTGGCAAGAAATCCGTTCCGTACGGCTCTGTGTGCATCAGACCTGTTCTTGTGTACTTCGTCTGTGCAGGTGTACCATCATCAGATCTGTGTAATCATGTCGGGTATTTTTAAATATTTCCTGGCGGTTTATATATTCTCTGTGAATTTTTTAAATCATTAAAAAAAACAAGTGTTAAGTTTTTTGTTGTAAGGAAAAAGCAAAAAAAATAAATATTTGTTGCAGGCGGGTACAAGGTACCCACGTTGCAGTCGCCATAGTAGGCGCAGAGCCTTTCAAAGGGGTCATGGCTGATCCCCTTGTAATTCTGCCCTTGTGGCCTTAAAACCTTGCATTCTGCAGGTTTTATTAAATTTTTTCGTAGGTTTTATAGACACTCTACGGCAGCTACAAAGATCTACTCCGTGGGCCCACTGACAGGGTTTACAGATGTCCACCGGTCGACATCTACTAGTCAACCAAAGGTTTCAAGTCTGGCATTGATTTATTCTACAGAATTTACCAAGTGATTTACATTGGTGGCGGTCTTCACCGTTCAACACACACGCAGCGACCGACAGCCCCAAAACAGTCAACAATAAGTCCGCAGCCTTCAATAGCAAATAGTGGTCTTAGATCCATCCTCGGCGGTTGTTCGGTAGTTAAATCTCAAATCACGTGCGGCAATCATTGAATTTTTTCTTGGTGGTCTATGGAATTTTGGCAGATTGCATTTGGCGGTTTCAATTTGCACTTCTTCCGCAGGCATATCCCTCACGCAGTTTTCACAGCTGGTTACCACAAATTGGCCGATTCCACCAACGGGCAGCCTATGCAAAGTTCACGGTGTTTTTTTAGACGTGTGTGCAGAAGCAAAATTAGCCTATGCTAAAAAAATCTAAACTCATCGGATTGTTCCTTTCAGCGCCTTTTGAAATCTGCAGATCCCGACCCGCGTTTGGCATCCTTCACATCATCGGCAAAAAAAAAAACTTACGCCGGAAAAGCTTCTGTCGGTGGCGGTTGTTTTTCAAACCTATCATCGGTCTCTATCTCAGTGGTCTTTACTCCTAGCGACCAAAGCTAAACTTGCAAACCTTCGGTGGTTTTGACTTTGTCTAAGGCAGTTTTCAAACATCTGCATGGTGGTTTTCGCCCCAAGACAGTAGTTTTCCGCAAATTGAAGGTGCTTTTGGCCAAACAGTTGGCATTTTTTCCTCGAAACAGGGTTTTTTTCTCAGTGGTGATTTTCCGGCAGACCAGTGGTTTGAGAGAATATTCCGTCAAGGGGCTTGTTTTGCCTCTCAAAGCCCTAAAAGGGGGCTTTTTTCTTTTTTGCACAACTTTTGCCCACGGTGTCAAAATTGAGCAAACGAGATATCAACGGAAAGCTGACAGAGAGCACTTCGCAGTGGTATTAGTCATCTTCACAGATTTTGCTTTTTGATAGCATTTATTGTAGGTTGAAGACAAATCTTCCTTTTTGGCTCCTGAGCTCGTAACTTTTTGCCACGATCTCCATTTTTCGCGATTCTTATGGCATCAGAAAGGTATTCAAGAGCTCTTCACAGCCATCTATGCACTTTTCTCAAATTTTGCTTCAGGTTCATTTTATTTCATTTGTCAATTTTTTGGCATCTGAGTGATAACTCGAGCATTTTGATACTTGAGGAGGTGAAAATTGTTTTGAGAGGATTTGTTTGCTGTAATACATCATTGTGAGTGATTGTAATCTCACTTGGATCTCTTTTTTAAGAGATTTTGGTTGTTTTCCCCATCTTGGTCCTTTAAGGACAATTGTAAATCACACTAAGTATAAAGTGCCACAACAAATTGGGGGGGCTCTCTTACATAGTAAAGGGGTGTTGTTGTGTTGTTGTCTTTCTTTTTCATCATGGATGTGCCTCAATTTCCACTTTTAACTCCATATAATTATATTGAATGGAAGAAAAATATGGAGTTTGTGTTGTATAAACAAAAGTTACATAGAATAACTTTAGGCACAAATCCTGAACCCACAGGTGCTACTGAGAGAAGAAAATGGTTAGATAGAAGAGATGAGGCTTTTGGCACACTTTGTCTTGCTATGTCTCCAGATTTGAGATTTCATGTTGAGTCTTGTACTACACCAAATGAGATATGGACAACACTGGACAATCTATTTGGCAAGCAAGATAAAATAAGAAGGTTCAAATTGGAAAACGAGCTAATTGCACTTAATCCTCAAGACTTTGAACAAATCAAAGACTTCTTCACCAAATTTAAGTCTCTCAGGTTGCAACTCAAACAAAGTGGTCTTGAGAAAGAAGATGAACAATTGATTCTATCTATTCTTGCAAAATTGGGTCCTGCATATTCAGTTTATGTTTCTACCTTTTATGCTACAATGGATGCCTTTGGTACTAAGTTTACCATGCCTTCACTTGAGGAGTTTGCTGCACAACTCACAAGAGAACAAGCCAAGCTACTACACATGGGCACATTGAAGTCACCTAGAAAACAGGCTCTAGTTGCAACACAAAGCACAAAAGATCCTAAGGCTTCACATAATAAGGAAAAGAAACACAAGGATTCACAGTCTAATAAGCAAGAGAAAGAATCAAAGAAAACCCCTAACTCTTCTTCCAAAGAGAAGTCAAATAAGAAGAAGAAGCCAAAGTGTTCTTATTGCAAGAAATTGGGTCATGATGAGACTAAATGTTATGAGAAAAAGTTTGAAGAGATGTCCCAACTTCAAAAACATAACATTGAGTATTCTTCATCAACAACAGTTTTACCCAAGTCTTCTTCTTCACCACCATCTGCATCTACATCTACAGGGACAGCAGGCATTGCAAATTGGTCAGACAAAGGAAAAGGATAGGCACTCTTTGCATCAACAAGTCTACAGTCAGAGAGATGGCTTCTTGATTCTGGAGCTTCTCATCATATGGCATCTTCACAGGGGATGTTCTCATCATTTCAGTCATGTACTTCACCACCTATTTTGATGGGTAACAACACATACATGCATGCAAGTGATAAAGGAACAATTGATGTTGGTGACTCGTGTACATTCAATAATGTGTTGTGTGTACCTTCCTTGACAACCAATCTCCTTTCCATCTATCAGATTACTCATTCTGGTGCAGGGAAGATAGTTGAGTTCACTCCTGATTCTGTGATCATACGGGACTTGGAGAGCAAAGGTATCATCACTGTTGGGATGGCTGATCATGCATCTCGCCTTTACACTTTCTCCCATTTTGTTTGTGATGATGATGTAGATCCATTGTTTGCTATTCACACTCATGTAGCAAGTGTGAATCATGTTTCTAAGGAGAAGTTTGGTCACTTGAACCTTGGTGTTCTTGCATCTACTTCGGTTCTTGAGACTAGTTTTGAGCTTCCTCCTTCTCCTGCTTCTTCAGATATTGGCATTGACATAGTTTCATCCACTTCAGTTGAGCAGGATATTGTTTGTCTTCCAGATATAGGTTTTTTGGATGAGCACTTGACAGGTATTGCAGACTTGTTTTGTGAGTCCTATCTTGATGACTTGGAGGACATCATTGATGACATTCATCTCCTCTTTGAAGGAGTTGAATCTTCTACTTCAGATGAGCATACACCTTCTTCTCTTCACTTGTCACAATTTGGCACTGAGTTGGAGAATCTTGAGCATCATTCGGAGGATTCTTCATCTTTGGAGATTGATGATCTTGAGTTTTCATCTTGTCTTGGATTGTCGCATGCAGCACTTGATTATGTGGCATCTTTTGGTTATGACATGTGGACACTTGAGCAGTTTTCAGAAACATCATACATCATGAGGCTTTTTCCCTCATACCTTGAGATGGAGTTTCTTCGACATCAGCCTTTGGATTTGTTTCTTCCTAAGGGGAAGAATGTTGTATGCAGGCTTTGGATTCTCTTCAACATTCTTCTTTAGGCATTCACCATCGGCACAGAAGCTACTTCATTGTGGGGGAGACCTATAGTCTCACACTTGCTCTCCTATGGGGGGTAATTGATTGTATATATGTGTTGGATGTATGTAAGAGTCAATGTGACTCAGCAAGCCAGGATCACCTGCAATCAAGACAACCTTCCACACAAAGATGACAAGAGAAGATGCTAAAACAATGGAGGAACTGTATTAGACTGTCATATGATGTATTCAATATGAAATACAATGAGAGAGCCTTTCTTATAAAGGCAAGGTGAGATCTAGAAGGGTGGAGTGAAAGGTGGAGATATTCCAACAACATGTGCCAATCAGAGGATGATAACTAATTGCACATGTGGAGGATAAGACAACTCACTCCAACTAGAAACAACTCAACACACAACTAGAAACACCTAGACAACTAGAAGACTCACTAAGTCAACTTAATATGTGTGAATTATTACCCCCCATAGGAGAGCAAGTGTGAGACTATAGGTCCCCCCCACAATGAAGTAGCTTCTGTGTCGATGGTGAATGCCTAAAGAAGAATGCTGAAGAGAATCCAAAGCCTGCATACAACATTCTTCCCCTTAGGAAGAAACAAATCCAAAGGCTGATGTCGAAGAAACTCCATCTCAAGGTATGAGGGAAAAAGCCTCATGATGTATGATGTCTCTGAAAACTGCTCAAGTGTCCACATGTCATAACCAAAAGATGCCACATAATCAGGTGTTGCATGTGACAATCCAAGACAAGATGAAAACTCAAGATCATCAATCTCCAAAGACGAAGAATCCTCCGAATGATGCTCAAGATTCTCCAACTCAGTGCCAAACTATGACAAGTGAAGAGAAGAAGGTGTATGCTCATCCGAAGTAGAAGATTCAACTCCTTCAAAGAGGAGATGAATGTCATCAATGATGTCCTCCAAGTCATCAAGATAGGACTCACAAAACAAGTCTGCAATACCTGTCAAGTGCTCATCCAAAAAACCTGTATCTGGAAGACAAACAATATCCTGCTCAACTGAAGTGGATGAAACTATGTCAATGCCAATATCTGAAGAAGCAGGAGAAGGAGGAAGCTCAAAACTAGTCTCAGGAACCGAAGTAGATGCAAGAACACCAAGGTTCAAGTGACCAAACTTCTCCTTAGAAACATGATTCACACTTGCTACATGAGTGTGAATAGCAAACAATGGATCTACATCATCATCACAAACAAAATGGGAGAAAGTGTAAAGGCGAGATGCATGATCAGCCATCCCAACAGCGATGATACCTCTGCTCTCCAAGTCTAGTATGATCACAGAATCAGGAGTGAACTCAACTGTCTTCCCTGCACCAAAATGAGTAATCTGATAGATGGAAAGGAGATTGGTTGTCAAGGAAGGTACACACAACACATTGTTGAATGTACACGAGTCACCAACATCAATTGTTCCTTTACCACTTGCATGCATGTATGTGTTGTTACCCATCAAAATAGGTGGTGAAGTACATGACTGAAATGATGAGAACATCCCCTATGAAGATGCCATATCATGAGAAGCTCCAGAATCAAGAAGCCATCTCTCTGACTGTAGACTTGTTGATGCAAAGAGTGCCTGTCCTTTTCCTTTCTCTTTTCTGCAGCTACAGTTGGTTCAATTTCTGTACCCATTGTTACTCTATGAATTTTCAAACTTCTTAAATGAATTTCCATTTTAGTTTTCCACTCATGATAGTTATATGGTGTGAGTAGAGGAAGTTTGTGTGAATCCATGATGCAAGAGTACAAAAAAGAACACAAGACACCCCCTGTTACTCAATCAAAGAGATCACCCCCAAAAAAATGAATGATTGTGGCACTTTATACTTAGTGCAATTTACAATCATCCTCAAGGGACCAAATTTGGGAAAATATGAAAATCTCTTATAGTTGAGATTCAAAGGAGATTACAATTGCTCACAATGATTAACCACAACAAACAAAACCCTTCAAAACAAGTTTCACTTCCTCAGGTGCCAAAATGCCCAAGTTATCACTCAAAAGCTGAAAAATCGACAAATGAAATAAAATGAACTTGGAGCAAAATATGAGAAAAGTGCATGGATGGATTTGAAGAGCTCCTGAATAGCTTTCCGATGCCGTAAGAATCACAAAAATTGGAGATCGTGGCAAGAAGTTGTGAGCTCAGAAGCAAAAAATGAAGATCTGTCTTCAAACTACTGTAGCAGTCACCTGCAGCAGAATTTTAGAAAACTACTAACACCACTGCGAAGTGCTCTCTGTCAGCTTTCCGACAATATCTCATTTGCCTAATTTCGCCTCCGTGAGCAAAAGTTATGCAAAAATGAAAAAAAACCCCTGTTTAGGGCTTTGAGGGGCAAAAATGGCCCCTGGCGCTGATGTAGTGCTGATGTCAGCGGAATATTCTAGGAATATTCCTTTTTGGCGGAAAAAAAAAAATCTCCTCCCCGGAAAGTAGAAAATTGTCGGGAAAACTGCCTTTAGGCGTGACGGAAACCACTATTATTGGTCGCGAAACCGCCTGGTTTTGGGCTAAAACCACCGGTCTAAGGGAAAACTGCTATCGTTGAGCAGGAAATAGCTGATGAAAGATAGAAAACCGCTGATTGGAAGTCAAAACAACTTTTGACTAGCGGAAACTACCTGTCAGAGATTCAAAAACGTTGTTTGACTATGCTAAACAATCACCGCCATTGACAGTTGCTAGAGACACAATGAGAATGGCCAGCAAAGGTTTTGTTTACCACCGAGGGGAGTCAAGTGGACGCTGCTGTGTGGTAACCGAAGATATGAAGGTTGAAACCACCTTTATCAGTCAAAAATAGCTGGTCCAAACATGGGAACCACTTTTGTTTGGCACGAAACCACCAAAAGACTCCCGCGAAACCACTGATTTTGGGAAAAAAAACACCTGTATAGCCCGATGATGTAGGCGATTAGGTAGGAACTACCGAGGAAGTTAGAAATTTTGCTGGCGTGAATTTTTCTTTGCGGCGTGTGTCGATGGCAAAGGGCCGCCGAAGGTATTTGCACAGGCCACCTGATGATTGACTAAATGCCACCTGATTGGGTATAACACCTGCAGGAAGCTCAAGGAAATACGCCGATAGTACAAACCACGAGTTTGGAAGTTTCCCGGCGATGAAGATCTTGCCGATGAAGATCTGCTAACCTGCTAAAGATTTGTGAATCTGCAGATAAATGTTTGAAGGCCAAAGTAATATGATCGCTGTTGTCAGAGATTTCAAATTTGCAGACCGCTTTGAAAATAAATGCCAAAATTTGAAATAATGCTGCCAAAAGACAGCCTGACGATAAAGTGGAGGCCCGCGCCAATAAAGGTGCCCAACGATTTTACAAGTACCCTGCCTTCTGCACAGGGAGTACAACAATCAGCAGAAAAAAACTTTATTAATCAGTAGACAAATCTATTTACCAACAATCTAATTTTTTTACCCGATGGATAAAGATATGCGCCGCGATTCCACTGATGCAGGTCGACGCAGTCAAAGATTTTGTATGTGCAGAGAATATTCTCTGCAGATTCCGTACGGCCGAGGGCAGAGGCAAAATTTTTTTGCCTTTCGCTACAATTTTGTCCGATTTGGACGATTTTATAGTTGATTTGTACTGATTCGGCCGCTCCAGACGCAATGGCGATGTCCGATTTGGACCAAACTGCTCCGAAACTGCTGCTACCTTCCAGATCATGCCACGAAGCCCCAAACTGAAACCCTTGTCAATTTTGCCTCCGATGTTAGATTTTAATGAAACAAAAGGCAATCTTGACTATTTCGGCTACTCCAGATGCAATGGTGAAGTCTGATTTGCAAAAACACGCACCGAAATGCACCTGCAATACAAGAGCAAGAAGGGGAAACCCTCACAAAATTGGGATTCTATCAAGTTTTTCTGATTCTCTAGGTCATCATTCGATGCAAGAGAAGAGCATACTCAAGCATCAAGATCCACCATGAATTGCACTCAAGATCTCTCAAAAATTGACTAACATAAAGTGATTCTTCCCAGAGCTCTGATACCATGTTAGAGTTGGCTATGATTGGAGCCACCCAGGATCTAGGACTTCATGAAAGCACAAGAGAGATCAACTAAGAGAATAATGCTATTCTATCATTGAAAGCAAAAGAAGGATTATAGTTTCGATTACATAATACATGAAGAGAGCCTTGCTTATAAAGGCAAGGTGAGCTAGAAGGTGGAGTGAAATGTGGAGTGGAAAGTGGAGATATTCCAACAACATGTGCCAATTAGAGGATGATAGCTAATTGCACATGTGGAGGATAAGACAACTCACTCCAACTATCAACAACTCAACACACAACTAGACTTAACTAGACACAACTAGACATCTAGTAGACTCACTAAGTCAACTTAATATGTGTGATGTATGAATATTATTTAACTAGTAAATAGTTAAATAAGATGAATTATCCACACTAGGGTAAACCAGTTAGGTGATAACCCTGTTCACACCAACATTTTCATTACCTCCTTTTCCATCCACATCATTTGCCACATAAACTCCATGAATACAATTCTATCTGATACAAATTTTGGCAATATGTGAGGTGGTTGGGGGCAACCATACACTCTAATTATAGTATGATCTGACATAAAAAACCAATCAGCAAAATTACGGTTGTGGTCCTACTCTGGTTTGTGTGCAAGCAGCCTCAGCATTACCCTGACTTCCTTAGTCAACCTAGGAAACCCGATACCAAGAGAATTCAATATCTTGACAACAAACAAATCATGAAATACAATGTAGTCACTATTTCGACAACAGGAATCCCACTTATAACACCAAAACTGAGTCGGCAATCTTTATCCTTTCTCATCAACCATACTCAGATCCATTTTGCTTGACCATCTCCCTCTGTTCTGATACAGAATCAAATAACACAATAAAGAATAGAATTTGAAATCTAAGGGTTGCCTATTCTCCTTCACACAAAAGAATCCTTCATGTAGTTTTTTCTCAATATAATATGCAAAGTCATATTCAGTGTTCACCTCTAGATGTTATATTTTCATAGCCATCATCATTAGGCTAGTTGGCATTCTTCCTTGTGCATCAATTCCCAAGACCTGGCACAATGCAAAATAGGTTCTCTTGAAATATACAACAAATTCTTCCACAGGGAAAGGCTCAATAGCATTTGATGGAATCTCAATTTTTCTGTTGTTGGCCCCCCTTCTCATATATATTGGTAATTCATCTCTCCTAAGTGTTTTCCTCAGGCTTGTGTAATCTTGTTCAAATATCTGCAAATCCACTTGAGTGAGAGCTTTCTTGTTTAACATAAAATAATCAACAATTGCATTCCTATCTACTGTCACCAATGGAAATCCATTTGGCATTCTGACTGTGTTAGTGGTAGGATGGTAAAATTGTCCTAGTGCCCTAATCAATTCAACATCCACAAATACAGTGGGCACCACCAACTTTGCAAAATCTAATTTCCATAGATTTCCCACTGGTTCCTCGCCATCCCTTTTTGCATAAAAATACCAAAACAAATACCACCCAAAGATAGGGATTGTAGCATCCCGACACCCTTCTGATGTGTCTCTGAACATCTTCTTTGGACTCTTGTCTATGGACTGAGGCAATACTTATAGCAGAGATTGTTGAAGTGGTCTTTTCTTAGGAACTATAGGCTCATTACCTTTACTGTCAGACTTAGACCTCTTGGGTGCCATGTTTAATGACTTGAATAGGCTAGGGTTTTTCAAAATTCAACTTATTGTACCAGCAATTGAAAAATAGAGTGAAAGAGAAAATGAACTTAACATGGCTAATTAATGTAGGTAGACATAGGAATAAAAGAACAATATTTAAAATTAAAAATAAACCCATTTAAGAATGGATAAGAACATGATTTGTATCTTTGGTCAGCATCACAGTGAAAGTGGGGAACTTTGTAAGTAGCAGAGATAGAATAGACTATAGCCCCCTATTGTATAACACAAACGCTTAGCCCCAACCTTTTTTAAAAGAGAAATTTTATATTAACAAAAGATGTAATTATAAGAACCCCCAGTACCAGCAATTGAAAAACAGAGCGAAATATATGCCAACTTCTAATCAGCGAGTGTAGGAATGAACTTACCCAATCAATTGTAGTTTATAGGAAACACACTGAGCTGAGTTGCACCTTCTCCAAGTTATGTCTGAATTCTCTGAAATGACAAAATGCTAAGAAATGTTTGAATCTTATTCAGCCAAGGAGTTCATCATATCGCCATTACTTTGGTTTGTGCCACGAGATCATGAAATCTCAGCATTTAATTCCTTTCTCAAGATTTGACAGCAATTCTTGATAACTGCAACCCCGCATTGAATGTGCTTGCCATTTATTTCTTATACTGCATCGCCGCAAGGCTCGCCTAGACTACTTGTGGGATAGCGGGGGCTTATAGCCACTACACTTCTATTTCATCCTTTACCACTAGACCACAAATGCTTAGATTGACCCCTACGGGACCGCGAGAGATTATTAGTGTCCTTCTATTTACCGCCCACCCACAACTGATATGAATGACCGCCACGGGATAGCGGTGGCTTACAACCACTACACTTCTATTTCATTCTTTACCGCTAGACTGCAAATGCTTAGATTGACCCCTGCGGGACAACGGGAGATTATTACTTGATGTCATTCTATTTACCACGCACCCGCAAATGTTATGAATGACCATCATGGGATGGCGGGGTGAAAACCCATTACATTCTCATCTTTCTGCTCTACTGCAGGCCTCGATTGAAACCCTTGCAGGGACGCGGTAAGTGATACCTCATTATGTTATTACCGCAATGCCGCCGATTACTTTTCAAACTTTCGTGGGACCGCGGGAAGAGACTATCTGCACCCTAAACATCACCATGCCACAAGCGTGAGATGAACTGTCCATGAGGTAGTGGTAGCTTCTTCATATCAACCACTTAAGGATTAATATTTAAGCTGCAAGCATGAGACTTTAGAGGAAGGGTTAATATTTAATTAATGTCAGAAGAACAGTTAGATTTATTAATTAAATAGTGTGACTTATTAAACTAATATTAGGAGAATGATCAAAGTGGTTAATTAAATAAATATGATTTATTTAATTAACAATATTGTAAGAGGAGATGTGGGATAGATCTGGTGTGATGTTAGGCCATGGTAAGATTTAAGTGTCTACATTTCTAATAGTGCATTAGTTTTTGGGTCAATGAATAATGATCACAATTTATCTTTGGTAATTTTTTCCTTCACCATATCATGAGACAATTTTGAGGAACAAAATTGATGACAAATTTCTCTATGGGTTGCCCATGTGTTTATTTTCCTTCACTATTAAGATAGATTGAATTAGGAATAGGAGAGCATCAAACAGGGATCAAATTAATGAGTGCAATCATGATTATGTTATTGGATTTCAAACTTTGTCAACAAAGATACACTATCAAATTCCTAATAATGAATTTGATACACTATCAAATTCTTAAGTCTAATGCACTTAAATATCGATCTCATCCTTCAAATTTTCAATAGGAAAATTTAGTTTTCAAAAGGGTGAAAATAAGAAAGAAAATCAACAAAATGCTCACCACGTTGTTAATTTACAATCAACTTCAGATGTTATTTAATCTAATTACCAAGGTGAACTAAGGCACAATCCTATATTATCTATTAATGTAATAAGATCATAGAATACATAAAGGATAATAGATATGTAAACCAAAACACATTCAAATATAGAAGGGTTCTAACATATATGTCACTTCTATTCAAAATAAACGAAGGAAATATACAGAGGTAAGATGAAAATTTGTTATATATACCTCGCTTTTACTCTACAAAATGTACAAAGTGGGCATTTGTTCAAGAATACCATCAGTTATTCTCCATGTAGATGTTGACAAGTATCCAACATATTGTATGGTGCATTTCTTATATGGATGGGATGAGAACAAATGTACTCAAACTTGTATGGTGCCAACTAGTAGATCATTGTGGCATGTGGCGTATGTGCACATCACCATTTGTCAGACGCATACAATGCCAATTATATGATCATGTTTTGCAGTACAAATGTCATTAGGTGGCACACGTGTATGGAAGCATAACATGTGGTTGTTGATGTTCCATGTGTCTAACTAGCCACCAACATGTGTAGCAATATGTATACCCACACTATCTAGATCCTTGAAGATCCGTAAACCCTGAATAATTCCTTGGCTAATAACCCTAAACCCTAACCCATAAACCATAAACCATAAATAATACCCCTAAGCCCTAACCCCTGACCCTCCATAGACCCTAAATCCCTAAATCCTAAACCGCAAACCCCTAAACCCTAAACACTAAACCCAAGCAACCCTAAACGTCTATCTCCCTATCTCTATCATTCCTCTACCTCCCAATATCTCTCACTATGTCTTTGGCCATGTCCCTCACTCTCTATATCTCGCTATTGGTCCTCTCTATCTAAACACTAAACCCTAAACCTCTAAACCTTAACCCCTAAACCCCTATCTCCCTATCTCTATCGTCCCTCTACCTCTCAATCCTTCTCCCTATTTCTCTGGACATCTCGCTCACTCTCTATCTCCCTATCTCTCCCCTTTGTCTCCTCTATCTCTCTCAATTTGTCTCCTCTCTCTCTATCTATCTAGCTTTCTCTGAACCTGAGCAACCCTAAACCCCTAAAGTACCCCAAACCCCTAAACTTTAAATCTAATCAACTTTAAACCTCTATCTCCATATCTCTCCCCTATCACCCTATCTCTATCATCCCTAGCTGCCTCTCAATCTCTCTCCCTATGTCCCTGGCCATGTACTGCTATTAAACCCTAGTAAACTCTAAACCCTAAACTTGAGCAATGCTAAACTCATAAATGCTAAATAATGCCCCTAAACCCTTACTGCTAACCCTAAGCGACTCTCTGTCTCTATCTCTATCTCTCTCGACTCTAACCTATATATTATCTACCAGCTCCTAGCTAGTTAGTTGAATAATGCCCCTAAACCCTAAACCTGAGCAACCCTAAACCTCTAAACCTTATAATGCCCCTAACCCCTAACCCCTAAAACATATATATAAACCCTAAATAATGCCCCTAAGCCCTAACACCTAACCCCTAAATAATACCCCTAAACCCTAACCCTAACCCCTAAAACATTTATATAAACCCTAAATAATGCCCCTAAGCCCTAACCCCTAACCCATAAACCCTAAACCTGAGAAACCCTAAACCCCTAAATCCTAAACCCCAAACCCTTAAACCCTAAACATTAAACCCAAGCAACCCTGCACCTTTATCTCCCTATCTCTCTATCTCTATTATTCATCTACCTCTCAATCTCTCTCCCTGTGTCTTTGTCCATGTCCCTCACTCTCCATATCCCTATCGCTTATGTCTCTAGCCATGTACCTCACTCTCTATATCTCCTAGCTATTGGTCCTCTCTCTAAACACTAAATCCTAAACCTCTAAACCCTAAACTGTAAACCCTAAATAATGCTCCTAAACCTTAACCCCTAACCCCTAAACCTAAGAAACCCTAAACCCATATTTCCCTATCTCTATTGTCCATCTACCTCTTAATCCTTCTCCCTATCTCTCTAGATATCTTGCTCACTCTCTATCTCCCTATCTATCTCCTCTCTCTCTCTCTCTCTAGCTATCTCCAAACCTGAGCAACCCTAAACCCCAAACCCCTAAACCTTAAATCCAAGCAACTCAACCTCTATCTCCCTATCTATCCCCTATCTCCCTATCTCTACCATCCCTCTACCTCTCAATCTATCTCCCTATGTCCTTGGCCATGTGCCTCACTCTCTATCTCCCTATCTCTTTCCACAGTCTCCTCTATATCTCCCTATTATTCCTCTCTCTATAAACCCTAAACCTCTAAACCTCAACCCCTAAACCTAAGAAACCCTAAACTCCTAAACCCTAAACCTCTATCTCCCTATCTCTCCCCTCTCTCCCTATCGCCTTTGTCCCTCTACCTCTCAATCTCTCTCCCTATGTCTCTGGCCATGTCCCTCACTCTCTATCTCCCTATCTCTCCTCTTGGTCTCCTCTATATCTCCCTATTGGTCCCCTATCTCTCTCTAAACCCTAAACCTCTAAACCTTAACCCCTAACCCCAAAACCCTAAACCCTAAATAATACTCCTAAACCCAAGTAACCATAAATTAGGTGCTAAAACAGGTGCTACATCAGGTGCTAAATTAGGTGCTAAATCAGGTGCTCAATTAGGTGCTCAATCAGGTACTAAATCAAGAGTTAAATGTGGCACCAAATTAGGTGCTAAAGTAGGAGCTAAAGTAGGCGCTAAATTAGGCATGACTTTGCACCTAATTTAGTGTTGACTTGTTCTGGTCGATGCAAAAAATGCCAAAAATAGCACCATCCCGATAAATAGCGCCGACTTTTTCAAAAAAATGGAGAAAAATACATTAAAACAGTGGGTGGAAGCAAAAAATGGAGTGAAAAAGGGAGCTAATCACAAGAATTTGTTGTAGTGGGGCATGTGTTCTTGTGGTCTGCATTTTACCACAAAAGAATATTTTACTTTACGGTTATGGAGTTATGATCTATGATGTCTGATTCTCTGATATGATTTTGAGCAAGTATTGTGATCTGTAGTGAGAGACGTAGTCTGACAGATAGACTGAGTCAATAATAGTATGTGTTTGAGGCTGACATGACAGTGTGATATGTGTGCAGTAAGTTCTATCATTTGGAATCTTATCCTAAGTGGTTCTATAGATGGAACCAACATATGTGAATGTGATTCAAGTGTTGTTTAGGTCTGTTGTGCTACATGGTGAATGTATTTGGCTGACAAGTTACATAAGGCATGACTACATGCTATATCTTTGTAGGCTAACCTAATATGAAAAATCTAAGTGTTGAGGATATATGCATATATAGGATCAAATTTGGTATTTGAAGGAAGAAATTCAAATGTGATTCTGGGTGTGATTTGTGAAGTACAATAAAGGAAACAAAAGCAAAAGAAGAGAGATATCGCTTAATGTAAAAGTAGAGCAGTGAAATAGGGCAGTCAAGATGAAGAGTTTTGAGATAGTATTTCTGAGCTTCATTGGAACTGTAACCATGCATTCTTAGATGCAAGCAGAGTAGTTCATTTTGGAAGTGAGCCACCTCCTTTCTTTCTTTCTTTCCCCCGGCAGTGAGCCACTCTTGGCAATGAGCCATCCTTGGCAGTGAGCCATCCTTTGGCAGTGAGCCTTTCATTTGGGCAGTGAACCCTTTAGCAGTGAGCCTCTTTTGTAATTCGTTATTGTTCCTACATAATATATATTGTGATCTAACACTCACCGTGGTTTTTCCCATTTTTGGGTTGTCCACATAAAATCTTGGTGTTCATGTGTGATGCATTGTGGTTGCTTCTTCTATGTTTAATTTGCTTTATTATTGCATGCGGTAAATAGATTACTAGTTTAATAAGAAAAAGGTTTAATAGAATATTGATTCACCCCCCCCCCCCCTCTCAGTATCTTAGGTGTTCAACAATTGGTATAAGAGCCTAGTTCCTTGGAAGAAGTCTAACAACTTAAGGAAGATCTTGGAGATTGAACACATGGAAGGAAAAAAGTATTCCACTCCTAAAGAAATTGACTCAACTGAAACTATAGAAGAAGATTGCATACTTGTCAGTTGAGAAGAACTCAAGGTTGCCTTTGGAGATCTTGAAAAGGTTGAATTAGAAAATAGGGATCTGAAAGATAATATCAAGGAAGCAGATGAGTGCATCAAAAACTTGAGGGAGCAAGTCAAGAGGTTAAAAGAAAAATATAAGGAGGTTAGTGAACAATTGATATTTGTGAATGAAACCTTGAATGATCTGAAAGTAGAAGTTGTAAAAAGAGCAAAAGCAGAAGAAGACCTAAATCAGCTGGTGAAAAGCAAATCTGAAGACTGCACAAAGCTTGTACAAGAAGTTGTGAATCTGAAAGCTGATCTGAAACAAGCATGGATTTAGGAAGATAAATTCAAAGTAAGTGCTGCCCAACTTGATAGAATACTTGCAAGTCAGAAGAGTCTTGATGACAAAGAAGGCTTGGGATTTGAGAAAGGTGAAATCTCTAAAGTAGGTCAAGAAAAGAATGTTGAGATCAAGAAGGACAAAGGAAAACAGATCCAGAATCAAAGGAACAGACCTAGAAAACCACCGGTCGGACAACCAAATGCTCAAAGGTACCCTTATTTCAATGGCTATTGTAATACATGCAATAAGTTTGGTCATAAGGCTACTAATGTAGGAGCAGAATAAATCAAAATGTTCCATCATTCTCTGGTCAGTGTTTTACTTGCAATAAAGTAGGTCACAAAGCTAATGAATGCAAAAGTCAGATAAGGAATGGTTACAACAATGGAAGGAATGCTCAAACTTTCAAAGGTAACTACTTTATATGCAAGAGGTTTGCTCATAGAGCTAGTGAATGCAGAAGTCAGATAAGGAACAACTATAATAATGGAAGGAATACTCAATCTTTCAATGGGAATTGCTTTGCATGCAATAGATTTGGACACAAAGCTAACCAATGCAGATCAAGGATGAATGAAAGGAACAATGGATAGAGAAATGTTGTATGCTTCAATTGCAACAGACCTAGACATATTGCAAGATTCTACAGAAGTAAGAACATGAAAAAGGATAATCAGACAGAGTTGAAGAAACTAGTAGAAAAGGTTGATCCAGTAGAAATTATGAAGGAGATGAACAAGGTTTGGGTTAAGAAGGAAGTAAATGGAGACAAAGATGGGTCCGCACCAGCTTCTGGTGTAGATACTTCCTTTGAGAAGTGAATTCAGAGCTCTAGCTTAGGGGGAGCCTCAATGAAAATCCTATTCCCCTAGCTAGAAGTGTGGTGCTGATATCCAACATGAAGATATGAGTTGTAAGATAGAATGACAGATCTTTTGGAGAAAATTTTGGTAGAAAAGAACCTAACGCGGTGGATTGAGAAGCAATTTGGATCGACTGTGAGTGGTAGAGAAATTTTTTTACAGCTTTTTGAAATAAGCATTTATGATGATTGAGTCTTGATGAAAAGAGGATATAAGGAATTAATTTGAAAGAAAAATTACTTTGTATTCAAACTCTCAAGTGACTAAAGAGATCTGAGAACTGACCTAAGGTGAATCCAAACATCCCATGAAGAAACCCTAACAGAAGCAAAAGGTATTTACTATTCTCTCTTTTGAAAAAAATTTGTGTTGAGTTTGTAAAGATGTCTACTCCTCAAGTAGTTGAGATAACAGAGAGGCCCCACCCTAAGTTCAAGAAGCATCCCTTTAAATCATTAGAGACTTGAGCTAGATGGCACATTTTCTAAGGTTCCACATGGCATCATGCATATAGAAGATATTAGGGCATACATACACACAAACTTGGAAGAATATGATCACATGAAATTAGGGAAAATATACTTAGATGAGTTGACCAATAACAATCTCGAATTGAAAGAAGAATACAATGCTCTACATGAGAATAATCTTGATACTTGGTTATACTTTCTGGTATTCTCAGATGATGCTTGGGTTAGGTATGTTCTAAGTAGGGTTCATGATGAGTTCTTTTGGCTTGATGTGCCCTATATGATAACAAAGGATGGGATCAAAGCAGTAACTGACATGTGCTCCACTGTAAAGGTTCTAGCTTTGAAGACTATGAAGACAATACAGGAATGCAGTTGATAGGTGCAAAATTTGATAAGAGGGCACTAACTGTAAATGATATTGTGGATCCAACAGTTAGATTTGTGTCAATGGTTATTGGTTATAAGGTCTACTTCTCGAATAGGGAGAACTTAGTCTTTGCAACAGCCATATATACAACATATGATATGGTTAAGAATAATACAGACTATGACCTATGTGAGTTGCTCTGACAACAATTGATGGAAAATCTAAAAAGGACAAAAGATACAAAATACCCCTTCAAGTATGGAACTCTAATCATCTATCTATTCTTCTATTTTCTGAAGGATTTACTAGGTATGGATAATATTGGTTGGCTTGCTCATTCACCAGTAGAAGCACAAATTAGAAATCATCTACAGAGTTTGGGAGATGTCAATAAAAAAAATGTAGCCTTATGGGGATACTTCAAGAATTTCCAAAAGAAAATGTAGGCTAGGGCTAGGATCCCTAAATAGATGGTGAAGAAATAAGAGAAGGATATTATGTTTATGGACAAAGATAAATGTCTCATGGAGGCTATAGAACCTAGAACTGTATGAGTCCCTACCATGGGATATGAAGTCATAGAGGACGTCCTAACTGGCATGGCAAACATGATGTTGAGTAAACCAAAAGACCCTACGGATGGAAGATTTGGAACATTTTAAAAATTATCTCTCAAAGTCTTTATGGAACAAAAACAACTGGAAATCAAGAAGAATACAAGAAAAATGGCAAGTGAGTTTGTTAAAAGCCAAGGATTTACAGATGAACAAATAAATGAAGCAAGAGCCAAGGCAGAGGCATCAAAGGCTATAAGTACTCTGTTAGGACAAACATCAAGTGCTCTAGAGAAGAAAGAAGAGAAATCTGAGAAAGAAAAGCCTACCTCCATCTTTGGAAGGAGAACAAGAGCCTCCTTCTCTACAGCAGCTACCTCTGAGAGCTCGAGACCACTCCATGCTATAGAGGTTGAGAAAGAAAAGACAAGGCCTACAGATATTAAAGAACAAGTGGCAAAGAAGAAGCCGAAAGAGAAGAAGAAAAGAAAGAAAGCAAAGGCCACAAAGAGAGCATATGTAATCTTTGGAGGTGGAGAAGAAGAAGAAGAGGAAATAGAGACAGATGAGGAAATCAAGGCAAAAAAGCTTGATGAAAATAGATGAAGCCACCTCTGGAAAAAAGGAGAAGCCTTTAGAAAAGGTTAAGGACAAAAAGAAAAAGAAAGGTGAGAAGACTGAGACCTAAGGAGATGAAGCAACAATAACCTTGGAAGCCACAATCAATGCATTTGCTCAGCATGGAACCTTGAAACCCATTGTTGATATGTATGATGAAAGATTGGATGCAGACAAGGTAATAATTGAGATAGCAGTTATAAGATATTTGGATATGTTTAGTAAAACATTAATTGAAGTTATAGATGAGTTACCAGACAATTTATCCAGCCTCATGACAAAAGAAAAGAAGGGGCCATGGCCAAAAATGTTGAGATAAAGGAATATGTCTTGTTGAAACTTTGTCCAAACATCACAAGAGAAGAAAAGGTCAAAGTCACTAAGAAGCTCAGTGATGAATTCAGAACCAAGAAGAGAGTCAATGCTCTAATGTCTAGAGACACAGAGAAATTGGTCAAAGAAACTGAGGAGATGACATTATGTATACTACATGAACTACAAATCTCAACCATAGTAGAGACTGATGGGGAGGAGCAAGATAATGATGTTGACATTTCTAATGCTACTACAGAAGTAAATATTGAGCAGATCATGGACCAAAGTGTAATTACTCCTTCGATAAACATAGGGAATGATGAAGAGATGAAAGAGCCCGCAAAGAAAAGGAGCTCTAAAGAAAGGTCACACCCGAGGAGAATGTCCCAGAAATACAAAGTGAGCAAAGAGAAGAGGTTGTTGAGTAGATGACAGATAACTCTACTCTGGAAACAAATGATAGAAGACATGAACCTACTCTGGAAAGAGATGGAAAGGAACAAGAGCATGCTCATGAAGAACCTCTGAAAATAAATGTTAATGAGATATCTCAGGTTGAGGATAAGAGAGGAGCTATTGACTCATTAAGAGAGTTTTTGGAGAAGCAGAAGGAAGCTTAGATTTTGACTGCACCTGAGCTATTGCAAGGATGAATTAACCTTACCACTATGTCCCCATTGCAGAAATTAAGACTTGGGACAATTTTTCAAGCTACTGCACAAGAAGAGGTATTGAAGTCCCATATGGAGGACAATGAGCTGATTGAAGATGCATCAACAATTTTTGAAAAGATTATGCCCAGAATAAAGAGAGATACATCTTTGGGTCCTACTACTCAATTGAAGAAGCTCATGGAATCAATCAATTCTCATTTTGAGTCCATTGAACAAGCAACAGAGAAGAAGGTAAGGATAGAAATTAACAATAAAAGGCTAGTAGAGCTAAATGATAAAGTCTCTCAAGATAAAGTTTTGTTAGAAAAGAGTATAAAGTATGCACAGAATGCTATCAAAGAGGCCAGTGAAATGTATCAATTTTGTCTTACATGGACTGAAAAGAATAAGGACATAAAGGATAAAATAGATGGATGGGAAGCTCAAACAATGAAGATCTCAAGAAGCTAAGGATGCCATTAGCAATTAGAGAGAAGAAGTTGAAACCATTCACTCAGTAATAAATGAGCTACAAACTCATAAAGAGGTCATAAAACACAAAATGACCCAACTCTGGGAGATAGTAAGTTTTAAGATTGGTTCTATGACTGCACTTGTAGTAGATGTAGACAAAGTGGGGTAAAATATTGAGGCCCCTACTACTACTGTAAAAGGAGAAGAACTGGTGTCTCTAATTAATGAGCACATACAAGTTTTGAGGCATGCTAAGGACATATGGGATGAAGATGTAATACATTTGAAGAAGACCTACAAGAATATTCTCCCAACAAAACAGTAAGATATTGTGATTTCACTTGTATATATATGAGGATAACAGAAAAATAGTTTTGAAGTTTTGGCAACTTGTACATATTTTTGTATCATACACCTTTGCCATTGATGTTAAAGGGGGAGAATGAAGCATGCAAAAAATAGTTGAAAAGTAAGAAGAGAAGTATGAAGTTAGGAGGAGCAGTGTGTAAAGAGAAAGGGGGAGTTGTAACAATTTTTCACATCAAGTGTTTCCATCAATGTCAAAGGGGGAGATTGTTGGCAACTTGACAAACATCATTAAGAGAGAGACACTGCTAGTATGATGATGAATGATTGAGCATGATGTTTGAAGGTGTTGTCATTGATGGCAACAAGAAAAGGAACAAGGTTAGAATAGAGGTTTTGGTACGGTGAAGAAGACTTAGTCATTTTGGCTAAGTGTTGGCAGTATATAGAGACAGTGACAGAGAGAGAATGTTTGGATTGGCATTGGTCCACAATTGAAGATTAGATCATGCAATTTTGGTATGTTGTTTGCAGTCCTTAGGTGATCTTGTACCCAAGATTTTACCTCTTGATAAGTACTGGAAGCATATCTTCAAACAGACTAAGTCTGGTGGAGTTGAATACAATGCTAGTTAGAGCAGGACACTTAGTTGATTTGGTCCACATTTCTCTGGTGTTGCATATCTTGTTATACAGTTTTAAGTTGTTGTAAACACTTGTATGAAGTGTCTAAATCTAGAGTTGCAGGTTCTAAGATCCACATGAAAGATAGTTGTAAGTGCCTAAGTATCGCTACTTGGTTTGGGAGAACTTGACTATGACAGGGCATGTGTTCTTGTGGTCCACATTTTACCGCTAAAGAATATTTTGCTTTGCAGTTCTGGAGTTATGATCTATGTTGTCTAAGGAGTCTCTAATATGATTTTAAGTAAGTATTGTGATCTGCAGTGAGAGATGTAGTATGATAGAAGATTGAGTCAGTAACAGTATGTGTTTGAAGCTGACATGACAGTGTGATATGTGTGCGGTAAGTTCTATCATTTGGAATCTTATCCTAAGTGGTTCTATAGCTGGAGCTGACATTTGTGAATTTGATTCAAGTGTTGTTTGGGTCTTCTATGCTACATGGTGAATGTATTTGGCTGACAAGTTACATAAGGCATGACTACATGCTATATCTTTATAGGCTAACCTAATATGAAAAATCTAAGTTATATATATATTCTTCATCTTGACTACCCTGTTTCACTGCTCTACTTTTACATTAAGCAAGATCTCTCTTCTTCTACTTTTGTCGCCTTTACTGTACTTCACAAATCACACCCACATTCACATTCGCACTATATATAGTGCGAATGTGAATGTGGGTGTGATTTGTGAAGTACAGTAAAGGCGACAAAAGTAGAAGAAGAGAGATCTTGCTTAATGTAAAAGTAGAGCAGTGAAACAGGGCAATATAGTGCGAATGTGAATGTGGGTGTGATTTGTGAAGTACAGTAAAGGTGACAAAACTAGAAGAAGAGAGATCTTGCTTAATGTAAAAGTAGAGCAGTGAAACAGGGCAGTCAAGATGAAGAGTTTTGAGATAGTATTTTTGAGCTTCATTAGAACTGTAACCATGCATTCTTTAGATGTAAGTAGAGTAGTTCATTTTGGCAATGAGCCACCTCCTTTCTTTCTTTCTTTCCCCTGGTAGTGAGCCACCCTTGGTAGTGAGCCACCCTTGGCAGTGAGCCTCTTTTGTAATTCAGTATTGTTCCTACATAATATATATTGTTAGCTAACACTCACCGTGGTTTTCCCTATTTTGGGTTTTCCACGTAAAATCCTGGTGTTCATGTGTGATGCATTGTGGTTACTTCTTCTATGTTTAATTTGCTTTATTATTGCATGCAGTAAATGGATTACTAGTTTATTAAGAAAAAGATTTAATAGAATACTAATTCACCCCCCTCTCGGTATCTTGGATGTTCAACAAGAAGAATTGAGGATGTGATTAAATCTCCATTAACAGTATTATTGGAGGGATTGGTTCCAGGACTAAGGGCATAATTGGGCTCTTTTCAGGATCCACATATGTTTTTTTTTTGCCATTCTTCATGCTGAGACCTTGGGAAATTGCATGTCATGTGGTCTCTCTTCTTACATTCCAGGCAGAAGTACTTTTTCTCTTAAATCTCTAATTCATGGTTACGTTCCCCCGTGGCTGAGACGAGTGTGAATTTTTTTAGAATTTTCTTTATAGTGAGAATCTTTAGTCTGGCATAAAGATAAGAATCATTCTCCATGATTTCTTTGTCAATTTCCAAGAGTATTCTAATTGAGTTTCCAATTTTCCTTATGCAATCATCTTACCAGTATTCCAAGGGGAGATTATTGAGATGAATCCATATTGATCCTTCTGTAGGATCTCAGTTGAGGGGGTCAAAATTAGGGCAGCAATTTTGCACAAAAAGAGGGGTAGCTTCATTGTCTACGCAAGTTCTTCTGGGATCACATTCTTCTTTGTTAGCAAAGATTACCGTAAAAAAGGCCTGAAGGAGAAACTTGATGATGCATGGCCAATCCCAATTTGCCTTCACCTAGTCGATGATTTCTTCCCTAAATTTATTTTTTCCCATGAAGTGGTAGATGAGCACCAGATCCTTTAGTGCTTCACAATCTCCTTCAATTTTACTTGAAAGGCAAATCCACTAAGGGTTTTTGTCTTCTGAATCTTCCTTGAGGAATGGGGACCGAACTTCCTACTTTTTTCACACATTATCTTTGAAGCGAGCTATTTTTTTTAAATTGGCATTTCCCCTTTTTCTATAGTTATAGTCATGAATATATACCTACATACATATTTTTATCTATATTTAGATATACTTATATATTCATCTAAATATATGTGTGTGTAAAAAAGAGTTTATCAACAACAATAAATTTTCTGAATCTAATTTCAATTACACTAATGTTTCCCTTGATACAATAAATCAACAAAAACAATTTTCATACAAACATATATACTTATATGAAAACAAAATAGATTCAACAGAGATACTTTGAAAAGAGACATATCAATTAAATTCAACCACTATATCGATTTCTTCCCTTTCACATAAACAATGAATTTACACAATATTGTATATATAGATGATCCTAGTTTTATTTTCTTGATACATATAAGACAAATAAGATTACAATTGACCCTTCAACTTATGCAAACATAACAAATGGATTTAAAATCCATAAACTTCCACTTTACATAATGATCCACAAGGAAGAGCTCCAAGATCTTTGACATATTGAAACTTTGCACAACATAAGTCTTCTCAAAACCATTGCAACAATCTTGCACACATCACACAAAACTAGATGGCCAGGCTTGCTCTGCTCCCTACCATAGGATTGGATAACCAATCCACCCTTAAGCTAGGAGATCTTCCAAGAACATAGGTTTCACATGCACTATTCAATTTGACACAAACATACAAATACACAAACACAACAAAACCCATAGTGTGACTCACAACTAAGAATCCTTATGGATTCTTCAAAAGGGGGAAAGGAGATGATCATCCCTCTTGGGGGACACAGAGAAAATCTTTTTCACATGTATCTTTGTCAATATCAACACAACACACAATCCATCTCCTCATCACTACCACAATAACAATTTTCCTTCTACAACACCACACACAAAACCCCTTTTTCCTTCCAAACACAAATCTCCTTTTTCCTCCCAAATATAAATCTCCTTTTTCCTCCCAAATCACAAAACATCATAAACATCATAACAACCCCATAGTCAACAAAATCCCACAACCAAAAAGGTCCCCCAAGAGAGGCTCCACACCTCTCTCAAACCCCAACACATAGGAGCTTCTCACCCCTTAGTGAAGAACAACTCCCAAACAACCCAACCCATAAAGGAACTCACAAGTATTTAAGACCAATAAAAATTGATATTCATAAAATACACATCAACACAATTTACAAAATAATAATTTGGTAAGGATCCAACCTTCTACTCTCCAAGTTAAGAGAAACTCAAATTTGGTAAGAATCATGTTTCAAAAGTTATGCACTAGCAATCCTCTTTACAAAACAAACCCTTTCTCTTGCCCAATTTTTTTTTTCCCCACTTCACCAAAATCCCATGAATACCAAGAACCAAAAATTGAAGAAAAGATGCAACCTAGGTGAAAAAGCCCCTTCACAAAATTCTAATCAATAAATAATAATCACCCAAAAGACTTCTTTTTCTCCCAAAAAGAATTCATTAGAACAAAATAAAGCTCAAAATAAAATAATTAAAACAAAACAAAGTATTAATATAATCCAATAAAACAATTTCAAGTTTTAAAATAATGAATTAAAACAAAATAAAGCTTTGCCATAAATAAATTTAAAACAAAAGAATAATCTTTAAAATAAATTAATTATCCACCAAGAAATTATCCTTGCATATCCAAAATTAATAATAATTAAAATCACCAAAATATTTAAAATTAAATAATTAAATAACATTGACTCAACACATTTACAATACACACACATAAGTCAATATTCCTCTATGCAGAATAGGCTTAGGATAATGGGTTTACTACATGATGATGTTCTTGGAAAGATCTTTCAATTCTATTGCCTTGGCCACCCCTTACAAAACTCAAATTTTGAATATCATAATGTCTTGGTGGAAATAGCCGAAGCAACATTAAAGTAATCATACAATTAAAATATTAACTAATCATTTCTCATCAAATATCAATTTAATTAAAACAATTCTAAATTTTTCCAATTCAATAGTAATTATTTAAATTAACTCCATTCACTCACTCATATAATTATTCTAACATTCAATTTTCCAATTCAACATATGTCTAATTATCACAACCACAACAAAACACATATATAGTGTCCAATCCACATATACCATAGTCCCCTACTATATGCATAATAGTATCATCATAATAATAAAAGAATATAGTCCTTAAGTATAAAGTCATAAGAGCATACAAAATATATAAGTAAAAGGGTCGGCCTTACATGAATTGACTTTGTAGTCATAGCTAAAGAAGGTTTGGACGTTATAAAGAAGAAATTTATGGATTATAAATTGAATTCTGATGTAAAGAGGAGGTATGACCCATTTCATTGACCACATTAGGAGGTTGAAGGGAAGAGTAGGGTATAGTCACCAATTTGTCATTGCAGAGGATCTAATTAGAAATTGTTGGGATATGAACGAATAATGGGCACAAACCAGTGTTTGTGAGGATAAGAGGAAGGAAGTGGTGCCTACTTATATGGGGGCATTCATTGAAATTCGGGACTTAATCGTTAGATTAGAGGAAATGTTGAAACATGTTGATTGCTTGGGGGTTATGCCTCTGAGTGTTACAACAACTGTGGCCTTAATAAAGGAGTCAGGGGTTGTCAAACCTATATTATCTCATGTCTCAGTTGCAGATGATGTACCCATAACAGAGGGATAAGGTCCCATTGAAATTGAGCAACATGACAGGTCTGAGCCTTTGGTGGACTATGACATGACAAAGTGAACTAAGGAGGATCAAGTTGGATATCAAGAGAGGATGAAAAGTATTTCTTCTCCTTAGAGGCTTATTATAAATATTGTCCCATTAGAGAGGTCATTGATAAATCTATCAAAAGGGGATGAAGTTGTCTAGCATGTTAGAACCGTAGCCTATAAATAGTTTCTTTCTTTCTGATGCATTTATCAAATCTAAGGAATTTAAGACATTGTTGATTAAGGGTAAAATGAATTCCAAGTTGGCAATGAAGAGGGATATGGCTCAACAGGTGTAGGGAGATAACGAAGGAGAAGTCTTCCAAGGTTTTCAGGAATAGATTGAATATGACATATCAAAAATGACACTTGAAGAGTGGAGGAGGATTGTCAGGGAGAGCAGATGTTTGTTGTTACCAAGATGGGATATTCATGGATACCATTTATAGACAAAATATTGATGAGGATGCTATGAATAAAGAACAGGTAGAAAAGTTTTATTTTGGGTTTGGTTTTGACAACAAACATGAGACTCTGGCCATTTGGGCCTTAGCAGGTCAGAACATGACAAGCCACGAGTCATCAGGGATCTCAATGAGCTTAAAGGATAATTGATTGTTAAAAGGCTGAAGGATACAACTTCACATGTTGCTTCTTTAGTAGTGTACACTGCCTTGTTTAGCAAAACTTTAAGCAGATTATGACAAGCTACAAATTGAGTATACAAGGTTGATGCAAGAGCGTAACAAGATGAATTCACTGGTTGATTTGCCTAAAATCACCATGGCCGAACAAGTGTTGTCACCTACTTCATCTGGCATAATGTCTCAATAGGAAATTGACACCCTAAATCTAAAGATTGATGGTTTGAAGGTGCAAATAAGGAAGAGCAAAGAAGAAGAAGCTGCTACAACATCAGAAGGGATGCATAATCTTTGATTTAGTGAAAAGCCTTTTTTATCATAGGATGTTTCAAATCTTGGGAAATGTTGATGACACATGGTTATACTCTGGTAAATTGAGAGAAGCAAGGAGTGTTCTAATTGAGTAGGGGGCCACATTGAAATAAATTTTAAAAACATGGATTCCAAGAATGCCTTCTCTAAGTGCCATTCAAGGTGTGGTAGGATTCTTGATCGAGATGCCTCTCAAGAAATATCAAGTATATTTGAGGTGGAAAATTTTTTAAGTGATGTGGCTTCATCTCAAGGAAGATATGATGCGATTATTAAGGAGAGCTTGATAGTTTCAAGGCCTTGGAAGAATGTCAAATACCGTCAATTGTAGAAATCAATGATAATGTGAAATCATTGGGGTTGTGGAAATCTCAGTTACAGATTGTTACCCAAACTTTAGTCACATTGGTCACTCAAGGAGATGACTAAGTTCAATCTTATGTAACACCAAATTGGATAGATTGCTAAAATTAGAATCTGGACTTGACACTTTTGTAAAGAGTGCCAGAATATTGTTGGATGCAAAATATCAAGCTCATATGAACAAGCTGACAAGGATTTTTAAATATCCTTGGCCATCTGATGAAGTTTTCAAGGGATCGATACTCAAGTATTCTATTGGCTTGATGTGAAGTGACATTTTGGCATCTGGGGGACACATTATGATGTGTCATATGTATCTCCTTGATTTGTGTAGAATTGATAGGGTGGTCTGGGAAATGGATATAAGGTTTTGAATTCTGATAAGCTGGATTATAACATAATTAAGGAATTAATCATCAATAAGTCTTGGCCATATAAGGATGAGGAAGGTTACATTAAGTGTTCAGTTTTGTCTTGGCCACTTTTGGAAGTATTTCTATTAGAATACAGTCCTTATTGTCAGAGGAGTCTGTTATCAGGACAAAGCAATTAGGTTGTTACAAGTACCTAGAGGGATCAAGTAACTGCAAAATGAAAAGTGAGACTCCCATTTGTTGAAAGGCATGGGGGGATCTGGTAAAATAATTACTTATTTCTTGATGTAGATGTTTGGGTAGAATTTATCTCTTTCACTTAAAAAGGGACACGTGAACCTCATTTGTAGATGGACTCTCCAAAAAGGTGGTACTATTTACACTATTTGGGATATCCAAGAGGTGAAGAATGGTGTTCTCAGACATCGCTCCTCTATTTTTACATCTTAAATTTCCTTCTCTGTGGTTGACACAACAGATCTTTTGGATTTGATGTTGGAACACCTCGAAAGCAAGATGGAGGTTCGTGGATCTGTCTTGTAGATTGTGGGTGGTGGCATCTCCTAATACATTCACTTCACCTTCCTCTAGTTCCAATGCATATCTCCATCTAGTGAAGGAACCACCATTTAGAATGTGAGCAACAAGGGGAACATCTACTCAAATATGCCATGCAAGTAGGTAGTCTGATCCACGTCAGCATGAACAATTGAGAGACCGACTTCTTCTTGCATACCTTTTGGGACTCTTGGTGGTGGGTGAACTTATCTCAAGTGAATCCATGTGGCATCATGTTGTAACTTGTAAAATACTATTGTAGTAAAATATAAAAGGTTGTTTGAAAAAGTTGTTGTAAAGTGACAGATGTCACTCATCCAAAGAAACTTTGTTTGTAACCTTTTCTATGAATGATGAAGTTATTGTAATTGTAAGAGGAGTTAGTATGAGGAAAAAGACTCTGGGAATTATCTTAAATTAGGAATAAACTATTTATTTTGTACCAAGTCTGTAATTTGTAATCTCTTTATTTGAACTAAAATATATGAGTGAAAGCCCTTTGATTCATGTTGTCTCCTTTTGAGTATCTCTTATTTTCTTGAATAAAGTAGCCAAGGTCTATTTTATTCTTTAAATATATTTGCTATTTCAAACCATTATCTATGTTAGTAATTGTTCAAGAAATAGTATTGATCTTTCATTGATAATTATGAAAATTTAGGATACAACAGGTATAACTAAGTATGATGATGAATCATAGGGTCACCTTTGTGGGTTATGTTGCTGCAAGAGCTCTCCTCATCATCAGGTCTCACAGGGTCTGTTGGTTCAGTCTTCTCAGGGGTAGAAGGAAACTAAACCACATCAGGATCTTTCTTTTCTATTTGTTCTAGCTGTAAAACAACGGAAGAAGGCGTTAGCTCTTTGAAGATAACACTTCTGCTATACAACACTTTTTCAGCCACAAGATCCCAAAGCTTTTATCATTTCACACCGACACCATAGCCAATGAAAATACACTTAATAGCCTTGTTTTTCAATTTAGACCGTTGCTCCCTAGGCATATGTGCATATGCCTCACAACCAAAAATACAAAGATGTCTAACTGAAGGCTTCTTACCAAACCACACCTGCATATGTGTCTTACCAACAAGAGCTGATGTAGGAGATCTGTTTACTAGATAGCAAGCAGTGGCTACAACTTCAGCCCAAAACTTTTGTTCTAGGCTTGCTCTACTAAGCATACTCCTAGCCTTCTCCATCAGGGTCATGTTCATCCTCTTTGCAACTCCATTTTACTGTAGGGTGTAAGGAGTTGTCTTATATCTTTCAATCCCATGTTCTTTACAGAACTTGTAGAACTCTGCTGAACAAAACTCACCACCGTTGTCAGTTCTCAAACACTTAATCTTTTTACTAGTCTGATTCTCAACAAAAGCTTTAAACCCTTTGAACCGACTAAAGACTTCAGATTTGCTTCTGAGAAAATAAACCCATGTCCTTCTACTATAATCATCTATGAAAGATACAAAATATATAGATTTGGAAATCGAAGGAACATTAACTGGACCAAACACATCAGAATGAATAAGATCCAACACACCAAAAGACTTATGAGAACTCGAGTAAAACTGAACATGGTTTTGTTTTCCATATACACAATGTTCGCAAAAGTTGAACTCAAGATTACAATCATTGAACCCCTCGACGAGGTTTTTATTTTTTAGGGTTCTAAGACCCTTCTCACCAATGTGGCAAAATCTCATGTGCCATAACATTATCTTTTCAGCAGGAAGCTTAACTTCTAAAGCATGTGCACTACCATTAGGATTTGTTACAACAGATTTCTTCACTGCCGTTGCAGATGGTGGGGATAAAGTGACTATAGCTCTTTTCTTTGAGTCAGAAGAACTATTGCACTGTGAAGTGCATGCCTGCAGCTAAAACAAAGTACCTCTTCGAGTACCCTTTGCAAGCACCATAGATCCTCTAGTCATCTTGCATCCATCCTTCGAAAAGACAACCTGCACACCTGCATCATTCAACATACTTACAGAAAGCATGTTTCGTGCCATGCCTGGGATGTGCATAACCCTAGAGATCCCCTTCACTTGTCCATCAGGGAATCGAATTGAGACTCTTCCATGACCAACAATCTTCAGATGAGAATTGTCACCCAGGTACACTCTTCCACCATCAAACTCTTCATACTTCGTGAACCAGTTTCAATGCGAGGTCATGTGGAATGATGCACCAAAATCTATCAACCACACATCATTAGATGCATGGGGTGGCCAGGGCTGCGATGAAAGCATCACTATCATCTTGAGACTTGTCATAATTTGAATCTGGAGCATTCTTCTTCTTCTTTTCTTTTCCTCCTTGCATTTCTTTCAAAAATGCCCTGTTTTGCCACAATTCCAACATAGAGCCTTGGACTTTCCAGGAGATTTGGATCTCCCACAAGATTTGGATTTGCCCTTATCATCTTTTTTGTCCTTCTTTTTCTTCCCTTTCTCTTTGGGTCTTCCACGAACCACAAGAGTCTCTTTGGCTACCTTAGAAGACTTTCTCTGTATCTCCTCAGATAATAACGAAGATACCACTTCATCCATTTTGAATGTGGATGTGGTGCTCCCAATAGCCATAACAAGATGATCCCATGAGTCCGGCAAAGAACAAAGCAAGGTCATACAACGATCCTCCTCTATCTTCACACGAACGGATGTCAATTGTGCAACTAACATGTTGAAAGCATTTAGGTGATCTGTAATCGATCCTTCATCCTCCATCCTTAGAGAATACAACTTCTTTCTCAGAAAAAGTTTGTTCCCCAGGGATTTGGCCTGATAAACATCACCCAGCTTCTTCCAAAGTTCTTTTGTGGTCTTCTCCTCATGGACATTCAACAGGACAAAATTAGCTAGACTGAGTCTTATGAGACCCTTAGCCTTCCGATCTTTGAAACTCCAATCTGCTTGTAATATTGTGGTTAGTTTCACACCAGATACGGTTTCCCATAGGTCACGATCAACAAGCATGTCTTCCATCTTAAGTTTCCATAACTCAAAATTGGTGCCGTTAAACTTCTCCACCATTATTGTTCTAGATGTGCTTGCTATCTCCTTCCTGCAACAAGATTACAAAATACTCTGCATAGACTCCCACTCAATCTAAGATCAACTCAAAAAACCCCTACCCAACAATTAGGACCAAAGGTGATCAAGTTCTGATACCAATTGAAAGGAAGCAAGGTATGCAGAACACACTTTCTACACTAATCCAATGAGGGAAGTAGAGTGCAATTTTTTTTAAATCCTTACAATTACAGTGATGTTAACACAACAACAAAGATATTGCAGCAATACACACATAGAATGACACAAAAGAAAGAGAGACATGATATAACGTGGGGAAAACCCTTTCAGGAGAAAAACCCCACACTCCAAAACCTGCACAATGTATTATCAAAACTAAAAATGGTTTACAATATACTTGCAATGCAAACTCTCAAGAGTCTTCGACATTTGTATCTGGAGATATTTCGGCAGCATAACAGTATCTGTCAATCACATAATACATCTTCTCTCCAAAGCACATGTTTATATAACAAATACAAGCCAAAAATGGCTCCACATTGAGATGGGCATCCAACATGGTCTCATGACTCAAAACCCACGCCTATGGACACTTGTCCAACTCTGTAGGATGCTCAGGACACTTGTTAAGTCACCCCATCGCAAAGAGGTCGCCTATTTCCAAAATGGGCTATGACAGATGTTCTTACGACTCTTACAACTGTCATAGAATTTGTCATAGCTGTCATATCTTACAGCTGTAAGAGAATCTATCATACATAGGTTATAAATAGCATATTCTCTTACAACATGTCATATTCCACCTTCGGGCGCCCAAAGATGCCTTTTTCAAAGATGCTTCTCGACACATGTCTTCACCTGTCATAGAACCTTCTATTTCCGACTCTTATATGTCATAGATTTGTCATAAGAATTCGTCATAACCATTTCGGTCAATACTCCCTTACACACTAGTCAAGATGCTGACACATGGTAGAAAACTTCTACCACACAAAAGGGATGCCTATCTCCACATGGAGTGTGTTGACCATCCTAGTCACCTTACAAGTGGAGTGACACCTCACCATACCACTTCACACTAAATGACAAAACATAATGTGCAACAAATTACAACATAAGCTAAGTAAATAAATTACATTACAATAATAAATGTAAGGAATTACCAAGGTTGAGACACTTCAATTCCCAACACCTCTCTTATTTATAAATTAAATTAGTTAAATAAAACATACTAAATAACACTACATACATTTTTTTATTTCATATTAAATAACACCACATATATATAAACACAAAAAATATATTATTTTATAAAAAAAATTGTACCACCAAATTTTTTTGAAATTTAAAAAAAAAGACTAATAACCTGTTAGCCTTTAAAAATAAAACATTAAAATAGAATGTCTCTTTTCACGGTATGGTAAGATGCCACGGAAGCCATTAAATTCGCACAACGGGACAGAAATGTCAAAAAAACAAAATCACAATGAAGATACAACTCGGATATTTGTGATCCAAATTATCTGGTAAGGGAAAGCGTTTAATCGTCGTCACCCCTGAAAAGTATTATCAATTTATCAGGATTCAGGACCATAAAATTCCACGTTGCCTGATGGTCGATTAAACCTAAGATGGATAATCTCCGCACTTATTACTGCTCTCTGTCGCACATTTTTAGATCACTTATTCCCCTGAGTTGATGGAAGCTCCTGTTGTAGCTCACTTTCATTTGCATTCCCAACCCCATCGTCTCCCTCCTGCCAACAAAACTAACCTCTTCCCTCCAACACACATTAATTTTCAATTTTCACCATCACCGGAGAAGGCATATTTTGGTCGTCGGACGCCATTGCGAAAACACAAATTTCTTGGCTTTCGGCCGGTTCAAATGGCTGCGACAGGAGAAGCACAAAGCCAACCCGTCGCAAAAGCTGTGTGTATTCTTTTCCAAAATCTATGAAATCGAATTTGCATTCATGTTCGCAGTTATAATATTCTTTTAGGCACATGTTCAATACATGTGGTTCATTATACAAGTTGGATGGATTCAAATAGTGAACTAAAATGAGAACCAGGGTTTTTTATGTGCTCCTCTTGGCCAATTGAATATCTTAGTTCGTCAATGTAAATAATTTTCGCATACCATTAGCCAAAATTTGTTTTTATTGGAGTAAGCCCCCTTCTAAATTCTTTATATTTATCTATTAGTTTTTTAATTTGTAGCTTTCATTGCAACACAAAACGGAAGATCATGCGAGGATAAACCTCTCTTCAAATTCTTTGAAGAAGAACTAGTGTCTCTAATTGTGCATCAATTCTCCCTTAGGCTTCTCTTGATGGGGTCTAATTAACTCCCTTATATCCTCTGTTAGTCTTGGCCTATGAGCGCCTAACTTTGACAATCCAATTCTTAAATATGACATAAGAGACATGCTTGTGGTGCCTATCCATATGAACGGTCCATAACTGCACAGGGTTAAGTTAGCCTTTGGGGAGACTTGGAGATGTGTAACTTATTTCCAGCTTATTATGCTAGTCCTCTTCCATGGTATAGAAGAAAATGTGACAGGACAAAGTACTTTCTAAACCTTTTTGAGGAGGACTTATTAAAGTCAACTATCTCAATATGAATCTGCTTGGCCAAATATTCTTTGATGTGGATTCTGATTGTCTACAACCAAATCTAGAGATGCAGGGTGTACTTGATTTCCATCATTTTGTCTTGTAACCTGACATAAACCTTGGAAGGTTCCCTGAAGATAAGGTACAGACTTACTTATATCCGTAGGCTTATTCTTGTCATTTGGAATGATTGTTTTAATTGTCCTTGGTTTCTTCGCCGTATAGTGAGGCAACTTTACTCTTCTATAATAATTTTTATCCATCCTACAATTTAAGGCTAATCTTTTCAAATCTAATTATGCTCTAGCCTCCGGTGTTAATTGAAATACCTTTTGAATTGTCTCTCTATTCAAACTTCAAAGTGAAGATACAATTCCCCTATGCATCATGCATAGTGTGGGTCTTCTCATTGTAGCATAGGCAGGCCCATTCTACCATCTTTGGCATAGGGAGACAATTTTGGACCACAACTTTGGCTAGGTCAAATATCCAAGCATTACATACTGCATGCGGTTGGGTCTTGTTGATGAGGTTTTTGTGACACCAACAACATTAGAATAAAACACAGAGTATTCTATCCTCTCTTGAATAAAGCTTCTCAGACGCTGAACTACGTGATCAAATGAGACTGCTCCAAGGTTCCTTTTGTGTCAGGTCTTGACATGCACAGGGATAGACTCAGTGAAATGATGTGATTTGTTGGTAATCACGAGGGGGACTTACGTGGGATTACTCCTTTGTGGGCATGGAATTCACTCCTGGGACTTGGATTGGCAGGTGAATGAAACTCCTTCGTGAATGGACAACCTGGAACCTACTGCTTCCTCCAACAGAGAGACTGGGATTTCATTGTTTCTTCCACGGAAAGGCCTGGATTTCACTATCTCTTCCAAGGAAAACAAGGCGTAGGCTCTTAGTTCCACTTCCGGATAGGGAATGATTTCCCAGTGAGGCTCCTTACGGACTATTCCTAACGAAGACCTAAAAGAAAATGCAAAAGATGGGGTAAGGGTTCAGGATTCTAATCGATGGAAATGACTGTTGTTGAAGATGGAAACTGGAACCAGTCCTTTGCTTCGTCATGAGACAACAGCTAGGCAGGGATGGTGCTATCTTCTGAGGGGGAGTAAGGATTTTCAAACTGCTCCTGTAAGGGACATGGAACTGAAACATGCAGAACAACCGAAGTTAGACTTAGAATTAGTTCAGGCTAACCATGCACGGTGATTTGCAAGCCATAGATCACCAATGGTATGAACAAACAGATTCAACCATTCAACAGTAATAATCTCCATCATTCTAACTAATGAAAAACTTTGAAAGAAAATAGAAATGAAACAACTCAGATCTTGGAGCTTATGATTTGCTTCAAAGAAGTCAGAAAACCATGCCACAATCCAAAGAATATCAATAACACCAATCTTCAATGTCCATGTATTGATTTGGGAATGTCTTACAACAATCTTGCTGATTCTTCAAAGTTCCTTTGCTCCAGAAATGAAGTGCAACAGAAAGGGACAGCTAACTAACTACTTGCTCTAAGAGCTTAAGAAATGAAAGAAGAAAGAAGACCCTTTTCAAATGAGGCCCCTCAGCCTATTTATAGGCAAACATAATACAAAGAGGAGGTGAGGAGATCAGATCTCCTCGAAATCCATGCAAACCCTAAAGAGATAGGGATAAACATGTCATAGGCTCCATGGGATGTTGCCACCTGTCCTGGACGCCACCTGCTCTGGATGAAAAGTTGCCACCTGTCCTGGATGCTAGGCTGACTAAGCTACTTGGTAGGTAGGTGAGACCAGTCAACTATCTGTTCCTTGGTCGCCAATTCCATGGTGTCCTAGAATCCACTTGTACTGGTCGCAAATTCCACTTGGAACAGGTTTTTGCGACCAGGAATGATTTTCTTCCTGGGCGCAGATTCCAGGGTGAACATGATTTTTATGTGGAGGAATCCTTCCTTGAGCAGGGGCGCACTTTTCAGTAGGTTCAGGAATCCTTCGTTTGGAATTTCTTCCGACCAGGGCTGCAGTCCCTCAGAGGTCATGGATTCTTGAGTTGGAATTCCTCATCCTTGGCATGGATTCCCGTTCTTCTTGATGGATGGTGAATTGTACTTTTGTTCTTGGCTCTTCAAGGATTGATCCTCCTATCCGGAACTGGATCCCTGATGTTGGACTTGGAGTGTATTTTCTCTTTTCTTCTTGTGGAATTCACATGTGGTCTCCTCGTCTGGCGTTGGAAGTAGTCCTCCTCTTCGGTATTGGAACTCCATGATGCTTGAGATAGTCCTTGATCATCCTTGAGCTCCGTCTTCATGGAAGCCCATCCTCGTCCTGGATTCCTGCGAAACAAGGGAAACCTCGAGTAGTCATGATGAACAAGGTCCTTAAATGCAATGCAATCAAAAGATAAAACAAGAACTAAACTTGCATAATTTGATCAAATTAAATTATGAATTCCTGAATAAACAACAACTTTTCTTCACTTTCTGGTATCCTTCACACTTGGACTAACTTCTTCATTCCAGGGTTACCAGGCATGGACAGGAGGAATTTCCAGGTCAGGGAGCAATTTCTAGGTGGTCGGGGATTTTCCAATGTCGGGGATTTCCTGATGTCGGGGATTTTCACCTGTCGGGGATTCCTTCCAGTCCTGGATTTCTTCCAGTCGGGGATTTCTTCCAGTCCTAGATTTCTTCCAGTCAGGGATTTCTTCCCTTGGAGTGATTATGGAATCTTTTGTTGAAATTTGGCTAAGTCCTGGATATCTTGCTTCCTTGAAACCTCATTCAGATGGAAGTGTTGCAATTTTGCATTTTGTGAACAGGAATCCACTCAAGTCGAATCTTCCGGAAGGAATTGGAATCTATTTGGTCATGCCTTCCTACAGATCCCGAATCAAGTTGTTCAGTTGCATCCATGACTGGGTCAGGAGAGTCATCTCGGAGGACCATGAGCTAATTGTGGAGGAATTGGAAGAAACTGTCCAAGGGCGCAAAATTCCATAGGTGTAGGATTTTGCGCCCAAGGACAAAAACTGTCCTGGAGCGCACAATTCCACAAGTCAGGGATTTTGCGCCCAAGGACAAAAACTATCCTGGAACGCACATTTCCAACAGTGCAGGATTTTGCGCCCAAGGACAAAAACTGTCCTGGAGTGCGCATTTCCATCAGTCAAGGATTTTGCGCTTTTGACCCTGCCTATCCAGCTTCCAGGATTTTAGCTAAGGGCTTATCTTTTCTTCAGTTTTGAGTGGGGTTTCAGTTTGCAGCAGGTACACTTTTGGCTGCCTTACGGAGGTTCAGTTATCGACACGGGATCCGAAACACGGGGCTTTTGTTTCTTCCATCTTTCGTTTCTTCCATCCCCTCAAGGAATCTCATTTCCTTGGTGAAAGACAGAGCTCGTTTCTTCCATCTTTCGTTTCTTCCATCTTTCGTTTCTTCCATTTTTTCAAGAAATCTCCTATTTCCATGGCGGGATACGGAGTTGGTGAACTCGGGGTCTTTCGTTTCTTCCATCTTTCATTTCTTCCATCCCCTCGAGGAATCTCCTATTTTCACGGTGAAATTTGTAGAAGGTGAACTCTAGCTGCCTTAGGAAGGTTCAATGGCAACATGGGATTTGGAATACGGAGTTCGTTTCTTCCATCCCCCTCGAGGAATCTCTCATTTTCATGGTGAAATACGGAGCTCGTTTCTAGACTGTGAATTCCTTGATCCAAGCATCCGCAGAGGAGTCAGAGAATGATTTTCAAGCCAACTGCATTGACTGGACAGGTCAGGAGGCTGAACTGGACACTTCCAGTCCAAGGGCGCAAAATCCAGGCAGTCAAGGAGGAATTTTGCCAGGTTGCAAAATCTAGGTAGTCACAGAGAAATTTTCTAGGTCGCAAAATTCAGGCAGTCAAGGAGGAATTTTCCAGGTCGCAAAATCTAGACAGTCAAGGAGGAATTTTCTAGGGCGCAAATTCCTGTAGGAACAGGATTTTCCACCTTGTCGCATTTTCTTGATGGTCAAGGAATTTCCTCTGTCAGGAATTCCTCCAAGTCAAAAAGTCGCAGCTTTAGGGTGGGTCTTGGAATGGAATGATCCTTGAATTCCTTGTTTTGCAAATTTCACTAAGTGAAGGAATTTTCCTGTCCGGAACTCTTGTAAGGTAGAAGGTCGCCCTTTTGGAGTGGGTTAAGGAATGTTCAGTTCAGGAATGTTCCTGTCAAGGAAAATCCAGTTCAAGAATTCCTTCCTGTCAAGGAATATCTAGTTCAGGAATTCCTTCCTGTCAAGGAATATCCAGTTCAGGAATTCCTTCTGGAGGATCTTGGGTTTTCCTGCCTTGAATTGTGGAATTTCTATTCACTTTGGATGAAGCTTCTTGACATTTGAACGAGGATTTATACCTTGGAACGAGGAACTGCCTCTTTTATCATGGAACCCCTGTAGTCATCTTTGGAATTTTCGATTACTTCAAGTCAGGGATCGATGAGTTTCGGCAAGGAATGACAAGCCCTTGGTGCACCCCAGACTCTGGATTTAGAACTGTGGAACAGAAATCATGGTGGGTTTTGGAGTAGAGCCCTAGATAGGGACTTAGGACAAAGACCATCGGAATGGGATTGCGAACAAGGACCTCCCGACTCTGAAGTTTGAAACATGGATTGGAACTGTGGAACAAGAATTCGGATAGACCTTGGCACGGGATTCTGGACAGGAATTTTTTGGAATAGGATTCCTGGATAAGGATCTTCTTATTCGTCAAGGAGTCTTATGCTGAGGGTGCAGGACTTGGACCTTTCCTATGGAATGATGGACCTATGCCATGGATTGGTTAGTTTTGATCGAGGAATGATAGTCGGGGTTTCACTTATCCTCAGGGAAATTCACTATTACAAGCATTCCTAATGTTCCCTGTGAACTGATTGCTCGGACATTCTTTCTTAGCTTCATGGATTCGAGCAAGAAAATGCAAGATCAATGTAAAAACAACGACGAAAGTGAGAAAAGAGGGGGTCCCCATTTGCAATGGGGTGATGTGTGAAAACGTCACAACAGGTCTCTTTGTCATAGAAGATCTCGAATAATTTACCTCCAGGCATTTGAGTCAAGGATCCCCGATATCACCCTTGGCATCCTTAAAAAAGTCTTTTGAAGATTTTCCTTTTTAGTGGACCTCTTATACCTCTTTCCAGCTCATGGGATAACCTCACAAGTATCTTTGTCTGACAGTTCTTTTGGAGGCCATCGGTGTTCATAGAACTAACAAGTTTGTAGGGCTTTAGGTTTGGACAACTATATTTTTTGATTGGTACACCAATTCAAGATACAGGGATAATTCTAGGGTTTAAAATTTATCACAAATACTACAGCTTAAGCAACCACAGTGTATTCCAATTGCCACAAGAAGATTGGAGACTAAAAGGGATGTCGTAATCTAATTATGTAGCTTAATTTTCCAATTCCCTCTTAACAATAATGACTTCAGCCTTTTTGAAAACAGAACACAATCACATAGAGGGCTTTGTTTGCACTTACTTGGGAGACCAACTTTAAAAATTCTTCAATTTGTAGGTGACAATTTTGCATCCAAGAGTGTCTTTGGCTAGGGCATAGCTTCTCTCGTTGACAATTTGATTGCAAAGTGAAGAAAATTAGGGCCTGATCTGATCTTTATCTCAGACCTGAAGCTTTACATGAGCTCACACTAATGGTGGCTTGCATTTATTTCTTTACACTTGTCCCCTTTTCTTTTGAAAAATAAGCACTTGTCTTGTCGCATAAAGCATTTGAACTTTTTGCTCTAATTGACAACTTGAGTGCATCCTCTTTTTGATCGATGACTGCAGTAAAACGACATTCACCCAAGGTGCGGCTTACTCTTTTTTTTGTTCCTCTGCAATATACATGATTCGACATGTAGTAAGGAAATCTATATTCTAGATCATCTTAAAATATGGTTAAGTTGGCATGCTGGCACACATATCAGTTGGATTTGCCACTTATTTTCTCTGTCCAGTCAATTAAAAAATGGCAAACACTTAAGTGATCTGCACCTGAATTTAATGGATGGACAAACACATCAAACAGGTCTGTGTGAGCAGTTTTCAGCATCTTTTGGGAAGGTTTTTCAATGACAGATTTCAGAGTTGATATCAGCAAAATCATTCTTCTAAATTTTTGCTTCCTTTTTAGTTTTTTCCATGCTGTTATACAGTCTGACTGAATTTTCATCATTCCAAGTGACTGTTTTTCACTTTCTAGCAGGCTAATTGTCCAATTTCTACATACCAAAACCCTGGGACAGAGAGAGAACTTGTCAGCAATGGAGTTGCATGAGCATGTGAGAGCCAAAATGGTATTGTCAAACACTTCACATGATGCATGGGATACCCTACTTGGCCCCATGAATATCTCACCTGATGAAGCATATGAGCAACAAGATCAAGGAGGCTTTTTAGAGCTTCCAAGGTTGAGATTTTCATCTTTAGTTTTTAGTGTTGACAAAACCCTAGGAAATATTTCTCAGCTAGTGCCTAAATTTATGGTGCTTACAGTTTCCAGTTCTTCAAAGGAATTGACGGTCTTTTAGGGCGAAAAGTGTTTCAGAATCCCAGAGGCTGCTCATGTGCAATTTGCTTTTTTTAGCAGCAGCTATACCTGTCAGTGCCTATTTCACGCGTTCTATTCTAGGTGATGGATGGGAGCCTATTTTGAGCCATTTGTATTTGATTAGTTGTTTTTAGGATAGATTTTCTTTAAGTTCCTTTCCTTCTGCTTTTTCTGTAGTTGTTGGATAGGTTTGCTTTAAAACATTTCTGTTTGCGATATTTAATTACTATTTTCAAATCCCTAAAAGCTATTGATTTTAACCTATAAATAAGTGCCTTGGGCACAAGACATTTTGAATAATAGTTGAATTGAAGCTTATGTTGTAGAAACTGTTTTTCAGCTGAACTTATTGTGTTACCGTGTTTGTAATTTAACGAAATGAATCAAAAGTAGATCATATTGAGTCATGCTTTGTATTAATGATATTTGTCTATCTAGGTTGTAGCTATGCATGCAACATAGCCTTTCAATTCCTAGAATCATGTGTTGTTTAAATTGATTCCTTCAAATCTTTTTTATAGTGGAATACTAGTCTCTATTTTAACTAGTAGGAAGTTGTGGTGTTTGTTTGTTTTTAAATATTTTTATCCTTAATATCTGAAAATCTTGTTTGCAAGACACGATTGTTAACCATCTAGTGCATGCATCCAATGCCAAAAACATAGGCACTTAATCATTTTCATTTATGAAAACCCCCTCAGTGAAACTTAAAGTGTGCATATCCGTATATTTTGTTTATAGTTTTCGTCTAGGTTTGGTTTAGTTTAATTAGATCTTAGGGAGCTTCCCCTCATAATTTGAAGAGAGGATTTTACCTCACACATTGTTCCGTTTTGTGTTGATTTGCAAAAGACAAATTAACAATGCTAACAATGAGAAACCCTCAAAATACTGTAAGCTATGGTAAATGCTGAAATATGTTCATTTGGATGTTAAGTTCCATCACCATGGAACTTGGGGAATTCTTTTCTAGAACCATGAGGTAAATCATGACGAACTTCAAATGCAAGTGGACCAATATTATTTCCCCCTGGCAAAGGAGGAAGTAGGACTCTATTGTTGTTATTGTGATCACCCATTATATGATCTAGTAGTTATTTGTCCAACGGGGAAAAGACTACAATGAGCTTAGGGACAGATGAACTTTCACTTGTAGATGGTTGATCCAAAGTTGGAAAGGTAGAATTGGAAAGATTTGTTTTTCTTCGTGATTTTGTATAAACCTTATAAGCGAGATTTCTTTAATTCCAAGCAGGAGGAGCCAAGACTAGTCTCCCTGCTGCAAGATTAGCTTTTCTTTCTTCTTTGTCTAATATGGTAGTAGTTGCTCTCCAATGTGCAGGACTCTTCTTTTGATCAAAAGCAAAGTGCCTCAGATTGTCCAAAATATCTTCTTGTTCCTGTTCAATCCAATTCAAGTTAGGCTGCAAAATAGGAACGTTAGGAGCCTGAATGATCATTTGTCATGAGATACAACTTTCAGTAACACTAGGCATGAAAAATTGTTAGCGTTTTAATTTGTCTCTTGCCTATTCTATCATTCCTTGCTCTTGTTCTGCCTTTGATATATTCTCTAACATCATCATTTGCTTCATCGAACTTGTGAACATCACCATCATCTTGCAAAAGTTGCTAGTCAAAGCATAAAGACCATGAAATGACAACCTTTGCAAACTGGCCAGGGAGACAACAAATTAAATTGGATTGACACAAAACCAAGGATTACTTTGATGAAAAATGAGCAAAAGGTAATGCAAAAGTTGAGTGTTGGATGGGTGCAACAATTGTTTCTTTCTAGGGATCATGGGACATACTTGGGTTATGAGAGAACTTTAGCATCTCTAGTTGAAAAAAATCGGCTAGTGTCTCATATGCAGGCAATAGAGTCAAGGCTACTTCTAAACACTTAAACAAACAACTGACCTAAAATTGTAGAATAAGCAAACACATTACATTAGAGAGAAAAACATTACAATATCATGAGTACAGGAAAAGATAACACCTTCCTACCTACAGACAAGAGGAAACAAATTGGCTAGACAAAACAATATACGGGCTAAGAGAAATAACAACCCCTCTGTTTGACTTCTAGAAGAGAGGTATCAACCTCTGGCAATGAACTACCCATCTCCAATGAAGACATCAGTTGAAACTGAGGCCTCTTGTCTTGAATGTTCACAGGAATTGCTGAACTTGAAGTGACAACCCCTTCTCCCATTTTGTTTTGTGCAAGTTCTTCGAATGCAACGAAGAAAGAATTTGATGCTTCTTCATCTATGGTGTAGTCACCATCCTTTTGCTCAGTGGAAATAGTTGAATCATCACTTTACTCTATGAACACTTGGGAGAGTCTATCTACCTCAAAAATTAGATGATATGCAGTCTCTTCTGGATCCAACATAGAAGGTTGTTCTTCTCCATAGAATTTAAGAAAGGCTTGTGAGGTAGACAACAAATCTAGCTCATCATCTTGATTTATTCATGAAAGGATAAAGATAGGCTCTTGAAAACAAGGCACCATTGGTGGCTCCTTCCATGGATGCTCTTTGTGTACGCTTCTCTTTTCAGCCACAGGCTCTTTGACTCCACAAACATGTGGAATCATTGAATTTTTTTACCTTTTCAGCACAAACATGTTCATATTGAATATATCTTGTCATAGATTAAAACACTAACGATGATTAATTGTTCCACCCATTTGAAACTCAACTTTCATACTTCCTTTTGCTCGTTTGTCATCAAAATAATTCTTGGTTTTGTGATGATCCGATTTAATCCGTGGTCTCCTTGGCCAGTTTGTGAAATATACCAAGCCAATTTTTTTCACTTTTCCAATTACAACAAGCAGAGCAATACACAATCGTTGAAGTTAGCAATTAAACCAAACGATGCGGAATTCAATTCTAACCAAGAATGTACACCAGGATGGCGTGATCATATGGTCAGAGGATCTCTATGCAATGCTGATAAAGGAACTCTAACCAAGAATGCGCCGGATGTCGACGAGCATATGGTCAGAGGGTCTTGATGCAATGCTGATATAAAGAACTCTAACCAAGAATGCGCCTGATGATGACGAGCATATGGTCAGAGGATCCCTACCAACTATTATGCTGAAATAACTCGACGTCAAGAATGTGCTTTCCAACCTGTAGTGGAATTGGAGCTACCATATGACGGAGATGCAAAGTATTATAAAGCAAATATGAGAAGAAGTATGAAGTGCTGACAGTACTACTGTTCAGCTTACAATAATTAGAGACTTCCAACCCAACTCAAATGATAGAAGTTAGCAAACTGAAATGACGGATCAGCAACTTTGAAAAACCAAACCAGCAACATAAAACCCTACAAAAATGCTCACACCTCACTCATTTCTCAACTAAATGACCTCAAATCTGATGCAATGCACTCCTATGACAATGGCAACCAAGCTACACACTATAAACCACTCTTAAACCCAAGTATTTATTTAGCATGCTTTCTAATGCACTCCAAAGAGGGGCGGCCTGGCAAGAAGGGCGATTTCCTTCTCGAAAATCAGATTCTTCATAATAAATTCTGTAAATTGGCACAATGGGGCGCCCAACATAGACAAAGGGAAATATGAAATACCTACAACAAATGCCTTTTTATTTTTAGATTTATGAATGAAACTACAGATTCAGCCCTGTTATCAGCAACTCCAAAAAATGACATAAAATGCAAATAAATGAACTACAAACAGAACTCAAGCTACAATGCAAACCTCACTACAAAATCACTACTATCAGCAAACCTCTCCCTAGGTGCTATCTCTCAAGCACGAAGTGAGCCCAGGCTAGGAGGCATTCATTCCTCGAAGCAGTCCCAAAACCATTACGGCAGCATAACATTATCAAGATTTCGGATCCCAAATGAGAGCACTCTTCCTCCTTTTATACTTTTCCAACTGGGAGTCTCTAAAATCCTCTTGCATATGGGATAAAACATGAGAGGGAAAATAATATAATCCTCTTCAATTCTTTTTCAACCTCAACCTTAAAGTCCCCTTTTTTAAAACAACATTAATATTAAATAATAATATTTAATTTACGGACTTTAAAATGGAGGCCAAGATGATGTCGGAAATCAATGATCTATAGCTCGTTGGAAAGGTTTTGACAAAACGAATCCAACCCCACTCTCAAAATCCCGTTCTGGTGCCAATCCTGAACTTACTAAAAATAGCCGTAACCAACAGGGACTAAGGAGAACAAACCCGGAAAGAAACTGCCAACCAAACCACAATCCACGAACAAAAGCAACCACCAAAACATGAAACCCCAATTTCAACCTCCGAGTAGCCTACGGATCTTTGGAATAGGCCAACAGTCAACTGTAAAAGATCAATCTAGAAAACGGGACATTACAGTTTGCAAAGGTTGTCATGTCATGGGCTTTATCCTTTAGGCTTTGACTAGTGACTTTTGCAAGATTATGGTGATCGTCACAAGTTTGATGAAGCAAATGATGGTGTTAGAGAAAATATCAAAGGCAGAACAAGATCAAGGAATGACAGAACAAGCAAGAGACAAATTAAAATGCTAATAGTCCCCTATTGACAAATCTTGTCAATCCATTTCTCAGTTTTTTTTTTCATGTGCAACCAGCTGATCCAGTCACTTTTGCTCACTAGTGGACTGCAAAACTTGTTGTACAAATCCTGTAGGACTCGGTATAGTCTGCAAGAAATGAGCAATGCACTCTTTGAGCTGCATAACTTCTGCTTTTAGGTTTGCTTAGTCCTTACCATCTTTGAAGACCCTTTCTTTGAGATTTTCAGTGGGCTCCTTGAAGAAGTTAACATCTCCTTGGCGAGTTCTTGACTCCAAATCAGTCTTGTTCATCTAAAAATTTGCTGGCTCAATATTAGGCACTATCTTCCCCTTGGGAGGAATGGCTGTCTCTACAACCAAATGATCATCAAAAACTTTCTTCACTCGAGATTGCCTCTTCGGCTTCTTGGGTTCAGAATCAAAAACAATAGCTATAAGTGCTGCAAAATTGACTTGATAAGAGGATACAAGCCTTCTCTTTCTAGTCACCTCTGATCTAACCCACTCCAGTGCATACTTTTCCTGTTGTTGTCTCCTACGAGGGTTTTTGACAGGAGAAGGGTTTGTAATGATAGGAGGTGGAATAGGAGAATGAACGGGTGATGGAACAAGAATAATAGGCGATAGAATATTTTAAGGTTGAGAAGGGGAAGGAATGGGAGGAGTTTTAGATGTAGATGGAGGAGTGATATCCTTAGGTGCCGAAGATAAAGAAGGTCTAATGGGTGAGAAGGATGGGGACTTAGAAGGAGGGGAACTAAGAGAGGTGAAAACAAGAATAAGTGACATGATTTGAGGTCTTGGATTAGGTTGAAGTTGAGGAGAAGATCCCATACTCTTTTTGGTGACTGACTTAAACTTCCTGATTTTTGGAGCTGTGTCTATGTAACATGTAGATTCAAGTTTTTCCCTTCTTTCTTCCTCATTACCCTTGCTAGTTTTTGGAGCAACTGCTGTATCTATCATTGTGCACAAAGAAGAAGGTGACACTCTTCCTTAAGAGGGCTGCGATGTATTAGTTAAACTTTGACCCTTGTACCTTGCTGTCTTTGAAGCTTTCTTGGCAATTTTTGCTTGTAGAAATATCTTCTTTCGTTTCATGATTACCTTAGCCTTTTCCTAATTGGAAGAATTCTCCTTGCAAGCCCACTTGACTAAAGGCAAAGGCTGTTTTTCTATATTTGTCGTCTGAAAGGTCTTCAGGCACTTATTCCAAAATTATATTAGCAAGTTGCTTTATAGTCGTGCGACTATATTTCCCTTTGAAGCACTATCTACTGAGGGGAAGGCATCAAGAAGTGTCACTCACCCTTCGATAGTGATTAAGAGATTTGCCATATTCCAGCTGAGGTAGGTGCCTATAATGTGAGTGGTTTTTATGCTCCAACTGTATTCAAACTCAGAAAAGATCTTGCCTTGCCCATAACATAGACCAAGTAGGATGTCATGTGAAACTCATGGGTTTTCTTGAACTTGGATAGCTGCCTATGTATACACAAACTGATCAAAATGCCTTAAACAAAATAAAATCTTGCCCTTGCAAATTGACTCATGATGAAAAACATCCATGGCTTAAATGTTTTTGCGTCCTCTTGCCTTGTGATTTGGTTGAACAAAGTGATCATGATTGAAAACTCATTTTTGAATTCATTTGTTTTCAACGTTTTTGGGAGACATGATCTCTTTTCCTTCAACCAACCCTTGCCAATGTGGTTTTCACATTTGAGGAGATCCTTATCCCACATCTTTTCACATTCCTCTAGGTCAATCTCTTGAGATTCTTCATAAAGTGGTAAATTGAAAACATCCTTCATTGAATCGGCCTCAAGCTTTAAAGTACTTGTTCATTTACTGAGCGTATTTCCCCCTTTTTAGGATCATAATACTTGGCTTATGCAAGGATGGATTCTTGGCTTTGAATGGAGATAGGAAATGAAGCTGCTTCAATAAGGCTGCCATCCGGAAGCCTTCTCGCTATTTTGTTTCCACTTTTGATCATTTCATCCAACTCAAACTCTTGCACATTAACGTGCCCTAGGTCAGTGTCTTTGATTTTTGGGCATTCAGACTCACACCGAAGGAGCATTCTCAATTTGAAAATAGTATTGCCCGATGGAAACCCTAGGTGTTTAATTCACATCTTGGTGACTTGAATCTAATCAAGCACACCCACACCCTTTAATGATTTGTTTTTGCATGAAACCACAGCTGTGTTCAGTCAAATCTGCAATTCTGAATATTTTTGAAACCCTAGGGCATGTGAAAGACTGCTGTTTTGTGTGTGAAAATGGCACAAAAATGTTGCGAAGACTGCCACAAAACAGCTGTAAAAACCCTTGCCAATGCTTGAAAAATCAGCAAAATATGTGGGAAAACACCTGATCAAACCCTGGCCACTTGACAAAATCTGCAATTTTTTAGTGTTAAAAACCCAAGGGCATTTGGAATATGCTGCTGTTTTTGCCTTTGGATGGTCAAAAACTGCCATAAATCACCGCTGCAAACCCTAGAAAAAACCTTTAATGACTGAAAATCTGCACCTAAACCCAGGTACACCTGTTGGATAGTTGAAAACTCTGCTGAAAATGACTGGCCCATTTGTTGGATGGAATAATCTGCTTACAAATGTGAAATATCCCAAATAGGATAATTGCTAATATTCTGATTTTAGAAGTCTGATTTTTATCTTGATTTCTGATTTTTTGAATTTAACTCTAAACCCTAAATTTCTGAACTTCTGATTTTAGTTTCAGACCTGATAAAATACTTAGAACAGCCAATAACTTGTCAAATTCATCGTAATCATCATGCCAAAATATGTGCCAAAATCCTAGATGAATTACACAATGAAATACACATGGATCCAATACCAAAATGATGTGAAATTCAAATCAGAAGTCTGCTGTCATAAAAATCAGAATTGGACAAGTCTTCAATTACATCCAAAGTCTTGGGCAAACATGGCAAACATGCCCAACAATAATCTGCCCAATAATCTGCCCTAACCCTAAGGGTTGTACATACCACAATACATAGCAAAATGACCTTCAAATGATAGGAAATGATCTCCAATGAATGCTGCTCCAATTAGGGCATGAAACCCTAAGTCTTCAATGGAAATCTCCTCCAAACAAATGCACCTAGGTTTCTGATGCAAACAATGACTAAAATCTTCATACAAGTGCCAAGATTCTTCCTCTATGATGAGCGCTAGCCTCCAATGAGTGTTAGAAACCCCAGGTGATGAGTCTAGGAGTATTTCTTCTTCCAACAAGTCTGGCAAACTGCTTCTACAACCATCCAGATCTGCAAACTACTTTCAATGATAACAATGGCTCTAGAAACCCTAGCAGCCAGAAAAGGTATGATTTAGATCTGCCTTCAAAACCCTATCAATTCCACCATGAAATCATAAAATTCCAATGCCAAAACCTTCCTCAAGCTAGCCGTACCATTCTTGCTTTCATACCCAAGCCCTAGCAGCTGTAACCTGCAAATATGTCATAGAAAGTCCTTTAAACATGCATAAAACTTCAAAACCCTAGTGCCAATATGAAGCCCTAGCTAATATGATCAATTTCCCGTCAAACCCTAGCTTCAATCCACACCAAAAACCTGCAATTAAATCCAATGATGAACCCTGGAGGGATCTGTTGTGACCAAATCACACATCGCCCCATTGCAAATGGGGACCCCCTTTTTTTTGAGCTCTAATGCTTTGCATTAGTTTTGGACGATGCCTTAGATTCGTTTCCTCTGTCAATCCAACAAGAAGTCTTTCTCCTAGAAGGTTTTTGCTCTATAACTGGAGGTCTCATCTAAAAATGAAGAGTCTTGATCAAATCCCATCCAAATGATGAATCTTGAGGTCAATCCTGATGTATGTTTGAGATCCTGAAAATGACTAAGTCTGGTAGCCTGAAATCCTGAAAATCCTGAAAAATTGACTAAGTCTGAAATCTGGTGAATCCTCCAAATTCTAGATTTTGCATGTTAAATCCGGTGGATTCGAGACCTATCTCAAACATGCTGAAAGGTATATTGAAAAATATTTAAAGTATAAGAAATTCAACTTATACTTAAATATATTTTTCAATATACCTTTACCCTCAAGGACCCTGAAAAAACGACTAAGTACTGAGAGGATTCGAAATTTTGATCTAGTGCGACAAAAGCTAGAGGAAATCGAAACCTTGAAGTGATGCGCCAAATTTAGAGGATCTCTTGCGCTTGAACTAATGCGCCCAAGGATAGAAGAAGATGATGATTTCAAATGCATGAACCAATGCTTCAATTCTAGAAGATCTTCAATCCCTTAACCAAAGCGAAAATTCTAGAGGATTTCAAAAGTGCCAACCAATGCGCCCTTGTGAAGAGATAAGGTAGAGGATTTCAAATCCCTTAACTAGTGCGCAAAACAAGAAGACCTCAAATGTCTTAGCTGCCGCGCCAACTTGTAGAAGATTTCAAAAGTGGCATCCAAAGCGCCTAGTAGAAGAAGATCTCAAAATCAGCAACCAATGCGACCAAGGTGAAAGTGATCCGCTAAGGTGAAGGTTAGAAGAAGATTTTAGGTCCCTTAAGCAATATGCCACTTCCATAATGAGGCTAAATTTCAGTATCAAGGTAAATTTCAAGAGAAGATCCAATGACCTTGATCTAATGTGCTCAACACCTTTCTAGAGGATTTGAAATCTTGAAGCAATGCATCAAGATGGAGAGGCAGGTTCTAAGTGTTAGAATGCAAATTTTAGGATGTTTCAAGAGGATTTCACAACCCTCATCCAACGCGACAGAGGAAAGAAGTTCATTTTAAAGTTAAAAACAAGAAGTAATCAAAGCTCTTATCTAATGAGCCAAAGAGGGAAGATAAGATGAAGATTTCAAACTCCTTAACTAATGCGCTCTCCTCAAAGATTAGAAATAGTGATTTAGAGTGAAATTTTAAGCAAAGATCTAATTTGGCATCTAATGCGCTTGGCTTGGAAATGCATGAAGTGATTCTTATATGTTATAAATCAAGTATTATCAAGGAATTGATGTTGCTTCTTTGTTTGTTTGCAGGAGCTAGGAAATCATCCTAGGAGCTAAAGAGTTATCTCCAAGCGAGAGATGAAGCTAAGGAAAGGAGCTAAAGGCTGGAATCACTTTCATGTAGGAAGGAAAGTCAGGAAGTAGTCCACAAGAAGAAGGCATCATAAGCTGCTCAAAGTGATCACTTCAAGCATCATGTAGCTGCTTCAAAGGAACCTTTCATCATCCTTGTGTTGGAATTCTTCATTAAGTGGCATCAAGTTAAGATTGTCTAGAAGACATCCATCCGAAGGACATCATCTTCATCAAGACTTTCTAAGACATCCAATCTACTTCAAGTTCCTTCGAGCTTCAAGATCATCTTCAAGGAATCATTTCATCAACTACATCATGATCATCAAGAGCAAGTGTTTGAATCACTTTCACCTTGCCGAGGGAACACCACTCCAAAGGATCATACCTCAAGTCTCTACATCAATGATATCATGTTAGATCACATCAAGTTCAAGTATACTTCATCAATGGCATCATCAAGCAAGGCACTTCATCCATCCAAGTTTCAAGACTCTACAATTTTCAAGTCCAAGAGATCTCCTACTCTTCATGAATGAAGCATCATTATATATTCTACTTCATGTCATCTATGAAGCTTCATCATCTACTTTTACATGATGAAGGAGGCAGCATCATCATATACATTACCCTTCAAGAAGTTGCATCCAGAGAAGATCATCATGAATCCTACAAGAAGGAACATCACAGTGTTAGTCAAATGAGTAACAAGTAACATACATCCAGTCTACAAGAAGAAAAAACAAGGCAAGATCTACAAGATGTATTCCTAAACATTCAAGTATCAAGCAATCACATTGAATACATCACTACATTGATGATACAATTTTCAAAGTATGCTGAAGTGGCACCTATGTGGCGAGTACACATCATTTTAAATGCATTAAATGTATCATTTAATGAAAGAAGCCAAAGGGATTCCTATGTGGAGGAATATTTTAAATGCTTTCGCCTTACCTTATCACATTGGAAAACGTGCCTTCATTGCCTCTCTTTTTTGCTATCAAACCGATCTTAGCCATTCATTGTATTCTGGGCACTATATAAAGGCTTTGTTGCCTCATTTGTAATTCAGTAGCTAAGTGGTAGGAGAAATTAGAGTAGAATAGGAGAGACTCAAAAAATTCTCCGAGAGGGCTGGAGATTGTTGTAAATATTTTCAAGATTAATGCAAAGAATATTGGAGTTTGCTTGGCGTTTAAGTGTTGTCTTGCAAAATAACATGGTTTCTTGTACTTCAATGGAATGGAGAGATGTTTCAAGTAAAGTAGATTAGAAGTTCTTTGTTGTAATGTATGTTGTGCTGAATATTTGATCAACTCCTAGCTCATGCTTTTAACATTCATCGCTGATGAAGTGTTGTGTAAAGCTAGTCTGAGCCTTATAATTTGCATAAGTTCGATTGTGGATGCTTGTGTGAGTTGCGCCATTCGATGGGTGTTTGTATAAGCCTTCATGATTTGAAAACCATTTGCGCAACCTTAGGAGATTGCACCAACTTCATATAGTTGTAGGCACCCTTGGCGAAGTGAAGTTAGGTTTACTTAGGAGTTTGTCTGTTCAATACATCATCGTTACTTCATTGATCTTAGATTAGTTTCCTAAACCCTTTCACTTTTACTTTTCTTTATCATTGAAGTCTTGTATATATGTCATCCATATTGAAGGAGAGATAAGCTGAATGAAAGGAGAAGAGTCTGTGTAAGTCCCTTTGTGATTATCAGCAAGATCACATGTAATCACTGAGTTAACCCATCAGGAATCATAAAAAGGAACCTTGGAGTTACTTCACTGGATCACATAGTTCAGCCTTTGAAGAGCTTTATTCAAGAGAGAGTGGGATACTCTAGTGTTTTACTCTATTGTTGACTTGTCCAAAAACAAACATCAATAGGATCCACGTCACAAAGTGTAACATACACCCTTGGATATATGTGATGTAGCACAACTCAAACCCCCAAATGCAAAATGCAACAAACATAAATACTCATTTTATTGAATTCAAACTTGTAAAAAAGATTACATAAATCTGCAACATTACAAAAAAAACAAACTTATTACATTTGGCCTTCCATGGTTTCTCATACAAGAATCTGTCTTTCCTTATGCTCTCATCTTTTTTCATTTATCTTTCCATCCTTCTCATCCACATATTTCTTATTCTTAAAAACCCCTTTTTCCTTCCTCCAAAAATCTGCAAGAAATCCCTTGTCAAAATTTGCCAAAAATCCTTTTTATAATGACTCCACAACCACCATTTTCTCTCTCCTGCAACTCCCACACCCAAATTGGGAGAATTCTTTTTTAAAAAAATCATGGAAAAATAATATTAATTGCTCAATAAAATCCACTCCCACAATTTGCTAAAAATAAGTGACAACTCAAATTCCCACTCCTAGAAAATAGCTCCAAACTTGGAAAAATACAAAAGCCACACAACTTGGGCAACCAAATTAGCCATGCTATAGTTGAGGGAATTTAATGAGTTGTCTCCACTTACAACTCCCTAAAAATCCACTCCTAAGATTGCCTTTTGATTTTCCACTTCAAATTGCTTTTATTAATTTTACACTCCAAACTTGTCTCCTAAACTATCTCCCACTCCTAGATTTTTGCAACATTATTATTTTTGCAATATTGTAATAAGGCCAATTTATTTAATATATTATTTAGGCCTAATATTGCATTTATTTTCCAACTTCCAAATTACCAAACTATAGGAAATTAAAATATTTTCTTTTTTTGGTAGATGAGGATTGCCATTGACCGTGGATGCTCTTGCATCAATATGTTTGTTCTGTGCCAAGTTTTTTTGTTTTCTGACTGTTTTGGGTTTAGGATTTCATTACATGTTTTTGCATGTTTTGATATTGCATAGATAACGTGAAATACAAAGCATATACTGGAAACCTAGAAAAACTAAAAGAGATATCAACAAAATATCAACTACCTAGATAGTATTGAGCCAAAATATGAATTATAATAACATACCCATTTAGAGATCTTCAACTTCGTACATGTGCTGACGGAGAGCCAGCAATACAAGCCAAGGAAAATGTGCTCCAAACTCCTAGAGATAAAGAGATGTTGTTTTACAAATATGAGCAGCTCAACACTTAACCCTAGGCGTCCAAAATGCAAGGAAAAGAAGTGTCAAAGAAGAGTCTAGTACTGTCCTCAAACCCCCATGACCTGTACCAGCAAGTACGGCCTGGCTGGGAACTATTACAAGCAGTGAATGGTGTTCAAACCCCCATTAAAATCCTCTGTATTAACCTGAAATTGACTGCAGCTGCTAGGCGCCCTTGCTAGGTCCAAAAACAACATGAAATCTGCCCCAACGTCACCACAAACTCATCAAACAGTACGGCCAGCTCTGCAGAAGGTACGACCTCCTGTAGGAAGTCTATGGCAGCATAAAAACTCTCCAAAAATGCACAAATCTGTCCATAAAACTTTTGTTCCAAGCTGCACATTCAAACTCATTGAATATGTTCATTTCCAGCTCAAGTCTTCCTCAAAATGGATCCATTGAAAGCCCAAGTGAAGCTCTTGAAGTGAAGCTCCCAATATCCTCTCCTGATGCGGTCTTTCACGCACGAAGAAAGGTGATCTTGCAGAGGGTTTCGTCTTAGCAAGTCAATCTCCAAACCCTTGAAAGCCAAGCTCCAAGAAAACACACGAGAATATCAAAAACATGAGAGTAAAATCAATATCCAGGCATATCTCAAAATGAAGCCCTCTTTTCCTTTTTGTTTCTCCTCTTTCTCCAAATGCCCAAGAGAGGAATATTTTATTATTTTATTTTATTATCCCATGCCCCCTCATCACCATGTGGGCGCCTAACTCCTAGGAGCACCACTTTAAGTTTTGACTTAATATTATAATATAAGGTTACTTTTTAATATAAGTCACTTTATTCCTTATAACAATATAAGTTAAATCTTTAATTTAATTTATACTTTATCGAATAATGCTTTGGGTAAAACAAAACCAATAATCTCGTGCAATGCTCCTCTACCTCTACCCTGCTATAAATAGCAAGGTGCTCTGTCTTGACTTACTATAAATAGTAAGTCACCAAATTGACCCCTTAAACACTGCCATTAGCCTACGGGAGTCCAATGATAGGCTAATCTCCAACAATCATCGGACTGGACTAAATGGGGGACATTACAGTCCGCCCTCCCCAAGATTGCTTGTCCTCAAGCAATCTCAGCTCAGGATGCTGTAGTATCTGTTCACCTTCCCACATGGCATCCTCAACTGATAGGTTCTTCCACTTCACCAGGTACTCCTTGATGATCCGTCTCCTCAGATTCCTCTCCCGTGTGTCTATGATAGCCTCTGGTACTAATATTAGCTTCCCCTCTTCATCCAATGGTGGAAGCTCGACTGAAAGAATCACATTGTGGCCAAGTGCTTTTTTAAGTCTGGAAACATGGAATACATTATGCACTCGACTGTCTACTAGCAACTCAAGCTCATAGGCCACTTCTCCCACTCTTCTGGCTACTTTGAACGGACCATAGAACCTAGGTTTTAGTTTCTTTGCTCCACTCTTTTTTAGAGTGGATTGCCTATAGGGTTGGAGCCTCAAGTACACCATGTCTCCAACCTCGAAACTCCTCTCTACTCGGTGCTGATCAGCATAGAGCTTTTGCTGATTTTGTGCCTACTGCATATTCTCCTTGAGTTCTTTTATTATATCTTGACTCTGTTGTAGTAAATCTCTAGCCTTTGGCACTCTGCTATCACTAAGTAAAAGATCTGTGAAGCATGGGGCATTATAACCATACAGTGCCCTGAATGGAGTCATCTTGATTTGTTGATGTGGTTTTTGCGACAGCAGCAACATTAGAATAAAACACTGGGTATTCTATCCTCTCTTGATAAAAAGCCTCTCGAATGCTGAACTATGTGATCACACAAGAGTGCTCCAAGGTTCCTTTTAGGTCAGGTCTTGACTGGCATGGGATAGATTCAGTGAAATGATGTGATTCTGCTGGTAATCACAAAGGGACTTATGTGAAATTGCTCCTTTCTTAGGAATGAAATCTACTTCTTACTCCTTAGATTTGTGAATGAATGGAATTCTCAAACAAACTTGAAAGAAATGCAAATGGGAAAGGGTTAAGGAAATCTAATCTAAGGTTAATGAAATGATGGATGATGCTTCAATAGACAAACTCTTTTAAACCAAGCTTCGCTTCGCCATGAGAGCAACAACTACACGAAACTGGTGCAATCTTCAAAGGAAATGAAGGATTTTCATATTGTAAATATACATTCAAATACCCACAACTGGCGCAACTTGAATGAACATCCACAACCGAACTATTGCAAAATGGGGGTTCAAGCTAACTTTACACTACAACTTACCATCAGCAAACCATAAAAAGTACGAACCAAAGAATTCATCAAATATCTTCACATGGATTCATCATATCAATGAATTGCTACTATACTTATAAAAAAAATGCTTCGAATCATCCAAGAGAAAAAGGAAACCATGCTAACATCCCAAATTAACACAAATTTCATCAAGCTTCAATGAAAATATATTGATTCTGGTAGTATCTTTACAACAATTTCGCCATGGTCTCTCCAATGCTTCAAAAGCCTCTACTCTATCAAGAACTAACTACTGCTAAGGAAGAAGAACTGACTAAGGAGATGAAGGTTCTAAACTCCTCTCATATTTGTCCATCTAATGTCCCTCTATATTCCTCTCTATCTCTTTTACAAATGAGGCTAATGGGCCTTTATATAGGCATACAAAAGGGGCCAAGATTTGATTTCCTAGAAATCAATGCCCAAAATTAGGCCAAATAGGAACCCTAATGAGAAAGTAGATAAGGCTGCCACCACTCTGGCAAATGAAAAGTTGACACATGTCCTAGGGCGCCACCTCATTTTGTCCTTTTGTAGCCACTTGGCATGCTTTGATTGGCTGATGGTGATTAGATGCCACATCATCCTGCCCTTTTGTCTCTAGTATACTTTGGACTTGGAATTCTATATTTGTGCTGCATTTCCTTTGGATTCCTGTATTGGCTTGGATTGGAAATGCATCTTCTCCCGTGGATGATCTTGATGCTAGCCTCTTTGTATCACTGTGATGTCTTGTTCATGTGTAGTTTTGTTGATGTTGGAAGCAGTCTCCCTCTCCGGCATTGGAACTCCTCTTTGCATCCACCTTGAACATCTTCTTCATGGAACTTATCCTGCACAAACAAAGGAAATTTCGAGTAGTTATGCCGAACAAAACCTTGAATGCAATGCAATTTCTGATATATTTGTGAAGAAAGATAGAAAAACATTCAACATTTGCAAGCAATCACTTCAGAAATCTGGTTTTTTACAACAAATCTGCCCTCTTTTCAGTGAAAAGCTTTGCCTTTTGTGAAGAGTTCTGCCTTAATTTGATAGGCCCTTGGTCTGATTTGATGAAACCCTGAAGAAAACTGATTTTCTCTTGGTCAAATTGACCTGCTTCTTCAGAAATTAGACTGTAGCTTGGCCAAAGATGACCTGTTTGCTCGAAAAACAGGCCCTGATGGCCAAAACAAAATGACCTGTTTGCCCAGAAAATCAGACTTTATCCGGGGAAGACCAAGCTGGTCACTCAGAAATCAGACCCTAACAAGGTCAAAACTGAGCTGCTATGTGAAAATCAGACCTTTCACTAGGTCAAAAATGAGGTGCTTACTCAGAAAATCAGACCTTTTCTTTAGAAATCAGATCTTTTCCAGGGCAGATTTGAGCTGCTTACTCAGAAAACCAGACCTTAACCAGGTCAAAACTGAGCTGCTTAATGAAATTTCCTTCCTTCTTTGATGAAAATCCGCCTCTTTAGTGAAGAAAACTCTGTTTTGAGGTGAAAAAAGAGGTCTGAAAATCCCTGTTATTTCTGGTTTAAATGGTGAAAACCCTGAAAATCTTTGTTTTTTGACAAGGAGAGGGTCTATAATGAAGAAATCTTTGTGCCCTCTTTGTAGAAGTCTGCCCTGAATGAAGAAATAGATTCTTTGATAGGGAAAACCTTGCTCTTTGATCCATTAGCAAGCTGCTCCTTCAGAAACCTGCATAAAAATGATGGAGAAAAATGTCTTCTTTGATGAAGAAAATCTGCCTTATGGGAAGTGGTGGCTCGGAAATGAAGTAAAGTGACTTCAAATGTCAACAAATAAGGTTCAATTGACCTTTTAGGGCTAAGCTGGTCAAGCTTCTCACTTTGGATTGGGATAAAAACAAATCTGATTTTTAAATCATGCAGCTCAAGCTCGTTAATTGGCTGACCTAGCACAAAGGAAGCTCAAGCTGGACTAGGCGTGGATTTCCTTAGTCATGTATTTGCTTTTTGTATTGGAATTCTCCCTCCATCTAGGCGTACACTTTATGGAGTCAAGCTTTAAGATATTTTGCCTTGGATTTTAGTGAGTTGGTCATTGCTTTTCCTAGGCATACCTTTTAGATATTTTCATAAGGATTTTTGTCTTCTTCCTTGGGCACACATTTGGTGTGCTCATGTATTTGGATTTGTTTAGATATTTTTGTCTTGGATTTTGACTTTACCTTTCCCAATTCCTTGGGTTTTAGTGCCTTTTAGATATTTATAGATTTTGTCTTCTTCTATGGGTGCACTTTAGGAGAGTCCATGGATTTGGATTTTAAGATTTGCAAATCCATGGATTTCATATTTGAGATGCCTACTTATATGCTTGGGGATAGTCGTACTTTCCACGTATCCATGGATTTCATTTTTGGTATTTTTAAATCCATGGATTTCACTTTTGAGATGTCTACTCCCTTGCTTGGAGCTCCTTTACCCTTAGGCGCACTTTTACTAATCCATGGATTTTGTTTGAGTCATTTTGAATTCCATGGATTTCATTTCATCTACTGCCTTCTTGCCTGCTTGGAGTTAGGCGTGGATTTCCTTAAGTGAACTTTTTCTTTTAAACTGGATGATGGGCCTTGGCACTCCTTTCCTGAAGCTCATCTTACTAAAGCCTAAGTTTTGAGGAGCTTGTCTCTCTAAAACATGAATTTCTCTCTCCTTGAGGAGCTTATCTCACCAAAACAAGACATTCTCTCTCCTAGAGGAGCTTGAGGAGCTTATCTCTCTAAGCAGGACATTCTCTCTCCCTGAGGTGCTTGAGGAGCTTATCTTTTTGAAAACATGTCTCTCTCCTTGATGTGCTTATCTCACTAAGTTGGGCGTTGAGGTACTTAATCACCAAAGCAGGACATTCTCTCTCCTAGAGGAGCTTGACGAGCTTATATGACTTTCTCTCCTGTTGACGAGCTTATCTCACTAAACAGGACATTCTCTCTCTTCTAGAGGTGCTTATCTCTCTTAAGCTGGACGTTGAGGTGCTTATTTTTCGAAAACATGTTTTGTTATCTCCTTGAGGAGCTTGTCTCTCTAAGCAGGACGTTGAGGTGCTTAATCACCAAAGCAGGACATTCTCTCTCCTAGAGGAGCTTGACGAGCTTATATGACTTTCTCTTGTTGATGAGCTTATCTCACTAAACATGACATTCTCTCTCTTCTAGAGGTGCTTATCTCTCTTAAGCTGGACATTGAGGTGCTTAAGGAGTTTATTTTTCAAAAACATGTTTTGCTCTCTCTTTGAGGAGCTTGTCTCTCTAAGCAGGACGTTGAGGTGCTTATCTCCCCAAAGTAGGACATTCTCTCTCCTAGAGGAGATTGACGAGCTTATCTCTCTAAGTCAAATTTTGCCAAGGAAATGCTTAAGTTAAGGTGGGCTTATGACTCTAGATTGTACTCAGGATTGGACTTTGAATAGAGACTTGTAGACATTGGAGAGGGACTTCATTTACCCTTGAAACTTTGGATAAAGGCCCTCAGATAGTGGATTGACAACCCCTTCACCATGGATTCCTATGCTTAGAGTGAATGACTTAGATATTTTCCTATGAAATGATGAACTTCTTAGCAAGAATTTGGCGAAATTTGGGCAAATCGACACTACCAAATCAACAAACCAGAGGAAAACCAAAAAACCTAAAGCAAAATGACGGCAAAAATTAAAAAAAAAGGGGGTCCCCATTTGTAATGGGGCGATGTGTGAAAACGTCACAACATGATTGACATATGATATGTTGTGTTATAACAGTACCCCGCCAGGTGCAACCATCTGATCCAAGCCTTTTGCTGCCTCGATACATAATTACGAAGATACCTTTCCACCCATTTATTAACTATTTCTGTCTGACCATCGGTCTGTGGGTGGTAACTAGTACTGGGAGTTAGTTCAGTGCCACACAATCTGAATAACTCCTGCCAAAATAAACTCAGGAACTTGCTGTCCCTGTCACTTACTATTCCCTTGGGTATCCTGTGAAGTCTGAATATCTCCCTGAAAAATAGATCAGCCACCTGAACATCTGTGTAAGTTGCTGAAATGGCGAAGAAGTGTGCAAATTTGGTAAGTCTATCGACTACCACATAGATGCAGTCCTTCCCCTGAACCTTTGGCAACCTTGTGATGAAGTCCATGGAGATATATTCCCACTTTTGATTGGGAATAGACAATGGCTATAACAAACCTGTAGGATAAGTATGCTCATGCTTGTTTTGTTGGCAAATAGGACATTCACGAACATACTTAAGTTTCCATGTGAATCTCTCCTGAATCTGCCTGTAAGTTTTGAAGAATCCGGGGCGGCCAGCCATTGGTATGTCATGGAAACTCCTTATAATCCTATGCTTGAACTGAGAATTAGGCACCAAAATTATTTGTAATAACTTGCACCTGTTGTTCTTTTGATTTATCTTTTTAATGTTATTATTTTTTTAAATTTTTTCTGTGATCTTTCAGAACTAGATAGAAGATGCAGAAGGGGGTTTCTGTTTTCTTGAAGTGTGTATGTCAGAATACAAGGAATATAGCATACAACTGAAAACCCAGAAAAACCATAACAGATATGAACTAAATAATAAAGACCCAGTTCATAGAATGACATAAAATGAATAACCATCACATACCCATGTCAAAATAAGCATTTTCATATTTCTGCTGTTGACGGACCAGCAACATGACAATGGAGTTTTGCATTGAAAGTATCAGTAAATGCAAGGAAACAATCTACAACTATCAGCATAGACCCTTAGGTCAAAAACAACCACTAAGCAAGGAAGAACAGCCCCCAATAAACTCCAAACAGTTGCTCCAAGAAGTACGGCTAGCATATGAAGTGGTATGGCCTACACATGAAGAGGTACGGCTAGCAAAATGAAGTACGGCCAGCAATGAAGAAATGGCAGTCCCAACCCTTCTCAAATCTGCAATACAATCCGTCACTAATACTCTTCCTCAGCTGCAACAAACTGCAATAAGATATATCTTGTTATCTCCATCTCCGTCAATGGTGGTATCAAAATGAAGCTCAAATACAGCCACTGAGTATGGCTGCTCCAAAATCCCCTTGGGTGATCTTTCACACCTGTAGAAGATTGCTACCAATGGTGGTTTCCGTCACCAAAAGCCCTGGCTGGAAAAAATCCCCCAAACCCTCATTTGCAGAGCAAATAGAAGCATAAAATGTAATATCAAGAATGAATAACTTTTCCCACTCTTTGTTTTTTTATAACTCCACAAGTGGGTCGACCCATATGAGAGGGAAATGTTATTTTTAAATTTTCTTTTTATTCCTCAAAGGGGCACCCAAAACCCTTAGTGACTTATTTTTGCATTTTTTCCTATTTCTCTAAAGTCACCAACATTAATAAATTAAAGTCCAAATATAATAATAAAGTATAATTTACGGACTTTAATATGAAAGCCCAAATGGTCACAGAATCCCATGAGTTATAGACCATTGGAAAGGTCTCGCCGAAACGCTCCATCTCTAATAAAGAGTTTCCCAAAATAGCCAACTTCGCGACTTACTAAAAATAGTAAGTCTCAGCCAGAATGTCAGAAACCGACCAAACGAACTCCCAGAGTTCCCTAACCACTTTGGTTAGTCTACAAGATCTGAGTATAGACTAACCCACTAGAAAAAAGGGGACATTACAGTCCGCCCTCCCCAAGATTGCTTGCCTCAAGCAATCTCAGATCTGGATGCAACAAGATTTGCTCACTCTCCCATGTAGCATCCTCTACCGGCAGGTTCTTCCACTCCACCAAATATTCCCTGATGACTCTCTTCCTCAATGTACGTTCCATGGTGTCAATGATGGCCTCAGGTATCAAAACCTTCCCCTCTTCATCAAGAGGAGGCAACTCTGTAGAAGGTATCACAGTGTGCCCTAGTGCCTTTTTGAGGCGTGACACATGGAAGACATTATGAACTTTGCTCTCTGTCGGTAATTCTAACTCATAAGCCACCTCTCCAACCCGCCTGGAGATCCTGAATGGACCGTAATACCGTGGCTTCAACTTCTCTGCACCACTCCTCTTAAGAGTAGATTGTCTGTATGGCTGCAACATGAGGTACACCATATCACCCACCTCAAAAGAACGCTCAACCTTGTGTTGGTCTGCATACTGCTTCTGCTGATTCTGCGCCTTCTGAATGTTCTCTTTCAAAGACCTCACGATGTCCTGACTCTCCTGCAAGAGGTCTTTAGCCTTGGGTACTCTGCTGTCTCCAAACAATAAATCCAAGAAACTAGGAGCCTTGTACCCATAAAGTGCCATAAATGGTGTCATCTGGATAGACATGTGGTAAGTGGTATTATAACAATACTCTCCCAAGTGAAGCCACTTGACCCACGCCTTCTGCTGCCCGGCTATGTAATTCTTGAGGTATCCCTCCACCCACTTATTAACTATCTCTGTCTGTCCATCAGTCTGGGGGTGGTAACTCGTGCTGGGGGTGAGCTCGGTCCCTGTCAACTTGAAACGCTCCTGCCAAAAATTGCTAAGGAACCTGTTGTCCCTGTCGCTCACAATACTCCTAGGCAACCCGTGAAGTCGGAACACCTCTCTGAAGAATAAATCAGCAACCTGAGCTGCTATATAAGTGGCTGAAATGCAAAGAAATGGGCAAACTTTGTCAACTTGTCAACCACCACAAAGATGCAATCCCTGCCTTGGGCTTTCGGCAAGCCAGTAATGAAGTCCATCGATATACAATCCCACTTCCTCTCGGGAATGGGTAAGGGCTGCAATAATCCTCCTGGGTCGGAGTGCTCATGTTTGTTCTGTTGGCATACTGGACATTCCCGCACATACTTCTGTACTTCTAACTTGAGGCCTTTCCAAGTAAACCTCTCTCTAACCTGCCTGTAGGTCTTGTAGAATCCTGGATTGCCAGCCATAGGCAAGTCATGGAAAGCTCTCAAGATCTTCTGCTTCATAAAAGAAGCTAGCACCAAAAATATCCTCCCCTTGTAAATGATCATGTCATTTACAATAGTGTACCTGTCATCACGGTTAGTGCCATCCATAATCCCAGAGGCCCACTTATCCTTTGCATATTCTGCAGTGATCATATCTCTCCAATCATCTGCAATCTCTCCTAAGGCACACAAGTGTGGTCTCCTGGATAAAGCATCAACAACTATATTCTTCTTCCCTTTGACAAAAACAATGTCGAAGTCATATGCTTGCAGCTTGCTGACCCACTTTTGCTGCCGGTCATTTAGGTCCTTCTGACTAAGGAAATGTTTAAAGCTATTGTGATAAGATTTAACAATGAATTTCCTTCCAACCAGATACTGCTTGAATTTAGCCAATGCATGCATGATGGCTAACATCTCCTTATCGTAGATACTATAGCTCCTCTCAGGGCCCCTTAACTTTCGGCTCTCAAAAGCTAGGGTGTTTGTCCGGCATCAACACTACACCTATGCCTTCCTCAAAGGCATCACACTGAAGCTCAAATGGCTTCGAAAAATCAGGAATGGCCAAAACTGGACAAGTGCTCATCACCTCCTTAAACTTGTCGAAACATTGCTGAGCACCATCTGACCAAATGAAAGCTCCCTTCCGTGTCAAATCTGTGAGTGGGGCTGCTTTCTAAGAAAATCCCTTTACGAACCTGCGGTAGAATCCACAAAGGCCAAAGAACCCCTTGAGTTGAGAGAGATTCTTGGGCGGTGGCCAGTCAACTATAGCTCGGATCTTCTCCGGATCCACACGGACACCCTCTGCACTGATGATGTGTCCCAAGTACAACAACTCCGTCATGCCAAACTCGCATTTAGACATTTTTGCATATAGGGACTCCTGCTCAAGTATACCCAACACAATATCCAGATGTCTCAAATGATCCTCCCAAGTTCTACTAAATATGAGTATGTCATCGAAAAATATGAGTACAAACTTCTGCAACTGTTCTCTGAAGACTTTATTCATACAAGACTGGAAAGTGGCAGGTGCATTGGTTAAGCCGAAAGGCATAACCAGAAACTCAAAGTGCCCATAGTGACACCTAAACGCTGTCTTCTCCACATCCTCCTCACGTACCCGAATTTGATGGTACCCTGACCTCAAGTCTATCTTGGAGAAGAAACATGCACCATGCAGCTCGTCAATAAGCTCATCAATCCTGGGGATGGAGTACCTATTCTTAATAGTCTTTTTGTTCAGTTCCTTGTAATCAATACACATCCTGAGTGTGCCATCCTTCTTCTTGACTAGAACAACAGAAGAAGCGAAAGGACTCTTACTAGGCCTGATGTGACCCATCTTGAGAAGCTCTTGAATAGCCTTCTCAATCTCATCTTTGTATCTCTTAGGATGTTTGTAGGGAATGGTGATAACTGGTTTGGCCCCCTGCTCCATCTCTATCACATACTCAAAACCCCTATCTGGAGGTCTACCTGGAGGTATATCACTAAACACTTTGGAATCTCCATTGGATAATCCTGTTTTTGTTGTTTCGGTGCCTCTGGCATCACAAGAATCTCAGCTGCCCACTGCACCTGGTCATGCCGCAGTATCCTCTCCATCCTCCGTATGGACACTGCTCTTAAACCCCCATCAGACATTCCCCTCAAAATATGTTTCTGACCATCTACTTTGAACTTCATCTCCATGGTCCTCAAGTTGAGGGAAAATTCACCTATCATGTGTAGCCACTTCATTCCTAGGACTACATCCATGTCACCCATACCGACCACATAGTATTCGGCTTGGAACTCATAGTTATTTAACCTGATGGTTAAATTTGGGATCCTTTGTTTGCAAGTAATGACAAACCCATCTGCAACTCTGACTTTGAATCCCTCAAACTCTTCTGTTTTGAGTCCCCTTTGTGCCACAAGCCCCTCATCAATGAAGTTGTGGGTGGCACCTGTATCTAGCAAAGTGGTCACTCTCTGTCCCTCCAATACTCCCGGTATTCTGAAGGAACCCTCTTTCTGAATAGCAGAGATATGTGCTATCGAAATGTCCTCATCATGCACGTCCTGTACAATCTGCACTATATTCTCTACATCACTGTCCTCCCTATCACTCTGTTGCCCTGATTGCTCTGAAGCTGTCTCTTCAGCAGAATAATACTCCAATTGTTTTGCTTGCCCCTTCATTGGGCACCTGTGGTTAGGATCCCGTGGTTCTTTGCATTTGAAGCATAGTCTCTTCCTCCTGTATTCATTCAATGCATCATCATCTAAACGAGGCCTTGGTTTCCTCTGTGGGAAGGTGTCTCGCTGCTGAACTAGTATTTTGTCTCTTCGTGGAGGAAAAGGTTTGGAGACAAACTGTTTCCTAGGCACAACAAACTCCATACTACGTGCCTTCTTGATAGTCTCCTGAAGTGAAGGTGGATCAAATGCCTTAATCCAACCCTTAAGTGGTTCCATTAGTCCTTCCATGAACAGGACTACAAGTCTCTCCGATATGCTGGGAACCATCACACTGATTTTCTGGAAATCTGAAATATATCCCTCAAGTGACCCATATTGCTTCAACTGCGCCAGCTCTCTGAACTGCAACTCTGGGTCCTTGGTATTGAACCTCTCGATGAGTCTGTTAGTGAACTCATTGTATGTGGTGATAAGACTGTGGCCCAAGGTGACCAACCCATAGTACCACCACTCATGTGCTAACCCATCTAAATGAATAGTGGCAAAGTTAAGTGCCTCATCCTTTGGCATCGGCTTAAGTGTCAGGTAGTTATCCAACTTCTGCACCCAAGCTCTGGCTGAAATCTTTCCACTTTCGTCAAACCGGTCCATAGGGACTTTGCTCAATGCATGCTGGTAGTCTCGGTTAGCTCTGTTAGCTCTGTGATCTCCTCGACCCATCATAAATCCCCTTTGTCTCTTCTGATTCATATACTAGTCGAATGTCAACATCTCTCTGATGTTAGGGGCCAATGTCATGTACTCTGCATGTTGTATCTGAACATCATCCGTCATGGGAAGCTGAAACTCTGGTTCCTACTGAACCACTGCCTCCTCTCTACGCGGAAAAGTTAGTTGTAAGGGTCTAGTAACTGATCTTGGGGTAACCCTGGTGTTATTAATACCACTCTGACCTGTGTGTCCACTACCCTGTCCTGCATGTCCACCACCTTGTCCTGCATATCCACTGCCCTGTCCTGCATGTCTGTGGTGACCATCATTGGAGCCACTAATCTCACCTCCGGGTGTGGTATTGGTGTGAACTACTGGAATCCCTTGGCTAAACTTCCCAAGGAGCTGGGACATCATATCGAACATAATATCAAACTTCCTCTCTGCTTTGGCACCAGGACTCTCAGGCTGGTCAGCTCCTCTGTCACCCATACTACCTGTTATGCTATCACTCCCGCTGGAAGAGTTCCTGTGCATACCGAATATACCTGAAACTGTTTCACCTTCTGGAACCTTTAGCGGATGCCAATGTGGAGTGGGTCTAGTGTAGACTCTTCTTTCGTCACTCATATAAATTGATCAACACAGGTTGGCAAGATGCACCAGCTCTGATACCACTGTAATAACCTGCACCTGTTGTTCTTTTGATTTATCTTTTTAATGTTATTATTTTTTAAAGTTTTTTCTATGATCTTTCAGAACTAGATAGAAGATGTAGAAGGGGGTTTCTGTTTTCTTGAAGTGTGTATGTTAGAATACAAGGAATATAGCATACAACTGAAAACCCAGAAAAACTATAACAGATATGAACTAAATAATAAAGACCCAGTTCATAGAATGGCATAAAATGAATAACCATCACATACCCATGTCAAAATAAGCATCTTCATATTTCTGCTGTTGACGGACCAGCAACATGACAATAGAGTTTTGCATTGAAAGTATCAGCAAATGCAAGGAAACAATCTACAACTATTAGCATAGACCCTTAGGTCAAAAACAACTACTAAGCAAGGAAGAACAACCCCCAATAAACTCCAAATAGCTGCTCCAAGAAGTACGGCCAGCATATGAAGTGGTACGGCCTACACATGAAGAGGTACGGCCAGCAATGAAGAAATGACAGTCCCAACCCTTCTCAAATCTGCAATACAATCCGTCACTAATACTCTTCCTCAGCTGCAACAAACTGCAATAAGATATATCTTGTTATCTCCATCTCCGTCAATGGTGGTATCAAAATGAAGCTCAAATACAGCCACTGAGTATGGCTGCTCCAAAATCCCCTTGGGTGATCTTTCACACTTGCGGAAGATTGCTACCAATGGTGGTTTTCGTCACCAAAAGCCCTGGCTGGAAGAAATCCCCCAAACCCTCATTTGCAGAGCAAATAGAAGCATAAAATGTAATATCAAGAATGAATAACTTTTCCCACTCTTTGTTTTTTTATAACTCCACAAGTGGGTCGATCCATATGAGAGGGAAATGTTATTTTTAAATTTGCTTTTTATTCCTCAAAGGGGCACCCAAAACCCTTAGTGACTTATTTTTGCATTTTTCCTTATTTCTCCAAAGTCACCGACATTAATAAATTAAAGTCCAAATATAATAATAAAGTATAATTTATGGATTTTAATATGAAAGCCCAAACGGTCACAGAATCCCATGAGTTATAGACCGTTGGAAAGGTCTCGGCAAAACGCTCCATCTCTAATAAAGAGTTTCCCAAAATAGCCGACTTCGCGACTTACTAAAAATAGTAAGTCTCAGCCAGAAAGTTAGAAACCGACCAAACGAACTCCCAGAGTTCCCTAACCACTTTGGTTAGTCTACGGGAACTGAGTATAGACTAACCCACTAGGAAAAAGGGGACATTACATTATTATGTCTTTGTACATGATCAAATCACTCACCACCGAATACATGTTATTCTTGATAGTGCCCTCAATAACTCTTGCTGCCCAAGAGTCCTTAGTGTACTCTGCTGTAATCATCTCTTTCCAATTAGTAGATATCTCTCCGAATGAGCATAAATGGGGTCTCCTCGATAAAGCATCTGCAATTATATTTCTTTTGCCCTTAACATACTCAATGTTGAAGTCATAAGCCTGGAGTCTACTTACCCACTTCTGCTGTTTGTCGTTCAAGTCTTCCTAGTTCATGAAGTATTTGATGATATTGTGATCTGTTTTAATTATAAACTTCCCTCCAACCAGATATGGCCTGAACTTGGCCAATGCATGCATGATGGCCAACATTTCTTGGTCATATACTGAGTAACTCTTCTCTACGCCCCTCAGCTTTCTACTCTCAAATGCAATAGGGTGTTTCTCCTACATTAACATTGCCCCTATCCCCTCTCCTGAAGCATCACACTCTAGCTCGAATGGCTTAGAGAAATTGGGGATTGCCAACACAGGGTAGATAGACATCAAGTGCTTGAAATGATCAAAGCACTGCTGAGCTATATCGGTCCACACAAAGGCTCCTTTCTTAGTCAAGTCAGTCAACGGTGCAACTGTCTGTGAGAAGCCTTTCACAAACCTCCTATAGAAACCACATAACCCGAAGAAGCCCTTAAGCTGTGTGAGGTTTGTTGGTGGTGGCCAATCAACTATTGCCTTAATCTTCTCTAGATCCACTCTAACACCATCGACACTAATGATGTGACCTAGATAAAGAAGCTCTGTCATGCCAAAGTCACATTTGGACTCTTTGGCATAGAGGGACTCTCTCCAAAATGCTCAACACCTCCTCCAAATGTCTCATGTGCTCATCCCAACTCCTGTTGAAAATCAATATATCATCAAAGAAAATTAACACAAACTTCCTAAGCTGCTGTCTAAAAATCTGATTCATGCTCTGGAAGGTAGCAGGGGCATTGGTTAGTCCAAACAGCATCACCAACAACTCGAATTGGCCGTAGTGACATCTGAAAACTGTTTTCTCTATGTCCTCCCTCATTCGAATCTGATGGTATCCTAACCTCAAATGAATCTTCAAAAAATAACAAGCACCATGAAGCTCATCTATGCCCTTCTACATGGAGACATGCTTTTTGTTTTGTTTTCTTAACTTGTGTACTCCTTGATGTTGGTGTGTGGCTATATAGAGCTGCTTCTGTTGTTTTTAAATTTTGTGTCCTCCTTTGGAATGGTGCACTCCTCTTCATAGAAGAACATTTCTTAGTCTTAACTTTTGTGGACCTCTTCAACGAGGCATATGCCTTTCTATTTTCTGGTTAACAGATTTGTCCTTCCAAGATAATTGCGAAAATGACCCAGAATGCCCGAAATGAAGAACAAAAACGTAACCCATAGTTGGAAGAATTACCGTTGAATTGGCAATTTTCCTCTGAATTTTAGAGGTACAACTCCCTCTTATGATATGCAATGAATGCAAGCATAGGGTGTGCTTTTCACCAAAAAGCAGGAAAGGAAATACTAACACCTACCCATAGCCATGAAATAGGTGCGAAAATTCAGTTCAGAATGAAGTGAATGTAAATAAATGATACAAAGTCCATTTACCCAACACCCATGAATAAGGATAGAGTGATTAAAAGATACAGCTATATTCTTCCTTAACACATACAAACATAACAGAAGCAATATTGAAGACAGATTACGAATTGACACAAGAAGAATTGCAATCATAGAAGATACTTGGAGACACAGTTCTGTAAGTAATTCTTCATTCTTTCAATATAACAAAACTCAAAGTTTCGGCAATGCCTCGATACATAAGCTGAGCCAAGAAAAATATAATTGGAAATACAAAACATAATAAACTTGCTCCCTTTCTCCTAATCATAGACAGCTGGAAAAAGATCCCATCCCCTCGAAAGTCCTTCCTTTATAGTTTTTCAAAATCTCCAAAATTATAACTATTCGAAACGGTCTTTTTAAGTAACCGCTATCAAGAAAGTGACCTTAAAACAGAAATGGTTACATTATATCAAAATTGTGGTTACCATTGCTAATTACAAAAGAACTTCATGCATGCAAGACAAGTGGCATTAGACTACCCTAGGTACAGGGGCAGCTCCTAATTCCAGGCATATTTCCATAAAAAGTTGGCGCAACTTGGCACGTTCTTCTTCCAGGACGAAAATTGCCTTGCGGTATTCAACATAACTATTTTTTTCCTTCCAAGCAACTGTGCGCAACTAGGAGATGATATCAATTTGCTCCTCCTCGGGCCAATGTAAATCAGGTTGTAGGAAGGCATAGGCTCATCATCCCAAATTTCATTATTCGCAGGAAGTCCCATTCTGAAAGATGACTTGGTCGATAAGAAAGACCGAACTCAGAGAACACCGTCACCTTTCTCTACAATCAGGTTTATTTAATTACGCTAGTAGGTAATGATGGTTTTTAAACTTGTTAATGCCGTGCTACCACCTTAGTGAGCTCCGTTACACTTGTCATTTGAGAGGTAATTAATGCATCATTGATTTTGCACCTTGAGAAATGAGCCTTAAGATTGAGCCCGCATTTCAGAACTCCTGAAAAGACATTCTCATTACATACCACATGAGTAATCAGATGAGCTGGCGATATCTTGAAAACTGGGAAACACAACCATCAAACCTAATATCAGAATTTACTTCAGTAGTGCCTTGATGTACATCTTAACACAGGCACTGCGAAGATGCTGATTAGTCGTGAGTTGGAGCAGATTCCGAAACTTGAACCTTAAGGAGGAGTTCACAAAATTTGAAAACTCCCGACAATGAGTGAGGTCGGGGCGTCGGAGCTCTAACGATCCTTCGAACTATTGGAACGATGTTTAAAATCCTTCAACTTTCCCGACAAGGAATAAAACACTTCTCAAAAGTTTTTCAATCTCTGATTTCGAAAGGGTAAGTCGGCAAGTCGGACTTTTTGAGAACCTTCGAACCGTCAAGATGAAGTTCAAAAACTATGAGCATCTCCGACAATGAAATCGGGAAATCGGGAAATTTAGGAAACTTTTGAACTGTAGGGGCCAGGAAAAATTAAAGTTTTAAAAACTTGGAAATGGTAAGACATTTTGACTCAGAAACGAGGCATAGTGGAGAATGCACTGAAAATTTTAAATTTTTTCAAATTCAAAATTTTTAGGCGACAACACTATTCAGTTACACTCTTTTCTTGTTTTCATTCAAAATTGCACCTTTATGATCAGGAGTGTGCTGTTACATTGGCCTGCAACTCTTGATGCATGAGCTTTTGACATTTGTCACACCCCTTCATTGAGGCATGCACCCTTCCATCAAACAGCAATTTTTCATGCCTTGGAAATGTTTTCACTTTTTCTCTCTTGTTTGACCTCTGTAAAAACACTAACTAGAGACAACAAAAACGATATTAATGGACATCTCAAGGATTCAAGTATGGCTCACGAAACGGTGAATGTTAAGGATTTGACTCAAAGGATGACTCGATATGAAAAATTGCATATGGGTACTGTTGTGACCAAATCACACATTGCCCCATTGCAAATGGGGACCCCCTTTTTTGAGCTCCGATGCTTTGCATTAGTTCTAAATAATGTCCTGGGTTCTTTTCCTCTGCCAATCCAACAAGAAGTCTCTCCTAGAAGTTTTGCTTTATAGCTGGAGGTCTCATTAATGAAGAGTCTTGATTAACTTCCATCCAAGTAATGAATATTGAGACCAATCCTGATGTATGTTTGAGATCCTGAAAATGACTAAGTCTGGTAGCCTGAAATCCTGAAAAATTGACTAAGTCTGAAATCTGGTGGATCCTCCAAATTCTAGATTTTGCATGTTAAATCCGGTGGATTCGAGACCTATCTCAAACATCCTAAAAGGTATATTGAAAAATATTTAAAGTATAAGAAATTCAATATACTTAAATATATTTTTCAATATACCTTTACCCTGAAGGACCCTGAAAAACGCCTAAGTACCCCAGAGGATTCAAAATCTTCATCCAGTGCGACGGGATATTAGAGTGGCGCAAAATCTTGATGAAGTGCGCTTTTCAATAGGATTCAAGATGATGATCTTTTGCGCTTCAACCAATGCGCCAAAGGATGAGGATCCTAAAATCATGATCCAATGCGCCAGAGGATGAGGATCTCAAAACTTGATCTCTTGCGCCAATTTCTAGAGGATTTCCAATTCCTCATCCATTGCGCAAATCCTAGAGGATTTCCAACACCTTATCCAACGCGCCAAATCCTAGAGGATTCTAAAATCCTTATCTAACTCGCCAACATCATGAGGATCTTCAACCTTTGATCCAAAGCGCCCAAGGCAAAAAAAATGCTAAGTTTCAAGAGGAATTCAAGATGCTTAACTGCCGCGCCAAGGTTGATAGGGGAAAGAAGTTTCAAAGCAAATTTCCAGAGGAAATCAAGACCCCCATCTAATGCGCCACTAAGAAGAGGATGACTTAACCTAAGTTTTAAGGCAAATCCTAGAGGATTCTAACATGGGTATCCAATGCGCTAAAACCTAGTGAGGAAGATCTCTAAGACCTCAACCGATGTGCCGAGCCTTTGAGGGTGTAAAAGGTTTGATCCAAGGCATTTTAAGGAAGATTTCAATATGTCCATCCAATGCGCTCAAGGAGAGAGAGGCTCATTTTAGAGTTTAAAAAACAGGGAGAAATCAAATGTCTCATCCAATGCGCTCCTATGAAAAGGATTCAAAATAGTGATCCAATGCGCCATTTTGAGGTGCTGACCCAAAGAAGATCTCTAACATCTCATCCATTGCGCTAACATCTAGAGGATCTCTAACACCTTATCTGCTGTGCCAAAAGACTGATTTGTAGAGGATTCCAAACCTTTATCCAAAGCACCTAAATGAAGGGGAAATCAAAATTGTGATCCAATGCGCCAGCTTTTGGAGAGGTCATCTAATGAGAGTAAGAGGATTTAAATCTTTAAACTGCTGCGCCAGCCTTGTAGGAGGCAGTCCAAACGGGATATCATAGAGTAACTAAAATCTGATTTTGAAAGCTTTTAAGAAGAACTCACTTCCTTGATCCAATGCGCCCAAGACAAAAGTGCTGAGTGTTTTGGAAGACTAAAAGAAGGGGATCTCAATACCTTAATCCAGTGCGCTAGTTATAGAAGAGATTGAAATTGCCATGATTGATAATTAGAAATTAACTAATTTGGCATCTAATGCACTTAAGGTTGGAAAGGTTAGAAATTGATTTATAATGATTATTTTGTAAGATTAAGGATTGATATTATTTCTTTCTTTGTGTTGCAGGAGCTAAAGTGTTATCATCAGGTTGGAGCATTTCATTACCTACATCAAGTTCAAAGATGCATCTTCATCAGTCATAGCTTCAAGGCATCATGTAGCAGTTTCAAGGAAACCTCATCTAGCTGCTCCAAAGGATCTTCATGTCATTAAGCTTCAAGTCTCCTGGGGAGGTTAGCTGCTCTATCATAAGGAAGGTGTTGCCATCAAGACAAGAGGGAACACCACTCTAAAGGATCATACCTTAAATCTTCTTCATCAAAGACATCATGTTAGATCAGATCAAGTTCAACATTGATCATCAAGTTATATCTTGTTTAAAGACATTTATCATACTTCAAGCTTTAAGGTTCATCAAACTTCCAAGTCTCTTTGAGAGGGCATCTATATCAAGATACATCCAGAAGGGTGTTATCATCTACCTTCCAAAAGATCACTTCATCATCTTCATCAAGGCTTCCTAAGGCATCAATTCTACTTCAAGTTCTTCAACCTTCAAGGAAGAGTCATCAAGTAGCTGCTCCACCATAAGGAAGATGTTATCATCATGTTGAAACACTTCATCCTCAAATCAAGCAAGGGCATTCATCTATTCAACTTCAAGTTCCTCTTGAAACTTCAAGTCCAAGAGAGATCTCCTACTCCAATTCATGAATGAAGCATCATCATTTAGAAGTTGAGAAAGAAACATCATTTATTCTCCTACTATTCTCTGCATCAAGAAGCATCGAAGAAGATCATTTATATCTACATCCTATAAGAAGAAGAAACATTCCAATGTTAGTCAAGTGAAGCAACAAATATTATATATCCAGTCTACAAGAAGAATGAACAAGGCAAGATCAACAAGATACATTTCCAGACATCTCAAGTGTTCAAGTTCAAGGAAATCACATTAAAGACATCATTACAAGATGATACAATTTGAAATATGCTGAAGTGGCATCTACATCGTCATCAAGCCAATCATAATCAGCCACATTATTTTAAATGCATTAAATGTATCATTTAATGAAAGAAGCCAAAGAGATTCCTAAGTGGAGGATGTTTTAAATGATTCGCCTTACCTTATCACATTGGAAAGCGTGCCTTCATTGCCTCTCTTTTTGTACTAAAAATAGAAAGTTGTTGTAACTACCTGTGAGGTGGCATAATCTGAGCCCTTGGCTATTGAATTGATCTAAGCCATTCATTGTAATCTGGAGCACTATATAAAGGCCTTGTTGCCTTATTTGTAATTATTAGAGACTAGAGATATAGTTTTGTAGGAGTAGAATAGGAGAGACTCAAAATTCTTTGAGAGGGCTTGAAATTGTTGTAAATAATTCTCAAGATTAATGCAAAGGACATTGGAGTTCACTTGGTGTTTAAGTCTTGTCTTGTGGAATGACATGATTTCTTGTATCTTGATGAAATAGAGAGATGTTTCAAGTAGATTAGAAGTAGATTAGAAGCTCTGTGATGTAATGTATGTTGTATTGAATATTTGATCAACTCCTAGCTCATGCTTTTAACATTCATCGCCGGTGAAGTGTTGTGTAAATCTAGTCTGAGCCTTATAATTTGCATAAGTTCGATTGTGGATGCTTGTTTGAGCTGCGCCATTCGATGGGTGCTTATTTAAGCCTTCATGATTTGAAAACCATTCGCGTAACCTTAGGAGATTGCACCAACTCCATGTAGTTGTAGGCATCCTTGGCGAAGTGGAGTCAGGTTTATTTAGGAGTTTGTTTGTTCATACATTATCATTACTTCATTGACCTTAGATTAGCTTTTTAAACCCTTATCTTTTTTTTTCCATTTCTTTATCATTGCAACCTTGTACATACTTCATCCACACTCAAAGAAGAGATAAGCTAAATGAATGAAGAAGTCTGCGTAAGTCCCTTTGTGATTATCAGCAAGATCACATGTAATCACTGAGTTAACCCATCATAAATCATAAAAAGGAACCTTGGAGTTACTTCACTGGATCACATAGTTCAGCCTTTGAAGAGCTTTATTCAAGAGAGAGTGGGATACTCTAGTGTTTTACTCTATTGTTGACTTGTCTAAAAACAAACATCAACAGGTACAACATAGCCCAAGCACGTGCGAGAGGGAGAGGTGTATCTTAAAGGATTGTGAAGTGGCATACTTCTCCAATCGAATTTTTTAGTGTTCCAGCTCCATCCGAGCGAGAGAGAGAGAGAGAGAGAGAGAGAGAGAGAGAGAGAGAGAGAGAGTTCTCCCGTCAATGTTTTTAGTGTTCCAGCTCCATCCCGCATGTGTCTAGGGGTGGGTTGAGCTGGTTTCCTTAGAGGCAGCTGCAGACTTGCCTCTGTTCGTGCCTTGGAGGGTAAATGCATTTAGCTTACATGTTAAGACAGGTTTTTAGGGCCAATTGAATTTTTCTTGAGGTTTTGAACATTGTGGACCAGCCTGCTTATGCTCTCCTGCTAAGTAGCCTGCTCTCCTGATTTGCCTTCCATCACTTCATGTTTTTTCATCTTGAGAGTTGAGGTCAGTTTGCTGTTTGGGGAGATGATTTTCAGTGTTGTCATTGGACAAGAAAAGGTGAAAAGGTCTAGGGGCCTTGACAACAGCGGGGTTGGAAAGGGTTGATTTAGAAGAGGGGATGGGTGAGGGAGATCAACAAAGCTGGATTGCTACTTTTCTTTGTGACAAGGTCAGAGATAGGGTGGACTTTGGTGGGCTGATTGGTATAGCAAACCATACTTAACTTGGGAATGGAAAATGTAGGGTTAACAGGATTACCATTGTTTGTCATTGGGTTGCCCTGGACCGAATCAATTGTAACACGATCTGAACATGGAGGTCTTTTACCTTGCAGAGTGGTTGCAGGACCTTCTTCCTCCAAGATGATGATCTGTTGAGTTCCGTTTGATTGTAGTATGATTTGATTGTAGTATGAGCTGAACACGGAGGGCTTTTAACTTGTGGAGTAGTTGCAGGACCTTCTTCTTCCAAGATGATGATCTGTTGAGTTCCATTTGTTGTCTTTTCAGATTTAGAATTGGCTGGGTTGTGATCCTTTGTGGCTTTATGGATGGATATAGCTTCCTTCCTTCTGTATTATGTTCTGGAAGGAATACTTCTTACTTCAAGACATCTGCATCTAGAGTATGTCACACACACTTTTATAGATTGAGAATTTAGTCAGTTACTCTTCCTAGTGTGGCATCTCATTGTTAATGCTATTTATGTGCCAATATTCAAGTAGTTGATTTGAAGCACCTAGTGAAGTTCTTGCATTTAATACAAAGGATTTGATGTAATTGGTGACGACGTGTCAGGAGCAGAGAAAAACTTATATCTATGACTATCATTGATACAGGGCTGTCCATTACCCAATCTCTCCTCTATTTTGTAGCATTGGTATACCTCACTTTGTTCTATCTCACCTGGGATGCATTCTTATTGATAATGACATGAATTCTTGTAATTTATTCAGTTTTCATTTTTATTGGTAAAAAGCCCTACATTTATATAGTAATTTTATTTTTATTTTTTGGCAGTAGGAAATACATAGGGTGCTCCTCTTTCTGTTTTCATTGTATTTTGAATATTCATGAATGTTGCTACAATTTCTCTCTAAATTAAGTAGTTTTTTTGATGCTATTAGTAGCAAAGACTATAGTTCAATAGTTTGCACTCCAATCTTTAGCATTACTAGAGTTTTCTAGTTTCAAAACCTATGATGCCTCAAAGCATCCTATAAATTCTGTACACTTTATTTAATAGATTTGTGCCTATCGAAAAAGAAACATTGTTCAAATAAATTTCTCCTCAGATAAAACAATTAAGTAATGACGGTCTTATAACATTTTATGCAACTGTGTATGGTTCATCTCGACTTATTTCTATCTAACTAGGTCTCATTTCATTTAGCAGGGAAGCTTTGGCAAAGCTGTGGTGGTTGGAGGTGGGCCAGCAGGTTGTGTGATGGCACTTTATTTACTTCGTAGGGGATTTCGTGTTCAAGTTTTTGAACGCCGACCTATGGTACATATACCAGTCCCTATGAGAAGTTTCATTTTTTGTAATATTATGAAGAATAGGAAATGTTTCTAAAATTGGAGACTGACAGTTTCATATATAATCACAAATTCTTAATCTGATATATTGACTACAATGCAATGAAGATAGATGAAGCCAGACTCAGAGGTGATCCACGCTCTTTTCCTATTTTGTTGACAAGAAGAGGCATTAAGGCTGTTGAAGCAGCTGGTTTGGAGTTGCCTTCCTCCCTTTTGAAACCACAAGTAGGCAATTGTACCCACCTACCGAATGGGAAAAAGGTAAGACAGTCGAAAGATAGTTATAATGCAAAGTTAGCTCACTAATGTTTTTCAACTGTTCCCGGTTCTTTAATGATATACAGAAAAAGTGAAAAATCTTGATACATTCACTTAAGGATTCATATTGCAATTAAACAAAGTTAGCTCACTAATCTTTTTCCACTATTTAGTATTTTATAGTTGCCATTAAATTCTGGTATAGTTGTTACCTAGTGTCTAGAATCAATAGATCAATTGCTTGCCATCTAGCTTCTTTTTTGTGATGTCAAATCTGTAAGCTATAACTATTAGTGCTACATGGTAGAATAACTGTTACATTTGTTAGATAATTTTCATGTTTTATAAATGTGGATCAATGGGTTTCAACACTGGCCACATGAACTCAAAACATGTTGAAAAAGTGTGTATGATAATACCGCACAAACTATTTTGTATTTGTATTGTCCCCCATTGTAATTTGGTGCATGCCTCTGTTTTTGGGACACTTTATCACTATTTTTTTTTTTTGATAGATAAGCGCTACCATAGGGGGTAGCTCCCTTTTATTTATATAAATGGAGATACAAAAGCCTGCTCTTGGGAGCAGCATAGAGGTGCCATAGTTGGCCAGTACATTTAGGAGTGCCACAACACTCTTAGCCCATCTGCTACTTCATCAACCCTTTCCACTTGTTGTGGTGACAGGAGGTCCCCATACTGGCCTATGAAATAGGCGAAGGTTTCCAGATTGTTTCGCATAATCCCTTCACGGAGGAGGACCAGGGCTTGGGCAGAGGCGGTCAGCAGATTCTGGTCATTGTTGACTGCAGCCGCACTGAAGATCCCTCCAATCGATCCCTTGGTGGACCGTTTGTTGAAGGCAGTGATGGCTGAGTAGGCGGCTTCTTTCATATCTTCCTTTACCAGTGAGTTGACCAAAATGCGTCCCCTTGTCTTCCTCCTGAGGATGAGCACACAGGTGGACAAGAATTCCTCGTAGAAGACTGCATCATGAACATGAACTTCAGGCAGATTAGCTTCGCCTATCACCTTGAGGATTGCTTCAGCAATGGCGTCGTCGGCTGTGAAGAGCCCATTAATCTGGGCGATTCTTGATTCCTCATGTGGCTCGTCATCATCAACCATTGGTTCGTCCTCATCACCCTCGGCGTTCTCCGGACTCTCTGCTTTCTTCTGGCACATGCACTCACGTTCGATCTCCATCTTTTGGATGGATCAGGTGTCTTCTTGCCTTTATAAAGCTGTCTCCTTGGATTGCTCTGAGTGGGAACGCTGCCACTTCAGGGAGCTAGTACGCCGCCATCGCAAGAAAGAGATTTTTGAGATCTTAATCGTGCGAAATGCTGTCCAAATTGGTCTGTCAAGGGTCATTCTAATGGCAGTCTTGGCCAGGGATCACATGAGTCTGCCACAACCTCATCCTGATCTTGTACGCAGGCCCAATTTGCTAAGAAGTCTGCAGCTTTATACCCTTCTCGGTAGGTGTGGGCAAAGGACACATTCCCCATATTTTCCAAGCATTCCCAGATGGCCTCCGCCAAGTATTTCATCCTCCAGCTCGAAGTGTTTTTGGTGGTAATTGCCCTTATGCAAAGGAGGGAGTCGCCTTCCACATCTAAATCCGTAATGTGGTGGTCTTTGCAAAGGCAGAGGCCTGCTAGCAAGGCTGCAAATTCAGCTTCATTATTTGTACTGTCGGTTAGCTTCTTTGAGAGGCCCCAAATCAACTGTCCATGGTGGTCGCGGATGATGACTCCTGCTCCAGAGGTGCCCGGATTACCCTTTGCAGCCTCGTCGAAGTTCAGTTTCAACCTTCCCAAGGGCGGGGCTGACCATTTAATGAGAGCGCGTTTTCTTTGTATCCTGGCATTGGTTTGGAATTGTAAGATTTGGCCATCTCTTCCTTGCTTCCCCGTCCCATGCAAAAAACTGACACTTTATCACTATTACTATTAACTTGTCTTGCACTTTTATGCATGGAAGACAACATTTTGGAGTGAAACATATTATTTCTTAACTCTTTGCTGCTCATAGAGATATGCAATAATGTGCCAATAGTCTTAATGCCTTCCTCCAAATGTGGATTCAGAACTCTATGTACTTGGGTTGTGGAAGTGGCTTGGATTTGTTTTTGTTGCTCAATTTCTAACTTGGTTTAAACTCTATATTAAGATTTATAACCAAATAAGTAACCCCTAGTATTTTACCACATTGGAGTTGTATCATAATATTAGTTTACTAATATAATAAAGTGTATGTTTACACTTGAATGTAATAGGTATGTAGTTATTGGTCTTTAATGAGGGTGCAATAACTGCTGTCTATTTAAACTTCTTTTCATGATATAAGTCTATGCTTTCAACCTGAGAATATAATGTGTTGGACTATTTTTTTTGTATTTTGACAAATGTTTGACAAAATGCCAGCACTAAAAAAGCTCTGTAATATTCCAACTATTTTGTGTATTTTGCAAGTGTTTGACAAAATGACAATAGAGATAACAATGCACCAATTGATATTGCATTCACAAGATCATTGTAAAAATAACAATGTCTATTCTACTAAGAAATCCGATATTTTATTATTCTGAAATTCTGATACAAATCTGCTAATTCAGCAGCTGGAAGTAATTATTCCACACATACACTTATAACCAAAAATAAATAAAAATTCTGATCTTCAAATTGAGGGGGATAGCTGATTGAATCACATTGAAAACTCCCCATACAATATTAATATTTGATAAAGTCCAGAAATTACATCATAGACTACCCATTGAGAGTTGTACGACCCAATATTTTCCTTCACAAAGAGCTGCAACCACCCCTTAATGCAATATTTAAACCCTAAGGAAGGTGCGGCTGAGGTAAAAGGGACCAAAAGTCTTCAAATTATGAATCGATTCCCTCCTTTATGCACACGCCCCTCTTCTTGACTTTGTACGGCAGCTATATGGGAATAAATGGTATGGGCAACCTTTGACCTGCCAATAATGCCATAAAATAGTACGGCTGGTCTTAATGGTGACAGCTATATGGATTCCATCCCACTCATCTGATTTGTAATTATTTTCAGATGATACTTAGTCAAATTCACAACTCGGGTATGATAAATTCTGAATTAATATTTCGTTTATTCGGCACTTAATTTTAAACTAGGGCAAGCACCCAAAAACCGATTATTATTTTCTATGCAAATCTTTTCAATAATATTTCAATCTGCAACAAACCTGCAAATGATCTTTAACTTTTTAGCACAATCTCCACAATTTCCAAACATTAAGCACACCTGTGAATCCTGAATGAATCCACCAAAAATTGGCTAGGAGGGATTCCGTCCTTGAAACCAATCTTCGCAGTAGGGTTTTCATCCTAGGGCAGAAAGTTGAACAATAGCTTAATCTCCACAACTGGGGTTTTAGAAAAATGAAATGCTAAGAATATGAATTTCTCTTTTCACAACCTCCTTTTATATTCCCTTTTAAGATATTTGAGAAATTATATTTTATTTCCCCCCATAAAGTGATTTTTAATTTAAATTTGCTTTTGGGCCCTGAAATAAGTCACTTTAATATAAATTGTCCAACTTTAATAAAAATAATTAATTAAATATAAGTTGCTCGGAAAAGAATTATTTTAGACAATTTAATTTAATTAATTAATTATGCCCTTACCATAATCCCAATTAGCCTACGGGAATTAAAATAGGCTAAGGGTCTTTGCCAATCACTCACGCCTGCGAAGGGGACATTACAGTCCTCCCTTCTTGAAATTGCTTGTCCTCAAGCAATTGCAAATTTGGATGCTGAAGTACCTATTCTCGTTCCCACATAGCATCTTCTGGAGGCAAATCCTTTTGTAATGTTATTACCAAGATTTTTCAATAACCTTGCAAATTGTTTTCTTTTTCAGCTCGCAGGCATTTTGTCATATAGTTGGCAAACAATGTTGCATTTCTAAATACTCATAGTAGCTACAACTTACTCACAAATATATTGATATAATCACAAACATTTCACATTCATTTTCACCAAGACATTTTCACAAACAATTGTCATACAACCCACATTTTGGCAACTACATGTCAAATTCAGGGAGGGAAATTGCATACAAATAGATACTGGAATGAATGAACTGATTTCTCTAATTTTTGACAATGAGACCAAATCAGTCATACAATTGAATACAAACTGAGGAGCTTTTCTTCTAAAATCCTCATGTCCCACAAAAGCTTGTTCAAACTTATTCCAAGGATGGCAACCAACATAAAAGTCTCCAAAGATTATATTTAAATGAGTTCCTAAACTCCCATGAATCCTCCCAGGTATCTCACGTTCCCACCTTTATCTTATTCAAAGTCTCTTAAAGCTGACGACTAGCAAAGACTATATTAAGATGAGTGCTACCCTTTTTTTTGCTTCCACGATTCCTTTTTTTTTACCATTAAAAACAATACAAGGTGGCGGCTGACTTTGTATTAAAAGGGAGCCATAAGTTGTTTTAAAAAGTGAATGTGCTAGGTGTTGGGGTGGGTGCCCAACCCATGGAGACATAAGGAGATAAATGAAATTAAAATATAAAATCAAAAAAAGACTCTTGGAGGCGTTGGAATGAGAAGATTAAAAGTGAAGGGAAAATAATTGATTATTCATTCATTCACTCATATTGTCATGCATAGTTTTGCAGCTTTGGCTTTGAGCTGGAAAATACAAGGGTTTGCAAGGATGAAATCCTTTGTAAATCACACTCTCTACGTGATTGGAAGATATCATCTGGAGGGTTTGCTGGTAGTCTCATTTAGAGATTACGTTTGTGTTCATTGGATGAATTTGATGGAGTTTTTCACAGTTTTTCATACTCAGATTTTGTGAGCAGCAAGTCATAAATATTATAGTTGCAGTTTTTTGAGACATTGAGGAAGTTTTTGGTATTTTGGATATTACTCTATGCTGGCCGTACCTCTACAGTGCCATACCATGTGCAAAGCTGATAGTAGTGCTTGTGGACAGCAGAAAGTCATTCATTATTGAGCGATTGCATCATGGATTATGCTGTTAATGAGGTAGTCTGAAAACAATACAAAAACAGAGATTTTTGACAAGTTTTATCTGTTGTTTCATTCACTAGCCAGGTCGTACAGTTTCACATAGGGGTGTGAGCTTCTCATAGGGTGAAACGCCTCCCATTTGGGGCAGCTTTTGCATGAAACAAGGGCGTCTAGGGTCCAGCAATACATGACCCTCATTTGCATAGTGGGATATTCAAAGTTTGATGCATTCAGAGCTTATCTTGTGGCAAAGCCCTAGCTGGTTATGTACTTTAGACATTACAACATTGAAGAAATAATAATGGGTATGTTACTGTAATGACATTTGAGCAATTTCCTTATCTGGGTATCAATACTTTTAAGTGTTTATGCTATATTTTTATCTGGGTATGCTTGCATGTTATGCATTTCATTATTATTCAGCACTTTGAGTGAAAAACAATGCAAACAAACACACAAAACCCTTAGCAGTAAACATCGTAGTAAACAAACAAAAAATTGTTCACCGAAAAACCTACAAAATAGGGTGTATATTACAGTGGTATCAAAGCACAGATCATCTTGCCATCTTGTAAGGTCAGACAGAAATATGCAGAGTATTTATTGAGTAATGTAGCCCAATACACATCAATACTATCTGAGAAGGAACACCTCACAGCCGAATTTGGAAGTACCTCCGCACATAGACCCTTTCGCAGGTGTTGACAGAGTAGAAGTTGAGATGGGTGATAGAGACTGTGAAGAAACCAACACCAGAGATATTTTAAATGATTTGGCTAGGGGACAGCGAGAAATACAACATAATTTTAATCATCTTATGGACATTTTAGCTCGTCAAGTTTTGGGAAGTCCTAACAACAATAACAGGAACAACGGTGAAGACAACAATGGTGACAGGACCAGGAATAGAGATGATGACAGAAGGAATGATGGGGAAGCATCCATTAATAACAGGACAGTGAACCAACACACAGCTTATGCTAGGCCTGGTATGCCTACTTTCACCCCATGACACAATACACAAGATCTCGAGCCTACCCAGCTTGAGTTTCAGGATGTGATTATTAGGGATTGGCGGGCTTCTAGTGAGGAGTTTCGGGCTGAGATGTCTTTCCGAGAGTATTCAGATTTGAGGATGAAACATAGACCCAACAGGGGTGGTAGACAACATAACTATGAGTTACAGAAAAAGGTAAACAAGTTGAATATTCCATACTTTGATGGGTCAGGAAAGACAACAACAAGGGCGTGGGTGCAGAAGCTAGATAGCTTCCTTTAGCTCAGTCCTATGCCAGAAGAGGAGGCAATCACCTATGTTGTCCTACATCTCAATGGTAGTGCCCATGAGTGGTGGCACCATGGGAAGGTCACTCTGGGTCATGATCAGATCACTTCATACGCAGAGTTCACTGGATGGTTGATCGATAGATTTGACAAGAAGGATCCGGAGTTATACTTTAAGGAACTGGCACAACTGAAGCAATGGGGGTCAGTGGACAACTACATATCTGAATTCCAGAAATTATCGGTGATGGTCACAGATATCGTAGAACGTAGGATGACAATTCTCTTTATAGATGGACTCACAGATCCATTGAGAGGTTGGATCAAGGGCCTTAATCCACTCTCTCTACATGAAGCCATGAAAAAGGCTAGGGACATGGAGTCTTCTACCTCCAAAAGCAAATTTCAGACCAAGGGGTTTTGATACAAAAAGGACAAGGACAAGAAGCCCCTTCAGCGTGATGTAAATCAGCCAAGAGAAAAGACCAATCAGCTGAATAATGAGCAGTTGAATGAGTACCAAAGAAAGAAACTTTGTTTCCATTGTAGAGAGCCATGGGATCCATCCCATAGATGCCTTAACAAGGCAAAGGCCAAACAAATTGAGTACTTTTCTGTTGAGGAAACCAGTTCTGAAAAATCAGATCAGCAATCTAATAAGGACAGCGATGATGAAAACTCATACCAAGAGGGGAGTGATGGTGAAGGAGTGATGGCACAACTCTCCAGCTTCCAGAAAGTTGGTTCTTTCAGAGTTAGAGTTCTTGGTGGGCAACGCATAATCACTCTCATTGACACAGGGGCAACTCATAATTTCATAGATGAGGGGCTTGTTGCAAAACGAGGACTTAAGATTGAGGAATTTGAGGGCTTTAAGGTGATGGTAGCAGATGGATTTAAACTCACATGCACTAGGAAGATTTCTGGTTTGAGTATTCGGCTTGGTGAGTATGAGCTCAAGGATGATTTTTATGTAGTTGGCATTGGTGACACTGATGTGGTCTTAGGTATGCACTGGATGATGACTATTGGAGAGTTCACTGTGAATTTGGGTAATATGGAAATGAAATTTGAATCCAATGGCAAAAAGGTTGTGCTTAGGGCATTATCAGATGGAGGGCTTCGAGTAGCTTCTCTCAAGAGAATGGAGAGAATGCTCAGACATGACCATGTAGAGTGGGTAGCTGAGTGCCTAATCGTGCTAGAGGTTCCACAACAACAGAAAAACAACCACCATCTCGACATTTAGAAGTTGTTGACCAAGCACAACAAGGTGTTTGGGAGTATACCACCAGGAGTGCCACCTGACAGAGGGATAAAACATGTTATAGAGTTGGAGGATGGATCAAAACCGGTGATTACTACACCCTATCGGCATCCTAAGAGGCTTAAAGATGACATAGAGAAGATCATCAAGGAGTTGTTAGAGATGGGGCACATTAGACCCAGCAAGAGCCCATTTGCTTTTGCAGTTGTACTTGTTAAAAAGAAGGATGGGACCATACGCATGTGCATTGACTATCGTGCACTAAACAAGAAGACTATTAAGAACAGGTATCCTATTCCTTGCATTAATGACCTGATTGATGAGCTTTACAGAGCTTGCTACTTCTCAAAAATCAATTTTAGGTTAGGATATCATTAGATCAGGATGAGAGAGGACATAGAGAAGACTGCTTTCAGGTGCCATTATGGTCATTTTGAGTTTTTGGTGATGCTGTTTGGATTGACTAATGCACCGGCTACTTTCCAGAGCTGTATGAATCAGATATTCAGGAAACAGTTGAGGAGGTTTGTGTTGATATTCTTTGATGATATGATTTTTAGCAAAACCTGGGAGGGGCACATGAGGCATCTTGAGGAGGTGTTGAGCATACTGGAGAGTGAGTCTTTGTATGCCAAGGAGTCCAAGTGTGACTTTGGCATGACCGAGTTGCTTTACCTTAGTCACATTATTAGTGCAGAGGGAGTGAGGGTTGATCCAGAGAAGATAAGGGCTATCATAGAATGGCCTACACCCACGAATCTCACTCAACTCAAGGGATTCTTTGGGCTATGTGGTTTCTACAGGAGGTTCGTCAAGGGCTTCTCATAGACTGCAGCTCCGCTCATAGACTTGACCAAGAAGGGAGCATTTATATGGTCGGATTCAGCACATAAGGGTTTTGAACACTTCAAGCAGTTGATGTCCACTTGCCCTGTGTTGGCAATCCCATATTTCTCCAAGCCCTTTGAGTTGGAGTGTGATGCGTCTGGAGAGGGGATTGGAGTAGTGTTGATGCAGGAGAAACACCATCGTGTTAGCGTTTAATTTCGCACCTTTTGGTGAGAAAGCAAAACAGATAGCGTGTACAGTAGGACTGTTCTTCAAATTAAGAGTGGAAGCTCCCTCAAGAAAATTAAAAAGACGTTTACAAAATAACCTATCTTTTTGGTTTCTCAGGGCACGAGCACAAGGCAATGAAGCTCTTCTGCAAGGCTATAAGATTTTCTAAAGCTTTCCAGAAGAAAATAACTAACTCTATCTTAAAACAATTCTGATTTCTGTAAGTAAATTTAGAGCATAAAGAAATCGAAGGAACAACTTGGAGATTTTCAATAAAAAAGAACAAATACAACTCAACAACAATTGCTCGTGCACAAAGTCATGAACAATTTACCCAACTCTTGACAACAAGATAGATCTCCGAAACCATGATGCATATTCTCATTAATCAAAAGGTAAGAAACAATAACACTGCTTGAACAATAAAATGCGAGCAAAAATTAGTCTTAGCATTTACCATTGATAAAATAAAGTGTGTAGAATACACTTATTTATACCTAAAAAGCAAAGGTGCAAGGAAATAAAAGGAAGAGTTAACTAACACTCTTCACTCTAGATCTAATTGCTGCATGGGAAGCATGCAAACTTATTAGCAATTAAAACTAAAAGTATCTTGTCATGCAATTCAGTTAACTGAACTTGCATGTTATTACACATTGAGTTCCAACTCAAAGATATTTTGCATGATTTTCAAAAGCAAAATCTAAAAATAAATTTAACTTTAGTTAACAAAGACAGTTCTCAAAATAGAAGTTGCTTTGGAAATCTCTCCTGCTGCAAAAAATAAATCCCTCCTGCAAAATGTGAAAAATAAGCTAAGTCTGAGAATTGAGAATTTATCAAATTCCTCAACGTTGGCTTCATCTGGCATAATCATGGAATCAAGGTGAATTGTCCTCATTTGCAGGTCAATGGCAGCATCCTCTGTGATTTCTCAAAAACTTCAAAGTCTTTTTCAGCCTTGGCACACTTTGATGCAATATCAACTAGGAAGTACATTTTGTCTACGTGGGGATCACCACAAAACTTTCCGCGGATCAGTTATATGAACTCCTCCTGCAAATTATGAACAAGGCAATTTACGCCTTCATCGCTGAAATACCTGCAAGGAATGTTTTGGACAAAATCAATGGCATATTTTTTAATGCCCAGAAGCCTTTCTTTCCACGTAGCCAACTCCATGGCTATATTCTTTGAGGTGAAACTTGTCAAAAGTCTGTTTCTTTGACCTTGGAATATTCATGTTTGAGCAAAGATTTAGCTTCAATGGTGACTGATGAGTATTGCATGATGACTTGGAGGGGTCTTGTTCTGATGACTTTTCTGTACTGAAAATGGCCAATCTGGGCTTCTGTGTGTTCGCTGCCCGAGAAAAATAATTTTTTTTTCATTGTCCAAAATTTAATTTTTGTGAAAAAATTAAAATTTTGCACTTGGAAAATGAACATTTGGAGTTGCACCCTCAAAGATTTTACAGATCTGAGCTCAAACTGGTCTAGGATGATGGAAAATGCCTTTTGCCGAGGTGGGTATTGTTGATGTGTTTTTATGCACATGCAAACTCAGAATAAAATATTGAGGTATTCTATCCTCTCTTGAACGAAGTCTCTCAAAGGCTAAACAATGTGATCCAATGAGACAACTCCAAGGTTCTAGATGTCAGGTCTTGACTCACAATGGATAGACTCAGTAGTTGATGTGATTTGCTGAAACTCACAAAGGGACTTACGCTAAATTTACTCCTTATTCCAAAATATGTTATTCTCCTTGTGAAATGGAACTTTTTCTAACCAGCTACGAAAAGAAAATGCAAAAGAACAAGGGTTTAGAAGGCTAATCTAAGGACAATGAGATAATGAAATATGCCAAGATAGACAAACTCATGAAACCAAACTCCGCTTCACCATGAGAACCAACAACTACACGAAGTCGGTGCAATCTTCTAAGGAAACTAAAGGATTTTCATGTTGTAAACTTTCATCCAAACACCCATTGCTGGCGCAGCTTGAACGGGCATCCACAACTGAACTAAAACAAATGTGGTTCAGGCTAACTTTGCAAAATGACTTATCAACGACAAATCATAAAAAGTATGAACCGTTAAGGAATTCATCAAATATCTTTACATATATTCATTACATCAATGCACTTCTAACCTATTTCTAAGCTACTTGGAAACATCTCTCCATCATATTTGAGAATTAGAAACCATGCTAACATCCCGCAATCACACAAAATCACCATGCAAACCAACAATGAGCTTGTATTGATTCTGGAAATGCATTTTTACAACAATTTCATATGTCTTCAATGACTTCGAAAAGTCTCCTCTAATCTACCTCTACTCTAACAGCATCTACTCCTACTGCTTGACTCTTGCTCTCTCTCTCTAATAATCCTTCTTTACAAATGAGAGAAATGGGCCCTTTTATAGGCTCCAAAATTACATGAATGGCCAAGATTGATTTGAGAATCAATGGCCAAGATTTTGACAAGGCAATCTGTTACAAAAATTTACTATCTTTAGAACATTGAATGCAGATGGACGACGTGGCGGATTGTGATTGGATCAATGCTGTGCACATGCCACCTCGACATTGAGCAAACTAGTTTGATTTTCTTTGTGTTCATATTACTTAGATTATTTTCCCAAATTTTGTCATCTTTTGGAGTAGTCTTCGAATCTTCGAATTTTCACCTTTGGAACTTGGCTGCTTCGAACTTGAAAACTTGGGAATTTTGTCGAATTTCTTCTTGTTGTCTTGATGTAACTCATGGAATTATGATGATTGCTTAGCGTTCTGACTCATTTCTCTTGTTCTCGTGCAAATGGTGATCTTGATGTAGGCATTCCTCTGTATGACGATGATGTCTTCTCCCTCGAATGTTCTTGAACAAGACTCCTCCATGCATTGAACTTCTCCTGTGCAAGCCCTCACCATTCTCCTTCACGGATTCTCATCACTAGTTCTCCTTAATATGAAGTCTTCTTCATGAACTCGAACAACTTCCCTTCATATCGCTCCTCATTAGTGCTTGTCTGTCTTTCACACTCATCGCTTACCTACATAAATATTGTGAATCAGCATATCGAAATAATGCTTAAAAAGGTGCAGAAAGATAAAATCTCATTATCTAACACATGCGGGACTTAAAATATGCCATTTAAAAACACCTTGTTCTGCTCGAAGGAATGCAAAACTAAAATAAACAAAAGTTCTTCAAATACCCGCATCATCAATTTTACAATTACATCCACTGATATTTAAACAACTCAATCCACTACCTAGGCAAACTTATTCAATTTCTACGATCACAAGCTCATGTCCGGAATTGTCAATGATGTCGAAGCACCAAATGTTTCTAAACGCTGTTTGAATCCTCAGCCAAAACTTGCATCGTTAAATCATTTTTTGGATATCTTGTTTTCTCCGTGAATATTTGCAAGAATAAGCTCTGCTGAACAATCCTATGCTTGAACAATGATGCTTATATATTGAAGAAATGGTGTTAAAACTTAGAAAATGCATATCATTACTAGCTAATAATAGCCTCCACACTCAGTATCGTAAATTCAAACCTTATAGCGAGCCACCAACGTATCCAAGTGATGCTTCAAATAGCATATGGTCAGGTATTTAACATATACAAAGAGTTCGCGCCTTAATTATTTTTAATGAGAAGAACTATTCTTAGTCGATGTGAATCTTTATGTTTTGGTGTGCCTTGAATGCCTCTGTCAGGAATTGTAACCGCCAAGAGAGAAATGGGAGGGGTGGGTCGTCGTGTGGTCTCTATCTATGTTTAGGCACTCATGCCATCGACCAGCATACTAGACAGGCTTCCCACTTTGACACGCATACTATACAGTTTGCAAGAGAAGCTCAAATGTCCGCCGTAGAACGTGTTATGATTATGCATGTTGTTAATGAATTATGGGAGTCTTGCCTAAGCGGGCACTATGACTGCCAAGACAAACAATACCAAACGATTAATAAAGTCTGCTCCTAACGAACTGAGCGGACAATAGAACTTAGCATGCAATTTGAAATGTCCTTGTGCCTTGAAAATGTCCGTTGGAGTGCAAGGTATTCATAGACGTGCGCCTAGAAGAGTTTTATTTTTAGCGGAGATTTAATGATATAATGCATAATATCTAAAACTTACGAATGCCAGTATCTTCACTGAAGCGGACATTTGAGGTTGTCATGCATTAGGATAGCGAAAAGGTATGTAAAGGGCATCAAAAGGTCCGCCTGAGCGGACATCAGAAGCCAATGCGGACACAAAAAAAAAATGAACATTGCAAAGGACCAACAAAAGTCCGCCTGAGTGGAGACTTGGGGGAAAGCGAACATGTTGTGCAATATTGAAAACATTTCCACGTACTGCAAGGTGACAGAAAATGTCCGCTTGAACGGATGTTCAATATGGTTATGCATGACTCAAGACTTCAAGCCATTTTTACTTGCTATGTTCGCCTATCACTTTACCAACTTACTCTTCCGGCGGGCCTAGACACCTCTGCATAAACCGTTAGTTTCAAAGAGTTCATGGGACACAAAGTGCCTACTGAGAAGAGCTTGAGGGGATCATTAGAACAATATGCAATGATCAACAACTTTAAAGCCTTCAATAGATTTGATCAGAACCACCTCTATGTTGCCAATTCTTCATTTCCAAAAGACGCACAACCAAAAATTCATAACACGGGGGTCCTTGTTACCAATGGGGCAATGTTGTGATTTGGTCACAATAGGTATGTGCCGGAAATGAGAAATTTTGGACATATAGGCCTCAAAAATCACTTTTATTCTGGCTGTAGGTGGTGATTTTGCCTATGAACAGCCATGACCAGCAAAGAAAAACCTTGAAAAATCATCAAAAACAGTTTCCTGGGTTTGAGCGCTGCCTTAGGAACATGAAGATGGACCCTATGATGGAAGAGAATGGAGAAAAGGAGGCTGAGAAGTGACCAATCTATCCCCTTTATGCTTTGCTGGTTTGAAAAAGCTTCAAATCTGCAAAAGAAAAGCTTGAAAACTCTTAACAATGGCCGCTAGTGCAAAGAAATGGCCTTCCTGTGAACAAATATGCCTTGGAGTGTGATAGAAAGGTGTAGAATGATGCAAGAATGAGTAGCCTTTGCCCTGTATGTGAAGATCAACTCCTCAATGCCTTTGAATCCACCTTATGCAAGCTTTTATTCTTCCATTAATGGCTGCCATGGGTGAAGTAGTGCCTTAGCATCCTTGCCTTGCCCTTAGAAAGTGGTAGAAACTATGCCAAAGGTTACCTTTATAGTGGACGCCACCCTCTTAGGGTTTCATTCTTCTATTTTGGCTTTGCTTTGCCTCTTCAATCATGCAAAAACAATGAATGCAATAAGAAGAGGAGAAGGGTGTATTTATAGCCTTAAACCTTCTCTCTCCTTGGCGTCAAATACTCTCTCTCCTCAACGCCCAACTCATGCAAATTGGTGCCTTCAAAAAGGAGTGTAAGTGATGGAAAATAGGTGCCTTTCCCTTGTGTTCAAAAAGGTGCGAGAAATGGTCAAATTAGGCGCCTATTTTGGAGACCAAAAAGGTGTGAGATTTGACGATTCTAGGCGCCTTTTGAGATGCCTCAAAATGGCGTGCAAAATGAGCTATTTAGGCACTTTTTGGGAGAGAAGAGAAAGGCGTGAGAAATGGTCAAATTAGGTGCCTATTTTGGAGACCAAAAAGGCGAGAGATTTGACGATTCTAGGCACCTTTTGAGATGCCTCAAAATGGCGTGCAAAATGAGCTATTTAGGCGCTTTTTGGGAGAGAAGAGAAAGGCGTGCAATTTGGAGTTTCTGAGCGCCTCTTTAGAGGGTGAAAAATGGCGTGTGAAATGGGTGAAATAGGTGCCTTTTGGAGACGAGCAAAAAGGCGTGGATTGCCTTCAATATGAGCGCCTTTTGGAGGTGAAACAAAAGGCGTGAGATATGACCAAGTTGAACGATTTTTTGGAGTGGCAAATAGGTGTGGGTTTTGGCTGGAATGAGCGCCTTTCTCATGGTGACTTTGAGTGTCTTGGGTGGAAGTATATTTCAAAATATATTTAAGTATATGCTTAGATATATTTTGAAATATACTTCCAGGATGTTTGAGATAGGTCCCGGATCCATGGGATTTAACATGCAGATTCTAGATTTTTGAGGATCTACCAGATTTCAGACTTAGACATTTTTCAGGATCTCAGAACATTAGGCTTCAGGACACCAGACTTAGCCAATTTCAGGGCTCACTTTATGATTCATGACCTTGAAAAACTTTGAACTTTGCCTTGACCAGTTTGACGGAGGCTACTTGGATCACCATCAATTATCACTGCTTCTGGATCTTATTTTTGCCGTAACTTCTCCGTCGGATGACGGAATGTCTTGAAGTTTGGAAATCAGGCTCATATGATCTGAAGCTCTCATCTAAGATTCTCCTCCATGAATTATACTCACAAATGGAGCTCATTCTAGCCAAGAACATCAGACAATGCCTTAGAAAAATTTTCGAAATTTTCCAAAATTGAATTTTGATTTGCCAGATGCATTTGCATTGCTTCCCTTGCTTCCGTTATGTCATTTTGGCCTTCAATTCATCACTTTGACCTCCTCTTTTAGATGTTCTTTCACTACTCTGGGCCTGATTGGCTTGTCAGAATCTCCCTCCATTTGAGCCTTGGATTGCCATCTTTTGATATGTCTTGTACCTGTAGGGTTAGCGCAGTAATGACAAGGCTACATGGTACTGGGGAGGTGTGTTTGGGCACATATACGAAAAATTTCGTATGGGTACAACACACAACGTTTGAGAGCATGAAGCTTAGGGGTGTAGAGAGGAGTTATTCAGTGTATGAAAGGGAGATGTTGGCCATAATGCATGCATTGGCCAAATTCAGACCTTACTTGGGGGCAAGTTCATCATCAAGACAGATCATAACTTTAAGTACTTCATGAACCAGAAGGACCTTAATGATCGTCAACAGAAGTGGGTGAGCAGACTACAGGCATATGACTTTGACATAGAATATGTCAAAGGGAAGAAGAACATAGTAGCATATGCATTATCCAAGAGACCCCACTTGTGTATGTTAGGGGAGATCTCTGCTGATTGGAGAGAGTCAATTTCAGCAGAGTATGCTAAGAATTCTTGGGCAGCAGGAACCATAGAGGGCACAATGCATGACGACAGGTACTCTGTGGTCAATGACTTGATTATATATAACGAGAGGATTTTTCTATTGCCTAATTCACAATTTAAGGGCAAGATTTTGAGGACTTTCCATGACACACCTATGGCTGGTCATCCCGGATTTTTCAAGACATACAGACAGGTTCGGGAGTGTTTCACATGGAAGGGACTTAAGAATGAAGTCCTTAAATATGTTAGGGAGTGCCCTATTTGCCAGCAGACTAAAAATGAGCACACTTATCCAGCTGGACTACTTCAGCCCTTGCCCATTTTGGATCACAAATGGGAATACGTCTCCATGGACTTCATCACTGGGCTACCAAAGGTACAGGGGAAGGATTGCATATTTGTGGTGATCGATAGAATAACTAAGTTTGCACACTTCTTTGCTAGATTAGTGACATACACATCGGTATAGGTGGCTGATTTATTTTTCAGGACATCTTTAGGCTACATGGGATACCCGAGGGGATTGTGAGTGATAGGAACAACAAGTTCCTAAGTCTCTTTTGGCAGGAGTTGTTCAGGTTGTGTGGCATTGAGCTTACTCCTAGTACCAGTTACCACCCACAGACAGATGGGCAAACTAAAATAGTAAACAAATGGGTGGAAGGGTGTAAGAGACCTTATTATGTATGACTGAAAATATTGATCAATTTTAGATAAGATTTCTTGCACATATCAAAGTAAAACACCAATACAAATCACTATGAATGAAGTCATCAAACTCCTTGTATTATTATTGATTGAAAATGGAATCACAACACAAAAAGGTATTGCTGCCATGAAATTACAGTCCTGATATTAGTCATATCAAACTTAATATCTTCACAAAAAAACCCAAATATGAGTGCCAAATGTCTTCTACAACATCAATAGTCATGTACAAACATGAGACAATGATCTATAAATCTGGAGATGATCACTACAGCTCTGTATATGCAAATGTATGTGACTAATATAAATGTCCAGTTAGCTGATCACACTGCTGTAGATGTCTTTTCCACCCAGCCAATAAGATATGTCTTCAAATGCATCCAAAATGACCTTCCTAGCCAAGCGATGGATTCCTAGATGCAATATCTTGTGTCTATGATGCTCCAAAGCACTTCATACATCAAAGTCTTCACTCAAAGCTTGCATATGCACCCTGAAATATCATTACCAGCTGACTGTCATAACAAATCAGAATTGAAAATGCATAGCAAACCTTCCTATAATGATGATTTCTCCAAATCGACTACCTTGGTTTAGCTTCTACAATGACCAAGGGTTAGATTGACATCAAATTCACTTCAAATACTCCTTAGAAACTGGCAATATCTGCATATTATCACCTCACATAATGTATGGGGTCATCACCATACAAACACAAGGGGTCATCACCTTGCTAAATGACATGAAAATCGGAATCTTCAGCCAAAATAATAGAATAAGAAAACATACTAGATTCAACATAACTCCCAAATGAAGATGGAAGTCTCTATTTAACTTCTCCTTGGATGAGCGATCCTCCTGTATGATGTTTTGTAATGTAATTTGAGTTCCATCAATAGAAAACAAGAGTTTTGAACAATTGTAAATGAATGACATCAATGAGTTCACTCATTTAAAAACAATCTTTAATTGTTTTAAATGAATTGTATCTATTCTTCATATGCCTCAACTCCTTGGCAATGAACTCCTCTTTGCATAGGCGGCGGTTAGCAATTTGCAATATTTCATTTAATAAAACTTCTCCTTGGCTAGGCGAATGCTAACAATACTTCAATCTGCATTCAAAACCTTCATAACAATTTCCCTCTTGGTTGGGCGATGACTTGTCATTGGCGTTTAGCATTTAGAATGATCAATTTGCATTCAAAATATACTTTCACCTTGAGCGCCGATTCTCCTCTTGGCCGTTGGCATTCAAACAAAATATTTTAAATGTCTTTTGCTTGCTCTTCATCGTTTGGCAGTTGATCCAATGTGATACAAGGCATGTACATTTTTACTCCAACGTGTACACTCTAATTCCCACGATCCAATGCAATATGTGTACACTTATCTTGAGTGAACTCCTTATGGCGTTGGAATTCAAGGGACCAATATCCAATGATTTTGCATTCCACATGATAGTCAATCCATTTGAAATAGGCATTTTGAAATATTTGAATATATTTGAACACCTTGGACCTATCTTCCTCCCACATTGGCTCTTGATGACAAATAGGTCCCACTTGGAGCAATTTGTTATTCCACACAAAACTCCATAAAAATAGATTAGAAGAAAATGCAATTAAAGATTCCATTTTCTATTTTATTCACATAATAAAACTCAAGCAAAATACTAGTTGAGCCAACTTTCTGGTTCTCCATGTATAGACATATGCCAACTTTCCAGTTCTCCATGTATAGAAACAAGCTCAACTACAAAACATAACTTAGCTCAAAATGGGGACATTACAAAGGGTATCTTAGAAACTATGTTTCGGGGCAGCAGAGAGCATGGATTAAATGGTTGCATCTTGGGGAATACTGTTACAACACTACATATCACATGTCTATCAGGATGACACCATTTAGGGCCTTATATGGGTATGATGCCCCCAGTTTCATGGATTTGCTACTTGGTGACAGTAGGGTACCGAAGGCAAAAGACTTGTTACAAGAAAGTCAAAATATCATGGAAGAACTTAAGGAGAATTTGCAACAAACACAAAATCAGCAGAAATTGTATGCAGATCAACACTGAGTAGAGCGCAGTTCTGAGGTTGGGGACATGGTCTACGTAAAGCTCCAACCATACAGATAGTCAAACAGAAATAGGAGGCAGAACAAGGAGCCATGGAACTTAATATTGATGTTTCTGTTCCTCCAAATATATTTATTAATTTTTTTAATCCTGTGTCTAGCTACCAGTGGTAAAATAATTTTGCTTTTCCAAAAGAAGACAAGCATAGAATCCCTAATTAAATAGCGATTACTCTGGATGTTTCTTCTTGTTACAGATGAAAATGGATTATTACAGTGGACCTGGCATACTAAGCTATGTAGCAAGCCGCAATGGATTAGTGGCTTTTCTGCAGAAAAGTCTTCTTCAAAGGTACACCCTATTGAAATTACATACAAAATATGAAGTAATGCCAATTTTAATGAAAAACTAGAACTACATAATATTTTGTTGGAACTAAAATGGGGTGTTTTTAACAATCTGTGTTTGTATGGCAAGCTTGAGCAATTTCTGAATACAATAGCTTTTGTAATCACAATAGTTGATGCTTGAATAACTAAAATTGCTGCAGCACATTAAATCCTTTTTGATGTTGTAATGATATGTAGCTGTTCTCCACATTGAAGCTAGACATGGTTTTTCACAGAGTTTCTGAGAATCTCACTCTTTATTTCGGATGGGAACTTTCATCAATAGATGACAAAAGGAGCACAGCCAGATTTTGCTGCAATCAGAAGCATAGCAGTGATGCTGAAACTAATGATCAAGGTAAGCTCAAAATGCAAACATGTATTCATTCTTATTGAGTTGGTTTCTATTTTAATATTGTGTCTTTGCTTTGCCATATGTTATCTGTAGTCTGTTCAGATTCTGCATTTCAAAGAGGTGTTAAGGATATGATGGATATAATATTTGTTTTGTTTCTCAGGTAAAACCAATATGGATGAGATTGAAGTTGAATTTGATCTTCTAGTTGGAGCTGATGGTGTTTCAAGTAAAGTACGATCAGAAATTTTGCGACTTGATCAGGCCTATGGCTCAGCGAGTGATAAGTCTGTTTTTTATTTAAATTTTAGTTACACTTGATTTTATTTTAACTTTGTTTTATGTGAGGATGGCTCATTAAATAAAAAACATAGTTCAATATAAAGTTGTCAACAAAAATATTGTTTTCTTTTCAACTATCTTGTTTGCATTCTGTTTTTATGATGAAATTTCTAGCAATGTATCTTTTATGCAAAACTTGAATTTGATAAGCTACCCTTTCTATGCATATGACTTGTTATTTGTTTGTTTCAATTTTTTTTTTGAAAAGGTTAGAATGCTATCTATTATATATTGAATGAAGAAGTACTATCCGAGGATGCCTTAGAGAAAGGGGGTTCAAGAGAATCCATGAAGTAAAAAAAAAGCAAAAGTCAGATGGCTTTTACAATTTCATGGGCGTACTTGAACCTGATGTCATTAACATATTTTATATTGATGATAATATACCCAATCACATATTCTTTAGAGCAATACAAGGTATCCTTATGAGCAAGATAGATCTTATGCAGCGAAACTTCTACATCTCTCCATGCAAGTATTCATATTCTCACAGACTTTATAATGAAATTAGGAAGCAATGAGCATTGGATTATTCATCAAAGCTAGATTAAATACAATGAGAATGTTGTCAGTTAAGACATAACCAATTAACTACCCAAGAACTACCAATGCTATTAACAATAATAATAAACTTTGTTATTATTGTTAATATCAATACAATGATGTAATATAACATTATTTATTTATTCTAAAAGCCCCCCTTATTACATCATTTTCTCAAGAGTACAAGTCAGGAAGCTTTGGAAAGATTCAAATTTTACAGCAGCAAGAGATATGGTCAAAATATCTACACGGTGCTCTTGAGTGGAACAAAATTGGAGTTGAATATTCTATTGTTGCACATGCTTGCAGATGTGGTGACACTGAGCCTCAATGTGTTTAGTGCACTCATGAAAAATTGGATTATGAACAAGCTTCAACAATTAGGATTTTAGGATACTAATCATTATAAACAAAATATAAAAATAAATATAAATGAGAATTATACAAGCATAGATTTAACACATTACACAAGGTATATATTGGGAAAATCCTTTCGGGTGAAAAACACCATAAAACATCATTTTATTAAAATACTTACAAAAAAAGTCTGTTAAAAAATAGATTGAACCTGGGGATATACTCCTCTACATACTTCCACATGGCCAATAATACCTTCTATGTATAGTGATATTAATTCACTATAAAACTCCAAATTTACACACTCTCAAATGAGAGTGTAATGTCCCCTACTTAGCCCAGACAGTCAAATGAGGAGATTAGCCTATTACTAGGTTCTTGTAGGCTAATGGCTTTGGTTAGGGAGCCTAATTGGATCATTTTTCTAGGACTTACTATTTATAGTAAGTCAGTCAGGAGGGTTCATGGGTAGTGTGGACTGATTTTCTATTTATAGCCATCGCCGGTTGGAGCACCTAGCACTTGGTTTGTGGTTTCGAGATGGCCAGGAAGTTATTTGTCAAAGTATAAGTTAAATTAAATATTTAACTTATAATATTTAAATGGCTAGAGTTACTTTAATTTATTAAAGCGACTTAACTTATGAAATGTAAGTCATAACTTAAGTTATGGTGCTAGGAGTTTGGATGCCACATGAGGAAACTAGGGACTCAATAATTCTTCTTGGGCGTTGGGATGCAAAGGAGTAAAAAGGAAAAGTAAGAGCTCATTTGGATTCATTCACTCACTTTGCAAAAATTGAATTTGTTGTGCAACACTTTGAAGCTTTGGCTTTGAGGGTTTGTTCCAGGGTTCTGCTGAGACGAAATCCTCCGTGGAATCACTCGCTTCGTGTTTGGAAGACAACATCAGGCGGGTTGTGGGAAGTCTCATCTAGGGGCTTCAATTGTGCTTTAGTTTGATTCATTTTGGTGAAGATTCGAGGTTGAAATGGACATAGAGTTTTTGTATGCAGTTGAGGTCAAAGATTTGTAATGCAGATTTAGTTGTTTTTGACGGAGTTTTATACTGCTATACTTACTGCTATGCTGGCTGTACATCCTCTAGGGAGCCATACCATTCATATTCACAGATTTTTTGGGAGATTGAGCTAGTTTATGAGCATTGATTGTTTGTGAAGACATCATTAAGGCTGGTGCAGATATAACAGAGCAGATTTGCGGGGGTTTTGGTGACCATTTTATGTTGATGAAGCCACAGCCAAGGCTGTACATTGCTGCAGCAGGGATGTGGTCTTGTAGGAGGTGAAACGCCTCTATTTGGAGGCTAGGCAACATTCATATTCAGTTTGCTGTTTGGAAAACTTGAGGATTTTATGCAGACTGTGCATTTTTTGTGCTCTATTATGGCTGGTTCACACACAGCAGTTGTACCAAGTTGGTGATCCTGAAATGGGTATGTTCTTGTAATTCATATTAATGCATAATACGAACTGGGTCTTTGTTATTTTGCTTGTATCTATCATAGTTTTTCTGGGTTATTGTTATATGCTTTATATTCTGTGGTTCCAATGCAAAACAAACACATGCAAACACACATATAAACCCTAAACCAGAAAACAGTGAGAAAACAAAAAAAAACCAAGGCATAAAACCCTACTGGAACGATGCATATTACAGAGAGAACCTCCTTAAATAAAGGAGAAGGGGTGGCAAAATACCTAAAGGGGTATTAGTCACACATTTTCAAAGAAACCATTTGTAAATAATTAATAATCTAATAACTATTAGATTATTAATTATTAAATGGTATATGCTTTATATTATATAACATAAGGTTTTATAACCTTATATTAGAACATTATATAAATCTTATAAGGGTATGACTCTTAATAATATTATGTTCTAACATTCCCCCTTAATGTTAATAGGGGGCATCACATGTCAATTTCTATTAAAAAAAATGAAGTACCCTAGAAACGTAGGTCTTCTTTGACAATGGTAACTGGGACATAGATATATGCCAAAATGAAGAGCATGTATTCTGGACTACATGAAAGTCATCTTGTCACAATTTATAATCCCAGTGTTTTAAAAAATGATGCTTAAGCGAGGTCTTATAATGTTTTTGTTGGAACCCGAATTCCTCAAACCAGCCCCCCCCAGGTTCATTACATATTGCCCATAGGTCTTAAATAATACAATGCTTTTACAAGTGGAAGATTTACAGAGAGAAGAATTTTGAATAGGCTCATAGGGCTTACATATAATGCAAGGAGTTAGCCATATATAATGCCTAGAAGTCTTACTTTTTGTCTTTTAGGTCTTACATAGAGCTGCCATTGTTAGACATACTTTTCCCCCCTCAATGGCAACTCTTTACATCCTGAGCCGTTAAAATGCCTAAGGTCTTATTTTATGCTTTAGGTCTTACATCTAGAGGTGCTATTCGCATGCACACTCCCCCTCGATGGCCAAGAATTGATTTGAATTTGGAGAATTTGGTACTGCACAAAGGTTTGATGCTATTTTGCATATATATTTTTTTTATGACTACTGGGAGCCTAGCCCAGATCTTCTTGACATAGATATCTGCCATCTGATAATCAATCTTACAGAATTGAAGAATAATATTAAGATGGAATGGCTTTCCTTTGAAGGCAGTGCCCATGAACTTCAAACGTGCTTTATTTCTGGAAATAGGAGTCTTAAGTAATAGAAAATAGCTTTATTATATAATAAAGTGGGACCTATAATAGCACCCAGATGAAAGACATTTCCAGTAATCTCCTATGCACATTGATTCTTTTATAGTGACTTTTGTAGTCGACTTTTGATTAAGGAGCTATAGAAGATAGCTGTTTATGTAATGTCCCCTTTTAGGACACTCTTGATTTCTTTACTTGCATACAATAATAATCACTAGAAAGGGACAATAGAAATATTAAGGGTTAATAGATTAGATAATTATTAATGAGATCAACACTTCATAACATAAATAATGGATCAAATCATCATAGCATAATTAACAAGCACAAAGTATACACATCAAACACGGGTTATTCCCAATGGTAAATCACATAATGAAACTCAATGAGCAAATAAACAAAAGCCATCTGAATGGTTTGATAACCGTGATCAGACTGATAATGAGCATATTACAGGACTAAATTGGGGCTGCACATTATATGACAATACTGGATATACTAACAATGACTCAATTGATGAGTTGAATCCTCTTCCAATCACGAAAAATTCATGTGGGAATACTTGTGAAGAAGCAGTCAGCTTCTACAAGGATTTCCAGAAGAAAGGCTTTCGCATATCCCACTGTAATATCCATTGTTGGCATCATTAGATATCAGAAATCCTAGTATGTCTGCAGACTTTGATAAAATATACCAATCAGAGCAGTCTCCTAATATTCTTTGATAGCTTTCATCATCTATCAAGCTAATTGTCAACTTGGTCCATGGAATAGTTCATATAAATCCATGTTACGTAGTTTCAATACTGGAGAAACAAGCAAAGATCCACAGTTCAAAAACAAGATAGCATACATTTCTAGAAATGGGTTGCTGGCATGATAAGGAAAGTAACTGGAAGAAAAAATCTATAAGAAATGCTTTAGAAGGGTCACAGTTAGCAAACACCAGAAACTTTCTATTAATTCTGCAAATGTATTTATTGGAAAAGAACCTGGTTATCATATTCAGCATAAATTAAGGGGATTAAAAGAATTAGTTCATGTGGCACCAAAAGAATATTCCATAACACAGAAAAATAGTCATGGAAAATCTTTGTGTTTCTTCATTTTGTCCCCAACTCATTCCTGGACTTCAAAACTCAGCATCTTCATCATTGCAATCATGAACTCCTGTTGACAAGAGGGAAAAACAGACATTGACTTTTCGAGGAAGTAATAAGCAAAGACGATTGGTTGGAACTGATACTAATGCTTATTTTCACTCTATCATATTTGGTATTTTTTTCTGTATTTCTATTCGGGCCAATCTACCAAGGTGCATAAAGCAAGAATGGTTTATCTATTTGAAGTTTTTAACTAAGGTTTTGTTTTATATTAACTAGTTTTTTATTGTCTTTTTTCGTGATTACCTTCTTTGATTTTGATGAACCTTGAACTTGTCCATCCAGGTCACGTATCACACTAGACTTCATAGATAACCCACGCATGTACAAGTCATTCTATGTTCGTCCTTCTTTGGCCAGGGAGTCCACCTTTATTGTTGATCATGATAGGGTGCAGGTATGCATTGCAAACTGTTGGTTGCATTGACCAAATAAGTATCCAAGCTTTCCTTTGTTTTAATTACTATTCTTATATGCAATGATCATGATCTATATGTGAACATGTAAGTGAACTAGCATTGATTGGAAACTTGTTGCATTATTTTAGTAAATTAAGGATATTAGCTACGGTGATTGAATTCTTATCTTGTCTATAACATGCTTGATCTACTTAATTATGAAGAGGTTTTCATGCATACAGGCTTGGCGAAACTTAAATATGATGCTAGTTAATGTTGCTGATGGAAGCTTTTGGGGCGGTACATTGAATGAAGAACTCTTGAATGCACCTTCTCCAGTAGATGTCACCAGGATCTTTAGGTATTTTCAGACCCTTAAATAGAAGCACTGGATTTTAAAGATCTTAATGCATAAAGGTCATCTCTTAAAATTGTTCAGAGAGAAGGCTCCAGATGTGCTTGATCTACTTCTACGTGAGAACCAAAATTTTGCAGAAGAGCTTTGGAAGCAGTCATCAATGAGAGGCGGTGGGGCAGTAATTCTCTCCCAATTTCATCACAGAAACATAGTCTTGATTGGGGATGCAGCACATGGAATGGTAAATATTTATATCTATTGAAAACAACAGCACATTTTGGTAAAAATTTCATCTCTTCTAACCTTTTAAGTGCAAATTAGAGCATTATTTTTTAAGTTTTAGTCTATATATATGAGCATTCTTTATATAATACCTGTAGAAGTTAGAACTAGATGGGAGAGAGACACCGAAATTGCAAATTAACTTTAAGGAAATGAATTGAATTTTTTGAATTTATGGATATACTGTTGGCCCCAACTGAATCTCACTTTTGTATTTGCTTTACACAGGTTATTTAATGAATAATAAAACCATATATATGGTTGTTGTTCACTGAGTTAATACGGGGCAATTGTTGAATTAAGATAATTACCATCTATGTCACAAGGTTTGAGTTCGTGTTTGTGTTCAGCAACGATAAAATTCGGATGAAGTTTGGCAAGGGGAAAATTTCGAAAAAAAAATTAGTGATTAAACTTGCCTTATATAAATTTGATTTTTTTAAAAAATGTAAGAAATAAATCCACAAAATTGTCAATATAGGGGAGAGGACCCAGTAGTTGAGCACCCTAACTTCACGCCTCTCAAAATCATACGTGGCAATTTTGAATCACTCCAAAATTTTTACAGTAGCTTACTTGGCAAGGTCCCTACTTATAACTAAGGTTTCAGGGCCACATCATCAAATATGATGCCACATCAGCATGCTTTTTGTTGAGGTGTCAAATAGTTACCCTAAAAAAAGGGTGGATCAATAGGTGTGCATTAAGTCATGTTTTGTTGGTGGGCTGATGTGGCATCACATGATTGGTTGCTTTTTAAATCTGAAGGGTACATTTCATTCAATTATTAGTTCTTATAGTAACACTAACAACCTTAAAGTCACAACTACTAGTACTAAATTTTTAAAAATAGTGGGCCTTAAATGCACAAATACTATCTCAGCCATTGGAACTATCTCACCTATTGGGTCTTTTCCTCTAGGTAGACATTGCTAAATAGATTTTTAATTTATATAAAACGATGTCACATTTTATTTCAATGAAAATTACAAATTATATCTATAATTCTAAAATTGAATCTAAATCTTATAAATATATTAAATTAAAATTACTAAAATAAAATAATATTATAATTCTATATTAAAGTTTAAATAAATTATAATAAATTTTAAAATAATAAGTTTAAAAGTTTAATTTAAATATTTAAATTTGTTAAATTTTATATAATAAATATATTAATAATTAAAGATTTAAATTAAATATTTTAAAATATTAAATTTTAATTTATTAAATGTTAATTCTAAAAATAAAATTAAAAAAATAAAAGTAAGACAATAAAATTAAATAATATTATATTAAATAAATAATATATAATTTATTAAGTTTTTTTAATAAAAATCATTTCTAAATTAATAGTTTATTATTATAAATTTGTAACCGTGTATGTGTGGAGGTCGATGCAGTGCAAACCAAAAACCTGGCAGGTATTTCATGGCCGCTCGCACCTACGTGGATGCACCTATTAGACAACATCCAATAGAAATTGCGGCATCCCTGAATGTTGGGCTCATGACGCGCCTTAAAAAACCTATCCCTCCTCTCAGTCCAACTGTGACGTCTTAGACTTGTCTGGAAAACCCTTAAATTCGGCAAACCCTATGACATAGATTACCATTACTTGGGAATAATCAAGAGCGTCTCATTACTCAAAGTTAATGTAGAACCCCTACCAATTCTGTCCCGTTTTTCACACTGCTGTTCTGAATTTCTGAATTTGTTTTGGCTTGATTTTGTTTGTGTTTTTGTTTGTTTCAATGCATGTAGGGTTTTGCCATAACATAATAACATAATAACATAATAGAAACATATTTGCAAAGAAAACACACAACATAGATGATAGAAATTCAAATAGATGCTTTCAAATTGAAGATTTGAAAGATGTGTCCTCAATTACATACCCGGATGATGGAATGACATCAATCAAATACACAAGAGAATACTGATTATATGACAGCCATGTCTGATTACAAATTCAGACCTGCAGATGTATACAAATGTGATCCAAATGATCAACAAACACCTCTCCAAGATGAAGCAATTGATCCTAGTGCTGGCCGTCTTAGTTGGAATGATAAACAATGATGAAAAAAGGACAGTGCCGCTGTTGTAAGACTGATTTTCAGGACTGTACCTGCTGATGACAAGTTTGATGTCAAAACCCTAGCCAAAACATGCCAAAAACTCCTCCGAAATGTAGCTGCTAGGTCTAGGAATGAGGCGATTATGCCCTAGATGCAAAATGTGTCAATGTATCATCAAAACGTGCCATTCAACTTTCAGATCTGCACCTGTTATGAATTATCAGAAGTCTGAAACACAAAATCAGATTGCCAAATGATGTTGTAAATCACAAAATTGCCCTCCAATGCCAAGCGCTTCACTTCCAAACCCTTGCCAATCAATTTATTGATGAAAATGTGTCAAATAAATCCTCAAATCCAGGGGTAGACAGGGACGCGTCCCCACCTCCTGCAGCCCCGTCCCCATCCCCAGTGACGTTTCCGGGACGAGGGGACGGCTGGGGACGTCCCCTAGGCGTCCCTAGGAAAATGAAAAAAAAAGAGAAACGTCCCCGGGACGCATAGAATTTTCAGGGGACGGCAGTAAGTGAATCAGGGACCCCTGGGGTCCCCACTGTCTATACAAGTTAAAAAAGTGATTTTAATTGGGGCAACCTATTCAGAGAACCTTAAAATGAAAAATCAAACCATACAATATTAAAAACATTTAAACAAAGCTTAAAACTAAAGTCATATTGATATGTTTTTGTTTTTCTTACCCGCAACAGTTTCTCTCACGCCGTCGCCGGGATCGACTCACTCAGAGCAAAAAAATGCACACGAAATCGCAGACATAAGTTTGAAAGTAGTGTGTTTGGGCTATACTAGTGTTACTGTTTATTGTTTATTAGTTTACTCATTGCTGTTATACTAGTGTTACTGTTTATTGTTTATTAGTTTACTCATTAATGTTCATTGTTTATTGTTTAAACTTGCTACTTTATAGTTTATAATTTATAGTTTAAGTTTTATACTGCTATTACACTACTATTGTCATGATTTATCATTTATTCACATATTGATATTGTTAATTGTTGTTAACTTGTAGTTGTTATCACTTATTGACATATATATTATCTCTATTTCATATTGATATTTTGAAAAATCCATATATATATATATATATTGAAAAATTCATATATCGCCGTCCCCCCGTCCCCGTCCCCGAAATGTCGTGGAACATAGCTCAAATCTGAATATCAAAGCCTTCAATATACAATCAAACTCCAAACCCTAGCTGATATCAATTTCTCCTTTTAAACCTTAGCTGGTTGAAGCTCCAAAACCTGCAAATAAGCTCAATAATGAATCCCGAATGGATCCATCTCTCAATGTGGGATGGGTTTTCGTCCAAACCACCAATGTCTAAGGGTTTTCGTCCTTAGAGCAAGCTGAAACGAAGTTGCAGCCAAGAGAAACTCTCCAATATCCAAAATACCAAATAACATGGATGATGCAAATGACCTCCAAACTCCTCATTTTATAATATCTCACTTGGGCGCACATATAAAATGCATTTTAATGCAATTTGAAGTCCACCTCCATAAGAAATCATTTTTATTTTAATTTCTTTTTAATTTCCACAATTTGGGCGGCCAACTTAGAGAGATAAAATAACAAAATAATAATATTTTGTTATTTTCCTTTTTCCTCCTTGGGCGACCACTTTATGAAATAAAATATAATATTTTAATTAATAAAATATTATATTATTGTCATTTGTCATTTTTTCCCATTTTCCTTATTCTCTCCAAGTTTCTCTTCTCCAAGTGGGACGTTCCCTTGGGCAAATTATTTTATTAATTTTTGTCTTTTCTAGAAATATTGTAAAAATATAAAAAGTCATCTTCCAACTTTAATTTGCCAACGAAAAATAGTTGAAACCACGAAAACCTAACTTTCCATTCTCCAAGCTTGAAGTCACTTTAGCTCAAAAGGGGGACATTACAATTAAAAAACATTATAAGTAATCACTTTAGCATTCATTGTTGTCATGTACAAAATGAATGTGTAAAGAATCAATATGTTTTTGAGTGTGATCAAGTTAGTCTTTAGGTGTTCCTTACGATGGAGAGTACCATGTATTGGTCGCCATATCTATTGTTGTACCCATACAAAAATTTCGTCTATGTATACATTCTTCCCAAAGTGGTATCAAACCCATGTCTCAAGCATCATTTTGCCATGTCAATTTCTTCTGCTAACCCTATAGGTTTGAAGGAGTTTCGAAGCATGTCAAGATCCTAGGGAAAGGCAGGATGAAATCAAAGTTAAAGAGTTAAAAAGTTTTGACTAAGGCATGCTCCTTGAGAGGAAAGTGCACTAGTCACTTCTTAGGCACGCCATGATGGAGGAAGGAGCTCCAAATTCATGCTACACATTTGCCAAAGAAACACCCAAAGTACTGCCATAAGTTTGGCCATATGAAAAAGGATTGCCGGAAATGCTTGGCTGCTGCACAGGCCAAGCTAGGAGAGTCCACACCATCAGCCCATGTTGCAGAGCACACTGAGCAGAAGGAATATGCTTTCTACGCCTTTATGGCCAAGACTCCAGCAGATCCTGTCAACTCTTCTGCTTGGTATAATGATTCAAGTGCATCTCGGCATCGTGGACTAGACTGCAGATCCTCTCACCAAGTCTTTGACCCCGGATAAGTTTGTCAGATTTAGGGGGCACCTTGGTGTAGTTAGTAGATTGACCATTACGGGGGGGTATTAAAATAATATTTAGTTATTTAATGGTCAATATTACATTCTATTAGATAGTTTCTAATTCTGTTTTTAGTTTAGTTTGTTTCTATCTCTTTTGCTTTATTAGCTGTAGTTTCCTTTACAGAACTCCTATTTTCTTTATAGAAACATCTTGTAATCTCTTTAAATAGAGCTTCGGTCTATCATGTAAACAACTCATTCAATAATATTATTGCATATCATTCAGAGAATATATCATTTTGATTTAATCTTCACAATATGAAGCCCTAGCCGATATGATCAATTTCCCTTCAAACCCTAGCTTCAATCCACACCAAAAACCTGCAATTAAATCCAATGATGAACCTTGGATGGATCCACCTCACAAAGTGGAGTGGGTTTTCGTCCAAACCACCAAATTCTAAGGGTTTTCGTCCTTAGAAGCCTGCTGAAACAAAGTTATAGCCAGAGAGAAAATCTCCAAGTATCAAATGACAAATTCACAATATAATCCAAATGACTCCCAAACACCCATTTTATAAGCCACAAGTTGGGCGCCCAAATTCACTTTATTTTATTTTTCTTTCAAGTCCACCACCATAATAAAATATTATTTTATTTTATTTTTCTTTTTTTCTTCCTCAACTTGGGTAGTGAAAATAAAATAATAAAATATTAATATTTTATTATTTTTCCCATATCACACTTGGGCGGTCACCTTTGGAAAAATATAATATTTTAATAAATAAAATGTTATATTTACTGTTATTTTAATTTATTTTGTTTTCTCTTTATTTTACCTAAGTGGAGCATCGAATATATATTAAAATATTAATATTTTATTTATTTTTCCTTCCTCCACTTTGACAAATAAAATATTATTTTATTTTGTCATATTTTCCTTTTTCCTTTGAAAGTGACTTTCCATTCTCCAAGCAAGTTATTTTCCAATTTTCCAAATATCTAAGTCACTTTAGTCATTGTAGCCAACTTTCCAAATGTCAAGGCCACTTTGCAATAATGGCTCAAAAAGGGGACATTACACATTTCCAGTTGTGGCAAGACATTTTGATCAAACTCAAAATGACTACCAAGGAATCCCCTTCTACAATCATTTTTTTGTAAGCCATCGGGATACCCAGAGGTAAACTTTCTAAAACTACCATCCACTCTACCTCATTGTTTGTCTTTGAACCAAGAAAAAAGGAGCCCTCTTTGGTAAAAGGCCTTAAGAATCGCAAAAAACATCACCATAAATTAAGTTTGTAGAATTCCTAAGAGAATTTCTTCCATTACGATTGTTTACGAACTATTTAGTTAACGATTACTGTCATGCCCCCGAAATAGAACAAATCATAAAATTAAATTATAAACAATGACGATACTAAGCTGGCCGACCCAAACCTTACATGGAAACACTCAAATCCTCTTTACAAATACTTAGCCGACCTCATGGAGTTTAATGCCATTGTTAGATGGAAATAGAAGACTAATTTAGAATATGTTTAAATTAAATATTTAAACAAGGTTGACCCCTCATGAATATATAGATTGTGTGTAATTTAATGGCCGACTTGTTTAAATGCAGAGCCTCCTAGCTCAAGGAGATACAGGAGTCACAATCCTTGGCTTTCTAGGAGAGGGTATGATGACTATAAGCATGGAGATCATAGGAGATGTAGCAGGAGCCGTACTAGAAATGAACGTCATAAGAGATTACGGTCAGAATAATCACATGATAAGAGACTACGGTATGAGAGATTACGGTATAAATCCAAATGAATTACATTGTGAAGTTTGTGAGTTATTCTAAAATGTATGTACGGATTCTAGATGCTCGAAGCTTAAGTATTATTATTTCTGTAAAGTCCGATAATACCACTTACTAAAAGTAACGAACGAAAAGCAACTAAATCCATAAATAGAAAGTGAATCATTTCATTAACAGGAATATCCATAATTGTATAATGACTTACAAATTGTTTCTACAATAAGTAAAGTGCATCTACCAGCACTAAGAGAAAGTATCATTACATCTTTTACAATTGTTCCAAGTACATCAATAATACATCAATGACAGTATAATTACATATTTGGCTAAGCAAGCCATACAATGATCAATACAATGATATATCCATTTTGAGTTACATAACATATAAATCTGTCTTCAGCCGCCATGACCCGCCGGTCTTCCGCAAGGCGAAGGTCAAGAGCATGGTTAAGGTGCTTTTTCCACCCAACCACGAAGCACTACACTTCCCTGGGTTTCTTCCTAACTCGAAGAATCCTCGACCCTACATGAGGTGCGTAGCAACCTGAAACGGATGGGCAGGAGGGGAACTCTTGATGCAAGCCTAATGCCTATATGCACTCTAAACTAGAATGAACAAATTTCTTGCATGCAGGATGTGGCAGAGATAAATAAATAAATACAACTAGGCTTTCATTTTCCTTCTATTTCAATGGTGCATCTAGCTTTGGCCAAAGCAATAAACATAAATTGGTAAAACTTGAAAAAGAAGTTTACCATCTCTGTAAATCCACACTTGGCATCTTGTCCTGGAAGGTGGGATCGATTCAATACATAACATGATAACTGCTTTTAACCGAAAAATACATATCTATATATAATCCGTAACTAAGGTTACTACCAGTACCATTTCTAAGGTTAAGTAGATTCAAGGATTCCTTTCTTCACAGTTTCTATAATTGAGTCAACCATAGCAAAAAGTCAAGATTATTCTAAAGAGATTGCATGACCTACAAGTTATATTTGCATCTATTGCGATTCAAATTACACACTAGCATACGTATTTGCCAATGAATCTATTTTTACTTAACCAGAATGAGAAATATAAATGACAAACATAATGATGCAAAATGTGATTCTAAGAGAGTATAACAATATCAACCTGCTATACCCTTAAGAGTGTAATGTTAAAAGAATATATGGTTTTCATAGCATTTCCTAGTGCATGCATAAGGATGAACCTACATGTATACACCCATAGCCTCTCATTAAAGCAAGCATTATCTTATCCTAACATAAATAATTTTCTTACTTATTATAGGAGTAAACCGAAAAGAGGAAAAGAAAAAGTTATATATGCCTTCTATCCCAAATCTTTATATTTAGTTCAATGTTATTGTTTAAATTTTTACATGGTTCCGGCTAAGAACTTATATCTTTTTGATTAAGTTTATCACATTTTTCATTCAATGAGTTCTGTTATGATACATCTATAAGAGGTATGAAACTACACACCATTCTAATAAGAGTATTCTTCTTCTATACTTTAATATACTGTGAACCTACTTTTATGGAAAGTGCCTTCAATTCTACTGCTTAATATAAACATAATAATAGTGAGCATAACATGATGTAGGCCGACTTGATTGGAGGAAATCGATTTGCCTGGAGTGAGGTTTTAAGGCTGCGGTTTGAGGCGCCTTGAACGCCAGAGGTTTCAAAGTGAAAGACACTAAGCCGCCGTTACAAGCCGAAGATTATAAGACATGATAAGGTCGCAGTGTACAGGGAGATAAACAATTGGTTTGCTGGAAGATTTGCTAAATGAGAGACAACTACAATGTCTTATTGGTAAAGAAATTACCAAATTTTCAGGCGACAAGATATACACAAGACTAACTTGCATCTATTCCATGGATAGAGTTGCTAGCTGTTACTACTAAGAAAGTCGATCAGGAAGGAAAATACCAAGTTTGCAAGGCTGATTGATACTAACAATTTTAGTAAGGAAACATATTATTGTTTCAGGCGCTAGGTTCTTGAATGCCAAGTTGATTCACTAGAGGAGTTTTAATTGATTTCTAAGTTCAAGCGATGTTGAAGAGAATAATGGCCGATATAGCCTCAGCTGCTGCGTCTAAGTGGATGGCTTTATGATAAAGTTGAACTTTGATAAAAGAAAATATTGCATCCTACATGTTAAAGTACAATAACAGACAAGGCCGGATGCAAATATCAAATGAGATACCCAAATGTTGAAAACATAATAGAGAGTTGCAATTGAATATAATATTGCATCCCAGGAATCTTTGACAAAAGCGATGGCCTTTGCTATTACATCTAATCCCACCATTGGAGACACGATAAAGTATCAAATTAGGGTAGAACACGGCGTCCAACATACCTTGTATGGAAGTATTTACCAAATCACATAAATAAAAAAAATGATATAATTGATTTTCAACTAAAATGGAGGAACCACCCCTGTAAAGTTTATGAAAGCTTAGGGTTTCAAGCACTGGTTTCTGAGCTTAGAAAAAGAGGGGGTCATTTGGACTCTAGATGCAGGGCCAAGCAATATAGATGTCTAGACTTTGAACCTTCCTACAAGAAAATTTTACTGAAAACCAGATATTAGTTTTAATTAATCTTATCAAACAGATCTAGCCAAGAAGAGAACGAGCTTTGAAGAGAGTTTTGAGGTGTAACTTACCTTGTTATTTCTCTTCTTTTGTTTACAGGTATCTTGTGGGTCGCGAAGATCGAACCAGCGACCTCTTCCTCCTCTTCGATACCCTCTTTTCTTAATTTCTGTATATACAATAATGTAACCTACCTAGGTTTTTAAAAAGTTTTCTCTTGATGTTTCTATCTTTTACCTTTTTTGATTTCTTTATTGTTTTTCTTCTATTTTGGTTTTCTTTTCTATTATTTGTTTTCTTTCTCTTCTTTTAGATTTATTTCTATTGGTTTTAGTTTTCACTTCTAAAAATTTGCCATTATCCAATTAAAGATAAAAGAATTTATTTTTCGAATGGATAGGTATTACCATAAACACACACACACACATATATCTTTTAATTTTGAATTTAACACATGATTATCTAAAAAAAAAAGTAATTAGTATTTAAAAGGAAGTCCTTTTACTCCACATAATTTCAATGAAAGAAAATATAACGTTGAAATTTATTCTTTTCAAGTAAAAAGGCATTTGAGTATGATGAACAAATCATTGGTTGAGCATCTAGTGCAAGCATAACGGAGATATTTAACATGTGCAATTAATCAATTCATCGACATAAGATCATTTAGGCAATGATAAAATGCAAATGAAATGCAAACTAGGTGCTTGTGTGTACAACATAGAGTCTCTCCATCCCATCCCTGCCAGTTGGCTAATCACCTCTACCTTAACCATACTCTTGTCTTCGACAACCTGCCATCATTAAACTCAATTCTCCATTAATAGGTTAGTGACCAATCCATAGCCGAAGCATTGTACATTTTCATTATTTTTTAATTGTATATTTGAATTTGAAAAGAATTAATAATCATCCACTTTCATCCATAACATAATCATAAATAGACATTTAACATTTCTAATTATAGTCAAGTTCAGAAAGCATAACAATTTGAGACATGACAATTTCCACATAGTTGAGTTAACAAATGTAATAGGATCCAATGGAGATTTGAAGCCCGTAACACAATGTTTTAAAGTCTGCCAATCCTCTCATAAATTGGTGCCAAGATTAAGACAAACCGTCTCATTATATATATGAAATTATGAGCAAATATCATTTAGAACAGCGAATATAGAGAAAAGGACAAAGTTCCCTAAAAGGTAAAAAGTGCAATTAGTTAATAAGGAAGGGGTGTGATTTAGTGTGGAGTGTTGATTAAGAGTTGTCTCTCTTCGGGAGTGATATCCAAGTTGGGACAGCATTGTTTGAATGTGTCTATTCATTCTTCTTAGAGCATATAAATTCAGATTGAGGTGTGTAGAACAAATAGCAGGAAGAGAACAGCATAAATAACATAGATATATACAGCAATCTCATATAGAAGACATGGGTCATTGGTTATTGAATATAATAGTGGGCATTCGAATTCCATTTGTAGAATTATATATATATTTATTCAGTCATATAGACTATAGTAGACAGCAAAAGGATACATTACAAATCATAAAATTGAACTAAAAGTTCAATAAGAATCATTATTGAATAGACGCGCAGAAATAAAATAAGGAACATTAGGTCATGTCATTATTGACTGTCAATTATCTCTACTTATTGCATGTCACTGTCATATATAAAAATACATAAAATATTTGCAATAAACTGTCAACATGAACAAGGAGGGAATATGCACTCTAAAGGCACCCTTTACATTGACAGGTAGGGAGAGAATAGTTAATAGGTCACCCTACTGTCCTGTGAAAGGGGAGAGAACGACTATGGGCACCCAAGGGCAGAATTCTCCTCCTAATCTCCATGGTTGAGGGGTTATTGACAAATTCAAGTTCACCAATCAAAGAAGAATGGTGAAGGGACTGCTTGGAGGGAGAGCTATTGACTGAAGGCACCCTGCCATGCCTCCTTGTACCATCCACTTCTATGATTGAATTTTGTAAACAAATTGAGTTAGCTGCATAATAATGAATATATGCTTTCTCTATAGTGATATTATTTATAAATTTGAATGCAATGAAATCTTGTCTAACCCTAATGGTTAAAAATGTATATTTGTATATCTATATTTTGTATATGTTTTCCTATGTTATGACTGCAGAACTCAAGTCCAAGAATTATCAAATTTGAAGATATTCTAAGTGGTAAATCATAAACCCTAAACCTAACTTGTGACATTTGAATTTCTAGGGCAATTTAGGAAAGGGACATTACAATTACCCTATTAATAGGAAAAATTTAGCGTGAGTTTGGAGCAAAACTCATTGAAGACATGGGGGTGGGCTTGGTTCCTTAATATGGTTACACTTGACCATACCTCAAGGTGCACCCATAGCAAAACATAAGGGTGGGATTTGGTCCATGCATTGCCATAAGTGTCACCCGTACCTTGAGGTGACCCCATGGCCACTACAAGGTGCCCCGCTCGTAGGAATTGAACCTAGGCCTATGGTGTGAAACTCCTCATTCCCCATCTCTAGATCCAAACCCATTGGGCATTGCATGGTGTCTTATTATAAATAATATTATAATTATAATATATGATAAATTATCTATTATGAATAATTTATATATAATACACAATAATATATAATTATATATAATATACATTATGTCATGTGTGGGCTGCACATGCCATTGTAGTGACTTTAATTTTACACACAGTATAATGTAAAAGATATAATTTAAATATTTAAATACTATGATATATATATATATATATGAAGTTCTATTAAGGGACCTCATCCCTTTAAACATGAGAGGAATACAAAGCTATACATGTACCAAAATCTTATGCATACCCAAGCTAAGGTGATAGGCGCCAAAAGGCACATACAACAAAAAACACCATGAGCGATTAGGCTATGAAAGCCATCTAACACCAAAAGGCAAAAAACTACCAGCTAACACCAACGTAGATGCCTACAATACCAAAGGCAGAAAAACATAGAAATATTGAAACCTAAAATAGCTACCCAACAACATGGCATTTATAAATACCATTAACAATTATACACTCCCCACCGAGGAACACCCGCACCCCAAGAATGGAGCACCAATGTTCACCCGCTCTGGAAGCCAGACCCTCACCAGATACTAGGACTACCTCTACCATAATAGGAGAGCTCACAAACATTTGCAAGCCTGCCAACTGAATGCCAATGATTATATATTAATTATTAATAATATCAAAGCAATTATAATCATTTAATATAATATAATTAATAAAATATATTATATTGTATTATAAGTTATAGATATATTAACATAATAAATTATAAATTATTAAATTGTACTGTTTCTTATTATATCATAATAACTATTTAACTATAATATATATAATAATTATAGACTTGGGTCTGCGGGGAGAAATTCAAATTGAAAAGCCTGCTCAAACTTCTGCAAACCCTATCAAGTTGGGACAAACGGAAAATGGAGATTAGAAGCTTGTTTTGGTTGAAAATGCTAGCATGGATAATGTTGGACTTGGTGGGGAGCATCAAACAACAAATGTGGCAGAGTTGGGTCCCAATCTGGTTGGTTAGAAGGTACCTGTGGCACTTGTTGCCCCTTGTAAACAAGGCCATGTGGTTGGGTTTTAGGATGCATCCAAAAAATCTATGCAGAGAGGTTCTAACACCAAGCTTGTTAAACGTTTTGAGGGAGAAGCCAAGGCAGATGGTAATGCTGGATCGCTTGCTATTTTGAATCACATGCGATGGTAGAATGTCATACCATGTTTGGGTGAGCAACCAATCCTTACTTTGGGTCAAGAAGTTTTAGATGAGGAAGAGAAATTTGCTAACAAAAGTTTAGTGTGTAGATTTCATGCTCTATGGCCAAGATTGGCAGATCTTCATGCCTGGATTTCAAAAAGCTGGGCAGGAAAGCTCAAGGGTTCCAATGAAATTTATCCTAATGCCCAAGGTTTTTTTGTGTTGTTATATGAAACAATAGAGGATAGATCTTATATTTTAGGAAAAGGTCCTTGGCTTTGGGATAAGAATATCTTGCTTGTAAAGCCGTGGTTTCCTACTTTCAACCCAATGACTAACTTTTTCAGTTATGCCAGTTTGGATTAAGTTACCTTATCTCCCTCTGTAGTTTTGGGTGGATGCTTGTTTTCAGGGCATTGGAAATATGCTGGGTAGATTTTTAGCAATAGACCCATACAGATGGTTTGATTCATTCGATGACGGCAAGGGTCCAGGTGCAACTGGATATATCTAAAGGATTGCTTGAGGAGATTTGGTTAAAAGTAGAAGATAGGATTTGGAAACAAGTTTTAGATTATGAAAATATTCCATTTTGTTGCAGGCAATACTTTAAGATTGGTCACATAGCTTCAGAATGTGCCATGTGCAAAACAAAAAGGTTGGCCACATGGTGGTGGAGAGCCTGTTAATCCCATTTATTTGTTAAGAGGGCTGCACCTGTTTCATGTTTGTTGGACTCAAAGAAAGAGGTTGCATAGGGAGTTGATGTGGCCCCAAGCCAGCCTCCTCCTTTGCCACTTAAATATTCTGAAATTACTTGTTCTCCAAAATTGCTGCAGTCTTCTTAGTTGAAATGGAAGCAAAACCGTTAATAAACTTAAAGAAACTGGTGTCTCTGTAGGTGCTAGAAAGCAACTGTATGGAGCCAGTGTTAAGGCCTGTTGATGTTTTTTTTATGACAGCACAACATTAGAATAAAACACTAAGTGCTTTATCCTCTCTTGAACAAAGTATCTCAAATGCTAAACTATGTGATCAAGTGAGAGTACTCCAAGGTTCCTTGAATGTTAGGTCTTGACGTGCACAGGGATAGACTCAGTGGAATGTTGTGATCTTGTTGATAATCACAAAGGGACTTACACAATTGTTTGGTACACAATGCTTATTGTTTTTTTCACAATGGGAAGACACTTGGAATTTCTAAGTACTACTACTAGAGTCATATGATATGGCAATGAAGTACTTGAAACTAATCCTAAATGATGTTCTAAAAGTAAAGTGCAAAAGGTGAGAAGGGTTAAGAGAATTCCAATCTACTGTAAGGACAATGAAATAATGAATGGTGTTTCGATAGACAAATTCCTTTAAACCAAGCTTCACTTCGCCATGAGGACAACAACTACACAAAACTACTACAATCTTCAAAGGAAATGAAGGGTTTTCATATTGCAAAAATGCATTCAAATACCCACAGCCGGCGCAACTTGAATGAATATCCACAACTGAACTATTGCAACAAGTGGTTCAGGCTAACTTTGCATTGCAAATTACCATCGGCAATCCACAAAAAGTATGAACCAAGGAATTCATCAAATATCTTCACATTCATTCACCATATCAGTGAACTGTATCTAAAATCTATCTAAATTGCTTTGAATCATCTCCAAGAAATTGGAAACCATGCTAACATCCCAAAATAAGACAATAATCACCAATCTTCAATGAGAATGTATTAGTTTTGGTAGTATCTTTACAACAATTTGCCAATAGTCTCTTCGACTCCTCAAAAGCTTCTACTCTAACAACTAACTTCCTAAGAATCTACTCATAAGAACCCTTTACAATTGAAGAGAATGAGCTTTATATAGATCTCTAGATTACAACCAAGGGCCCAGATTGATTCTTGAATCAATGGCCAAGATTAATACAACACATCATAATAGAAGGTAGTTACAACTACTATCACTTTCGACCAATGAGAGGTTTTCAACATGATTTTCTAGAAGGTTCCATCCTTATCTCTATCTTGGTAGCCAAGTTCAATGTATCTGGACATGTCGATGTGGCGTAATGAGATCGGTTGATGACGAATGGATGCCACAACATGATTATCTCTTGAGTGTTCCTTGAACTTGGAATTCTATCCCTGTGTTGTACTTCCTTTGGATTCTTGCATTGGTTTGGAATTCTTGGTGCAATCCTTGATTTCCTGATGTTGAACTTGATCCTCTTCTCATTCCTGATGAATAGTGCACTGGATTCTTGTTCTTGAACTTGAAGTGTATCCCATTGTCCTTGATGTCTTGAATTTCCTTCACCTTCATTGGAATTCTGTGAAGTCTTCTTGTCACTGAAAGTAATTTCCTTCTTGAGCAGCTTAGATCATCCTTGCACGTGATTCTTATCTTCAGTTCCTGCAAGAACAAAGGAAACTTCGAATAGTTATGACGAACAAAATTCTTACGTGCAACTCAATGATAAAAACATGAATATATTTGCATGGAATTTCCTTATTTTTTGGAAGAAATGAATAATAATAATACTTAAAAAAAGACATATTTCTTCACGAATAATTTGCTTCTTATCAAAAGTTCACCTCCTCTTGGAAAGAAATTCGCTCTTCTTAAGAATTCACCTCTCCTTATTAAGAATTCGCCTTTGTGTTTGGAAAACTGTGACTTGGAAACTTACTTTAATACATGTCTTGGCGGATTCCTTCCTAGCAAGTCGACTTGGGTAAGGAATAAACGATTTGCTTCATGCGAATTTTAAACCAGGCCAACCTCATTTGTGATTTTGCAATTTGAATTTTTATTGAATTCATTTATGATTTTGGGGTGGAATTTCCATGAACTCTTGAACAAATTTTCGGGCGGGATTTTGAGGGTGTTTAATTTTCTCTGGGCGCATATTCTCTATATTCTTTCCATAACCTCCTGGAGCGCAAATTCTTTGTGGACTTTCAATGATGGGCGCATTTTGCTTATCCTCTTTCAAGGTTGAGCGCAATTTGCTTATCCCCTTTCAATGATGAGCGCATTTCTACTAGGGTCTTTTAGTGTGGAGCGCATATCTAGGGTGGTCTTTCAATTCTCCTTGAGCACACTTTCTCTATGATCATTCACAACTTGAGCCCAAATCCTTAACGTTCATTCAATGCTGAGCGCAAATTTAGTATTTACATTCAGTGTTGGGCGCATTTTAGGAGGAATTGTTTAGTGTTGGGCGCATTTCAGGAGGAATCGTTTAGTGTTGGGCACATTTTCTTGGTTTTCATTTAGTGATCTTTCCTAGTCGCATTTTCTTAGTGATCATTCAATGTTTCCTTCACAACTTGCTTGGCACACTTGAATGAACATCCACATCCTTTTTCACAATTTCATTAAACTCTTTCAATTTTCCCTGTCGCAATTTCTTAGTTGCCTTTCACAACCTTCCTTGGGCGTACATCTCATTAATTCGTTCACAAACTTTGGGGTGCATATTGTATATGTTCTTGCAATTCTTCCTGTCGCCATTTCAGTGAGATCATTCACAAACTTATTTCTTGGCACATATTTCATAGTGTTATAGATTCACTCCTTGGCACATATTTGGTCTCTTCTTGGATAATATTCCTAAGCGCAAATTCTAGTGCCCCTTGGACAAATTCCTGTCGCCAATCTCTCCTCATCAAGGAATTTCGCATTTTTTGTGATGGCTTGGATAAATTCTTGATCTCATTTCAAACCTTTGAATTTCTCTTTGTTGAAAGTTACTTGGAGTCATAGGTTTTGCATTTTTAAGCATGCTAAGGATTGGATTTATGGTGGAAACCCTGGTGAATTCAGAATTTTCCAATGTTGCATGGACACGGATACGGTATCCGATACGGGTACAGTATCCGATACGGATACGACTAATTTTCAAGACCCCCCAATACGGATACGGCTAGATACGGCATATATATATAATATAAATATGAATTAAAAAATATTTTATTATATAATATATTATATTAAAATATAATTTATTATTTTATAATAGCATATAATATGTTATTATTAAAATATATATATATATATATATATATATATATATATAATTTATTTTATTATAATAGCATATTATAAGTATTAATGAATATTAAAAATATTATATTTAAATATTAATTAATATTATAAATATATTTTAATTTAAATACACGTGTTATAAATATTAATAAAATATTAAAGTTTAAAAAAATTTACAAAGATTAATTTTAAACTTAGTAAATAGCATATAATATCTAATATGTTATTATAAAATAATAAATTATATAATTGTTAATAAATATTTAAAATATTATATTTAAATATTAGTTATAATACATATTATAAATATATTTTAATTTAAATACACATAATTATTAATAAAATATTAAAGTTTAAAAATTAATTTTAAACTTATTAATATTAAATAGGAGGTTCAAGGAATACGTTGATAGGAACAAACGTCGTAAAAAAAATTCATGTCGTTTGTTCCTATCGGTGTATTCCTTGAACCTCCTATTTAATATTTACTAACTCGGAATTGTCTCATGCTGTAAAAAAAAATTCTCGCCGAAAATCTTCTATGCTGAAATATTCACGCCAGAAATTTTCTTAAACTCGTGGGTTGTTCTATTGGCGTTTCCTTGAACCTGCTATTCAATTTTTTTTTTGAACGCCGAATGAGATACGGCAATTTTTTTTTGACCGCCGAATCCAGAAGTATCTGGCGCGGCTCAAAGTGTGCCCTAATTCTGGATACGGGCGGGCATCGTATCTGACGCGTATCCTAGCCGTATCGTACGCGTGTCCGTACCAGGTACGCAGGTACGCGTACCAGGGGGAGGACGGGGCCGTATCCTGCAACACTGGAATTTTCGCATACTTTAAGGTGTCAAGGAATTTCCTTGTCACATTTTTGACTTCTCCTAGATTTTGCGATTTTGGCAGGATTCAAGGACAAGTTCACTTCGCAATCTTGGAGGGATTAAGGACAAATCCTGAGCGCATATTTGACTTCCTTGAGGATTTTCACATTTTTCATCCTATTGAGGATTCATTCTTGTCGCACATTTAGGCACATGATGGATTTTTCCATCACACTTTTAGAGAGGAAATGAAAATTTCTTTGGCACAATTTTTATATCCTTGTGAAATTCACAATTTGTAGCATGTCTTGGATAGGATTTCTTAACACAAATTTTCCAGCCTCTTGGAATTTCACAGTTTCAAGGAGGTCAAGGACTGGATCCCTGTCGCAGTTTCTGCTGGACTTGGAATTTCGCATCTTTGGCAGGTTGAGGATAAATTCCTTAGGCACAAATATGGATAGGTCATGGATAATCTCGTCTTGGTCACACTCTTCTTGGAATGGCGAATTACATCCTTGGGATCAATTTTCACGATATTGTGTAGTCTTTCCTAGGTCGCAAACTTCATCAAGCCAAGGAATTTCGCATTTTCCGACACCTCTTGAATAAATCCCTTGTCTTATGCAAAGACTTCCGGAGATTTGGTAAGAGTAGCTCATTCATCATGGACTTGTATGTTCGGAGTGGTAGACTTAGGAATTTTCACATGAACTGATGGACTTTGACGAGAAGTTGTTGAGACTTGGGCGAAACTAGACCACCAAACTTACAAACTCAGGGAAAACCTAAACCTAAAGCAACTAAGACAGAAAGCGAGAAAAAAGGGGTCCCCATTTGTAATGGGGCAATGTGTGAAAACGTCACAACAAGGCCTTTGCACCCGATGATGCCTTTGGTTAGAAATATGCTGGACGAATGGCCATGTAAATTGTCTAATGAAGCGGAATGGGGAGTGGATATGAATTTTCAGGAAGTATTATTGGCAGCCATTAATCAATCTTTCTCTGATTCCTCATATTTTACAGATTATGAAGCAGAGGAAGGTGCTACAGCTTGGACAGAAGTAAAAAGATAAAAACAAAAAAGATTTGAAGAAGCCTAATTGTCATATGGTGCTGAGATCGCAGAGTAAAAAAGGGAAAAATCCAGTTCAACCTTTATATGGTTGTAATAGGGTTGGTGATGATTTTCTATTTCTAATAGTTGTCTTTGCTACTCTTCTTGTGCTGGGGTCCTATTATTAGAATTCCAATATTTTAATTAAAAAATATATAATAATTATCTATTATATTATTAATTCACATGGCCTGTACTCAAAAACAACTCAGCATAGCCAAATAGTAAGTACAACTTGTATTTGAACAATACTTCATAAAAAAATTGACAGAAAAAAAGATTCATTAAATAACAAAATTTTACGGACAATAAAAGAAGTTTCTTATTCCATGACAAATACCCCGAATGGATATCAGAGTAAATATAAAATGTGCAGTAAATAGGTAAACATCACTGTAGCAGAGTGTCCCCAATCAATATAAAGGTGGTTGCCCATTTAATCCATTCAATTATGGTAGTTTGATGTTTATGAAGCATAGTCATTCAACTCAGACTTAAGAAAAACTCAAAAAGCTGAAAGGTAGGCTTGACAGTTTGTAAAAAGCTCGACAATAACTGCACAAAGAATTGCTCTGCTTGATTTACTAGAGAGTAGAGTTGAACTCAGGAGTACTTGACCGCTAAGAAAGAATACTGTGACAATGATGCTAATCATTTGCACTATGGCTGTTGCTTCCATGTGTCTGTATTTACCTGAAGGCAGCCCTCAGTCTTTGAAATGAAGAAAAACTAAGTTGGACCCTGATTAAAGATATTCAGTTGAATTAGAAATTTGGAAGGCTATATATGATTTCTAGTCATTTAGAATAAAATCAAACGACTCAATAAATTGCCATGGCTAGATCAAAATTCGGAGTCAAAAAAGAATTTAAAAGTGATCTCATGCACTGTTCATTTTCTTAAGCATAGATGCACTACCAATAACCTTATCAGGTGTAAATGTCAGTAGCATTGATAGTGATGAAAAGACAAGTTATTTACATTATCATATGGAAACACTGAGCATATGTATCACCACAATGTACACACAACATCTGACAACACTGAGCATATGTATCCCCACAATGTACACACAACATTTGACAAGCTCTGTTAAACATGCACCTGGTCCAACTTATTTGGAATGTTCTTAGTGGTAAAAACTAGGGATTTGAACCCAGGATCTGCAGCATTCAAGAGAGACTACTGACCAATCCACCTATCACCTCATCCATGGGCAAAAGTGGTAAATAGTTGTCATATTTGAATTAGAAAAAAAATGCCTTTGACTGTTGAACTGGGTGCACATCAATAAGGGCCATCCCTGTCATCCATAACATTTGATTTCCATTTTTTCCTTTCCAAAAGATTTGTTATTGGCCATTCTATAATAAATTCATGCCATGAGTTATCAATGCTTCTATCAAAAGTTACACATTTTTGTTCATTACAGCTATCCATGTGCTTGTAATTTTCTGGCACATACATCAATTCTTTTTTAATCTTTCTCTGTCATCCTCGGTGATTTTCAAAAGGATGTGTATGTCTGAATTGTACATGTAAGATATGCCATAAGATTAGGAGCATGATAATAGAGTATCATTGCATTGTATCTCATATTGCATAAAGGAGAAAAGTCGTTCTCAAATAAACAAAATCTCACATCATTAGTCCATGTTTTACTTTTCTCACATTTTTTTTTGAATTTGTTGCAGTTCCCAACCTATGGTACTGGTTGCAATGCAGCTTTGGAAGATTGTTTGATAATGGACAACATTCTGGAGGAATTGACACCATCTGGTACTAATAATCGATCATATAGCTTTTGATTTATCCATAGATGGGATTTCTATGGCAATATTTATAGGTATTGATTTCATTTGGTTTAACTTAATCTTGTCAGAGGAGTCCCTTTATTACACTTGGAGTGGATGGTTGGCTGATGTATTCCCATTTTAGAGGGTGTAATGTTACCATTAGTATACAATGTTTTCAATGAAGTAATATGTAGTCCATATGATAGAATCTAAAATATAAGGCTTTCCAGTCCACAACAGGTTGCATAAGATATTATCTACTGCAGGTTTCGAGAACATCTTCACACTTAATACATTCCTAATAGACAACCAATTGTTTGGAGTGCAATGCAACTAGCAATATGAAGTTTTATTTTTCTTTAAGATTGGAAAAAATAGTTAAAAGAAAAATGGTTCTAGCGAGCCTACAACTTATCAAAACAAAGTTCACATCATAGCTCAAACAGAAACTAACAAATAGCACCGACAGAAAAAAGATAAATACCAGCAGCGCCTCCCAAGGAGCAGAATGAGTTAAAGTATCATTCCAATTTCAAAGTATCAAATCATATCATCACATAAAGATGTATCAAATAGAGAAATTAACAATTTCAGTCTCTTCCTTGCTGCAAACCTATTGATGGGTGTTTTGAGACACACCACCAACTTAAAAAGTTGTGGATGACACTCCTCTTGAAACGAGATAAATCTCCCCTAGGCTTCAATTACTTGGTCTAGGTGTCATGTCCCCTTCTCAAGCATAAGTTAAATGAAGACCCTTAGCCTATTTTCTTAATTTTCCCATAGGCTAACTGGGTGGTGCATGTGAAATAATTTATTAATTTAAATTAAGTTATCCAAAAAGTAGCTTTATTTTATATTATAAAAAGACAACTTATGTTTTATTATTAAAAATGTTTTTTTTAAAAGAGGGACATAAAGTGTCATTAGGAATGGGGTCCAAAACTGATGGGACTTTCTAGACACTTTTAAAAGTTTAAGTTTGGAGGGAAAAGGGAAAATAATATAAAATTAAATTATATTCCCTCAAAAGCCTATATAAAGAGGGTTTGTGCATAGAAGGTATTTTTCTTGCTTATTATCCATTTTCCAACTTCTTGAGAATGAACAAGTATTCTTTTTCTACCCAAGGAGGAAAACCCTTTGTTAAACTTAAGATGGTTTCGAGGATGAAAACCCTCCCGGCCATTTGAGTAATTCTACACAAGGATTACCAAGGTGCTGAATGTTGCAGTTTTTCAGTTTGCTAGTTGTGGAGTTTTCATTTGCAATGTTGTTTCAGATTTTGGTGGTGATTTGGTTTTAAGAGTCCATCGATTTATTTGCTTGCAAATCTGATCATATTTATGGAGTGAAGTGCTAGTTGTACAAGTTTAGTTCATGACATTCATTGCAAGTTGTACCATTGCAGCATGCTGCACAATGTCCTATGGGGGCGTTTGGACTTTTTAAACAGTTCATAGCCTTTAAAGGATTGTTTTTGTGCCCATAACCCAGCTGTACAACTATCTTCAACATGTCATACCAGTCTATACTTGAATCACAACAACTCATGCCGTACAGTTCTGATAACAGCCGCTAGTTTGCAGTTTATAGCCTTCAGAGCAGAAATTTACTATTGTTTCGGTCTATCTTTGTGGTCATACAATGTGGGGTTGATAGCATTATATATTGATGAATTTTCAAAATAACCTTTGGCTGTATATCTAATAAATTGCTGATATTAATATTTTCACTTGTGTTGTTGCTGCTGATATCAATATATTTAATTAATTTTTGAGCACTGGTTGGTTCTCCACCAATCTAGTTTAGTTTAAAGCTCAGAAGGCTATCTCGCTATCTCACATGTTGATTCTAGTTTTTATGCTTAATTGCTTGTATTTCTGCTTGGATGGCAATGCCACCAAGTTTCTAGTTTATTTCCTTTCCAATATTGCACTCATTTAGATTGTACGGCTTGCCACCAGATAGAGTCCCAATCACTGTATGCTCTCACCTTGCCCACATCGGGACCTTGGTGAAAGTGTGAGGGTTATGCATTTTCATCCTATATTTGTGAAAATAAACATAAAAAAAAACAGTTGGGGACATTACACTAGGCTACCTGGTTTTCACTCAAAGGTAGTAAAGTTGTTTCACAAAGAGACTTGTTGATCAGCTCACCTGGAACATAACATAAATCAATTATACAAATTAAAATGAATTTCAATAATTTCTTGCTTGCCAATGTTTGCAGGACAAGAAAACAGAAAATAAAATATAAGATGATAAAATCTAAAATATCTTCTAACCTACCTACCTAAGCTGTAGAAAAAAGATCAAAAGATTAAGGGAAAAAGAGAAAAGGGATGAGAAAAATGACTTTGTCAACCAAAATGAAAATAATTGGCTGCCAAGCATTCTTTGCAAACATCTAAAACTATTCATGCAACAGTCAACCCAAGCACAACTTGAATGCAAAAACAATACAATCATCTAAGAAAATGAATCTCTAACAACACGAAGTAATATGTACAAATTTATATCAAAGGAGGAACAAGTTGAAGTAACCACCATATGACATGCATAGATTGCAGCCAAAAATGCTACTCTAGGATGTACACTAAAAGCCCAAACTTCGGGGCGGGGGCCCTGGCTCGATTGGCTAAGTAATTCCATTGCGGTAAAGATGGTCACGAGGTCCAGTCTCCCCCCGTCCCCGTGTACCGGAGGGCGTGTCGTGCCAGCGTCACCGGTCATGTGAAAAAAGTTTACCAGGCACTAATAAAAAAGAAAAAAGCCCAAACTTTACTTGCTTAAAGAGAAAATACTCATATAAGATGCAATAATTATGTTTCTCAATCAACATAACTCAGATCAGAAAATAGAAGGAACCTAAACTAATCTAATAGAGAACTATACATAGGGCTTCCATCCAAAATTTCCGACCCTTAACATTGACAATTCACCTAGTATATATTAATTCCTAGATTTAAAAAACATAGCAAGTTTCCTTACTAAGTTTCCATACTAAGTTCTCTGGTGGTTATAATAATAAATGCCAAAGGTTACCAAGATACAAATCATTGAATTCATGTTTGATTTCCCAAATGAAATCCAATCGAAACTTCCTATAGTAAGGTGCTCACATTTAATTTTGGCTCCATAATATCCAGGATGAAAAATCAAATTGTAATATCTGATAATCTTCTGCAATCAACAGTTTATAATCAGCTTCTATCCAGGGATAAGTGCCAGCTCTTGTGAAATTAAATTCGATTCTCCTAGTTTCCAATAAATCTTGCACACAACACAATAATTAAATTCCTAGGGATTTATCCATTGCTAAAGCAAATCCAATTTCACATTATTTTAACTTGTTTTAATTCCCTGAGATCAGATATAGAAATAAATGCACACCTGATTCGGTGACAAAAACAATTAAAATCAGTTTGATTTGTCATTTACAAGTTCTCTTGTATTAGGCTTTTTACTAATTTTTCCTATATAAAATATCTATCAAATTACTATTGGGGGTAGTCTTACATGTCGAGTTCTCAGAAATACACAGTGGGAAAGTCAATGGATTAGGTGGCAGTCTCTAGTTAAGCCAAGCCAATCAAGTTTCAATGCATTGTCATAGGGTTTAAAACTGTGATCAGTTCAAATCATAGGATTGTCATAAAAAAATTGGATGTGAGATATACAAAATAGCATTGTTAATACATGGTAGTGTTGATGCATGTTTTGACACATCAACATGTTGGAACAAAATCGTCCCCTTGAAAGGATATTATCCCCAAGAATCTTCGATGTGAATTTATGGGTTTTAAAAGTACTTGAATAACCTAGTAGGTGAATGTTTCCAATGTTCCTATAATAAACACCCCCAAAATTTATTTATTTTTTGATTTTTTGGTCAACTGAAATAAGCTACAACGCAAAGCCCTCAACAACTTTTGATCACCCAAATCCCAATGTGGGCAAGGTGAGAGCATACACTGCATAGGATCACACCCAAACTTTATTGAATGCAGCAACAAAAGTGTATGCACACAAATTGCTATCACTGTAACATGCCAGACGGCAAACCATCCATCTTTGCGCTTATTCAGCAGAGTGTGCCAATGCAACACAATATGAACACAAAAAGTGGATGAGTGGACCTTTCTCTATGTTTATTCAATGGAGTGTGCTTGATGCAAACAGAATGATGCACATAAGGCGGCTAAGCCATCCTTCATCTGCGTTTATTCAGCGGAGTGTGTTGAAACACAAAGCATGCTATAGAACTAGTGGTAAACCATCCAGTTATTACAAAATGAAATGCATGATATGAAGACCAATGATGGTACTACCATCCAAGGTTTTTACAAGTCATTAAATTGCAACTAGATAAAGATTTTACAATGAGTAAATGGCTGCAAAATGAAAGGTATAATTTGATTTCAGAATGAAATATAATACTGCAACATAGTCACTGTATAAAGCCTTAAAATCATTCCAAACAATATTAGGAGCATGCCCAAATAAGATTTGACATTGCAGATGAAGATAGATGGCTTCAAACTCACTACAAGTTCATTGAATCGTTAATGTCCCCATTTCCAACATGATCACCTAACAGGAGTTTGGGTTAGCCTATCCTCATTCCTGTAGGCTAATTCATGAATTATGGGAATGCAGTGGTTGAGCTATGGAAATTTGAAAAGTTGTTTTTATAAGGCTCAGCTAATTTTCCTAGACTTGGTGAACATGGAAGATGAATTAATGTATTTTTACATTAATTATTGAAAGATCAAAAATAATAAAATAATTTTCCTAGTGATGGAACGACCCAATTGGAGTGTTTTGAGTGGCCAAAAAGACGAATAAAATAATAATAATTTATTATTATTTGGTGCACTCAAAGGAGGAATAAAATATTAATTAAATCAAATCTTTAATTTGATTTTTAAATCGCCCAAGTCTTTTGGAGAGGGTTGGCCAAACTGGAGGTAAAAGAGATGAGTTTCAAAATTCATATTTAGATGCCTAGTCTTGGTCGGCCAGCCTAGGAGAAAGAAAGGAAACTCAAGTATAAAAGGTCTTTGGAGCTTTATTCATCATCCGGAACTTTTGGCATCTTTGGTATTTTGTATTGGCAATTTTATTGCAGGTCTTTCCAAGGATGAAAACCCTTGTGGAAGAAGGTGGAATTGGACGAAACCCAATTGCATCACGGAGGTGGATTCATATGGAGTTCACACTTGCACTTCATTGAAGGATTCGAAGATTCATTGAGCATCCACACCATATCTTTTGGAGCAGATTTCAGTCATCATTTGGTTCGGCCATTTTGGAGGGTCAACATCATCTAGGAGCGCTGATTTTGTGAAGGCTATGATTGCATGTTTGAGCGCCGAATTCCAATCAGCTTGAGGCCGATTTTCATAGCAGTGATTTCATTTCAGCGTTTTGTAGCAGCCACAAACCCTTGCCACTGCCTTGTCTTGCAAGATAATTCAGATCGGGATTTCAATCCATATCTTTCATCATCTTGAGGAGGGCGAATAGCATTTGAGGTTCCTTGACATCATCTAATTGCATTGTAGACCTTCATTTGTGGAGCGCTCATCATTCCTATTGAAGGCAGATCTGATTTGGTAGAGGTTCACTGACCTTGAATTGCATTTGACATCTAAATTGGTATGTTGAAAACCATCATTCATATCTGAATTTGTAGCAGCAGTTTGTGGGCGAATCTTGGCTATGATAGAGCCATGAATTTGATGAAATTACTCAATTGAACAATCTGATTTCATAACAGCAGTAGTCTGATTTGATTTGCTCATCCAATTTGCAATCTATTTGGTGTGGATCTATGTGTATTTCATTGTGTAATTCAACTAGGGTTTGATTACATATTTTGGCATGTTGATTATAATGTATTTGACATGATAAGTGGATGAAATAAGTGAATGTTAGATCTGAGATAAAAAAATCAGAATTCAGATCTAGGGTTTTGAAGTTGAAAATTGAAATTCAGAAAATTTTGGTAAAAACCCTAAGTGGGATATTTCAGTGGTATCAGAGCTTGGATCTTGCCAACTTGGAGGGTTTGGGAAAGGACTAAGTTAAGTCTTATCCTATTAGCATTCTTGAGTATAAGATCCATAGCTAAAGTCCTCCTACACTTGGATGTGATTTGGCTCAATTTTATCCTTGCATGTTATGTGGACAAAGATTTGACCTAGTTGGTAGGTTGGTGGGGTTGTCCTTATGTAGCCTCCATGTTTGCAATAGTATAGGAGAGTAGGACAACAAAGAGAACAAGAAGAAGCCAATCCATTTGCATAAAATATGGATGGGAATAGAAGAGTTGGAAGTTCTCCAAGCGATGACATGAATAGTGGTTATTACCTAAGGGAGATGACAGTGGGACTGCAACAAACAAATTGGACTTTGGCTCGAGCAAATGATGCTTTGGAGTGAATGATGGCTTCCCAATAGCAAATGATGCAGTTCATGACTCAAGCCATGGGTAATGTGAGAGTTAATGTAGCACCTATAGGTGAAGGCAGCGTGGTAGGTTGTATTGTTCCTTTTTTGGCACATAGACCTTTGGTGTGCATTATGTTTGTTCCTAGTTCTCCAGAGTTTATTCGGCATATTTGAGAGAACTCTAATGTTCATGGAATGGTTGTGGATCAGATTTTTAGAGCAGTTAATGTTGGCTTTAAGCTCGGTGATGTTTCAGGATGACAATGCAACTTTCGAAAGTTGGTTCGGCTTCTCGGATAGCTCTCCAAGATTCTTGGAGGAGTCGTCTATTTTTAGAATGTCATCCGGAAGGCGTCGTTATTCATCCCAAACCTTATGGAGTATGATGGTACAGTTTATTTGGTAGTTTGGGATTTTTCGTAAAAACAAGTATTTTAATGAGCTAACAGTTAATTATTTTGCACTTAGTTTTATAAAGTTGGAAATAATTATAAAGTGCATGGGTATTATAGCTCATTGGAATGGGGAAAAATCACTCTTTTTATTAGGCACATAAAAGTGAGAGCTAATGTGGTGAAAAAGGTGAAATATTGGAGTTTGAGTGGAAAAGTCTATTTTTCTAATTAAGAATTCTTTTTATGTGCAAACTCTTAAAAAGTGCCTATATAAGGGGGTTGAGAGCTCATTTTGCTCTTTCTGCTGGAGATTGTTTTGTTATGCTACTGGATTGAACTTGCGTGTTCTTCCATTCCTTCTCGAGGACGAAAACCCTCTTGGAGAATATCAGTTTCGGTGGTGAAAGATCCACCCTAGCTGGTTCGAGGTGATTTCATCTAGGAATCACAGAGCTGAATGGAGTTTGATGTTTTTTGATGGGGTTTGTTTTGGAAGTGATCTTGTTTTGTTGTATTGGAGTGTGGTGTGGATTTTGGAGTGTTTTGTGGGGTTTCTTGAAGATTTCTTGCATTCCTCTTGCTGGCCGTACTGCACCAGGCCATACCATGGCGTGAGGTTTTGTAGTGTTGTGAAGGGATTCTTATGTAATGACTTTGTTGATGATTAAACCTGATTTGCAGTGTATAGACATTTGTTTCTGAGTAGTTTGTAGGAGAAGTTTGTTGTTTTAGACTTGTTTTATCCCTGTTGTACCATTCCAGCAGGCCGTACCAGGTACAACCACGTGTGTGCACTTCTAGAGCTGGTTAGTTTAAGAGGCTGAAAGGTGCTCATTTGAGGCGTCTTGTAATGTCCCCTTCTAGTAAGTCAAAATTTTCCTTAACCTTGCACAAAATTTCAGCTTACAAAAGAGAACATTAATATTCAATTCTTCTTTTCATATTTAGAGTTAATAACTAAGTATCAAACTCATATTTTCCACAATTGTATTTAAGGATTATAATCTTTAATTATAATCACATACATTTCATCTCTATACTTATAGTTATGATTCATATGAAGTTCATACATTTCATATGTTGATAACTGAGGGTGGGGGGGTGAATCAGTTATCCTAATTATTTCTTCTTTCTGAATTTTCTTATTAATCAATGCAGCATTAAATCAAACAAAACATAACCATGAAAATAGAGATACACATGACACAGTATTTTTGACGTGGAAACCCTGTTAAGGGAGAAAACCACGGGGTGATTAACCCAAAGATTATTCTCTGTTAGAAGAATAAGGAGATACAAAATGGCACTTGCCAATTAGGGCTTACTGTCCGAACACACTGCTCACAAGAGGCACACTGCCTACAAAAGACTCACTGTCTACAAAAAGAATGTAATACAATACTTGAACTGATTGGAAGCATCTACAAATGCTGGAGTTCAGTTCCGGTTAAGCTCAGTACACTGATCTGCTGCACTTTATTTTTCCTCTTTTCTTTTGTTGTGTTTCTTTCACATACCGGACCTTCTTTACTGCTTCTGTTCTGCACTACTGCTTTTATTCGCACACAACAATATACAACCATACACCTCACAACTAAATCCATCATGTATATATATATCCGCAAAAGTGATTTCATCACTTTTCAAGTCGGCACCTGGAATAGTCAATTCCTTTAACAAACTTTGATCTGTCAGTTGAATCCTTCCACACCAAGTAATGCGGATCAGGACTATGCTTGTATAAATCATTAATCATGTCAGCCAAACATGATTCATGCCTTCACAACCTTTACCACCATCAATAATACATCCGGAAAATAGTCTGATGTTCTGTCAGTTAGTTCTTCTGTTCACACTATTACTCAGGAACCCGGTACTCAAGTATTCATATCTTTTACCTCATCTATCACCGGAGGTTACAACCTTGGAATCTATCACTCAAGGTAGTCCTCTTGACTTCCCCAAAACCGCACTTTACCAAGATACTTCCTCTGAGAGATCCGGACCAGTCTGTCGGACCTTGCCACATGCTCTGTTCTTGTTTACCGGACCACAATAATCTTCATTCTGACTTCCGGTAGAGACACACCATGTCCTGCGGATGTGTGAGATGACCTTTGTTGCCATCAATGACAACAAACATGAATCCATATAGTGTCTCTTGCCAACAATCTCCCCCTTTGGCATTGATGGCAACACTTAGTGAAAAATGACTAAGTGTTTACACTATGCTCCCCCTTGACTGATGCTCTGTCTTTATATACATTTTTCGGAGCTCCCCCTTAGTTGGATTCCTCATTTTTCACTGTGCCTCACTCCCCCTTTGACATCAATGGCAAAGGGTAGGGTTCACATACCAAAAATTTCAAAAATTTAACTGTACTTAGCTGCATAAGTATATATATGTGAAATACTTACATAAACTGTAGTATGTCTGCAAAAGTTGTTTTCAGTTGGATGAGTTCTGCAGCCCAACTTTGCTTTATTCTATCCAAAATTGAGATGTGACCACTCAACAAAAACACAAAAGCTTCTGCCCTCTTGAGATCTGTCGGATCATTGGTCTGGGCAGTAGTCTGAGCATCACTTATGGCCTCATGCATGGCCTCTAACTTAGGGATAATAATCCTTCTAAGTTCTCCCATCCGGTTAATTATATTCTTCCTTTCCTTCTCAAAATTCTTTATTGCATTTGTGATTGCAATAGTTTGACACTCTTGATTTACTATGGAGGAAGAGAGAGGATCAAAACTTTGAGACAAACTTAGTAGTTTATCCTCTTCCTCTTTTATTTTCTTCTCAATTTCTACTGTTGTTTTTGACCAGGAGATACAAAATTTGTAAATGTCACCGCCATCCTTGAGAGCATTTTCTAAGCTCTTTATTCCAATACTCATATTTCTCCTATCATTAGAGATTAATCCTTGTACCTCTGAGAATCTCTTATCCAAAAACTCCTTCCGGACCTTTTCTTCAGCTGATTTTTCTAGAGAATCAAAATGTGTACTAACACTGCTGACTAAGGTTTTGAGATTACCGGAAGAGGAGGCTATGGGATCCTTCTGAAAAGATGACATGATCTTTTCCAGCACTCCGGATGCAGCTTCTATCAACTCACAGTCTTCCATATGAGACTTTAGGAGTTTTTCATTTGCCTTAACATTTGCAAATGAAGCTATCTTCATTGTCTGTACCGGAGAAAGAGAATCAAAATTGAATGGACCTTGTAGAAGCTCCGGTTCATCAATCTCTAATGTTTCTTTGCTCAAAAATTCTTGGACAGTTTGTGCAGTGTCTCTTGCCGAAGACAGATGTTTCTTCTCTTCTGCAGTCTTGGAGCTGTCTTTTGGAATTTTCTCTCCCTCTACATTCCCACCACTAGCAGTTGTGGTTTTCTCTGGTGAAGTCTTCTGTCCTTCTGCAATTTTTGCACTGTCACCTTCTTTTTCCTTCACCTCTGCTTCTTTCTCCTGTAATTTCTCTTCTTCTTTGGATCCGGAGACTGTAGGGGAAACCGGAGGAGAAATGTTGGTCTGTTCAGTGCCCACCTCTTCTGTCGCTTTCTCAGAAGTTTCTTCTGCAACACTTGTGGATGAAGGATCAGTACCCAAGTCCTCTACAACAGGAAGATTAAATCTTTTGAAGCCCTTCCAGAGGATCTCTTCTGTATCCTTGGCCACCTTGTCAGTCTCACCAAGCATGAGCTGATTCATCCTTGCAGTCTTTGAATATTATGTTCATTGTCTTGGGATCAATTTGAGGATATAGCTGAATAACTATCTGTTCCCGGATCTCAAGATCTTTAGCTTGGGCAGTGTTCTTTCTTGATTCTAGTTCCTTCTCCAAGCTTTTAGGGATCAGAGATATAATTTCGATAAATGCTTTGTTGTAAATATTTAGATACCTGACTGTGGCATCTTGCAATATCTTTTGATCTGCTTCACCATAATTATCATAAAATTCAACCATTGGCTGAAGATTTCCGTCTACTGTGACAGATTTGATTATGTCATCAATGTTAAGAGTGGGTTTTTCAACATATTCCTCTGCCTTTTCTTCTTCCATCTATCCGGTAGAGGGTTGACCGGATGTCTTCTTCTTTTTCTTCATTTTCTTGACTTCTTCATCGGATTCAGTTTCCTCTTCATCTTTCTGACTTGTATAAGCCCTTGTGGCTTTTGTCTTGGACCTTTTCTCTCCTTTGCCGTATGCTTGGACTTCCGGTTTTGAGCTTTTAGCAGGGATAGGTGCTGGTCTCTTTGAAGATCTGGTCCGGGAGGAAGTTTCTACCGGAGCACTTTTCTTGCTTCCCTTTTCTGCCTCTTTCTTTTCTTCAGCAGCTTTTTGTCTCTTTTCCCGGTTGGCATCAAGTGCCTCCTTTGAGATCCCAAGGCCTTGGGCAATATGTTCTACTTCTTTTCTCACCTTCCTTTTTATCTCAGGTTCTCTGAGTTTCACATGGATCTTCACACTCAGCTCCTCAAAGGTTCCAAACCTTTTTGCCTTTGGATCTTTGGGCTGACTCAGCATGTGTTGAACATGCAGTTCCACAATCTGTTCATCAACCTCATACCCCATGGGCATGATCCAGACTGTCCTTGGTTCCACTGCCTCCATTAGGCACTGATCAGTCTCTACCATAAAGCAGACTGTGTCTTTGTACTTCTCAACAAGGGACTGGGGAATCCTTTCTCTTGTTTGCATCATGTTCTGAAAGTTTTTGAAGTATCCCCACAGAGCTGTATTTGTGCTTGGTTATCACCAAGTCCATGCAAATAATCTCTGATTTGAATAGCTACCGGCCTATTACTCTCCCATACCCAGCCATTAGATTCGGGAAGCTCATTCATAAAGTAGAAGAATAAGTACAAAATTAATCCACCATACTTGAATGAATTCTTTTTATCTTTCTTGATTTTCTGCAGATTCTCTAAGAGTTGGTTTAGGAGAAGCTGACAGAGATCATAGTCTGCATCCTTTCTTAACATTTCATAAGCTGTATAGATGGCAGTTCCAGGCACAGAATTTTCCCTGCTAGCATGATATATCTTATATCCAATGATCATGGAAGCAAACTTGACATCCGGATCAATGATGTCATCTACTGTCATTGCTCTTTTGTCAAACTTAGATCCGGTAGCATCACTCACAGTTTGGTTCTTTACAGATTTAAGAATAGGAATCCCGTCGGATGAATGTAATCCGGTAACTGCCCTGATGGCGTCTTTAGTGATCTTGAATGGTCCATTTAACCACATGAAATTGTCATGTATTCTGTTCAAGATGTACCTAACCCATTCATCCTCCGTAAAACAAGGGAAGTGTATGTATTGTGCAAAGTGCTTGTTCCGGAGGCCAACATATTGGGGTTTGAGCTCAAATGAATCATCTAACAGTTGTTTGTGATAGATATCTCTTAGTTTGAATTCCCCAAACTCTTCAACATTTGCATGTATATAAACCCTAATATCTTCGGTGTGCAACACACCATGCGGAACACTGGAAAATGCACCTAGGGGATCTACCTCCAAGGATTTATATGGATGTTTCTTAAATGAGGGCCGAGGTCTATCAGAGATCTTTACTATATTCGGAGTAGCCATCATCAAACAATCTTACTGAAGGATATCAAGAATGATAAATACGTTTTTACGCAGGTTAGGGCACACGAAGAAATCCGAATAGAGTTGTATGAAGAGTTGTCTTGAGCTTTTGGGAGAAATTGTTTGCAGAGCTCCTTTTCCTTCTTCGCATGTGAGTGTATAAGTGTGTAAATGACAGACAGATGAACTCTTTTATCCCACGAAGCCCTAATTTTCACCTTGCAATAAATGCTCAACCAACATTATTCCGGTTGGCCTTATTCGGATGACTTGAAGAACCAAATCTGTCCAGATCTATGAACATCATGGGAATCTTTCAAAACATGAACAAATCAAGATGACACATCACAAGGACATCCCAAACACTCTGTTCAATCCGTAGAATAGGACAATGCTCTTCCGGATCTCACCGGACCTTTTTGTAACCCTCTGCTACTCCGAAGCATCTCCCAGAACTGATTCTACTTGATTGATCACAACTTCTTCACATCTTCATGCGGACCTCTGAAATCTTAACTGAATCATCTCAAGACTCATATCTACAAACCCTTTAATCCACATCCTCTTCTTGTGCCAATTCCGGCACCACTAGACTGGCTGGGGGAACAAGGTTTTCTGTGTCTCCCCCTGAGCCAGAGCTCACTTTTTAATTTCCGGAAGGAATATCAGCACCAGAGTCTGGTGTGGATCCAACCTCTACATTCTCAGAACTTTTCTTCACCCAAATCTTGCTCATCTCACTTTTAACTTCATCCGCATTCATCTTTTGTTTACCCTTGTCTTGATTCTGATTATGATATACCGGACCTCTTTTGTCCTGATTCTTGCTTCTACAGACTTTTGCACTATGACCGGACCTATTGCAGATTTGGCAAACAACATTTCTTTGTATATTTGATTGATATCCACTTGATCTGCATTGATTAGCCATATGACCTATTCTATTGCATGTAAAGCATCTACCATTGAATGATTTGTTTATTTGCATATTTCTACATTCATTAGACTTGTGACCATACCTTTTGCAGTTAAAACACTGTCCGGAGAAGGATGAATTAGTCTGGTTCACTCTCTTTCTGCACTGATTAGCTTTGTGACCAAAGTGATTGTAGCTGTGGCAGTATCCATTGAAGGATGGATATCTTTGAGCATTGGGCTGTCTTATCGGAGGTCTTCTAGGCCTGTTCCTTGGATTTTCTGATTCAAAATTCTTCTGACCGGATCCGGAGCTTTCTCCTTTCTCATATCCCAAACCACACTTGTCATCTGCCCTCTTTTGACTTCCAAGAAGAACTTCAAGCTGAGCAGAACTTATCTTGAATTTCTCTTTATATTCATTTGCTATTTGAAGATCCCTTTTGAGAGAGACAATCTGATCCTCAAGTTTTTCTTCATTATCTTTAGCACTTTCAAGATCAGATTCAAGATGTCTGATAATTCTATCCATCTGGTGGCAATCTTCTGATTTCTCCTTGAGAGATTGTCTTAGATTGTCTTCAGTTTTCCTTTTCTCTTCAATCTCTTGGGTAAACTTTATAACTCCTGATTCCATTTCATGTCTTACCATAATGACTTCTTTTGATAACTTTTCACATAACTTGGTTTTCTCAGTCAGCTCTTCATTTGCATTACTTGCTTCACTTTGTTTTGCCAATTGTTGAAGCAATTCCTTTCTCTTCTTCATAGAGAGACTTAATTTGTCTTTTAGTTCTCTGATGAAATCATCAGCCTGTTTAAGTCTTTCCTTTAATTCATTGACCTCAGAGTTTGACTGTTCAAGATCCTCAAGGGCAGTCTTGAGGTGCTCTTTTAAACCATATGTATCCATTTGGATTCCCAGATCTTCCTCGAGCTGTTAGACTCTTGTTGGGAGGAACTTAGCTTTGATACCAATTGTTGATAACTGAGAGGGGGGGGTGAATCAGTTATCCTAATTATTTCTTCTTTTTGAATTTTCTTATTAATCAATGCAGCATTAAATCAAACAAAACATAACCATGAAAATAGAGATACACATGACACAGTATTTTTGACGTGGAAACCCTGTTAAGGGAGAAAACCACGGGGTGATTAACCCAAAGATTATTCTCTGTTAGAAGAATAAGGAGATACAAAATGGCACTTGCCAATTAGGGCTTACTGTCCGAGCACACTGCTCACAAGAGGCACACTGCCTACAACAGACTCATTGTCTACAAAAAGAATGTAATACAATACTTGAACTGATTGGAAGCATCTACAAATGCTGGAGTTCAGTTCCGGTTAAGCTCAGTACATTGATCTGTTGCACTTCATTTTTCCTCTTTTCTTTTGTTGTGTTTCTTTCACATACCGGACCTTCTTTACTGCTTCTGTTCTGCACTACTGCTTTTATTCGCACACAACAATATACAACCATACACCTCACAACTAAATCCATCATGTATATATATATCCGCAAAAGTGATTTCATCACTTTTCAAGTCGGCACCCAGAATAGTCAATTCCTTTAACAAACTTTGATCTGTCGGCTGAATCCTTCCACACCAAGTAATGCGGATTAGGACTATGCTTGTATAAATCATTAATCATGTCAGCCAAACATGATTCATGCCTTCACAACCTTTACCACCATCAATAATATATCTGGAAAATAGTCTGATGTTCTGTCAGTCAGTTCTTCCTCTGTTCACACTGTTACTTAGGAACCCGATACTCAAGTATTCATATCTTTTACCTCATCTATCACCGGAGGCTACAACCTTGGAATCTATCACTCAAGGTAGTCCTCTTGACTTTTCCAAAACCGCACTTTACCAAGATACTTCCTCTGAGAGATCCGGACCAGTCTGTCGGACCTTGCCACATGCTCTATTCTTGTTTACCGGACCACAATAATCTTCATTCTGACTTCCGGTAGAGACACACCATGTCCTGCGGATGTGTGAGATGACCTTTGTTGCCATCAATGACAACAAACATGAATCCATATAGTGTCTCTTGCCAACATCATATTCATATTCTTTCTCTCATCGTTCCCATGCATAATCTAAAGAGAGTTCTTGGCTAGCCCTATCATTAATCAACCTTGTCTTCCACATGAGCATGGTTTGTTAAGGCGTTAACCATCCCACACGGAGGCCCAAAGGTTTCTCCCAACACCCGGGGTCCTTCACCATTTGGCTCAATGGAACTTCACGCAACACCCGGCATTCTTCATCCCATTGAGAGTCACCAACTGTCGGGCACATTTATTATGAGCTCATAATACCATAGGCCCTAGAGCTTCACTCACACCCAGAGTTCTTCGTCTCTTGGATCAAGGGACTTCACACACACCCGGTGTTCTTCATCCACTTGAGGGTCACCTAGGTCCAATTTTACATCCTTAACCCCATACTCATGGGTTGATTAAAGTGATTAAGGATGAGGCTTGAACATCCTTTTGATTACATCATGAGTTCGTGAGCCACAATTTTATCAATTTGAGATCTTTACATCTCTATTCTTGTTCTTTCATGGAACCTCAATTTATTCTTATTGATAGCCTCATACTAGGCTTCATTGATAATTCATTTTATGCTTATTTTTGACATATAAATGGTTTCATTGCCTTAGATTCACATTATTATCATATAGTTTATATCATTCATATTTACTTTCAAGCATGAGACAATTAACCAATTTCACTACTAATCATAATTCATTTATTTCTGCCATAATTATATTATTCTAGCATTATATTTCTCATTCATAATCATGAAATGCTATTTACCTATTGACATATCTTTATTTATTTAATTTCATTCCTTTCTAAGTTCATTATTTACCTTATACAATATATATTAAAATATTACTAACATATATTATACTATATATTTAATTACTTAATGAACAGTGTACCTGTGATAGTTGCAGACTTGCCTTGGCTGCCCCCGTGTCTTCCTTGTGATATCTTCTTGCTGCATCTTTGATGAATTCTAATGTTGTTGCTTTTTTATTGCCTTTATTAACTTCATAGCTATTTATTTATTTCTTTTTATTGCTTCTTTCTTCCTATGGTGATTTCCTTCTATCTCACAACCTTTATTTATTTCCCTTTCAAGGCATATGTTCGAAGAGGTATGTCTCTTATTATTTTTATTACTTTATATTAATTCCCTTTTGTGGTAAAACTAGTTCTAACCATACCTAACTCTATTATCATAAGAGGATACGTTAAAAGATGTTTATTTATTTTATTTATATTTACATTATATCATTTATATTATAATAAATGATATATGATATATTTTATATTATTTATACTATATCATTTATATCATAATAAATGATATATGATTTATATTATATTATTTGTATTTATATTATAATGTAAGATAATTATAAGAATATTCGTATTTATATTATTAGATATATTTATATATATTGTTATTTATAATATGGATAGTATATTTTAATTATAATAAAATATTCATACAATAATATTATTTATTAAATAATATATAATGTATGTAATTATTTCTATTATCCCAAATAATATTTTACAAACCATCTTTATCATGTTCAAATCTTTACTTTAACAGTGTCTTGATATGGGGACATGACACGTCTAGCATGGAGGATGGGTGAGAAACAATGTTGGAGGATGTATTTATGGAGATACATGCATATATGAGTGTCTAGTCTTTCCTTGAGCCGCCGTACAGCAACAAATACAGATCAGATTAGACGCAGCCTCTGACAACAGTAGGTATTGTGCTAAGAAGCAGTTTTAGTATGTGTTTCAGTCAAGTTCTATTATTATCCCCTTCATTTGCAGCTAGTTAATAGAGGAAAGTACTTCATCAATGAGTATGGGGTTGTTTGAGCTAATTCTCTTAGTGTTGCAACATGTTGTCTCTTCATTGTAATACTTACTTTTGATGCAAAACTCATTGTAATGGCTTCCCACTGAATAAGTGGATGTCCCTATTTCTATTTCAGTATGTCATGTTCAGGTTCCTGCTAAATAAGTGGATGTGCCTATTTCCATTTTAGTATGTCATGTTCAGGTTCCTGCTAAATAAATGGATGCACCTGGTTTACTTTTACATCCCATTGAATAAGTGGTTGCCCACTGCATAAGTGGATGTTTCCTTTCAGTTTCATTCCCACAATTAAGTGGATGCTTGCTGCATAAGCGGATGCCCACTGAATAAGTGGAAGTTGCCCTTATTGTTGGTTTATGGTTATGAATGCTAACTCTGAAGCACTTGTATGCTCTCACCCTATCCACATCAGGATTTGGGTGATTAGAAGAGTGTGGAAGAATCATTGTTGCACCTAACTTTCAGTGTGTTGTCCTGTTTTCAAAAAAATTTCTAGGTAGTCTATTATAGTGGTATCAGAGTTGGTGATCTTGCCAGCCTGTTTGGGTTGCTAATAACTCTTTGCAGAACTTTAGTTGAGGGACAAAATTTTAGCCTTGCATGTTGGTGATCAACACTTGTAGGTGTGTTCAGTGATTCGACAGTTGAAGAATTTGTTCAGTGGATGTGAGATCATGGCATCTCTCAGTGAAAATAATTTGTGTGAAAAGATTTTGAATGCAGGGATGAAACTTGAATCTTTGCGATGGTCAAAAGAGATTCTTTTCAGCACTTTGGAAGAAGTTGAGAAATGTTTGTCTAAAGATCCACAATCACTTTCTGAGGTACTGCGGATTGCCTTGATTCCTTCAATGACTTCGTTGGGTAAGCCTGAGTTGTTGAGGCATCTAGACAATGATGTGAGACTTGCAGTTATCACATACATCAATGAAATCACAAGAATAATAGCTCTTGAAACTCCTTATGATGATGAAAAGATGAAGGGAATATTACAGTTGTTCGTGGAAAGCTTTCATGGTTTGGGTGACATCAAAAGCCCTTCTTTTGCTAAGAGGGTCAAAATCTTAGAAACTATTGCCAAGGTTCAAGTTTGTGTGATGATGCTAGACTATGATTGTGAAAACCTAATGCTCCAAATGTTTGACTATTTCCTTGTTGAAATTAGGAAAGATCAGGATATGGATATTTTGTTAGCAATGCAATATATCATGACATTGGTTGTTAATGAGAGAAATGATGTTCCCCATCCTCTCTTAGAAATCTTATTGAACAACCTAAGAAAGAACGATCAAGATTCTCTATCAGCTGCTAATGTGCTAGCTGAAATGGTTGCTTTCCAATGTGAAGGAAAATTGAAAGCTCACATGGCAGCAAAACAAGAAGCAGATGAAAAGCTCACAGCTGAAATGACTAATTTTGAACCTATTACTGAGAAGGATGAGCCTTTGTATGATGAAGACAATGTCTCAAATCACTAGTCATGCATAGAGGAGCTCCAAAATGATTTATTTGAACAATATTCTATTGCTAACGAAGAGTTTGAGCTTGTTGGAATTCCAAGAACAACTTGTGATGTGCATATACATCACTCCCATGAAGATAATTCAGATTTGGAGTGGGGATTTCCCATGTATGGAAGACAACAGTTTGACTTCCCAGAAAGTTCAGTTGGAGAGCATGTTGAAGTGGAGCTTGTTGAAGATTTAAAATACGCTATTAATGATGACTCAATGCTTGAGTATGTGTAATGTGCCGCACCTGTTTGTATATTTTTAAAAGATCTTTTTATATGTTATTTTAATTTTTAGAGTGTATTCTTTCAAACTAGACAGAAGATGCAGAAGGGGTTTTAGTTTCCTTGCAGATGTGTGTTGCTGGAGCATACAATATATGGCATATATTGAAAACCCAGAAAAAGTACAATGAATTTACATAAACAAACAATGACCCAGATCATCAAATCACCAAATATTAATTATCGTTACATACCTATGTCAAGTTTTGCACTTTGATATTTATGCTGTAGCCGGACTAGCCAATAGATAGCATTGCTTTCACTCATAACTCCATGATATTGCGAGATATGTGCATACAATGAGAAGAGACAATCAACAAGGGTTTAGACGCCTCCAATAGAGGGTAACAATGGCTGCTATCAAGAGTAATCAACCTCAAACAGCTGCAGTGATTTCCCAGGTGAGTGGTACGACCCTGGTGGTGAATGCACAGCAGTATGCCAGCAATAAACTCCTCAGAAATAACTCAATTTGGACTGTATGCCTTGCTGAAGCCAAAACAGAGATATGAGAGTGGATAAATCTGTACTAGAATCCTCCAAATCACCTCACCCAACAGTACGGCCAAGCTGGAAAGTACGGCCAGCCAGTAGAAAATTGCAGCAGTCACAATCCTCATAGAAACACTTATCCACTCTAAACTAGCTTATCAGCTGCTCAACATTGTCTTCTGAATATTATAACCCACAAAGCCTCAAATACAATAAAATACTAACTCCAATGAAGCCCAAATGCAAATACTAGATGCATCCGCCAATATAGTATTTGCTAATGGAGGTTTCCGTCCCCAAAACCAAGAACAACACTATCTTGCAAAGGTTTTCATCTCAGCAAGACAATACCAAACCCTAGAGCCAAGCTCCAGAAACCCTCGAAGGGAAAATCTCAAAAGAGAAGAAATAATAATCCAAGCATATCCAAATGAGAGCACTTTTCCTTCTTTTATAACTCTCCAACAGGGGTGTTTCACTTTTTGAGGGAAATATTCTTTTAATTTTACTTTTAATATTTCCCAAGGTGAGTGTTGCATAGAATGACTCAAGTGACTTTTAAATATTTTATTTTTTCATCACTTAACCAATAAAACTCAAAGTCCAATATTAAATAATAATATTAATTTACGGACTTTAAAATGGAGGCCCAAATGAGCTCAGAATTCAGTGATCTATAGCTTGCCGGAAAGGTCTCGACGAGACGAATCCAACCCCACTCTGCAAATCCCGATCCGACACCGAACCCGAACTTACTAAAAATAGTAATGGCCATAAGCAACTGAGCCAACACAGAGGGTGCCAACTAGATCCACAAACTATTTGATAACTCTGAGCTCAATGCAACATCTAGGAGAGCCAACAACTGACTGCGAAGTCACCAAAACAGCGCCAAACTGACACTTACTAAAAATAGCAGTGTTCTTTGAGGACCAAAGAGAACAAACCCAAAAAAACCCCGAAAGATTGTTGCCATGCAAGCACTTACTATAAATAGTAAGTACGGACAAGTTGTTCGAAATTTCTCCGGAAAGTGTCAACCAGCTCCACTAGATCACCCGAACACCCTGATGATATCGAAATACTCCTCGGATTAGGCTGTCACCAACCTGGAAAGTCAGCTTCGACTGTGCTACAAGAGAAACCGAAAATGGAGACATTACAGTATGGTGCTGCCATAACCTTTGATCAAAGTGATGGTGAAGAGGAGACAGATTTCATGGGACTTATTGCTCTTGAAGAAGAGGAAATTTCAGAATCTTTGTTACTCGAAGAATCAAGGCACTTGAGTGAACAAAGTCCTAGAGAGTTGTGTGAGTTGAAGAATCAACTCTTTGTCTCAGATGAGAAGGTGATACAAGCCCTTGTAAGTTTGGACAGCTCACATGAGTTGGTTGAAGACCTCATTGGGAAAGCCCAAATTGAGGAGAGAAATAATCGGCCAAGAAGCCGTGTGAGTGCCAACTGGGACCTGTCCATGCTAGCAACGATCTGTTGCTATCCTCTAGCCAAATCATTAAGGATATCTCTAGTGCCAGGCTCTCCAATCTCCCTGTCCCCCATTTCTTCAGGCTGTTCTAGGAGTACACCGGAAAAGGGATCTGTTCTTGGAACCTCGAGATCTTCCTCGCTATAAAATACCACTGGTTGCTCCTCAGCAGCTACAATCTTTGTATTAGTATCAAAGGGATCTATTTGTGGCACTTGATTCACTGGTTGCATTGACTGGGGATTCTGTGTTCTCTGTGGATTTCTTGTACCCTGTCTCTGTCTAAAGTAATATCTATCAGCACCCGGCTACATGTCTCATTCTCACTTCTGCATGTCTGTTTTCAACCTCACAGAATGGCAAGATCTTAGCTCTGATACCATTGTAATGTGCCATACCTATTTGTAAATTTTAATGATCTTTTTATGTGTTTATTTTATTTTTTGTGTGATCTTTCAGACTAGAGAGAAGATGTAAAAGGGGTTTTAGTTTTCGTATAGATGTGTGTTGCCGGAGCATACAATATAGAGCATATAACCAGAACCCAGAAAATATACAAGGAATATGAAGAAACTATTAACTACCTAGATAGCAAAATGGCCAATAATGAATTACTATGACATGCCCATATGAATTTTTGCAATTTGATACATATGTTGAGAGTGCACCAACAAATGGGTATGGCTGGAATGCCTCAAATCTCCAAGAAATGGTAAGTAATGAGCATACAAGTATTATCAGCAGAGAATAGGACCTCCAACGCCTCACAATGGCCAAAGAAGAAGCTACAAACAACCAACAAGTGAGTATTTCCAAGACCCATGTCCTCCTATGCAAGTGTACGGTTGGCTGTGGGATGTATGTGGATCAAACACTGCTGGAAACTCCCAAAATCTGTGTCTAAACTCGTCTGCCCTGGTTTCCAAGGCTGCACGTCCAAGATAGAAGAAGAAATATGCAAGGAACTTCACACAATAACCTCCTTTAATGGTACGACCTGCTGCTGATATGTATGACCAGCATGGAATACTTTAACAGTCCACAAACCCTCACTGCAATCTGCTCTAAATAGCCAATATACTCTGATTTCCAATCTGCAAATACACTCCACCAAGAAGCTGCAAAGGATGTGTCAAGAAATGCATCAAATCACCAACCCAATAACTCCATTGAAGCACAAGAATGAATACTGAATGTATCCATCATCAAAGGCACCTTTGGGTGGTATTGTACACCTGTAGAATGCCATCACTAATGGAGGTTTTCGTCTTCAAAAGCCTAGTTCGAAATGCTCAAACCCTCAAACCCTAGCAGAGCTCTCTCAAGCAAATATCATAAGCATAAACCAAATGAGCTTCAATTTCACTTTTTATTCCCCTCCAAGATGGGCGTTGGGTTTAGGAGGGAACTTTTTGCATTTTAAAACACCTTATTACTCCTAGGGATGGGCGCCCAAGGTCAAGACATTCACTTTTGTCTCCATATTCCATTAAATTACTTTTCCACAATATATTATAAAGTCCAGATTAAATATAACATTAGTAAACTTTGGACTTTAAAATAAATATGAAAACGGTGTTGGAATGAAGTGATCTATAGCTCGTTGGAAAGCAATCGACGAGACGAGTCTGACTCCACTCTGAGAATCCCAAACCGACACTAACCCCGAACTTACTAAAAATAGTAAGTCACGACCAAGAGCAATCTGAGCCAACTCAGAGGGTGACAACTGGATCCACTGACTATGAACCACATCTCCACCACGGACAAAAACCTCCAAAGCCAAACTAACTCCAGTTCCCTAACCAACCCACTAATCCACGGGAACTCAATGATGGACTAGCCATGTAACTAGAAGGGGACATTACATTCTGGAGGGATTTTGGACAACTTACTCATAATTACTATTTATAGTAAGTGCTTGCATGGCGACAATATTTCTAGGTTTTTCTTTGGTTGTTCTCTTTGGTCCTCAGAGAACACTGCTATTTATAGTAAGTGTCAGTCTGGACACTACTTTTGGTGACATGGCAGTTCGGTCATCTCAGGGCCTTTCTAGGTGTTGCATTAAGCTCAGTATTATTTGGAGTCCGTGATAAGGCTTTCCAAAGTGTTTTTGGACCCTTTGCCCATACTATTTTTAGTAAGTCACAGGTTGGGCACCGACTTGATTAATTGGCAGTATTTTTATGTCAGGAATGTCGGTTGAATGCATTGATGGCAATGACTTAGCAATTGATATTGTTCGAGACGTTTATTTTAAATAACGCTAAATATTAAAGTTAAGTTGAATATTTAACTTTATTGTTACTTTATTATAAGTGACTTTATATTGTTTTGGGAACTTAATGAAAATTAAAGCTAATAAAGTCACTATCTTTATGAGTTGGGTGCCCATGGAAAAAGGTGAAATGTTATTAAAATGTGAAAATCCCAATAAGGGCATTGGAAAAGGAGAGTAATAAAAGTGAAAAATGAAGTCATTTCTCCTCATTCTTGACAATTACATTTTATGATATTCTACTCTGCAAAGAGGAGGGTTTGAGAAAACCATTCTTGGCTTTTGGAGATGAAATCCTCCATTAGTAACAACATTCCATAGGTGTGAGAGACCAACCTAATCAGACATCGCCCCATTGTAAATGGGGACCCCCTTTTTTTTGACTTCTGGTGCTTTGCATTGAGTCTTGGAAGATGTCTTAGATTTATTTCATGATGAAGTCAGTGGTATTTGAGTCCAATAGTCCCCTGATGACCTGATCCTGATGTTCTGAGATCCTGAAAATGACTAAGTCTGATATCCTAAAAATCCTGAAAATTGGCTAAGTCTGAAATTTGGTGGATCCTCCAAATTCTATAATCTGCATGTCAAATCTGGTGGATCCAAGACCTATCAAAAATATAATTTATACTTAAATATATTTTTCAATATACCTTAGCCTCTGGGACTTCCACTTCTAGGCGCAAATTCACTCTAGGTAATTAGGCGCATTTCTCACCTCTGTAAACCCAATTGTGCGCCTAAAGGTAGAAACCCAAATATGCGTCTTGAGCAAGGAGACATTAAACCTTAGGCGCCTTGATGTGAGATGAGGTCTAAACTAAGTTGCCGAATCGGGTACGGGTACGGGTACACGGGTACGGTATGCCGGTACGGCAAATTTTTTGGGGAGAGTTGGGTACGTTTGGGTACGTCCATGCAAAAAAAAGAAAAAATAATAAATATATATGTATTTGCAGCCTAAAAAACAAGAATTACATTCAGAATGAAGATGACAATTGTATGGACTGATATGCTGCAAACTGATTATATAATAATAATACTGATATAAAAATGCAATGATTCCAAGACACTAATGAATTATTGGTTTGCACAGTAATGTTCATCAGAAATATCCAAATCAAGTCATTAGCTTTCAGTGAACAGAACATGAATTGAATTTTATATTGCAGCAACTGGGTACTTATAAATTTCTGATATAACAGCAATATCCAACCAAAACCTTTACGCATTCAATTCTAAAATGCTGTTGCAAAGTTTGCAAACAGCAGAAATACAGCAGAACCCCTTAAACAATCATTAATATTCATATTGATATCAACGATAATTTGTCAAAACTTGAATGTCATGATAGATATTCATTGTTCATTGGTTCAAAACTTCAATATTAAAACAAAACAAGTAGTAATAACTAATCACTAATCAGCATTATATTGGTCATCATGAAGACCAATATCAACATCATCATTGACATTGTCAATAGATAATCCAGGTAGATGAGAACATGATGCAGTATTGACACTATCACTAAAAGTATGCTGGCTATCTGAGTCCACAAAAAGTGAAGATTCCGTGGCAGCTGAAAAATCCAAGTCAGTTCGCTCTGGATCGACATCCCACAACTTTGTGCCCCCTTCCTTGTATACATTTTGTTTGTGAGTAAGAAGGAGCAAGTTGGAATGCACAAAAACTAACTCCTCTGCCTTACTTGATGCCAATCGGTTGCGTTTCACTGAATGGATGAAGGAGTATGTACTCCAATTCCGTTCAGATGAAGAGGAACTAGCAACCTATTGAGGCAAAGTGAGAGTTACGGTTATAAAATTGTAAATCAAACTTCAAATTTGTTTCAATATTTTAAACTAACAAGTATATTATTTTAAAAATAAAAAACAATTCAAATTTTAAATTTAGAGAGTGCAATAAAAATTAAGAAACTTACTTGCGATAAAACTTTGATTGCAAGACTTTGCAATTGTGGTGATGTTACACCATTGAGGTACCACCAAGTATGAGCATCCTTCCTATACTTGTCACGAAGAGCTGAAACACTTTGATTATTGGAGGCTACAAATTCACCAAACTCAGTTGTAATTATATCCTCCATTTCAGTATCAGGGAAGAGTTTAGTAAATGCCTTCCTATACCCTTCGTTGACTTCTGGATCTCTGTATGGTGCAACCCTTGATGGCATAGCAAGAATCTCATCACTATAAAACTTGGGAGTCAATGCAAAGGCAAGAAGATGTAGTGGGGTGGTCATTTTGTTCCAACGCTCAACACAAATTGTTTGCACCTCTCTGAAGAAAGTTTCTTCAAGATCTTGCTCTTTTTCATTTATGATGGACCTCATCTTCTCAATCATTGAGTCGATGCCATCATACACCTCTCCCAAACATGGCTTATCCATGTCAGTAAAACGGATCATACTCATGATGGGCTCGGTGAAACTAAGAAGATATTTCACGCGGTCCCACCAATTGTCATCTAGGATCAACCGCTTTACATTTGCTGCCCTGTCACTATTGGACTGCCTCCATAGGGACCAACTTTGGCTAATGACCATGCTAGAAAGTGGCACCTTCACCTTCACAAGTCGTCTCAAGACGATTGTGTTGGATGCAAATCAAGTCTCAGCGACCTATTAAAAAAATTAAAACAATGAGCAAAAGCATACTTAATAAATTTTTAAAAGTAAATTAGAAATTTCAAATTACTAATTACAAAATCTAAATGTAAAATTTAAAAATTTAGTGTTTCAATTACCTTCAATAGCTCCAATTGCGAGAATGATCTAAAAATGGCTCGAGAGATGTGATGGTTTGTGATGAACATTTGGATCTCTTCAGCCTCAGCATAGACTTGTTTGATCCACTCTATTTTCCTACCCAACTTTTGTAACATGAGGTTAAGTGAGTGGACAGCACATGGTGTCCAAAATATGTGTGAAAATCGTGTCTCAACCAACATACCAGCTGCTCTACAATTCTTTGCATTGTCTGTTATGACTTGGACAACATTTTCAGGACCAACTTCTTGAATACACTGTATAAGGATGTCAGCAATAAATTGTGCATCCTTCACTTGCCCTTCACAATCCACAGCTTTCAAAAACATTGGCCCTTTAGGGCATATTGCAATCACATTGATTAGTGGTCGATTTCTTGTATTCTTCCATCCATCAGAAACAATGGATAACCCTGTAACTTTCCATGAATTCCTAATGGGAGCCAATGAAGAGTGTATAGATTTTACCTCTTTTGCCAATAGTGTGCTACGCACCTTCTCATACCCTGGGCCTTTGTACCCTTTTGGAGCCTCATTTACCTTTTTCAACATATCTTGCCAATACGGTGATCTAACAACGTTGAAAGACAAACCATTTGCATAGAGGCATCTTGCAATAGTTTGATCTGCAATCTCTCTAGCATCACTCTGAAATGCCCTCTCCAATGGACCCTTTGTTCTCTTCACAATAACAGGCTCTTCTTCATTCCCACCCAAAAAAGGGTGGCTCTCTACTACAGCATCAGTTGAGGCACGAGGAGAAGGAAGGGGCCTTTGTGATCCCCTTCCTCTCCTCAAAGGATGGCTTGCACTACGGGCAATTCTTGCATCTGCTTCCTCTTGCTCTCTAACATATTCTGCTATTTGATGAAGTGACAAACCATTACCATCCGGTCCTGGACATGCTTTGATTCCCAAGTTTGAAATGGCACAGAGATGAGCTTTCACTCGACTGTAGGAGCTAGTATACTTAAGCTTACAGATATTGCATATCCAAACATATGTCCCACCACCTCGAACATTCTGTATCATTTCTACATGCTTCCATAAAGGTGAACTGGGGTTGGTTTTGAAGGTGGGTTGACCAATCGTACTAGAACTGGTTGCCATTGTTCCCTGTCTACAAAAAATTCAAAAGACAAATATTGAACAATAAATTAAATAACAAATGTATATATAAATTTTATTTATAAATTTATAATAAAAATTAAAAATAAAACAAATAAATTACATACAGAAAATTCAATATATATTAATATTACATAACAAATTTAAATTACATACTATTATCTCTGTTATAATTTATAAATTTTAAAATTACATACAAAAAATTAAATATATAACTACAGTTTATACTCTGTTTTTCTTTTACTGGTTTTTTTAAATTTGAAGTTAAACTACAGTGAATACTCTGTTTTTCTTTTACTGGTTTTTTTAAATTTAAAGTTAAACAGTAAACTTTAATTTTAAATAAAAAAATTTAATTTCAAAATAAAATATACTATATACAGTAATAAAAAACTTCATTAATAATTTAATATATATTATAAGGCTTTTATATTAATTTAATCTATATATTTAAATTAAAAACTTCAACCCTTTTAAGTTTTATAAATTTATAATTTTATTATAGTATCTGTATAATAATATCCTATATTAAAATATTTGAATAATAATTATTAATATCTGTATATTTATATTTTAATATATAATAAATTAATAATATATATAACTCGGACCATTAAATATAAATAATAAAAACAAGAAACGTAAATGTTAAATTTTAAAACCTAAAATGATAAATGTTAAAACGTAAAATGATAAATGTTAAATTTTAAAACCTAAAGGCTAAAATCATGAAGCTCGAAAGAAACCTGATGACGTCGGGTCTGTGAAGCCGTTTGAAAGAAGCGTCGGGTCTGTGAAGCCCGTCGCCGTCCTCAGAAAGAAGCCCGTCGCCGTCCTCAGAGAGAAACCTATCGCCGTCTGCTATGTTATGGATGCAAGACTCATTCAGAAAGAAACCTGTCGCCGTCCTCAGAAACCTTTGATAGAAAGTTAAACGAACCTTTGATAGAAAGTTAAATGCTGTCCTAGAAAGTCGTCCTCAGATGTCGGCGTCAAAATTTCTATATGAAATATCTCTTTGAAATATCCGTTTAGGTTAAATCTTAAATGCCGACGCGATTTTTAAGTCACTTGTTTTTTAATAAAATTAAAGTCATAGTCAAAAAACCTAATAAAATCCTCCGGGAAGCGCCACATCAGCGCGGGAAATGGGAGGAAGCGCCACGTCAGCGAGGGAAACGGCTCAAGGTGCAGATGGCGGAACCCTGGTCGAATCCACAGGGATTCCTGGCCGTACCCGATTCGGGTACGGACCGTACCAGGAAACGCCAGGGGAGGGGGGGAGATTCGGTAACATAGGGTCTAAATCAATGATAGATAGCGCCTAAGGATGATCTAGTCTCACAAGGGTGTAAAGTTCAAAGAATAAGCCAAGGAGATTGAACATCATGAATCTAGGCGCCCTTTTAACATCAAAGCAACCATAAAGTGCGCCTATCAATGAAACAAGTTTGAAATCATAAGTTTTAGCACCTAAAATCAAGGAGGTCTCTTGAGAGTTTAGATATAAGATGAAACCATCAAGATGCCAAGAATTAACTCCTAAGGAACCTAGGCGCACCTTACCACTAGTAGCAACTCAAATTGGTGCCTAGAGTTGAATATGACTATCTCAAGGAACCAAGGCGCCAATTCACATCTCCATGGCCTTCAAAGTGCGCCTTAGGTTGAAGCAAACTTCTTAGGCGCCATTTCACTCCTAAATGACACCATTTGAGCGCCTAAGCAAAACATGATTGAATCTTTGATTTTTTAAGGGTACTTGAGTGTCTGGAACCCCTCATGAGCATGCCAAGTGATTTGAATCATTAAAAGTTTGAGTAAATAGGCTAAGCATGCTAAGGCGCCATTTCCTACTCAAAACATCCACTGTGGCGCCTTACATGAAGGAAGCAATGAAACTTTGAAATCTAGCATGAGTTGATCTCTTGGAGGCTTAGAAGAGTGATTGAGAGTCTTAGAAAGCCAAGAAGTTAAGTCAAAGATACCTAGGCGCTCATTCATGTCTATATAAACTAGATCTAGCGCCTTGCTCATAGAAGCATGATTCATTATCACCTAAATGGGAGCCTAGGATGGAAAGTCTGTAAAACATCTTAAATATGAAGTTGAAGTCATTAAAGCTTATGCAACAAGCATGAAGTGTTTTAGGCGCACTTTTCAATTCATTCTACCTTAGATGTGCGCCTAACTTGGAGTAAACTCTCATTCACTTGAAGGCGTTAATACACATCTCCACAACCCTCAACTAGCTCCTAGCCTTGTGAAGGCAAGAATCAAAGATAAAAGACTTCACCTTGATAAAGTGGAAAGTTGTAACTATCAATATGAGCTTGAAATGTCAAAGAATAAGCTAAGTCAAAGTGAGGCGCACTTTTTCACTCTTATCATCTAGATTGGCGCCTTAGAGAAAACATCACAAATCTACATCATCAAATGGGCGCCTAGGTAAGGAGGGTCATGATAAGTCATGTGCAATCATTCAGAATCATAAAAGTAACAAATAAACCCCAATTTGATTAAGGCACCCTTTCACCTCCATGGCAACTAGATTGGTGCCTCATGAAAAATCTCTTAAGTTCATCTCCATAAGTGAGCGCCTTGGGAAGAAGGATCACTCTAAGCCTTCTTTAATTGTTAAAATTGTAAAAATGACAAAAATAAGGCCAGAAGTATCTAGGCGCCTTTTTCACCTCCTATAGTCTTAAAGGGCGCCTTGGAAGGAATGCATGAGTTGATGTCATTATGTAAATGCCTAAAGGAAGAAAATCATTCTAAGACTTATTCAGTTGTTTGAAATCACATAAAGCTCATCTTAAGCTTAGGCGCACTTTTGCACTTCTATAACACTAGATATGCGCCTAGACTTGAAGAAGGGTTATTTACATGCTTTGAAGTGATTTCTTTGTGTTATAGAGTGATCGATATTATTTCTCTATGTTGCAGGAGTGTTGGTGAAGTCAAGGAGTCATCTGAAGAGCAAATTGAATCACCTTCAAGTTGCAGAGGAAACACCACTTCCAAGGGTCAACATGACAAGTATACTTCATCATCATCTACATTAATGAAGACATCCCTTCACCTTCAAGTTCCTCTCGAATCTTCAAATCTTAGAGAGTCTCTTACTCCATTATCAATGTATACATCATTATCATCATCTACTCTATATCAGAAAGGAAGCATCATCATCATCTACTACATTACTCTTCAAGAAGAAGATGCATCCAAAGAAGATCATCATATATCCTACAGGAAGAGAAAGAATCACAGTGTTAGTCAAATGAAGCAACATGTACTCATCCAGTTTACAAGAAGATGAACAAGGCAAGATCAACAAGATACAGTCCTAGACATACAAGTGTTCAAGTTAAAGCAATCACATTGAAGACATGTAACATACACCCCACTGTATATGTTTTGCACTGACTGATTTTTTTGTGTTTTTGCTGGTTTGCAGTTTAAGTTTTTATTGCAAGTTTTGCCATGTAGGGTTTTTGCAACAATATCATAGAAAATGCAACATATATGGAAAACCCAGAAAAAGTAGAGTAGATATCAACAAACTAACACCAACCCAGATTATATTCAGCCAAAATATGAATTACAAGTACATACTCAGATGGAGATTTACAACTTTGTCTGGATGCTGTAGCCGGACCAGCAATATGACACCATAGGAAGGCTCACCACTCGACAATATGAAGATGCTGGGTATTACAATTGATATTAACAATAAATATGCCTCTGGACGCCTCGATTTGAAAGTCAAATGACACAGAAACCAAGAAAAAATTGCAACTCCTAATGCCCACGTCCAGCTATGAAGGTACGGCCTCTATGGCTATGTATATCAGCATTGAATGCACAAAATACAGTCTGAAAATGCTTTGTTTTCATCAGCAATTCCTTATTCCTCCAAGGCGACCAACTTTAGATGGAAATACCTCCACAAAGCCCACCAACCAAGGCACTCTAGATAGTATGGCCTCTAGCAGATGTACGGCCTGCTATGAGGAAATATACGGCCAGCAGCAAGAAAGATTTCAGTCACAAAAATAACACGAATGACTATCAAATCTGCACCCAAAAGGCTGTTCTCACATCTATAGTCCTAAACTCCATGAAATATGATCATTCAGCTCCAAACTCAATCCCAAACTCTGTCAATGAAGCACAAATGGAACCTCTAGCTGAAGCTCCTCGAACCCCCTCCTAATGCACTCTTTCATACACAAGGAAAGGCAAATCTGCAAAGGTTTTCGTCTCTGCAATTCGTTCTTCTAACCACAAAGCCAAGCATCAAAACCCTATGCACGGGCAACTCAAGAACTAGAGCAATATTCATAAAACCAAGCATACCAAAATGAAGTCACTTTTGATCTTTTATTTGCCTTCCTTTTCCAACGCCCAAGAGAGAATTTTTAATTTATTTTTATTTAAAACATCACCTTGTACCACCATGAGGGCGTCCCTCCCTAAGGAGGTCACTTTAAGTCATAACTTAAATAAAGTGACTTTATAACATTGCTTTATATTATGTCGGTCTCATAAATAAATATGAATTAAATCTTTAATTTAATTCATTTCGCACCACATGAAGTTTTCTAGCCGTATCAAGACCTCGAATTCTCATGCCCTGTCCAGTTATGTCTGCCCTGCTAAAAATAGAAACCTTGGCTCCCAACTTACTAAAAATAGTAAGTCACTGAGATGACTTCCTACACACATCCACTAGCCTACAGAAGTCAATTATAGGCTAATCCTGATCCTCTGGAGTGAGTTAAGTGGGGGACATTACAGACATCACAAGATGATGCAGTTTGGGAATTTACTAAGGTAACACCTGTGGCATGTACATCATTATCAAGCTAATCATAGTTTGCCACATCATTCGACAAGCAAGAAGACAGAGAGGACGCCCATATGGAAGATGCTCTAGAAGATTCCATCTTATCCTTATCTTCTTGGAAAACATGCCTTCATTGCCTATCTTCTGTACTAAAAATAGCAAGTTGTAACTACCTGCTGAGTTGGCATGACTCTGGCCCTTGGCTACGTGAATTGATCTTAGCCATTCATTGTATTTCTGGACTTCTATATAAAGGCCTTGTTGCCCAATTTGTACATTCATTAGGTAGTAGATCAGATAGTAGTAGTCTGTAGGAGTAGAATAGAAGAGACTCTCAAAATTCTCTGAGAGGACTTGGTGATTGTTGTAAATATTTCTCAAGATTAATGCAAATATATTGGAGCTTGTTTGGTGTTTAAGTGTTATCTTGTGGAATAACATGGTTTCTGGTATCTTGATGAAGTGGAGAGATGTTTCAAGTAGATTAGAAGCTCTTTGATGTAATGTATGTTTGTACTGGATATTTGATCAACTCCTAGCTCATGCTTTTAACATTCATCGCCGGTGAAGTGTTGTGTAAAGCTAGTTTGAGCCTCATTATTTGCATAAGTTCGATTGTGGATGCTTGTTTGAGCTGCGCCATCCGATGGGTGCTTATATAAGCCTTCATGATTTGAAAACCATTTGTTCACCTTAGGAGATTGCACCAACTCCATGTAGTTGTAGGCATCCTTGGCGAAGTGGAGTTAGGTTGATTAAGGAGTTTATCTATTCTTGCATCATCATTGCTTCATTGACCTTAGATTAACTTTCCTAAACCTTTGTCTTTTTCCCTTTTTTTTATTATTGAAACATTGTACATACATCATCTACACTGAAAGGAGAAATAAGCTAAGTGAAGTATGAAGAAGTCTACGTAAGTCCCTTTGTGATTATCAGCAAGATCACATGTAATCATTGAGTCTATCCAATATAAATCATGAATATGGAACCTTGAAGTTGTCTCATTGGATCACATAGCTTAGCCTTTGAGAGACTTTACTCAAGAGAGAGTTGAATACTCAGTGTTTTACTCTATTGTTGACCTGTCTAAAAACAATCAACACCACCCAAGGGTGCTTCTGAGCAGCCATATCCAGTGGTTGCATTTATGCTTCATTTCATTCAGTTTGGGAGTTTGGAGATCAGTTGTGGAGAGTTTTCTTTGGAGATATTCATGGTTCTTGTCACAGTAATTCGAAGGGCATATCAATGAACATTTTAGCTGATTCAAGACCAAAAACTCCTCAAATGCAAAGCGGCTATGCCCAAGAATGAATCGATTAGGGTATAGAATGATTGTATGCAAATGCAACTTCAATATTTGATCATGAAACCCTTTGATCTAGACTGATATGAAATTGCAGAGGCCTGATATAAAAATCAGAATGCCAAAATGTATTGCCAATCAACAAAAATGCCTCCTAATGATGAGCACTCCACCTGTAAATCCTTCTTCAACACTTATTGATGAAAAAATGCCAAAATATTACTTAGACTTGAATTGTTTGGCCTTCAACCTGCATAATATCTTCAAACCCTAGCTGATCATCCATTCTTCATTGAAACCCTAGCTTTTTGAAACTCCATAGCCATGAAATACTTGCAAATAAGCTCAATAATAGATCCTAGGTGAATCCATCTCTCAAAGTGGGATGGGTTTTCGTCCAAACCACTAAAATCCAAGGGTTTTTGTCCTTAGATCACGCTGAAACAAAGTTGCAGCCAAGAGAAACTCTCCAAGAAGTAAAAATGTCAAATGCTCAATTGATGAAAATGACGTCAATTCACCTCCTTATATTTTCCCACACTTGGGCGCCCAGATAAAATATAATTTTATGTCCTTTGGAGTCCACCGCCATAATAAAATGATTTTATTTTATTTTCTTTTTATTTTCCATAATTTGGGCGGCCAAACTAGGAGAGAGAAAATAATAATAAAATATTATTATTTTATTTTTTCACTTTTTCCTCTTTGGCGTTGATTAAAATGGGATTACAATATAATATTTTAAATAATAAAATATTATATATTTGTCTTTTTCCTTATTTTCCATTTTCCACCTTTTTTCCAATTTTTCAATTTTCCAAATATCCAATTGGGTCGCTCCACTTCTTGGCTAATTATTTTAATATTTTTGACTTTTCTAAAATTATTACAAAAATACCAAAAGTCATTTGCCAACTTTGTTTCATCAATAAAAAATAGTTGAGCCTCTAGAAAACCAATTTTCCAAATTCCAAGGGTATAGCAATATTCACTTTTCCAAGCCTCCATATGACCAAAGCTCAACCAATACACTTAGCTCAAAAATGGGGACATTACAAGTCCTCCCACCCCAAGATTGCTTGCCCTCAAGCAATCATAAGTACCAAATCTGAATTGGAATCAATCATGCCAATCAATTGCCTGATCCCAAATCAATCTAGGCCTTTTGAGTGGTTTCATATGTACTATACCAAGCTGCTCAAAGTTTGCAAAAGGAAGCCCATGCAACTTTCTCACCAAAAGTACCATAATCCTCCTCAAGAATGCACACAATTCACGAAATGTGTGTAATTTTCCATCATGCTCTTGCTGTCCCATGCTAATATACAATGAAAACTCCTCATAGATGTCCTTATGAAATGATTCCTTATCCATAGCTATCATAGACTTAGCTGTGATTTGGTGTGGTAGCGTGTATTTGAGTGCTTTCATAGTGACTTGTTTCCCTTCATGTTGGAGACTCAACTCCATAGCTTGCAAATCTTGGATGACTCTTTGTAGTGAATGTAGCCATTGCATACCAAGCACAATATCATTATCCTTCAAGTCAAGAACATAGAAGTCATCACAAAGTATATACACACCAAATAGAATGCTAAGCTTGTTGACTTTCTTTTTGCATGGAATAGATAGACCACCTGCTATAGTCACATCAAAGCCCTCAAAATCATCACTATGCAATCCTCTTTTATTCACCAAACTCTCTTAAATGTAGTTATGCGTAGCTCCACTATCAAGAAGTGCCATGATCTTACACCCAAACAATGTGCTTTCAAACAAGAATGGGTTATACCTTGGAGCTCCTGAAAGATACGTGATTCTAGTTCCTTTGTTACCATCACTTACAATGTTTGGTGTTGGCTGTCCATGTTCACTTTCCGAACTAGTATCATCATCCACATCATCAAGAACCTCTATGTAGTGCGCTTTACCCTTTCCAAGTCACCTATGACCCGGTTCCCAAGGTTCTTTGCAAGTAAAACATAACTGTTTTCTGCGAAGGTCATTCTTTGTTTCAAAATCCATCTTTGATGTAGCTTCAATTTTTGAAGGAGTGGGCTGCTCAAGAGATTGCTGATCTGAATTTTCATTTTTGAAGCTCTTCTTTTGGGATTGGAATGAAGTAGTGTCTAAGTCAAGTGCAAGCTCAATAGCATCATCAAGTGTACTAGGCTTATGAGCCTTCACCAAACCCTTCATTCTATCATTCAACCTCTTAACAAAAGGCATAGTCACTCTCCTTTCTGACATATCGGGAACCATAACAACAATCTTTTGGAACTCATTGATGTAGGAATCCACTCTACCAACCTGTCTCAACTGTGCCAAATCCTTGTAGTAGACTTCCACATCCTTCCTGTCAAACCTATTGATGAGTTTTCGTGTGAACTCATCATATGAAGTGATCATCCCATGATTTTGTGAAACAAGTCCATGATGCCACCAATCATATGCTAAGCCCTCAAGATGCATAGTAGCAAACTGAATAGCCTTAGCCTCACTCAATGGCTTAAGTGTAAAGAATGTATCAAGCTTATGTACCCATGCCCTAGCACTTGTTTTACCGCTGCCATCAAAGTTAGTAAGAGGGACTTTGTTCATAGCATCCTTGAATTCTTTGTGTTGCCTTGTTTGTCTTCTAGGTCTTTGTTCTGTCCTTGGTCTTCTTTCCTTCCTTTGGATCATGTATTGATTGAAAGTTATAAACTCTTTGACGTCTTTAGGAAGTGCGACATACTCATCACTATGGAGACCAATTCATTTACTAATGAAGGCTCTTCCTCATCCTCAATAACCTCTTCCTCTTCTTCTCTAGGAAGAAATGTGGGTTGCAATGGTCTATTTGTTGTAGTAGTGCGTGTTCTTCCAACACGAGGTGTACCTACTACACTACCTTCACCTGTAGGAGCTGCATTAAGCCTCAAGTTGCCCATAGTTTGAGTCATGAACTGCATCATCTGCTGTTGGGCAGCTATCATTTGAGTTAAATTATCATTTGTTTGTCGCTGTCCTACTACTGTTTCCTGTTGTGCTCTTGCTATATCCCTCAAAATCTCACCAACATTCCTACCATCTCTTGGTGGACTACCATCTCTTCTTCCACAATCCATATCAAACTGATTTGTACCTGCAATAAGAGTCTCTTCTTGATTATCCTGCTGGCCTGCTCTTCTTCTATTGTAATACCTATGTGGACCAACTTTCGGGGGCTGCATAAGAAGACTCTAAACCCAATAGGCTGGCAAGATTCAAGCTCTGATACCACTGTAAGAACCCCAACTAGTTCTGATCTGATTTTTTTATCTGCTGTCCTGAATTTTTTGATTGCATTTATGAATGTTCTGTTTTTTTGTTTTGATGTTTCAATGCCACATAGGTTTTTGCAATGATATGATGATGGAAAGATAACAATATAACATTCATATAACACCAAATAGATGATTGAAGTAGATTGGACCAGCAAATAAACAATTCCAAATTGAAGATACGGAATTCGGAAACACGATAGGACATACCTGAATGATGAGGCTTGTCAATTTTATTCAAATGATGGTGGCTAATTACAACAGTCAAGGTCTGATTTCAAATTCAGACTTACAAATGCACATAAAAGTGATTCAAACCCTCATACAATGATGAAATGTTTTCCTCCTTTGCTAGCCGCCTTAGGTATGATGATCCCTTATGAAGAAATGAAGACAAATCCAACAATATATGACTGATATGTAACCTGTAGCTGCTGATATGAAGTCTGATCACAAACCCTAGTCGATTCAAGACCAAAAACTCCTCAAATGCAAAGCGGCTATGCCCAAGAATGAAGTGATTAGGGTATAAAATGATTGTATGCCAATGTAACTTCAATATTTGATCATGAAACCCTCCAATCTGTGACTGATATGAAATTGCAGAGGTCTGATATAAAAATCAGAATGCCAAAATGTATTGCCAATCAACAAAAATGCCTCCTAATGATGAGTGCTCCACCTATAAATCCTTGTTCAACACTTATTGATGAAAATATACCAAAATATCACTCAGATCTTAATTGTTTGGCCTTCAACCTACATAATATGTTCAAACCCTAGCTGATTATCCATTCTTCATTGAAACCCTAGCTATTTGAAGCTGCATTTCCATGAAATACCTTCAAATAAGCTCAATAATGGATCCTAGGTGAGTCCATCTCTCAAAGTGGGATGGGTTTTCGTCCAAACCACTAAAATCCAAGGGTTTTCATCCTTAGATCGCGCTGAAACAAAGTTGCAGCCAAGAGAAACTCTCCAAGAAGTAAAAATGTCAAATGCTCAATTGATGAAAATGACCTCAATTGACCTCCTTATGTTTTCCCACACTTGGGCGCCCAAATAAAATATAATTTTATGTCCTTTGGAGTCCACCGCCATAATAAAATGATTTTATTTTCCATAATTTGGGCGGCCAAACTAGGAGAGAGAAAATAATAATAAAATATTATTATTTTATTTTTTCACTTTTTCCTCTTGGGCGTTGATATATGGGATAAAAATATAATATTTTAAATAATAAAATATTATTTACTTGCCTTTTTCCTTATTTTCCCATTTTCCATCTTTTTCCAATTTTCCAATTTTCCAATTGGGTCACTCCACTTCTTGGCTAATTATTTTAATATTTTTGACTTTTCTAAAATTATTACAAAAATACCAAAAGTCATTTGCCAACTTTGTTTCATCAATAAAAAATAGTTGAGCCACTAGAAAACTAACTTTCCAAATTCCAAGGGTATAGCAATATTCACTTTTCCAAGCCTCCATACGACCAAAGCTCAACCAATACACTTAGCTCAAAAATGGGGATGTTACATTAAGTAGAGATGGTGTCTACAATATAGTAACCAGTCTTCTCCAGGATGTTTATATATGGAGGCTGTGGGGGTAACGAATCATTCTTATGGATGATTGGTTAATACATTAGTATTGTGAATTGTAATTAAGGGTGCACAAGAGTGTATAGATTTTGAAAAGATGTTAATAGTTTATTTATTCATGGTTTTTCGATGGAAACCCAGCTTCAAGGCTTATTACACCCTTCTTATTGTCTTGTGTTTCCTTTGATCTTCTCTTGTTGCCAACAGATTATAAATATGTTATTATTGCTTTGTTCTATACAATATTATTTCTCATTGAATGCCCGTTTCACTTTAGTTTGTATCTATTTAAACTTAGTATATAATAGTTAGTGAATTCTAGGGGAGTATAGCCAAGTACTTGAAGCTTGCTAATATGGCTTGATATTGTTAATGACCCCATATATGTTCCATTGCAGATGGAAGACAAAACATCCCTTGTCATTTAGCAACAGCAGAATTTACAAAGAGACGAATTCTAGATGCTCATGCCATTGTGGAGATGAACACAAATTTCTTGCTTTTTCCACGGAACAAATTGGGAATCATTCAATCAGTTTTCCTGCATGCACTCCATAAGTGGTTTCCTAAAGTATTTGGACCGTAAGTTAATTTTTTCTTTTGATAATACAGTTTTGTGGAATACATTTGTCATGAACCTGTACTTCTGTAGATTTTATAATCTATCCAAGGAACAATTCAGATTGTCAGAAAGAGAGGAATAATCCATAGCTTGAACTAGCCTTTTTCATCATTTAACAAATCCTGGTTCAGAATCTCATGACATTTTGGATTCAGAATCTGTGGGAACTGTTTCAGTTTTATTTCATGATGTTATGAACCTTCTATATACACAGTTTCTGATGGATTGACATGCTTCATGGAAGAAGGTAAATGGTAGAGAAAATGGAAAGTAACAATTTGCAATTCTCAGTAGCCATCTCGTGTTAATGCCTATTCATTTCATTCTTAGTTTCCATGTCATTCAAATCATCCTTTATTCTGATTATGAGTCACTGAGAAATAGGATTTCCTTAAAACGTTTTTTAACTCAGTTTCAATGCACATTGTGGGCAATAGAATGCCCCAGGGAAAATTAGCTTATCATGATAATATTCAAAATAATAAATGTAACAGCAATGCAAAATCCATATTCCCATTTAATAAATAGTTTTAAAATTTTGACTGGGGTTCAAGCACAGAAATGTTGGATTTCGAACACCCCTACAAAGGGCTATTAGTGGAAATCAAAAGATGCTAAATGCTTATGAACTTAGATATGAGAAGCAAGAAAAGCTCTTCAAGAGATTTAGAACTATTTTATGCTCATTAATGACCATCAAACCCTTGCACCAGTGGCATTTCTTAACTATGGCACATTTGTATTCGGAATTCATATAAAAGCTACTATTTGTTTTTTCATATTTAAGCAGCATGCCATTGTTCATGTGATTTAATATTGGGTGTGTTTTTTACAGGACCGCACATCAACTTTTGTGGACAGAAACTCCCTACAGCAAAATCAGGACTAAGAAATACAAGGAAGATATATTATTCTACAGCATAATCATAGTTTTAGGCTTGCTCATTGCCTTGGGTGGTGTAACTGTAATTAAGAAATTAATCAGTGCTAAATCCATATAAGCAAGATTTGTAGGGAAAGAAAGAGTGCCATCATCAAAGGCATGACTATCTCAAGTAACTGAATGGACGGAAATTCTCCTTTTTAACCTTGGAAATTCTATTCCCAACAATAAGAGAACAAGTAACTGATTAACAGATTTTTCAAATGTTGTGTGCTTAAGCTTCATTTACCACATCGGGGATGGCCTATTACAATGCTAATTAGCGCTAGTCTAGAAAATCCGAAGTGAATCAAAGAAAGAAACAATTAAATTGGAGTTTAAGTTCCTTAGTTATACTCAATTATAAATAACTTGTTATGTGTGAGAATATGATCTATATAAGAATGTTAAAATTTGAAATTAGTTATCATTATAAGTGATGGGATAAGCTAACTAAGCATTGTAGTTGTGGAATGGGATTCATTAATCAAAATGATGTAGTAGTGCAATGGGATTAGTTAATTAATAAATCATGTATGTATTATTACAAATCAACCTTAAATCAGTAAGAGCGCTTTCTTATTCATTTGTAACAGTTAATAGGTTTTCTCTACTCCTCTTTGCAGTCTCCCTTGTAACCATGGAAGATCTATGTATAATTCTGTGTGAAGAGCTAGAGCCTCGTGGTAGTAGAAGAATCAAACTGTCTCAAAATTTTGAACGGACCTCAAATAAAACATATTACCCAAAGGTGACAATTATCTATAATGATGTGCCATGGTGGGATTAGGTAATTAATAAATTGTGTATGTTATATTAGTATTACAAATCAAATTTAAATCTGTATAAGAATAAATTGTTATGTGTGAGAATATGATTTAATAATTTATTCAAGGATGTCATAGTTTGAAATTAGTTATCATTATAAGTGATGAGATTAGCTACTAAGCATTGCAGTTGTACGATGGTTTTCATTAATGAAAATGAGGTAGTAGTGCAATGAGATTGGTTAATAAATAAATCGTTTGTGTTATTACAAATCAACCTTAAATCAGTTAGAAAGCTTTCTCATTCATTTGTAATTGTTTATAGGCTATCTACGCCTCTTTGCACTCTCCTTTGCAACTATGGAACATCTATGTATAATTTTGTTAGGTGAACAGAAATTTTTGAATAGACATTAAATAAAGCATATTACTTAAAGGTAGCAGTTATCTATAATGATGTGCCATGATGGGGTTAGGTAATTAATAAATCGTGTATGTATTATTACAAATCTAACCTTAAACATGTATGAGAGCTTCCGCCATTTGTAATGGTTAATAGGATTTCTCTACACCTCTTTGCACTCTCCCTTCCATTTACAGAAGATCTTTGTGTAAGTCTATGAGGTGTAGATTTCAAGCCTGGTAGAAGTAGAAGAATCAAACCATTGGAATGTGTTGTCATTGATGTCAAAGGCACCGTGTAATTAAGGAGATCATTGAGTTGCCCGTTATAATATGAGTGGCCCGATACAAGTAGAGTTATATCCGTTACACATTATGTTCAAATTAAAGATTTAAACATTGGGGAGATAAGTATTAGAGGTCGACTCCAATGAAGATGAGAGACAAGGTTTGTGTAAAAAGAAGACTTGAAAACATTGTAAAATACTCGATCATTATTATTAGTACAACGATTACATTTTGTGTGGTGCGAAATTTGTAAAGGACATGCAACGATTTTAGAGAAGGAACAACAACCATATATGATATGTTTTGTATAAAGGAACAACAGATATTGGTGATGACTTTGAGGATCAATGATTAACATTTATTGATTTAAGTGTGTTGGGTATAAGACAAAGGAAAGAAGAAAACGTTGTGTTAAGGAGTGATTTATATATGTGCTAAGGAGCGCTCCACATGAGGACAAAATCTGCTAGAGGACAAAGAGCATAAGATGAATTTGAATGAAGACAAAAACATATGTTAAAGGCAACAATTTGCTTATAGAAGGGATGTGATTTGTTTAGGAGTAGCAAAGAGACATATCTATTAGATAAAGACACATCTATTGCAAGGTATGAGTAGAGGTTATTGTGTTCAGTTGTAGATAAGCAAAAAAATGAATATTTTCTGAATATAGAGAAGGAAGAGCATAATTATGAAGTGTGAATCAGATTTATATTGAGAAGATATTGAGGATATATTTGTGCAATAAAGAAAAGATATAAAAGAGATATAGTTGTGATTGAGAGCAAGATATATAAGTGTGTATTAAGTTGATAAGTTTTAGATTTGTGAAGGAAGTGTGATTTGATTAGTTTTGTGGAAGGAATCATTCATATCAGCCAAGAAAGGATAAATAGGTTGGAGCCTCTTGCTGAGTTGGAGCTCACTGTTTGTGAAAGGTTGAAGCTTGTGATTATGTGATTGGAGATTGAAGTCTCCTATGAGTTGTAGCTCATGATAAAGTATTGTAAGCATTGTAGGTTGGAGCCTACCAAAAGAAGAAGATAATATATATAAGCAATATTTTGCTGTGGTTTTTTCTCGTAAGAGTTTCCACGTAAAATCGTGAGTTGTCTCTGTGCATTGATTGTTAGATCTAAATTGAATAATCTGTGGTTAAGAAGAAAAGTTAAAGTTTTATTTTATACTGATTCACCTCCCCCTCTCAGTAATCTAGTGCTCATCAATTGCTATCAGAGCCAGGTTCCTTCGAAGTTAGCTTAACAACTAGAAGGTAGATCTAAGGAGAGCACAAATGGTCGGACAAGAAAATCATGGATTCTCATCAAACATGGCACCTTTGTTTGATGGAACAAATTATGCTTTTTGGAGCCTAAGAATGAAGACATACATAAGTGCTTTGGGGTATGATATTTGGCAATTGGTTGAAGATGGTTACACTATTCCCAGGACTCACGTAACAGACAAAGATGCCAAAAGGGAAAGTGAAAACAATTCAAGAGCTATGAACGCTTTATTAAGTGGATTGGCGGAATTTGAGTTCATGAAAGTAATGCATTGCAAAACGGCGAAGGATATATGGACTAAGCTAAGCAATATTTATGAAAGAAATGCAAAAGTAAAAAAGGCTAAGCTTCAAACACATAGAAGTAGATTTGAAAGCCTTAGAATGAGAGAAGAAGAGAATATAGAAGACTACTTTCTTTGTGTTGATGAAATCGTGAATAACATAGTAGGACTTGATGATGAGCTCAAAGAAGAAATTATTGTACATAAAATATTACAATCTTTACCGATGAGATTTGATCCTAAAGTCTCTGCCATTGAAGAAATGAAGGATCTGAATACATTAACAAAGGATGATTTGCACGATATTTTGACAGCCTACGAAATGAGGATCGAAGACAAACCCTTGAAGAGAGAGGCAATTTTCCAAGTAACACAAGGATGAAAGAACAAAATTTATGAATACAATGATGAACCTAGTGAAATGGATGAAGAAGAAGCTCACTTCATGAGGAGGATGAAGAGAAGCACAAGTAAGTATCGAGGTTAGTCTTCTCTAATTTGTTATATTTGTGGAAAATTTGAACATTTTGCTTCTAGGTGTCCGCAGGGAAAGATGGAGAATGACGACTATGATGAAAACTATAGTATGAACAGAGGAAGAGGTTATCAACCACCAAGAAAAAATTACAATAATGACTAATCAAAATCAATTCGAGAGAAGGAATAACTTTCAAAGGCAAAAGAAGAGCCTTTACTCAAATGAATATGATGATGGGATGGAAGAAAGTGATGACGAATTTTATGGTGATCAAGAAAAAATAATGTTCATGGTAATAGAGATTCAAGACGATAGTCAAAAGGAAGATAAAAAGGACATTGAAGAAGATGATGAAGAGGTGGACCTTTTGGAAGAAATTCACCTTGCATATGAAGAGGTTCATTCCCTCAAAAGAAAAAATTTAGATCTGAGAGCAGTGAGCCTCATGTGAGCAGTGTGCTCGAGCAGTGAGCCCCAACTGGCAAGTGCGATTTTGTATCATCTTATTCTTTTAACAGAGAATACAATCTTGGGTTAGTCACCCCGTGGTTTTTCCCTTAACAGGGTTTTCCACGTCAAAATCATTGTGTCATGTGTATTGATGTTATTTCCATTTCATGGTTATATTTGCGTATTTGATTTGATGCTGCATTAATTGTTAAGGAAGATCAGAAAGCTGAAATAATTAAGATAACTGATTCACCTCCCTCTTAGTTATCAACAACTGGTATCAGAGCCAAGTTCCTCCAATCAAAGCCTAACAGCTTAAGGAAGATCTGGGAATCTCAATGGATATATATGGTATGAGGGAACAACTTCATTTTGCCCTAGATGATCTTGAGCAATCTCATTCCGAAGTCAACAACTTGAAGGAAAGACTCAAACATGTTGATGATTTCATAAATGAGCTAAAAGAGAAACTAAGTATCTCTATGAAAAAGAGAAAGGAACTACTTCAACAATTGGCAAGTCAAGGTGAAGCCAATGACACAAATGAAGATCTGAAGGAGAAAACCAAGTTATTTGAAAAGTTATCAAAAGAGGTCATTATGATAAGACATGAAATGGAATAAGGAGTTGTAAAATTCACCCAAGAAATTGAAGAGAAAAGAAAAACTGAAGATGGTCTAAGACAATCTCTCAAGGAGAAGTCAGAGGACTGCCACAAAATGGATAGAATAATTAGGCATCTAGAATCTGATCTTGAAGAAGCTAGAGACAATGAAGAACAACTTGAGAATCAAATTGACACTCTTAAAAGGGATCTTCAAACAACAAATGAATACAAAGAGAAATTCAAGATAAGCTCTGCTCAACTTGAAGTTCTTCTTCAAAGCCAAAAGAGGGTAGATGACAAGCAAGGCTTGGGGTATGAAAAAGGTGAAAGATCCAGATCCCGTCAGAAGAACTCCTGATCAGAAAATCTAAGAAACAGGCCTAGAAGACCTCCGGTAAGGCAACCAAATGCTCAAAGATATCCATCTTTCAATGGATACTGCCACAACTACAATAACTTTGGTCATAAAGCAAATCAGTGCAGAAGAAGAATGAATCAGACTAATTCATCCTTCTTTGGACAGTACTTCAATTGCAAAAGGTATGGTCACAAATCCCATGAGTGTAGAAACATGTAAATAAATAATTTATTCAATGGTAGATGTTTTGCATGCAGTAGAATGGGACATATGGCTAATCAGTGTAGATTAAGAGGATATCAGTCAAATATGCAAAGAAATGTTGTTTGCTACAATTGCAATAGATTCGGTCATATTGCCAAATTTTGTAGAAGTAAGAATCAAGACAAAAGGGGTCCGGAACATCATAATCATAACCAAGACAAAGGAAAAGGAAAAGTGAACGCGGATGAAATTCAAAGGGAGATGAATAAGATTTGGGTGAAGAGAAGCACAAAGAATGTTGGGGATGGATCCGCACCAGAATTTGGTGCTGATAATCCTTCCAGAAATTGAATAGATGAGCTTTGGCTCAGGGGGAGTCACTAAGAAAAAAAAACAATTCCCCCAATCAGTTAATTGCTGCCTGAAATTGGCACATGGGAAGTTGTGGATTAAAGGGTTCTTAGAGAAACATCTAAAGTAGGTTTGGTAAAGATATGAAAGATCCGCAAGAAGATTTGAAGAGTCTAATCTACCAAGATTGATCCAGTTCAACAGTCATCCGGTAAAAATAGGATTCTCACAGTTAGATCCGGCTTGATTCAAAATTGTGGAATCTTGATCTGCGAAAGGAAGATAGATTGTCAGTATTCATTAAGAATAACTCTAAGTGTATCTCAGTGATCCAGAAAAGATCTGTCTCAGAATAAGAAGAACAAGGCAACCAGAATGACTTAAGCTATGCATTTATTGCACTATGGAATTAGGGCTTTCCAGAAATAAAAAGGTTCATTTGTTCGTCATTTACACATTTGCATTCAAGAAGAAAAGAAAAGGAGCTCTGCAACAAATTGTTTCAAATTTCTCAAAGATCAACCGTTGAAGTTGATTCATCCAGCAAATTAATCTAGCTCATTTAGCGAACCCTAGAAGTGTAAAAGGTATTTTCCGTTGTTGAATATCTCTCTGTAAATCTTTTTAAAGATGGCTACTCCAAATGTTGTAAAGATTTCTGATAGGCCTCACCCTAAATTTAAGAAACATCCCTACAAATCTTTAGAAGTGGATCCCTTAGGCGCATTTTCCAGCATTCCGCATGGGGTTTTACATGTTGAAGACATTAGGGCATATATTCATGCAAACATTGAGGAATTCAGAGATTCCAAACTAATGGATATTTACTACAAGGAACTGATAGATGACTCATTTGATCTCAAACCCCAATACAAGGTCATCAGGGATAAACATTTCAGTCAGTGCATTCATTTCCCCTATTTTGCTGAAGATGAATGGGTCCGGTATGTTTTAAATAGAATGCATGACAACTTCATGTGGTTGAATAGGCCGTTTAAGATCACTAAGGATGCCATTAGGGCAGTTACTGGATTACACTCAACTGGTGGGTTACCTACTCTAAAATCAGTCAAAAATCATACTGTGAGTGAGGCTACCGGATCTAAATTTGATAAAAGAGCAATGGCAGTTGAGGATATCATAGATCCAGACATCAAGTTTGCCTCCATGATTATTGGATACAAGATATATCACTCCAGGAGAGAAAATTCTATATCCGGAACAACAATCTACACTGCTTATGAAATGTTGAGAAAGAATGTAGATTATGATCTTTGTGACCTCCTTTTGAACCAACTGATGGAAAACCTACAAAAGATCAAGAAGGACAAGAAGAACTCTTTCAAGTATGGTGGGCTGATACTATGTTTGTTCTTATACTTTATGAATGAGTTGCCTGGATCCAGTGGTTTGATATGGTAGAATGACAGACCTGTTGCAATTCAAATCAGAGATTACTTGCATGGACTTGGTGATGCCAAGGCACAAAACACAACACTCTGGGGCTACTTCAAAAACTTTTAAAATATGATACAAGCCAGAGAGAGAATCCCCCAATCTCTAGTTGAAAAGTATAAGGATACAATTTGCTTTATGGTAGAAACTGATCAGTGCCTAATGGAGGCAGTGGAGCCAAGGGTAGTCTGGATCATGCCAATGGGGTATGAAGTAGATGAGAAAATAGTAGAGCTACATGTTCAACACATGCTCAGTCAACCCAAGGATCCTAAGGCAGAAAGGTTTGGAACCTTTGAAGAGCTGAGTGTGAAGATTCATGTGGAGCTAAGGCAACCAGAGATGAAGAGAAAAGTGAGAAAAGAAGTAGAGAATGTTGCCAAAAGGTATGGCATCTCAAAAGAGGCACTTGATGCAAACAAAAAAAAGATGGAAAGGGCAGAAAAAGAAAAGGAAGAGGCAGAAAAAGAAAGTGCTCCGGTAGAAGCCCCCTCCTAGACCAGATCCTCTAAGAGCTCTGCATCTGCCACTGCTAAGAGCTCAAAGGCATCAAAACCAAAAGTAAAATCATCCGGTAAAGGAGAAAAGAGAACAAAGACAAAGGCAACAAGGTCTTATATCAGTCAGAAGGATGAAGAAGAGATAGAATCTGATGAAGAGATCAAGAAGATGATGAAGAAGAAGAAAGTATCCAGTGAAGACAAGAAGGTAGAGGCAGAAGAGTTTGTTGAAAGGCCCACTCTATCCTTAGATGATGTAGTTAAAGCAGTTACTATGGATGGGAACCTGCAACCAATAACAGAATTCTATGATGCATATAATGATGCAGATAGAAAGATCTTGGAGGAAGCCACCGTTAAGTACTTGAACATATACAATAAAGCATTTATTGAAATAATTTCTCTAATTCCTAAAAGTTTAGACAAGGAACTTGAAATTAGAAAAGAAAATGCCAAGGCTAAGGACTTAGAGATTAGAGAACAAATATCTATTTAGCTCTATCCTTCAATTACTCCGAAACTAATGGATATGATCTTCAAAGATTGCAAGGATGAGTTCCAGAGTAAGGCTAGAATGAATCAGCTCATGCTTGGAGAAACTGATAAGGTGGCAAAAGAAACAGAAGAAATCCTTTGGAATGCCTATAAAAGATTCAATATTCTTGTTATAGAGGATTTGGGTGATGATCCCTCGGGAATGGATAACAAAGAAGAATCTACTATAGCAGAAGAGGTAAAGGAGACAGGTGAAGAAAAAGATAAGGACTTAGAATCCTCTGCTCTGGAAGAGGAGGTCCATGAACAAGCAAACATCTCTCCTCCGGTTTCCCCTGTAGACTTCGGATCTAAAGAAGAAGAAAGAGTAGAAGAGAAGAGCAGTCAAGAAGCAGAGGAGAAAGAAAAAGAAGATGACAGTAGTAAGGTTGCAGAAGGAGAGAAAACTCCAACAGAAAAGACCACAGATGATAGTGGTAAGGCTGCAAAAGGGGACAAAACCCTGTCACCGGCAAGAGACACAGTAGAAGCAGTTGAAGAATTCTTAACCAAGGAGATGATGGAATTTGATGAACCAAAACTTCTTCAAGGACCGTTCAATTTTGACTCCCTCTCCCCGGTTCAAACTATGAAGCTAGCATCCTTTACTTCAGCAAAGGCAAAAGAAAAACTTCTGAAGTCTCACATGGAAGACTACAAGCTCATAGAAATTGCATCCGGTGTATTGGAGAAGATCATGCCATCTTTTCAGAAGGATCCCTCAACCTCTTCATCTGATAATCTCAAATTTCTAGTTAATAGTGTTAGCACACATTTTGATTCCTTAGAGAAGTCAGTAGAAGATAAAGTCTGGAAGGAGTTTTTGGAAAAGAGATTCTCTGAAGTACAAGGACTAATAACCAATGATACAAGAAATATGGATATAGGGATAAAGAGTTTAGAAAATGCTCTTAAAGATGGCAGGGAAATGTATAAATTTTGTCTATCATGGTCCAAAGTAACAGTGGAGATTGAGAAGAAAGTGAAAGAACAGGAGGATAAACTAACAAGACTATCTTAGAATTTTGATCCTCTTACCACTTCCATAATAAATCAAGAATGTCAGACTATTGCAGTCTTGAATGAAATTAAGAAGCTTGAGAAGGAGAAGAAAAATAGAATAAGTAGGTTGAGTGAACTTAGAGGGATAATTATCCCTAAGTTAGAGGCCATACATGAAGCCCTAAATGATGCTCAAACCTCAACCCGGACCAGTGATCCGACAGATCTGAAGAGGGCAGAAGCTTTTGCATTCCTGTTGAGTGGTCACATCTCAATTTTGGATAGGATGAAGCTAAGTTGGGCGATAGAAGTTGTACAATTGAAGAATACTTTTGCAGATATACTAAAGTATATGTAAAATATAACTGGATAATATACTTATGCGATTAAGTATAGATTGAGTTTTGCAAATTTTAGTGTGCGGACCCCACCCTTTGCCATTGATGTGAAAGGGGGAGTGAGGAGCAGTGAAAAATGAGGAATCCAGCTAAGGGGGAGCTCCAGAAAATGTACATAAGAACAGAGCATTAGCCAAGGGGGAGTATAGTGTGACACTTAGTCATTTTTCACTAAGTGTTGCCATCAATGCCAAAGGGGGAGATTGTTGGCAAGAGACACTATATGGCTTCATGAATGTTGTCATTGATGGCAACAAAGATCATCCCACCCATCCACAGGGCATGATATGTCTATATCGGAAGTCAAGTTGAAGATTGTTGTGGTTCGGTAAACAAGAACAAAGCATGTGGCAAGGTTTGACAGTCAGGTCCAGATCTCTCAGAGGAAGTATCTCAGTAAAGTGCGTATTTGGGGAAGTCAAGAGAAGTACCTTAACTGATAGATTCCAGGGATTGAGCCTCCGGTGATGGAAGAGTGAAGAGACATGAGCACTTGAGTGTTGGGTTCCTGTTTGGTAGAGTAGACAGAGGAAGAACTGACCGGTAGAGCTTCAGACCTAAATCCAGATGAGATATTGATGGTGTTCAAGCTTCTTGAGGTATCATTCATGATTGGCCGACATAATTGATGACTTCTATAAGCATCTTCTTGATACGCTTCACTTGGCAAGAAAGGATTCAGCCGACAGACCAAAGTTTGGGATAATATTGACTATTTCGGATGCCGACTAGAAAGGTGTTGAAATCATTTATGTGGATATATATACCAGATGGATTTAGATGTGAAGGTGTTGTGGTGTGGAGTAGTGCGAAGAAAAGCAGAAGAACAGTGCAAAGACAGTAAGACAGGTCCGGAATGTGACAGGACAACAACACCAAAGAAGAGGTAGAATGAAGTGCAGTAGATCAGTGTATGGAGCCTAACCGGAACTAAACTTTAGCATGTGTGGATGCTTCTCATCAGTTCAAGTATTTTGTTACCTTCTTTTATTGTAGACAGTAAGTCTCTTGTAGGCAGTGAGCCTCATGTGAGCAGTGTGCTCGGGCAGTGAGCCCCAACTGGCAAGTGCCATTTTGTATCATCTTATTCTTTTAACAGAGAATACAATCTTGGGTTAGTCACCTCGTGGTTTTTCCCTTAACAGAGTTTTACACGTCAAAATCATTGTGTCATGTGTATTGATGTTATTTCCATTTCATGGTTATGTTTGATTATTTGATTTGATGCTGCATTAATTGTTAAGGAAGATCAGAAAGTTGAAATAATTAAGATAATTGATTCACCCCCCCTCTCAGTTATCAACAGGTCCTAAGGCATGGAAGAAGAAAGAGAAGTCAATGGTAGTTCAAACCACTCTACATGCTAGAAATGAAGGTGATCAATGGTACATTGATAGCGAGTGCTCGAGACATAGAACATGTGATAAGAGTAAGTTCATCACCCTAAAGAGGGTTAATGGTGGAATGGTGAGGTTTGGAGATAATGCATTAGCAAGAATCTCCAGAAGGGGGTCTCTTAGTTTGGACAATGGAAGGACACTGACTAAAAATGTGTTGTATGTAGAAGGACTTAAGCATAATCTATTGAGTATGAGCCAACTGTGTGACCAAGGGCACACCCTTACATTCAATGCTGACAACTACGAGATTAGCATGGAAGGGAGGAGTTGCAGAAGCCAGTCATGCAGAAAATAACTTGTATATTCTAAGTGATATTCAAAAAGAAAAATGTTGCAATGAGAGTTGGTTATGGCATAGAAGATTGGGAGACAATCTTGTCAAAGTTAGTCGAAGAGAAGCCATGAGAGATATGCTGATAATATCAAAACCAACAAATATCATTTGTAGAGAATGCCAGCTAGGTAAATAGACAGAGTAAGATTTCATTCAAAGGGGCATTTTGTGTCACAACCACTAGAGCTCATTCACACATATTTGTGTGGACCCACCAGAACCAAGGGATTACAAGGGGAAAGATATTACATGTTATTGATTGATGATTTCTCTAGAATGACATGGGTCACATTTTTGAAGGAGAAATATGAAGCTTTGGATAAGTTTAAGGCATTCAAGGTCTTGGTGGAAAATGAAAAGGGCATGAGGATTAAATTCCTTAGATTATATAGAGGAGGAAAATTCACATCAAATGAATTCATATATTTATGTGAAAGACATGGGATACGAAGGCAATATTAAGCAGCACAAACTCCACAAGAAAATGGAGTGGTTGAAAGAAAGAATAGAACCATCTACTCGATGCCCAGAAGCATGTTGAATGAATCAAGATTTAGTAAACATAATATTTCCACAGTCCATGATAATCTGAATAAGCTTCTGGAAAACCCGTGTTGCTTTTTTTTGCATTGATGTTTCGGATCACACTTCGTGATCCATCATCAGGAAAAATTGAGAATGAGAACTAGTAAAAATGCATAGATAGCTGTCCTTAAGAAGAGAGAGATGGGGAGTTTCTATGGCACAAAGTGCTAGGTTGATTGGAGGTAAAGAAACCAAGAGAAGAAAAGAAAAAGGAAAAATTATAGAGTCACCAAATAAAAATATAATTAACATAGAGAAGGAAAATGAAATAGATAGAAATAAATAAACATGAAATCTATACCTAAATATTATAAATTAACTAATAATGGATCACAGTATCCTCAATAGGCGGAACTTAACTAAGAAAACAACCAAAAGGATAGAAAAAAATAAAGGAAAGTAAGAATGTAACAAATGTGAAACTTTAAATGAAACACAAGAGAAAGAGATTAAAACACACACACACACACACACACACACACACACATATATATCAACAAAAACTCATTATTTCAAATTATCTATTATTATGCTATGGAGTGTCTACATTAGTCAAAAACATAATGCAAAAACCAAACATAATGATAGAAAAAATTAAAAGAAAGCAAGAATATAACAACTGAAAGAAATAAAAACAAAATAATTAAACACCAAACCAATACAATAGGAAAACAAGAGGTCCAAGAATAAGTAAAAGGAGAGGGTAAAAAGCAAGAGCATGCAAACATAAAAGGGTTACAAGGATTCAATTCTGAAGAACAAAAGCTCTAAGAGGAAAGGGAAGGAGGAGAGGGTAACTGCCTAGAAGGAGCAACACGAAAAGCGAGACCAATTAGAAGAGAGCAAAAAGAAGAAAAACCTAAGCAAAGGAAGAAAGGAGAAAGGTGAGAAAAAACAACAATCAATGAATATAAATAAGAGGGCGTAGAACGGGAGGCCAAACCTCAAGCTAGAAGACACAAGAAAGAAAAGAAAGACATAAAAGAAAAATAAAAAAGGTGTGTGTGTAAAGTGAAAGTTGAAAAAAAGAACTAGAACGCAAAGGCAATAAAAAAGACGAAAGCAAATATGTGTGTGTGAAAGGGTAGGCACAATTAAAGACAAACCAAAAACTGGAAAATAAAGGAGAGAAAGAAAAAAAAAGAGTGAAATAAAAAGAAAGAGTGAAATAAAAAGAAAATTAAAAGTAAGTGAATATAAAAATAAAAGGGCGTAAAGGTAGGAGAGAAGGGAGGAGGGGAGAGTTGCAACCTAGAAGGAGAGAAAAGAAGAAAGGAGTAGCCTAAAAAGAAGAAAAGGATTAAAATGAAAAAAACCAAAGCACAAGGGGAGAGACGTAGCCAACAATATATATATATATATATATATATATATATATATATATATATATATATATATATATATATATATATATATATATATATATATATATATATATATACTGTGTGTGTGTGTGTACAATAAAAGACAACCAAAAACAAGAAAATAGGAGAGTGAGAAAAGGAAGAAGAGAGGGAGTCAAAAGGGAAGGAGTGAAAAAAGACCAAAAGCGAGAACAGGAACCCGAAGACCAGAGAAAACAAGAGGGTCAAGTGGAAAGCAGGGATCATATAGAGGTAGAGAGGTGGGAACGAGAAGGGAGGAAGAAGAAGGGAGAAGAGGAGAGCGAGGAGAAAAGGAGAGCGGGGAGCACTGGCAAAGACAAACTTGGGGTGGGAGGATCGGAGGATAGGAGAGACCAAAAGAAAGTGGTTTAGTTTTTTAGGGAACTTAATAGAGGATTCCATGTGTGGCTTAAGTTCCACCCATCATCTTTATTTAGGTTGGAGGGGTTGTTTTTGATGAAGATAGTGATGCAGGAGCATCCAGTGGTGTAAGGGCAATCTTGCATCACCCAAAAAGAAGTTAATTCAAAATCATTGTAGTTATTTTCATTTCTTTCCATAATTAGTGTTTCTAGTTCCATAATATCCAGAATAATGATGTAGGACTTTCAGTTTTTCTAAAACTGCTAAAAATAGCAACCTGCCTATTTTGGAAAGTCTAACTGCTATTTTTGGAAAGTTTGCAGTTGGGCATGGATTGAAGAAAAAACTTGCGAAAAGTTACATAATGGAAATATAAGACCTTTGGCGAAGGAATTAGGCAAAGATCATTTGTGAGTTGAAAGATATTAAAGTTTTTGTTTTCTAAAAAGCCCCTAAAAATTTTTGAAACGAGATATGAGGCATTAAAACTTCCCTAAACATCTTAAAAAGTTGACAGAAATCTGTTTACAGATTTTCGGCATGATAGTTCACATTGCGAGCTTTTTGACGCCTAAAACGGTTCGTCAATCGGACACCTGGATCAAAAGTTATGCTTCTCGGAAGTTGACCTACTTTTGGAGGGAGTTGTAAATTTCAAAATTTAGCTGGAGGCTGCCAAAAAGTGTTATTTATGGCTATTTTGGGAACCCTGGGTGGTAGTAGAGTAAAGGGGGCAAGTGTAGAGTCAAGAATAGGTGGGAAAAATAGAAACCCTAGCGGATTTGGGTGTTACAGAAGGCTGAAGATTCTAGAGTCTTGAGGTTGGGAAAGCTATAATGTGTTGCAGCCAGTAGGGGATTCATCCTCTAATTGTAAATGGGATTCTATAATGTAATGAGTTGCCTAGATCAATAAAAGAAAGTTCTATTTTCTGTGTTCCATTTCTATTGTTGTGTGTTTTGTGATTTACCCTCTTCATCAAGTGGTATCAGCGCAAGGGTTCCTGAGTGTGTAGACAGATCACCGACTGTGAGGTAGTTTGCACCAAGACCTAAGGTTGTGGGTTTGTTGTAGAGACCAAGATGCCTCCACGAAGAAATCGTGCTGGGAGGAATGCTTTGATAGAAGAGGGTTTTAGAGCCTTGCAAAGGAAAATCGATGCATTGCAAGAGGAGCTACGAAGAGGGTTTGAGCCGAGGATAAGAGAAGAAAGCGAAGATGAAGCTGAAGAAGAGCTATCTGAGGAAGAACAAGAAGCTGCCAGAGATCCTACAGAAGTTAGGTTGTTGAGGGCCATTTCGAAGATCAGAAAGAGGCCCAGGATCAAGGTTTCTACATATTCTGGGGATTTGAATCCAGAACAGCTTATTGATTGGATCAATGACATGGAGGAGTATTTCGAGTATGAAGATGTGGAGGACCCAGATCAGGTCAAGTTTGCAAAAACAAAGTTGAAGGGCCACGCCAATATTTGGTGGAAGGAGGTCCAACTAGAGAGGAATAGAAGAGGAAAAGGAAAGATCACTAGATGGGATCGGATGGTGGATAAACTAAAGAAGCAATTCATTCCTGTGGACTATGAGATGGAGTTACCGAAGAAGTTGCAAGGACTGAAGCAAGGTAACAAGTCTGTTAAGGAGTATACAGAAGAGTTTTATAAGATTACTATTAGGACAGGCCATGCAAAGCCCAACAAGGAGAAGGTAGTCCATTACATTAATGGGTTGACACCAAGTATTCAAGAGGAGTTGAGCCTGGTTAGAATGACCACCATAGAAGATGCATACCAGTTTTCCTTGAAGGTGGAAGAGAAGATGAATAAAAGATTCGACAGCAAGCAAAGGGGAAGAGGTCAAGGCGGAAGAACTGGTGGAAGACCCTACGGGGGCCGAAATGAAGATGTAAAGAAAAGTGAAGAAGCTGGCACCAATCGAAATCAAAGAGGAGATAATACCTGCCACCCTCGTGACCAGAACAATGGTGAGCAAAGAGGAAGAGGAAGAGGTAGACCTGGGCAAGGACCTGAAAGAGGAGGTTTCAGAGGAACCTGTTTCCAATGTGGAGAAGAAGGGCATCGAGCATACGAGTGTCCGCAACATCAAGGAAGGACAAATAGAAGACCAGAAGGCAATGCACGAGTTGCACATGTACATGAAGATGCACATTCTGAGCATTCTGAAGATGCTAAAAGGGCAGATACCCTAGTTGTTAGAAGAACCTTGCTGAATGAGGAGAAAGAACCCAATCAAAGGAAGAGTTTATTCTGCACAAGGTGTAAATGTGAAGGTAAGTGTTGTGATATTATTATTGACAGTGGAAGCACTGATAATCTTGTTTCAGAGGAGATGGTTGACAAGTTGAAGTTGACAAGAAGAAAGCATCCACATTCATATCGGATTGCATGGTTGCAGAAGGACCACCGAGCTTTGGTCAATGAGCAGTGTTTAGTGAATTTCAAGATTGGGGACTACTATGATGAGGTACTGTGTGATATCATATCGATGGATGCATGTCATATGCTGTTGGGGAGGCGGTGGCAGTATGATAGGAGCGCTGTCCATGATGGTCGTACAAACACATATTCCCTAACAAAGGATGGAGTTTTGTTGTACCCAACCAAAATTTTTGCTTCATTAAGGCATTTTGAAACAAGTCTAGAAAATTTTTCATCAAAAAGTCAAAAAAACAAAATTTCTAAAAATAGACGTCGAATTAGGTTTTCTGGGTTTCTTGAGATATGGATGTTGGCAAAATTTTCTAAAAATAGAAAGTTTCTAAAAATAGAATCCCCAACTCAGGTGTCGCGCTCGATTCTCATTGGTCGATTTTGCTTCACGATCGGCGTAGTTCAGACGGAATCTTCAAATGACCAACTTTTCTCTACTGGGTCATTTTTGCTTTTTCAGAAGGTGAAGCATGAGCCTGAAACTCATCAATAGGAAAGTTCACCTGCCAGAACTCTTCGATGAGTTTCCAACGCTGTTTCAACGACGCAAAACTGACAAACAGCGGTCGACTCGACAATGCACGCAAAACGATGCAAGATGGATCCAAGGTGAATTGAAAAGTTAGAAAATCATAAATTTGGCTAAGTTTGGTGAAACTGGGTGCCTCAGGAGGCTTGGGGCACCCATCTTCTCCTGTGTTAGTTTTTTTTCACATTTTTTGAGAAATGTCGAAAATGCTTCCGTCAACTCTTTTTCGGTTGGTCAAACTTGGTCCAACTTGGTCAAAAGTCAATCAAAGCCAAGATTTCATCATAGATATGTGCAGACTACTCAGATCACCCTCTGTTCTGCCTCAACAATCGTTAGAACGACTGAAATCGAAGATTGAACAGGAGCCGTGGGCACACAAATCGAGAAAAGGTACAAAATTGAAAAATTTTGAAAAATTTTCTAAGTGTTGACAAAGCAGGCGCCCCAGGAGGCTTGGGGTGCCCAAACTCTCTAGAGTTAGATTATTTTTGATGTTTTTCTCAAAAAACGTGAATCTCCTTCTGTCAGCCCGGTCTGGTTCAGTGTTGATCAGTTTGGCACATTTTTTGAGGCAAACAAAAGGTACAATCAGCTCATTTTTCATCAGGCCTGCATATTTGCTAGCTCATCAGACTCAATTTCATCCTAGTTGAGAGAAATCGATAGCCAAACAGGGGTCCTGTGCCACCGGAACGCGCACACAAACCAAGAAATTGAAGAAGTTGAAAAAACTAAAAAAATGGCTAAGTGTTGGAAAACCAGGCGCCCCAGGAGGCTTGGGGCACCCAACTTGAGCAGTGTTAGAATATTTTCATGTTTACAGTGTTTTCCAACATGCCTTGTTAACAATCTTCGCCCGTTGGTAGTTTCCTGGAGGTCAAACTTGGTCAAACGATGTCAGATCGTCGAACGAAGACAGGGGATGGAATCTCAGTTAATCAATCTCCAAAATGTCAGGATCAGTTAGCTTTTTCAGTTCATGATGACATTTTTCCGCCTTGTTGAAGTCGGAGACAAGCCATATTTAAGTCAAAACGAGTGATGAAGTGTCGAAAATAAAGAAAAATTTGTTAGCACTTCTTTCAACTCGCGTGTTCGATGACATCATCAAAGAAGATATTTTTCGTCATCTTGCACATGAAGCCATAGTCTCCTACAAAATAGGGATTCTTCCTATTCGAAGACATCCACTTGGATTTATGCTTTAAAAGATGCTTTCTTCATGGATGAGGGTGAAGTTTTCTTCTCACACAAATGAAGCTGCTTTTTCGACCAAAAGATTTATAAAGACAAGTTTTGGGCTTCTTTATTTCATTATCTTTTGCAGGTTGCATCCAGAGGAAAGATTTTATTTTTCTTTCAACGAAGATTCGAAGACCCAAACCAGGTGCTTTTTCAGTGTTCTTCATAGTTTCGGGTTGAGGAAGAAGAGAGGCTCGCTTTTTCAGGGTCCTTGTTTCAAGGGGATCATTTTTCAGAAATCTGACCAAAGCTTTTTCAGTTTTTGTCGAGATGGGTCCATCCAGATTATTATTCTCTTGAAGATTGGAGTTTTGTTTTTTTCGGGAAACTGCTTTTTTCCTACTTTTTCAAGAAAATCTCCACTTTTTCAAAATCTAATCTGGGTTGCTTCGAAACAGAATTGTCCACAAAACCATGTGCCAGCTTATTTCGATCAGAATTTGCTTTTTAGAAAAAATTAGCAAATCAATGAATGACATCGCCAAAAAGCTAGAATGTTGATAAGGATGCATTTCAAAATAAAGTAGCTTTAAAACATAAGCTTTTTGTTTTAAAGCATGTGATTTCATCCTAACCTCATCCATTCTATATTTAGAAAAGAAATCACTTTGTGATAGTTGGAATCTTCTTTGCTTTAAAGCAAATCGCTTTAAAGCATTTGTTTATTGTATCTTTGTCTTAGAATAGTAATAAAGCTTGCGAGTTGGCAAGTTAGGGTTAATCAAGGAGATTTTAGGGTTCCCTACTCCTTTGATTTTAGTATAAATAAGGGCATCCTTGCCCATTGTATGTAATGACTTTTGTGATAACATATTTTGTTGTGCCTATTCTAGCCTGCAAACATTGTTATTCCAAGTGTTTGTTCAATCTGTGTTCATTGTTCTCCAGTGTTTGATCGCTTGTTGTATGCCTGCCTTTTGCTGCAGCATTGTTGTCCTGGAGTTGTGCAAACTTTATGATATTGAATAGAAGTCTCATGCCTATTTTGCTCTGATATTTTATCTCGATTCATCAAGTTATCATTGTTAGATGTGTAGCTTTTCGCAACTTTCATTTTAGATTTAATCATTAAAGTACTTTTAGTCTTGTGGTGTAAACCTGGAGGAAAACTACTTAAGTTTTTGTGTTAACAATCATTCCTTGTTCACTTTCAATTTCCTTTGCTCTGAATTTACTCAGGAGATTGAAAGCGTCGTTAGTCTTTACTTAGTTGTGGTAGAAGTTTTAAAAAAGGAAAAAACCTCTTCTGTAGCGTTTAGAGTTTTATAACCTTGTGCTCTGCAGCTAAGAATCAAAAAGAAGATAGGTGAGGTTTCACTTAATTTATCTTTTTAGCGAACATCAGCAAGAAAGGGAACTCCCCCTTCCAATAGGAGAGCAGTTTACCTGTGCATAGCTGTCCGTTTCCAAATCGCATTCCAGAGGTGTGAATTGAAATGCCAACAAGTTCATCATAAGTTGAAGCCCTTAAAGGAGGTGGAAGAAAAGGTATGTAGTACTGCCAGAATTTTCTTGGTAGATGGTAGGAAATTTTTGGAGGGTATGAAGCATGAGCATCATTGCTTTGCATTGATTCCTACAATTAGTCAAGAGAACTGTGAAGATGTACCAGTAGAAGTTTCAGATATGTTGGAAGAGTTCCAGGACATTATCTTTGATAATGTACTAGAAGGTTTACCACCGGTAAGGAAGATAAGTCATCAAATGGATTTGATACCAGAAGCTAGTTTGCCAAACAAGGCAGCCCACATAATGACCCTTGCAGAGAATGAAGAGCTGAACAGACAAGTTCAGGAGTTGTTGAGGAAGGGACTGATAAGGGAGAGCCTAAGTCCATGTGCGGTACCTGTAGTACTAGCACCAAAGAAGGATGGAGAATGGAGGATGTGTACAGACTCTCAAGCCATCAATAAGATAACGATCAAGTATAGATTTCTATTTCCAAGAATGGATGACATCATGGATTGTTTGAGTGGAGCCAAGTACTTTACGAAAATTGACCTGAAGAGTGGGTATCACCAGATCCATATCAGAGAAGGAGATGAGTGGAAGATAGCCTTCAAGACAAAGGAAGGTTTGTATGAGTGGTTAGTCATGCCATTTGGGCTAACCAATGCATTGAGCACATTCATGCAGCTCATGAACGAGGTGTTGAAAGAATTTTTGGCAAGTTTTGTTATTGTTTATTTGGATGATATTTTGATTTTTAGTAAGACTTGGGATGAGCATTTGATGCATATCAGAAGAGTTCTGGAGAAGCTTAGGGAGGAGAAGTTGCTGATTAATTTGAAGAAATGTAGTTTTGCAAAGGAGTTGGTATACCTGGGATTTGTAGTCTCAGAGGAAGGTCTTAAGATGGACCCAAAAAAAGTAAGGGCTATCATTGAATGGCCTACACCAAGGAGTGTAATAGAGGTAAGATCCTTTCATGGTTTGGCAAGTTTTTACAAAAAATTTATCAAGAATTTTAGTAGCATTTGTGCACCACTAATTGAGACAATAAGAGGGGATAGAAAAGAGTTTAGATGGACTAAAGGAGCAGACAAGAGCTTTGATACATTAAAGCAGAAAGTTGCAGAACAACCTATTTTGGAACTTCCAGATTTCAATAAGGTATTTTAGGTAGATTGTGATGCTAGTGGTAGTGGTATAGGAGCTATTTTGAGCCAAGAAGGTAAGCCCATTGCCTATTTTAGTGAAAAGCTTAATGATGCTAAGAAAAAGTATTCTATTTATGATTAGGAGTTTTATGCAATAGTTCAGGCTTTGAAGAAATGGAGACATTATTTGTTACCAAAGGAGTTTGTTTTATATACTAATCATCAGGCTTTGCAGTATCTTAATAGTCAAGGAAAGTTGAACCAAAGGCACTTAAAATGGGTTGAGTTTTTGCAAAGCTATACTTTTCTTTTGAAGCACAGGAGTGGGAAGTCCAACAGAGTTGCAGATGCCTTGTACAGAAGGCAAAATTTGTTGACAAAAATGAAGATAGAGGTTGTTGGGTTCGATGAGCTCAAAAGTTTGTATCTTGAAGATCCAGATTTCACAGAGGCCTAGAAATCTTGTATGGAACCTATTACTTTGGACAAGACAAAATGGTTGGATTTCATAATCCAAGATGCCATGTTATTTAGAGGAAGCCAGTTGTGCATTCCAAGGAGTTCCATGAGAGAGAACCTGATTAAGGAGAAGCATAGTGGAGGATTGGCTAGACACTTTGGTCGAGATAAGACCATTGCTATTGTTGGTGAAAATTATTATTGGCCACAGTTACAACAGGATGTGTGGAAATTTGTGTAGAGTTGTAGAGTATGTCAGATGGCAAAAAGAGCAAGTTAGAACATAGGTCTATATCAGCCATTACCTGTACCAGAGAAGCCATGGGATGATATCAGTATGGATTTTGTTCTTGGTTTACCAAGGACACAGAGAGGACATGATTCCATTTTTGTGGTGGTGGACAGATTCTCGAAGATGGCACATTTTATTCCTTGCAAGAAGACTAATGATGCTATTCATGTTGCTAAATTATTTTTCAGAGAGGTGGTGAGACTACCTGGTCTACCAAAGAGCATAGTTTCAGATTGAGATATCGAGTTCGTTGGTTATTTCTGGAGGACATTTGGAAGAAGTTGAAGACAAATTTGAAGTTCAGTTCTGCACACCATCCACAGACTGATGGATAGATGGAAGTGGTGAATAGGAGTTTGGGTAACCTGCTACAGTGCTTATTAGGAGATAAGCCCAAGGGATGGGATTTGATTTTACCACAAGCAGAATTTACTTACAACAATTCTGTCAATAGGAGTACTGGTAAATCACCATTCCAGGTTGTATATGTCAATAGCCTGAGAAATGCTTTTGAGTTAAGGAAGCTGGACAAAGGAGAAAAGACAAGTGTTGAAGCTGAAGACTTTGTAGAACATTTGAAGAATTTGCATGAAGAGGTGAGAAAGCACATTAATAAGATGAATATTTAGTACAAGGCTAAGGTAGATCAAAAGAGGAGGTATAAAGAGTTCCAGGTAGGAGATGAAGTCATGGTTCACTTGAGAAAAGAAAGGTTCCCAATTGGAACATATAATAAGTTGAAAATGAAGAAATTTGGACCATGCAGAATCTTGAAGAAGCATGATTTAGGAAATGCATACGAGGTAGAACTGCCAAATGGGATCAATATTTCCCTTGTTTTTAACATTGCTGATTTATCAGAATATCATGAAGGTGGAACAGAGGATGGACCAACAGAAGCGTAGTGGAGTATTCTAGCATCTACTTCAATGGACGAGATAGAAGAGATCTTGGATAGCCGTGGAAAGTACTCGAAATAGGTAATATGAAGAATATCTGGTAAAATGGAAAGGAAGGCCTATTGAAGATTCCTCTTGGTTATCTAAGGCAGAGGTTGACCGTTTGGGTTTCCCTCACATAAACATCTAAGACGTGATAGGGTCACTTCTCAAATTACCCTGGGTGTCTGATGCAGGAGCATCCAGTGGTGTAAGGGCAATCTTGCATCACCCAAAAAGAAGTTAATTCAAAATCATTGTAGTTGTTTCATTTCTTTCCATAATTAGTGTTTCTGGTTCCATAATATCTAGAAGAATGATGTAGGACTTTCAGTTTTTCTAAAACTGCTAAAAATAGCAACCTGCCTGTTTTGGAAAGTCTACCTGCTATTTTGGAAAGTTTGCAGTTGGGCACGGATTGAAGCGAAAACTTGCAGAAAGTTACATAATGGAAATATAAGACCTTTGGTGAAAGAATCAGGCAAAGATCATTTGTGAGCTGAAAGATATTAAAGTTTTTGTTTTTTGAAAAGCCTCTAAAAATTTTTGAAACGAGATATGAGGCACTAAAACTTCCCTAAATGTCCTAAAACATCAACGGAAATCCATTTACAAATTTTTGGCATGATAGTTCACAGTGCGAGCTTTCCGACGCCTAAAACGGTTTGTCAATCGGACACCCGGATCAAAAGTTATGCTTCCCGGATGTTGACCTACTTTTGCAGGGAGTTGTAAATTTTGAAATTTAGCTGGAGGCCGCCAAAAAGTGTTATTTATGGCTATTTTGGGAACCCTGGGCGGTATTAGAGTAAAGGGGGCAAGTGTAGAGTCAAGAATAGGTGGGAAAAATAGAAACCCTAGCGGATTTGGGGGTTACAAGAGGCTGAAGATTCTAGAGTCTTGAGGTTGGGAAAGTTGTAATGTGTTCCAGCCAGTAGGGGATTCATCCTCTGATTGTAAATGGGATTTTGTAATGTAATGAGTTGCTAAAATCAATAAAAGAAAGTTCTATTTTCTGTGTTCCATTTTTGTTGTGTGTTTTGTGATTTACCCCCTTCATTAGATAGCCTCCTCAAGTTTTCTTTTAAAGTAGTTATCTTCTTTGGCTAGGACTAGGGTGTCCTCGAGGTGGATGTGATGCTTGGTGAAAGAGGAGTGCTCTGCAAGGGCTGATTTGGTGACTCTTTCATGCCTAATATTTGCAATATGTTACTTGATTCTCGTGCAGATAGATCTGCATGTTTCACCAATGTAAGGGGTGCCACAGGAGCAATCTATTTTATAGATGCTAAAGCTTAAAAGAATGTTTTTTGGGTCTTTGGTGGAAGGGATGAGGTTATGAATGGTGGAAAGTGGTTTGAAGGCACAAGAGATGCCTTTCTTCCGAAGAATTTTGGCAATTTTGTTAGAGAGACCTTCAACAAAGGGGAGAGTGGCCCCAAAAACAACTTTAGAGTTATTCTTGTCTGGTTTCGATTTGAGGTGGGTTTGGGCTAGTTTGAAGGTTCTCTTGATGTATTTGGAGTGGTAACCATTAAGTTTGAAGATTGTGGTAAGGTGGGACAACTCCAGGCTTAAGTGATCGTCGTCGTAGATGCAGAGGGCTCTAGTAGCTAAGGTTTTAAGGACACTGGCCTTTTGGGCAGGGTGGTGGTGTGAGGAAGCAAGAAGATAAAGGTCAGTGTGGGTGGATTTTCTAAAGACACGATGACCAAGAGAACCATCAGCTTTCCTAATGAGAAGGATGTCAAGGAAGGGGAGTTGGTGATTAGTTTCAAGTTCTTTGGTAAACTTGATACTAGGAGCAATGTTGTTGAGGTGATTATGGAAAGCCTCAAGTTGATCAAGTCCATGTGGCCAACATATGTTGGTGTCGTCCACATAGCGTTTCGACCAAGATGGTTTGAGGTGGAAAGAGTTCAAGGCCAGCTCTTTGAAATGCTCCATGTAAAGGTTGGCAATGATGGGGGATAATGGAGATCCCATATCCACCCCATCGGATTGCTCATATACCACGTCTTGAAAGGTGAAGAATGTGGAGGTTAAGCATAATTCAACCAGGGAAGCAATTTCTTCATTGGTCTTTTGTCTAACAAGAAAGATGGAGTCTTGAAGGGGGACTTTGGTGAAGAGGGAGACTGCATCAAAGATGACCAGAATGTTGTCATCATTAACCTTTTTATCTTTGATGAAGTCAACAAAATGGGACGAGTCTTTGATGAAGGAGGAAGACTGCCCAAGAAGAGGAGAAATAACTTTGGCTAAGTGGACGGCAAGGTTATATGTGGGGGAGTGGGTGGTGTTGACAATAGGACGTAGGGGAATGCTGGGCTTGTGAATCTTAGGTACACCATAGATGCATGGTGTAATTTATTTGTTGGGCAAGAGACGATTTTTGGTGACATCATCAAAGGTCAAATTGGAGATAGCATGTTTCACGAACTTGAAGACTTTGGAAACGGGATTGTGGGGAAGGGTTTTATAGCTGCCACTATTGTTAAGGTGGTCTAGCATTTTTGCAATGTAGTCAGGTTTGTCCATAATAATAGTGGCGTTTACCTCATCCGCCTTCATGATAACCACATCTTGGATGATGAGTCTTTTGAAAGCGTGAAACTCATCTTTGGGAAGATTTCCTGACATGTTTTGGAAAGATACAGTATATACCACGTCTATATTATTAATTTGGCCCAAATCAAAGTAAATCATGACAAAACACCATATGAGTTATGGAAGGAAAGGCCTGCATCTATAAGGTATTTCAAAGTATTTGGAAGTTTGTGTTATATAAGGAGAGATGAAGAGGACTTGAGGAAGTTTGACACACGAGTAGATGAAGGGATATTTTTGGGCTATTCAACTAAGAGTAAAGCCTACAAATGTTATAATAAAAGGTTACATAAGATGGTTGAGATTACAAACGTAAAGGTGAATAAGGAAAGGAGTCATCAGAGTGAGCCATATGAGGATAGCTATCATGATGAAGAAAGTTACAAGGAGGATGTAGAGGAAAATGAAAATGAGATGGTAGAGTAGAGGAGCATCAAGGCACCAACTAAGACACCATCCAAGTTTGTGTAGAAGAACCACCTAGAGGATTTGATAATTGGAGATGGTAGAGTCAGAACTACAAGGAGGATGATAAGTGTTCCAGAAGATGGAAATCTTTCCTTGCTTTCCAAGATTGAACCCAAGAACTTCAAAGAAGCAAGTGAAGATAAGAGTTGGGTAGAAGCAATGAACATGAGGAACTGAACCAGATTGAAAAGAGTGATAGTTGGGAACTTGTCCCAAGGCCAAAGAACAAGAATGTAATTGGCACCAAATGGGTTTTCAAAAACAAATTGAATGAAGATAGTCAGGTGGTGAGAAATAAATCTAGATTGGTGTGTAAAGGATATGCACAGGTAGAAGGCATTGATTTTGAAGAAACTTTTGCTCTGGTTGCTAGAATGGAAGCCATAAGGATGTTTTTGGCTTATGCTAGCTCCAAAAAAATTAAGGTATATCAAATGGATGCGAAGTCAGCCTTTATGAATGGAGATCTAAAAGAATTCTACATGCAACAACTAGAAGGATTCCTATTTTCAGAGAATGAAGATTATGTGTGTAAGTTGAAGAAGGCACTTTATGGATTAAAACAAGCCCCTAGAGCATGGTATGCTATGCTTGATAAATATCTTCAACAACAAGGATTTAAGAAGGGAGTTGCGGATAACAACTTATATGTCAAGACTATATGTGATGATCAACTGATAATAGTAGTCTATGTGGATGATATAATTTTTGGAAGAAGTGATGATAACGTGTGTCAAGGATTCGCCATGGAGATGCAAAAGGAATTTGAGATGTCTACGCTTGGAGAATTATCCTTCTTTCTTGGTTTGCAGATATCACAATCAAAGAAGGGAATTTTCATTTCACAAGCCAAGTATGCAAAGGAGATGTTGAAGAAGTTTAGGATGGAGGATTGTAATCTTGTGAGTACCCCCATGATAACAGGATGCAAGTTGAGTAAGGATGATGAGTCACCTAAAGCAAATCAAATGTTTTATAGGTCAATTATTGGAAGTCTCTTGTACTTCATCACTTCAAGGCCATTTATCATGCAAGCAGTTGGAATGGTAGCAAGATTTTAGGATGCACCTAAGGAAACACATGTTCAAGTAGTAAAACAAATACTAAAATACTTTAAGGGAACATTGGATTATGGGTTGTGGTATCCTAATGGTAAGCATTTTACGTTGGCAGCATATACAGATGTAGATTAGGCTGGAAGAGTTGATGATAAAAAGAGTACAAGTGGAGGAGATTTATTTCTTGGTGATAATCTTGTATCATAGATGAGCAAGAAGCAAGCATCAATATCCTTATCTATCACAAAAGTAGAATACATAGCAGCAGTAGCATGTTGTACTCAAGTATTATGGATGAAGCAAACAATGAAAGACATCAAAGTAGAGTATGACCATCCTATTACTATATTTTGTGACAATACAAGTGCAATAAGTATTTTGAAGAATCTAGTGATGCACTCAAGGACTAAACATATTCCCATCAAATACCATTTTTTGAGAGAGTAGGTGGCAGAGGAACAAATAAAGTTGGAGTATATTGCCACAAAGGAGTAGATTGCAGACATATTTACCAAGCCACTTCCAAAAGACACATTTGAGTACTTAAGGGAAAAGTTGGGAGTAGTACCACTCTCATCCAGTCATTAAAAGGAAGTAGAGATTCAGGGGAAGCTACCCACAACATCATCTTGTAGCTCCATGGAAGAGAAATTTAGAGATAGATGGAAGACCCTTTGCTATTGATGTCAAAGGGGGAGAGTTAGAGCAAGGAGAATCCAATATAGGGGAGCAGTATAGATAGGGGGAGTAGTGTAAAAAAGATAAGTTGTATTCATAGTTGGGTTGCCATCAATGACAAAGGGGGATATTGTTGGAATGTGTTGTCATTGATGTCAAAGGCACTGTGTAATTAAGGAGATCATTGAGTTGCCCATTATAATATGAGTGGCCCAATACAATTAGAGTTATATCCGTTACATGTTATGTTTAAATTAAAGATTCAAAAATTGGGGAGATAAGTATTAGAGGCCATCTCCCATTAAGATGAGAGACAAGGTTTGTATAAAAAGAAGACTTGAAGACATTGTAAAATACCCCATCATTATTATTAGTACAACAATTACATTTTGTGTATGGTGGAAAATTTGTGAAGGACATGCAGTGATTTTATGAAGTCTATGATCAACAATTTTAGAGAAGGAACAATAGCCATATATGATACATTTTGTATAAAGGAACAGTTCAAATATTGGTGATGCGACTTTGAGGATCAACAGTTAGCATTTATTAATTAAGTGGGTTGAGTATAAGACAAAGGAAAGAAGAAAACATTGTGTTAAGGAACAATTTATATAGGTGTTAATGAGTGCTCCACATGAGGACAAAATCTGCTAAAGGACAAAGAGCATAAGATGAATTTGAATGAAGACAAAAACATATGTTAAAGGCAATGATTTGCTTATAAAAGGGATGTGATTTGTCTAGGAGTAGCAAAGAGACATATCTATTGGATAAAGACACATCTATTGCAAGGTATAAGTAGAGGTTATTTTGTTTAGTTGTAGATAAACATAAAAATAAATATTTTTTGAATATAGAGGAGGAAGAGTAGAAGTGTGAAGTGTGAATCAGATTTATATTGAGAAGATATTGAGGATATATTTGTGCAATAAAGAAAAGATATAAAATAAGATATAGGGGTAAGTGCAAGAAGATGGGGGGCCAAAAAGTAGCCAAATTAATTTAAAAAAAAAATTAAGTCATAACGCGAGCGCGTTATAACGCGCTCGCGTTATGACTGTCTATAAATAAAAAAAAGGGTTTCTAATCTCATTTCATTTCTTCTTCTCCTCTATGCCCACGGCTTGTAGACCCTAGAAAGCATGCTCACGTTATACAAAACTCCATTCAACACAAAAACCTTATCAATCCGTCGCCAAAATGCCGCCACGACGTCGAGCACGCCAAAGGAGTGAGTTATATTTGTTTTTTTGTTTGAATTTGTTTCTAAATAGGTAGGTTTTAGTTGATTTTTTATTGTTATTTCATTAATTGTCAGGAAATGTTAATGCACCTCCTCCTCCTCAAAATCCACAAAATCCTGAGGAGGAAATACCTGCGAAACAACAACCTCCTCCATCCATTCCTCGACATGCCCCTGGAACACAAGAAAATATAATGGGGCAAATTAAAAACAACAAAAAGGAAATTAAAGATATAATTGCAAGGTTGAAAGATCCTTCCACTTCAACCTTGCATAGGTCCACGCTTGCCGAATCTCTTGAGTCTATGTTATCAAATGTAGATTCAATTAGCAAGCAAATAACTAGTTGGACAGATAAAAAGAGAGAGTTTAGAGATTACTATGCAGACAAGTTGCCATACCAAGATGTGAAAAAATTACAAATTGCAAAATTAGACTTGTGTTCAATTTTTACAAACCCACAAACAAATCAACCTCCACCCATTACATGCAAGAGGTTCCCTATCCATTGGTGCAACAACCAAGCGATAAGGGACAATTTTGGGTAGAGGTGGTGGATGGTTTTTAACCATCCTCCATGCAATAATAATGAGGTCCCGCAATACTTTTTGAGGAAACTCTATTGCGAGTTTGTCCTCAATAAAGTGCCAAACTATTTTGATATGCGGGACTTCCAGGGTAGAGGTGGGGGGTCAGCACAAGATAGACCAGGGGCACGTCTTGACCCACAGTAGGTAGTGAGACGAGTAATCAGTAGACCAGGCCACGAGCATGTTTCTATCCCTTCCATTGTGAAGGAGAGTGTTGAGGTCGATACACTTCAGTCGATTAGTGCCTTGACCTAGAGCATCATAGAGCATGCTGGTCCTGCAACACAGAGTGGGTTGGGAGATAGTGCGAGGAGTAGAGTCCCACCCCATACTTGTCAGGCTTGCGGGTCAGCCTGTGGTTATGACCCCATGGACAGTCAAGACACAGGTGCACATGCTACATCTGCAGCTGAGCAGATGGTGATGATAGATACCCTCCTGAGTGAGACTTTCGGCCTTGATACTCAGGTAAATATTACAAGTTTATTGAATTTAATTTATTAAATTTCATTTTTGAAATACAAGATTAACTAATTTAAATTGATGACTTTAATGAAATTTCAGGGTCATAGCGTCAATGCAGTTTTTAGTGGTTCTCCACCTGCATTTTTCACTAGATCATCTACTGTTGAGGTATGTAACTAGTAAACAATTATAAATATTACATGTGAATAGCATCATTATATGAATGGTATTCTAATATCTAATCTTGGATGTTAAATAGGTTAATACTGTAGATTTCACAGCAACACCTGCCAGCGGTGGTGGACTTCAAAGCTTTACGGAGGTAATAAAATAAATAGTTTAACGAATGAATTGTACTTACTAAATTTTTGTATGTGATTTGTGTGCTTTATTGTGTGTACTTCCATGTTTAGATGAATGTGTGTGTATGTTAGGAGCCATGATTTGTATCACTATTATAGTTTTCGTAATTGAATAATGTTGTTTTATTTCCAGATGATGCAGGCTGCGGAGACACCTCCCCATGTTCATAGGGCAATGTACAAGGTGTGGCCTCTGCAATTCATAGCTCCATGGCATTGACAGGGGTATGAGGCAGATTAGTAAATTTCAATTTACATTCATTGTTATAGTTGTCTATTTTTGAAAAATTAAAAGATTATTGATTTGAAGTTTAATTTCTATTTGGATGGTTTCTATAGGACATGACATCACCAGGGCCTATCCCTGCTACTGAGGCAAGTGAGGAGACAGATTATATGTTAGAAGTAAGTGATTATTTTGTTAAATGTTTCATTTTTTATAACATGTAATTTCTATATATTAATGTCTATACTTTTTATTGTAACAGGCAAAAATGCAGGAAGACCTAAATAGGAGGAGTAGCCCTCGGGTTCGTACTAGACCACCCACATGCACGTCTCCATCCCCTAGAAGATCAAAGGCTGCTCATGGTTTATTCTCTTCACCAGCCAGAGGGGAATGCCTTTTTATTGTGTTCCTTTGTTGTATGCCTATATGGCATTTGTGGACATATATTTTGTATTGTACATAGTTGACATTGTATGCCTATATGGCATTCTTGTAAGCCTATATGGCTATTTTGTATATATGTTATACTTATATCGACAGATATTGATGTATGCCTATATGGATATTTGGTTAATACAAATCTTTTTTATTGATGGTGTCCATACTTGCATTATAAATCCATGTTTGAATGGATATTTGTAGATGGCTACTTCAAATATTTAAAGTCCAATTGTATTACATAGGATGTTTGTTGATCCAATAAGCTAGCTATTGTTATTCAAGTATCACCTAAACCTCATTTTGGAACTAAAAGATAAAAGTTGTATTTTAAAAAAAAATGAATCATCATGTTGAACAGAAAATATTAATATTCTTTATGAGTAGCATAGAATGTCAACTATATGCAATACAAAAAAATGAATCATCATGTTATTCTTTATGTTTGAGATCCTGAAAATGACTACGTCTGGTAGCCTGATATCCTGAAACACTAGGATGAATATCCAAGTCATTAGGATGATTGCGCCTTGAGAAAAAGTCATTAAGATGAGCGCCTAAAGGAGACTTTCTTAAACATTCAAACATTGAGCAAAAAGCACGAAGGGTTAAGGCACAATTTGCAACTCATCAAGCCTCAAAAGGGCACCCAACTTAGAGAGAGCATTCATTTAAGACAAGGCACCCATTGACACCTGTTCCACCATAAAAGTGCACCTAAGGTGGAAGGAGAACAAGCCTCTGGTAAGTGAAGCACACCTATTGTCTAAACCACTTCATTATGGCACCCTAGCATGAGGAGGAGTATATAAGTCAATAGGAAATGGTGCCTATAATGCAAATGAAGGACTAAGTGGCATTTTCAATAAGCATCAATTCACCTTGAGCTTTCAATAAATACATCAAATTGAACCCCATAAGCCTAGGCGCCCTTTGCCTGCAAAAGAACCTTGTATCAACGTCAAGAGTTGGTTGTATTGGCGTATCGGCAGACCTTGGTTAGGCTTCACCGATAGTGGTCTGTCTTGCCGACAAGTGTGGTTCGAAGTTGAAGACATCGGTGTATCAGAAGATAATCCCATCTGCGCATCGGAAGAGCAGTTGAGAGATTCACCGATGAAGGGGGTCACATTGACAGTCGAAATCCATCGGTGTATCGGCCCAATGAGATTAGAGTTCACCGATGTTTGGAGTCTCACCGATGGGTGTGGTCCGAAGGTTGTCATTCGTGAGATCGGTGTGTCGGCAGAAGAGTTTTTGAGTGTACTGATGGTATTAAGTCCTACCGATAGGTGAGGGACTTAGAGTCTCATATCGGAGTGACAAAGACATCAGTGTGAAAAGATATAAAGTCATCGATAGTGGTCTGTCTGACCGATAAGAGTCAATTATGGGATGTTTGTCAGAAGTGAAATCAAATGGAGTCATGGTGGCATCGGCCTATTGGCCGATGAAATTTTAAGCTCGCCGATGGTATGTTGTCTCGCCAATAGTGAGTTCGAAGGTTCAAAAGTTGATAATTTTATGCTTCCATTGTTTTTAGACAAGTCAACAATAGAGTGAAATATAGAGTATCTAACCCTCTCTTGAGCAATCTACCTCCTAGGCGCTCAACATTGAGGAAAAACTTCATAAAAATGCCTATCTCTTTCTTGGCAAGTTTTATTATTTTGATGGTTCTAACTCATATCTAGAGAAATTCTCACCAAGGTGCCAAAATAAGTTTAACCCAACTAAAGCAAGAAAATGCGCCCAAGATGATTTCAATCAATTGGACTACGCACCAATTTAGTGTTATTTTGACTCATTCACCCTCAAGGCGCTAAAGTATCATTCCTTCAATCAATCTAGTTTCCATGTTCCCATGTGTGATGTTCCAAGTAGGAGATAGTGCCTAGGGTCTTTATCTTATTTTCAAAATTCTAATGATTCCAAACACTTACCAATAGTCTCAAAAGATCCTATTATCCCTTAAGCGCTCAATCCTCTGATTTATCAAGGTGCTCAATCCTCTTCGAGGCACTCAAACTCATTCAAGGCGCTATCCTTTACTACTTCCCACTTCAAACACTCTAGGGTGCTCATAATTACTCCCATCACCAATCTTCCTCCTTAAAGCACATTTGAGGACTTCTTTATGCTAGGGCACTAATATGAAAGTAACAACTCAAGGCGCTATATGAAAGCTTGATCTTGGAAAGGTGCCTAAACTCATAATGTGAGTTATTTTATCAAATTTCCAATTTTAAGGTCTTTTGGCAACTCCTCTACCAAGGCACCATTTGATGAGGTGTTTGAAGCTTGATTTTTCCCTTAGGTGCACAAACTTGATGTTCTTGACCCTACAATGCGCCTTGAGTCCCTAAGCTCTTACACTTATCATCTCTTATGCTACTTAGTTTCATCGTTCTCATAAAGGCGTTTTGAGGACTATTACTCTTCAAACTCAATCTCTGGAACTAAGGCGCTCAAGGGTGAGTAAACGTCCATTCTTCCAAGGCGCTCATCAAGGTATAAAACAACACACAAAGGCACCAAGATTACTCCACTCAACCTCAAAGCACTAGATCATATCTAAATTTACATAAGGGTGCCAAATCAAATTGTCACTCAAGGGCAAGTGCACTCGAAAGGTCATCTATCTTCAAACTCAACTTCCATTCCTCTAGGCGCTTCCTTGGGTAAGTTTGGACGCTCCCTTCATGCTTTCCGTTCAAGTGGTTTTAACTCATTATAGAGACTTCCTCGTCTAGGCACAAATCATGATAGTTTCAAACACTTAGCTTTCAAGGCGCTAGAAGATGATTGTAGAGGAGTGGAATTGCGCCTTAGTTCAAATAAGCATTTACTTCATCATTGATGGATTTAAGTCATTGTATATGCTCATGAAGACTTACCTCACTCAATACTCCCCAAACTTATGGATCTAAACATGCTTTTTTTCAGGCGCTAAGTTCGTAGTTGTCTAGATGCACAAGTGTGCCTCCCTCAATGAAGTTTATTTTGTTAACTTAGTTCATCCTAGTGACTCAAGGGGTTGTTATATTCTTTAGGTGCAATCTTTCATAGACTAAAACATTCACTCCATGTTAAGGTGCTCAAAGGAGGCTCTGGAGATGGAAAATGGCGCCTTAACTCACTTGTGTAAATTTTGGACTTTTAGGCAATTGCAAGATGTCTTGGAGGGCTTAATTCTTCAAGGCGCCCATTTTGTTCACCACTTGTAGCATCACTTGTTCAAGGCGCATGTTTGGGATTCTCTGGATGATGAAATGCTCCTTGACTCCCTAGGCAATTAGACTCCAATTCTAGGTGCAAGATAATGATGATTTGAGCTAAAATAAGCATCTAAAAATCCAAGGTATTATTTGAGGCTTCCACTCCAAATTCTACCTAGGCACTCACCTAGGGTAAAATGATTATCATAGTGCACCTTAATCATTCCTTCCTCTACGCGCCCACTATCAGGATCAGGTCATCAAGGAGCTCTAAAACTCAAACACCACTGACCTCATCATGCAATAACCCCAAGACATCATCTAAGCTTAGTCAAACACACTGGAGTTCAAAAAAAGCAGGGGGTCCCCATTTGCAATGGGGCGATGTGTGATTTGGCCACAACAGGCACCTAGAGTGAATAGGCTTTCATCCTGACTTAATACACTGCCTCCTTCTGATGATTTTTGGGGCAGCAGAAAACCTTTCACCACGGGCAAATGTCTCAGAGATATAAAAAACCGAGAGAGGTTATTGTAGAGGCACTCTACGTGATTGCATTGCCTCAGACAGAATGTTACTAAGTGACACAGTTTTCAAGTAACATCTCGTCAAAGATTGCTGCCTTTTTGCACTTTGGACTCTTCAGGGATATCGTCGGTACAATGTAGCTTAGACTGTTTCGACATGTTTGGGTGAAAAACAAGACCATGCCTAGCATAAATGTACCCATTCAGACGCGTTGGAACAGTCAGTTTGGTCACATCAGGAGCAGGACGAAAGTTACATCCCTTTGCAACTTTACACTGCCTCCTTCTGACAATTTTTGGGGCAACAGAAAACCTTTCACCACAGGCAAATGCCTCAGTGATATAAAAAATTGAGAGAGGTTATTGTAGAGGCACTCTACGTGATCATGTTGCCTTAGACAGAATGTTTCTAAGTGACACGGTTTTTGAGTAACATCTCGTCAAAGATTGCTGCCTTTTTGCACTTTGGACTCTTTAGGGATATCGTGGGTACAATGTAGCTTGGACTGTTTCGACATGTTTGGGTGAAAAAAAGGACCATACCTAGCGTAAATGTACCCATCCAGACGCGTTGGAATAGTCAGTTTGGTCACATCAAGAGCAGGACAAAAGTTACACCCCTTTGCAACTTTACACTGCCTCCTGATGATTTTTGGGGCAGCAGAAAACCTTTCACCACGGGCAAATGCCTCAGAGATATAAAAACTGAGAGAGGTTATTGTAGAGGCACTCTACGTGATCGTGTTGCCTTAGACAGAATGTTTCGAAGTGACACAGTTTTCGAGTAACATCTCGTCAAAGATTGCTGCCTTTTTGCACTTTGGACTCTTTAGGGATATCGTGGTACAATGTAGCTCAGACTATTTTGACATGTTTGGGTGAAAAAAAGGACCATGCCTAGCATAAATGTACCCATTCAGACGCGTTGGAATAGTTAGTTTGGTCACATCAGGAGCAGGACAAAAGTTAGACCCCTTTGCAACTTTACACTGCCTCCTAATGATTTTTGGGGCAGCAGAAAACCTTTCACCACAGGCAAATGCCTTAGAGATATAAAAACTGAGAGAGGTTATTGTAGAGGCACTTTATCTGATCGCGTTACCTCAGATGGAATGTTTCTAAGTGACACAGTTTTTGAGTAACATCTCGTCAAAGATTGCTGCCTTTTTGCAATTTGCACTCTTCAAGGATATCGTCGGTACAATGTAGCTCGGACTGTTTTGACATGTTTGGGTGAAAAATAGGACCATGCCTAGCGTAAATGTACCCATCTGGATAAATTGGAATAGTCAGTTTGGTCACATCACGAGCAGGACACCAAAAATGCAAAAGTTGCTTTGTGCAACTTGACAATATTAACACTTTTTTGCAACATGACTCAAAGACTCAGACTGACTCCAAATGACTCAAAGTGACTTAAAATCACCTTGATTTTGGTGCCCAATGTACATTATAGAGGTCGAGGCATAGGAAAGGAAAAAGCTCTAAGTTTCATCATCATGAGCGCCTAATATCAAGAGACTTTAATGGCTCAAACCTTAGCATGGAGTCCTAAGGCGCATTTCATATCTCCTTTCATCCATTTTGGCACCCTTATGTAGATTTTTCAACTTGATTTGGCACCCTGTATGTGAAGGAAGATCTAAAGGCATGAAAGTGGATGTTGTATTGCAAGAGTTTGGATCATCAAAATTGAAAGAAATAAGTCTATTAAGCTTGGGCGCCCTTGGTCTTCTTTTCATTCATTATGAGTGCCTTGGGAGAATGGTATATAGGTCATCATCATGATTGGGTGCCCTAGATCTAGAGTGTTGGAGAGATCATCAAATGGTGTCTAGAGGAAGTAGGGTGAGTTATGAGTTTGGTCGCATCAGGAGCAGGACACCAAAAATGCATAACATGATGATGTAAAAATGTGTACATATGTGTAAAAATGCAGGAGGAAATAAAAAAAAGACAAACCTTACAAATTAATGTGCATACTTACAACTCAATGTAACATGACTTTACAAAATCAATGTGAATACTTACAAATTAATCCAATGAACCATCCGGGTCTGTTCTACTCTTTATTGTGTCAAGTATTGCTTCATGGTCAGACTCACGCACCTTCCACAATATTTTGTTCAAAGGTCTACCCCGATACTTTATCAAATGAACATTGGATGCCACGACAAGGTTCGAGTAATGAAGAATCTTCCGATGCATGTCAAAGTCCTAAAATAGCCAAATATTAACACTCTTATTGGGTACCTTCTAAGCCATGTTCCAGTAATAACCACTGAGCCTGTAGGGTATTCGATGTTTTCTCCATCTGTAACAGGGGCCTCCAATTTCTTTTTGGCCTCAACACAACATAAGTAATAATCTATTCCCTCTTCATTATCTTCATCTACAATAACTGCATATACGTGCCCTACATTGATATGTGTAGCAAATTAGATGAAATTAGTCAACATTACAAAAACACTACAAAGTAAGATGACATTACCTGGTTGAACTAGATGAAATTTAGATGCATATACGTGCCCTATATTACCTGGTTGAACTAAATCTGATATGTTGTCAAAGTCAACTGACGATTCCATCTGTGTTAGTTCCAGTGCTGTCGGGGGTCAATACGTGTCAAGTGGGCTAAGATAACTTAACTACCATTCGTCAACCCACTCCTTTGACTCGCACTCATTCTTATCCCTACACCCTCAACACTTGACACTATATCTTAAGCCTTAAACCCTCATCCCTAAAGCCTCAACCCTCAATCCTTAAACCTTCAACCCTAAACCCTATTCCTAATCCCTCTACCCTCGACACTCTAACCCTAACCTCGACATTAAATGCTAATCTGTCAACCCTAAACCCTAATCCTAAACCCTCAACCCTCAACACTATACCTTAAACCCTAATCCCTCAACCCTAAACCTTATCCCTAAACCCTAATCCCTCAACCCTCAACCCTAATCCATCATCCCTCAACTCTAATCCCTCATCCCTAAACCCTAAATGCTATCCCTATTCCTAAACCCTCAACAGACTCGATACTATACCTTAAACTCTAATCCCTTATCCCTAAACCCTCCAACCCTATCCCTAATCCTTACACCCTCCACACTCTACTTTAACCCTAATCCCTTGTACCTCAACCCTATCCCTAAACCCTTGACCCTTGAACCTCAACCCTATCCCTAAACCTTTGACCCTCGAACCTCAATCATCAACCCTCGATGTCAAACCCTAATCCCTCAACCCTTAACTCTGATCCCTCAACTCTCAACCCTAACCCTAAACCCTAAACCCTAAACCCTCAACCCTTAACGTCAAATCCTAATCCCTTAACCCTTCACTCTAATCCCTCAACCCTAAACCCTATCCCTAAACCCTCAACACTATACCTTAAACCCTAATCCCTCAACCCTAACCCTAAACCTTGTCCCCAAACCCTAATCCCTCAACCCTCAACCCTAATCCGTCATCCGTCATCCCTCAACTCTAATCCCTCATCCCTAAACCCTAAACGCTATCCCTATTCCTAGACCCTCAACAAGCTCGATACTATACCTTAAATCCTAATCCCTCTACCCTCGACACTCTTAGTTAACCCTAATCCCTTGACCATTAACCCTATCCCTCAACCTCAACCCTCAACCCTCAACCCTCAACCCTCAACTCAACCCTCAACTCTAAACATTAAACCCTAATTCATCAACCCTAAACCCTAATCCCTCAAACGTAAACCCTATCCCTAAACCATCAACCCTCAACACTATACCTTAAACCCTAATCCCTATCCCTTAACCCTTAAAACTTAAACCCTATCCCTATACCCTCAACACTTGACACTATATCTTAAGCCTTAAACCCTCATCCCTAAAGCCTCAACCCTCAATCCTTAAACCTTCAACCCTAAACCCTATCCCTAATCCCTCTACCCTTGACACTCTAACCCTAACCTTGACATTAAACACTAATCCATCAACCCTAAACCCTAATCTGTCAACCCTAAACCCTCAACCCTCAACACTATACCTTAAACCCTAATCCATCAACCCTAAAACCTAATCCATCAACCCTCAACCCTAAACACTATTAATAAACCCTCAACCCTTGACACTATACCTTAAACCCTAATCCCTCAACCCTCAACCCTAATCCCTCATCCCTAAACCCTAAACTCTATCCCTATTCCTAAACCCTCAACCCTCTACACTATACCTTAAACCCTAATCCCTTATTTCTAAACCCTAAACACTATCCCTTAACCCTTAACCCTTAAAAATTAAACCCTAAAACCTATCCATAAACCCTCGATGCTCAACACTATATTTTAAACCCCAATCCCTTAACCCCCATCCCTAAAGCCTCAACCCTCAATCGTTAAACCTTCAATCCTAAACCCTATCTCTAATCCCTCTACCCTCAACACTCTACTTTAACCCTAATCCCTTGACCATTAACCCTATTCCTAAATCCTCAACCCTCAACCCTCAACTCTCAACATTAAACCCTAATCCGTCAACCCTAAACCCTAATCCCTCAACCCTAAACCCTATCCCTAAACCCTCAACACTATACCCTAAACCCTAATCCCTCAACCCTAAACCCTAATCCCTCAACTCTAAACCCAACAAAACTACTTTGCCTTAGGTTGTTAAACCCATCATTTTTGACACTCTTCTCTTAAAGATATTTGAGTTGCAAGAATATGTCAAAAAAATGGCTATGAACTTTTTTAGTGTTAGTAATGTTATATGGCATGTTTTTCTGGCCCATCTGGGGTTCATTATGCCAATAGGTGTACACACTATGAGAAAAGCTTTGCGTGTGGTACATCCACAATGAGTAATTAACAGTTGAAATCAGAAGGATGATCATTATGAGAAAAGCTTTGCATTGGGGTACATCTATGTTTCTTGCTGTCCACCCTGCACTTAGGGGAGGTATATTGTTATGAAACAGACAAATAATCTCCCATTGTTTACTGGCTCTATCCACAAGAACTGCTAAACTATACCTTAAACCCTAATCCCTCAACCCTAAACCCTATCCCTAATCCCTCTACCTCAACACTCTACCTTAACCCTAATCCCTCGACCCTTAACCCTAAACGCTATCCCTAAAGCCTCAACCCTAAACCCTAATCCCTCAAGGTCCTAAACTCTAATCCCTTATCCCTAAACTCTAAATCCTATCCCTAAATGCTCAACCCTTAACCTTAAACCTTAATCACTCAATCCTTATCCACCCCTCTCCTCCCCTATTTGGCTCACTCCCATCTCTACCCTCCTCTACCCTCGACACTATACATACATACATATAGGCATACATAGATACATGCATACATATAGGCATACACAGATACATACATACATATAGGCATACATACATGATTACTAGCCTTAAACATAAAAAAATTTAAGTTGAACATAATACGCTCGCGTTATTTAAAACATGAAAAATAGTACAAACTTTTGTAGAAAGGGAAAAATGCAAAGAAAAGAATAACGCGAGTGTGTTATAACGAGAGCACATTATAACACGCTTGCGTTATAACGAGAGTGTGTTATAACGCGCTCGCGTTATGTCTTGCTTTGGGAATTCCAAGCCTTGGGCTTGGGATTTGCTTTGGATTTCCAACCCAAAGGCTTGGAGTGCCTTTTGAACAGTAACAGACATGTTTTTCCATATTCTTCAAGATTTTACATAATTTCATTCATGCTAACCCTCAGATTTGGACGTGTTTCAAGGTCAAACAAATTGAACACCTTGGTAATGTTAGGCTTTCTCTCAGCTATCTGATGATGTAATTTTTTTCACATTTTAACAATGTTAAGCCTTTCATCTTTAATTTCTTTTGTTTGTGTGTCCGTTTTTGGGCAAAAACCACTGTTTGGTCTTTTTTTCATTGTAAATTAACTATTCATTGAAATTTCAAAAAAAATACATATTTAGAAACTAGACTCCATTCTACAAATATTAAAAAAAAAAAAAATGATTTTCGATTAGTTTTCAAAATTTATAGGGGTAGCACTGCCAAAATTCTATTTTTTAGGATGTGTCCACTTTGAAAATTAGTAAAAAATTAAATATTCATCAAACAATTATTAGAAAAATTGGGCATAAACTACATGCTATTAGCTAATTTCTCACTGAAGCGATTTTAAAAATACCAAAAAAAAGTTGACCTTTTGAGGGAGCCACAAAACATGCTATGTTATGTTTTTTTGACAGAAACAACACCAATTTCTGTGGCTCCCTCTTTTGAACCCCTTAATCTTTGCCATTTTCAAAAAAAAATAGTAGTTTAGAAAGTAGACTCGGAGCACTACGAACATTGTTTTGGTTGCATCTCCAAATTTTGAGTGTAACTATGCTCAATTTCTCATCCAAGGCTAGTATTTCCTGATTTCAGAAAAAAGTGGTCACTTAAGACCCCTTTTTGGCCCCCCATCTTCCTACACTTACCCATAGTTGTGATTTAGAGAAAGATATATATGTGTGTATTAAGTTGATAAGATTTAGATTTGTGAAGGAAGTGTGATTGGATCAATTTTGTGGAAGGAATCATTCATATCAGCCGAGAAAGGATAAATAGGTTGGAGCCTATTTGATAGAGGTTGGAGCCTCTTGCTAAGTTGGAGCTCAATGTTTGTAAAAGGTTGAAGCCTGTGATTCTATGATTGGGGATTGAAGTTTTTGTGAGTTGTAGCTCATGATCAAGTATTGTAAGCATTGTAGGTTGGAGCCTACCAAAAGAAGTAGATAATACATATAAGCAATATTTTTCCATGGTTTTTTCTCACAAGGGTTTCCATGTAAAATCATGTGTTGTCTCTATGCATTAATTGTTAGATCTAAATTGAATAATCTGTGGTTAAGAAGAAAAGTTAAAGTTTTATTTTATACTGATTTACCCCCCCTCTTAGTAATCTAGTGCTCATCACAAACTGTCTCAAAAATTTAAACATGTTATGCTCTTAATCTTATAGTGTGTATAAGGATATGAGTAGTCAGCTTGTGGCTACCTTAACTCTTAATTAAGTTATATGATTGAATTATTATATTTTTATTTAGATAGTTAGGTCATTCTAGATGTTATATTTTGGTATCTAAGTATTTAAGGCATAAGTAGGGTATATAAAGAAGGTCGTGAGTGCTATTTGATCATCGAATTGCAAATTGTGTTTTTATTGGAGATATTTGGAGGTTTGCCCCTTCAAAGTGGCTTATTATTCTCAAGTATTATCAATTATTTGTAGTATATTTTCTATTATATTCTTCTCTTGTGCAATTTATTTCATTACAAGTTGTATTAGAGTATGATCTTGGCATTGTGAAGGTAAGAATCTAGGCAATTTTTTTTTGCTCGAGAAGTCAAATTGAGAAGTGCATTTTTATCTAATTGGCAAATTTTTTCTTAATTTTTAAAAGGTTTTTCAAGGACATATTCAAGCTTCTACATTTCAAATTTGAGGTCATTTGGAGTAGATCTAAGGAAGTTATTGTGAAATTAGGGTTTCCACCAAATTCACTCTCAAGGTTGCAAATTAGCGAAATTCTTGGATATTTTTTTCAAGGTGAAATCTAGGCCTATATAAGTTATAGTAAAAACTTCACATCATTTGGGTTTATTGTGTGATTTATTGCAAAAGTATTTTTCTCCATCATGGTGGGCCCTGCGACAAGAGGAAAAAAGAATTGTCACACCTTAAAAATCTCTAGGCAATGATGATGTGAGAAGTTAGGATATTAGGCCCATAGATAATGTATCTATAAGGGAACAAATCAGGGGAGAAACCAACAAGATGAAGAAAGAAATCTTGTCAAAGTTGAATGTGGAGATAAGAGATCCTAAGGCGATGATTAGACAATTAGTTTCTGGCCAAGGTTCTAGAGATTCCAAACATGTGGAGATAGACAACATGATTGGAGAAGAAGATGAGTCTTCTAAGGACTACAATGTTTTTGGGTTTGGTTTTGTTGGCCTCATTTTTTACCATGCAAATTTTAAACTTTTTGTGCTTATGGAATTGACATGTGTTATCAAATCGTTATCCCACATTATGTGCCAATGATAAATTTGTGTTAAGCTCCTTTGTGGTGTCAGCTTGTGTGAATCAAAAATATTAAATGCTTGCATTATTTGTCTTTGGTCGCAAATGTTCCCGATCATTCTCAAATGTCAAATCACTTGCCAAATCAAAGTCATTGATCTGTATTTATGGTCCCAAGCTGTTCGCTTTCAAATTCATTCTCCTCAAGTGTCGCAAGTATTCCACACCAAGTTGTCGTATCTTGTCCACATCATAATTTGTGTGAAAAGTATGACATATTGATCAGGTCTTGCTAGAAGCAGTACAAATTTTGATAGAGTATGACAATGGATTCGCAAATTCAAAAATTTGACACATGCTCTCGAGTTATTTTGTGCAGTACTTATGCTTATGGGAAGGTTCGATTAAACACACAAAGCATATTTTTTAGTTCATTTTTGTCGAATCAAAGTCAACAACCCTCAATCGACCAAAATGGTGAATTACTTGTGCGTTCACGGCTCACAGTCGAAAATCGTCTTTAAAGTGACTTCATTTAATGCATTAAAATTTTAATTGTGCAATTTATTGAATTGCTTGATTCGTGGAAATCTTGAGTCATGAAGATGCATCTGCTAAACACTCAGCGTCGGTTGCACAAAGTCATCACCATTTTCAGAAATTCTTGCACATGATATATTTATCAAAGAGTCTTGTCGACACAATATGATCATTCTCCTTGCCTTCACTATCAAATAAGAGCCTAAGAACAGTTACGAATATTTGTTGGAGTATGGTGAAGGTTCTTACTGAAGTAGACTCCTTGTTTGATCGTGGTCCCAACCTTAGCAAATTTTTAAACCTACTGAGAAATCTTGCTTCAAAACTTGGGGAACAAGGTTTTTAGACAGTTTTGGTGACGGCAAACATTACAAAGTGATAAGTTATTTCAGGATGTCCAAAAGCTACTTGAAGAATTTGAAGCGATAGTGCACATACACACATCAACTTTACACAAAAAGATTGCATCTGCACACCATAATTTCATAAAACTTTTCGGAAATGAAAACAAACTTGAGGCACTTTTATAGGTGTTAGAATCAAGCCATGCAAAGGGAAATAAAGTGATGTTCTTTTGTAATACCTTGGGCTCCATTCGTGCAGTTGATCATCTTTTTGAATGAAAATCAAGTCATGTCTGTGAATTATCATGGGGAAGTGCCTACAGAAAAGTGAGTTGAGTATCTCAATAAGTTCAAGAGTGATGATGGTGATTGCCCTACATTAGTCTGCATGGATTTGGTAGCTCGAGGACTCAATTTGGCTGTTGATTATGTGATTATGTTTAATTTACCCCATACACCAATAATTTCCTCCATCGCACTAGAAGAACTACTCAAATGGGAGAAAAAGGTAAGGTGACAAGCCTTATCACAAAGAAGGAGATTACTCTAGCAAGTGAAATTGAAGATGGTATATGAAACAATGAGAGCCTGAGGGGCTTACTACTGTACAAGAAAAACATGACGCAAAAAAACAAAAAACAGATCCAACAAAAAAATGAATGAAAATGCAAAACCTAAAGAGAGGACATCTTTTCAAAAAGGAACTAAAACTCAGAGGGTTGGATGGGCTCCAACACCGAAGCTGGGCGCAGAGGCATTGAGAACTTCTGCACCAAAAAATTCTAAAGTTAGTTCCCAAAAGACCAAACATGTCAAGATTACCGCATTGAGTGCCAAGAGAAAACAAGAATCTACATAGAATTTTTTTAAAAATCACAGGTACTAGAAAAGTAAAAGGGGGTATAGAAGCATAGACATCTTCAGCGTTAAGGATAGAAGGATTTTTGTGAAACGTTACAATTATAATCACGAGTGCTCTGGCAGAAGTGCGTGCAAACTGTGGAGCCATAGACCAGGCCACAAACAGTTTAATAGAGTGCCTCAAAAAATGTAATCTTTGATCACAAGATCAGGGTTTTTTAAGTGGTGAATCTTCGCCAATTAGGGAATAGTTCATATCGGCCAATTGCAATTTGGCAAATACATTACAACCGACGGGGGGCCAATTCGTCTAGATTTTTCGAATTTTGTGTCAATGCATTTCAATTCGCCACCAATTTATTTATAAGGCATTTATAATTAATATTTTCACCACCGTATACTACGCGGTTCTAACGGTGATTCGCCTGGAATTTCGGAGGCATGTTTTAATTCACCCACATACTCGCCAATAGCATTAAACGGTTTATCATGTATGAGGACCAATTTCGTCAATACCATTATAACTACATGCTAATCCCAGGGCCATATTCGCCTAGAAAATTACAACATTTGTGTCTGATCGAGATCCGTTTCGCCCAACATTTATAGGTATCATTTTACAAGTACGCGGGATTCGCCAAATTATTACCCTGCCATTTTAAAATCCCACAGTATTCACTAAATATGGATTGAGCATTTCAATCTCTAATTAATCCTTTACACTTTGTTCATATCTAAGCTCTTGATTCATTTCAGATCATAGACAAGTTACAACTATAGGCATTAGCGAGTCACTGAAAGGTAAGTGATTCTTTTATTTATTGTGTAATAATATTATATTCATGATTATTTATGTCTTTACCAGACTACCAGTTTGGTTTCATTATTACAGATGATATTGAGTAGGAGTTAGGACTAGGGAGACATCTTAATCTAGGACCCAGAGATCTATATTCTATCATCTATGATTCCTTTTTGAACAAAATGACATTGTTTATGCATCTATTCGTGAGAGATGTCGAGCAGAAACAAGTTTCCGAAGGGTGGTGAAGGGAGGTCATCAAAACGCAAAAATATAATGTCATACTTTGGCAATGTTTTCAGTCCATTAGATGGAGCTACAACATTAGAACATGTACCATCTATTGACTTAGATCACAATGTCACACATGATGTTCCAAGGAATACCCAAGGTAGCGAGAATGATGACAATGTCATAGATGATGTTCTAGGAAACACCCAAGGTAGTGCAAATGATAATATGAATAAATCGAACTCAACAAGTGATAATGAAGTTATTGAAGTTATAGAATTTAATGAAAATGTAGATCTTGCAAGTAAACACAAGGGGAAAATAAAGCCAAATAAAAAATAGGGTGCGAGTGGGATATGCCAAGGAATTTTCACATTGATTGGGTGTCAAAGTACCCATTCATTGAACCGATAGAGAATGCAAACAAATATGGAACTTCCACAGAATGCAAGTATAAGATTTGCATTTGAAAATATCATAGGGACAAGAGGTTGTAGCTAAAACTTGACACCATAAAAAAACATATTGGTAAAGTTTATGAAAAACGAATCATAGATGGAAAGGAAAAATCAATGATAAGATGGAAAACAAATGAAGAACGTCTTCATGTAAAGAATGCCCTAGAATATGTTGCACATATGGAAATAAATGCAAATCTTCATGCATGTCAGGTTCAATTGAAGCTCAATTTGGGAAGATGATGGGAGAAATACAAATGACAAAAATTGTTCAGTTGAGTGTTTTTTTCATATTTTGACCAGAGGGCATCCATTGACAGACTATCCAGAATATAATAGTTTATTATCTTTTATGGGCGTTTCTAACTTTCCTAACACACATTGGTCAATAAACAGTGGATGGGAATGGGCAAGTTGTCTTGTTCAGGTGGAAAAACATGATTTACAGGAAAAAAACAAAAGAGTCAACTTTTATTGCATTATCTCTAGATGAAGTTACAACAATAGATAATACTTCTTGGGTATGTATGCATGTGTATACTGTAGAAAATCATGTCTGCCAACCTAATCTACTATGTTTATAAAATGAAGGATAATGAAACATAACAAAATCTATTTGAGCTAGTTAAGAAATCTTTGAATGAAATTGGAGATATGGATGACTGCATAATTGCTAGAAAGTTGGTGTGTAGAGGAGGATGGAGCTTCAGTAATGCAAGGTCATAGGAATGGTCTATGTGTAAAACTACAAACTTTTGTTTCACCATACATGATTGACATTCACTGCATGACCCACATAATGAATTTAGCATTTACAATTGTGAGCAAATTTTCTACAGTATCAAAAGTTGAAGGTCTAGTCCACGAGCTCTACTCATACTTCTACTGAAGTCCCAAATGATTTTTGGAATTTCAACATTTTGCTGAGGAAATAACTGCACTCTGAAACAAGCTTCTTAAGGATGTTGATACCAAATGGATCTCCTTGCATGAACTAGCAAAAAGAGTTTTGGTAGAATATCAATCCTTGATTGGAGTAATGTATGAACATCACTTCACAGTTGATAGGGCTCCTGACCTCTTACATAGGTTAAGTGACATAGAGACACTCCTCATTTTAGCTGCTATTCTTCCTATACTGAAGGAAATGAACATGCTTGTGAAAAAAACTCAAGAAAGAACTATGTATCTTTCAAAATATGCTAAACTATGTAGAATTATATGCATGACCCTTGATAATCTATATCTATCAGACTAATCATTCATAAGTCCAAAATTTAACAATTGACACTTGATAACAAATGTGACCAATCCTACTAATTTTTTATAGTTTAATGAAAGTGGTGAGTTATGTGCCTCTATATGAGGATATGAAATACCAATGCACTATTTTAACAAGGTCAGACTCAATATCAAAGAACAACCTATTACAAGGGAAACTTTTGACAAGATTGTTAATTTTGTAAGTACTACTTTAAAGAATGTTACAAAATATCTTTCCTCTAAGATTAGAGATCGATTCCCTCACAATGAACTACTTGAAGCCATGTATGTTGTGTATCCTCAATATTGGGTCAACTATCAGCCAAGTGATTTTTATAACAAGATAAAGACCTTAATGAATCATTTTTACAAAAGTACAAAATTTGATGGACAATAAATAGAAGGAATTATAAATAAATCTAAGCTTATAGAGCAATCAACTTGTTTTGCAACATCAATGAAGGACCAATTTAAACTCAGGGAGGTTCCCTTCTAAGATGGATCGATAACAAAGCTTTGGGCAACCTTAAGTCAAAGAAAAATATTGTGTGATTCAATATCAGAATATTTCAAACCTGTTGATTTATGTCAAACCATGATATTGGGGTCGGTGGAGGACGAGAGAGTTTTTAGTCTATTGGAGTTCTTGAAATCGAAGATAAGAAACAAACTTGACCAAAATTTGGAAAATTGCTTGAGAATGTATACAACTAGATATGATATCCAAAGTTTTCCTTTTGAAAGGGCACTCACAATTTGGAGGTCTATGTGAAAGAAGAGGGTTGTGTAACACTTCAAACAATAATAGCACATATGACAGTGATAGAATGAATAACATATGTAGTGGTAGTGGCGTTGATGAGATGCTCTTTAGTGGAGATATGGAGATAGAAGAAAATGAAAAACATGATCAGAATGACATTGGATCCCATGGTCAAAGGGAGGATAATTAGGAGATGATTTGGCAAATTGAAGGGATTTAACATTTACTAGGTATTTATCAGTATGATGGGTCAAAAGCCACCAAAAAACCAATTTTTTTCAAGTATTATTCATTTGTTTGCAACCTCTTTGTCAATATTGTAGCTTGCTCCAAAAGTACATGTGTTTCTTCCATCTTCATACTTTTTTGAATGATAGATGAGGTCTTTATTGTGACACCGATATGGTTCTGAATTCCTTTGGATTCCAATTCTTTGTCACTACTTTTGTAGATTGATTGCAAAATTTGTCTTGCATCTGATTGTCTTGAAGTTTTCATGTCTCCATTTTTACCAATGTATTGTTTGATCATATTACTACAAAATAGTAGATCATCAGTGTATTCAAATAATTTAGACAAAACATCAATCCTCTTCATTATTTTCTCCCAAATGTTATTTTTTATATAAACCATTGTGTTTCTATAAAATTCAGATACTTTGTTTTGGGAGGATTTTATTTCATTTTCTGCATTCTTCAAGTGTATTTGAAAATTTTCAAAGTTTTTTCTCTCTCCACATTTTATTCCCACAACTTTCCTCCCTTTTTTGCTTCCTCCATTTGGGCATTGGATTCATTCAAGGATTGTTGTAATTTCTTGAATTAGCTTTTTCATTATCATAATAATTTATACTTTCACCTAACCTTTTCTTCAGTACATTCACTTCCACCTCTATCTATTTATTCACTTCACTTGTAGATGTAGATACAATTTTTTATCCTTTTATCTAATTCTTTGGTCATGCTCTCTATTGTTTTCCTCTTAGTTGTCTTAATTGCTATGGCTACCTGTAACCTTTCTATTTGAGTCTGTAACCTGTTACGTAAATCACAAAGTCAAATGAAAATGATCAATATGAATGGAAATAACATCACCGAAAATATTTTCCTTTTGTTGTAACTCAATTGATCAAGGTTTTTCTTAAATCTTAGATCCATATACATGTTGTAAGTTTTCCTGTTGTATCAGCTCAATACTTTTCATCCAACACAATGCTGTTGGGAATTAAGGTGCCTCACCTAGCTGAAGACAAGAATGTCATCAATATAGGGTTGGATAAATTTGGCATAAGGTCAGAATATAACATCCATTTTTTGCTGAAAAATGGAAGGAGCAGTTTTAATCCCGAATGGAAGAACAGTCCATTCATACAGACCTTGGGGAATAGAAAAGGCTGTTTTATAGAAATCAACACTTTTAAGGCCTATTTGCCAGAACCCTTTTGTTAAATCAAATTTAGAATATACATGACTACCTTGGATAGTCTGCCAGATATGATCTTTACTAGGTAGAGGATGTCTATTGTCAACAAGACAGTCATTTAACGACTTATAATTTACAACTAGCCATTTTTTAGGTTGTTCTTTACCATTCTCATCGACCTTTGGTACATACATGGCATGGCATGAGAATGGAGATTCAGAAGTTTGGATAATGTGGAGTCGTTCAAGCTCTGCAACTTCTGTTCTGCAAGTTAATGCTTCAGATGAACTCATTAGAAAATAATTAGCTTTTGCCTTGGGCATGAGTTCATTACCTTGAGGATCTCGCTTGAGTGGGAGATCACATGTCAAAGTCCTTTTCTGCTTCTTTAGATCTTTGGTCATGACTGTGTTAGCAAAGGCAGTTTTAATCTCTGTAAGAGATTCTTGACCTGCATCCATTTGTTTGGCTAACCAAACTGCATTAACTGGTTTCTTTTTCTTTTCCTTTTCTAGCTTGGATGTATAAGCTAGATCTTGATAAAGCCTTAGAAGCTGATATGTATTCCAAATTATAATAAAATTAGAATCAATGGTGAAAGGTTCCCATTGTTGAATTGCTTTGCTTCCAATTACGCCATCATAGCCATCAACTTCATATTGGACAAATGTTAGATTATCCGTAAAACCATCAAATCCAATTTGAATAGGAGCAATGCAGAAGGAAGAACTATCTTCCTTTTCAGAATTACCAAAAGTAATACCTGTAGTACCTTCAATCCAGGCATCTTTGGGAAAAGAATTATATCTGGCAATGTTGAGATTTGCTCCAGTATCAATAAGGAATGCTAGTGGGTATGCCATTATTCCTGGAAAGTGGATTGTCAAAATTATTCCAGGACAGGAAGTAGTTGGCTTGGCACTCCTTTTGTAGGCTTTCATTTGGCGGCTGCTTGAACCTTCTTCAAAGGTGACTGTTGGTTCACCTTATTCTTCTACAGCATGATGAATGAGAGGGCTGTAAGATTTTTCTTCACAATACAGTTGTTCTTCTGAAAAAGAAGCTTGGCCGGGCAACTGTATGGATTCAGCTGAATTAAACTGGCTGACGAACTTATCAAGTTCAGGTGCTTTCTCCATCTCTTCAGTGAGATAGAAATTTTCTTCATCATCAATTTTTGAAATTTCTGCCTGAGCTTGAGTAACAACCTTTTCAAGAAAGGCTTTTCTATTTCTTCTCCAAATGTGTCTTGCCATACTTCCTGGAGAAGGAGCATTAATGATGGATCGTTGATCCAAAGGTCTAGGTGGCCGTGGTCGTTGAGCTAAAGATTCGGGAGGCCAAGGCTCTCTTTGCTGTAATGGTTTATAACCATGCTGCTCAGGAATTTCTGTAGGAGAGACCGATAGACCATATTGGAGAAGAGGGGATCTTCTCACAGGGAGCTTAGGAGGCCGAGCTTCCTGCTGGAGTAAGAAATACTTTCTAGATTTAAGCTGTTCCAATTGGGTGGTCAGCTTCTTCCACGTTTCCTGACCCATGTCCATGGTATGGAGTCGGGATTCAGTTTGGACAATATCTTCAATTACCTTGTCCAATTCAGCATGAGTGTCCCTTCTGAGCATTCTGTAGTAGAAGAAGACTTTCGAATCCTCATCAGAGGATTGAACTTCTTTGGTCATTAGATTGACCTGAGCTTGTTCTTGAGCTGATGCATATTCCTCAGACTCAGATTCTGTACTTGATTCTGAGCTGGAGAGGATAATATCCTCTGAGTCTAATGGATAAGCATTGATGAATTCAAATTTATCATTTTCAACACCTGCTTCTCGGGCAGCACGGACTTTACCTTTACCCCTTTTCTTATTTTTGTCCGGGCACTTATTTGCAAAGTGATCACCCTTGCAAATGTAACAGGTAGGTTTCCATTTCTTGGAATCCTTTCTTTTCTTATCTCTTTTTCTGAAGTATCTTTTTTTCTTGGGATACTTACTTTTGAATTTCTTCTTTTTCTTCTTGTAGTACTTTTCAGAACTATCACAATTATAACAAGAAGATTTTCCCTTTTCTGGGAACTGATTAGAAGGCATAATCTGGTAGCAAACAGATGAAGAAAGTAAAGGTTGTACCTTTTTTATTTCTTTCTTGGCTTTTCCTTCTTCACAGATCTCTTCATTAATCTATGTTAAGAATTGAACTAACTGTGGATATGTTAGCTCTTTCATTTCTATATTTTCTATGACCAAATTTTCAAAAACTTTCTTGTGATCGAATTCTCCTATCACTGTACCAAAACTTTTCAGAAAAGTAGTGAACATGAATTCATGATTCTGCTCATGACCTGACAAATAGAAATTCTCATATTGGACATCACAATATTGTTTAAAATATTTGAGGTCTTTACATTTACCTTTGATAAACTTGTTGTAGGCCAACTTTTTTTTGGTGTCTGTTTTACCAACAAATAGACAGGTCAACTGAGCACAGACTTGATCTGTACCTCTATCTAACAACATCTCTCTGTAAGCATCATCTAGTCTATCCCAGACATGTCGTGCAACACCAGTCATTGCATTAAGTGCCTACTTTATCACCTGCTTTTCATCAGCATCAGCATTAGTGGATATATAATTTGTTATCCAAGCTCGCATTGTATATATTCCTCTTGTATTTTCAATATCTTCAAAATGATCAAAATTAGCAAGGGGCGGTGTATCAGCTTTCAGAGCTTGAATATTTTTAAATGGATCAATGGGATGAGATCCATTAGGATTAGAACTAGAACCACGAGCCATTTGGAACTTTCCTTTGGCTTGTTCCTCTGGAGTGGTTTCTCTTAGATTCCCTGTAGAGGGATCATAAACCTTTTCAATTACAGGTTGCCAAACTTCAGTGGTTAACTTAGGTCCTTCATACTGAGCCTGTAAATATCCCTTTGCACTGGAAGGGAAATTCTTTGTCCTTACAGTCTGTTGGTGACGACTTGTATGGATCACGGACTAAATAGTCCTAGACTCTTCATGGAGAGCAGACTGTATGCTGGAGGATTCCGATCTGATGGAATCACTCATGAGGAGCTGTGATTGCACAATTGAATGAACTTCTTCAGAGATTTCAGTGAGTCTCTGAGCATTATGCTTTACATGTATATTTGTAGTATTCAATTGAGAACTGAGCACATCACAATCTAATTTTACTTCACTTCTGACCTTTTGCAGAAGTTCTCTCTATTGATCTAAGGATCGTTGCTGAGCAACCCACCAGGTTTCAGCTTGACTCTTGAACTCATTATACTAGGCTTTAAGTTCCTGAAGATCTTTGTTAACAGAGTTCATCCACTGATCAGTAAGACACTTTTCCAAGCGTTTAAGAGTGGAAATAAGAGAATGGAAATTCTCTTGAGCACTGGGGCATGCTTTATTAGCCTTGACTACTTCGATCTGATGCCAGATCTTTCTATCCTCAGCAAGGAGCATGGATTTCCTTAGACAAAGGTTTGTCTAGTTAAGCAATTTGCTTTGGCTAGTACCTTGGGAGTTTTCAGAGACAGGAAATAAATGCAGAGGCCAGAAATCAGCTTTGTAGGTTCCGGTTATATCATAAAGGATGAAATCCTTGAAGGGGGAATGGTACTGGGAACGGGACAAGGACCTATAGGAGTGGTTATTACCTTTTCATTGGACTCAGAAATATCTTGTTTAGGCATAGTGGCTTGTCAGGCTGAAAACATTCAGAAATGGCTGGATTTGGGAGGATTGAAAACAAAGGAGCAGTCTTCACATCTATACAACCCATTGTCTAATTCAGAAAACTTTTGATGGGTGCATGAAGGACTAGCAGGGATGGCTGAAGCTGTAGAACTGCTAGGTTTTGCCACAGAGGGGATTTTAAATAATTCTTCAAAACCCTTACAAGGTTGTAATCTAACGCTCTGGGAGCGAGGTAAAGAACTCACAGATGGACTAGGTTGGTTGTAGTGAAAAACTTTTTTTGTTCTCATGGAAGGTCTAGTGTGCAAGGCAGATTGGTTGCCGAATGAGAATTTGATTACTGCCTGATCATCTATTTCTTCAATTGAGATGCCTCTTAATTGTGGTTGTTTCTCATTTTCTGCTTCAGGTTGACTATCAGTATCCCAAAGATCTAGTGCCCATTCTTCAGGCATCTTAATATCTTTGTGTTTTACTATTTTTGGTGCAGTCAACTGTGTGCTGTCATTGGAGGATGTCCAGATGGTGGAAAGACCCTCTAACCCTTGGGCTTTTCTAGGATTAATCATTAAGGGTATGAACTTATTATATAATCTATAGTGAACCATAAAGATCAAGGAACGGTCGACATAATTCTTCTTCATGAAGAGATTCTTTGTCTTGAAGTTATATTCAAGAACATCTTTCTTTTAGACTTCCATCTTTTAGACTAACAAGGAAGTCTAATAGGCAATCGACATAGATTGGAACTTTGGACATTGAATCACAACCAGCACTTAGAAGGGAATGAGACAATTTGTAAAACCGGGCATCTTTCAACATCATCATTACGATGATAGGTAAGCCTTTACGGTAATGGCCATAGATTCCTATTCTGACATATGACAGATGTATAAACTATGGATTATCTAGACTGGCTAAGGCATCCTTCTGAAATTTTGAAACAAGGGCATCTGAGAACAAATTTAACTTGCCCTTACTACCACCTGTAACAACATGTTGCAGGGTAGCTACATGACAACGTTGGGAAGTTTTGTAACCAAACCAATTCTTCAAACCTTTATTTTTATTAAACATATCTATAACACCATGGGGAACATCTTTATAGATTTTAGAAGCTTTAATCTTAGGCACACGAAATTCTTTTTTTTGAAACTGACGACTAGTAGAAACTTCATCTAAGACATTACTACTAGACTCAGGAGTACAGACACCAGAGGAAAGTTGGCCTACAACAAGTTTATCAAAGGTAAATGTAAAGACCTCAAATATTTTAAACAATATTGTGATGTCCAATATGAGAATTTCTATTTGTCAGGCCGTGAGCAGAATCATGAATTCATGTTCACTACTTTTTTGAAAAGTTTTGGTACTGTGATAGGAGAATTCTATCACAAGAAAGTTCTTGAAAATCTGGTCACAGAAAATATAGAAATGAAAGAGCTAACATATCCACAGTTAGTTCAATTCTTAACACAAATTAATGAAGAGATATGTGAAGAAGGAAAAGCCAAGAAAGAAATAAAAAAGGTACAACCTTTACTTTCTTCATCTGTTTGCTACCAGATTATGCCTTCTAATCAGTTCCTAGAAAAGAGAAAATCTTCTTGTTATAATTGTGACAATTCTGAAAAGTCCTACAAGAAGAAAAAGAATAAATTTAAAAGTAAGTATCCCAAGAAAAAATAATACTTCAAAAAAAGAGATAATAAAAGAAAGGATTCCAAGAAATGGAAACCTACCTGTTACATTTGCAAGGGTGATCACTCTACAGATAAGTGCCCAGACAAAAATAAGAAAAGGGGTAAAGGTAAAGTCCATGCTGCCCGAGAAGCAGGTGTTGAAAATGATGAATTTGAATTCATCAATGCTTATCCATCAGACTCAGAGGATATTATCCTCTCCAGCTCAGAATCAAGTATAGAATCCGAGTCTAAAGAATATGTATCAGCTCAAGAACAAGCTCAGGTCAATCTAATGACCAAAGAAGTTCAATCCTTTGATGAGGATTCGGAAGTCTCCTTCTACTATAGAATGCTCAGAAGGGACACCCGTGCCGAATTGGACAAGGTAATTGAAGATATTGTCCAAACTGAATCCCGACTCCATACCATGGACATGGGTCAGGAAACGTGGAAGAAGCTGACCACCCAATTGGAATAGCTTAAATCTAGAAAGTATTTCTTACTCCAGCAGGAAGCTTGGCCTCCTAAGCTCCCCGTGAGAAGATACCCTCTTCTCCAATATGGTCTATCGGTCTCTCCTATAGAAATTCCTGAGTAGCATGGTTATAAACCATTACAGCAAAGAGAGCCTTGGCCTCCTGGATCTTCAGCTCAACAACCACGGCCACCTAGACCTTTGGATCAATGATCCATCATTAATGCTCCTTCTCCAGGAAGTATGGCAAGACACATTTGGAGAAGAAATAGAAAAGCCTTTCTTGAAAAGGTTGTTACTCAAGCTCAGGCAGAAATTTTAGAAATTGATGATGAAGAAAATTTCTATCTCACTAAAGAGATGGAGAAAGCACCTGAACTTGATAAGTTCATTAGCTAGTTTAATTTAGCTGGATCCATACAGTTGCCCAGCCAAGCTTCTCTTTCAGAAGAACAACTGTATTGTGAAGAAAAATCTTACAGCCCTCTCATTCATCACGCTGTAGAAGAACAAGGTGAACCAACAATCACCTTTGAAGAAGGTTCAAGCAGCCGCCAAATGAAAGCCTACAAAAGGAGTGCCAAGCCAACTACATCCTGTCCTGGAATAATTTTGACAATCCACTTTCCAGGAATAATGGCATACCCACTAGCATTCCTTATTGATACTGGAGCAGATATAATGCTTTTCCCAAAGATGCCTAGATTGAAGGTACTACAGGTATTACTTTTGGTAATTCTGAAAAGAAAGATAGTTCCTCCTTATGCATTGCTCCTATTCAAATTGGATTTGATGGTTTTATGGATAATATAACATTTGTCCAATATGAAGTTGATGGCTATGATGGCGTAATTGGAAGCAAAGCAATTCAACAATGGTAACCTTTCACCATTGATTTTGATTTTATTATAATTCGGAATACATATCAGCTTCCAAGGCTTTATCAAGATCTAGCTTATACATCCAAGCTAGAAAAGGAAAAGAAAAAGAAACCAGTTAATGCAGTTTGGTTTGCCAAACAAATGGATGCAGCTCAAGAATCTCTTACAGAGATTAAAACTGCCTTTGCTGACACAGTCATGACCAAAGATCTAAAGAAGCAGAAAAGGACTTTGACATGTGATCTCCTGCTCAAGCGAGATCTTTAAGGTAATGAACTCATGCCCAAGGCAAAAGCTAATTATTTTCTAATGAGTTCATCTGAAGCATTAACTTACAGAATAGAAGTTGCAGAGCTTGAATGACTCCACATTATCCAAACTTCTGAATCTCCATTCTCATGCCATGCCATGTATGTACCAAAGGTCGATGAGAATGGTAAAGAACTACCTGAAAAATAGCTAGTTGTAAATTATTAGCCGTTAAATGACTATCTTGTTGACAATAGACATCCTCTGCCTATTAAAGATCATATCTGGCAGACTATCCAAGGTAGTCATGTATATTCTAAATTTGATTTAACAAAAGGGTTCTGGAAAATAGGTCTTAAAAGTGCTGATTTCTATAAAATAGCCTTTTTTGTTCCCCAAGGTCTGTATGAATGGACTGTTCTACCATTTGGGATTAAAACTGCTCCTTCCATTTTTCAGCAAAAAATGGATGTTATATTCTGACCTTATGCCAAATTTATCCAACCCTATATTGATGACATTCTTGTCTTTAGCTAGGATATGCCTCACCATCTTGACCATCTCCGTCAATTCCTCTCTATTTGTCAACATAATGGTCTTGCTGTCAATCCCGCAAAGTCTTTCTTTGCTCAAACCCACATTGTGTTCATTGGCATCAAGCTTCTTCCGGGGGGAGGATGGAGGCCCAACCACACATCCTGCACAAAATTTCTAATCTTGTAGTCACCAATGTCAAAGAACTGCAACACTTTTTGGGCCTTGTTAATTATATTGCAGGATTCTATTATAAGCTTACTGAAGATAGAATTGAGTTAAATAAGCTTTTGGGAAAGATACCGCCACCATGGACAACAAAGCATGATGCATTGATTGATCGCATCAAGCAAAAATGTTCCCAATTACCACCATTAAAGCTGCCAGGTAAAGGTTTCAAAATTGTTGAAACTGATGCAAGTGAAGGTGCCTGGGCAGGTGTTCTTCAAGAACAGAAAACAATCTCCTTCAATCCCAAAGATAAAGGTGAGATTGTTCGATACATTTCTAGTAGTTTCAAGAATAGTGAAGTAGACTACCATAGTACTCATAAGGAAATCCTTGTTGTTGTCAATACTTTCCAAGCCTTTCAAATGTTCATTGCTGACAAGAGATTTCTGTTGAAAAGTGATTTGCAAAATCTACAGGGATTCTTTTGAAAAGAATCAAAGAATAAGGTAGTAAGAGGATGCCTCCTTAGATGGGCTCAACTACTCAGTACATATGAATTTGATTTTGTTCATCTGCCAGGAGTTGAAAATATTTTTGCAGATTTTATGTCAAGAGAGGGACATTCTGATAACCCTCAAGCAAATGGAGTTGTTCAAGTCATCCGGATCAGAGAACAAAGATGGTATGAAGAAAGCCATCATGAATGGAGTACTAATCCCTTTCAGTGAAGAAACCTGCATAACTTCCAAATGGCCAATGATTTTCTCTTTGATCGGTTTAAAATGTTAGTCGCTAAACAACAACTAACACACCCAGGTTTATGGACCGATAGGCCATTCTTTCAGTTATCAGCTGAAGCCGAACGGATTGATCCTGATGTTGGGCATGTACTTCAAAACTAGTGTGGAGATTTTGTTCTCCCAGTCAAGTTTCTTAATCCTCTAGTAGCACGCCCAGAGCAATGGCTGAATGCAGAACAGGGTAAGAGTTTAATCAAAAACCTGTTCCAAGGACCTTATCCACCAGCGGACGATTTACAGTTTGAAGGAACTTCAGCCTACACTGGTTGCATATTCAAACTTGTTTTTGATTCTCCTACAGAAAATCCAATTAGCATGCATCTTTGCCAAATCTATGGTCCTGCTGGTTCTTCTTCTATTTTCGAACATTGGACAGTTGGTAATCACTTGAGATACTTTCATGCTCAACAAACTCCTGTCTGGATTCACACAAAAACCTACCGGATGAATGGACCTACACCACAAGCTATGTCTAGAGGATTATACGACCCCTATAAGTTGAAAACAATGAGTATCATCTGGAAAGAACAAGAAGGAAGTTGACCACCCAGATGCATTCCTCATTCATCCACGCAGACCTGTGCCAATTGTGTCAATTTCTCCACCGATGATCCACGAATACCAACTTACGGCACCAGTGGTAATTATCGTTCTCCTGACTATACTCATCCTGATGGAGATATTTGTGAAGGTTGTATGTTCAACACGCCAGTTCCTCTCAACTCCAGTACCTCTAACAGTACCGGATCTTAGGCTAATGGATGGGCTTGTCATCCATCGAGAGCATCTATCATCTCGTTGAACGTGATAGACGTGGGCCTTTCCACAGTAAAAGGGGACAGCTTACGTGCCTCACAGTAAGCACGAGTTATTCTTCTCGTGATCAAAAAGTAACTTTGTAAAAAAAGTTTATTCCATTTAAGTCTTTGTCTATTCCCCATTATCTTGTTCACGAATTAATTGGTCCCACCTAGGGAATGTTATCCTCGATCAGGTAATCCTTCGGATAAGGGTTTGCACGTGTCCATCTTGTATGGATGGATTCCAAAATCGGACTTCAGAGAAAGGTAAAAGCTCTACCTCTCGCAAGATCTATAAATGCACGAGAGGCCGCCTTAGTTCTGAAGCAAGTCTTGGTGAGTAGAGTCTCCAAGTGAAGTCTGGAGTCTAAGTTTGTAAGTCTGTAAAAGAGTACCATTATCTCTGGTTTGCTCTTTGAGTCTAAGAGTGCTATTATCTCTAGCATGGTGGTCTTTATGTTTAAAAGTCCTCTTTCTACATAGATGTCTGAGTCTATGCCAGCGCGCATTGTAATATGATGAATGTATTGTTTCTGAGTATTCGCAATAATAATATACATAAGATCTATCTGATAGTCAGATATTCTATTCCATATTTCATTTGTCATTTGCAGCTGTGTTTAAAAGTTGCAAATTCCTAATGTTGTATTTATTTATCCCATGTTGAGTTGGCATAGTCAGCACCTTGTGTATATGCTGCAGGGTAAATTTTAGTGACTCTGGCAGCCACGGTTTCCCCCTTGTATAATTAACTAGGGTTTGGGGGCAACACCCCTAAGACAGGGTCAAGGGGTGTAGCCCCTTGCGGGGTTCATGGGCAGCGCCCCTGGCACGCTCCCTGTCGTGGTACAGGGCGGGGTCAAGGGGCAGCACACTCGTGGGGGCTCAGGGGCAACACCCCCGAAACCTCAAATGATTTTTAATTAATGACAAGTGTCGGTGAGTATCTTTGCACGAAAGAAAGGCATCTTTGGGCGGTCAAGGGAGGTTATGACATGTAAGAGGAATATGATATTTTTAGTTAGTGTATGACAGATTCTATGACAGCTGTAAGGTGCGTAAGAGCATCTTGTTGGATTTAAGGCATACAACTGAGAGGGGGGGGGTGAATCAGTTGTATAAAACTTCTTGTTCTTTCAAACACTTGATTCTTTGTTGTTAGTTAACAGCATATCAATTAATCATCCATGAAAGCATAATACATAAACACAAGAGCAGATAAACATCAACACATTGAACACCAAGATTTTGACGTGGAAAACCCAGTTAAGGGAAAAACCACGGGGTGATTAACCCAAGGATTATTCTCTGTTAGAAGAATAAGAAAAAGAATGGCACTTGCCAATTAGGGCTCACTGCCCGAGCACACTGCTCACAAAGAGGCCCACTGCCTACAAGGAGACACACTGTCTACAAAGTGATAAGAATCACAATCTTGAACTAGAGAATGACATCTCTACCATGTCCGGATCAGTTCCATTTAAGCCCAAAAACCTCTGCTCTGCCTTTCGTACTTCTCTTCACTATGCCACACTCATCCACACAATCCACCCTTCGAAATGAACTCACAAACCGTTATTTATACAAGACATTGACTTAGGAACAAACATCTAAGTCGGCAAACAACCATAAGAGTATCCGCAAGATGAATAACACATCCGGTCGGCCACCACAAGAACATTCGCAGGATGAACAACTCATCCGGTCAGCTAAACAGAGCAAGAACTTCATCCGGAAGAATATCTTCAATTTCGGGCTCTACTATCAATGCGGACCAACAACACAACCTCAACATGATCCAAGAACCTTCACAAGCCTGCCTGAATGACCAGGTACATCCGCATTTCCTTTACTTACTGAAATCTCTTATCCTCCTTATCCGGAACTTCAAGAACACTGTCTGTCGCCACTGTCATAATGCAGGAGGTACTTCCGAACCTCCAAATCATACACAACTCGAGATGGCACATCACAAGGACATCTCAAAGACTCCTTCCAATCCGCAGATTAGGATTATACAGTTCCGGACCTCACCGGACCTTTTTGTGATCCTCTGTCACCTCTGAATACTTGCCGGAACCGGTTCTACACCGACAGCCACAACTCCTTCAGATCTTCATGCGGACCTCTGAAATCTTAATTGAAGCATCTCAAGACTCATATCTACAAACCCTTTAATCCGCATCCTCCAGTTCGCATCCTATACAGTACATTTGCCTTCTTCTCATCACTGTTCTTTACTGTTCCTGACTGAGGCTAATTTTCTCAATATCCTCAGCACACTGCTCATTGAATCCTTCTTGTCAAAGCAATATGAGTATGTTGACATCAATGACAACACTGGTTCACCTCATACTTGCAACAATCTCCCCCTTTGTCATTGATGGCAACATATGATGTGAAAAACCATCAAGACAAGAACTTCTCCTTTCTGTCACAGCTCCCCCTATCAACAACAACTTTTCACATGTCTTCTCTTCCTTTACTGCTCCCCCTTTGATCATCAACCACTTGTTTTTCACATGTCTTCTCTCCCCCTTTGACATCAATGGCAAAGGGCTCATACTTGCAATTCTCATACATCAGAATCATACCAGCTGCTCCCCCTTAGTTGCAGCTCCCCATCATCAATCCAGATCACAAGATATGACTATGATATCCACCGGACTGATGCACATCAGTGCATCCTAGTTCATCACCGGAGGGGCCATGACCCCTAACTTCTCCCAGAGATATTCAAAAGAGTCCTTGGGAAGAGGTTTAGTAAAGATATCTGCAATCTGATCCTTTGAGGGAACATACTCCAATCTGACTTCTTCCTTGTTCACTTGTTCTCTCAAAAAGTGAAACTTGATAGATATGTGCTTAGTCTTAGAATGCAATACTGGATTCTTAGAAATATTAATTGCACTTGAATTATCACAGAAAATTGTGATAGGCTCCTCATATTCAACTTTAATGTCTCTTAGCATCTGCTTCATCCATAAGATTTGAGTGCAACTACCTGCTGCTGCAATGTATTCTGCTTCAGTTGTAGATAGAGATATTGCATCTTGTTTCTTGCTTAGCCAAGAAACCAATCTCTTCCCCAAAAAGAATGCTCCACCACTAGTGCTCTTCCGGTCATCCACATCTCTTGCCCAATCTGCATCTGTGTAAGCATGAAGAGAGAAATTCGGATCTCTAGGGTACCATAGACCATACTCAACTGTTCCTTTTAGGTACCTAAAAATTCTTTTGATTGCCAAAACATGAGATTCTCTAGGATCAGCCTAGAATCTTGCCACAAGACCAACAGCCTGCATTATATCTGGTCTAGTCTGAGTGAGATACAACAATCCACCAATCATTGATCTATACTTTGTCTGATCTGCCCTTGGGGAGTCATCATCTTTGCTCAACTTACATCCAGTTGCCATGGGAGTGTTCATTGGCTTTGCATCTTCCATACCAAATTTCCTCAACAATTCTTTCACATATTTGGTCTGAGAAATGAAGATTCCTTTCTTTGTTTGAGTAATTTGCAGACCCAAGAAGAAATTCATTTCACCAAGCATAGACATTTCAAACTCACTTTTCATCTGATTTGCAAAAGTTTTGCACATACTATCTCCTCCTCCAAAAATGATATCATCCACAAACACTTCAACAATCAAAATGTTTTCATGAACAATTTTGAAATATAAGTTACTGTCAGCAGTACCTTTGTTGAATCCAATCTGCACAAGATGCTTATTTCATACCATGCTCTTGGGGCTTGCTTTAGTCCATACAATGCTTTCTTCAACTTGCAGACCATATCATCATTATCAGACAATTGAAATCCATCCGGTTGTTCAATGTAAACTTCTTCTTCCAGATCACCATTTAGGAAAGCAGACTTGACATCCATCTGATATACCTTGAAGTCTTTGAAGGAAGCAAATGCAAGAAATAATCTGACTGCTTCAATTCTTGCCACCAGAGCAAATGTCTCTTCAAAATCAATTCCTTCTATTTGAGAGTAGCCTTTGCAGACCAATCTAGCTTTGTTTCTGATAACTTCACCAGCTTCATTCAGTTTGTTCCGGAAGACCCATTTGGTTCCAATCACATTCCTGTCTCTAGGTCTGGGAACAAGATCCCAAGTGTGATTTTTCTCAATTTGCATTAATTCATCTTCCATTGCTTTGGTCTAATTTTCATCATTGCGAGCCTCATTTATTGTTTTAGGTTCAATCTTTGAAATCAGACAACATTCATCCTGATTTTGAGCAACATTCCTTCTAGTTTGCACACCTTTGCTTCTGTCACCTATGATCTGATCTTCAGAGTGGTTTAGTGTTACATACCTTAGAATTTTGGGAGTATCCTGCACTGCTGCTTCTTGATCAGGCTCATTCAAACCTATCTCTTCTTCCTGATTTACCGGATCAGGCTAACTCTGTCTTACCGGAGAGGATTGAGTTCCTTGAATCTGAACACCGTCTTGGTCATCTTCATCAAATTCATAAAATCTTGAGGGCTTCTCAATTCCTTCATCAACTTTCACATTAGTGCTTTCTATCATCTTCCTCAGTCTCTTATTGTAACACCGGTATGCTTTGCTTTGAGTGGAGTAACCCAAGAAAATTCCTTCATCACTTCTAGCATCAAACTTTCCTAGATCTTCATCTCTTTTGATATAACACTTGCTACCAAATACTCTGAAATATTTCACAATAGGAGTGATGCCAAACCAGAGTTCATAGGGGGTCTTACCGGTATTGTTTCTGATTTGAACTTGATTTAGAGTGTAGACTGCAGTGCTGATAGCTTCTTTCTAGAACATCTGGGGAACATTTGCTTCCAACATCATTGTCCTGGCAGCTTCCTGGATGGTCCGGTTCTTTCTCTCAACTACTCCATTCTGCTGTGGAGTCCTAGGAGCAGACAACTGTCTTCTTATACCTTGCTTCTCACAGAAGTCAATGAACTCACCAGATGTAAATTCACCACCTCTATCAGACCTTAGACATTTAAGTTTCAATCCAGTTTGATTCTCTACCATAGCTTTGAAGATTTTGAACTTTTCAAGGGCTTCTAATTTCTCTTTTAGGAAGGTAACCCACATCATCCGGGAATGGTCATCAATTAACAACATGAAATATCTATCACCTTGCAGACTCTTGATTCTTGTCGGACCACAGAGATCAGTATGTACTAATTCCAACAATCCGGTAGAGGACTGATCTTTGCTTTTGAAAGAGACTCTGCTTTGTTTACCTAGCTGACATTCTTTGCACAAACTATTTGTAGGTTTCACCAATTTTGGAAGGTCTCTTACAGCCTGAATATTGCTTATCTTGATGATGTTATCAAAATTCACATGACACATTCTTCTATGCCATAACCAACTCTGATCAACTTGAGCAAACAGACAACTTTTGTTTGAACCAACCAGATGAAAGATATTACCTTTTGTTTGAGCACCAGATGCAATTTTAGTTCCGAAGCTTGTAAAGATTCTGCATTTTCCATTCTTAAACCGAAGATCATAGCCTTTGTCTACTAACTGACCAACACTGAGAAGATTGTGCTTCAATCCTTCAACATATAGTACATTACCTGTTTTACTTTTTCCATCAAAGGAAATAGTTCCCCTGCCTCTGTTTCTGCCAGCAGAATTGTCACCAAACTTTACCATTCCTCCTTCATACCTTTCCAAATTCAAGAACTTATTCTTGTCACCAGTCATATGGTGAGAACATCCACTGTCAATGACCCAATCATCCTTTTCTTCCACTTGAGCAGCCAAAGCTTTTTCAACAACTTTGTGATTGACAGATTCAGAGAGTATTGAATCTTCTTCCTTGATGGCAATAAACACCCACTCATTTCCGGATTTGCTTCCTAGTTCTGATTCATCATCTGTTACTCCTTCATTGTCATCTTCTTCATGAACATAATAGCAATTCTTTTGAAACCTTTGTCTGTTAGTATTAGACCTTGCAGATCTTTCCGGACATCTTGAAGCAAAATGACCAATCTTATTGCAGTTGAAACACTTAAAGGGTAGTTTTCCTTCATACTTACTGGATCCTCTTGGCAGTCTCTTTGCAATGAGGGCTTCAAGTTGAGCTGTTTCTGCTTCTTCTTCTTCCATGTCTCTTCTTGCTTGATCATACCATGACATCTTCCTTGATGAGTTTTCTCCCGGATCAAATCTCTGTTTGCCTTTCACATAGGCACTGGCTTTGAAAGCAGATTCAGTCTTGGGAGGATCATCTCCAAATTCGGTCATTTCAAATGCAGCTAGTTTGCCAGCTAGTTGTTCTCTTGTGACAGTTGTGTGGGCTCTGAATTCATCAATGGCAGCAACCTTGATTTTGTAGGCAGCAGGAAGGGATCTTAGGATTTTGCAGACAATCTCATTTTCATCTAGAGTTCCACCAGCATTTCTAATTCCACATACCAGCTCATTCACTCTTGGCATAAAGGTAGTGATGTTTTCATCATCTCTCATCTTCAATCTTTCAAATTTCCCTTTCAGACTTTGCAACCTTGCACTTTTGACAAACTCATCTCCTTCATACAGAAGTTCCAGTTTAGTCAGGATCTCATATGCAGTTGGTAGGTCAATAACATTTGAGAGATCTAAATCATTCAATGCGCTTAGTAGGGCTTCCTTGGTTCGCAAATTATTTTCAGCATCTGTGATTTCATTCAGAGTTGTCGGACCACCTTGTGGAGGTACATATGGTTTTGAGACCATAGCCAAGTATGCTTTTCCCATACATTCCAAGTGACACTTCATGCGACCTTTCCAGAGAGTGAAGTTGGTTCCATCGAACTTCGGACTATCCTTCTTGTATGACGACATCCTGGATCTCCTCAAGCGGTTAAGCTCCTTTCAGAGGAACTTGGCTCTGATACCAATTGTTGGATTTAAGGCATACAACTGAGAGGGGGGGTGAATCAGTTGTATAAAACTTCTTGTTCTTTCAAACACTTGATTCTTCGTTGTTAGTTAACAGCATATCAATTAATCATCCATGAAAGCATAATACATAAACACAAGAGCAGATAAACATCAACACATTGAACACCAAGATTTTGACGTGGAAAACTCGGTTAAGGGAAAAACCACGGGGTGATTAACCCAAGGATTATTCTTTGTTAGAAGAATAAGAAAAAGAATGGCACTTGCCAATTAGGGCTCACTGCCCGAGCACACTGCTCACAAAGAGGCCCACTGCCTACAAGGAGACACACTGTCTACAAAGTGATAAGAATCACAATCTTGAACTGGAGAATGACATCTCTACCATGTCCGGATCAGTTCCATTTAAGCCCAAAAACCTCTGCTCTGCCTTTCGCACTTCTCTTCGCTATGCCACACTCATCCACACAATCCACCCTTCGAAATGAACTCACAAACCGTTATTTATACAAGACATCAACTTAGGAACAAACATCTAAGTCGGCAAACAACCATAAGAGTATCTGCAAGATGAATAACACATTCGGTCGGCCACCACAAGAACATTCGCAGGATGAACAACTCATCCCGTCGGCTAAACAGAGCAAGAACTTCATCCAGAAGAATATCTTCAATTCCGGGCTCTACTATCAATGCAGACCAACAACACAACCTCAACATGATCCAAGAACCTTCACAAGCCTGCCTGAATGACCAGGTACATCTGTATTTCCTTTACTTACTGAAATCTCTTATCCTCCTTATCCAGAACTTCAAGAACACTGTCTGTCGCCACTGTCATAATGCAGGAGGTACTTCCGGACCTCCAAATCATACACAACTCGAGATGGCACATCACAAGGACATCTCAAAGACTCCTTCCAATCTGCAGATTAGGATTATACAGTTCTAGACCTCACCGGACCTTTTTGTGATCCTCTATCACCTCTGAATACTTGCCGGAACCGGTTCTACACTAACAGCCACAACTCCTTCAGATCTTCATGCGGACCTCTGAAATCTTAACTGAAGCATCTCAAGACTCATATCTACAAACCCTTTAATCCGCATCCTCTGGTTCGCATCCTATACAGTACATTTGCCTTCTTCTCATCACTGTTCTTTACTGTTCCTGACTGAGGCTAATTTTCTCAATATCCTCAGCACACTGCTCATTGAATCCTTCTTGTCAAAGCAATATGAGTATGTTGACATCAATGACAACACTGGTTCACCTCATACTTGCAACACATCTATCATAACCTATCTTGGGACCAGGCGCCCACTTCGGGATGGGATGTTGGACAAGTGTCCTTAGGTGTGGGTTTTGGGGCATGAGTCCAAGATGGACGCCCATCTCTAGAAGGTTCCATATTTGCCTTGTAAACTCTATATAAACAGGGGCTTGGATGGGAGATAGACAACTTTGGTACAAGTACTGTTATGCTGCTGGAATATCTCCATATTCGACATTCGAAGACTCCTGAAAGAGCATTGGCTCTGAAACTGTATTGTAATCTATTATTGTTTACTGTAATACATTTGAGCTGTGTTTTGGAGTGTGGGGTTTTTTACCCATAAGGGTTTTCCCCACGTATATCTTGTCTCTCTCTCTCTCTCTTTTGTCTTCTTTCTGGTTCTTGTGTTTTGCTGCAATATCTCATGTTAATGGTTTAACATTGCTATAATAGTTAGGATAAAGTTGGATTTGCATAGCCCTCTCCTCATTAGATTAGTGTAGGAAGCGTTTTCTGCACACCTAGCTTCCTTTCAGTTGGTATCAGAGCTTGATCACCTTTGGTCCTAGTTGTAGGGTAGGGGTTTTTTGAGCTAATCTTAGGTTGAGTGGGAGTTTGTGCAGAGCATTTTGTATCTTATTGCAGCAAGGAGATGGCAAGCACATCAGGGAGGTTTGAAGTAGAGAAGTTCAACGGCAGTAATTTTGAGCTGTGGAAGCTCAAGATGGAAGACATGTTAGTTGACCGAGACCTTTGGGAAAGTGTGAATGGAACTAAACCAGCTGCAATGTCACAAGCTGACTAGGATCTCAAGTATCAGAAGGCTAAGGGTCTCATATGACTTAGTCTTTCTGATTCTGTGTTGTTAAATGTCCATGAGGAGGCTACTACAACACTCCTTTGGAAGAAGTTGGGGGATGTGTATCAAGCTAATCCCTTGTCAATAAACTTTTCCTGAGAATGAAGTTGTATTCTCTTCAAATGGAGGATGGAGGATCCGTGGTTGAGCATATGAATGCCTTTAACATGTTGGTTGCACAATTGACATCTATCAGTGTAAAGATGGAGGAGGATCGGTGTATGACCTTGCTTTGTTCTCTGCCAGACTCATGGGATCATCTTGTCATGGCAATCAAAAGCACCACATCCACATTCAAAATGGAAGAAGTGGTTTCTTCACTGTTGTCTGAAGAGATGCGGAGAAAGTCTTCTGAGGTAGCCAAAGAAGCCCTTGCAGTTTGTGGAAGACCTAAGGAGAAAGGGAAGAAGAAGGACAAGAAAGCTGAGAAGGGCAGATCCAAATCTTGTGGGAGATGCAAATCTTTTGGAAAGTCCAAGGCTCTTTGTTGGAACTATGGCAAGACCGGGCATTTCTGAAAGGAATGCAAAGAGGAGAAGAAGAAAAAGAAGAAAGCTCATGATTTAGATTCTGACAAATCACAAGATGATGGTGATGCCTTCATAGCAGCCCTGGCAACCCATGCATCTGATGATGTGTGGCTGATCGACTTGGGTGAATCATTCCACATGACCTCGCATCGAGACTGGGTCACTAAGTATGAGGAGTTCAATGGTGGAAAGGTGTATCTGGGTGATGACTCTCATTTGAAGATCGTTGGTCATGGAAGAGTCTCTATCCGATTCCTTGATGGTCGAGTGAAGGGGATCATTGGAGTTATGCACATCCCAGGCTTAGCATGGAACCTGCTTTCTATAAGTATGTTGAATGATGCAGGTGTGCAGGTTGTCTTTTTGAAAGATGGATGCAAGATGACTAGAGGATCTATGGTGCTTGCTAAGGGTACTCAGAGAGGTACTCTGTTTCAGCTGGAAGCATGCATTGCACAATGCAATAGTTCTTTTGACTCAAGGAAGAGGGTAGCAGTCACTTCATCCCCACCATTTGAATGAGCAGTGAAGAAATCTATTGTTTCTAGTCTTGATGGTTGTAATCGTGCATTGGAAGTTAAACTTTCTGCAGAAAAGACAATGTTATGGCATAAGAGATTTGGCCACATTAGTGAGAAGGGTATGCGTACCCTAAAAAATAAGAACCTCGTTGAGGGGTTAGATGATTGTAATCTTGAGTTTGACTTTTGTGAACATTGCATTTATGGAAAACAAAACAGTGTTCAGTTTTACTCGAGTTCTCATAAGTCTTCTGGTGTGTTGGACCTTATTCATTCTGATGTGTTTGGTCCTGTTAATGTTCCTTCGTTATCAAAATCTATATACTTTGTATCTTTTATAGATGATTACAGTAGAAGGACATGGATTTATTTTCTCAGAAGCAAATCTGAAGTCTATAGCAAGTTTAAGGAGTTTAAAGCTTTTGCTGAAAATCAGGCTGGTAAAAAGATTAAATGTTTAAGAACTGACAATGGTGGTGAGTTCTGTTCTACAGAATTTGATAAGTAATGCAAGGAACTTGGGATTGAAAGACATAAGACAACTCCATATACACCGCAACAAAATGGAGTTGCAGAGAGGATGAACAGGACACTGATGGAGAAGGCTAGGAGTATGCTTAGTGGTGCTGGTCTAGAACAAAAGTTTTGGGCTGAAGCTGTTGCCACTGCTGCTATCTGGTAAACAAATCTCCTACATTATCTCTTGTTGGAAAGACACCCATGGAGGTGTGGTCTGGTAGAAAGCCTTCAGTAAGGCATCTTCATGTTTTTGGTTGTGAGGCATATGCACATGTGCCTAAGGAGAAGCGGTCAAAGTTGGAGAACAAAGCTGTTAAGTGTATCTTGATCGGCTATTCTGTTGGTGTGAAAGGATACAAACTTTGGGACCCCATGGCTGGAAAAGTGTTGTATAGCAGAAGTTTCATCTTCAGAGAGCTTACATGTTCTTCCACTATTTTGTAGCCAGAAGAAAAAGAAAAGAAAGAGGATGTTGTTCAGTTTCCTCTCACCCCTAAGAAGACTGAACAGAAAGACAATGTTGGACCTGATGATGAGGAGAGCTCTAGCAAATCTGAAAGCTCAGATGAAGAAGCTGAACCTCAACCTCAGCTCTTGAGGAGGTCTACACAGATAAGAAAGCAACCTGAAAGGTTTGGTTTTACATTGCTTGATTCTAGTTGTGCTTATGCTTTACTTACTAACAGTGATGAACCTAGAACTGTATCAAAGGCTTTGGATATGAAGGATGCAGGTTCCTGGAAGGAGGCCATGGAGGAAGAAATGTCATCTTTGGATAAGAATCAAACTTGGGACTTGGTGCCTTTGCCTCCTGGACGGAAACCCATTGGATGCAAATGGGTGTTCAAGAAAAAGATTGGTGCAGATGGCAGTATTGAGAAGTATAAGGCCAGATTGGTTGCGAAGGGGTATTCACAAGTGGAGGTATAGATTATGCTGAGGTCTTCTCTCCCATTGCAAAGATGACATCCATTCAATTCCTATTGTCACTCACAGCAGCTTATGACTTGGAGGTAGAACAGATGGATGTGAAGACAACTTTTCTTCACGGTGACTTGGAGGAGGAAATCTACATGTCACAACCAGAGCATTACATGGTAAGAGGTAAAGAAAATTTGGTTTGAAAACTTAAGAAGTCTTTGTATGGTTTGAAGCAATCCCCTAGGAGATGGTACTTGAAGTTTGATGCCTTTGTGTTGTCAATTAGATTTGTGAGATTGAAATCGGATCACTGTGTATTATAAATTTGATGGTGATCGTATTCTCATTGTTGCACTGTATGTTGATGATATGCTGCTCATTGGGAAGGGTAAGAATATGATTTCTGATTTTAAATCTCAGTTGTCAGCTCAGTTTGAAATGAAAGATTTAGGCGTAGCCAGGTACATTCTAGGAATGGAAATCAGAAGAGACAGAACCAACAGAAAACTTTGGTTAAGTCAGAGTAAGTATGTTAAGACCGTGTTGGACAGATTCAGCATGGGAGATTGTAGACCATTGTGTGTTCCCGTTTCCTTGGGGACAAAGTTGTCTATTGAGGATTGTCCAAAATCTCCTAGTGAGGTGGAGGACATGAGTAGAGTACCTTATGCTAGTGTTGTTGGCAGTTTGATGTATGCTATGGTTTGCACAAGACCAGACATTGCCCAAGCAGTGGGAGTCCTTAGTCGATTTATGGCTAATCCTGGACGGGTTCATTGGGATGTACTTAAGCAAGTGTTCAGATATTTGAGGGGTACTTCCGAGTATTCCATTTGCTATCATGGTAATGTTTCAGGACCTCCGCATTCTATTGATATTCGTGGATTTGTGGATTCAGATTAGGTAGGTGACATTGACAACAGGAGATCCACCAGTGCTTATGTTTTTACACTATTTGGTGGTGCTATTAGTTGGATGAGTAAGTGACAACCTGTTGTTGCTTTGTCCACAACAAAATCTGAGTATATGGCAGCAACTCATGCTTGTAAGGAAGCCATTTGGCTTAAGAGATTGTGTTCAGATATTGGTGTTGATGTAGATCAAATCACGATCAGTTGTGACAGTCAGAGTGAAATTTGCCTTGGTAAGAATCCAACTTTCCATGCTAGAACAAAGCACATTGATGTTCAGTTTCACTTCATGCGAGACATGGTTGAGGATGGAAAGGTAAATTTGGAGAAGGTAGATACTTTGAAGAATGTTGCAGATGCATTGATGAAACCAGTGGGCACAGAGAAGTTTAGATGGTGTTCAGAGTCTATGGGCCTCTTGGCCCCTAGAAGTTAAATCTTGTCATTGCTTTTGGCCCTTGCAAGGTGTTCGACAAGTGGGAGAATGTTGGGACTTAAGGTGTCTCAACCTTTGCAAATTCTTAATGTTGTATTTATTTATCCCATGTTGAGTTGGCATAGTCAGCACCTTGTGTATATGCAGCAGGGTAAATTTTGGTGACTTTGGCAGCCGTGGTTTCCCCTTGTATAATTAACCAGGGTTTGGGGGCAGTACCCCCAAGACAGGGTCAAGGGGCGTAGCCCCTTGCAGGGTCTAGGGGCAGCACCCTCGTGGGGGCTCGGGGGCAACGCCCCTGAAACCTCAAACAATTTTTAATTAATGACAAGTGTCGGTGAGTATCTTTGCACGAGAGAAAGGCATCTTTGGGTGGTCAAGGGAGGTTATGACATGTAAGAGGAATATGATATTTTTAGTTAGTGTATGACAGATTCTATGACATCTGTAAGGTGCGTAAGAGCATCTGTAGTAACCTATCTTGGGACCAGGCACCCACTTCGGGATGGGATGTTGGACAAGTGTCCTTAGGCGTGGGTTTTGAGGCATGAGTCCAAGATGGACGCCCATCTCTAGAAGGTTCCATATTTGCCTTGTAAACTCTATATAAATAGGGGCTTGGATGGGAGAGACAACTTTGGTACAAGTACTGTTATGCTGCCGGGATATCTCCAGATTCGACATTCGAAGACTCCTGAAAGAGCATTGGCTCTGAAACTATATTGTAATCTGTTATTGTTTACTATAATACATTTGAGTTGTGTTTTGGAGTGTGGGGTTTTCTACCCATAAGGGTTTTCTCCACATATATCTTGTCTCTCTCTCTCTTCTGTCTTCTTTCTGGTTCTTGTGTTTTGCTGGAATATCTCATGTTAATGGTTTAACATTACTGTAATAGTTAGGATAAAGTTGGATTTGCATAGCCCTCTCCTCATTAGATTAGTGTAGGAAACGTTTTCCGCACACCTAGCTTCCTTTCAAATGCTAGTAAGAAATCTGTTAAATGTTTCCTATAACTAAGTATCAGAAAAGTTTATTGGAACCTGCCTATATGGACTCGCAAATGTTTTAGCGAAACATAATGCCTATTACAACTTTGATTTTTAGACAATATATTAAACAAGGTTACAAGGAAATTAAAAATAACCATACCATTTTTCTCTCTTGCTTTAGCAATGATGTGTACACCACTTCATTATTCCTTTTAGATACATTAATTTTGTCAGAATTTTTCATTCCAGAAAAATCCACTTGGAGGATGCTCACCTCATAGTCAGAGCATTGTATCTGATCCTCTAGTTTATCTTGAACTTTGGGCACAAGAATCATGTAATCCATTTTTCAGTATCTGGGTCAAATGTAGGCAATACCCTGGTTGTTGCAAGTTTTGAAGTTGTAGTAGTCTCTATCTCTAGAACTTGCTTCTTATGTCTTTTAGATATTTTTGCTTTCTTTATAAACTCAACTTTGTAATCAAAACCTGTGACTATTGACATAAATTTGAATGGAGAAGGAGTAGTTGCAGTGTTGGGGGCATCTCTAATTAATTGGGGATGAGAATTAGCCATCATGTCCCAATCACACTAACAATAGAAGGGAGGGTGTCTTCTGGAAATAATTCCTTTGATGTGGATGTGGAATCTAAAAGGAAGCTAGGTGTGCGGAAATCACTTCCTACACTAATCTAATGAGGGGAGAGCTATGCAAATTCAATTTAATCTTTACAATTACAACAGCATGAAACATATAACAGAGATATTGCAGCAATACACATAGAACCAGAAAGAAGACAAAAGAAGAGAGACAAGACATATCGTGGGGAAAACCCTTATCGGGTGAAAAACCCCACACTCAAAAACTTGCACAATGTATTATCAAAAATGAATATGGTTTGCAATACACTTGCAATGTAAGCTCTCAATAGTCTTCAACACTCATGTCTAGAATTAATCTAGTAGCATAACAGTACCTATCAATCACATAATACAACTCCTCAAAGCACCTATTTATATAGAAAATACAATGAAATAATACAAGGAATTACCAAGGTTGAGACACCTTAATTCCCAACATTCTCCCACTTGTCGAACACCTTGTAAGAGCCAATAGAATAACATGATTTAACTGCTATAGGCTGAGAGGCCCATAGACTCCGAACACCATCTGAACTTCTCTATGCTCACTGGTTTTGTTAATGTATCTGCAACATTCTTCAAAGTATCTACCTTCTCCAAATTTACCTTCCCATCCTCTACCATGTCTCGCACGGAGTGAAACTGTACATCAATATGCTTTGTTCTAGCATGGAAAGTTGGATTCTTCACAAGGCAAATCACACTCTAACTATCACAACAAATTGTAATATGTCCTACATCAACACCAATATATGAACACAATATCTTAAGCCAAATGGCTTGCTTACAAGCATTAGTTGCTTCCATATACTCATCTTCTATCATGGACAAAGCAACCACAGGTTGTCACTTAATCATCCAACTAATAGCACCACCAAACAATGTAAACACATAAGCACTGGTGGATCTCCTATTGTCAATGTCACTTGCCTAATCTGAACCCACAAATCCACGAATATCAACAGAATGCGGAGGTCCTATAACATTACCATGATAGCATATAGAATACTTGGAAGTACCCCTCAAATATTTGAACACTCGCTTAACTGTATCTCAATGTACTCGTCCAAGATTAGCCATAAATCAACTAAGGACTCCCACTGCTTAGGCAATATCTGGTCTTGTGCAGACCATGGCATACATCAAACTGTCAACAACAGTAGCATAAGGTACTCTGCTCATGTCCTCCACCTCACTAGGAGATTTTAGACAATCCTCAACAAATAACTTTGTTCCCAAAGAAATAGGAACACACAATGGTCTACAATTTGCCATGTTGAACCTATTCAATATGGTCTTCACATACTTACTCTAGCTTAACCAAAGTTTTCTGTTAGCTCTATCTCTTCGGATCTCCATCCCAAGAATGTATCTGGCTACCCCTAAGTTTTTCATTTCAAACTGTGCTGCCAACTTAGACTTAAAATTAGAAATCATATTCTTACCCTTCCTAATCAGCAACATATCATCAACATATAATGCAACAATGAGAATGCGATCACCATTATACTTATAATACACATAGTGATCTGATTTTGATCTCAAATATCCAATTGACAACACAAAGGTATCAAACTTCAAGTACCACATCCCAGGAGATTGTTTCAATCCATACAAAGACTTTTTCAACTTGCAAACCAAATTTTCTTTACCTTTCACTATGTAATGCTCTGGTTGTGACATGTAAATCTCTTCCTCCAAATCACCATGAAGGAAAGCTATCTTCACATCCATCTACTCCACCTCTAAGTCATAAGTTGCTGCAAGAGATAACAAGAATCGAATGGATGTCAGCTTTGCAATGGGAGAGAAGATCTCACCATAATCTATACCCTCCACTTGTGAATACCCCTTCGCAACCAATCTGGCCTTATACTTCTCAACACTACCACCTGTACCAAATTTCTTCTTGAACACCCATTTGCATCCAATGAGTTTCTGTCTAGCAGGCAAAGGTATAAAGTCCCAAGTTTGATTCTTTTCCAAAGAAGCCATCTCATCCTTCGTGGCCTCCTTCTAGGAACCTGCATCTTTCATATCCATAGCCTCTGACACAGTTCTAGGTTCATCACTGTTAGTAAGCAAAGCAAAAGCACAACTAGAATCAAGCAATGTATAACCAAACCTCTCAGGTTGCTTTCTTGTTCGTGTAGACCTCCTTAAAAGATGAGATTGAGGTTCAACTTCTTCTTCTAAGATTTCAGAGCTGCTAGAGCTCTCCTCGTCATCAGGTCCAACATGGTCTTTCTATTCAGTCTTCTCAGGGGTAGAAGGAAACTGAACAACATCCTCTTTCTTTTCTTTTTCTTTTGGCTATAAAACAGTGGAAGAAGGTGTTAGCTCTCTAAAGATGACACTTCTGCTATACAACACTTTTTCAGTCATAGGATCTTAAAGCTTGTATCCTTTCACATCGACACCATAGCCAATGAAGATACACTTAACAGCCTTGTTCTCCAATTTTGACCGCTTCTCCCTAGGCACATGTGCATATGTCTCACAACCAAAAACATGAAGATGCCTTATTGAAGGATTTCTACCAGACCACACCTCCATGGGTGTCTTACCAACAAGAGCTAATGTAGGAGATCTATTTACTAGATAGCAAGCAGTGGCAACAGCTTCAACCCAAAACTTTTGTTCTAGGCCAGCTCCACTTAGCATACTCCTAGCCTTCTCCATTAGTGTCATGTTCATCCTCTCTGCAACTCCATTTTATTGTGGGGTATATGGAGTTGTCTTATGTCTTTCAATCCCAAGTTCCTTGCAATATTTATCAAATTCTGTAGAACAGAACTCACCACCGTTGTCAGTTCTCAAACATTTAATCATTTTACCAGTATGATTTTCAGCAAAGGCTTTAAACTCCTTAAACTTACTATAGACTTCAGATTTACTTTTGAGAAAATAAATCCATGTCCTTCTTCTATAGTCATCTATGAAAGATACGAAATATATAGATTTTGATAACGAAGGAACATTAATAGGACCAAATACATCAGAATGAACAAGGTCCAACACACCAGAAGACTTATGAGAACTCGAATAAAACTGAACACAATTTTGTTTTCCATATATGCAATGTTTGCAAAATTCAAACTCAAGATTACAATCATCTAACCCATCAACGATGTTTTTAATTTTTAGGGTTCTAAGTCCCTTCTCACCAATGTGGCCAAATCTCTTATGCCATAACATTGTCTTTTCAGTAGGAAGCTTAACTTCCAAAGCATGAATACAATCATCAGGACTAGATACAATAGATTTCTTCACTTCTGGTTCAGATGGTGGGGATGAAGTGAATGTTTCCCTCTTCCTTGAGTTAGAAGAACTATTCATTGTGAAATGCATGCCTCCAGCTGAAACATAGTACCTCTCCTAGTACCCTTAGCAAGCACCATATCTCCTATAGTCATCTTGCATCCTTCTTTCCAAAAGACAACCTGTACACCTGCATCATTCAACATACTTACAAAAGTAGGTTCCATGCTAAGCCTAGGATGTACATAACCCTAGAGATCCCCTTCACTCCTCTATCAGGGAATCAGATAGAGACTCTTCCACGACCAACAATCTTCAGATGAGAGTTGTCACCTAGGTACACCCTTCCACCATCGAACTCCTCATACTTAGTAAACCAGTCTCGATGCAAGGTCAGGTGGAATGATGCACTAGAATCAATCAACCACATATCATTAGATGCATGGGTTGCCAGGGCTGCGATGAAAGCATCACCATCATCTTGTGACTTATCAGAATCCGAATCTGGGTTCTTCTTTTTCTTTTTCTTTTCCTCTTTGCATTCCTTTTGGAAATGCCCAATTTTTCCACAGTTCCAATAGAGAGCCTTGGACTTTCCAGGAGATTTGGATCTACCCTTCTCAACTTTCTTTCCCTTCTTTTTTCCTTTCTCCTTGGGTCTTCCATGAACTACAAGAGCCTCTTTGGCTGCCTCAAAAAACTTTCTCCGCATCTCTTTAGATAACAACGAAGAAACCACTTCATCCATTTTGAATGTGGATGTGGTGCTTCCAATAGTCATGACAAGATGATCCCACGAGTCCAGCAAAGAACAAAGCAAGGTCATACAATGATCCTCCTCCTCCATCTTCACACCAACAGATGTCAATTGTGCAACCAACATGTTGAAAGCATTCATATGATCTACAATAGATCCTCCATCCTCCATTCGAAGAGAGTACAACTTCTTTCTTAGAAAAAGTTTGTTAACCAAGGATTTGGCTTGATACACATCTCCCAACTTCTTCCAAAGCAAGATTGTAGTTTTCTCCTCATGGACATTTAACAGGACAGAATCAACAAGACTAAGTCTTATGAGACCCTTAGCCTTCCAATCTTTGAGATCCTAATCATCTTGTGACATTTCCATAGGTTTTGTTCCACTAATAGTTTTCTAGAGGTCTCGTTCAACAAGCATGTCTTCCATCTTGAGCTTCCACAACTCAAAATTAGTGCCATTGAATTTCTCCACCTCTATCCTTCTAGATGTGCTTGCCATCTCCTTGCTGCAATAAGATTCAAAATACTCTGCACAGACTCGCACTCAACTTAAGATCAGCTTAAAAAACCCCTACCCAACAACTAGGACCAAAAGTGATCAAGCTCTGATACCAACTAAAAGGAAGCTAGGTGTGTGAAAATCACTTCCTACACTAATCTAATGAGGGGAGAGCTATGCAAATTCAATTTAATCTTTACAATTACAACAACATGAAACATATAACAGAGACATTGCAGCAATACACATAGAACTAGAAAAAAGACAGAAGAAGAGAAACAAGATATATCATGGGGAAAACCCTTATTGGGTGAAAAACCCCACTCAAAAACCTACACAATGTATTATCAAAACTAAATATGGTTTACAACACACTTGCAATTCAAGCTCTCAATAGTCTTCGACACTCGTGTCTAGAGTCAATCTAGTAGCATAACAGTACTTGTCAATCACATAATACAACTCCTCCTCAAAGCACCTGTTTATATAGAAAATACAATGAAATAATACAAGGAATTACCAAGGTTGAGACACCTTAATTCCCAACAGAATCAAAACCTATCATAATATTTTACCTCTTAGTCTTCACAAGGCCTTGTTCTTTGAGTTTGTATATAATATCATCTAATGTTATTGTTGGCCTCTTCTAAGTTTGTTGTTGTGGCACTTACTAACCACTACTACTACTTGTACCATCGCCTGATTTTCCACTAGTAGCACTAGAATGTCCACCATCTCCTTCAGGAAAAGAATGAGAAAATTGTAGATTAGAAGACCCTTGTGGTACTGTTTGTGATTGTATCTCACTCTAAGGATTTGAAGCTGGAACAAAATGAATCTCCTTATCTGCATGCGTATACTCTTTGGCTTGTTCATCAATTCCAATCACTCGAAGATCACTAGGTTTTCTAGGGTTTACCTCTAGTACCATCCAAATGCCTTATCCTGTCAGCCTCAAACCACCACCTCCATAGCCCAATCTTTGCACTATTGATACCCCTATAGTATATGTTTCTCTTTTGGTCTCACTCATATGAGGTTTGAATGCATAGGCACTAAGATCTACAAGTTGGGCTTCCTCCTCATCATCACTTTCAACATTAGTTGCTTTAAAGGGATGCTCTATATCCCATAATTTTTTGAACTCTTCATCTTATGGGATTTGTTCAAAGTCTATAGTAGATTTTTTATGCAAGATCATCCCTAGTTGGAGAACAATCTTGCATCAATGAAAAGTATTTCAATTCTTTCTTTGTTTCTTTCATTTTCCAATTCATTTTAGTTCAATTCAGTCAGTAGCAGTTCCAAAATTTTGTACCCCATTTTTCCACATTTGCATTTTAGATATTGTAGAACAGGACCTAGCATCTAGACATAATCATGTACATCATATCCAAAATTCAAATCATTTGGATCAGTTTCTAGAAAGATGTCACTATCATAAGGTCAATTATTTTCTCAGAATAGAGCATTTAGGCAGTCAGCTGAAGAAGAAGGCTTGTGGAGCACTTCCATGACTTGTGAAGCTAAATGAAACATCATTCAAGGTACTTTGGGACATATCCATCTTTCCTTGAGATCTGTATCAAGTTTCTATCATTTGCGGAGGAGTACCAGTTGCTTAAGGCCGACCTATCTATTTTCACACACTACACCTTTATTAGAGATTGTAACCTCTTTCCTGGCCAATGCAGAGGATTCCTTGAGCTTGAAGCTGATATATATAGATCCTTGGGATGTATTAGGAAGTTAGCAGTTGATAGCTAGTGATTATGATAGATTGGATTAGTTCCTTTATTCCAGAAAGGGCACTTCATTACAAAATCTAGCATATCATATGTAATTGGAATCAGGCCTGTGAGCCCTAAATTGTAAGCCCACATGTTGTCAACATATCAACATTTTGAATCTATGATATATTGAGTATTTGAATCATTCTTTGCATTCTATATTTGAGTTACTTCCGTTGTGTTCACTCTTGCTACACAGCCTGGACTATTCACTCTGTGGACCCTCCGATTGTGACTGCACCAAGTGGTATCAGAGTGAATTTTTGATTCCTTTAGGAGCAAAGTTTGTGAAGGCATTCTCTAAGATCTTGTTGTGAATAGATCATCAAACATAAGGTAGACTACCTATGCTGCCAACCGATCTTCAATTGTGAGGCAGTTGTCACCTTGTAGCCCGATCATCGAATTTGAAGAAGTCACACTTGATCCTAGGAAGAGATGCTGCTGAGGAGAATACTTGTTATTGGTACTATAGCTGGAAGAATGGATGAGATTATGGAGATGATGAAAAAATTGAGAGTTCAACTGGATGCTATTGAAGAAGATCAAAGAAGAGGACTAACACCTCGACCTAATGTTGAAAGTGATGATGAAGAATTTCAATCCACTGATCAAAATGAAGAAACCCTAGAAGAAGGAGAAGAATCAGATCAAGTGAAGATGTTGAGAGCTATTTCAAAGATTGGAAAGAGATCTAGAGTGGAAGTACCAAATTACACTAGAAATTTGAATCCGTAGGAATTGATTGACTAGATAAATAACTTGGAGGAATACTTTGAATATGAAGAAATTGAAGATCTGAAGAAGGTGAGATTTGCAAAGACTAAGTTGAAAGGACATGCTGCTATATGGTGGAAAGAAGTTCAGTTGGATAGAAATAGGAGAGGAAAAGAAATAATCATAAAATGGGATAGAATGGTGACAAAGTTGAAGAATCAGTTTATACCTGCTGACTATGAGTTGGAATTGTTGAAGAGATTGCAAAACTTGAGATAAAAGGATAAATTTGTGAAGGAGTATATTGAATCTAATTTCATAAGATGATTATAAGGACATGATATAGTGAAGCAAGCAAAGAGAAAGTGGCAAGATACATCAATGGACTGAGGTTGGCCTCCATGAGGCAGTTAGGTTGTTATAGGTCTTGTTGATGTTTCCAAGAAGGTCTTATTAGACCAATGCATGTAATAAGGTCATGTTGACCAGATTTTACTATTTTTAGGTAGTTTGTTATGACAGTTGTTATGCTGTATGTCCGGTTGGATCTCCCAGCCGCCTGGAGAGATTTCCCAGCCGCTTGGAGTCGGGTCGGTAGTACTCGCAAGAGATCCTATTTATACATGTGGATCGGTTGGTATTGCATATCATCGATCATCGATCAGAGATTGTAGAGCGTGAGAGAGAGAGAGAGACTGAACATTGTACTTGCATCTTGTGAAATCAAATAAGAGATCCTGTTTGTGTTCATTTTCTATTTGATCTCCATTTGTGAAATCGAGTTGCTGATCTGGTGGTTTCATGGATTCGCTGATCCATTCCACCGGTTGATTCATCGAATCGGTGGAATGGCTGTGTACCATAGTTTAGAGTTTAGTCTGCATTTTGTGTTTGTTCACATGTATGTTTGCAGGATCATAGTCGAGATGTGCTGAGAACCCTAGCATGGGCATGTGCTAGGTCGTGCTAGTAGTTCGAGTCTGGAAAGTTGTCCAGGAAGCAGATCGGGTCATCTCAGGAGGTTCGGCGGCTCAGAATCCGCTAAGGTTGGGATGTTCATCGCATCTGCATCATCAGGATACTTCTGTGTATATCCTGTAGTTACATCGGGCATCATCTGAGTAGTTGGAGGTGAACATGATGCAGTAGATTGCATAAGGTGAATGCGCATTGGGGTGATAATTGCAAGGTGTTGCCGACGGAGAGTATATCGACATAAGTTAGTAGATCGGGTTGACAGTTCCATCGCGGGCCAATGATGTTATGTTTGGCTGATAAGCAGGATATTGGAGGGAATGCATGTGACGTCATCGTCATCAGGATAATCGTCATCAAGACATTCCAAAGTATCACTTGATAAAGGTTTATCTGGCGACAACAAATGTTTTAGCATAGGCGTAAGGCATCGGGGAGATAAGTGGATTGTGATAGGAATATTCGGCAGAATATTTGTCATCTGCATAAAGTTGGGTATCACCATCAGGATGTTTCAATATGACCGGATAAGTCATATCCTGATGCTGCTTGTTTAAGTGGGTCAGATATCGGGGTGACGTAAGCATCGAAGGAAAGGTGCTTGAAGTTGTCGTCATCAGGATATATGGGAGGAACCTGATATTTTATATCCTGCTGATGAAGATGATGTTGAACATCATGATACTGCAGATAGAGCTTGGCGGTAAGATGAACAGTGATCGTCAGGAGGATGATTGCGCTTGCCGAATATGATGATGCTACCGATAGCCGAATATGATGATGCTGCTGACAGGTGAAAGACCGAAGGTTTGTCTGCAGGAGGATATCGGTCGGCAAGAGAAAATATGATGATGCTGACAATGTTAACAGAAAATATGATGATGATGATGGGTTGTAGACATACATGCTGTATGTCAGGGTTTTAGTGTGGATGCCTCTGCATCATAGTGGTATCAGAGCTCAGCAAAAGGTCTGGGCTGTTGTGTGTTGATTCTGTCACTGAAAAGACAGAGGTAGAGGAGTGAGAGGTTGACAAAATGCCTCCGAAAGGTAATGGTACTGCAAGGGAGTTGCAGGAGATGAAGGAAAAACATGCCAGAGAGATGAGGAAGATGAAGGAGCTTGCTGAAGCACTTCAAGCCAGGCTTGTAGCCTTGGAAAAGAACAAAAAGAGGGAAGTGGAAGATAGTGAATCAAAAGAAGATGAAGATGCAGTTGAAGAGTACGAAGAGGTAGCTGAAGATCTGGATGCTGAAGACCAGAGATTTGCAAAACTGTTAAAGGCAGTGCAGAGTGATAAACCTAAAGTAAAGGTTGATGTTTCCAAGTATAATGGAAGTTTGAATGAAGATGAGTTATTGGATTGGATTGCTGCACTTGATAATCACTTTGAATGTGAAGATGTTGCTGAGGATCAGAAGGTAAAGATTGCAAAGACCAAGTTAGGAGGTCATGCTTTGGTATGGTGGGATTATGTACAATCCGAGAGAAGGAAACAAGGGAAGTCAAAGATCACTTCATGGGATAAAATGGTAGCAAGGATCATGCCCAGGGATTATGAAATTTAGATGTTTAAGAAGCTGCAATTTTTAAGGCAGAAGGAAATGGATGTGAAGGTATATACTGAGGAGTTTTATAAGTTGAGTATGAGATCTGGTCATCATGAGAATGAGGTAGAAAAGGTAGCTAGGTACTTGGCTAGCTTAAGATTGAACATACAGGATGAGTTAGTTTTAGCTAACCCTAAGAGTGTGGAGGATTGTTACCAAATGGCAATCAGGATTGAAGAAAAGATGAATAGAAGACAAGATAAGTCCATGAGAGGAAGAGGAAACAATATGAGGGGAAGAGGATCAGCCCCTACAACAAGGCAAACCAATGAGGGTCAAGAAGACACTGGTAAAGGACAGGGACAGTCTGATTTCAGAGGTGGATGGAAAGGTAATAGAGGCAGATTTGGAGGTGGTAGAGGTTCTACTACATTTTCAGGAAAGTGTTACACCTGTGGTGAGTTTGGTCATCCATTTTTCAAATGTCCAGAAAGCAAAGGTTCATCATCCAGAGATGATAGAATGAATGATAAGAGAGTACAACTTGTGCAGGAAGAGAAAGTAGAGCAAAGTGTGCCAAGTTCAAACACTTATCAAGGAGATAGAGTTCCTGACAGTTATGGATATCCTGAGGAGGGAGAAGCATTGATGCTAAGGAGAACTAGTTTGCAGACATCAAAGGATATGATGCAAAGAAGAGCTCTTTTCAAGACCACATGCAAGAGCAAAGGTAAAGTATGTAAGGTCGTCATTGATACTGGTTCAACAGACAACATGGTCTCTCAGGAAATGGTGGATAAACTAAATTTGGAAAGGATTCCAAATCAAAACCCTTACAAGGCATCTTGGGTGAGTGATAGTCAATCACTTTTTGTATATGAACAGGCATACGTTGATTTTCAGATTGGGGCATATCATGATAGAGTTTTGTGTGACATTTTGCCCATGGAATGTTGTCACCTACTATTGGGTAGGCCATGGCAATTTGATAGGAGGGTACTGTATGATGGGTATGCTAATACCTACACCATCAAGAAAGATGGGAAAACTATTGTGTTGATACCATTATAGGAAGCAGCTGTAGTACAGAAGGTAGCAAAAATTATTTTAGTGGGAAAGAAGGAATTTGTGCATATGCCAATAGCAGCAGGCATAAAGGCAGTTGAGGACATTGCAGGGAAAGAAGTTGTTAAGGACAACAGTTTGAAGACAGTTTCAGTTTTGACTGACAGAGGTCAGCAGCAGGTTCAGAAACAGGTTTGCAAACAGCAACCAGTTGAGAGGAATGACAAGGATGTTGTCATAGTTGGGACTATTGTTTGTCCTATAAAAGTTGAAAGAAAGACAGAGTTGAACATTGTAGAAGTTCAAGAGGCAGTTCAGACAGAGGTTCTGGTCAGACAACCTGACAAACACAAGGTATGTGAGAGAAGGACCTACATTGACAGGCATGAGGATTTACTTGCAAGAAAGCAAGTTACAGTTCAGAAGTCTTGGAGCAGCCGAGAGCCAGCAGAGGACAAAGTTGGAACAGGTCAAGACACTGCAAAGGCAAAGTGTAAAGGTGGAGGACTTCCACAACCTAACTCATGGGACATGAGTTCTTTTCTGTTGGGGAGTATGGTGCAGGAGCACCTACCTGACAGCTGGCCTCCATGAGGCAGTTAGGTTGTTATAGGTCTTGTTGATGTTTCCAAGAAGGTCTTATTAGACCAATGCATGTAATAAGGTCATGTTGACCAGATTTTACTATTTTTAGGTAGTTTGTTATGACAGCTGTTATGCTGTATGTCCGGTTGGATCTCCTAGCCGCCTGGAGAGATTTTCCAGCCGCTTGGAGTCGGGTCGGTAGTACTCGCAAGAGATCCTATTTATACATGCGGATCGGTTGGTATTGCATATCATCGATCATCGATCAGAGATTGCAGAGCGTGAGAGAGAGAGAGACTGAACATTGTACTTGCATCTTGTGAAATCAAATAAGAGATCCTGTTTGTGTTCATTTTCTGTTTGATCTCCATTTGTGAAATCGAGTTGCTAATCTGGTGGTTTCATGGATTCGCTGATCCATTCCACCGGTTGATTCGTCGAATCGGTGGAATCGCTGTGTACCATAGTTTAGGGTTTAGTCTGCATTTTGTGTTTGTTCACATGTATGTTTGCAGGATCGTAGTCGAGATGTGTTGAGAACCCTAGCATGGGCATGTGCTAGGTCGTGCTGGTAGTTCGAGTCTGGAAAGTTGTCTAGGAAGCAGATCGGGTCATCTCAGGAGGCTCGGCGGCTCAGAATCCGCTAAGGTTGGGATGTTCATCGCATCTGCATCATCAGGATACTTCTGTGTATATCCTGTAGTTACATCGGGCATCATCTGAGTAGTTGGAGGTGAACATGATGCAGTAGATTGCATAAGGTGAATGCGCATTGGGGTGATAATTGCAAGGTGTTGCTGACGGAGAGTATATCGGCATAAGTTAGTAGATCAGGTTGACAATTCCATCGCGGGCCGATGATGTTATGTTTGGCCGATAAGCAGGATATTGGAGGGAATGCATGTGACGTCATCGTCATCAGGATAATCGTCATTAGGACATTCCAAAGTATCACCCGATAAAGGTTTATCTAGCGACAACAAATGTTTTAGCATAGGCGTAAGGCATCGGGGAGATAAGTGGATCGTGATAGGAATATTTGGCAGAATATTTGTCGTCTGCATAAAGTTGGGTATCACCATCAAGATGTTTCAATATGACCAGATAAGTCATATCCTGATGCTGCTTGTTTAAGTGGGTCGGATATCGGGGTGACGTAAGCATCGAAGGAAAGGTGCTTGAAGTTGTCGTCATCAGGATATATGGGAGGAACCTGATATTTTATATCCTGCTGATGAAGATGATGTCCAACATCATGATACTGCAGATAGAGCTTGGCGGTAAGATGAACAGTGATCGTCAGGAGGATGATTGCGCTTGCTGAATATGATGATGCTGCTGACAGGTGAAAGACCAAAGGTTTGTCTGCAGGAGGATATCGGTCGGCAAGAGAAAATATGATGATGCTGACAATGTTAACAGAAAATATGATGATGATGATGGGTTGTAGACATACATGCTATATGTCAGGGTTTTAGTGTGGATGCCTCTGCATCAGATACATCAATGGACTGAGGTTGAACATTCAAGAAGATTTGAGTTTGGTGACGATGACAACAATAGAAGAAGCATATCAGTTTGCCCTAAAAGTTGAAGAAAAGTTGAAAAAGAAGCATGAGTAGAGACAGAGAGGTAGAGGAGGTAAATTTTAGAGAGGTAGAACATTTTTCAAAGGAGAAAGATCATATGCAGAGAAAAATAGACAAGATAGCACATTCAAGAAGGAAGATAGAGATTGCAGTTCATACTAGAGAGATGATAGAACTTTCTACCGCAAAGGGAATCATAATTCTTACTGGAGTGAAGGGTATAGGAGAGATGAAAGAGGGTTTGATAAGAGAACATTTAGAGGAACTTGTTTTAAGTGTGGAAGTGAAGGACACAGAGCATATGAATGTCATCAAGGAAGTACAAATAGGAAGACAGAGAACAGTGCAAAAATGACTTATGTAGAAGAAGAACCTATTGGATCACCTAATTCAGTGGGCAAACTGAAGAAAGGAGAATCATTGTCATGAGGAGAGCACTATTTCAAGCAGAGACAAATGGGGAACCACCACAGAGGAAAAGTTTATTTTGGACTAGATGCAAATCAGGAGGTAAATGTTGCAAGGTTGTAATTGATAGTGGTAGTTCTGATAATTTGGTTTTAGAGGACATGGTGACTAAGTTGAACCTGGAGAGATTGAAACACCCTAAGCCCTATCAAATAGCATGGATTCAGGATGAACACAAGGTATTGGTGAGTGAACAATGTTTGGTAAAATTTCATATAGTATCTTATCATGATGAAGTATTGTGTGATATTATGCCAATGGATGTATGTCGTATATTGTTGGGTAGACCATGGCAGTATGATAGAAAAGCTATACATGATGGGAGAAAGAATACCTAGATACTATAACATCAAATGGAAAGAGAATTACCATGATTCCTTTGGAAGATGTGCCTAAAAGTGAAGTATGTGGGAATGCTAGAATCTGTTTGGTTGATGGAAGGAAATTTCTAGATGGTTTGAGACATGAGAATATGTGTTATGCTTTGATTCCTAAGAAGCCTGGAAGCCTAAAGACAAAGACTAAAGAATCATAATAGGAGGATATAACTAAATTACTGACAGAGTATGAATACATCATATCAAATAATGTACTTGAAGGATTACCACCAATCAGTAGTATGATTCATCACATGGATCTTATACCTAGAGCTAGTTTGCCTAATAAAAAAGTACACAAAATGACACCGGCAGAGAATGCATAGTTGAATATACAGATACAAGAGTTACTGAGGAAAGGATTGATTAGAGAAAGCTTAAGCCCTTGTGCAGTACATGTAGTGCTAGCACCGAAGAAGGATGGAGAATGGAGGATGTGTATAGACTCTAGAGTAATTAACAAGATCATAGTTAAGTATAGATTTTCATTGCTTAGGATGGATGATATTATGGACTGTTTGAGTGGAGCAAAGTACTTTACAAAGATAGACTTAAAGAGTGGATACCATCAGATTAGAATCAGAGAAGGAGATGAATGGAAGACTGCTCTCAAGACAAATGAAGGATTGTATGAATGGTTAGTGATGCCTTTTGGATTGACTAATGCACTGCATATTTTCATGAGATTGATGAATGAGGTTTTGAAGAAATTCTTGGGTAAGTTTGTTATTGTATACTTGGATGATATTTTGATTTTCAGTAAGACAAAAGAGGAACATTTGTGGCACTCAAGACAAGTATTGTAGAGGTTGAGAGAAGAGAAATTGTTGATAAACATCAAGAAATGTAGTTTCATGAAGGAAGAATTGGTATACTTGGGATTTGTGATTTCTGTGGAAGGATTGAAGATGGACCTTGAGAAAGTTAGAGCAATTGTTGAATGGGCAAAACTTGAGAGTATTGGAGAAGTCATATCATTTCATGGATTAGCTAGTTTCTACCAGAAGTTCATCAGAAATTTTAGTTCAGTAATCATACCTATGATAGAGACAATGAGAGATGATAGAAAGGACTTTAAGTGGATATCAGAAGCAAATAAAAGTTTTGAATTGTTGAAGTAGAAAGTGACAGAACAACTAGTGTTAACATTACCAGATTTCAACAAAGTATTTCAAGTAGATTGTGATGCAAGTGGAAATGCAATAGGAGTAGTGTTAAGTCAAGAAGGTAGACCTATAGCATATTTTAGTGAGAAGTTGAGTGATGCAAGAAGATATTTAGTTTATGATCAGGAATTCTACACCATAATTCAAGCCTTAAAGAAGTAGAGACACTATTTGTTACCTAAGGAATTTGTGTTGTAAATAAATCATCAAGCTTTGTAATATTTGAACAGTTAAGGGAAGTTGAATCAGAGACATATGAGATGGGTAGAGTTCATGCAGAGTTACACCTTTGTACTGAAGCATAGGAGTAGAAAGTCAAACAAAGTTGCAGATGCTTTGAGTAGGAGGAATTTGTTGACAAAGATGAGAGTTGAAGTATTAGGTTTTGAAGAATTGAAGAGCATGTATGAGGACCTTGATTTTGCAGAATCATGGAAATCATGTAAGGAACCTATTGTGATAGATATGAGTAAGTGTTGGATTATTTCATTCAGGAGGATATATTGTTCAAAGGAAATCAGTTGTGTATACCTAGGAGTTCAATGAGAGACAATTTGATCAAAGAGAAGCACAGTGGTGGATTAGAACATTTTGGAATTGATAAGATAGTGTCCTTAGTAAGTGAACATTACTTTTGGCCTCAAATATATAAGGATGTCAAGAAGTTTGTGCAGAGTTGTAGAGTATGTCAAGTTGCAAAAGGGAGTAGTCAGAATACTAGGTTGTACAAATATTTGACAGTACCAGAGAGACCTTGGGAAGACATAAGCATGGATTTCGTATTAGGATTGCTGAAGACAAAAAGAGGACATGATCCTATATTTGTAGTGGTGGATAGATTTTCAAAGATGGCATGTTTCATACCTTGCAAGAAGACAAATGATGTAGTACATGTAGCTGACCTATTTTTCAAGGAGATTGTGAGATTACATGGATTACCTAAGAGCATAGTTTTAGACAGAGATACAAGATTCATTGGATACTTTTGGAGGACACTTTGGAAGAAGATAAAAACATATTTGAATTTTAGTTCAACATTTCATCCATAAACTATTGGACAGATAGAAGTGGCAAATAGGAGTTTGGGTAACTTGTTGAGATGTTTGGTTGGAGAGAAGGCAAGAAATTGGGATGTAATTCTATCACAAGCAAAGGTTGCATACAATAATTCAGTGAATAGGAGCATAGGAAATGCACCATTTGAAATTGTGATAGAACTAATCCTAGAGGAGTAGCAGAATTGAGAGATATCAGTATGGAGAATAAGAGAAGTGCAGAGGCAAAAGAATTTGCAAGACATATGGAGATAGTGCATAACCAAGTTAAGAAACATTTGGAGGAGATGAATAGCAAGTATAAGAAGCAAAAAGATGAGAAGAGGAGACACAAAGAATTTTTAGTGGGAGATGAGGTAATGGTATATCTGAGAAAAGAGAGATTTCCAATAGGGACATACAACAAGGTGAAGATGAAGAAGTTTGGACCATGGGGTAAGTGCACAAAGATGAGGGACCAAAAGGGGGTCTTAAGATGCCACTTTTTTTTGAAATCAGGAAACATTGATGTTGGAAGAGAAATTGAAGATAGTTACACTCAAAATTTGAAGATACAACAAAAACAAGAGTTGTAGTGCTTCGAATCAAGTTTCTAAACTACTTATTTTTTTTAAAAATGGTTGAGATTAAGGGGTTCAAAAAGGGGGAGCACACAAATTGATCCTATTTTTCTCAAAAAAACATAACATAGCGTCTGATGTGCTCCCCCTAAAATGTTAACTTTTTTTAGTATTTCAAAAATTGCTTCAGTGAGAAATTAGCTAACGCCATGTAGTTTATCCCTAATTTTTTTGATAATTTTTTCATGAATAATTGTTTTTTTTAGTAATTTTTAAAGTGGACACATCCTGAAAAACAAAAAATTGAGCATGTTTCCCCCTAAATTTTTTGAAAACTAATCAAAAATCAATATTTTTTGAATATGTGTAGAATGGAGTCTAGTTTCTAAAAATGTAACTTATTTGAAATTTTAATGAACGATTAAAAAAAAGCCAAAAATACTAGACACTGGTTTTTGATAAAAAATGAATACACTAACAAAAGAAATTAAAGATGAAACCCTTATTGTACTCAAAATGTGAAAAAAAAAATGGTTAGATAGCTAACAAAGAGCTTAAGAGTATGGTGGTATTTTTTCTGATTTTTCATTGAAAAAAGTGCAATCCTGATGGGAAGCATGCTCTAGATTATCTAAATTTTGTTAAAAACTAGAAAAACACGTCCTTGGATGACCTAAACATAGTCCAAGCCTTTGGTTTGGAAGCCCAAGGCAAATCTAATCCATAGGAATGGTAATTACCAAGCCTAAGCATAACACAAGTGTATTATAACGCGCTCATGTTATGCTAAACTAAATCACTTCCTTACCTCCTCTCTCCCTCCCCTCCTCTCTCTTTCTCACCTCTAATTCCCTCCTCTCTCTCTCTCTCTCACTCTCCACTTCTCTCCTCTCCCTACATCCTACTCTCTCTCTCTCACTCTCTACTTCCCTCCACTCTCTAACTCCTACCCTCCCTCTCACTTTCTACTTCTGTCCCCTCTCTACCTCCTACCCTCTCTCTGAGTCTTTGCTTCCCTCCCCTCTCTACCTCCTACCTTCTCTCTCACTCTCTTCTTCCCTCCCATCTCTACCTCCTGTTGACATTTCTTCTGAATCAGCATTAGGGTTTGCCACTTCTAATGCACAGGCAGATTCAGGCCAACTGAATACAGGAGGTTGCGTGAGCTCCTCCCCTTCACTTCTGGTTCTGCCGCACCAAGGGGGGTATCCCTATAACTCAAGATGTAACCTTGACTAGCTCAAAGATAGAAGGATCTAACTTGACAACAACAGGCAAAATACTCTCATGTATGGACCAAGATCTGTATGATAGATCACAAGGCTGGCAACATTCTTGGACATGATGTCTGGTTGGGTATGAGAGCATGCAGGGGGTTCCTAATCCTACTCCTACAACTAACAGGTGGAAGTATGAAATGGTTTGATATGAATTTGGATGCAAAGCTGGACATGGTGTATAACACAAAAACACAGCATGATTGGTGCCTATCCAGGGCTTGGAGTCGGTAGACATACACCTGTGAATGATCAGCATGAATAGCTAAAACTGGATTTCAGGGGGATACACATGATATCTGCCCTACAGATATCTCCCAATATAGAGTGTTGAGCTATCTCTACTTATGGCATCCCTACTGCAGTATACCCTTCCCAATGTTCAACCTAAAAATAGTTTAATCTGCCCCTTGAGCAGAGGTTAAAAGATCAGACATTCAACATAGGAATTCTATGCTCTAGAATCTAAACATAAGCAAACATCCAGATCCAGAAGAAGGATACATGCAATACTGGAGACAGAATTAACACAACACATGCTAAGATAGCATTACTCATACAAGATCAACCATGAAATCAGTGGATTCATGCCAAGTCCTACAACAGGAGATACATAAACTCACAAGATCAAGCTGTACAGAGCAACCAGATCAGCTGGTTTTGGATTACAGAGCCAAAAATCATCAACTTTCAACAACCTCAAATGAACAACACAACCTGCTTATAACAGCCAGGTAGGTGCTCAGCAATTAATTACAACGTTGACCAAAATTTCGCCAGATACACAGTATCATGAAAATGGCGCTCAAACACAACCGGATTGGCGCCCAAACTTGAATGCAGCAGGTAGGGGAGGAGACAGGAAGATTTCTCGAGCCCTGCGCCATCATCCGCTGATTGACACCTTCAGTCAGGTACCAGATCGACCCACGCCATCGCCCATACCTCTGCAACCTTCGCCATTAATGGCGCACCAACCCGCGGCCTCGGGAAGAACATCATACAGACTATCGCAAGCATTTCCCGCCGAGATTCATCATCATGATATTTTGAATATGCAGGATAACAATATCCCACATGCATCCCGCGATGACCTCAATAACACTTTATATACTAGGTCATGAGCATATATCATGTCGGTGCTTTTGCTCCTGACGACACTAGTATAGACTTCATCATCATCATCCTCCAGCAGCATGATATCCTGTTGTTCAAAATATCACCCTGACGTCATCATGATATTTGAAATATAACCTTCATGATAATCGGCACAACCTGATCCTTCGGAGGAACATCCTCCTGCTGAGCTTATAACAAAAGTCTGGCCGATGAACATCCTGATGACGTCATCATCATCTACTGCTGACGTCATCATCATATCTGCCTACTGCGCACCTCCTCATATCCGGATGACGTCATCATCATGTTTGCAAATATCAGGAGGTCTCTTCAAGATGATCAGCTGTTAGAAATATGACCCCCACGGACCTTGATGACGTCATCATCATATTAACATCATCATGATATTCGGAAGACAACCGGATATTTGGAAATATCCTCCTGATGCTCAAATATCAGGTTGCACTGTAGCTCCTCTATAAGATCGGGGCGATAACTGAATATGATGATGCTGCTTGAAAAGATCACCCCCCGGAGATAATGCGCGAAGCCAGCAGGCGGATATCTCCTTGATATCAACATCATCATGATGTTCAAACAAACAAACATATATCCGGGTGATATGAAAATATCACCCCTTCCTTCGAGAAAATCATGATGTAGATAGGCAAAAAGAAAAATATCACCCTGATATACGGATGACGTCAGCATCATCAGGATGAGAAACAAAGAACAAGAAGTGATACAACATCATCAGGATGATATTGACTAAGATCATCCTGACGTTCGAAATATGATGACCCTAGTGAATATCGGGTCGCACTTAAAACTCTTCAACATCATCATCAGGATGATCATAACCAAGATCACCCGATGATAGAAATATCACCCCGGCGAAATATCATGAAGGCAGAAAATATGATGACCTCCGCAAGCAGCAGGATGAAAACTGGAAATATCATGATGATGACGACGACCCTTAGGATAAAACAAGTTAGGTCGAGCAACTCAAAGAATAAGCAACATCATCATCATGCCTGCGCAAGGTGATAAATGGAAGATCACCGGAGACTTTGAAGAATCACCCTCGCAAGCAGATAAGGGCGCACTGTAGCTCGTCAGCATCATCAGGATAAAACCCGAACATCACCCGACAGCGAAATATGATGATGACGATGAGAAACCGGTCGAAGGAGAACATGATGATGCTGACCTTCATGGAAACAAACATGATGATGATGACCTCCTCCTCAAGAAAATATGATGATGCAGCTGAAAAATACTGAGGAGGTCCGTTACTTAGAGCATTTTTTGGATACTTAGGGAGAGTGCCTGAATGAAAATTTTTCAAAAAACTACCAGTCAATTCAGGCGTCAACACCTCCTACCATCTATCTCACTCTCTACTTCCCTCCCCTCTCTACCTGCTACCTTCTCTCTCACTCTCTTCTCCCCCCCTCTCTACCTCCTACCCTCTCTCTCTCTCTCTACTTCCCTTCCCTCTCTACCTCCTACCCTCTCTCACTCTCTACTTCCCTCCCCTCTCTACCTCCTACCCTCTCTCTCACAATCTTCTTCCCTCCCCTCTCTACCTCCTACCCTTTCTGGCACTCTCTACTTCCCTCCCCTCTCTACCTCCTACCCTCTCTCTCACTCTCTTCTTCCCTTCCCTCTCTACCTCCTACCCTCTCTCTCACTCTCTACTTCCCTCCCCTCTCTACCTCCTACCCTGTCTCTCACTCTCTTTTTCCCTCCCCTCTCTACCTCCTACCCTCTCTCTGAGTCCCTACTTCCCTCCCCTCTCTACCTCATACCTTCTCTCTCACTCTCTTCTTCCCTCCCCTCTCTACCTCCTACCCTCTCTCTCACTCTCTGCTTCTCTCTGCTCTCTACCTCCTACCCTCTCTCACTCTCTACTTTCCTCCCCTCTATACCTCCTACCCTCTCTTCGAGTCCCTACTTCTCTCCCCTCTCTACCTCATACCTTCTCTCTCACTCTCGTCTTCCCTCCCTTCTCTACCTCCCACCCTCTCTCTCACTCTCTGCTTCTCTCCGCTCTCTACCTCCTACCCTCTCTCACTCTCTACTTCCCTCCCCTCTCTACCTCCTACCCTCCCTCTCACTCTCTTCTTCCCTCCCCTCTCTACCTCCTACCCTCTCTCACACTATATACTTCCCTCCCCTCTCTACCTCCTACCCTCTCTCTCTCTCACTCTCTACTTCCCTCCCCTCTCTACCTCCTACCCTATCTCACTCTCTTCTTCCCTCCCCTCTCTACCTCCTACCCTCTCTCTGAGTCTCTACTTCCCTCCCCTCTCTACCTCCGAACTTCTCTCTCTCACTCTCTTCTTCACTCCCCTCTCTACCTCCTACCCTCTCTCACTCTCTACTTCTCTCCCCTCTCTACCTCCTATCCTCTCTCACTCTCTACTTGCCTCCCATCTCTACCTCCTACCCTCTCTCTTACTCCCTTCTTCCCTCCCCTGTCTACCTCCCACCCTCTCTCACTCTCTACTTCCCCCCCTTTCTACCTCCTACCCTCTCTCCCACTCTCTACTTGCCTCCCCTCTCTACCTCCTACATGTTGGAAAGAGATACTGTTAGGCATGTCAGGTGTTGTCATTGATGGCAACTGAATCTATCTTACACATCCACATTGTATCATTTGATCATACTGGAAGTCAGATTGCAGATTTGTTTAAGTCTGGATAGACAAGAACAGAGCATATGACAGGGTTCATTATTTTGGTCCGCATTTCTCCATAGGTAATCATATTGTGCTGCAGATCTGAGGGAATGTTAAGGGATGCCAAGGCTACCTAAATCCAAATTTTTAGCCTCCGGTGATGAAGGGATTGAAAGTTACAAGCATCTGAGTATCAGGTTTTGGTTAGACAGTTTAGTCTAGGAAAGAACAGGCTGACTTGGTGTTTGATCCTTGTGCGGATTAAGAGAAGTGGTTGGTTGAGTAATTTATGAGATCTAGTGGCATTTTCTGGCATGAGTGGTGACTTGAATACATAGGTTTTGGTTTGCATTGATGTTTGTGCATGTATTCAGCCAACAGAACAGTGATCTTGAAAAAATTTCTAAGTTTTCTTGAGGCTAACTACAGTTGATGAAATTTCATGTTGCGGATATATATGATCAATGGGTTCAACCATTTTGAGGTATGGTTGTGTGAATATGAGGTGATAAGTATGAAGTGTGGGAGTATCAAGTGTGAAGCAAAGAAATCTAAGCTCCTGATCATGGAAGAATAGTGAAACATGGTAGTGAGAGATAAAATGTGTGAAGTCAGTATATTGAGCCTAACTGAAACTATAATCTTGCATTGTTAGATGCTATTCTTCAGTTCAAGTATTACAACGAACTCTTTGTAGTTGAACTTGTAGGTAGTGAACCTCCCTTGAGCAGTGAGCTCTAGGCAGTGTGCCCGAAGGCATGTGCCTTCCCATTTGTAATGCTTTTAATAGAGTATAAAATCTTGTGGGTTAACCCCCACTGTGGTTTTTCCCTTAACCGGGTTTCCATGTAAAAATCCTGGTGTTCATTTGTGATGATCTTGTTGTTGCTGTTCTTAAGTTCATGCTTCTTTCTTTTGAATGTATGTGGTAAATTGATAAAGGAACATAATAATAAGTTTTGCAGAACACTGATTAAACCCCCCCTCTAAATGTTCCTTAATTTCAACAATTGGTATCAGAGCTAGGTTCCTTGGAAGAAGTTTAACAACTTGAGGAAGTTTTGGGAAGGTGTTTCAATGGGTTCATTCAGGTATTCTGATGGCATCAATGAACAACTTCAAGTTGCTTTAGAAGATCTTGATCAGTCCAGAGCAGAAGTCAAAGAACTGTAAGAGAACCTTAAAGATGTTGAGGATTTCATTCAGACTTTAAAAGGGCAACTAAGCAAATCTATGGAAAAGAGGAAGGAGCTACTTCAATAGTTAGCAAATAAGAAGGAAGACAATGGCATGGATGAGGCTCTGAAGGAGAAGACAAAGGAATGTGAGAAGCTAGCAAAAGAAGTTGTTGTCCTAAAACATGAGACGAAATCCGAGGTGATGAGGCTAACCAAGGAAATCGTGGAAAGGAAGAAGACTAAAGAAAACCTGAATCAGTCTCTAAAAGAAATAACATAAGAGTGTTGCAGATTAGATAGAATAATTGGCCATCTAGAGTCTGATCTACAAGAAACTAGGTATAATGAGGAACAACTTGAAAGGAAAATTGTCATTCTCAAACATGACTTAGAAGTTGCAAATAAATACAAAGAGTAGCTCAAGATAAGCTCAACTAAACTTGAGGTGCTGCTTGATAGTCAGAAGAAGGTAAATGATAAGCATGGTCTAGGATATGAGAAAGGTGAAACCTCTCGATCCAGTCAAAGAAATTATGAATCAAGAAATCTGAGAAACAAACCTAGAAGACCTCCGGTCAGATAGCCTAATGCTCAAAGGTATCCATCCTTCAATGGAAATTGTTTCAATTGCAATAAATTTGGTCATAGAGCTACTCAGTGTAGAAGTAGAGTGAATCAAAGTGGTCCATCCTCCTCCGGTCAATGCTTCAATTGTAAAAGGTATGGTCATAGATTTAATGAATGTAGAAGTATGATGATGAATAACTCTAACAATAGAGGAAATGCCAATTCTTTCAATGGCAAATGTTTTGCATGCAATTGATTTGGACACATGGATAATCAGTGTAGATCAAAAGGAAATCAAGTAAATGAGCAAAGAAATGTTGCATGCTTTAATTGCAACAGATCCAGTCATATTGCAAGATTCTACAAAAGTAGGAATGATGATAGAAAAGGTCCAGTAAACAAAAACCAAAATGTGCAGAGACAAGTTAAAGGCAAGGGTGATGTGAATGAGATCCAGAATGAAATGAACAAAACATGGGTGAAGAAAGGTGTAATGAATAATGGTGATGGGTTCACACCGGAATCCAGTGCTGGTAATTCCTCTGGGAATTGAAATAGGAGCTCTGGCTTAGGGGGAGCTGCATTAAAAATCTAATTCCCCCTACCAGTAAGTGGGTGCCTGAATCTGGCATGATGAGAGAAGATAGAGTGGCCTATTGCAGATCATCTGAAAGAATTTCTGGAAGAAAAGAGGTTGATGTGGTAACTTGTGGAGCAATCTATGAGAAACTGTATCAAGAAACAAGGTATCTGAAAGAGTTAGGGAAAAAGCATTTATTACATCAAAAAGTAAGTGTGTAGAGGTTAAAAATAAACTCAAGTGACTTTAGAATCACTTTGCATCCAAGAAGAAATAAGGAAGGCAAGCTTTGTGCGAAGATTTCCAAGAGACTGAAGTGTAGAGAAGATATTTGAGTAAAAACCCTAACCAATGAAATAAGGTATTCTCTGTAAAGCTCTTTGAATTTGTAATCTTTGGATATGGCTACTCCATTGGTTGTTGACATCACTGAAAGGCCTCGACCTAAATTCAAAAAGCATCCACACAAATTTGTAGAGGTCGATCCGTTAGGTGCCCTTTCTAATGTTCTGTATGGTGTGTTGCACATAGAAGATATTAGGAATTACATTCATGCTACCATAGTTGAGTTTGGGAATTTGAAGTTACTGGATTTGTTTAAGAATCACTTGAGGGATGAGATTTATGATCTTAAACTTGAGTATAAGGCACTGGAAGACAAACATTTCATTCAGGTTATAGGGTTCCTGTCCTTCGATGAGGATGAGTGGGTTCAGTATGTACTAAGTCAGATGCATGTTGAATTTATGTGGTTGATGAAACCCTTTAAGATCACTAAGGATGCCATCAAGGCCGTAACAAGATTGAACTCATCTGATGGACTGCCGATGTTAAAATTAGTGAAGAATCAGACTGTAACTGAAGCTACCAGCTCAAAGCTTGATAAGAGGGCAATGACAATAAATGATATAACTAATCTGGATGTCAAATTTTCATCTATGGTGATTGGGTATAAGATATACCACTCCAGCAGGGAAAACTCAGTGTCTGATACAACCATTTATGCTGCTTATCAGATGGTAAAAGAAAATGCTGACTATGATTTGTGTGAGCTGCTGCAAAACCAACTAATGGAGAATCTAAACAAGATCAAGAAGGATAAGAAGAATACATTCAAGTATGGTACGTTGGTCTTGTGCTTGTTCTTTTATTTCATGAATGAGTTGCCTGAGATGAAAAGCTTGTATTGGACCAATGACAAGCCTGTTGCCATACAAATAAGAGAGCACTTGCACAATATTGGTGACTCCAATGCCTAAAGGACTGCTCTTTGGGGATATTTCAAGAACTTTCAAAATATGATGCAATCAAGGGAAAGAATCCCTAAGTCTATGGTGGAAAAGTACAAGGATACAATTTGTTTCATGGTGGAAATAGATCAATGCTTGATGGAAGCAGTTGAACCAAGGACTATATGGATCATGCCCCTGGGGTATAAAGTTGATCAACAAATACTGGAAATGTATGCTCAACACCTTCTAAGCAAACCAAAAGATACCTTAATTGAGAGATTTGGTACAAAGGCAAGTTGAGCTTCGGAGACCTGAAACTAAGAAAAAGGTCCAAAGGAAAGTTGAAATGTATGCAAAAAGTATTGGAATAACCAAAGAAGCTATGAGAGAATCCAAGAAGAGAGCCAAGAAAGTTGAAGAAGAAAAGCTAGACAATGAATAACCCTATGTTCTGGAAGCCTCCGCTAGCTAACAAAGAAGAACAAGAAGTTCTACTGCTACGTCTGGTCACTCAAAGTCTGCTAGTATAGAGAAACCAAAAGATAAACCATCTGATAAAAAAGGAAAGAGAAAGAAGACAAAAGCCTCTAGAATGTACATGAGCCTAAAAGATAATGAGGAGACATAATCAGATGAAGCAGTGAAAGAAATAAAGTCAAAGAAAGCAGAAGCATCAAGGGTTGCCAAAGACAAGCCCTCCGAAAGTGTAAAGGTAAGCAAAAGACAAAAGACTGAGACTCATGTTGAAAAATCCACCTTGTCAGTTGAAGATATTGTTAATACAGTAATTCTTCATGGGAATTTGAAGCCCATAACAGAATATTATGACAACCTTGATGATGCCAACAAGAAAATTTTGGAGGATGCTACTGTTAAGTACTTGAATACATTCAACAGAGCACTTATGGAAATTTTGTCAGAAATCCCTAAGAGTCTAAGTGACATTTTGGAGATTAGAAAAGAAGCTCCTAAAGCAAAGGATTTGAGCTAAGAGAACATGTGTTGTCTAGTCTATGTCCGGTAATCTCTAGGAAGGAAGCAAATAAAATTTTCAAAGAAGTCAAAGATAAATTCATAAGCAAAATTAGGATGAATAAGCTAATGCTTGGAGACATTGATGAAGTGGTCTAAGAAATAGACCAAATTATGAAGAAAACCTTGGACAAGAATTAGTTTTATGTGGTCACTGAAGAACCTATTGATGCTGATGATACATCTATTCTGAATGATGAAGAGTTGAAGAAAAATGAGCAACAAGCTGAGGCAGATGATTTATTTGTTTCGGAAGAGGAAATATTGAATAAAGGAGATGAAGAGATGGTGAAGGAAGATAATGTTGATTGTGTAGAGGATACTCAAATTCCTCTGGACCAATCTAGTGAAGAAAATGCAGAGATGAATATGGAAATAAATGCTCCTACTGAAGGTGATGCTGAGAAGAATAAGAGTAGAAAATAGAAGAAGTTAAGGACAAGGAAGATCAAAAAGAAGAAGTGGCTAAGAGTGTTGAAGAACAAAAGAAAGATAATCCTGATGATGATACCAGCAAGGATCTAAATTGTGAATCTCAGGAGAAGAAAGATGGAACTGCATGCACAACAAGAGACACTGCAGATGCAGTGAAGAAATTTCTTGAGAAAGATAAGCTTGAATTTAATGAACCAGATCTAATTCAAGGGCCTATCAGTTTGGATACTTTTTCCCCTATTCAATGATGAAGTTAGCATCATTTGCAGAAGCAAAGGCAAGAAAGGAGATCCTAAAATATCACATTGAGGACAATGAGTTGCTTGGTCTTACTTCTGGCATCTTGGAAAAGATTATGTCAATTTTTCAAAAGTATTCATTTGATTCTCCTTCCAGTCAGCTGAAGAGCTTAATAAATTCTATAAGTACTCACTTTGAGTCTTTTGAAAAGTCAGCGGAAGTCAAAGTCTGGAATGAATTTAATGATAAAAGATTTAGTGAACTAAAAGGAATGATTGACAATGAGAGAAATGTGTTGGATACTAGTGTAAAGAGTATTCAAAATGCCCTCACTGAAGGAGGAGATGTGTACAAATTTTGTTTATCTTGGCCAAAAGTTGTAGAGGATATTGAGAAGAAAATAAAAGAGTCTGAGCAAAAATTGTCAAATGTATCTCAATCCTTTAATCCTTTGATAGTATCTGCAGCGAGTCAAGAATGTCAAGTAATTAGCTTGATTAATAAAATAAAGAAATTGGTGAAAGAAAAAGAAAACATTGTGGCAAGGATGTGTGAACTCTAGGGACTAATTTCCCCTAAGTTAAAAACAATGTTCAATGCATTGACAGAAGCTTAAGTTGCTGCTCTGACAAATGATCCCATTGATCTACATAAGGCAGAGCCACAAGTATTTTCATTTAGTGGTCATATTTCAGTTTTGGATAGCATGAAGAAAAGTTGGGATAGTGAATTGGCACTGTTGAAAAACATTTTTGGTGATGTGTTTAAGTTCATGTAGACAAGACATAATGATTGTTTGTATATATACACCCATGTACATAGAGTTTTTGCATGAATTTTGGTATGCGGATCTCAACCTTTGCCATTGATGTCAAAGGGGGAGTGGAAAGTAGTGAAAAATGAGGAATTCATCGAAGGGGGAGCATTGGAAATCACAAGTGTACATAGTAAGGGGGAGTTGTTCTAACACTTAGTCATTTTTCACTAAGTGTTGCCATCAATGCCAAAGGGGGAGATTGTTGGCAAGAGACACTGCTAGGCATGCCAAGTGTTGTCATTGATGGAAACTAAATCTATCTTACACATCCACATTGTATCATTTGATCATACTGGAAATCAGATTGCAGATTTGTCTAAGTCCGGATAGACATGAACAGAGCATATGATAGGGTTCAACATTTTGGTCTGCATTTCTCAATAGGTAATCATATTGTGCTGCAGATTTGAGGGAATGTTAAGGGATGCAGGGCTACCTAAATCCAAATTTTTAGCCTCCAGTGATGAAGATATTGAAAGTTACAAGCATATGAGTATCGTGTTTTGGTTCGACAGTTCAGTCCGGTGGAGAACAGGTTGACTTGGTGTTGATCCTTGTGCGGATTAAGAGAAGTGGTTGGTTGAGTAATTTATGAGATCCAGTGGTATTGGACATGAGTGGTGACTTGAATAGATAGGTTTTGGTCCACATTGATGTTTGTGCATGGATTCAGCCGACATAATAGTGATCTTGAAAAAGTTTCTAAGTTTTCTTGAGGCTGACTGCAGTTGATGAAATTTCATGTTGTAGATATGTATGATCGATGGGTTTGAGCATTTTGAGGTATGGTTGTGCGAATATGAGGTGATAAGTGCAAAGTGTGGGAGTATCAAGTGCAAAGAAAATAAATCTAAGCTCTGGATCATGGCAGAATAGTGAAACAGGGCAGTGAGAGATGAAATGTGTGAAGTCAGTATATTGAGCCTAACCCAAACTATAATCTTGCATTGTTAGATGCTATTCTTCAGTTCAAGTATTTCAATGAACTCTTTGTAATTGAACTTGTAGGTAGTGAATCTTCCTTGAGTAGTGAGCTTTGGGCCATGTGCCTGAAGGCATGTGCCTTCCCATTTGTAATACTTTTAACAGAGTATAAAATCTTGTGGGTTAACCCCCACCATGGTTTTTCCCTTAACCAGGTTTCCACATAAAAATCCTGGTGTTCATGTGTGATGATCTTGTTGTTGCTATTCTTAAGTTCATGCTTCTTTATTTTGAATGTATGTGGTAAATTGATAAAGGAACATAATAATAAGTTTTGCAGAATACTGATTCACCCCCCTCTCAATGTTCCTTAATTTCAACACTACCCTCTCTCTCACTCTCTTCTTCCCTCTCCTCTCTATCTCCTACCCTCTCTCTGATTCTCTACTTCCCTCCCATCTCTACCTCATACCTTCTCTCTCACTCTCTACTTCCCTCCCCTCTCTACCTCCTACCCTCTCTCTCACTCTCTTCTTCCCTCCCTTCTCTACCTCCTACCCTCTCTCTCACTCTCTACTTCTCTCCCCTCTCTACCTCCTACCCTCTCTCATTCTCTACTTCCCTCCCCTCTCTACCTCCTACCCTCTCTCCCACTCTCTACTTCCCTCCCCTATATACCTCCTACCCTCTCTCTCACTCTCTTCTTCTCTCCCATCTCTACCTCCTACCTTCACTCTCACTCTCTTATTCCCTCCCCTCTACCTCCTACACTCTCTCTCACTCTTTATTTTCCTCCCCTCTCTACCTTGTACCCTCTCTCACTCTCTACTTCTCTCCCCTCTCTACCTCCTCCCCTCTCTCACTCTCTTCTTCCCTCCCCTCTCTACCTCCCACCCTCTCTCCCACACTCTACTTCCCTCCCCTCTCTACCTTGTACCCTTTCTCACTCTCTACTTCCCTCCCCTCTCTACCTCCTACCCTCTCTCTCATTCTCTTCTTCCTTCCCCTGTCTAGCTCCTACCCTCTCTCACTCTCTACTTCCCTCCCGTCTCTACCTTCTACCCTCTCTCTCTCACTCTCTAAATCCCTCCCCTCTCTACCTCTCCTCATCATTCTTCCCATCCAATGAAATTTCATAAATTATCTTGTTTCCATTTTATCATCCCAATTTATATCCTCATCCCTCTTTGCATGTCCTAGTTTTCTTGTTTTCATGTTCTTTGTCGATAAGGGAGAGGGAGAGGGAGGAAGAGGGAGAGAGGGTGGAGATGGAGGGGAGAGAGAGGGGATAGATATGGAGAGAGAGAGATGCTTGGTCAGGTTTCTGAGTTTAGGGTTGCTTAAGTTTAGGGTTTAGGGGTTAGGGATTAGGGAAATTATTTAGGGTTTAGGGCTTTAGAGTTGCTCAGGATTATGGTTTATGGTTTAGGGGTTAGGATTTAGGGGCATTATTTAGGTTTTTGGGGTTTTGGGAGAGAGAGGTGTTTAGGGTTTCTCAGACCTTTAGGGGAATTATTTAGGGTTTATGCATTTAAGGTTGCTCAAGTTTAGGGTTTAGGGGTTAGGGACATTATTTAAGGTTTATGAGTTTAGGGTTGCTCAATTTTACGGTTTAGGGTTTACGAGAATTATTTAGGGTTTAGTGGTTTAGTGTTGCTCAGGTTTAGGGTTTAGGGTTTAGAGAGAGATAGATTGAGGGGACCGATAGAGTTTGGGAGAGATAGGGAGATAGAGGTTTAGGGTTGCTTCCAGGGTTTATGGTTTAGGGGTTTGGAGTTTAGGGGTTTAGAGCTACTTGATTTTAGGGTTTAGGGGTTAGGGGTTAGGGTTTAGGGGAATTATTTAGGGTTTATGATTTATGGTTTAGGGGTTAGGGGTTAAGGTTTAGAGGATTAGGTTACGGTTTAGAGAGAGGACCGATAGGGAGATATAGAGGAGACTGAGGGGAGAGATAGGGAGAGAGGCTGAGGGACATGGCCAGAGACATAGGCAAAGAGATTGAGAGGTAGATGGATGATAGAGATAAGGAGATAGGGGTTTAGGGTTTAGGGGTTCAGAGTTTAGAGAGGGAGAAATAGGGAGATAAAGGTTCGGGAGCATTATTTAGGGTTTAGGGGTTTAGAGAGAGAGAGGGAGATAGAGAGATAGATATATACTTATACATAAAGGTTTGCATAGATATATAATTTAGATATAAACTTATAAATATATACTTAGAAATAGAGAGAAAACACTAAAATTCTTGTTTGCATCCATGAAAGCATAAAGATTTCATGCTTCCCAAAATGCGCTCATGTTATAACACAAGCGCATTCTGGGAAGCAAAAAGTTAGAAAAAAAAACATGTTGGATCCGTGTTCAGACCCCACATGTCTATTATTCCCTACTTTTCATGCGTGTGATCGAATAAGAAAATTCTTTTTCATGATGTTTGGCATTTTAAGAATCATTGTTTGATCAATCCACAACTTTTTTTGTTTTTTCAATGTAGAAGAACCAGTTTTGCATGTTTTTGGACAAAATTTGATTATTTAAACTAAAAGTTTCATGTTTCATATTGTTTCAAAGCTAATTAACATTGATATAGATTGAATTTGATGATATATGTTTGTTTTTTCATAAATTTCACTAATCCTATTCTAGAGCTATATAGAATTCATAATCAAACTTGCCAAAAAGATCAATTTGAGGATTTTGAAGCCAAAATTTGGAGGATTGGTCAACTCGAATATTGAATTCTAAGGTATGTTCTTTATGTCTAATTTAATTCAATTTATGTTGTTTAGAACACTCACAATCACTAAAAGTGGAACTATATAAGTTAAAAAAGTCATGATTATGTGTATTAATAGAATTAGAATCATTAAAATATGATATATACATGATTTTGTTGTATCTTGAATCATTAAAAGAATTTGTTGTATCATGAATTTGAACTATATACACCATACTTTCAGTGCTTACAAGGGTACACCATACTTAGCTTGTTTGTCATATTGTCTTCATACTTAGTCAAAATTTGTTGACCAAAACACATGAACCGTGTATGTATGTCTTCCTACACTACAACCAAAATCAAACTATGCCTTGCGATAACAAACACAAAGTCTCAGTTGCTTCTTATCACTTGTGATACCTCAAAACATTCTCTAGAACATATACATGTTCTCAATTGTCACTACATGCACTCCAACACTGCCACATGTGCCCTTGCACTACCATACATGCTTTAGCAACTCACTTAGCTCATGATGCAATAGCAAGTTCTTCACAAAGTGTCTTGCAATTGCTACCATAGAAAAACTTGGTTGTAATAAATCTCCATGCCATAGCACAATGTCCAACTCTCAATGCATGGTTACCACATAGGCTTCTATCACTATCTTATCAATTTATGATCAAACTCTTCAACAAGATCTTGAACAATCCACAAATCTTAGTATGTAACAAGTTCAAGTCCTTAAAGGTCATTTGATGATACTGACCATGTGACATAACCAATTTGTATCCTCAAGAGCTGATTTTAGAGAATCTATTTTGAATAAACACATTTGCAATAGAAATATTCTATTTGTTGTCATAAGAACTTCTGCTACAACTTTTTCCACCATGATTTTTCATCAAAACATTTACAAGTAGGTCATCATGAAACAAAACTCTAAATTATTTTCAATAAGATACAAGTATCAAATTATTCATAAACAAACCATTTTCAATAAAACATATCAAATCTATCATCTCATGCCTGAAATCAATCATATTTGTAATTTATCAAATTGTTGCAACATTGTCAAATTTGTTACAATTTTATAACTTCACAAATTTGTTGTTTCTATTTATCCCTCGTAGATATTAATTATATCTTCTTCCTTCTCATATTATAATCATTATATTCTTCTTTAATAACCTATCTCACCATTTATCCTTCAATGATCTTGTGATTGCCCTTGTAATGCCAATTTACTTATGCAAGTCCTAGGGTTTGATCATTCTTATTTTGGACTACTATTTGAACAATGTCATGTGATATTCCTAAGGTTACAATGATTTTCCTATACATTTATGATTCCTAGAAAACCCTTCATTTACACCTTGCCAAGATATCAAATTATCTTCATAGGGTTTAATGTTCCTATTGACTGTCATGATAGTCCTAGTTGTGTTGATGGTCCATTTAAGGTGCTCGACAATTCTAATCTCTATAATCAATCTTTTTCATCATTGTCATGTCTTACCTTGTAATCCTAAGGAGTACCATACAATATAGGTGACCATGCATTGATATCCTCATAATCATCCAAATTTAGTAGAAAAATAACTACCCATAAACCTAGGCATGATAGACTAGCAAGTAGTTTGTTTCTAGGTGTTCTTAGGTCACTAGGTATTTTGTATATAATTGGTAATGTTCTTAGGATTTGATACAATCTATGAGGGATTTATTCTTAGGGTTATCTTTTCATGATACATAACAAACAATATCAAATGAGGAGAACTCAACATGACAGTTATTGATAGTGTGCATTTGTTCAACTTACAAACTATGATTGTCTTCTCCCAAAGTGCCAATACCTTTTCATTTGATGTAGTAATCTTTCATGTGAATAGGGTAGTGAGAGATATTGCATATTTTGAATATCTGACCTTAATAGTGATCTAGATTTTCATGATAGTCTTCTATGTTTATGATGTGACTGTCTATGTGGTTGTTTGTAATAGTCATAGCACAATTTGATAGTCTTTCCCCTCAACATCACCTCCATAAGCAATTTGTCTATCATTGTATGATAATTTTTACATATGGGATATACTCAAAATATAGTTTAGGACAACTTATTTTACATGAAATGATGATCTTCATTCAAGTATATCATGATAATCCTAAATACCTCCAATAATTTTTATGATAGTGGCGGCTATCATTTCATCATGGGACAATACCTGTGCATCTTAGGGTAATGGTTATGTATTACTTGTGTTCATTTATCTTGGAAACCTTGCACTAATGATCTACCTTCACCTTATTGATACCTATGGAAAAATATCAAAGATATTTGGACAAGGTATTATAAACAACTTCATGACAATCATGGTTGATAGGATATTGCTAAAACTCACAAAAGATCCTCCTTTTTCATGTTTAGTCATGAGAACTTCTGCTACAACTTTTTCCACCATGATTTTTATCAAAACATTTACAAGTAGGTCATCATGAAACAAAACTCTAAATTATTTTCAATAAGCTAACCTACAGTTAATAAATTATTTACAAGTACATCATCATGAAGCAAAACTCTACCCTGGATTTTTGCACCTTGTTATTCTGCCCTAACCCTAACTCTATTGAAAATCAGACTTGTAATGATGACAATTATGAATCATATATCATAGAAAACATTCATAAGATCATACCAAATGATTTGCCTCACTATGTTGAAGAGATTTAGCATGAAAGTGCATATAAAACATGTAGAACCATATCGTGACAGTTGATAAAGGATAGGCTCTGCTATTATAAATCAGCTATTATGAATTAGGATTTGCTGTTATGAACCAAATTACATATATAAGGATCTGCTGTTATGAATCAACACATGTGTACATATCAATTATGCAAGGATAGGCTCCAATGAGGATTGATGAAGGAAGAATAAGTTGTTACAATTTGCCCAAACTCCTCTATTCAAAAAGAATTGTCTACCATTTTCATTATTGAGAATTGTCAACATTTGTTGCTTCCTTCTCCAATTTTGGTTTTTGTTGCAAAAATCCCCTCAAAGTTCTAATTATCATTGTCTTATTCATCATGCTTATTGAAATCATCATCATGCCGAGGAAACGAGCAAAGACTCTAACACCAGAAGAGCATGAAGCTGAGAGTGAGAGGAAAAGAGAAAGAATGAGGTGAATTCATGAAAGTAGGAAATTGTCAACCATACAAGAAGACATTCCACCATTACCAATTGAAGAGGAACATGACACATATAATGAAGCTAAGAGAGAGATTGAATTGGTGACACAAAGGGAATGAATGCAAAACCTCCATTCAATGAGGAAACTGAATCTCCAAGTTGGAGGCACTCCATCATCCATAGGTCAAGTTAAAGGAACACCATCATTATCTTCTCGAATTGGAGGCACTCCATCTTTCACAGGTGAAGTTGAAGGTACATATTAATTTTCTTCTCAAGTTGGTGGCACACCATCATTCACACGTCAATTTGAAGGTACACCATCTTCTCCATCTCAACTTCAAGCCTTTTCATATTTTTCATCTCTAATTGAAGGTACGTCATATATCCCATCTCAAGTAAATATTGAAGAAATTCCTAATGTTGAGTCAACTTTACCAATGAAAATGCCTCCTAGAATTTTGCATAGGAAGCCTAAGTTTCTAATCGATATCGATGAGAATGTGTTGAAGCCCATGCAGGATAAGATTCCTAAGAACACTTTCTAAAGATATGCGAATAAGATATGGAAATCATTCTTTGAGAATTTAAATGAAACTAGAAGATGCCAACTATTTGTTGAATTGATGAGAAATCTAAAATTTAGGCCCACTATGAAGATTCTTGGCCTAAGAACATCAGATGCCTCAAGTGAAAAATTAATCAAGTCAAGAATCTAATGAGTGCATATGAGAGTGTGGGTTCCAACTCATGCACCAAGGATAGTAATGTCACATGACATGTCATTACATCGACAATAGTAAGCCAAAAAACAAAGAAAGCTCGCCTCATTAGAAAGACAAGTCAAGCATTGAAAATAAGTAGAAAAACTCTAATAAGAGCCATTGGAAGACATGAAAGAATTGAGGACCCAAACAATAATGAATTGTGGGCATTCTTTGGGAGACTCCCATAGAAAGACAAAGTTGTTGTTGAAGCCTTGAGATCCCTCGTTGAAGAATTTTGTAAAAATGAGACAAGGGTATCTCTTAATGCAAGAGATGTTGTGAGAAGGAGAATTGGTTGTTGAAACCGTGAGCCACATCCAAAACAGTTTTTGGATGTGACTCAAACACAATTTTTTAAGAAATTTCAAGAGATGTATCCTCAAATTAAAATTTGTTAAAGATATTTTGAATTACTAAAACATTTCTATGTCAAAATAAATCACACACGCACTATTTGTTGTTGTAGATTACATATTGAATTTTCTAACCATTTTGACGTTTATCGGTCTATATGTTTAGATTTGCATACTAACAATGTTTTGTAGGATTGTGGCATACATGCCCCACCAACATCTTCAAGAGACTTCATATCAACAATTTTATGTGAAAGAGAGGAAGGTCAAAATTCTATAGTAAATTATGCTTGGATGACACATGTCAGCATTGTGGTGGCTTGCAATGTATGCCAATATGTGAACATATGGAAAGCACACATGCGGTTGGAAATGAACTAGTAGAGTTTAGCAAGTATAAAATAGTGGCCTACAATACAAAAGATGGTAAAGAAGTAAAGAGGTGTGATTTGGTTATTCAAAAGATTCCAGTGTATCATTTTATGTCTTCATTTTGTGATAGTATAGCGTACGAGTATGCAAGGCATACCCATAGAGCTTGATGGTTGGAATTGCAATTCAAGTTATAAAAGGACACATTTCCACTTGGTACCATCATTTTAGTTGATGACTTTGCATAGAGCTACACACTACAGCCACATAATAAGGGGCAATCATAGTATTACAACTCTATGCAGGTTGCTATATTTGTGCAAATAGCATATATTCATGCATAAGATAGTATAGAGGATGACAGGAAGATCTTGAGGGAATATCATTTTTACATTAGTGATGATCACACACATTCTACGGAGTTCATGCAAGGTTACTTTCAGATGTTCTATCGTGATTTGGCTAGTAGGAGCATATGATTTCGTCAGCATATCATATGGCTAGATAATTGTGCATCACAATTCAAGAACGCGCAGATGTTCTATTGGTTGAGTAGGATGCATACGATGAATGGTGTTCAACATATGTGGAATTTTTGTGAGGCCGAGCATGGAAAGGGGGAGCATGTATCAAAAGAGCATTGGCACGAGAAGAGTTGAAGTACAAAGACAATGCAAAGTTGATAGATGTGAAATCTATTATCGAATAGTGTAATGCTACAATGGGTCTAGGTAATGAAGGTAAGTCTATAGTTCATAGATATTTTTGGTTGGTTAATGATACTAACATTAAAAAATATGAGGATTGTTGTACATTGACAGGATCGAGTGAGCTACACTCTTTTAGAAGCTCTAATGCAGGTTCATGGAGTATTCATACATAGCGAATGGCATGTTTTTGTTCTTCATGTAAATATGAAGATTGGTATGACTATGAGTCAAAGGAGTGGGTCGATGATTGGTGTACAAGAGGCCTAAGCTCGATTAACATGTATCGACTACCGACAACACTACAAATGAAATATATTGAATCATCGGTTGATTTTGACCATGTTTCAGATCTAGTCAACTAGGTATTATCAGCATTCAAATTTGATAAAATTCAATATGCCATCTTATTTTGTAGTTTTTCTTGTATTGTTGACTATATCCATCGAACTAAATATGCATATCAATGTAGGTCATGTTTATGTAGCTATTTTAGGTGAAGACAATGAAGAAGGAATGGATTATTTGTGTTACTATGTTGAAGCAAAAAATAAATTAGATTCCCCTGTTACAGATGGAGAAAATATCAAGTACCCTACATGGATCTTAAAGGAATTTGCTGGTAGCTTGCTGTCCAGAAAGATTGGGATGCTTGGCACACAAAATGAGACCTCCCCTGGCATTTACCCACCCACCCAACATGTTGGCATAGTTCATTCAGCCCCACGACAAGAAGAACAAAAAATATGGCACCTGGTAAGGTTGTACTGCATGAAACTGAAGCATTTTGTAAGAATACATTTGATTTTGGCATGGTCAAACAGACTACAGTTGACCAAAACTAAAAGATTTTATTGTGGATGGACCCCACATGCACCTGTAGGTCCAAACAGAACATTCTCAGCTGCCATAAATTCTAAGAACTGCTCCATCAAAGTTTGGCAGTTTTTGCTCTTAAGATCTTAAGTGACTTTGTTGGTACCCTATTGCCCTAAACAATTGGAACCCTTGGCACACAAATGAGACCTACCCTAGCATTTACTTGCCCACCCCAATGCTTTGATGAATTTTGTTCAGCCCCACAAGCTATGTAATGTAAAATGTCACTCCTAGAACCTTTCCACTGCATGAAATTGAAGCATTTTACATGAATGCATTTGATTTCAGCACAGTCAAATGAACTAGAGTTGACCAAAACCAAGAGAGGTTATTGTGTATGGACCCCATGTGCACCTGTAGGTCTAAACAAAATATTCTCAGTTGTCATGAACTTTGAGAAATGCTCTGTCAAAGTTTGGTAGTTTTTTGGTCTTAGGAATCTTAAGGGACTTTACCAGTAGCTTGCTCCCTGGAATGACTAGGACTCTTGACACACTAAATGAGACCTCCCCTGACATTTACCTACCCACCTCGATGCATTAACGTAGTCCGTTTGGCCCCACGATGAGCAAAACAAAAAATATGGCACCTGGCAAGATTGTGTTGCATGAAACTGAAGCATTTTGCAAGAATGAATTTAATTTTGGCATGGTCAAAAGGTCTGGAGTTGATCAAAACCAAGAGAGTTTATTGTGGATGGACCCCACGTGCACCTATAGGTCCAAACATAATGTTCCCATGTACCACGAATTCAAAGAACTGCTCCATCAAAGTTTAGTAATTTTTGCTCTTAGGATCTTAAGTGACTTTGCCAGTAGCCTGCTACCCCAAACGATTGGGGCCCTTGGCACACAAAATGAGACCTCCCTGGCATTTACCTACCCACCCAATGTGTTGGTGGAGTCTATTCGGCTGCACGAGCTATGGAATGCAAAATGCCACTCTTAGCACCTTTCCACTATATGAAACTAGAGCATTTTACAAGAATGCATTTGATTTTGGCACTGTCAAATAGACTGGAGTTGACCAAAATCAAGAGGTTATTGTGGAAAGATCCCACGTGCACCTGTAGGTCCAAACAAAACATTTCCATCTGTCATGAATTCCAAGAATTGCTCCATCATAGTTTGGCAGTTTTTTGGTCTTAGGGATTGGGATCTTGCTTTGCTTTGCTGGCATAACTTAATTGTTTTCAGGTGAAATCTCTAAATTTTGGATGTTGACTATCCTTGGAGGGGCTAGGTTAGGTCAAATCTTGTAAATGACAGTCCTAGTTATTGTCCCAATGGTCACTGACTGTCCCAATGCCCTAACCATTGTTATTACACTTTCCAACTGTCAAAACTACTCTTTAGCTGTCAGAGTTGTCCTAGGTGAATTTGATACCTAAAATTGCTTGATTTCAGTTCTTTTCTGCTCATGATAGTCATTTGGATATGTATGGCAGTCTATAATGGTTCGGGACAACATCCTAGGCAATATGATAAATCTTTTATGGCATATTGATGACTATCCTAACATGTTTTCATGACTGTTTTCAGTACCATGACTGATTTTGAGGTTGTCACGACAATAATTTGACATTATGGTAGATCTTTTGAGTAATATCAAGTAGTCCTTAGGTTGATATGACCATTCTAAGCTTGATATATGACTGCTTCCATTTGCATATGTTTGCAACCAAATATAAATTTTATTTCAAAAGTTTCAAAACTATAAGAAACCCTAAAATCTATATTAAGTGCGATAGAAAAGATTAATGATCAAACTATAAAAATCAAATACATGTTACTAAATATGATTGAAGACATGGTTGCTTAAAAGATTGCATAACTCTGATGTAATTTCTCCAGGGAGCCAAAATTGGAAAATAGCTGGGTTTTTATAAAGTTTGGGGTAAAAGTGGTTTGGGTAGTTGAACATAAAAGGTAGGTGAATTGTAAGGTGGGTAATTAATAGGTTTTGGATTATTTTCAATTTGTTATGAATGGGTTTCAATTTAGGTTTGTTTTAAATAATAAATCAAATTTGTTAATTTTAATTTATTATTTACAAGAGGGTAAAAAGTGAAAAGACTTAATTAATTAAAATTATTCAAACCTTAAGATTAAGGGTAGATTAAATAATAAATTAAATTTATTATTTACGAGAGGGAAAAGATTTAACTAATTAATTAAAATTAATTAAACCTTAGAATTAAGGGTAAATTAGGGATTAAGGGAAATTTAATTAATTAAATTTCATGGTAAGGGAACACTTAGGGATAATTAGGGATTTGATTAGTTGGTCAATTTTTTGATGTCTACATTTTGCCCCTCTTTGAGACGATGTTGCAAAGCAATGTCATTTCAAAGAAGATTAAAACATAGGTTGGAATGGATAAAATGGGTTGGATGGGATGAGGTTCAAAATGGGGCTCATAAAAATGAAGGATAATGGGGCTCATAAAAATGAAGGATTGGTAGATGATGCCCCCTTCAAGAGGATATGCAAGGATGAAGGAGATGGATAGGCTCTTGAAAAAAGGAAATGAAGGGATGGAGATGGAGTTATGCTGATTAAACTTTGAGCAACCTGATGTTTGATATAGCACCTGACGTTATGCACCATGGTATAAAGACTAGGGTGATGATGTGTCAAATGAAGAAAAGACAAAAAGTCACTAGCAAACATATGCCTAAACCACCATGATATGAAAGACCATGATGACAAAGTGGCAGGTATGTTGCAAGGACATATACATATGCAAGACAACAATGATATAACACACAAATAAGACAAGCAAAGCATCCACAAATGATTCAAAAATGAACAAGGTGACTGCCCCTGTCAAGTTGGAAACTGATGATCGATTGGATTGATTGATGATTGATAGTGTATAGTTTCAGGAAATGAAACATGTCATATAAGATGTACTTTTTCTGGTTTCAACGATGCAACATCCTATATAAGATAATTGATATGATTGATTGATAGCGTTGTTGATGTGGGAACGATTTATCCCAACAACAACGTCATTTATTTTTCAGCATAACTCGGTAAATTGTCCTCTCTTTTGAATGGGAATAAGGTAAGGTTTTTAAATTGTTTGGTAAAAATGGTTTTGGGTGGTTGAATGGATTTTTGGTTAGGTGAACGATAAAAGGTATGTATAATATAGTTAGGGTTTTATAATATTTTTAATTCTTTTTACGAATAGATTTAGGTTAAATAATAGATTAAGTTTATTAAACTTAATTTATTATTTACGAGAGGTTTTTAAGAAAATAATAAATTAATTTTGTTAAATTTAATTTATTATTTACGAGAAATTGTGTAAAAGGACAAGATTTAATTAATTAATTAAAATTAATTAAATCTTAGGATTAAGGATAACTTAGGTCAATTTTTTTATGTCTACATTTTGTCACTCTTTGAGATGATGTTGCGAGGCAATGTCGTTACAGAGAAGATTAAAACATAGATTTTGGATTCAGATTTTGGGTTGGATTGGATTGGATGGGGCTCATAAAAATGAAATATTGGTAAACGATGCCCCCTCAAGAGGATATGCAGGGATGAAGGAGATGGATATGCTCTTGAAAAAGGAAATGAAGGGAAGGAGATAGAGTTATGTTGATTCAATTTGAGCAACCTGATGTTTGATATAGCATCGAACAATATGCACCAAGGTATAAAGACTAGGGTGACAATGTGTCAAATGTGAAAAGGACTAAAAGTCACTAGAAAACATACACCCAAGCCACCATGATATGAAGGACCATGATGATAAAGTGGCAGGCATTTTGTAGAGACTGATACAGATGCAGAACAAAATAATAGCCCACACAAGCAAAACAAGCAAAGGATGCATACAAGATACAAAGATAAACATGATATTGCCCCTAGTCAAGCTAAAAATCAATGATTGGATTGATGATGATGATGATATTGTTGTTGATGTGGGAACGATATATCCTGATGAGGAATGATTGGATTGATTGATTGGGTTGGATAGTGTTGTCAGTGTGGGGAACGATATATCCCTAGAGCAATACAAGGATGTGGGAATGATATATCCCATTGATGATGATGATTGATTGATAGTGTTGTTGATGTGGGAAAGATATATTCCGAGAACAATGAAAGGATTGTGTTGTTGATATGGGAATGATATATCTCGAGAACAACACGAGGATTGGGATTGAGACATCCTGATGATAATGATGATTGATTGATTAATATGATTGAGATTTTCAGCAAGGTTGGGAACAAAATTAATGGAGTGCTTGTGGATAATAGGATAGATTTCTTGGCAAGATTTGCATGCATGATGATTGCTTATGATGGATTGACTGCTTTAGGATCAAGATTGGGAGCATTGCATTGGAATGTTTGGGATGAGGCTTTTGCTTAAATTGTTTTGATTGACAATGCATTGCATTGCTGGCAATAGATTGCAGTGGATTAGGATTGGACTGCATTTGGATAGGATTGTGGTCTCCAAATGATAACTAGTGACAAGGGAGCATCAAGTCTAGAAATAAGGATGGGAAAGTTGGATGATTTAGGCTAATGTATGAAATGGTGATTAATGATAGATGGATGAATGAAGGGAGTAGTGATAAGAAGTGGATAGAAAATGTGTGAGAAGGATGGGTGGATAAAAAGGATGGGTGTGAGTATAAAAGCAGGACTAGGTGGATTAAAGGATAGACAATAGGATAAAGGTGGGAGTATGGATGGATAAAAGGATTTACGATAGAAGGATAATGGATGGGAGATATTTGATAGATGGATCGAGGAAGCTTAGGATATGATCTCCAAGGACTACGTCACATAGGAATAACATGCCCTCACTCTAGATATTATACTTGAGGATTTGGTGAGGTGATGCTTATTAGGATGCATGATAGGGATAATGCTTGGAAGGGATGAATGGACTTAGTAGTGGATGGATGTATGGAGGATATTCTTAGAAATGGATGGATGGAATTCTGAGTAGTGATAAGAAATGGATAGGAGATGTGTAGGAAGGATGTAGGGTGTAACTTCCAAGGACCATGCCCCTATTCTGCAAATGTCAATTAGAATGTTGGACAAAAGGATATGGTAAATGGTATAGGACATAACAAGGCGGTTGGAAGACATATTGTAAAAGGATTCATTATGTCAAGCGTTTATCAATGCATGTATCAAAATCATGCCTCAATCCTTATTAAGATCAATGTTATTATCAAGATCCAAGTTGACGAGGGAAGACGAAAGGGGAATGACAACCAGGTAACATGGATATGATGGGTTATACTAATGGGTAAAGAATATGTTGGTATGGGATATGAGGTGACTTGCCCCCAAGTGTAATTTTCATTGACAATCAACTTACACATGACGCTTGTTTGTCAGGTTTTCATCATGGTACTTATCCAAGGTGCCATGGAAATGGTTTTCACCATTGGACAAATGATTTCTCTTTACTATTTTTATGATTTTCTTTCTTTTCTTTTTTACTATGTTGATTGGATAACACTAATAACTAATACTCAAAAGGTCTTCATGTGTCCCTGTTTGCTTGAGATGGTCGATGTAGATGCAACTATCATAACATGCCAATAATGTCCTACTCGAAGTAACTGCTTTGTGAGGATTAAAGTGCTTGTGTACCATCTGTTGATGTTTGTATGACCTTTGTTGATAACTAAGTTGGCCTTATCCAAATGATTACATTTCGATAGGGAACCATCATAACCCTTATAGTGAAGTGTTGCTGCCACAACACAACAGATTTGGGAATTGGATTTATTAGGTTTTAGATGTGATTTTGGATGTGTATGGGGGATATTAGATGTGAGATTAGGTGATTGCAATATAGTCAATTTGGATAAATAAGTTTGCGATATGGATGGGTTTTACAGATTTTTGACTCACCAAACTTGAGTAGGTGGATTATAAAATTTGGATTTAGCATTATGATGTGTATATGTGGAGCTAGGATGGTGATTAGGACCAATGTTCTTGTATAAATTATAGGGCAGTGGGCACCTATTATATGAGAGGCGTTTACTCTATTTTTGATAACTTTGATAGCTCATGGTATTTGGAAGATTTACTTTATTTGACATGCTTGGTCCATTTTGTTTTGGGACCCATATTGCTTTTATATGCTTTCCTTGATTTTTGGCTTCATGTGCTTTGAACATACAAATGGTCCCTATCTCAATGTTCTCATTGGATGAGGTTTCCCTAGTGATCTTGGAAGTGTCACTAACATCATTAGATTTTTGAGATAACTCCCTACCAATACTTTGGCCTTGTACAATGTGAATTGGGATAGGTTCTAAGATTCCTTGTTCAAAAAGGCCCAATCCTTTTCTGTGATAATCCATGCTTTGATGTATCTTATTGGTATCATATAAAATTGTTGTATCTTGCTCATTATGTATACTTGTAGTTTTATGATCATTATTTGTTATTGTCATTCTGTGATCATCTGAATGCTCAATGGTATCCATTATGATTTGTGTTTCTCCATGCTTGATATGAGTAGGATCTTGGCCACAACTACGTTCATTGGGATCCATAATGCTATGATCCAGGTAATCTATTTGATTGTCTATGTTGTCTTGGGGACTAAGGATCTCATCATAGGATTTGGACATAGTAGTTGGATATTCAATAGGACTAGTTTGATATATGATAGGATTAGTTTGGCTTTGATGATCATAAATATCATAAAGTGCAAGGAGAGGATCAACTTAGCTTTTGGGATCATAGCTAGGATCATGATCATAAATGGGAGTGGCTTGGCTAGTTTGTTCTTGGATAAGCAAGATAATTTGATCTTGAGTGTCTTGATTAACTTGATCTTGATTTGGATGGACATGTTTGATCTTGCTTTAGATGTGACTCTTGACATAAATCTTGAGCTTGGATAGGAATGGAGGTTTCTTGGATAGGTTCAATGTATGGTGGGGGATGAATTGGGCTTATGGTAGGTGTGTTTTTAAGAGACTTGATAGTTTGTGGACTACATGATGGATTTGGAAGATTAGGTATGATGTTTGAAGGTTCTTTGGTAGAATCATGGATAAATGTTTGATGACATGGGGATGGTTTACTCCTTGCTAATAGCCATTGGATCACATCCTTCATAAGTATATGAGTGGATGGACAATATAATGGATGGAGAATAATGGTAGATGGTGTAGGATTATGAGTAAGATTAGGATTGCTTGTGTTAGATGGGGATGAAATTGGATGAGTGGATTTGGATTTCTCTATTAATTTTCTTTTGCTTTTAGATTTTGCAAAGAATCTTTGGAGAAAATCATTCGGCTTTGGTATAGGCATTCTTTTGGATGGTGATGGAGGGATGATAGGATTGGACTTAGTTGGAAGATTTGATGGTTTAGACTTTAAGTGTGTTGGGGATTGGATTAATGAATTAGGATTTTATGATGGAGGTTCCATATGAATGGATGGATGAGGGGGACTAGTAAATGGATTGGTGTATGATTCCAAACTTAAGGTGGTATTTCCCTTGTCAAGAGTATCATTAAGATGGCTTAAGGATTCTTGATCTTGGTGTGAGGAGTGACTAGTGCTAGCATGCTCATATTGTGGAGAATTTGGAGATGAATATTCATGAGATTAGTTAATGTGGAGGGACTAGGTTGGCATGATGATGGGAGTGACTCATGAGATTGGGATGGAATTTGTTGATGTTGTGGTTGTGTTTGTTGGGTTTCTACTAGGATTTGTTGTATTTGTGGTGATTGTTTTTGTTGAAGTGGTTGAATGATGTTTTGTAGTCGTTGTATGATTTGTTGGTTTATGGGTTGTTCTAGTTGGTGGAGTGTTTGGATTATGTCTTGTAGTTCTTGTGCTAGGATCTTTTGCTCTAGTGTTAGGATGGAGTTACACATAGGTTGAAGTCTTTGTATTTCAGCTTGTTCGTCAAAGTATGCCTCATAATCTACAAAATTCTCATCATTATTTGAGCTAGGAGGAGGGCCTCCTCGGAGTATGAGTTTGGGTTTTGGATTTTTCCTAGATTTGTTGAGGATCACAACCATTTTGACTAATAAGGATTTGATTAAGTTCAAGGATACAAATATGAGTAAGCTGATGATAAATGAATTAGATGGGAAATGGATAGAAGCGTAGGACTGGTGAAAAGTGATAGTTTTTCATTTGTTTGATCAAGTTTTGTTTGTTGTATGAAGGATGGTGACAAGAATACACTTCAAGCACAAACACACAATGGCCAAATATTTGATAGGAAGTAGTATAAGAATAATGTGTATGTTTGATATCCCCTTAAGGCCAAATTTCTACAGGTCTAGACACAATCAAATACATTTGAAAACAATGCTTAGTCTACCTAAGGTCAATGGCTAATGGAAGCTTGTTCAAGCCCACAACTTGGAATCTCCTTTGACGCCAATGTAGGAACACCTAATGTGGGTGTATACACTTGTGTCTTTGTAAGAGAGAATAGGTAGGGACCTCCAGGACTGGAAGGATTGTTGGTATGAATAGGGGTTTTTCCTAACTAGTTTAGTCAATTTCCCCTTGTGTGGATAATTCATATTATTTAACTATTTATTAGTTGAATAATATTCACACATCACACTTAATTCACATGTTAAGTTGACTTAGTGAGTCTTCTAGATGTTTCTAGTTACTGATAGTTGTAGTGAGTTGTCTTATCCTACACATGTGCTCTAGTTGGCATCCTATCATCTAGTTGTCACATGTGATAGGAATGTGACACTTGTCACATGACTTCAAATCCTTTGTTGTCATCCTTGCCTTTATAAGCAAGGCTATCTATCATTGTATTTCATGATAGTTGTATAGAATCTTTGCTCCAATGTTTTAGCATCTTCTTTGTTATCATTGTGTGGAAGGTTGTCTTGATTACAGGGATCTTGGCTTGCTGAGTGACATTGACTCTTACATGGTATCAGAGCTATATCTACAATTCCCTTCCATCATTGGAGAGGTTTTGCTCGGAGTTGCATCTTAGGAGCGTCCTGGAGCGAAATGGACATCACCGTTGTGATCAAGAGGCCCAAATCAATATAAAGCAACTGTTAAATTGTTGAATTTTATCATCAAAAAATTTTGGCAATTTTTTTGCCCCTGGTTAAGGCTTGGCAAAATTTGTATAGTAGTCTATGATATCTGTACAACCGTACGGTTTCGTACTCGGTCTCTATGCCAGATCTAGGTCATCTTGTTAGATCATTATCCATCAGGTAAAAAATTTGCTGGTTAATTTTCTATATAGTCCACAGTTAATTTTTTCTTTGTCTCTGCATTGTTTTGTAGGCCCTACGTCGACAAGGTACCTATAGGAGACTAGGCACTGTGGACGACATGTGTGGCATCCTCAGCAAGGGTTTCATCACATGTTGGCGGTTTGAAATCTTTGGCGAGTGATTGTTTAGAAGGGGTCGAGCCACTAGTTACTGTTGTAGGCGGCGGTAGATCCACATTCATCACCACTTCTAGTGGTAGCCGCTAGCACAATGACCACCGCATTCAAACACCTGATGCAGGTGGTAATCTTGATTCTCTGTGAGCTCGACGACATTTTCAATTCAGAGCGATAGTTAAAAGTCTTTCTGTTGACCCTCCATATTATCCAGGAGTCAAAGATTGTTCATCGGTAGTCTAAATACCAGCAGCTGCATTTTTTGGTGGTCTTTAAGTCCCCGCACACCTGGCCTAGTGGCCACAGATCTGGCCATTTACAAATCTGGCCACTGAAAATTTTCTATGCTCGTCAGTTGCTCCTATAGGCATTCATATGTGTCAGTGGTGTTGGGACCTAAAAATTCATACCAAAATTTGTAAAAAAATTTAGGTTCTCATGTGAAAAAGTCAATTTCAATAGCTAGAAATACACCTGAAGAACATGTCCCAGGAGCCTATTTTGGAGAGCCATATTTTTAATCCTGCTAAGTTTCATGCAAAATCACTTTACAATCATGTTCATCTATCATGTGTGAGTGTGCATGACCAATTTCAGCTTCTTACAATGAGATTTGACTAGGTTTTGAGGAGTCAAGTTGAAGGGTATAGGAAAAGTTTTGCTGTTTGCACAGTGTAAAATCAGTTTGGGAAGCCAACTTGGGAGGTTAATATCTTGCAGATGGATAGTGTTCATGATGAACCAATTGGTGTTCCTGATTCACCTTATCAAAACCTACTTCTATGTTTGGTTTCAAGGCTCCAGCTCATTGGTTGCTATTTTTTCAAAATGAAAAGCAAATGCACTTGGTCCTAATTTCACAGTTTCAGTTGTAAGAAGGTCAAATTTGACCCTTTATATTTTGGTGAAGAAGGATTACTGACAAAAATTCCTCTTGTACACACTCTCATGAATCCTAAATGAACTAAATCCTCCAGTTACAACTTCCCAGGAAGAGACTTGATGGCTTTTCAAAATAGCAAGTTAATGAGCACTAATGCATTTTTGACAGGTGCAGTTTTCAAGTGGTTCACTTTGGAACCTAATATCTCGCAATCGGGTCATGTTCATGACAAACCAATTGGTGTCTAGAATTCTTCCCATATTAATGTGCCTTCATGCCAATTCCCAAGATCCCAACACTTTGTTTGATATTTTTTCAAAATCAAATCCAAATGGGTTTTACATAGTTTTGTGACTGCATTCCCAAGTAGCTTTAGAAAGGTCGACTTTGGCACCTGATATTTTGCGAAGGAAGAGGAATGATGAAAAATTCTTTTGCATACGTGTTCATTTGACCTAAATGAACTAATCTCCAAAAGGGCAGCTCCTCAAAATTAGCTTTAATATTTTTTCAAAGAAGCAAGTTGGCAAGTTTCAGTTGAGTTTAAATAGGCATAAAAATATGTTGAGTGAGCTACTTTGATTGTGAGCAGCTTTCAATCCTAATAACTTCATGCCAATCAGTCTAACAACCATACTCTCCTATCATAGCTCAACATACTGGTGCATTTTCGTGGCTCTAGGAGAAGTTTTGATCAGTTTTTCAAGGCGATTTTGGAGGCTACTTGGCCTGTTTTGCTCGCAATACAAAGTGCCAGAAAGTGGATTATGATTGTTACCCATTTCATTTTTTCATTGCAAATGCATATTGGAGCAGTCCCAGAGCAATTCAAGACTAAAAACTTGTTTCAAAATGAATTTTTTTTAGCCGGGCCCACAAGGGGACCCGGCATGCTTCACACAATTATGGAATCATAAGGGTTTCAGTACAACATAAGATGTTGAAAGTCTAATGAATGGAAAATGCTTCACTTAATGAGCAGGAAAGGTTGGAAGATTTTAAATTAGAGACAACAATGTGGATGATGTCTTTCAAGGATGACTCAAACTTATTAGAAAAGCTTAAAGAAACAAAATATGCTTTGGCACTGACAGAAAATGAACTATTCTTACAAATGCAAAAAATAAGATAAAAGGATTAGAAGATAGGTTGAGCAAGAAATAAAATTAGGACTCCAGAAGATGGGAGGATAATTCAAGAGTTTGTTGACCTTGGTGCAAAAGCTGTTGGTAGTGAAGCAATGGACACTGAATCTATGCTTGGAGACATACCAAATGTTTTCCATGATCCAATTCAGTTCACATTGATGAGGAATCCTATAATCTTACCTTTGTCAAGAACAACTGAGGACCATCCAACAATACAAAGACATCTATTGAGTGATGCTACAGATCTATTCAATCGACTCCTCTCACTCTTGAGATGCTGATTCCTAACACGGAGACATACAATCAATTTGCCAGGTGGAGATCTAGTAATTATATCACAATGATGAGGCTCATCTCAATCCAAGAGTGCTAAATAACAGACTCCAATCCTGACAGAAAATTGGAGTCGTTTCCATGGATACTCGTAGTTGGACAATGGCTATGAAATCTAGGGTCTATTTGGGGAGTTGATAATGCTATTAGTAATCCTATTAATGCATTTCAGGTAAAAGATAGTCAAGTAAATGGAGGTCCAAATAGTCATATGCAGTATTGTGGGAACGGCCAAACTTGTGATGAAATGGACACTAAAATGAAGGCGAAACCAATGTTGTGTGCTGACAGAAGCACAAGCAACAAAATGCAATGGATGGGAAATGATATACATCTGCATGCTCCAGCGTATGATGGTAGGAATCCATGTCAGAAATATATAGGTTGGCATTCATTAAAAATTATGCATTCTCAACAAAAATACCAGCAGCTACAACAGATTTGCAATGATAGTGAGCAGCAAGGTATGGAGTATTCTTTTGAAGAGAAATAGTAGGAAACCCTAATGATTCTTGCCAAAAAACCACGTAACACTGTACATCGGAAACAAAAATAAAGTCAGAATGAAAAATTTAAATCACAGCGATCTTAGATGTCATGTTGATGGATACTTTTCGGCAAGAAACACTTGTCCTCTCACCGATAAGACAGGATAATGATTGCATCAGTGAGACATGTGTGATCAGAATGAGTTCTCAGGGTTTCTTCGACTATGCAAGTTACTCAAATAGGGTTGGATGAAATGCAAGCATGAAGATAGCAATATTTTATCAACAATTTTGAGATTTTGAAAGATAGCATGAAACCCTAAGTCAAGGCAGAAATACAAATTGGCAAGACAACATTGTATCAGAGAAAGTCATTTTTAATTCCCTTGTTATTCAGATGTCCACCATTTGGTATTTCTAAAACTCCCAAAGGCACAAAAGATATTGCAATAAAGAAAACTGTGAAGGAGAGTAATAAATTGAAATGAGCATCCCGAAACATTTCAAAATGGAGATTTATTAAAATATAAATATTCTTTTGATGTAATTAAATAATATAAAACATGAGAGTAAAATATTTTCACTAAAATGTGAGATATTTTTACCAAGAGCCATTAATTGACAAATATAACTATTCTATGGGCAAGTGATATTTCCTACTTAAAGAACGGATATAAGATGGTTTGCTATTTTACCCAAAGAGAAGATTTTTATGAGGAAGAGATGTTTTTATAAAATTAACCAAGAGGTGAATATTTTATGGAGTTGTAAAATACTTTCAACCAAATATGAAATATTTTCACCAAAGGGAATACAAGAATGCAGTTATGGGTGAAATGTCTCCATTCAAAAGCAAATATGAGCATGGACATTGGGATAAATGGAAAAGTAATAATTATTGTTTTCACAAAAATATCAAGGACATGAGGACTAATGTTGGAAACAAATTGATAAAATTGAACAAACCCTAATGAGGGTTATTACTCCAATAATTGCAAAATATTTTTCCAATGAGTTAAGGGAACATGGTCCAAAAAATACCTTACGGGTGAAATTATACAAGGAAATACAAAGGTGAAATTACCCAAAAATACTTTATTATTGGCATGATTATTCACCCGATGTAGAGAGAAAATTAACACTTAGTGAAAGGCAAACAAAAGGTTGATATATTACAAAACATTTTGTATTATCTCTCATGGCAAACAAAGGGACACATAGGATGAGTATGAAGGGTTGTAACCCTAAAGTTCAAAGGATATTATCAGAGAAGAAGAATCAAGCAAGAGGCATCAGTAGTAGTAGGATAGAAGACATGATCACCAATATAGGATAGATTGCATCCATTCACCCATCCATCCCATCTCAGAAAATATTATAATGCATATTATTTGAAGCAATATTATGGAGCAGAAAATTCTTAAACGGTGATCTATTTCAGTGTTCACTTGTTGTGTTAATATTCATGCTATATGTTACTGTATTGTCTCCAGAGTGGTTCTCTCATGTTATTTAAATTATCATATCAAGGATATCTTTAATTTATCTGGTCACATTTGCTGATTCAGTGTGTTCTAATTGATTGGTTTCTGTAAGAAGTCAATTTAATTCCTTCCAAGTTGTTAAGTTCATTGGTCTCTGCCAGGAGTTAAAACCCTTTCAACGGAACAATTTTGGTTAGGTTTCCTTCATGCCAGAATTAAAACTTCCTTTCAGTTGTTCACAGTAATATGGGAGAATATCACTAGGATTTGGTAAGAAGAGTATAGTAACTTACAAACTTGCACGTTTGCATAATGTGCAAACATTTCATGTGCCCAACAGGATAGAGTTAAGCTGTTAAATAGATCTACCTATCTTACATATCTGTATCCATACCCATCATTCATCATTGACTCCATTCACCCAATAGATTAGGCATTGGTCTTACTCATTTCATTAGTTGAACATATTCATAAGATTTGCCTTGATATTGCTTATACAATTTATACCAAATTAGGACCATACCATTTTCAATCACTATTCAAACATTAGAAGTAAAAGTAGGCAACAAGTAATCATCTATTCCACACCATTTGCCACTGTGGGTAGATCCATAACTCAGCCAAAATCACACATCCATTTAATCTGCTTCATTAGTAAGGTGCACCCGCCTATGTCTAGCAGAACCTAAAGTGCAGGGAGTCATCAACCCTATAGGTTAACTCTGTTTCGTTAGTTCAAAAATGTTGCAAATCTAAGCAAAGAACTTGGCATCCTCTTAGGATTTGTAACCTACATTTTTGAGACCTAACAGAATTGGCGACTCTACTGGGGAGTAACTCAAGAAAATTTGCTTTTAGCCTATCCATTCATAGAGTCAAAAAATTGAAAAAATATAACTCTGCTGGCAAGAAGGACCCAGAAAAATAATATTCATTCTTCTTTTGAAAAGAAGAGGCGACTCTGTTAAAAGGACCCTGAATGACAAATATATTTGGAACACCTATATTTCTAAGGATGCTACAGATTTTTTTTATTAAAATATGAATTGTAATACGTCCAATGCAAAAGGTGGTGCCCTTAATATATCTACTTCCGAAAGAGAATGGAGAGAGATAAAAGAAAATTTAGAATGTTTAACAAAGGAAATAGGAAGGCTTAAGTCAACAAAGGAAAAGGAAGAATTAACTTGACGGCTGCTACAATTGAGAGCTAAGTTTGTTTCAAATGCATCACAAAATATGCCATTCTACAACAAGGATGAATTTGTAAATGCAAGTAGATCATGGATCCCACAAGTGCCTTATAAATATGAAACTTTTCATTATGCACAACAAAACAATTATTTACCATAAGCCTCATACCAAATAAATGCTTATCCCGTATTCCCTGGACAAAGATCAATCATCTACCAAAACCCGTATGGCTCTCCAAACTTTGTCTTAGCCATCGATAAACCATTTAACTACAATAGTATCCAAGGTACCCAAATCCTTATCCTTGCGAATTGACAGAACTGCTAAAGCATATCCCTAAATTTCATGGAGAATGGTGTGAATTAGCTCACAAGCATGTACAACAATTCTGGGATTTCATTTTGGGCTTTCAGATTTTTCTAAAAGATGTCATTATGAGTTGTTTTTTAAGATATTTAAGGGATGACGCAAGGGAATGGTTTATAGGCTTGCCTATGCAAAGTATCTCGTCATGGGAAGATCTCAAAAGACTATTCCTAAGCCAGTACAATGACAATTATGAAGATGAATATGGAGAAACTGATCAAGCAATGCAGCTAGAAGAGGAAACATGTTCAAATGGAGTTTTGTCAAACTTGAATGAAGATGAAGTTATTGAAGACCAACTTTCCACGTTGGAGGATGACTGTAGTATTGAACATGTTGCTGAAAACACACTGCCTCAAGAATTTATGAACCATGATTCAGATGGTATACCATATATGCATTGCCATAACATTGACAATAATGCATTTAAGGCTAAAACAAAAATGGACAGTTTTTCCTACAACAATAAAGAAGGCAATGATTTTGATCAGTCTGTAAAGGATGGGTATGCAAGTGAAAATAATGGCTATGAGAGCCCACATGATGAGGATGAAGATATAAAGGGTCTCTCCTACATAACAGATTGTGATTGTGAATGTTATGAATAATCTATTGAAAATCTAGATTTTGATGACAATCATCTAGATTTGCAATTAGGTGATTTTCACAGCTCTTATGGAGATAAGGAGGAAGAAGCAAGGGAAAATGGTATGTCAGAATAGGAATTGCATGTGTTCACAAGTCCATGTTATGAGGAGGATGAAGCAGATAATCAGGATGATATGTCAACTTCTGAAAGAAATAATTATGCTGATGAAATGGGCATACTTGATTTTATTGATCTTGAGTATTGTGGTGATGATCAAAGGGATAAGGAAAATGTCGACAAGGACATGAATGAGGAAACATGTTCACTCAGTAGTGAACAAATTTTAGAACTGCTAACAATGGAATATCAGAGATATACACATAGGGATGATTTGAAAGTCTCATGTCCAACATATATTTGCTTTGACAGTGAAAGCACTTCGTGTGATAATGATGAAACGCTTAAAGCTGATCAAGATTGTGTGCCTATCCCAGTTCAAGAGGAAACATATTTCTCGAATCCATGTAGAAAGCATTTAGGTGATGAAGTGAGCAGCATGAATGAGCCTGAACATTTTTCTTCCCATACACCTAAAACTCCTCCTTTCACTTTGCATGATTGGCCATATGATAGTACCAGACTTTCTATACAGATTCATGATGAGGAGAACAATGAGTACTCTCATTTTTCAAATCAGCCAGGGGGACAATATACAATATATGACAGCGAGAAGAAAAATGAAAAATGTTGCCTTTTATGTGATAAGAATGTATCACATGATGATGGAAAGTCTTAGACAATGCTGAATTATGAATAGCTGAAAAGAGATAAGGACGAAGATGAATATAATATGGTTTTGAAAGTTTCCAATGTTAGTGGATATAGTAGAGCAGATTGCATTAATGTTTTCAAAAGGTGTTTGATGGAATCAAATTAGAATAAGGTATATGACAAAGGCAAAAGGAGGATTTTATTTCTCTAATGGCCTCGTGCCATTAGTCATGGTGTGGTTTTTTCAAACCATATCATTTTAGGGCAAATGTGACATTTGAACTCTTTTACCCAATCGAGTAGGCATTGGTCTGCTCCCTAGAGATCTGGGATCTTGCTATGCCCACAAGGGGCATACATCCCAAAATAGAGCCACTATTGGGACCTAAAAATTCATACCAAAATTTGCAAAAAAAATTAGGTTCTCATGTGAAAAAGTCAATTTCAGTACCCAGAAATACACCTGAAGAACATGTCCCAGGATCCTATTTTGGAGAGCCATATTTTTAATCCTGCTCAGTTTCATGCAAAATCACTTTGTAAGCATGTTCATCTATCATGTGTGAGTGTGCATGATTGATTTCAGCTTCTTACGATGAGATTTGACTAGGTTTTGAGGAGTCAAGTTGAAGGGTTTTGGAAAAGTTTTGTTGTTTGCACAGTGTAAAATCAGTCCGGGAAGCCAACTTGGGAGGTTAATATCTTGCAGATGGATAGTCTTCATGATGAACCAATTGGTGTTCCTGATTCACCTTATCAAAACCTACTTCTATGTTTGGTTTCAAGGCTCCAGCTCATCGGTTGCTATTTTTTCAAAATGAAAAGCAAATGCACTTGGTCCTAATTTCATAGTTTTAGCTGTAAGAAGGTCAACTTTGCCCCTTGATATTTTGGTGAAGAAGGATGATTGAAAAAAATTCCTCTTGCACACACTCTCATGAAGCCTAAATGAATTAAATCGTCTAGTTACAACTTCCGAAGAAAAGACTTGATGGCTTTTCAAAATAGCAAGTTAATGAGCACTAATGCATTTTTGACATGTGCAGTTTTCAAGTGGTTCACTTTGGAACCTAATATCTGGCAATCAGGTTATGTTCATGAAAAACCAATTGGTGTCTCAAATTCTTCCCATATTAATGTGCCTTCATGCCAATTCTCAAGATCCTAGCACTTCGTTTGATATTTTTTCAAAATCAAATCCAAATGGGTTTTACACAGTTTTGTGACTGCATTCCTAGGCAGCTTCATAAAGGTTGACTTTGGCACCTAATATTTTATGAAGGAAGAGGAATGATAAAAAATCTTTTTGTAGACATGTTCATTTGACCTAAATGAACTAATCTCCAGAAGGGCAGATCCTCAAAATCAGTTTTGATATTTTTTCAAAGAGGCAAGTTGGCAAGTTTCAGTTGAGTTTAAATAGGCATAAAAACATGCTGAGTGAGCTACTTTGATTGTGAGAAGCTTACAATCCTAATAACTTCATGCCAATCCATCCAACAAACATACTCTCCTATCATAGCTCAACATACAGGTGAATTTTCATGGCTACGGGAGAAGTTTTGATCAGTTTTTCAAAGCGATTTTGGAGGCTACTTGACCTGTTTTGCTCACAATACAAAGTGCCAGAAAGTGGATTTTGATTGTTACCCATTTCATTTTTTCACTTCAAATGCATATTGGAGTAGTCCCAGAGCAATTCAACACTAAAAACTTGTTTCAAAACGATTTTTTTTTAGCCAGGCCCACAAGGGGACCCGACATGCTTCACACAATTATGGAATCATAAGGGTTTTAGTACAACATAAGATGTTGAAAGTCTAATGAATGGAAAATGTTGCACTTAATGAGTAGGAAAGATTGGAAGATTTTAAATTAGAGACACCAATGTGGAGGATGACTCGAACTTATCAGAAAAGCTTAAAGAAACAACAAAATATGCTTTAGCACTGACAGAAAATGAACTGTTCTTACAAATGCAGAAAATAAGATAAAAGGATTAGAAGATAGGTTGAGCAAGAAATAAAATTAGGACTCCAGAAGAAGATGGGAGGATAATTCAAGAGTTTGTTGACCTTAGTGCAAAAGCTATTAGTAGTGAAGCAATGGACACTGAATCTATGCTTGGAGACATACCAAATGTTTTCCTTGATCCAATTCAGTTCACATTGATGAAGAATCCTGTAATCTTACCTTTGTCAAGAACAACTGAGGACCATCCAACAATACAAAGACATCTATTGAGTGATGCTACAAATCCATTCAATCGATCTCCTCTCACTCTTGAGATGTTGATTCCTAACACGGAGACATACAATCAATCTGCCAAGTGGAGATCTAGTAATTATATCACAATGATGAGGCTCATCTCAATCCAGGAGTGCTAAATAACAGACTCCAATCCTGATAGAAAATTTCAGTGGTTTCCATGGATACTCGTAGTTGGACGATGCCTATGAAATCTGGGGTCTATTTGGGGAGTTGATAATGCTATTAGTAATCCTATTAATGCATTTTAGGTAAAAGATAGTCAAGTAAATGGAGGTCCAAATAGTCATATGCAGTATTGTGGGAACAACCAAACTTGTGATGAAATGGACACTAAAATGAAGGTGAAACCACTGTTGTGTGCGGACAGAAGCACAAGCAACAAAATGCAATGGATGGGAAATGATATACATTTGCATGCTCCACAGTATGATGGCAGGAATCCATGTCATAAATCTATAGGTTGGCATTCATAAAAAAATATACATTCTCAACAACAATACCAGTAGCTACAACAGATTTGCAATGATAGTGAGCAACAAGGTATGGAGTATTCTTTTGAAGAGAAATAGAAGGAAACCCTAATGATTCTCGCGAAAAAACCATGCAACACTGTACATCGGCAAGAAAAATAAAGTCGGAATGAAAAATTTAAATCACAACGATCTTAGATGTCATGTTGATGGATACTTTTCGGCAAGAAACACTTGTACTCTCATCAATAAGACAGGATAACGATTGCATCGGTGAGACATGTGTGATCAGAATGAGTTCTCAGGGTTTCTCTGACTATGCAAGTTACTCAGATAGGTTTGGATGAAATGCAAGCATGAAGATAGCAATATTTTATCAACAATTTTAAGATTTTGAAAGATAGCATGAAACCCTAAGTCAAGGCAGAAATACAAATTGGCAAGACAACATTGTATCAAAGAAAGTCATTTTTAGTTCCCTTGTTATTCAGATGTCCACCATTTGGTATTTCTAAAACTCCCAAAGGCACAAAAGATATTGACGTGATTAATAATATAAAACATGAGAGTAAAATATTTTCCCTAAAATGTGGGATATTTTTACCAAGAGTCATTAATTGACAAATATAACTATTCTATGGGTGAGTGATTATTTCCTACTCAAAGAACGGATATAAGATGGTCTACTATTTTACCCAAGAGAAGATTTTTATGAGGAAGAGATGTTTTTATAAAATTAACCAAGAGGTGAATATTTTATGGAGTTGTAAAATACTTTCAACCAAATATGAAATATTTTCACCAGAGAGAATACAAGAATGCAGTTATGGGTGAAATGTCTCAAAAGCAAATATGAGCATGGACATTGGGATAAATGGAAAAGTAATAATTATTGTTTTCACAAAAATATAAAGGACATGGGGACTAATGTTGGAAACAAATTGATAAAATTGAACAAACCCTAATGAGGGGTATTACTCCAACTGCAAAATATTTTCCCATTGGGTTAAGTGAATATGGTCCAAAAATACAAAGGTGAAATTACCCAAAAATACTTTATTATTGGCATGATTATTCACCCAATATAGAGAGAAAATTAACACTTAGTGAAAGACAAACAAAAGGTTGATATTTTACAAAACATTTTGTATTCTCTCATGGCAAACAAAGAGGCACACAGGATGAGTATGAAGGGTTGTAACCCTCAATTTCAAAGGATATTTATCAAAGAAGAAGAATCAAGCAAGAGGCATCAATAGTAGTAGGATAGAAGACATGATCACTAGTATAGGATAGATTGCATCCATTGACCCATCCATCCCATCTCAGAAAATGTTATAATGCATATTATTTGAAGCAATATTATGGAGTAGATAATTCTTAAACGGTGATCTATTTCAGTGTTCACTTGTTGCGTTAATATTCATGCTTATATGTTACTGTATTGTCTCAGAGTGGTTCTTTTATGTTATTTAAATTATCATATCAAGGATATCTTTAATTTATTTGGTCAAATTTGCTGATTCAGTGTGTTCTAATTGATTGGTTTCTATAAGAAGTCGATTTAATTCCTTCCAAGTTGTTAAGTTCATTGGTCTCTGCCAGGAGTTAAAACCCTTTCAACGAAACAATTTTGGTTAGGTTTCCTTCATGCCAGAATTAAAACTTCCTTTCAGTTGTTCACAGTAATATGGGAGAATATCACTGGGATTTGGTAAGAAGAGTATAGTAACTTACAAACCTGCACATTTGCATAAGGTGCAAACATTTCATGTGCACAATAGAATAGAGTTAAGATGTTAAATAGATCTACCTATCTTACATATATGTATCCATACCCATCATTCATCATTGACTCCATTCACTCAATAGATTAGGCACTGGTCTTACTCATTTCATTAGTTGAACATATTCATAAGATTTGCCTTGATATTACTTATACAATTTATACCAAATTAGGACCATACCATTTTCAATCACTGTTCAAACATTAGAAGTAAAAGTAGGTAGCAAGTAATCATCTATTCCACCCCATTTACCACTGTGGGTAGATCCATTGCTATGCCAAAATCACACATCCATTTAATCTGCTTCATTAGTAAGGTGCACCCACCTAGGTTTAGCAGAACCTAAAGTGCAGGGAGTCATCAACCTTATAGGTTAACTTTGTTTCGTTAGTTCAAAAATGGTGCAAATCTAAGCATAAAGTTTGGCATCCTCTTAGGATTTGTAACCTGCATTTTTGAGACCTAACAGGCGGTTTGTGTCTCACACCAGGAAATTTTCTAAGCTAGTCGGTTGTTCCTTAGGCGGGAACCTTTTTGGCTTGGGCCCTCGCTAGCCAAAACAACCAAGCAATTTTCTGCCTATTCAATAGGTGGTTTTCCTAAATCTACGGCAGTTTTTGAGTGCTAAGGGTGGTTTTGTACCTGTAGATGATGGTTTTACTCCCTAACGATAGTTTTTGACCAATTAGTCAAGGCGATATTTCTTTTTAAATAGGAAGTTTGCAGCACATAATACTGGTGGTCCTTTGTCGCATCGTCAATAGTCTCAAATTGTGGTTTGCAAGGTTGATTCTAGAGGTGGTGTTTCCTCTGCATATCAGTGGTTTCCGATTTATATTCTATAGTTTTGACCTTCAAACCAAGTAGTTTTCCTCAATACCTTGGCAGTTTGGTGGTTTTTGGGTACAGATGGTTTTCCATCTCAGACTATTTTTTTCCTCACAAGTTGTTTTCAGATCTCACAGGCAGTTGCCCAGTGTACAAGGAGAATATTCTGTCAGGGACAGAATATTCCATCAACAAGGGGCCTATTTTGCCCCTCAAAGTCCTAAAGTAGGGTTTTTTTTATTTTTTGCATAACTTTTGCCCAGTGTGTCAAAATCAGGCAAACAAGATATCAACAGAAAGTCGACAGAGAGGACTTTGCAGTGGTATCAGTCATTTTCTTTGATTTTTCTATTTGACAGCATTTATTGTAGATTGAAGACAAATGTATCTTTTTGGCTTCTGAGCTCATAAGGTTTTGTCACAATATCTGATTTTTGTGATTCTTGTGGCATGAAAAAGGTATTCATGAGCTATTTCAATCCATCCATGCACTTTTATCAAATTATGCTCCAGGTTCATTTTATTCAATTTGTCAATTTTTTAGCTTTTGAGTGATAACTTAGGCATTTTGAAACTTGAGAAGGTGAAATTTGTTTTGAGAGGATTTGTTTGTTGTAATACATCATTGTGAGTGATTGTAATCTCGCTCAGATCTCTTTTTTAAGAGATTTTGATTGTTTTCCCAATTATGGTCCTTTGAGGACAATTGTAAATCGCACTAAGTATAAAGTGCCACAACAAATTGGGGGGACTCTCTTGCATAGTAAAGAGGTGTTGTTGCCTTGTTATCTTTCTTTTTCATCATGGATGTGCCTCAAATTCTACTTTTAACTCCATATAACTATTTTGAATGGAAGAAAAACATGGAGTTTCTATTGTATAAACAAAAGTTACATAGAATAATTTTAGGCATAGATTCTGAACCCACAGGTGCTATTGAGAGAAGAAAATGGTTAGATAGAAGAGATGAGACTTATGGCACACTTTTGTCTTTCTATTTCTCCAAATCTTAGATGTCATGTTGAGTCTTATACAACACCAAATGAGATATGGACAACACTAGAAAATCTCTTTGGCAAGCAAGATAAAATAAAAAGGTTCAAATTGGAGAATGAGATAATTGCACTTAATCCTCAAGATTTTGATCAAATTGAGGATTTCTTCACCAAGTTTAAGTCTCTCAGGTTGCATGGGGTTAACATATCTCACACACAAGTGTATGGATATTAGGGAACTGTCGGAATAAGTATACGTCACCAAGAAATTTATGGCTTTCACTTCAACCATTTATATAGTGGACCGAATTGAAACTATCACTTAGAGTCGTCCCTTGGGGTGAGTACCTCTTTTCCCACCAAGGTAGACTCTTCTAAAAAGAAAAAAAAGATAGAACAATTTCTCTTACACCCAAGATCCGTTGAGAGGCAAGGGGAGATGATACTTTTGTTCTACCTTAGGATCTACTAACACAGAGTGTGCAAATGTATTAGACACATCAAACAATTAGATTCTTTTTAAAACACCAATTGAAATGTTCCTATATTAACATGCAAACACACAAAAGGGATCCTGCAAGAAAATGTATTAGTAGTTTGCCAAAAATTTTGTCTTGGACAATCGTAAAACTGCAAGAAAATGTTAATATAAGACAAATGATCCTGCAAAAACCCACATGAAATGTTAAATGCATAGGAACAAAGCAAAATGTTTGATGTTGCAAAATGAAAGTCTAAATTTTAAATGATTATACCTGTAAATTTGTGTAGAATCTGACAAAATGGCTTATGTTACTGTGTAGCTCTTCAAATTACCTTTCCAACACCTATAAAATTGTGAAAATTTGATGAAAAATGAGAAAGTTATGCCCATTTAATTAAAACAGCCTCCAAGGGCTAGAAATGGGCACTCTGTGATTTGCAAATTTTGTTTCTGACAGTTTGCAAATGATGGTCACATGCAACAGTTTATGTCTTTGATAGGAAATATTATGTTGGGCAGTTTTATATGTCCACTAGTGAATAAAATCCTCTTGTTCACGTACTATTTTGCACTTGGAGGTTAGGGATTGTTGTGTAAAAAGTAAACCAAGATTATAGAGTTTGAATGATATTAACCAATAACTTAGCATAAACAATAACTGGTAAAGAAGGCATTAACGCTAATCCACTAGCAACACCTGCAATAATAAACATTATCAGTCCATCACCGAACAATAAGCATAAAAGTTCTAATTGTCTAGAGGCAATGGTTAACCATGATAAAGAAGATTTCAGCAGACGGTTAGAGACTCACTGTCTCAATGATCAAAAGAAGTCAACATTTAGAACAAACAGTTCTACACTAATTCTGTTATACTAACCAGATGATGGATTATCCCACTTTTCTGTGAAACGGCTCAAAGGTAAAAAGACAAGCTTCATTTTTCAATCAATCCATTCTTCCTATAGCAAAAGTTATGGGTATCAGCGAGGATTGATAAAAAGGTCGTCTCATTAAAGAATTTCCAACCTAATCAAGCAGATAAAGCTGGTTCTAATAAAGCAAATAAAGGTGTTGAACTGTGTGAGAGAGCCAGAGAAAAAGAGAGATGGCGGGCACAACAACGGGAAGAGGAACAACAGTCAAACATACAGAACCGTAGTCTTTAAAGAAGCAGAACTTCAAGTCTCTTAAGAGCTCCTTTGATCTCTTTGCCTCCTCCCCCTCTCGATCCAGCCAGTAAAAAAAAAGTAAGGACCACTTGTTTTGTTTTCAGACGTTTATGGCACAAAATGGTGAGGTTTCAAGGAATGCGCTGACGAGTTAAAAAAATTGTCTGGAGTGAATATTTTTTTTATGGCATGAAACAAATTTTCCGAACACTAGAATGATCACATATAACAAGCATTGGACAAATTTCTTAGCATTATAATGCTCACATATAAAATCCTATCCGCTAATTAGCCGCAAATACGGAAAATTAAAACATTTAAATATGAATGAAGCAAGCTATTGATGAAGTGACGAACGGCTAAAAAAATAGATGGTTAAAAGAACATAGCAAGACTTCTCCAGTTACAATTTGCCCAAACGGTTAACGATTTTACTCAAATGCTATGTGCTGGATATTGCAGTACTTGGAATTGTCAAACAGTAGTGATTAAAAGGTTTGAATGTTGCATGCAGCAATGGATTGAATGATATTACCATATGAACTAGTCAACAATTATTATAACGGTTGACTGTTGGTTTAATAACCGATGAGTAATGATGAAAGCTCCTTCCCAAAAGGAAAAGCCGATACTGCAACCTGCCGATGAGAATTTTTTCCACAGGTCAGATTTATGAGCAATGAACAATGACATATAGATAACTAGGACACACATTTACTCAATATACATAAGACCATCCATAAGGATCTGCTATGCCCAGTGATGAAAGAAAAAATGCAATGAATTGGAGACAATACTAGCAGATAGATGGATAGAATATTCAAACCATTCACAGAGCCCAAGATATAGAGTGCACAAAGTGTATGGATCGTATGATAAGTTGTACGACCGTACAAAAGCCCAAAACTAAAAAAAAATTCAAAAAAAATTCAAAAAAAATTAATTTTTTCGAAACTCATGGTGTCATATGTTTTTCCTCGTCTGTGAGCAGCTCTGGAAACAGTAGTGGAGACAGATTGAGGCTAGGAGGAAACCTGCAAAAAGTGACCTCCAAAGCTCGTTGAAAGATGCACTAGAAGCCTACACAAACTCTCCAAAACACTTACTAAAACACTTACAAAATAATAGATTAAGAGGGTTCACGTTAGGTTCACCAATGTTTACAACCAAATATAAATTTTATTTCAAAATGTTTCAAAGCTATACCAAACCCTAAAAATTTATATTAAGTGCAATAGAAACAGATTATTAAATATATCACAATAAAACCAAATGTTACCGAAAGTAGTTCAAATGTGGTTGCTCATTGATTTTCTAGCATAACTCGGTAAATTGTCATCTCTCCTAAATGGGAATAAGGTAAGGTTTTTAACTTGTTTGGTAAAAATGGTTTTGGGTGGTTGAACAAATTTTTGGTTAGGTGAACGGTAAAAGTTATGTATAATATACTTAGGGTTTTATAATATTTTTAATTTTTTTTTACAAATAGATTTAGGTTTATGTTTAGGTTAAATAATAAATGAAGTTTATTAAACTTAATTTATTATTTATGGGAGGTTTTAGGTAAATAATAAATTAATTTTGTTAAATTTAATTTATTATTAATTGTGTAAAAGGATAAGATTTAATTAATTAATTAAAGTTAATTAAATCTTAGGATTAAGAATAACTTAGGTCAATTTTTTGATGTCTACAACATATAACTGTACATTTATAAAATGAGTGTTCTAAGATCTTTATAACAACTTTCTCTATTTTGCTAGGACAGCACTATCCTAATATGTGTTAACAGTGTTAAAATGTGAATAATGGTATGGTGAATAGTAAATACTCTTAGGACCTTGATGATTGTCCTAGCAATCATATGACTAGTTTTTTAATATCTAGATCCTCCCAAATGGAAACTTTGCTCGTCATATAACAATCTCACCCTCATATTAGACCATCGTAGTAACATGGCAGCGTGGTGTTTGACTATCCCATTATGTCAATGAAGTCACTTGAATGCATTACTAATGTAAACTTGCAGCATTCCTTTGTACATACCCTTGGTCTGAGATATAAAACAATAATCTTTTCTAATAAGGACAGTTTTCTATACCTAGGACTATATTGTCATGTGATTTGGCTCCCCATTATAGTCCACACCATCCTATGGCTGTTACCTTACATGATATGTGAGTGAGTACTGATTATCATGAATATCCATTTCTTGATGAACAAGTGACTAGGTTCAGGAGAAGACTTTAATGCCGTGATAACAGTCCCAAAGCTAAGTGATTGCCTTCTTGCTGATGACTGTCACATTCTTAACTTTAAGACTAATTCATGATTGCATGCTTGTTCATAAGTGTACTGTGTCATAGTTGGTCTATTGGCTTTGCTAGGGTTGTCTTTATGTGGGAATGACATGCTTGACTTGATGGAACTATCTTCCCTTCTTAATTTAGGATTTCTACTCTCTGATTACCAACACAACTGCTCTTCATTATGATAGTCATCTTCTTTCTCTCTTCTACACTCCCTACTTGTAGACTTTGCATTCGTAATGCCAGGGTATAAGTATCCTCTAGCAAGTCAATAATGCCTTTGATACATGATAGTCAACCTAGGGTTGTCTTTGATCTTTGTATGACAAACACCTAATTAATTCTAGCTACTTGTAGTACCTCTAAGTATCTCCTATAATATCACCATGTTCATGGTCATTACCATGTGTCCTCCAACAACAATACAAGTGTACCTACACTATAATAAATACTTAGAATGACATACCTACAATTATGCAGTTGTGAGTTCTCCTTCAAAATGGCTTGAGGTTGGAAAATAACGACATTAGATTTATGTAAGTTTCCATGCTAAAATGCAACACCTAAAACTCATTGCTACCATCTATAGCTCACTACAATTGTTTGCTATTCTACCAGATAACTATCAACATAAACCTAGAACAAAGTCCAACTTCTTTCATGAGAAACCTTACTAGGAACTGTATGTAGGTGAATAATGCACCAAAGTTCCAATAGTAAAATTAAAAGTTTTAAAATATTGAATTGCTTAGAATTAAAAGATGAAGTTTTCTAGGAATTTAGAAGGTCGTGTAAGTTGACTTGTTTGATTTTGGACAAAGGGATAGCCTAGTCCTTATCTAACACCTATGCTAGCAGCCTAGTCCACTAGGGAGCAACCTAGTCTGGAGAGTTTCTATAGGTATAAAAAATATAAGAGGTCAAGAATAATATGTACAAGATTCTATTATATGTAAAATTGTCAACATGTAGTGGAAGATGTGAAACCAACTAAAAATTGAAAGCAAGTCATAAAAGTTTTTATAAGAAATAATGAAAAAAAAAGTAAATGGACATGTTTCACTTGGTTTTCAAGGCCTGAAATAGTGGATTTGGAAAGTGACCATATAAAAATAAATATTAGAGATTTTTGGATGTTAAAAGGTGTAAGGACAAGGATGTCATTTATAGGGGTGCCCTATATGAAGATCAAACCCATTGCTATCCTAATAATCCTCCTTCAAGTATCCACTCAGATTTATCATGAAACTTTCAAGAAAATGCAATTGGCATGTGTAAAGCCAAATTCCACAACCTTTTCTAGCATCCTCCCTATCTCTACCAAAATAGGATCTTTGGAACAACGTATGGATAGCCCTCAAAGCATAAAGGATATAGGATTTTTGTCACATGTTGTAATTGCAACTTCCCTTGTAGACATATTTACAAAGTGTGGAAGAATAGACAAGACACGTGGATTGTTTGATAGAACACCACAAAGAGATGTCCTCTCATGGAATGCAATGATTGTAAGATATGCAAAAAAGAGATTTGTTTAAAAGACTTTAGAAACTTTCAAGCAAATGTAATTGGCATGTGTAAAGCCAAACTCCACAACCTTTGCCAGCATCCTCCCCGTCTCTACCAAAATAGGATCTTTGGAAAACCATCAAATCATAAAGGATATAGGATTTTTGTCAAATGTTGTAATTGCAACTTCCCTTGTAGACATGCATGCAAAGTGTGGAAGCATAGACAAGGCACGTGGATTGTTTGATACAACACCACAAAGAGATGTCCTCTCATGGGATGCAATGATTGCAAGATATGCAAAAAATGGATTTGTTGAAAAGACTTTAGAAACTTTCAAGAAAATGCAATTGGCATATGTAAAGCCAAATTCCACAAACTTTTCCAGCATCCTCCCTATCTGTACCAAAATAGGATCTTTGGAATACTGTATGGACAACCATCAAAGCATAAAGGGTATAGGAATTTTGTCACATGTTGTAATTGTAGCTGCCCTTGTAGACATGTATGCAAAGTGTGGAAGCATAGACAAAGCATGTGGATTGTTCGATACAACACCACAGAGAGATGTCCTCTCATGGAATGCAATGATTGCAAGATATGCAAAAAATGGATTTGTTGAAAAGACTTCAGAAACTTTCAATCAAATGCAATTGGCATGTGTAAAGCCAAATTCCACAACCTTTGTTAGCATCCTCCCTATCTCTACCAAAATAGGATCTTTGTAACAACGTATGGACAACCATCAAAGCATAAAGGATATAGGAATTTTGTCACATGTTGTAATTGTAGCTGCCCTTGTAGATATGTATACTATTTTATAGAAAATAGGGGGAAATGATAAAGGGGTTAAATCCTCCTTTCTCTACAAACATTCAAGGACATATCAATTGAGCTGAATCACACTTTTGCAAGAGGATTCACCTACAGATTAGGTTGTCACTTGGAATGATGTGGAAATTTAGGGATTGTTAACTAATGTATCAATTTAATGCTCAAATACCCTTAAAACCCTAATGATACAAAATAGTAAGTAAAATGATGAATTACGACAAATACTTGCAGATTAAGGTAGTAGGCAGAGATTAATAACTGACCATTTTTCAAAGTTCAGGATGCGGAATACTCAGGGACACTAGCATTAGCACCCTTGTCCAAGGTAGTGTTTTCTTTGTGGAATCCTGATCTCTTTCCAACACTGATGCTCATTGTATTTTTCATTTCTATTTTGGGAGATGCGGAGGACACTGACACTCGAGTCTAAGTCCAAGGCAGGGTGATTTTCAGGATGTCAGAGCCTCTTAAGATGCTAATTATCACTATCCCAATGATTTCTATGTTTTTAACCTCAGAGGACACTAGCATTGGTGCTTGAGTCCGAGTAGTACTTTTCTTCAAAGATTTGGAATTTGCACACTGTGTTATTGTTCCCTACAACTCCACTCTATCTAGATGTGACACTTGTAACCTACGATCACAAGGAGTGGTTGGGGGTTGTGGTTTTTAGACGCTTGCCTTGGTCAAGCCCCAGAGAGACATTCAAGTCTTTCAAACACCGTTGTCAGATAAAGAGTGTGTATCCATGTGGGATAGAGGAAAAAATAAATTGATAAATGATTCAAACACAAATAGATATCACCTCGGAGGTCTAGATCTCACATAGATGAAGGCTCTTCAACACATGAGAAGATGAAGCTAAATCTGCAATCACAAACACAATAACAATGCTCTGCTTTACAACAATGAATATCTTAATGCTCTAAAATCATAACTTTGCCAAAAGTTCATAATCATCTTCTAGTTTGTAAATGAAACCCTAAACATGCTTATATATGCAACTAAACACATTCCCACTAAGAATTTTATAATTCAAACTTAAGATGTCGGCATGGGACCTAATTAACGGTCACAAAATTGACATTCAAATTTTGGACCTGCCTGAAATAGGGAAAGACAAGGATGCTAGAACCCATGTCCATAGGTCCTTTTCCAAGGCAGGACTAAGTGCCAAAATATCCTTCATACCCAATGTGACATGGGTTTCAGGCCATTTTCTTTTGGGAGTCAGAATGACCATGCAAGATGCAAAATAAGGGACTTGGGAGCTAAACCTAGGAGGGAAAAGTCCAGGGAGACATTTTTCGACATAACATTTAGCCCCCACTTTAATGTATGTATAAACATGTTATGTCAGAAAATGTCTCCCTGGATGTTTCCTTCCTAGGTTTAGCTCCTTGGTCCCTTGTTTTGCATCAGACATGTTCATTCTAACTCCCAAAAGAAAATGGCCTGAAACCCATGTCAAATGGGGCATGAAGGACATTGTGGCACTTAACACTGCCTTGAAAAAAGGACCTATGGACACAGGCACTAGCGCCCTTTTCTTGCCCTATTTCAGGCAAGTCTCAAATTTGAATATGAGGTTTGAGGGACATTGTTGCACTTGACCTTGCCCTGAAATAGGACCTATGGACACGGGTGCTAGCGCCCTTGTCCTTCCCTATTTCAAGCAAGTCCCAAATTTGAATGTCAATTTTGTGACCATTAATTAGGTCCCATGCTAACATCTTAAGTTTGAATTACGAAATTCTTAGCGAGAATGTGTTTAGTTGCATATATAATCATGTTTAGGGTTTCATTTGCAAACTAGAAGCTGATTATAAACTTTTGACAAACTTATGATTTTAGAGCATTCAAGATATTTATTGTTGTAGAGTGGAGCATTATTATTGTGTTTGTGATTGCAGATTTGGCTTCATCTTCTCATGTGTTGAAGAGTCTTCATCTATGTGAGATCTACACCTCCGAGGTGATATCTATTTATGTTTGAATCATTTATCAATTTGTTTTTGCCTCTATCCCGCAGGGATACACACTCTCTATCTAACAATGGTGTGTGGAAGACTTGAATGCCTCTTTGGGGCTTGACTGAGGCAAGCCTCTAAACACCACAACTCCCAACCACTCTCCTTGTGATAGCAGGTTACAGGTGTCGCATCTTGATGGGGTGGAGTTGTAGGGAACAGTAACACAGTTTGCAGATTCCAGATCTCTGAAGAAATCACTGCTCAGACTCGGGCACCAATACCAGTGTCCTCTGAGGTTGAAAACATAGAAATCATTTGGACAGTGGCAATCAACATCTGAAGAGGCTTCGACATCCTGAAGAACACCCTACCTTGGACTCGGGCTTAAGTGCCAGTGTCCTCTGCATCTCCTGGGACAGAAATGGAAAGTATAGTGAACATCAGTGTCGGAAGGAGATCAAGATTCCACAAAGAAAATACCACCTTGGACAGGGGCACTAATGCCAGTGTCCTTGAACATTTCGCATCCTAAACTTCAAAAAATAGTCAGTTATTAATCTCTGCCTACTACCTTAGTCTGTAAGCATTTGTTGTAATTCATCATTTTACTTACTTTTTTGTATAATTAGGGTTTTAAGGGTATTTGAACATTAAATTGGTACATTAATTGACAATATCTGAATTTCCACATAGTTCCAAGTGACAGCCTAACCTGTAGGTGAATCCTCTTGCAAAAGTGTGATTCAACTCAGTTGATATGTCCTTGAATGTTTGTTGAGAAAGGAGGATTTAACCCTTGTATTCATTTTCCCTTTTTTTTCTATAAAACAAAATGCAAGGCCAATACATGCATTAAAGTATGGTCAAAACACAACAAACACGCCAAGCACTTGAAGCTAATGCATACACAAAGATTGAGGAACTATATTTAGCCCCCATTCTCAGGTAGACATTAGAGAAAACACATTGCAGACATGCCAAACACAATGAAGACAGTATCAGGCATGCAAAACATGGAGAAGACAGTTACAGTCATGCAAAACATGGAGAATAGAACATTGAAGACATGCAAAACACAATGTATATAGTGAATGCAGTGATTGTTTCTTTTTCATTTTCATATATATGAATGTAAATGAAAGTACATGGAAAGTAAACACACCACCCAAAATGCAGGAGGGACTCATCACCACACATCTTTAGACTAGCTATAGGGCAATAGACATTCAATACAAATCTCAGAGTGTTATGTTGGAAAATGTCCCCTTGGGGCCTTTTCCCTCTTAAAGTTTATCTCCTGGGTCCTATTTATGCATTTAGAGCATCTTGCATGATTTTGATGACTCCCAACGAGAAAACCTTGAAGTTTCATGGCAATTAGGACTCAAGGGATGCACTTAACATGATCCCTGTCTGAAATAGGGGGAATGAGTTGGGCGTATGCACCCTAGTCCTCCCCTATTTTGGTTCAAGCCTAAATTTTAAGTGGTGGTTTATGACCATTAATTAGGTCCTATGCCAACACGATAAGTTTCAATTATGAAATTCTTAGTGAGAATGTTTGTAATTTCATATATAAGCATGATTAGGTTATCATTTGTAAACTAGATGGACACTAGACGATCATTAGATGACTTTGGCATACTTGTGACTTTGAGCATTCAAAATATTCATTGTGTTGCATAACAGAGCATTGCTTTTGTGTTTGTGTTTACAGATTTGGCATTCATCTCCTCATGGCATGAAGAGCTTCTTCCTTCCATGAGATCTTCACTACAAGGTGATATCATTTGTGTTTTCAATCATTTATCATTTAGATTTCACCTCTATCCCACTGGGATATGTACTGTTTACCTGACAACGGTGTTCAGAAGACTTGAATGTCTCTCCGAGGCTTGACTGAGGCAAGCCTCTAAACACCACAACCCTCAACCCATTTTTTCATGATTGCAAGTTACGGGTTGCAGGAGTAGAAAAAGTGGAGTTGCATGAGAGCAGTACAGACTATCAAAATTGTAGATCTGAAGAGAAAATAAGGACCTAGACTTGGGTGCCCACTCATTAGTCCTCTAGATCCCACAACTGAAGAATCTCTGGAACAACATGAATAGGTTGCAGACAAGTTTCCCAGATCCTAAAGAAAATGGTGGCACTGGACTAGGGCACCCGCTCATTAGTCCCTGAATTTTCTATTTTCTAAACTTTGAAATCTGGTATGCATTTGATTATCATTTGGTATCTCTGTGTGCAAACTTTTCCTGTAATTTGTCCACTTGCTTCCGCATTTAGAGGCTTGACTGAAGCAAGCCTCTAAACACCACAACCCTTAACCTATTTTTCTGTGATTGTAAGTTACAAGTTGCAGAAGCATAAAATGTGGAGTTGCATGAGAGCAGTGCAGATTGTCAGAATTGTAGATCTGTAGAGAAAATAGGGACCTAGACTTGGGTGCCTACTCATTAGTGCTCTGGATCCTGCAACTGAAGAATCTTTGGAACAACAGGAACAAGTTGCAGACAAGGTTCCCACATCCTGAAGATAATAGTGGCATTGGACTAGGGCGCCCACTCATTAGTCCCTGACTTTTCCATTTTCTAAACTTCAAAATCTAGTACGCATTTGATTATCATTTGGTATCTCTGTGTGCAAGCATTTCCTGTAATTTATCCGCTTGCTTCATAATTTGCATAATTAGGGTTTTAAGCATAATTGGGCATAATCAAACAACTAAATCACACAATTCCAATTTTCCCTGATATTCCAAGTGACTAAAAACTTGATATAGTAGATTTCCTATTCGGTTGAAGTCCTTGAATGTTTGAGGTGAAAGGAGGATTCATACAAACCCTAAACATAAAAATCTCTTTTCTTTTTCACCTTAAACATTTTGGTGAACCCGTGTTTTTAATTAATTTTGCACCTTGCTGAGTGTTGTGCTTCATATTTACATTCATTCCATTCATTCATTTCATTCTTCATCTTATTGCATTTGAAAAATTATAAAAAAAATTGAAAATTTTGAAAAAATTGGCATTTTTAGCTTGTATTTTCAAATAATTTGGATAATTGGCATTTAATTTCAACACATTTCTGTCATTATCATTATATCTAATTTGAAATACAGAAATTTTTGATTCATCATTCATTTAGATTGCATTTTCATGATCAAATTGATGAAAATTGCTTGAAATTGTGCATTTTTTCATATAACCTAGTTTTGCATTAGCTAGGGTTTGTAGTCAAAATATTGTTTCAAATTTTACTACCCTTTTAAAACACTCATTAGGACTAATTTTTAACTATAGTATTGCATCATAGTGGTTTGCTTGCAAAATTTCATGCCTAGGGTTTGAAAACCTTGATTTTTCACTAGATTTTAGCCTTATCGTCCCTCTAAATTTGCACCATAGGCGTGTTGTAAAGGATTTTTCTGCACTATTTGGCTTTCATCAGGGTTAGTATCTTCTTCCCCTCCTAAAATTCTTTGCGACACCTTTTTATTGGGCATTTACAGTGAAAACTTGGTGAAAATTTGCATATTTTAGCTATATTTTCCCTAGGGTTTGACCTTGAGTGGCACTATAAGCGTGTTGTGACAGATTATTTGGAATTAGGTGGATATTATTACTATTATAACTTTATTTCCATCATCATTTTCCTCACAACACCCTTTGTCATACTCTTTTGCAGTGAAAATTTGGTAAAAAATTACATATTTTGACTATATTTGCCCTAGGGTTTGACCTAGATTTGCACTCCAAGTCTGTTGTGACAGATTTTATGGTTTTAGGTGACTTATATTATTTATATAATCTTCTATACCTCCTAAAATTATTTACAACACCCCTTTTGTTGGGTCTTTGAATTGAAAATTTGTGAAAAATCGCATATTTTAGTACATTTTCACTAGGTTTTGACTAGTCATCATCTTATGTTTGCATCAAAAGTGTGTTGTGAATAATTTTATTTCTGTATTGGACTTATATCATACATATTATTTTCTTCCCATGATCAATTTCCTTACAACACCTTTTCTTTCACTTATTTGCATTCAAAAAAGTTGAAAAATCAAGCATTTTAGGTCATTTTCATACATAGTTTCACACTTGTCTTTTGCATAACTTTTGAAAAGCTTTTAAAATATGATTTTACATTGATTTTATAAGAAATTTCACCATGGAATCTTCATCTCATTTATGTTTGGTATCTTTACATGCATATATCAAAAACTTCGAGAGCTTCTACAAATTTCTTAATAGGAATCCTCATGTTCTCACTTACTTACAAGCTATGTATCACAAGGATATATTTAAATGCTCTTAATTTGAAATCCTTGACTATATATCTGATTATGAAAACTTCATATCTCTCATTAGCACATACCCTTGGGTAGTAGAAGATTTAACAAAACACATTGAGAATGATGAGAGTGAAAGTTCTCTTAATGCTTTGGATTTCATAGCTAAAACATGTGATGATGACATAGAAAATGATTCCTCCTATGAGGATATACTAGCACAAGAGGATGAAATCATTGACACATTCTTAAACATTACCCTACCCTCTTTAGAAAATGAAACACCAGTGGATAAAGGGCTCCCTCTCAAGAAGGATTCTTCATGGGTGGAAAAGACTATTCACCTAGTGATCATTTGGTGCATGAGACCTCTACGGATAATCCATTAGACCTTCCACCTTTGATTTAAAAATCAAGAACCTTCGATGAGAAGACTATGGATAGCTCTATTCTTCCTAATAACACCATACCTTCCTCTCATTCCAGTGCTCTCCCTAGCCAAGATGTAGCATTAGTGGATGAGAAAAGGTCTCTCACATTAAATCCTTTAGGGATAGATGTTGGGTATAATCAAGAGGAAAACAATGTTAATTCAATATTCATTAATAGAGTTTGTAGCAATATTCCTAAGATGATTGTCCGAGGGGCACCTAGTGCACCCTCTTGCTTAAAGCCGGTGATTATGGTTCAAGGTAGACCTGAGGATCACATCTACAAATATGCACAACAAATTGCTCAACTGAGTCAAGGTGTTCAAAACGTGTTACAACAACCACACCAAAATGTGATTTCTCACACATACAACACCTGTAATAACAAGCAAAGTAAACAAGCACTGCATGTGCCTATCTCTCTTCCATGTTCTCAACCTATGCTCCCTCCACCACCTTGTGTCACTCATAAAAGTGGTCAAGAATATGATCTTGTCAAATAGCTTCGCGCTACTCCATCTAAGATCTCTCTTTGGGATTTAATACAAACTTCACCTACATACCATGGAATGCTCCAAGAAGCTTTACAAAAGGTGATTGTCCCACCTACTACTAAGCCTAATGATGTAGCAGTCGTATTGGATAGTATACATATGACAAAAACATATATTCTCTTTCAACCACATGAATTACCGTCAATTGAAGTTCAAAACCAATATGATCCACTTATGATCTTTGTCACAATAAATAAAACATTGGTAAAATGAGTTATGATTGATAATGGATTGATTCTTAATGTTTGTAGCATTGACTTACTACACAAAATCAAGGTCGACGCATCACAAATCAAACCAGATAAACTCAACATTCGTGGCTTTGATAATCATAGTAGTCAATTGCTAGGTACTATAACCTCACCTGTAAAGGTGGGTCCTGCAATTGTATCTACCCCAGTTCATGTCATTTCTAGTTCTTTATCTTACAACATGATTCTTGGTAGACCTTGGATTCATGCATTGGGGCAGTTCCTTCCACCCTTCATCATTTAATCAAATTTATATTCAAAGATAAGCTTAATACTATGCATGTTGATCCTAAACCAGATAACTGTTTACATATTGAAATGCAAAAACCAGTTTACAACCATAAGAGCTTAAACAATTTATGAGCTGATTCATCAATGCCTACAAATGATGTTGTGCAAAATTCTACACCATCGAATGCACTCTTTGGTGATGAATGGAGCTCATTGGATTTTACTCCTTGTGGTATAGGGGAATATAAAATTAATAGCCTTGACATGTCAAAAGTAACTTTGACCTCATCTAAGCAATGTTTTGACTCATCAAAGAAACCTAAAGTCCCCTTGGTAGAAAATAAAAACAATACTCTCACTTATACTAAAAATTATGAGACCTATGAGGCTTCACTATCCCCTAAAGAAATGACATCCCTCTATGGTTGAGGATTTGAAATCCTTTATAACAATTTTGAATATGTAAGTAAGGGATGTGGTGTAAATCAACAAGGTATTCGAGTACCTATAAAATCCACTTCAATACATTACTCAAGTGGCATTGGATATAATCCTTTTAAAGAAAACAAAGCCTCCTGTTGTCCTAAACTTAACGTTAATACAATATCAACAAGACCAAAACAACATGAGAGATATCCTTAGATATGTATGCTCTTAACATTAGGATGAAATAGGTAAGTATATATAACCCTTTATCTCTCATGATGTGTTTCACCCATGATGTGTTATGTGTTGTTTAGGCCTCCTAGCATGACCCTTGATTCTCTTGTAAGGTCTAGAATACCAGGAGATCACCTCTATTGTGACCCTTCTTCTATTTGTATCATCATTCTTCTATATTGCTTCTCATCTATTTTCATTGTTGTGTGTTGTGTCTACGGACATAGCATTATGGTTGGTGACTTGGGGACACCCTCCTACGTGACTGTCCCTAAGAAACTTGTTTCTCCTCTCTTGATTTATTGTTTCCCTTCCTCTAGTGTTTCTATCTAGCGGGCGGATGACGAAAAACATTTATACTAATGCGGACCTAGTGTCCCTTTAGCAAGAAATCAAAAATTGGACTTAGTTCTTATATGACAATGGCGTTGTACTATATTATCCAATGCTTTGCTAGTAGAAACACTCCATGTGCTCTATATGGTGTCTTATCGCACTTAGAAAACATAACAATACTTCTGCTCCATGTACTTTGTCTATCTTGAATCTTGCATCACATGGCATTGTTGTTTTTATCATGATTATATGGACACTAACACTTTTCTTGCAGGGATGTGTTTGTGGGAACATTTGGCGATCGTAAAGTACATGTCACCTCCAGGGGGCATGGGCCTTGCGAGAGCTCATGTTCCCTTGTGTGTTTTCTTCCTACCTTAACGTGCTTGATATCGATACCTAATATCAACCACCTTAAGGTGGGGGCATATATAAGGTAAGCTGTATGTTCTAGATGTTAGCAGTGTACTTGTTCTCAGGTGTAGTCTTAAAGACTGGTGGCGATGAATCCCTCATGCACTCTAGGATTTGTTTGAAATCTTTTACAATCATTTAAGCCCTCATCATGAGGTAGGGATGGTGTATTTCTCATGGAGAGTGCACATCCTGTCATTGTAAAAAGTCCTCATCGAGAGGCGGGGAGTGGTTCTGTGACTAACTCAACCCTTAAGCATGTCTTTGGCAATTGTTGTGGCAAAGCCCAATCATTGGTGTGTGCTTGTAATGTTCCTGAGATGCTGATGAGCTTAGAAATAGGAACATTGCATCTCTTGTATGTCATGTTTTCTCCGTGTCTTCTAAGCGTGTGTGTATTGTGTGTTTGTTCCTAAGCATAGTCTTAAAGATTGGTGATGATGAGTCCCTCCTATTCTTTGGGATTTGTGTGGCATGTTTTCTTTGTATGGCATGTTTTACATGTGTGTTTCCCCATATGTAGTCTTAAAGACTGGTGACGATGAGTCCGTGCTGCATTATGGGTGGTGTGTTTACTTCCCTTGTACTTGCATTTGCATTTTATATATATGAAAAAAGAAAAAGCAAATCATTACTGTCTTCTCTGCATTCACTATATTCATTGTGTTTTGCATGACTGTAACTATCTTCTCCATGTTTTGTGTACTTGTTACTGTCTTCTCTGTGATTGGCGTGTCTTCTCCATGCTTGGCGTGTTTGCTGTGTTTGTTAACCATACTTTAATGCATGTATTGGCCTTGTGATTATACATACATTAAAGTGGGGGCTAAATGTTATGTCGTAAAATGTCCCCTTGAGGGATTTTCCCTCTTAAGGTTTACTTCCCGGGTCCTGTTTATGCATTTAGAGCATCTTGCATGATTTTGATGACTCCTGAAGAGAAAACCCTGAAGTTTCATGGCAATATGGACTCAGGGGATGCACTTAACATGATCCCTTCCTGAAATAGGGGGGAGGACTTGGGTGCCTTTTAGGTGTCAGTTTATGACTGTTAATTAGGTCCTATGCCGACACGGTAAGTTTCAATTATGAAATTCTTAGTGGGAATGTTTGTAGTTGCATATATAAGCATGATTAGGTTACCATTTATAAACTAGATGGACATTAAATGATCATTAGATGACTTTGGCCTACTTGTGACTTTGAGCATTCAAAACATTCATTGTGTTGTAGAGAAGAGCATTGTTATTGTGTTTATGTTTGCAGATTTGGCATTCATCTCATCATGGCATGAAGAGCTTCTTCCTTCCATGAGATCTTCACTACAAGGTGATAGCATTTGTGTTTTCAATCATTTCTCATTTTGATTTCGCCTCTATCCCGCCGGGATACACACTCTTTATCTAACAACGGTGTTTGGAAGACTTGAATGTCTCTTTGGGGCTTGACTGAGGCAAGCCTCTAAACACTACAACCCCCAACCCATTTTTTCATGATTGTGGGTTATAGGTTGTAGAAGCAGAAAAAGTGGAGTTACAAGAGAGTAGTGCAGACTGTCAGAATTACAGATCTGAAGAGAAAATAGGGACCTGGACTTAGGCACCCACTCATTAGTCCTTTGAATCCCGCAACTAAAGAATCTCTGGAACATCAGGAACAGGTTGTAGACAAGGTTCCTAGATCCTGAAGAAAATGGTGGCACTAGACTAGGGCGCCCGCTCATTAGTCCCTGACTTTTCAATTTTCCAAACTTTGAAATATGGTACACATTTGATTATCATTTTGCATCTCTGTGTGCAAGCATTTCCTGTAATTTGTCTATTTTCTTCTGAATTTGCATAATTAAGGTTTTAAGCATAATGGGGCATAATCAAACAACTAAATCACACAATTCCAATTTTCCCTAATATTCCAAGTGATTGAGAACCTGATAGTAGATTTCCTACTTAGTTGAAGTCCTTGAATGTTTGAAGTGAAAGGAGGATTCATACAAACCCTAAACATAAAAATCCCTTTTCTTTTCCACCTTAAACACAGAGTGTAGGAGGGACTCATCGCCACACATCTTTAGACTACACTTGAGAACAAACACACCATACAAATCCAAAAGCATAGGAGGGACTCATCACCACACATCTTTAGAATATGCTTGGGAATAAACACGCCATAGAAAAGGGAAAACACATGGAAAACATGACAAACAAGCGATGGAAGGAGCTTATTTCTAGTTTCACCACCATCTCAGGCACACCTGACGATTGGGATTATGCCACTACAACTGCCAAAGACACGCTTAAGGGAGGATACACCAACCCCGCCTACTCAGAGGACTTTTAGAATAAAAAGGATGTGCACTAGCTCAAGAGATACACCATCCCCACCTCCACAGAGGGCTTAAAATAAAAGGATAACACTAGCTCAAGAGATACAATATCCCATCTCCATAGAGGGCTTTCTCATTGCAATATAAAATAAAGATGTGCACTTGCATGGAGATACAACATCCCGCCTTTGCAGATGTCTTACAAACACACTTCATTAGTACCAAAATCATCAGACAACTTACCTTATATATGCCCCCACCTTAAGGTGGTTGATATCATGTACCAATATCAAGTGCATTAAGGTAGGAAGAAAACACACAAGGGAACAAGAGCTTTTGCAAAGCCCATGCCCCCAGAAGTGACATGCACTTTACGATCACCGAATGTTCCCACAAACACACAATTTCCTACAAGAAAAGAGGTTAGAAATATTTCCATAAGATAATAATCACATCTCATGATCAAAACAATGCATATACATAATCACATCAAAAGATGAGATTATTCTACGGATTTGGAATCTGAGTATAACCGTGGGGCTATACCACAGAGATCTCAGAATCGAATGTAACCAAGATGAGATCCAAGATAAACAAAGTACATAGAGCAACAATATTGTTATGGTTTGTTAGTGTGATAAAACATCATCAAAATATCACACAGAGTGATTCTACTAGCCAAACATCAGATAATATATATCAACCCCATCTTCATGTATGGACTAGGTCCATTTTTGCTTACTCCCTGAAGGGGCATGTGCTCCATACCAGTCTTATTTGTTTTTCATCATCCGCCAGCTAGATAGAACCACTAGAGGAAGGTAAACAATAAATCATGAGAGGAAAAACAAATGCCTTAGGGTCGTCACGTAGGAAGGTGCCCCCAGGTCACCAACCACAACGCTATGCCCCCAGGACACAACACACAACAATGAAAATAGAGGAGAGGCATTATATAGGAATGATGATACAAATAGAAGAATGGTCACAATAGAGGCGATCTCTCAGTATCCTTGACCTTACAAGATTATCAAGGGTCATCCAAGGAGGCTTAAACAACACATAACACATCACAAGGGAAACCCAACATAGAGGTAAAAGGTTAGAAATACTTACCTACAGAGACAATCGAACTAACGGTCATCATCGAGTAATTCATCATCTTCTCAATCTTGAATGTTAGAGGAAAGAAGTTCATAAGGTACCATAGCTCAACTTTTGTTCTTGTCTTCAAGTTGTTTATTGTTAAGTTCATCTTGGTTTGATTCAATGTTAGGTGAAATATTTCCTTGTTGAGGTGCATTTCGTTGGGCAAAAGCTTGTCTTTTTCTCCTTCTTTCTCTTGCTTGTCTATTTATTGTTGTCTTGTTTGCTTATATCTTCAAAAGTATTGTCATGTTGTTCCATAGGTTGTCACATGTTAGAGGAGGAAGAACCATGTTCAAATCTCAGTTGTCTTGATGAAGTGTTTTATTCTCGATGAATGCCTCCCAATCCTTGTAAGGATGACAGGGAGGAACCTCAGCATAAATACCTTTTCTTCGTGGACGAGGTGAATTATCAAACTTTTCCTTATCCACATCTATCACACCAATTATTTCATCATAGTCATAAAAATCTTGGTTTATTCTTATTTCATTTTGTCCTCTAGGAAGTTCTTCTAATGCAGGTTGTTTGTCTCTTTTTGTTTGCATAGGAGGCTCGACCACTCTAGATATAAGTTTTGATTTGTATCGTCTATATTGTAGGAAAGAGTGATCTCTTCATGGCTCAGGGTCTCTATTAGGTTGCGGCCAAACGTAATCAAGAGTAAAGTTGTTGTCCATTGCGAAAGGTTGATATGTATTATGTCAAATATTACACACTTGTCCATGTAAAGGGAATTTTATGCAATTGTGAATAGTTGAGGGGACAACGTTCATAGCTTTTAACCATGGGTATCCTAGCTTTGCATGGAAGAAGTTAGATAAAGGGATAACCTCAAAAACTTGATCCACAACTTTATCAGAAGTTGTAACCAATAAAGTTATCTTCCCAAAGGTAGGCATTAAAGCTCCATTATGTGGCTTAATCCTTATATCATAAGGTTCATAGGAATCTTGTGTCAAATTATGTGCAAGGAGAAACTCTTTTTTTATCACATTAGTCATGCAATTAGGATCTATAAGTGTATAATTCATCGAAATCTCCATTATTTTCACAGTAATGTAAAGGGGTCCTTCATTGTCTACAAATGTTTTGTCATAAGGTGTAAATGTAATTTCAAGTTTAGGGCTCCTTCTTTTCAAATAAGGTCTAGGGGGGAGCCTAGCATTATTATTGAGATTATAAGACATGTATATGTATTCAAATGTATGCAAAATCAGATTTTTAAAAGATTTTCAATATTTATGCAATCAACCAGTGTAAAACTATGTATGTTTATGATCTAGAAATGCTTGATTTTCCACTTTTTTCACAATTTTTCAGTGCAAATGACTAAAAGAAGAGGTGTTGTGAAGAATTTTATGAGGGGAAGAAAATAATAAACTCAATATCAATCCAATAATGCAACAATATCCTTCACAACATGCCTATAATGCAATTCTAGAGAGATGACAAGGCCAAATCTAGTGAAAATGCAAGGTTTTCAAACCCTAGACATGAATTTTTGCAAAAAGGACACTATGATGAAACACTAAAATTAGAAATCAGTCCTAAATGAGTGTTTGAAAAGGGTAGTAAAATATGAAACAAGATTTTAACTACAAACCCTAGTTAATGCAAAACTAGGTTTTTATAAAAAATAAATAATTTCAAGCAATTTTTAACAAATTAAGCATGAAAATGCAATGCCAATGATTGAAATAATGATGAATTTCTATCATTTAAATCAGATCTAATGAAAATAACATAAATTAAATTAAATTAAATTAATGCAAATTATTCCAAAATGCAAGCCTAAGATGTTAATTTTTTCAAAATTTTCAACTTTTTTGTAAATTTTTAAATGTAATAAGATGAATGAATGTGAATCTAGAGTACAACACTCAGCAAGGTGCAAAATTCAAATAAAACATGGGTTCACTAAAATGTTTTGTAGAAAATAAGGGGAAATGATAAAGGGTTTAAATCCTCCTTTCTCTACAAACATTCAAGGACATATCAACCGAGTTGAATCACACTGTTGCAAGAATATTCACCTATAGGTTAGGCTGTCACTTGGAACAATGTGGAAATTCAGAGATTGTTAACTAATGTATCAATTTAATGCTCAAATACCCTTAAAACCCTAATTATGCAAAACAGTAAGTAAAATGATGAATTATGACAACTACTTGTTGATTAAGGTAGTAGGCAGAGATTAATAACTGACTGTTATTTGAAGTTCAGAATGCAAAATACTTAGGGACACTGCAATCAGTGCCCCTGTCCAAGGTAGTGTTTTCTTTGTGGAATCCTGATCTCCTTCCGACACTGATGCTCACTATATTTTCTGTTTCTGTTCCGAGAGATGCGGAAGACATTGGCACTCGAGCTCAAGTCCAAGGTAGGGTGATTTTTAGGATGTCAGAGCCTCTTTAGATGTTAATTATCACTGTCCCAATGATTTCTATATTTTCCACCTCGGAGGACATTGGCATTGGCACGTTACTGTTCCCTACAACTCCATTACATCTAGATGTGACACCTATAACCTGCAATCACAAGGAGAGTGGTTGGGGGTTGTGGTGTTCAGAGGCTTGCCTCGATCAAGCCCCAGAGAGATATTCAAGCCTTTCGAACAACACAAAGAAATGTCCTCTCATGGGATGCAATGATTGCAAGATATGCAAAAAATGGATTTGTTGAAAAGACTTTAGAAACTTTCAAGTAAATGCAATTGGCATGTGTAAAGCCAAATTCCACAACCTTTGCCACCATCCTCCCTATCTCTACCAAAATAGGATCTTTGGAGCAGTGTATGGACAACCATCAAAGAATAAAGGATATAGGAATTTTGTCACATGTTGTAATTGTAGCTGCCCTTGTAGACTTGTATGCAAAGTGTGGAAGCATAGACAAGGCACGTGGACTGTTTGATACAACACCATAGAGAGATGTCCTCTCATGGAATGCAATGATTGCAAGATATGCAAAAAATGGATTTGTTAAAAAGACTTTAGAAAATTTAAAGCAAATGCAATTGGCACATGTAAAGCCAAATTCCACAACCTTTGCTAGCATCCTCCCTATCTCTACCAAAATGCAACTTCCCTTATAGACATGTATGCAAAGTGTGGAAGCATAGACAAGGTACATGAACTATTTGACATGATGTCCTAAAATGAAATGCCATTTCATAGAATGCAATGATTGCAAGATATGCAAAAAATGGATTTTTTTGATAAGGCTTTGTAAACTTTCAAGAAAATACAATTGGTGAGTGTAAAGCCAATATCCACAACCTTAGCCAATATCCTCCTTGCCTATGCCAAAATGGACATCCATCAAAGGCTAAAAGATATGGGAATTTTGTTAGATGTTGTAGTTGCAACTGCCCTCGAAGACATGTATGCAAAGTGTGGAAGCATAGACAAGACACGTGAACTATTTGGCATGATGCCTCAAAGAAATGTCGCCTCATGGAATGCAATGATTACAAGATATGAACAAAATGGATTTTTTGATAAGGCTTCAGAAACTTTCAAGCAAATGCAATTGGCAAGTCTAAAGCCAAATTCCAAAACCTTAGAAATGGTATCTTTGGAACATAGTATAGACATCCATCAAAGCATAAAGGATATAGGAATTTTGTCAAATGTTATAGTTGCAACTACCCTGCGAGACATGTATGCAAAGTGTGGAAGCATAGACAAGGTACGTGAACTATTTGACATGATACCTTGAAATGAAATGCTATTTCATGGAATGCAATGATTGCAAGATATGCAAAAAATAGATTTTTTTGATAAGGCTTTATAAACTTTCAAGAAAATATAATTGGCAGGTTTAAAGCCAATTTCCACAACCTTAGCCAGTATCCTCCTTGCCTATGCCAAAATGGTCATCCATCAAAGGATAAAAGATATGGGAATTTTGTTAGATGTTATAGTTGCAACTGCCCTCAGAGACATGTATGCAAAGTTTGGAAGCATATACAAGGCATGTGAACTATTTGGCATGATGCCTCATAGAAATTTTGCCTCATGGAATGCAATGATTGCAAGATATGAACAAAATGGATTTTTTGATAAGGCTTTAGAAACTTTCAAGCAAATAAAATTGGTGGGTGTAAAGCCAAATTCCAAAACCTTAGAAATGGTATCTTTGGAACACGGTATAGACATCCATCAAAGCATAAAGGATATAGGAAATTTGTCAAAAATTGTAGTTGTAACTATCCTGCGAGACATATATGCAAAGTGTGGAAGCATATACAAGAAATGTGAATTGTTTGACATGATGCCTCAAACAAATTTTGTCTCATGGAATGTAATGATTGCAAGATATGCATGAAATGGAGTTTTCATAAGGCTTTAAAAATTTTCACAAATGCACAAAAGAAAATTTCAACCAAATGTAATTGGCAAGTCTAAAACCAAATTGCACAACCTTATCCAACATCCTCCTTACCTATGCCAAAATGGGATCTGGGGAACATGGTGTGGAAAACCATCAAAGCATAAAGGATATAGGAATTTTGTCACATATTGTATTTGCAATTGCCCTTGTAGACATGTATGGAAAGTGTGGAAGCATAGATAAGGCGCATGAATTTTTTGACATGATGCCTCAAAGAAATGCATAGTCTCATGGAATGCAATGATTGCAAGATATGCACAAAATGGATTATTTGAAAATGATTTATAATCTTCTAAGAAAATGCAATTAGCACGTGTAAAAAAATTTCATGTAATGATAATTGATCATGTATTAAATATTCAATATAAACTGTCATATACATAATGTCATGAACATAATGTCATGAACATAACATCTAGTCTATATACAAAGCCATATAGGCATGTCCAAACAAAGCCATATAGGCATATACAAAAATGTACATCGATAAAATACAAAAGTATGTATACAAATCCATCTAGGCATATAAAAAATGTCCCAAAAATTAGTTTCCTATGGACTTTCATCAAATAATCTGTGGCCCTTGCTTGACCATGAAGATGGACAGCCAATCAGTGACTCATCCTCTCTCTGCCATCAAGTAGACCTCCTTGACAAACGTTCTTGTAGCTCTACCTATTAATACAATAAAAAAATATGCACATTAATATAAAAAACATGAAATATATAACATCACATATGTAATCGATCACTTACTGCTATTTGATGATCACTCTCAATCATCTTTTCTCTATCTTCATCCGTAGTTGGATGGGCTGGAGTTGTGACCTCCTATGAGAAACATCAAGAAGCAAAATTGACTAAACATAAATATCATTTATTTACATCAAATGACATGAGATAAAATAAGAAATAAAAAATTATGACATTTTCATGTTATTGGCTCATACCTCGAACAAAGGATTTGAAGACATCATGGCTACAACAATGCCTACCTGCATTGACTCATGAAGATGAGGAGGGGTCTCCATATTTAGCATATGAAAATAGAGTTAAAGATTATTCGACCAAAATAAATACATAGCATTATTTAAATGCATAATGATTAGAAATGGTTAAATTTACCTCCGTATAAGTGGTTTTGCATCTAGGGGACCAAGGAAACCATGGAGGTGCCAATGAAGCTCCCTGTTGAAATCATCAAATTGTCACAAAATAATATTACCATTGATATATGTACAATAATTACAATCATGTGATAAATTGATAAATTACATACTTGCTAACTTGACCTCCTCTCATAACCCACCAATGGATGGCTAATGGAGGCAGGATGAAGACTCTTACCCTAGAATTTTATTGTGCAGACAATTACATACATTATTTTTGACTTATAATATAGATAGTCATATAAAATTAATTACAAATAAGAATAAGAATATATTAAATCAAGATGAAACTTGTAAAAAATTACCTGAGTCAATACTAAATGTACGATGCAAGACATCATTGGTGAGAACAATATCATCCAATATGGATGTGTCCATCATTAGATACTTCCCCTGTGTTGCAGTATCCTGCCAAGAGTTCTTCCGTGAGTCCTACGTCCCATAATCGCATAGGTTCCCACATGAACTGCACAAATGTGGGGACAAATGACGCCTACTACTCTCACCCTCATCGGCCTGGGTAAGATCATCGATGTGCTATGCTAGAGACTGCATGAGAGCAGTCAATGAATGTAATGTCTCCACCTCAACACTCTCCTTCAAAGTTGAAGGGAGTGACACATGTTCTGGCCTCAACAGGGGTCTAGGTACACGCTTTTCATCTCGCTAAGCCCCCTCTCTATCTTGGGAAAAGCTACCACCTCTGCCCTGTAACTCTCGAATGTCAAAATAATTAGGAATCTTCTTGAGGATGAAATCACAATGGAATTTCCTCAAGAAATATTGTGGCACCTCATTTTTGTTGCATAGACGCTCATCGAAGACCATGTACCATCTATCCCAAAAGTTTTGGGATATATCTTGATTTGTACACCAACGAATAGGGAACCATTTGTAAGTTTCTTTTAATCTTTGGCCAGTTTTAGGATTAATAAAGTGTGCACATAAAATTGAGATTTTGTAATTTTTTCATTCTTCACTTGTTGATAAGACAATTTGTCAACATAGTATTGCCGACACCTCTCCCTATAGTCTTGAAATTTGGTGATTTGCTATGTCACCGATTCGGTGTGGAAAACAATCGCCTCTAATGAATTCACAAGTGCTCTCCTACGATCGGTGCTTGCACTTGGATTGTTTAACATTTCAATAAGAGTTTGAAGTTGTCTTTTGTTTTCTTCTATTTGCCTAGGTAGTTTTCTTGAGTATCTCTTACATTGTGAGGATGTGAAGGTGGGTTTGGAGGGTTTTGGGGATTATTTTGACCCTCCTTAGTTGGATTTGTGTTTCTCTTGCCTCATTAAGTGTAAATGTAATATAAAAACTAATCAAACATTGCAAAAGTCAAAAAAAAAATTAAAGTCACAAAAATTAATCAAACCCTAACTTCTTCAGCTGCTAGACCCTTGACATTTGATTCATGATGTCTTATAGAGTGGGTTCGGTGAGGTGGCATCATGAAAATGTCAATTTCTTTCTTGCACTTGCTTGGTTTCACCTTCCTTGAACGCTCTCGTGCTATATTGTTTGTTTTTTCTGCAAACTAAGTCTTTTTGCCATGTGTAATGGGAGAAATGCTTATTTTTTGCACTTTTAAAGCATAAAATAATGTGAGCGCGTTATAACACGCTCGCATTTTGATGTGTATGGGACCAAAAAGTTGCCCAAAAAGTCATTTGGTGACTTTTTGGTCCCTCATCTTTGTGGATATACCCCATGTAGGATACTCAGAAAGTTTGATCCAAGAAATGCATATGAAGTGGAGCTACCAGAGACATTGGGCATATCACCTATTTTCAACATTATAGACCTATACTAGTATCATGAAGGAGAAACCAGTGATAGTATTGAAGATAATTTGAAGATCTAGTTACCAAAGCAAGCACCAAAGCATATTAAAGACTTTCTAGACAACAGAATTGGATGCAACACTAGAGGCAAGCAATACAAGGAATATTTGGTAAAGTGGAATGGTAGACCAGAAGGAGATTCATCTTGGATTTCTTAGGCTGAGGTGGACTGTCTTGGTTTTCCTCTAGCCCCAACAAAGTGACGGACTCACTTTTTCAACAACCTCGGGTGTATGATGCAGGACCATCCCTGGTTGCAGAGCAATCTTGCATCAACCAAAAATATTTGCAATCTTTCTTTGTTTCTTTCATTTTCCAGTTCATTTCAGTTTAGTTCAATGAATAGCAGTTCCAAAATTTTGTACCGCATTTTGCTGCATTTGCATTTCAAAGCTTGCGGAGCAAGACCTAGCATCTAAACATCATCATGTACATCATATCCAAAATTTAGATCATTTGGATCAATTTCCAGAAAGATATCACTATCAAGTCAACTGTTTTCTCATAACAGAGCATTCAGACAGTCAACTAAAGAAGAAGGCTTATAGAGCAATTCCATGACTTGTGGAGCTAAATGAAACATCATTCAAGGTACTTTGGGACATAGCTGACCTTCCTTGAGATCCACATCAAATTTCCATCATTTGCGGAGGAGTACCAGTTGCTTAACACTAACCTATCTATTTTCACATGCTACACCTTCATTAAAGATTGTAACCTCTTTCCTAGTCGACGTGGAGGATTCCTTGAGCTTGGAGATGATATATATAGATCCTTGGATATATTAGGAAGTCAATAGTTGATAGCTAGAGATTATGATAGATTATAAATTAGTTCCTTTATTCCAGAAAGGACACTTCATTGCAAAATCTGGCATATCAAATGTAATTGGAATCAGGCCTATGAGCCCTAAATTGTAAGCCCACATGTTGCTGGCATATTAGCATTTTGAATCTATGATATATTGAGTATTTGAATCATTCTTTGTGTAGACACCCAAATTTGTCCATGTCTTGCAACATCACCTAGTCGACACATTACTTAGACATCATATGATATTTTGTCCTAATCCCATTCCTAATCCCATCCTAATCACCTATCCAATTAATTAAATAAATCTTATTTATTTTTAATTAATTTCCCTCTCACATGTCTCAAAATAATTCAAATAAAATATTTGAAATATTCCCTCACCTTTCATCACATTGCAACACTTGTCCACCTCTCAACTGAATCATGTGTGGTAGTACAACTTTCATTTAATATCCTTCACATGTCCAACTAATAGGTCAGTGCTATTATCCTTCACACACTTGTCACATGACAACTCCTCATGGAGTGGGAAACAGATGTAGCCAACAACATACACTCAATAAAATTGTGTCATTAATCATGTGTGAGAGCCAAAGATTTGGAAACTGAAAAAAAAAACTTCTATTCACCAACTCTGCTGCTACAATGAGAGAAAACTCTCTTATATCCAAGAAAATAAAAAAATAAAAAAATTACCCTTTTTGGCAGATTTTGACAATTGTCAGATTTTGCCATTTTAGGTAATTTTACATTCATATCTTGAGAATCCAATTTTGTCCCAAAAACTTCCTAAAACTAAGGTAGGATGAAAAGCCAACTAACATCCTAAATTTGACACATTTTGAGTTATTAAAAAAAGTAACTTTTAAAAAACTAGGAAAAAACACTAAATTGCCATTTTGAGGGCCAAGATGAAAGTTTCAAGCCCCAAAAAAGTGCCAAGATGAGGTCCAACTAACTAGGGTAGGTTGGGAAACCACATGCCACCTCATAACGCATCCACCTATAAAGTTTTATAGAAAACCCACATCCGAGTCAAAAGTTATGACCTCCGGAAGTCCCTGCATCATTCTCCTCTGGTTGAAAAGAACGCAACTTCTGCAAGTGAGTGTCTTCGAGCTGTTGCCATTTGACTGGATCTAACCTCTGTACTTCCCACTCTATAATCCATGTGATATCTATTGGTGTAAATCCTTCCCACTATACTAAATACTTGTTGTAATGCCCTTGCCGAGTGTAGATAGTTTTCTTATCAAGAACCTGTGCAATCTTTTCCTTCTTCTTATGGGGAATGTGGTGGTGCCATGCCACTTCTGGTTGACTATCTTCAGCATCATCCTCACCATGGAATGCATATAAATCAAAAATATTAAACACAGGAGAAATATCAAGATCATCTGGTAAACTGACCTCATATGCATTATCATTGATCTTCTTTGTAATTTTGCAAGGACCAATTTTCCTGTACTTCAACTTGTGGTATGTTCCAGTAGGAAACTGCTCTTTTCTCAAATATACCATCACTAAGTCACCTTCATTGAATTTCTAATGTCGCCTACTACTATCCACTGTATTCTTGTACCTCTCATTACTGTCCTACAACTTCTATCTCACTTCTTTCTGCAACTGTTGAAGGTGTTCTGCAAATGCTTCCCCATCATCACTGACCCTATCTTTCATTGGTAGCTGTACCAAATCTAGAACACCCTAAGGATTCCTGCCATACATAATCTAGAAAGGGGACTTTCCCGTTGATATGTTAACAGAACTATTATAGGCAAATTCGGCCTAGGGTAATGCCACGTCCCATTGTTTTGGCTTTTCTCCAACAATACACCTCAACCAATTTCCCAGACTCTGATTGACTACCTCTATTTGCCCATCTATTTGAGGATGATAAGCACTACTAAACTATAACTTAGTCCCCATCTTCTTCCATAAAGTCCTCCAGAAATGACTAAGGAATTTGGTATCCCTATCAGAGGTAATAGTCTTTGGAACACCATGTAGTCGAACAACTTCTGAAAAAAATAACTCTGCTACCCTCGTTGCATCATTAGTTTTCTTGTAGGCAATAAAATGAACCATCTTGGAGAACCTATCAACAACTACAAAAATGGAGTCATTACCTCGTTGAGTATGTGGAAGTCCTAACACAAAGTCCATGCTCAAATCTGTCCATGGTGCAGTTGGTACTGGTAATATCATATACAACCCTGTATTTTGTGAATGTCCCTTAGCCACTTGGTAGATTCTACACCTTGTTACATACTTAATTATATCGCTTTTCATCTTTAGCCAGTAATATTTATATTCTATCAAGGCTATTGTCTTGTCCTTGCCAAAATGTCCATCCAACCCACTACTATGAAATTCTCTGATAATGTTTTCCCTCATAGAGCCAGCTGGTATGCATAGTTGTTTTCCTTTAAATAGATACCCATCTTGCATAAAATATTCACCCCTAAGGTGATCCAAGTTACCAGATACTGGTGCCTTCAATTGTTCCACAATCTCCCAAAAATCATCATCAAACTCATACAAATTTTTGATGGCATCAAAGCCAATCACCTCAGTTTCCATTGTGGTCAAAAGTGCAACACGCCTACTTAACACATCTGCAACCTGATTTTGTTTTCCAGACTTATGCTTCAGCACAAAATTGTAACCCTTCAAGAAAGAGACCCACTTGGCATGCCTACTATTCAACTTTTTCTGTTTGTTCAAGTATCTCAGTGCAATATGATCTGTAAACAATACAAACTCCTAGGGAACTAGATAATGTCTCTAATGCCTCAATGCTTGAACAATTGCATAAAATTCCAAATCATAAGTAGAATAATTCTTTCTCATTTCTTTAGCGTTTCACTAAAGAAAGCTATAGGTTTTCCATCTTGGCTAAGCACAACACCTATTCCCACATGGGAGGCATCACATTCTACTTCAAATACCTTATCAAAATTTGGCAATGCAAGTATAGGTGCTTCTGTTACCTTTTGCTTCAAGTACTTAAAGCTCTCCTCAGCATTCTTGGTCCATACAAACTCCCTTCCTTTGGTGCAATCTGTTATAGGAGCTACAATACTACTAAAATTTTGAATGAACTTTCGATAGAAAGTGGCCAAGCCATGAAAAAATTTTACCTCTATGATGCTGCTTGGACTAGGCTATTCTAGAATTGCCCTAACCTTTTCTGGATCCATTCTGACACCATCTTTAGAAATGACAAAGCCTAAAAAACCAAACTGTCCTGCATGAACCTACACTTCCTCAAATTGGCATAGAGATTCTCCTTCCTTAACGCACCAAAGATGATCCTCAAGTGTTGTAGGTGCTCTTCTTTGCTGTTACTAAATACCAAAATATCATCAAAATAAACTACCACAAACTTACCAATGTAAGGTCGTAGTATAGTGTTCATCAATCTCATAAATGTGCTAGGTGCATTTGATAACCCGAATGGCATAACCATCCACTCATATAATATGTCTCCAGTCTTAAAGGTTGTCTTCCACTCATCCCCTTCTCAGATCTGGATTTGGTGGTAGCCACTTCGTAGGTCGATCTTGCTGAAATATTTGGCCCCTGCATGGACATCCATCATGTCCTCCATATGAGGTATAGGAAACTGATACTTGATGGTAATATTATTAATTTCTCTTCTATCAGTGCACATCCTTCATGTTCCATCTTTTTTTGGAGTCAACAATGTAGGTACAACACATGGGCTCATGCTCTCTCTTACCACACCTTTACTTATGAGTTCTGTTACTTGCTTATTCAACTCTGCATGTTGTGTTGGATTCATCCTATAAGCTGCTTGGTTGGGTAGAGTTGCTCCTGGAATCAAATCAATATGATGTTGAATATCTCTCTTTGGCGGTAGACCATCTAGCAATTCATCAGGAAAAACATCAACAAATTCTTTCAATAGCTCTGCTACTTCTAGGGGAACTGAAATGTCTTCCTCTTCACCTTTTTTCACTACTAATGCATAGCAACACCCTGTCACCTTCATTTCTTTAACAAGATCTCTTTCAGACAACATGGTCTCACCTTTTTCCTTCATCCTTGAGAGGCAATAAAATCACCTTAGAGCCATCTTTCCAAAAGGTGTATGTGTTTTTCTCTCCATCATGCATAACTTTTCTATCATACTGCCATGGCCTTCCCAATAACACATGACATGCATCCATTGGGAAAGCATCACACCATATCTCGTCCTGATAGATCTTCCCTATGCTAAACTTAATTAGACATCTTTTATCAACAGTGACTTCATTTCCCTTTTTAAACCATGCAATGCGGTACGGATGAGGATGTTTTTCACATTGTAAATTCAATTTTTCTACCATTTCTTTAGAAACCATATTTTCACAACTACCTCCATCAATAATAACTTGACATACCTTGTCACCCAAAGTGCATCTGGTTCTAAAGATATTGGTTGGAAGCCATTAACCATCAGAGCTTTTGGATTGTGTTTTCTTCTTCTCTGGAATCACCATTTCTCTTCTCATCATGAGACTTTCTCCCACATCTGGTAGAACCTCTAGTTCCGTCCCTTCCACTTCATGTTGCATTTGAATCAGGTTCACCCTAGGTTGTCCTCCTTGATTTCTTTCTTGCATGTTATAATTTGAGCATTCAAATGCCCTATAACCTTCTTCTCCACATCTGAAACAAGTGAAAGGCCTTCTCTAGTTTTCCCATCCTCTACCACTACCATAACCTCTACCTCTTTGAAATCCCCTTCCTTGTTCTTGATTCAGAGGATCTTGTCGAGTGTCTACTTGTTTTTCCAATCCATGGGATGACTCTCCCCTACCATAATTTGAACCTCCTCAAAATGGGGTTGATGTACCCCTTCTCCCTCCTCTATTCCTCTGATGATACTTTTGTTTTGTTTTTCTTCAGCCTTTAGAGCCAATTGGTAAGCCTCTTCCATATTGTTGAGTCGATGCATGCTCAATTCATCTTGAATAGAGAATTTTAGGCCATTCACATATCTAGTAACCATCTGTTCATCAGTTTCTTGATGCTCTATATGTATAGATAGCATATAAAACTTATTTGTATAATCTTGCACAGAAGAGAGGTTCTGCTTTAAATTTTGAATCCTACAAAAAAGGGTTTGTGCATAATCTATGGGTAAATTTTTTTCTCTCAACTTCTTCTCCATTTTATTCCATGTCCTGATCTTATCCTTGTCTTTCCTTGTTCATTCCTTTTAAATATGATCCCACCAAATCATTGCATGACCCTTTAATTTGGTGCATGTGAATTTCACCTTGTTTTTCTCTATCATGGATTTCCATTCAAAAAAATTTCTCATGTCATTCAACCAGTCTATCAACTCCTCTGGTTTAAGACTACCTGCATAATCTGAAACATCTACCTTGACCCCTTCATTTTTCCTTTCTAAGGCCCTGAGCATCCTCTCTTCAAAACTCATGCCTTCTAATTCTTCTTCTTCATGTTCTGTAGCTTGATCTGCACCTCCTCGACCTATCTCTTCATCAGATTCGTCTCCTCCTCTACCCATCCTTTGGTTTTCCATCTGTGTTGTAAGTTCTGCTATTTCCTTTGTAGATTTTGCATTTCTCTATGCATCTGGGCAAGACCACCTCTTCCTCTTCCTCTCCCAGCCATCTTCCTGCTCTGATACCAGATGATGTAGCTGACAACATAGACTTAATAAAATTGTGCCATTAATCATGTGTGAGAGCCAAAGATTTGGAAACTAAAAAAAAAACTTCTATTCACTAACTCTGCTGCTACAATGAGAGAAAACTCTCTTATATCCAAGAAAAAAAATCAAAAAATTACCTTTTTTGGCAGATTTCGACAATTGCTAGATTTTGCCATTTTAGGTAATTTTACATTCATATCTTGAGAATCTAGTTTTTTTCCCAAAAACTTCCTAAAACTAAGGTAGGACGAAAAGCCAACTAACATCCTAAATTTGAAACATGAGTTTTGAGTTATTAAAAAAAGCAACTTTTAAAAAACTAGGAAAAAACACTAAATTGCCATTTTGAGGGCCAAGATGAAAGTTTCAAGCCCCAAAAAAGTGTCAAGACGAGGTCCAACCGACTAGGGTGGGTTGGGAAATCACATGCCACCTCATAACGTATCCACCTATAAAATTTCATAAAACAACCCACATCTGAGTCAAAAGTTATGACCTTTAGAAGTCCCTGCATCAGAAACCCTATTCGATCCTAGCCATCCACATCATTCAAAACAACTTTCAATCACAACCATCCATTCAAATCAGCCCTTTCCTATAAATCAACCCTCAACCAATTCATTTAAACATGAATGTTTTGAATAGCCTGATGCTATTGAAATGCCATTAGAGCCTTCACATCATTCATCCTATGCCATTGTTATGCTGCTGAAATAGTGAGCAACCAACATTCCTCCATCAATAACCTTCAAAATCTTGCATTCTTATGTGAGGTTAAGAAAAGAAATGGAGACAAATTGGGTTTAACATGGATTCAGTTTGCATTTGAGTTTATTGGTTTGATTTCCATCTTATCTCGTGCTCTATTGTGCTAGTGAGGGTTTGATATCTTGTTGTTTTAGTTTCAGACCTGATTTTTGCCTTGATGACAAATGGTGAACCTGATGTGAATCTAACATTTTTGTCAAGTTTTGGTGATTGATTTTTGGAGGTGGCTTCCTAGATCAAATCTAACCTCACCATTGAGTCCAGGAGGCCCAAAAACCCTAGGAGGCATATAAAATTTGTCATTTTTCGCTGCTTAAAATTTTTTAAAAAATTTTGATATTTTTTTAGGTAGCATATCCGTATAGTACGGATCCATACCATATGGTTTATGTTTCTATCTTTGTTCATGGTATCTGTAGATTTGCATTTAAAAGAGGGTTTTGTTTGTCTTGTGTTTGCAGGCTCTGTATTTTAGCATTGCAAGAAGGGAGTTCATTTTGCATTATTTTCTTAGTGGTATTTAAATCCCTATCAAAACCCTAAGGTCATAGCCATTTAAAACCCTGATCACCTATGTTTGGCCTAACCATCATTTTAGAATATATCGTCGGCGCCACCGGTGGCAATTGACTCCACCACCACTGCCCATATAACCCTATTGCCACTAGCAACCAGGTCTTTGCCGCCCGCAGAAATCCCTGTGTACTCAGCTTGAAACCCTAGATCCGGTCGCCATCGGTGCATTTTCTGGTCAACACCACCAGAAACACTCCCTCTCAACACCATTTTAAGCCTCGTCACCACCTCTAATCTCCACTTAAACCCTCTGTGAACGCCCCTCCTATTTCGTAGCCGCCGCCCATGATCTCCCAGTCGCCACCATTCTTCACCACTTCATACAACTGCGTCACTGCTTAACTATATCTTGGCACTAAAACCTAAAGTCATGGTCGGCTCATCTCCCTCCTACATGGCCTGTGGTCACCTATGTGACCAGGGCACTGCATGGCTTAATTGTTGCCTACATTAAAACCCCCAACCTCATCTGTGAGTAATCCTTTCATCACCATTTGAAAAGGATGGTCACTGGTTAGCAATCATAGTCTTGGGCTTTAAGCCCCCATTTAGCAGAGGTTCAGTCACCTCCATGACCACGGGTGGGGTTCTTAAGGCCCCCACCCCATCTCTTCTTTTTTTTTTTGTAGGCTTTTCACCCCTGGTCATATGGATGACCATGGGCTAATCTAAACCATTAGCATTAACTGTGACCATCGGCACTAGTAGTGCATGTGACTAGGAGAAAGCCTAACAACTAGTGGTTAGGGCTTAACAGCAGGCCAGCCTTTTGTCTTCCACATGCCCTAATAGGGCTTTTTTTTCTTTTCATCATAACTTGGGCATACGACGTCAATTTTCTACAGACAAGGCCTCGTTGGAAATCTGATTCAATGAACTACATAGTGGCGAAGACCATTTTAGGTGACTATATCACTTTATCATGTTTTTTCTCAATAACAGTCAGCTCTCCATTTTAAACTTCAAACGCATATAACTTTTGAAAATTTCATCCTTTTTTTGCAATTTTTTTTGAAGTGCATAAATTTCATGTACTTTTTGTTCATGCAGTCCATTCATCTATATCTGTTCATATTAATCAGATTTTTATCAGATTCCTCTTTTTTGCATAACACTCTTGTTTGCAAGTTTACTCGCTTCCTTCTCATTTTGGTGACTTGTAGGTGCATCTAAGGAGCTATATCAGCCGTGGTATCAATCATACACAATAGATTGGAAGTGATAACATTCAGGTGCAATCATTCTAATCTTTCATTTTTCATCATCATTGCTTTTCTCTCACTTCAATTTGGGGCTTAAAAAAGAGCATCTTGTCTTCATTTACATTCAAAATTGGGCATAAAATGAACACGTCTTCTTTCACACATTTTGACTTGGGGATAAAAAGAACAAGTGTCTTCATTGCTTGGTGAATTTGAGTTAGGTTAGGGGTATGTATTCTCTTCTCTTGCACTTTGTGTGACCTTGAGAATCAAAAACACCTCTCATCCATTTATTTTCACACCACACATTTCGTTTCTTAAAGGGTTAATTAACAAGTGTGAGTGTGAATTAAGTGTGCATGTGTATGCTCTCTCCTCGTGCCGCAAGATGATCTTGGAGATCAAAAACACCTCACTTGATTTTCTTTTGTCATACCCTTCGTAGGAGGCTTGCTTGGAGACACACCACTCCAAGGGATGACCTCAACTCTAGTGTTCTGGTAGAGTATAAATAGCAAGGTGTGAATTGAAAGACACCCTCTTTGGAAGTGTAAATCTTGTCACTCTTGGCTAAGCCCCAAAGAAATTTATACCTTTGGAAAATAAAGGTGAAGGGTGGGTTACCCCTTTCTCCTGGATGTGTGGCAAGATTTCACTTTCATTTTACGGAATTGGGCCCCCTGTACCTTGCGTATATTGGGGACATCCTTAGTCAACCTTGTGCAACCTAGAGTAGGACCTAATTAGCCATACCTATCTGACTAGTCATAGGACTTGTTGATGTGTCCTCTTCACATGCTTGCTTAATCATCACATTATTCAATTTCAAAGTCAAACTTGCTTATGTGTCTTGTGTGTGTGATTCATGTGTGTACATGTGTAATATTTTGTTTGCAAATTACCACATCAAGATATAAACACTAAACACATAAACAAGTCATCCTAAACAAATCCTAATCATTCCCAATCATTACACTTCATCCTCTTTGAATTCTAGTCTAATCAATTGCATCCTAATCATAACCTAATAATCAACTTCATCCTTATCAAATCCTAATCACCATTCCACATCATCATCTTCATTCTAGTCCAATCAATTTCATCCTAATCACTTCACATCATCAACCTAGTCCTAATCAACACTAGCCAAAATGGTCCTAATCATTAGCAAGACCAATCCTAATCCAAAGCCCAAGGTCATAATTCGAGGAGGCCCTCCTCCTAATCCCAATCATGAAGACAATCCTATACCCAAGGTCATACTTCAAGGAGGCCCTTCCTCTAATCCTAGTCATGAAAACAATCCAAGACCAAAACTCATTCTTCAAGGGACCCCTCCTACTTCCAATGATGACAATAACTATGTTGCATACCTTGAGTAACAAGCCAACATGTAAAGCCTTAAACACATGTGTGACACCATGCCAACATTCAAAAATAAATTCCTAGCACCCGAACTCCAAGACCTCATCCAATCACTTCGCCAAGTACCCCAACCCTTAGACCAACAAGCCATACAAAGACTTTGAGCCCTCTTCCAAAAATTTCAATCAAATCACCCCAAATACAATGCCTCCTAGTCCAATCCCACCAATTCATGACCACTTGTCAAATCCAACAACCACAACATCAACAAAATCCACTTCAATCCTATGTGTCAACCCCTTCCACTTCATACCAACCTAGTTCATCCACTTATCAAGTCAATTCCACATCAACCTATCCCACTTCTTTCCAAGTTGCCACATCAACCTATCCCACTTCTTTCCAAGTCAATGCCACATCAACCTATAAATTCATTCCACAACAAGCACATGTGAGCCTAAGTCACTCTTTACAACAATATCAAATCCCTTTGGATACTAATACCACCATTGACAAGGAAGAGATCAACCTAGCTCATGCAAGCCATTCACTACCCTTACCATCACCTAATCCCCCACCAGCTCCATGCCCTAAGTTCAAACATTACAAAAGTAAACATGTGTAGTTTCTAAGTCCACCAACCCATCCAATCCCTTTGATCTTTCATCCAACCAAAGTCCAAGTACTAAGTCTAATACATCCAATACCCCTCTTGTCCTTCCGCCATGGGACTTATCCATTAATAGTCCTAATCCACCTAATCCTAAGCCTTCAACTTCCATCACTCATCCACCTACAAAGGATGTGATCCAAGGGCTACAAGAAAGGAATGAATTGTCTCCATGTCACCAAACACATATACTTGAACCTACCAAGGAACCTTCCAACATCATGCCTAGTCTTCCAAATCCATCATGTCATCCACAACCCCTTGAGCCTATTCAAGACTCTCCCCCCATGAGCCCAATTCAACCTCCATCATGCTCCTATGTAATTGACCATCAAGATCCTTCCACTTCCATCTAAGAAAATCAAGAGATATGTCAAGAGCATAATCGTAAGCATGAGGAAACATATAGCCCTCATCCTAATCAAGATCAAATCACCTCCATCATACCCATCCATAGCACACTTAATCCTATCCATGACCAAGCTCCCATATATGATCAAGATCCTACTTGAACAAGAAAACCATGTGGATCATCTTGATCAACTTTATGCATTCCATGGTCAAGATCTTATCACTCCACCTATCCAATCTCCATCTAGCCCTAATGTGCAAGCTTCCACTTCCCATGATTGGACACATGTCTCCAAAGAACTCATAGATGATAAAACAAATAACTTGGATCTTAATGAACATAATAATAATGAAGATCATAATGATCCTTCCACATCCACTATCAATCATGTTTCAATTCCACCATCATATCCCCTTTGTCTATCCACCCTCATCCATGAATGTTCTTCCTTAGGACAGAAACAACCTTTATCCACTTCACCTTCTCCATCAAATAAGGAACTCACGTCTAGTGTCCAAAATACACCTAGTCCCATTGTCAATCACATCCTCCAAAAAATGAACTATCATGGTAAAGGCTCAGGCCTTTATGAACAAAGTAATTTGGAGCCCAGACATGTCAAAGTTCATCCATGCTCATATGGCCTTGGATATACACCCCAAGGTAAACAATCTAAGTATGTTGGTAGTACCTTCATGCATCCTAAATCCACCACTTTCCATCACAAATCCTATCATATTCCCAAAACATATGTTGTCATTCCACCTCCATCATCCTACAAATGTCAAAAGCATGTGACCATACACCTTCCACCATCCAATCTACCTCCACTCCTTCCAACTCCTAACATCCCTCCATCCCCTTTACCACCACTTCTCCCAATGCCAAATTTATCCATTTACAAATTCCCTCACATTCCTAATCATGACCAATCAATGCACACGTTGTCTAAACATAAAGCTTCCACCATGTCTATGGGATTCAAAAATAAACATTTGGATTCCTCTACCTATAAAGCCAAAAATCCTAAGGATCCTAATTCCTTAGGGTACAAATGCAAAGAATCAAAGTCAAGTACATTCAAAAAGCCACCCAAGCCCATACCTCCAAAAGCAAAGTCAAAAACTAAAATGGTATGGGTCCCTAAGAAAAAAGCAATCATGTTAGATGAGGCATCCACATCTCAAAAATCCCAACCATCCGCTTTCATTCACAAATCCATTCAAAAATATCAAATTCCTTCATCCCACAAGTCAAGCAAAAATCATAAAAATCCTAAGTCTATGTGGGTACCTAAACTCCTACATCACCCATCCCCTAAGAAAACATCACCATTGCTTCCTACACCTCCATCAAATCAAAATATTTAACATTTATCATGGTGTGTGCAACCGTTGGTCATGATTCCCTTCCATTCCGCAACATTTTGACATACCTCCATCTCCCCATCCTTCATCCATTATCCTACATATTTCACCCATCACCTTCCTATGGTCCATGCTTTTGCATAAGCCTTCTATCTGGGTAAGTGCAAGAAGATGGGGGGCCAAAAGGGGTCTTAAGTAACCACTTTTTTTCTAAAATCAGGAAATACTAGCCTTGGATGAGAAACTAAGCATAGTTACACTCAAAATTTGGAGATGCAACCAAAACAATGTTCATAGTATTCCGAATCTACTTTCTAAACTACTAATGTTTTTTCAAAATGGTATAGATTAAGGGGTTCAAAAGAGGCAGCCACAGAAATTGGTGTTGTTTCTTTCAAAAAAACATAACATAGCATGTTTTGTGCCTACCTCAAAAGGTTAACTTTTTTTTTGGTATTTTTAAAATCACTTCGGTGAGAAATTAGCTAACAACATGTAGTTTATGCCCAATTTTTCTGATAATTTTTTATAAATATTTGATTTTTTACTAATTTTTAAAGTGGATACATCCTAAAAAATAGAATTTTGGCCATGCTACCCCTATAAATTTTGAAAACTAATTGAAAATCATTTTTTTAATATGTGTAGAATGGAGTCTAGTTTCTAAATATGTATTTTTTTTTTTAAATTTCAATGAATGGTTAATTTACAATGATAAAAAGATCAAAAGTGGTTTTTGCCCAAAACCTGACAAACAAACAAAAGAAATTAAAGATGAAAGGCTTAACATTGTCAAAATGTGAAAAAAATGACATCGTTAAATAACTAAGAGAAAGCCTAACATAACCCAGGTGTTTGATTTGTTCAACCTTGAAACACGTGCAAATCTGAGGGTTAGCACGAACAAAATTATGTGAAATCTTGTAGAATTTGCAAAAACACGTCTGTGGATGTTGAGAAGGCACTCCAAGCCTTTGGATTGGAAATCCAAAGCAAATCCCAAGCCTAAGGCTTGGGATTCCCAAAGCACAATATAACAAAAGCGCATCATAGTGCGCTCGCGTTATATTGTGCTTTTTTCCTTTTTTGCATGTTTGATGGTGTTTTCCCAGTTTGACATAACACGAGCATGTTATAATGCGCTTGCGTTATGTCTTCCTTTGAATGATTTATGTTCAAGTTTCATAAGTATGTTTCATGGATATATATAGGTATGCTTGTAGGTATGTATGCATGTACATGTATGCATGCTTGTATGTATGTACATGTATGCATGCTTGTATGTATGTACATGTATGTATGTATGTATGTATGTATGTATGTATGTATGTAAGTGTTTTAGGTTTAGGGTATATAAGGACCTGAGCCTGTATAGTTTTGAGGGTTGAGGGTTGAGGGATTAGGGCTTAAGTAATAGGTAGAGGTTAGAGGGTAGAGATTAGAGGGTTGAGGGTTACAGTTGAGGGTTAATATTTAGGTTATTGAGTGTATAAGATTAAGTGTGTAAGGCACGGGGATTAGGGTTTAGGATATTGGGTTTAGGGTTTATGATATGGATTAAGGGTATATAAGGCATAGGGTGACTTGGGTTGAGAGAAAGTATGGTTTAGGTTTAATTTAAGTATAGGGTTGAGGCACAATATTTGGGGTTTAGGATATAAGGGTGAGGTTATATGGTCTAGGGATGAGAGTTTGTGGGTGTAGGCTTCATGGTTTAAGGTATAGGGTTGATGATTGAGGGATTAGAGCTTAAGTATATGGTTGAGGGTATAGGGTTGAGGGTTTATGGATATGTTTTAGGGTTTAATGTTTAAGGGTTAAGGGTTGAGGGATAGGGTTTAATGTTTAGGGGTAACGGATTAGGGTTTAAGGTATAGTGTCTTGGGTTGAGGGTTTACGAATAGGTATAGAATTTAGGGTTTAGGGTTGAGGGTTGAGGGTTGAGGGATTAAGGTTTAAGGTATAGTGTTGAGGGTTGGTTATTTATGGATAGGGTTTAGGGTTTAGAGTTGAGGGATTAGGGTTTAAGGAATAGTGTTGAGGGTTGAGGATTTAGGGATAGGGTTTAGGGTTGAGGGATTAGGGTTTAGGGTTGATGGATTAGGGTTTAAGGAATACTATTGAGGGTTGAGGGTTGATGGATTAGGGTTTAATGTTGAGAGTTGAGGGTTGAGGGTTGAGGGTTTAGGGATACAGTTGATGGTCAAGGGATTAGGGTTAAAGTAGAGTGTCGAGGGTAGAGGGATTAGGGATAGGGTTTAGGGTTGAAGGTTTAATGATTGAGGGTTGAGGATTTAGGGCTAAGGGTTAAGGGATTGGAGTTTAAGATATAGTGTTAAGCATCGAGGGTTTAGGGATAGGTTTTAGGGTTTAAGTTTTAAGGGTTAAGGGTTGAGGGATAGGACTTAGGGTTTAGGGATAAGGGATTAGGGTTTAAGGTATAGTGTCGAGGGTTGAGGGTTTAGGAATAGGGATAACATTTAGGGTTTAGGGATGAGGGATTAGGGTTGAGGGTTGAGGGATTAGGGTTTAAGGTATAGTGTCGAGGGTTGAGGATTTAGTGATAGGGTTGAGGGTTGAGGGATTAGGTTTTAGGGCTGATGGATTAGGGTTTAAGCTATAGTGTTGAGGGTTGAGGGTTTAGGGATAGGGTTTAGGGTTGAGGGATTAGGGTTTAGGGTTGATGGATTAGGGTTTAATGTTGAGAGTTGAGGGTTGATGGTTGAGGGTTTAGGGATAGGGTTGATGGTCAAGGGATTAGAGTTAGAGTGTCTAGGGTAGAGGGGTTAGGGATAGGGTTTAGGGTTGAAGGTTTAAGGATTGAGGGTTGAGGCTTTAGGGATGAGGGTTTAAGGCTTAAGATATAGTTTCAAGTGTTGAGGGTGTAGGGATAGATTTAAGTTTTAAGGGTTAAGGGTTAAGGGATAGGGATTAGGGTTTAAGGTATAGTGTTGAGGGTTGAGGGTTTAGGGATAGGGTTTAGGGTTGACAGATTAGGGTTTAATGTTGAGAGTTGAGGGTTGAGGGTTTAAGGATAGGGTTGATGGTCAAGGGATTAGGGTTAAAGTAGAGTGTTGAGGGTAGACAGATTAGGGATAGGGTTTAGGGCTGAAGGTTTAAGGATTTAGGGTTGAGGCTTTAGGGATGAGGGTTAAGGGATTAGGGTTTAAGATATAGTGTCAAGTGTCGAGGGTGTAGGGATAGGTTTTAGGGTTCAAGTTTTAAGGGTTAAGGGTTGAGGGATAGGGATTAGGGTTTAGGAATAAGGGATTAGGGTTTAAGGTATAGTGTTGAGGGTTGAGGGTTTAGGAATAGGGATAGCGTTTAGGGTGGAGGCATTAGGGATAGGGTTTAGGATTTAAGGTTTAAGTGTTGAGGGTTGAGGATTTAGGGATAGGGTTTATGGTTTAGGGATAAGGGATTAGGGTTTAGGGTTTAGGGATTAGGGTACCATAAATTATAATTAGGGATTAGGATTTATGGTTTAGGTATTAGGGCTTAGGGTTTAGGGTTTAGGGATGTACAATTAAGGGGTACCATAAATAAACTAGAATTTAGGTAGGGTTGGAAAAATTTTATGAATCATCATGGGCTGGAGATTGGAGATTTTGTTGTGTTCAAGTACATATCCAAGTCATATTTTAAGGTTAATATATTTCAAAGAACAAAGTATGTGAAAAACATCAATGCTCTTCAGCTTATCAATACCAACATTGATACAGATAAAAGATGCCCTTCTTCTAACAGAGCATGCAGTTCAAGTCAACCAATGGGCAGCAAGTTGTTGAATGAATTGGTTTAATGGGTGTTCCTCCTTCTTCAAAGTTATGCTTGGAGACTTTACACAAAAACTGGTAACTCTATACATTATTTTTCATTCTTTTATTTCCTGTACATTGTTAAGAACTTGTAAAATCTAATTGTGTAATTTGTTTATGGCAACACATTCCTCCTACATTTGTTTCATAGTTTATAGGCAACACAGATGAACATATGGTGTTGCAAGGCCCAAGTGGGCAGGATTGGGATGTGCAATTAGGGGGTACCATAAATAAACTAGAATTTAGGCAGGGTTGGGAAACTTTTGTGAATCATCATGGGCTGGAGATTTGAGATTTAATTGTGTTCAAGTACATATCCAAGTCATATTTTAAGGTTAAGCTATTTCAAAGAACAAGGTGTGTGAAAAATATCAATTCTCTTCAACTTATGAATACCAACATTGATACAGATAAAAGATGCCCTTCTAACAGAGTATGCAGTTCAAGTCAACCAATGGGTAGCAAGTTGCTGAATGAATTGGTTTCATGGGTGTGCCTCCTTCTTCAAAATTATGCTTGGAGACTTTACAAAAAAATTGGTAACTCTACATTATTTTTCATTCTTTTATTTCCTATACACTGTTAAGAACTTGTAAAATCTAATTGTGTAATGTGTTTATGGCAGTGTATTCCTCCTGCATTTGTTTCATAGTTTATAGACAATACAGACAAACATATGGTGTTGCAAGGTCCAGGTGGGTAGGAGTGGGATGTACAATTAGGGGGTACCATAAATAAACTAAAATTTAGGTAGGGTTGGGAAAATTTTGTGAATCATCATGGGCTGGAGATTGAAGATTTCACTGTGTTCAAGTACATATCCAAGTCATATTTTAAGGTTAAGATATTTCAAAGAACAAGGTGTGTGAAAAATAGCAATGCTCTTCAGCTTATGAATACCAACATTGCTACAAATAAAAAATGCCCTTCTTCTAACAGAGGATGCAGTTCAAGTCAACCAATGGGCAGCAAATTGCTAATTGAATTAGTTTCTGATGAAGAAAACAATGATGTTGAAGCAATGGAAGAAAATCAAAATTGTAAGTCTAATTTAATTTATTTCAACTTTTAAAGTAGGCATTTGAATTGTAGCTTTACTAGGAGGATTGGTATAGCAAAAACTTAATTCTGTTATAGGCCTTTCTTTGAAGAACCCTGGACATTATGGACCCTATCATCTAGAAAAGCACATGACAGTGAACTCTGCCCCACCTTTCAAATCAAATAAACCTTTTTCTTCAATGAAAATGAAGTCACAGAATGTAAACTAACCATGCATACTAGTAAGATCAAATTCTCTTCCTTCTATTCTTATTACTCTTACTTTATTAAGAGAAGAGTGTCAAAAAGAATGGGTTTAATTGTAAGCTAACATAAGGTAAAGCAATTTTGTTATTACATTTTTCTGAGGGATCTCTAATAGTCTAATATAATGCAGTCTTCTATAATATGAACATTTGCATTTGTATGAATGCTAAGCTTTAATAGTAGAGTATTAAATCAATGCAATAGTAGATTAATAAATCTAAAGTGGAGTTGGTTTAGGGATAGGGTTGATGGTCAAGGGATTAGGGTTAAAGTAGAGTGTTGAGGGTAGAGGGATTAGGGATAGGGTTTAGGGTTGAAGGTTTAACGATTGAGGGTTGAGGCTTTAGGGATGAGGGTTAATGGATTGGGGTTTAAGATATACTGCTGAGCATCAAGGGTTTAGGGATAGGTTTTAGGGTTTAAGTTTTAAGGGTTAAGGGTTGAGGGATAGGGTTTAGGGTTTAGGGATAAGGGATTAGGGTTTAAGGTATAGTGTTGAGGGTTGAGGGTTTAGGAATAGGGATAGAGTTTAGGGTAGAGGCATTAGGGATAGGGTTTAGGGTTGAAGGTTTAAGGATTGAGGGTTGAGGCTTTAGGGCTGAGGGTTAAGGGATTATGGTTTAACATATAGTGTCAAGGGTAGAGGGTTCATGGATAGGGTTTAGGGTTTACAGATAGGTAGAGAGGTGAGGGGAAACAAAGGTGAGAGATAGAGAGGTGAGGGGAAAGATATAATAAAAAGAGAGAGGCTTTAGGGATAGGGTTTAGGGTTGAGGGATTAGGGTTTAGGGTATAGTGTTGAGGGTTTAGGGTTGAGGGATTAGGGTTTGACATTGAGGGTTGAGGGTTGAGGTTCGAGGGATGAGGGTTTAGGGATAGGGTTGAGGGTTGAGGGATTAGGGTTAAAGTAGAGTGTCAAGGGTATAGGGATTATAGATAGGGTTGGAGGGTTTAGGGATAAGGGATTAGGGTTTAAGGTATAGTATCAAGCCCATTGAGGGTTTAGGAATAGGGATAGCATTTAGGGTTTAGGGATGAGGGATTAGGGTTGAGGGTTGAGGGATTATGGTTGAGGGTTGATGGGTTAGGGTTTAGGGATAGGGTTTAGGGTTTAGGGTTGAGGGATTAGGGTTTAAGGTATAGTGTTGAGGGTTTAGGGATAGGGTTTAGGGTTGAGGGATTAGAGTTAAGGGTTGAGGGATTAGGGTTTGATGTTGAGGGTTGAGGGTTGAGGTTTGAGGGTTTAGGGTTTAGGGATAGGGTTGAGGCTTGAGGGTCAAGGGATTAGGGTTAAAGTAGAGTGTCGAGGGTAGAGGGATTAGGGATAGGGTTTAGGGTTGAAGGTTTAAGGATTGAGGGTTGAGGCTTTAGGGATGAGGGTTTAGGGTTTTAGGGTTAAGATATAGTGTCGATTGTTGAGGGTGTAGGGATAGGTTTTAGGGTTTAAGTGTTAAGGGTTAAGGGTTGAGGGATAGGGATTAGGGTTTAAGGTATAGTGTTGAGGGTTAAGGGTTTAGAGATAGGGTTTAGGGTTGAGGGATTAGGGTTAAGGGTTGAGGGATTAGGGCTTGATGTTGAGGGTTGAGGTTTGAGGGTTTAGGGATTGGGTTGAGGTTCAAGGAATTAGGGTTAAAGTAGAGTGTCAAGGGTAGAGGGATTAGGGATAGGGTTTAGGGTTTAAGGTTTAAGGATTGAGGGTTGAGGCTTTAGGGATGAGGGTTAAGGGATTAGGATTTAGGGATAAGGGATTAGGGTTTAAGGTATAGTGTCGAGGGTTGAGGGTTTAGGAATAGGGATAGAGTTTAGGGTAGAGGCATTAGGGATAGGGTTTAGGGTTGAAGGTTTAAGGATTGAGGGTTGAGTCTTTAGAGCTAAGGGTTAAGGGATTGTGGTTTAACGTATAGTGTCAAGGGTAAAGGGTTCATGGATAGGGTTTAGGGTTTGCGGATAGGTAGAGAGGTGAGGGGAAACAAAGGTGAGAGATAGAGAGGTGAGGGGAAAGATATAATAAAATGAGAGAGGATTTAGGGATAGGGTTTAGGGTTGATGGATTAGGGTTTAGGGTATAGTGTTGAGGGTTTAGGGATAGGATTTAGGGTTGAGGGATTAGGGTTTGACGTTGAGGATTGAGGGTTGAGGTTTGAGGGTTGAGGGTTTAGGGATAGGGTTGAGGGTCGAGGGATTATGGTTAAAGTAGAGTGTCAAGGGTATAGGGATTAGGGATAGGGTTGGAGGGTTTAGGGATAAGGGATTAGGGTTCAAGGTATAGTATCAAGCGATTAGGGATGAGGGATTAGGGTTTAGGGATAGGGTTTAGGGTTGAGGGATTAGGGTTTAAGGTATAATGTTGAGGGTTTACAGATAGGGTTTAGGGTTGAGGGATTAGGGTTAAGGGTTGAGGGATTAGGGTTTGACATTGAGGGTTGAGGGTTGAGGTTCTAGGGTTGAGGGTTTAGGGATAGGGTTGAGGGTCGAGGGATCAGGGTTAAAGTAGAGTGTCAAGGGTATAGGGATTAGGGATAGGGTTTAGGGTTTAAGGTTTAAGGATTGAGGGTTGAAGCTTTAGGGCTAAGGGTTAAGGGATTAGGGTTTAGTGATAGGGTGTAGGGTTTAGAGTTAAGGGATTAGGGTTTATGGTTGAGGGAATAGGGTTTAAGGTAAAGTGTTGAGGGTTTAGGGATAGGGTTTAGGATTTAAGGTTTAAGGGTTGAGGGTTGAGGCTTTAGGGTTTAGGGTTAAGTGAGACTTAGATGGCTATGGATGGATGGAGAGGTAGACAAGGAGCAGCTGAGAGACATAAAGAGGGGAGAGGTAGAGAGGTGAGGGGGAGAGATAAGTGAGATATAGAGAGGTGAGAGATAGAACATGAGCTAATGGAACTAGAGGTGAGATATTGCAAAGGTGCTATCAGAGGTGAGATAGGCACAAATGTTTATGGATTAATCTATAGCAGGACAAAACGCGAGTGCATTATAACATGAGCGTGTTATAAAGCACTCTTGTTTTGTCCTGCTATAGAAACGGTAAAAGGCCTAGACCCCCATGATTGAGGCCCACATGCTCTGTTTTCATGCTAATTATGCTCGTGTTCTGACAAAAAAAAGTGTTTTCATGGTGTTGGGAAGTTCACATGCACATTTTACACATTCTACCACCTTTTCATGATCTTTCCACCACCTTTTCTGCTTTGCCAACTTGAGAAGGAGGAAATAACATAGTTTTCACATCAAATTTGATATATATCTATTCAAGTTTCAATTTTTGTAGTGTTGCAATGTTAATTGTGATTGAATTTTAGGAATTTAGCATTATAGATTGGTTAATAGTATTATTTTTACTATTTATATTTGAGTGTTATTCAATTTAACATTGAAAAGGAAGCAAGTGGTGAAAAACTCAAATTGTTGAGGAGTTTGATGCAAGAAGAAAAAAACACTACATAATCTGGTACTCTCTCCATTTGAATCTCTATTTTTTAGGTATGTCAAGTCTTTACATGCATGTTCTTTATATTTTCCTTAATTCTATTTGAATTACTTTATCATGCTTTATCATACATGCTCATATCACTTGTATCCAGTATGCATAATAAAAGACTATGTATACATATCTTGTGTTTATATAATAGACTATGTTTTAATTTAGTTCATGGTATGCATAATAAAAGATATCTCAAAGGTCAACATTAATTAAAATAGACACATTCCCAATCAAGAAAGTAGCCTACAATCTCACATGATGCCATTTATATTTTCTACACTTGGGCTCTTTAATAATTATGTGTAATAAACAAACCTTAACATACCATGATGTCAAACTATACAAGAATAAATCCTTACAACATAATAAAAATACAATCCCACTATTATCTTGTCATATTAACAAGTTAAAATACAAATGAATAGGTGCCAAGATCATACAAGTATGCACATGACATGATGATTTGTATGCACATATCTTGGGCTAGGACATTCCTTATGCACCTATTCATGATGATTTGTATGCACATGACACAACAATATTTCAAAATTTCCTAATTGTCCTTTATTAGAACATGATGGTGGTTACCTTGATCGACTATATACCATTCAATACCCTAAATTACAAATATTAGTCTAATGATTTTTATGACAGTCCTAGGTTTGTGATGCAGAGGTAGGGTTCAACTCAATCCAAAGGGCTCATACCAACAGTTTCTTCAAATTTCATAAGCTTTCCTCTCAAGCAATCTCCCTATACAAAGGCACAAAGAGGGTCTTCAATACTTCAAAACCTAACAAGGTTACTAGAGGTCTTCTTACCCCTCAGGAACTCAGACACAACCATTCTAAACCCTTACTCAAGTCTACACTCTTCAATTGCTATTTATTCCTTCACAAGCCAACCAAATCCTAGTAGCCCTAGTACCAACAAAACACCTTTTCAATTCTAAATTTCAACTTCTTGATCTCAACCAAGTCTCAAATAGCCAGAATAAAAAAAAAATTATCTTCTAGATCACTTCTCTATTCACCAAATCATTAAACCCTCATTTAGGCCATTCTAGGCATGCTCAAGGTGGGTTTATTGGAACTCAATACCTTAGGCTCTGTTTCACCTTACCAATGCTTCCAACACATCATAATATGTTTGCCTATGCTTCCTTAACCATCATCCACACTTTAACAATGCTCTTTCATCAAAACCTTACTTGAAAGCATCACTTTTCACCAAATGAAGACGTGATTTAACAATTATAGATTGTAGTGTTGCAACGTTAATTGTGATTGAATTTTAGGAATTTAACATTTAACAATTCTAAGCATTATATTCAACATAAATAAGTCACTTTTAGTCAATAGAAGCCAAAATACATCCATTTGCAATCATGGATTAGTTAAGGACAGCTAGGTGGTAAATTTGTTGCCATTGGCAACTTCACAAATTTCATGTCTTATCTTGTCCTCCTTCGTTTTCTCCATGGATCTCCATCATTGTCTTCATGAATCATATAATTCATCATGTCATAGTGCCTTCATCATTCCATAATTGACGGTCCCACTTGACAAGAGGCCTAATTAGGCTTGTGCAAATAGGTCACTATAGGCTTTTTGATCTCTAGGCTTCCAATCTTCAAACCAAGACCTTATCCTCATCTAGGACTGAAGTAAAATTTGTACCATAATGCTCTATATGGCTGTAATAACATTATTCAATAATGCTTTGTATGGCTGCAATAATTTGCTTTGTATGCTTTGTACCTATTTTGGTTGAGTGACATTTACTCTTTTACATGATGATTGTATGTACATTTACTATGAAGGGTTGAATGACATATATTTTAGTTATTTGTATGGATTCATTTCTTAGGAACTAATATTGGTCTCTTTATCATGCTACAGACAAATTCTATGTCATGCCGAGGAAACGATAAAGAATTAAACCAACATAGGAAGAGATAGAAGCTAAGAATGCAAAGAAAGCAGCGACTATGAGGGAACTTTGTGAGAAGAGGAAATTGGACACGATAAATGAAGACATGCCAATTGAAGAGGAACCACAACCATCACAAAGAGATATGGTATTGGTGGCACAAAGAGAACGAATGCAAAAACTTTGTGCTATGAGAGATTTGAATACCATAGTTGGACACACATCATCTACCGCAAGTCAACATGTAGGGACACCATCTACCGCATCTCAAGTTGAGAGTACATCATCACTCACATGTGATGAAGGAGGTACACACTCATTCCCATCTCAACCTCAAGGTATGCCATTTATTCCATCTTTGATCAAAGGTATGCCATCTAGCCCATCTCATTTAAATATTGATGAAATTCCTAATATTGAGATGAATTTACCTAACTTAACACCACCTAGAATTTTGCATAGAAAGCCAAAGCATTTGATTGATATTGATGAGAATATTTTGCAGCCAATGGAAGGTAAGATTCCAAAATGCACTTGTAGAAGATATGCTCATAAGATTTGCAGATTATTCTTTGAAAAGTTAAATGAGACTGCAAGATGTCACCTATTCATTGAAATGATGCAAATTATAAAGTATATGTCCATCATGAAGATTCTTGGGTTGAGAACATAAGAGGCTTCAAGTGAAAAATCTATTGTCAAGAATCTAATGAGTGCGTATGAAAGTGTGGGTAACACCTCACCCACAAAAGATAGTAATGCAACATGACATGTGATTACATCGACTATAGTAAGTAGTCAAATGAGGAAAGATCATCTCATTAGAAAGATGAGTCAAGCATTGAGAATTAATAGGAAAACTTTATCAAGAGCCATTGGAAGATGCCAAAGAATTGAGGACACTAATACCAATGAATTATGGGTGTTCTCGGGGAGACTACCACGAAAAGATAAACTAATTGTTGAAGCATTGAGATCACTAATTGAAGACTTTTGGAAGAATTACACAAGGATATCTTTGAATCAAAGGGATGTGGTAAGAAGGAGAATCAGTAGTCAGAACCGTGAGCCACATCCAAAGCATTTTTTGGATATGACTCAAACACAACTTTTTGATAAATTTCTAGAGAAGTATCCTCAAATTAAAATTTGTTGAAGATATTTTGAAATGCTAAAACCTTTCTATGTCAAGATCAATCACACACACACTACTTGTTGTAGATTACATATTGAATTTTCTAACCATTTTGATGTTTATCAGTCTATATGTTTAGATTTGCATACTAACAATGTTTTGTAGGGTTGTGGCATACGTGCCCCACCAACATCTTCAAGAGACTTCATATCAAGAATTTTATGTGAAAGAGAGGAAGGTCAAATATTCTACAAGAAATTATGCTTGGATGGCACATGTCATCATTGTGGTGGCTTGCAACGTATGCCAATATGTGAACGTATGGAAAGAACACATGCGGTTGGAAACGAACTAGTAGAGTTTCACAAGTATAAAATAGTGGCATACAATAAAAAAGATGGTAAAGAAGCAAAGATGTGTGAATTGGTTATTGAAAAGATTCTAGTGTATGAGTATGCAAGACATGCCCATAGAGCTCGATGGTTGGACTTGCAATTCAAGTTATGCAAGGACACATTTCTAGTTGGTAGCATTGTTTTAGTCATCGACTTTGTAGAGAACTACAGTCTACAGCCACAGCGTGAGGTAAAATCACAATATTACAACTCCACACAGGTTTCTATATTTGTCCACATCGCATTTGTTCATGCGAATGATAGTACAAAGGATGAAAAAAAGATCATAAGGGAATATCATTTCTATATCAGTGATGATCACACACATTCTACGAACTTCGTACAAGGTTGCTTTCAGGTGTTCTACAATGATTTGGCTAGAAGGGGCATATCATTCAATTAGCATATCATATGGTTGGATAACTGTGTGTCACAATTCAAGAACTCGTCGAATTTTGATTGGCTAAGCAGGAGGCATAATTTTATAGGTGTTCAGCATATGTGGAACTTTTGCGAGGCCAAGCATGGAAAGTGGGACCATGATGGTGCAGCAGCATGTATCAAAAGAGTCATAGCATGAGAAGAGTTAAAGTATAAAGACAATGCAAAGTTGATAGATGCAAAATTAATCGTCGAGTGGTGTAATGCTTCCATGGGTCTAGGTAATGAAGGTAACTCTTCAATTCATAGATTTTTTTGGTTGATAGATGATACTAACATTGCACCATATGAGGACTATTCTATACTGACATGATCTAGTGAGATGCACACTTTTAGAAGCTCAATTGCAGGTTCATGGAGTATCCATACGTGAAAGATGTCATGCTTTTGTTCTTCCTGTACAATTCAAGCCTAGGATGAGTGCGAGTCAAAGGAGTGGGTTGACAAATAGAAGTTAAGTTATCTTAGCCCACTTGACACATATCAACCCCTAAAGACACTGGAACTAACACAGATGGAATCATCAGTTGACTTTGACCACATATCAGATCTAGTTCAACCAGGTAATATATTTATTTGCATAGTTTTTAAAATTCCTAATGTTATCTTACTTTGTAGTGTTTTTGTAATGTTGACTAATTTCATCTAATTTGCTACACATATCAATGTAGGGCATGTATATGCAGTTATTGCAGATGAAGATAATGAAGAGGGAATAGATTATTACTTGTGTCATTGTGTTGAGGCTAAAAAGAAATTGGAGGCCCGAGTTACAAATGGAGAAAATATTGAATACCCTACAGGCTCAATGGTTTTACTGGAACATATCTTAGAATGTACCCACATAAGAGTGTTAATGTTTGGCTATTTCAAAACTTTGACACGCATTGGAAGATTCTTCATTACTCGAACCTTGTCATGGCATCCAATGTTCATTTGATACAATATCAGGGTAGACCTTTGAACAAGACCTTATGGAAGGTGCGTGAGTCTGACCATGAATCAATACTTAACACAATAAAGAGTAGAGCAAACCTGGATGGTTCATCATATTAATTTGTAAATATTCACATTGATTTTGTAAAGTCATGTTACATTGAGTTGTAAGTATGCACATTACTTTGTAAGTTTACATAGGTTTGTCTTTTTTATTTGCTACTGCATTTTTACACATATACACATTTTTACATCATCATGTTATGCTTCATGGGGTTAGACCTAAGTGATGGATGAATTTGATCCTGAGAGTAATGTATAAAATATAGGTGTCTCTAGGTGTCTTGGTTTCTAACTAGATAAAAGGTGTCTCTAGGTGTCTTAGGTGGATACTATATATCAACAACTTGTCTAGAGACTAGAATAAAGTATAATCTAGAATGATCTAGGTGTCTTCTATAATTTAATCTAGGTGTCTTAGGTAGGTACTATATGTCAACTAGGTCTACCATAATAGGTGTCTTAGGTAGAACTATAATCTAGGTGTCTAGTTGACTTAGGTCTAGACTACAATAAGGTATAAGGACTAGGTGTCTTAGGTATACTATGTCTATAAAATCTAGATACATACTATACAATAGGTGTCTTAGGTGTCCTACATCTACTAGAATACATGTGTCTTAGGTCTTAGGTGAGGCCACATGAGCTTCCACCTTCACATGGTTGGCCTTGTCATTATAGAATATTTATATTTCTTGAAGCTAAGGGAAGCTCTTTTTCTTAATAGGAAAATTTTATTGACTTCAGCTGCACTAATGGTGTAGGGGCACCCAGGTTGTCATACCTTCAAGAGGGGTCAAAAAGTGAAATTTTATTTTGATTGAGACAATTGTATGTAATAAGGTCTTCTAAAACCATTTCATATGTTTTTGAGTTAGTTTGAGTCATTTGAGGTCAGTTTGAGTCTTTGAGTCTTGTTGCAAAAAAGTGTCAATGTTGTCAAGTTACACAAAGCAACTTTTGCATTTTTGCATTTTTGGTGTCTTGCTCCTAATGCGACCAAACTGACAGTTCTAACGTGTCTGGATGGGTATGTTTAGGCTAGGCATGGTCTTGTTTTGCATCCAAACATGCCGAAACAATCCGAACTACATTGTACCGACGATATCCCTAAAGAGTCCAAAGTGTAAAAAGGCAGCAATTTTTGACAAGCTGTTACTCAGAAACCGTGTCACTTAGAAACATTGTGTCTAAGGAAAAGTGATCATGTAGGGTTCCTCTACAATAACCTCTCTCAATTTTTTATATCTCTGAGGCATTTTCCTATGGTGAAAGGATTTTTGCTACCCCAAAAATCATCAAAAGGAGGTAGTGTAAAGTTGCAAAGGGGTGTAACTTTCATCCTGCTCTTGATGCGACCAAACTGACTATTCCAAAGCATCCGTATGGGTATGTTTAGGTTAGGCATGGTCCTATTTTTTACCCAAACATGCCGAAACAGTCCAAGCTACATTGTACCGACGATATCCCCGAAGAGTCCAAAGTGCAAAAAGGTAGCAATCTTTGACGAGATGTTACTCAGAAATCGTGTCACTTAGAGACATTTCATCTAAGGAAATGCGATCACATAGGGTCCCTCTATAATAACCTCTCTAAGGTTTTTATATCTCTGAGGTGTTTGCCCGTGGTGAAGGGTTTTCTACTACCCCAAAAATCGTCAGAAGGAGGCAGTGTAAAGTTGCAAAGGGGTGTAACTTTTGTTATTCTCCTCATGTGGCCAAACTGATAGTTCCAACGTATCCGGATGGGTACGTTTAGGTTAGGCATGGTCCTTTTTGGCATCCAAACATGCTGAAATAGTCTGAGATATATTGTACCAGCGATATCCCTAAAGAGTCCAAAGTGTAAAAAGGCAGCAATTTTTTACAAGCTGTTACTCAGAAATTGTGTCACTTAGAAATATTTCATCTGAGGCAATGCGATCATGTAGGGTTCCTCTACAATAACCTCTCTCAATTTTTATATCTTTGAGGCATTTTCCCATGGTGAAAGGTTTTTTGCTGCCTCAATAATTGTCAGAAGGAGGTAGTGTAAAGTTGCAAAGGGGTGTAACTTTCATCCTGCTCCTTATGCGACCAAATTGACTATTCCAACGCATCCAGATGGGTATTTTTAGTCTAGGCATGGTCCTATTTTTCACCCAAACATGCTGAAATAGTTTGAGCTACATTGTACCAACGATATCCCTGAAGAGTCCAAAGTACAAAAAGGTAGCAATCTTTGACAAGATGTTACTCAGAAACCGTGTCACTTAGATACATTCTATCTGAGGAAACACGATCACATAGGGTCCCTCTACAATAACCTCTCTCAGTTTTTTATATCTCTGAGGCATTTGCCTGTGGTGAAAAATTTTCTGCTACCCCAAAAATTGTCAGAAGGAAGCAGTGTAAAGTTGCAAAGGGGTGTAACTTTTGTTCTTCTCCTCGTTAGGCCAAACTGACAGTTCCAACGTGTCTAGATGGGTATGTTTAGGCTAGGCATGGTCTTTTTTTGCACCCAAACATGTAGAAATAGTCTGAGCTACATTGTACCGATGATATCCCTGAAGAGTCCAAAGTGCAAAAAGGCAACAATCTTTGACAACCTGTTACTTAGAAACCGTGTCACTTAGAAATATTTTGTCTAAGGCAACGCGATCACGTAGGGTTCCTCTACAATAACCTCTCTCAATTTTTTATATCTCCAAGGTGTTTTCCCATGGTGAAAGGTTTTCTACTGCCAAAAAAATCATCAGAAGGAGGTAGTGTAAAGTTGCAAAGGGGTGTAACTTTCATCTTGCTCCTGATGTGACCAAACTGACTATTCCAACACATATGGATGGGTACATTTAAACTAGGCATGGTTTTTTTTTTCACCCAAACATGCCGAAACAATCTAAGCTACATTGTACCAGCGATATCCCTGAAGAGTCCAAAGTGTAAAAAAGTAGCAATCTTTGACGAGCTGTTACTCAGAAATCTTGTCACTTAGATACATCTATATGAGGAAACACAATCACGTAGGGTCCCTCTATAATAACCTCTCTCAGTTTTTATATCTCTGAGGTGTTTGCCCATGGTGAAAGGTTTTTTGCTGCCCCAAAAATCGTCAAAAGGAGGTAGTGTAAAGGTGCAAAGGGGTGTAACTTTTGTTCTTCTCCTCGCGTGGCCAAACTGATAATTCCAACATGTCTAGATGGGTGCGTTTAGGCTAGGCATGGTCCTGTTTTGCACCCAAACATGACAAAACAGTCCAAGCTACAAGCACTAACTAGTCTTCAATCTTCAAACACTACAAATACCATGATATCCTGCATAAAGTTGTCTTTAGCCTTTTATAAAGGCATGCCCATCAAATTCAAATGCATAGAGATGACTGTTTGTATTCCACATTCCTTTTAAATACTATCCTTCCAATCCTTTTTTGCACCTTCATATCAATTAAATATGACCTTCGATTATGATATGGCGCTCGAGCTTATGAGAGTTTACCAGAGAGGCCGATTGAGTTAGGTTGAAGGGCTGGTGAACTAATGACTTAAAGACCCTTTAGTACAGGTTGACTTAAGTGATAGTAACATGTGATTATAAGTCAATATTAAATTAAAACAAAAGTGCACTTTACACATGACAGACAATTAAGGGTTTTAAAGTCTTAAGAAAAGTAGATTCTTTTAAGGGTTTAATGCCCAATATGCAAACCCTAACTATCAATAAGAAAGACTTAAACATTCTAACTTTTATCAAGAGATATCTAGGACATTTCAGAGACCTCAGGGACATCAAAAGAAAGACATTAAAGTATGACACTTATCATAGGCTTAGGGTTCTAAGACATGAACAACTTCACATTCGAATCAAAATAATGACCCCTTGATAAATATAACTCTCCTTGATGATGACATTGAATTATGATTATGAAAGCTTGTGTCTTCTCTAACTTCTTATTGCATGAACAAAACCACATCCACCATGAACATGAAGCTTGCATCATATCAACCTTCCAAGATAGACCTTATCATGAAAACCATATTCACAACAAAACCTTGCATGAACAAAACCACATCCACCATGAACATGAACCTTGCATCATATGAACCATGTTTGTCTTGTGCAACATCAACATGAACTAAGATACCTTATCATGAAAACCATATTCACAACATCATGCACCTCATGACCATCACCTACCTTGAATCACTGTATCACCTTATCAACATCATGGCATCAACCTTGACATCAATGACAAACAACCTTGACCCTTTGACTTCAATGACCATCTTGAACCTTTATTATTGATGACTTATGGAAGCCTATAGCCCCAATATTATGTTGCATACTAAAATTAGGTAAGACTCAATGTACTCTCATAACCTCACCTTATATGCAAGAGGAATTACATTTAATAACCACAATTGTCATCAGGTGCTCTTAAGCATATGATTTTGACTATCTTATTCAAAACAACAAACATACTCTTTGCATCCCTATAGGGTATAATAACAACAAATTAAGAAATATTTTCAATTGACCAACTCATAAAGAATATGGATCAACATACTCATTTGAATATTTTCAATTGAGCAACTCATAAAGAATATGAATATTTTCTATTCAACATGATGATTCATTTTTATTTTAAATACAACTTTTATCTTTTAGTCCCAGAATGAGGTTTAGGTGATACTTGAATAACAATAGCTGGCTTATTGGATCAACAAACATCCTATGTAATACAATTGGACTTTAAATATTTGAAGTAACCATCTATAAAGATCCATTCAAACATGGATTTATAATGCAAATATGGACGCCATCAATAAAAGGGATTTGTATTAACCAAATATCCATATAGGCATACATCAATATCTGTTGATATAAGTTTAACGTATATACAAAATAGCCATATAGGCTTACAAGAATGCCATATAGGCATACAATGTCAACTATATACAATACAAAATATATATCCACAAATGCCATATAGGCATACAATAAAGGAACACAATAAAAAGTCATTCCCCTATGTCTGGTGAAGAGAATAGATCACAGGAAGCCTTTGATCTTCTAGGGTATGGAGACACGTATGTGGGTGGTCTACTACAAACCCAAGGGTTGCTCCTCCTATTTAGTTGTTTGTGGATCTATAGCTGTTACAATAAAAAGTATAGACATTAATATATAGAAATTACATGTTATAAAAAATGAAACATTTAACAAAATAATCACTTACCGCTACCATATAATCTGTCTCCTCATTTGCCTTAGTAGCAGGATCAGGCTGTGGTGATGTCATGTCCTATAAAAACCATCTAGATAGAAATTAAACTTCAAATCAATAATCATTTGATTTTTCAAAAATAAACAACTATAACAATGAATGTAAATTAAAATTTACTAATCTGTCTCATACCCCCGTCAATGGCATAGACCTATGAATCGCAGAGGACACACCATGCTCCATTGCCCTATGAACATCAGGAGGTGTCTCTGTAGCCTACATCATCTGGAAATAAAATAACATTATTCAATTACGAAAACTCTAATAGTGATGCAAGTCATGCTCCTAACATACACACACATTCACCTAAACATGGAAGTACACACAATAAAGCACACAAGTCACATGCATATATACAAATTAGATGAAGATTCATGACTATTGTGTGGTATAAGGGTCAAAAAGGAGGGACCATAGTACCATCAAATTTTAGGTTTAAGAAGTTAGAGAGGGAGTGAAAGTGTTAGTTTAGGTTTAGGTTGGTGGTAGAGTGGGGTAGGGTTGTGCTCAAATTTTTGTTTGTTTGGTAGTTGTGGAGGTAGAACAATGCCTAATATAGAGTTTGTGGGTGTACATGACAATGTCTAAACTAGAAATCACATAGACATTAGGTAAGTTTATGGGTTTACGAGAAGGAGGAATATCAAGAGTTTGTGGGATAATATGAGGAAAGATACTAGATAGGAGAAGAAAAACCTTATTTTAAAATTTTCTTATCATTTTCTTTGTCTTGAGGTTTGTCAAGGGGTGGGTTGGAAGCAAACTAGGTCGGGGACGTCTAGTAGGGGTATATTAGGAAATAGGTAGGGTAGATATGTGTTGGTTAGTAGGTTGGGTGTAGTGTTGGGGAAGTTTTTTAGGCCTACTATTAGAAGTGGATGGGGAAAGGTCCTACACTTTTTCTTTTACTTTATCTTGGAGGGGTGTTAGAGGGGAGATAGAAGTCAATGAGGAAGGTGAAGTAGTAATAGGTGGATATATGGTGGGGAAGATAGGGACATAGCTAACTATGGAGTAGGTGAAGTAATAGAAAGAGGTTGTGGGGTTGGAGCAGCAATGCATTTATAGGCATAAGATAGGTAAAGGTGAAAGAGGGAATTGGTATGAGGTTGAGGTGGACCAGAAGGGCTTGATTAAAAATAATCTAATGAGAAGTATCTTAAGGTAACAACTAGTTGGTATGGGCTATGGGAAATGGTGAAGACATTAACATCATGGGGAATTTTAAAGTCAACAAAGGAGGGACCTAGATGATGTTAGAGTCAATCATATGCTATATATCATAAGCTCATACCCCTCTCTGGTGTCATGTCCTGGGGTCTAATTGGTGGTAATTAGATGAGTTTATTAGAGAGAATTTGTCGAACTATAGTGTGGAGTGGATCAACAAGCTTTGGTCGACATGTATGGAAAATGTGGTAGCATAGAGAAGGCAGTGAGCTGTTTGAAAAGATGCCTCAAAGAAATATGGTCTCATGGTGATGTCCTTGTCTATGCATCTGCTTGTCATGATATTCCATGAGACCACATTTCTTTGAGGTATTTTTTCAAATAACTATATTGTAATTGAAATTTTGTCATTTATCAACATCTAGTTATTAGTTATGCAATGTATAGTAATGCTTTGAGTTTGAAATATGTACAATGAAATGTAACCAATGATATGAATATAAAATATAAAAATCTAGTAAGTACAATTCATTCATTAAACTATTTATTTTATTATCTCCGTGAAGCTTTGAAGTCCACCACCACTGGCAGGTGTTGCTGTGAAATATCCAATATTAACCTATTCAACATCCAAAATTAGATATTAGAATACCATTCACATAATGATGCTATTCACATGTAATATTTATAATTGTTTACTAGTTACATACCCCGACAATAGATGATGTAGTGTAATATGCAAGTGGAGAACCACTAAAAACTACATCAACGCTATGACCCTAAAATTTCATTAAAATCATCAAACTAAATTAGTTAATCTTGCATTTCAAAAATAAAATTTAATAAATTAAATTCAATGAACTTGCTAAGATTTACCTGAGTATCAAGCCTGAAAGTCTCACTCAGGAGGACATCTGTCATCACCATCTGCTCAGCTGCAGATGTAGCCTACACACCTGTGTCATGACTATCTGTGGGGTCATAACCACATGCTGACCCGTAAACCCAACAAATATGGGGTGGAACCATACTTGAACTCTCCTCCAACCCACGCTATGCTGCAAGACTAGCATGTTGTATGATGCTCTAGGTCAAGGCACTAATGGACTGAAGTGTCTCGACCTCAACACTCTCCTTCACAACAGAAGGGATAGAAACATGCTCATGGGTTGATCTGGCGAGTGCTCGTCTCATTGGCTGCTATGGATCAACACATGCCCCTGGTCGATCTTGTACTGACCCCCCACCTCTACCCTAGAACTCCCGCATATCAAAATAATTTGGCACTTTATTTTTGACAAACTCACAGTAGAGTTTCCTCAAAAAATATTGCAGGACCTCATTATTGTTGCATGGAGGATGGTCAAAAACCATCCACCACCTCTGCACAAAATTGTCCCTTATCGCTTGGTTGTTGCACCAATGGATAGGGAACCTCTTGCATGTAAGGGGTAGAGGTTCATTTGTTCGTGGGTTTGTGAAAATAGAACACAAATCCAATTTTGTAATTTGTTCATTTTTCACTTGTTCATATGACAACTTGTCTGCATAATACTCTCTAAATTATCTCCTCTTTTCTGTCCAACTAGTGATTTTCTAGCTAATTGAATCTACATTGGATAACATAGATTCAAGGGATTGAGCAAGCGTAAATCTATGTAAGGTTGAAGTTGTGGGTTCTTTCAACCTTGCAATTATGTCCTCAATTTGTTTCTTATTGTTTTCAATTTGCCCCATTATATTTTCTTGTGTTCCAGGGGCATATTTAGGAATAAATGGAGGTGTTTGTGGTTGGGGTTCTTCATCAGGTATTTGTTGTTCAGGTGATGGAGGATTTTGTGGATTTTCAGGAGGAGGAGGAGGTGCATTATCAACTCCTATAAATTTAAGAAATTTACATCAAAAACTATTTTAACCTACCTATTTAGCAACAAATTCACACAAGAAAGAAAATAAAATTTACTTCTTCAATTTCCCCAATGTCGTGATAGAATTTTGCTGATGAATCAGTGATAAATAGCTGACAATTGGATGTTGGATAATGCAAGCATGCTCTATTCTCTCTTCAAGCTATGGGTTTCTTGCAAATTGTTGTCAAATAATGAAATGGAATGCTGCTTTTTTTTATATATAACAGACCATAATACACTCGCATTATAACGTGGGTGCATTATAACGTGAGTGCGTTATGGCTTGGTGTAGGCTCGGCAACACCAAGCCATAATGCGAGCGCATTATAACGTGCTCAAGTTATGTCTATTTTTTTTTTTAAGCTAGCCACTTTTTGGCCCCCAACTTTTTAACCCACCCATCTATCCTTTTGCATAAGTCCTACATAATCTGCATCATAACCCACTATAATTACCTTTCATAATCCACTATCTACCTACTCCACCTCACTTTCATACAATCCCTTACCAACATCGATGAGCATAATGACATTCAAATCATGGAACTAGAAACTTGAGTCCCTCCTATCCATATTCCCCTTCTCCCATTCAAAATTCAAAAAGTCAAAAAAAAAATCAAAAACGTAAAGAGAAATCCCTCCGTCTAATGGTGAAAACCACCCTTGGTGGTGCCTTGGGTAAGTACCATGATGAAAACCTGGCAAATATGTGTCATGTGTAGGTTGATCTCCTATGTCACTTACACTTGGGGGCACATTGTATCATCTAGCCTATCATTTTCCATCCTACCTTTTCCTATCCTATCCTACCATACTTAGCCATTACACCCACATACACATACCTATCCTATTGAGTCCATTCATCCTCCCTTCTTCCTTTTGATCTTGATAAATATTAGGGGCAAAACTGTTGACAAATGCTTTGGATATCTCTTGATATACCCCATACTTCCAACCAATTCCATCATCATCCTAGTGTCATAAGCTTTGTCATGCAAAATCTTAAACATTACACCTAGAATGGGGCATGTTATTCCTATGCGACATAGCCTTTGGAGATCACATCCTTGTTCTCTTATGCATACATCCTTTCCATCCACTATTGCCTATCCTTTTATTCATCCATTCTACATTCATCCTTGCACCTAGAATTGGTTTTCCCTTATCATTGGTATTGTAAAGGGTAAAATTTGGATGTTTGGGTTTTGGTAGTTTTGTGTATGTATCCTCCTTTCACCCTTTCATTCAACGACCTACGGTTGAGTTGCAATGTACTATCCTACCCTAGGTCACTGTGAGATGTAGGAAAACTTGGATTTTTATGATTTGATTTCCAATTATCTTCTCTTATGCTCAATTATACCTTAAACCCCTAATCATGCAAATACGACAGTAAATGGATGAATATTGAAAAATGCTACTACAGAAAGATGTAAAATGACAAATAACTGTGCACTTATTTTTGGGGTTCAGAAGTGGAATAGTCAGGGACTAAAGAGCGGGTGCCCAAGTCTAATGCCCTGCTTTTTTTTGGGATTTGCAAACAAGATCTACAACCTATTGTTGTTGTACCGAAGGTTTTCCCGTCACAAAACTTTGAGGACTAATGAGAGGGCACCCTAGTCCAGGGACCTATTTTCTTCTCTAATCTGCAATTTTGACACTCTGTTGTACCCTCCTACAACTTCACTTTGTCTGTAGCTCCAACCTGTAGCCTGCAATCATGAAACTTTGGGAGGGGGTTGTGGTGTTTAGAGGCTTGCCTTAGTCAAGCCCCCAAGAGACATTCAAGTCTTCCGAACATCGTTGTTAGATAGAGAGTACGTTCCTTGGGAGGCAGAGGCAAAAACCAAATGATAAATGATTGAAAACACAAATGAATTTCACCTTGTAGTGAAGTTCTCATGGGAGGAAGAGGATCTTCATGCCATGAGGAGATGGATGCTCAAATCTGCAAACACAAACACATAGACAACACAAATCTTCTCTTTCAACACAATGAAAGCCTTGAATCACTTCTTGAATGCATAAAGTTCACAATAGCCATCTAGTAATGCTCTAGTTTACAAATGAATGCCTAAACATGCTTTTATATGCAACTACAAACACTCCTACCAAGAATTTCGTAATTCAAACTTACCGTGTCAACATAGGACCCAAATAACGGTCACAAGCTGACACCCAAAAATAGGACTGACCCAAAATAGGGCAGGACTAGGGTGCGAGTGCCTAAGTCCTCCCCCCTTATTTTGGGTAGGGTCTATCTCAAGTGGTCCCCCTAGGTCCTATTTTCCAAGACACTTAGGGTTTTTCTCATCGGGATGTTGAAATATGATGCAATATGTCCTAAATGCACACTAAAGACCCGGGAGCTAAACCTTATGAGGGAAAATTCCCCAAGGGGACATTTTCTGACGTTACAAGTATCTAGCATAAAGGCTATCCCAAATTGTCATCCATTGACATCCCAAAACATTGCAAAAAACCAAAAATCCAAAAAAATCAAAACATTTCAACAATCCAAAAAAAATCAAAACATTTCAAAAATCCAAAAAAATCAAAATATTCCCAAAATACAAAAAAATCAAATAGCCAACAAAAATGCAAGCAATAAAATCAATTCAAATCATCAATTCAATTATCACTTCTTCAAATCAATTCATCATCATTATTCAATCCCTTAATCATATCAATTCTTCAAATCCAATCATCAATCCAATTCTTCAAATCACTCAATCAATTCATCCAATCCAATCAATTTATTAAAATAAAATCATCAAATAACTTCTTCTAATCAATCCAATCAATCAAATTCATCCAATTCCTCAAATCAACTCAATCGATTCTTCAATTCAATTCATGTCCAAGTCATCAAATTAAACCATTCCTCCTTATTAATCATTCAACATCATCATTCCAAACAATGATCCAAATGCAAGTCAATCATTTATCCATACCAATCAAGTCAAATTATCCAATTACATCAATAGTCTTGATCCTAATCTTGACGTAAACCAAATCAATCAACCAATCATTAATCAAACCTTGGTGTTTCTTGCATGACCAACAACACTAGTATCAATCAGTCAATCAATTGTATTATACATGATGTTGCATTGTTGAAACCAGAACAAGCATCTTATACGACATGTTTCATTTCCTGAAACCAGGCACATCAATCAATCAATCAATTAATCATTCATTTACAACTTGAAAGGGGCAATACCTTGTTTGTTTTTGAATCATTTGTGTATGCTTGCTTTCTTGTTTGTGTGTGTTATCATTTCATCTTGCATTTGTATCAAATCTAAATCCAACCCAGCTAATATTCATATCTTGTATCTAGACAAGGTTGTATTGTGTTGGGGCACAAGACACATTGTCACCTTGGTCCTTATACCTTCGTGCATAATGTCTAGTGCTTGTTGGATGAATATTTTATCTTCAACTAACTGAAGGCAAAATGGTGATATCAGCCATAGTATGATGAGATAATATCTCTCCTCTCAGCAAGGGGAGGCTCCCTTTATTGCTAATTACTATAGACCAATAACTGACTAGACTTATATACACTAAAAACTATTATTGAGATGGTTCCATATCATCATATTCTCTTTTTTCAGAATAGATGTTTACAATTTAAAATAACAATTCCACAATGCAAAGTAAAATGACCAAGAAACTCACGAAAGCACAAAATCTTTCGTTGCTTCTTTTGCTGATTTGAAATTGATAACTAAATAGAATAGGGTGTAGACTAGAGTCTTCACCCAATGCTATGACGAAATCACATGAACATAAAAGATAGCAGAAGCTCAAAGTCTTTCCAATATCTTTCACTTAAGAACATAAATGATAAACTCCAAAGATAATTGATGTAGCACAAAGTCTCCAAAATCAGTTTTAGAATATCTTCCAGATTATCCAAACTCACACTACAATTTGATCAAATAGATAAGAGAGCATGCGGGAAAAGACATAAGAACAATTTCCAATATATCACAAGTTGTTCCAAGGTAAAGATTGAACGCTCACTTGCTTTTCTATTTAGTTGATAAAATATGATTTACAATTTAAACACAAAGTCCCAAATGCTATTCAATTCAGCAGAATTTTGCTTCAATAACTAAAAGATCACAATTACAAAAGAGGCCCTCTTTATTTATAGTAAGATACCATGAGAAAAAATAGGGAAAGTACAACTACCTTGACTTATTCAACAAGAAGAGTCCTTAATGATTTAGGACTTTCCTTATTTTTACATGTATTTACATATTGAAAAAGTACATGTAAATGTGTCCAAAACTTACAATAGAAAGCATGAAAATTATAAAAATATACTAAGGTATGATCACTTTCATCAACTCCCATTCCCATCTTTCTTCAGAAAATCCTCATAAATTGTCAACACTATTTGCATCTTAAGGCTATCTGGTCCAGAAGTGTTCTTGGAAATGACATGGGCCCTGGTTATTGAGTCCTTGACTGAAATAGCTACCTTTTCATGATGTACCAATTTGGTCTTCAGGATGTCCAAAGTCAATTGATTATCCAATAGCTTATCCATAGAAGCAACTGAAAAAGCTTCCTCTTCAAAATCCCTCTGAATCATTTTATTGAACTCTTGGATCATTTCATCTACAAAAATAAATTGATGATCATCACCTGTTAACCTGCACGAGAGTTCTTCCAGCTTGTGAAGAAGATCAACATCACTGTCTTCACTAATCTTTCTGGCATTTTGCAAGCGTGCAGAAGCAACTGCAACACAAGATGCATGAATTTGTAGTGTTAGGAAAATATGGCAAATGGGGAACTGCAATGATAGAGATCATGATCAATAGCATGAGTTTGGCGGGGCTAGAGAGTGATAGAAGTGAGAAACAGAGCGAAAGTAGGCGATAGTTATCAAATGGAGAAATTCTCCAAAGTTAGAGAAATTTAGGAGGATGGTATAAGGGCAGAAAAAATTATCACCTTTGCATGTGAGGTAAGTGCTTTTGGTGTCAGGGCGACAATTTTTGTCATCCCTGCATGTTGATAGAATTTGCAAGTGCATTGGTGGTCAAAAATACCGACTGTGCATATTGGGGAGAATTACTAAGTGCATAAGCCGGAGAAATCACCGTTGGTGCACATAACATAAGATAATATTTTGTGTATGGGTGGTGAAAATTGTCACCCTTACATGGTCCAAAACTTTAAGGTATTATGTACGGGTGGTGATTTTCACCGCCCCTACATATGGGGGAAAGTCTTAAGCTTTTATCATGGGCGGCAAAAATTGTCACCCTTGCATCTGGGAAGAATTGCTTGGGGGTATGTATTGACGGCAAAAAATGCCGCCTATACATATAAGGCAATCTTACAACTTTTTGCGGGGTTAAGGTTTTACCACCTTGGCGTAAGGACGGTGAAAATTGCTGACCCTTCACCAAGATGATTCAAAAAGGAAAGTCGATAAGGTCCACCAATAGTGTTAAGGTAAAACTTAAGGATCTCTACATGTAATGATGGTGAAACCCTCCACCAAAACTAAGATCAACACAGAGATTCAAAACAGTGAAAAATGTTGATTGATGGATATTTAAAAGTGAATAAAAAGAGAAAAATAAACAACACATCCTTCAACAGAAAAAGAAACGAAAATCTAGGATTTGAACCATTTTTTAAAGGAACACCAACAAATACAAATGAGGATATACATAGATACAAACGGAAATAATGAAAACCCTAGGTAAAAATGAGAAAGAAACAAGGAAAATGGAAGAACTTACTCATATGAAAGAGAAAAGAAGAAACCCCAGGGCGATGGGCTGGTGAAATCTTCAATCTACTGCGTATGCAAAGCTATCTCAAAACTTGATGTCTTCCTAGGATGCAGGGCACTCGTAGAAGGAGGATGGAGAAGCAATAACAAAAATAAAGGATCTCAAAAACATTTAAATCACCAAAACAATGAAAATTGAAAGTGTATTAAATGCACTTCGTGTGAAGTGAAAGATTCTTGGGCGGTGATAATTACCGCCTGAACATACAATTTAAAAACTACATGCATCGGCAGCAAAAAATGCTGCTAGTGCATGTTAACAAATGGACCAACATGTAATGGCAAAAAAAAATTTTGCTTGTGCATGTTAACAAAAATACTCTAACTCTGGAAAAACATCAAACTTAAAATTTGACTTGTTTGCCAAATGTTCTATTTTTGCAAACATCGAGAAACTAACAAGAGACGATACTCGAATGAACTCTTCAGAGGTAGGGGATCATGCACGAGGGTGAATGGGAATTGACTTATTTTGTGTGCTTAGAGTTGTAGGCTACAAAATGGACAAGTTTCGTAGGGGTCATCCTTCAAATTAAGCGTAGTTAAATTTGAGGATAACAACTAGCTCTAATTGGGGAGCTTCCTTCGATCATCCTTTGAAATGATCGATGGGAGAAGAACTCCAATCTCTAAGTGCCTTCATCCATCCATTGGGCTATAGATTCAGGTGACACAACAAAAGACACAAAAAGACTTAAAAGAAAAAGACTCAAAACTGAACAAATATTCACAAACTTATCTGTCGCTTCACTTTGAGAAAAGCTTCAGATGTTGTCTGCTATGTGGCAGTAGAAGAGATGTTCCTCTTCTTTTTTTACTATTTAAAGAGGAACATTTCCCAGTATTTGTCATTATGAGATCTTCTTCTGTACCCAGATTGAATTGCCCAACTTTTGTTGATAAATTTGGTCCCAATTGTCGTTGTCGTTTGATGAAGCGATCATGCTTATCAAAAAGTTTCTCTAGAGAAACTGATCCTTTGGAAATTTTATTTCCTTTCAGCTACAAAATCTCTTCACTTGAAGAGGATGATTCATCTATTTCTTGACCCTTATTTGAAGCATTATCCAATGACTCAGGATCTTCATTAGAGGTCAAGAAATAAGTACCCATATTGGAAAACTCAAAAAGAATCTAAGCTTTTGAATCCTTAGATTTGCCATTGTGTACTTGGCCTCCCTTTCAAGATGAAGTTTTTGCATAATACCTTTAAGAGGTATTCTTGCCTCTGACATTTGAATCTTTGGACCTCCTTAGCATAATCTATTATATCAAAAAGTTGATATGGACTAGCTACAGAAGACTGAGTACTCTCATTTTGAGGTTTTACATTGGGGGTACTGGTCTTAGGAACACAGGATGAAGTAAGAGGATCTAATGTACTTACTTGTTTGTCACCAGTCACATCTTTTGGTTGAAAAGATAGAGTGTCCCTCTTCACAATGGTAACTATAGGACAAGGATCTTCCCAAGTTGACTTTCCTTTATTAGCCACATGTTGATGGTTAAATTGATTTTGTGACCATGTGAGAACAACATAAGATTCACTAAAAGTAACTTCTTCTTGCCCATCTCATCTTCAAAGTTTAGGAACCCGATGGTAAATTCGCCAGCTAATTCTTATTCACCCTCCGTGAAAAGATTAGCAACATCTTCTTGATCATGTTCTGATTGAAGAAGATTGTCTTGCTCTAATTCATGTTAGAAGACTGTTGCATTCATAGGTGGTGCTTCCAAAGCAAGTATTCCTTGTGGTGGAGGAAGCCTGTTTTGATTCTGATTCCTTGAAGCATTGCCTTGGTAATTCAGAGCATTTGGGAACATCTTCCTTGGAATGTCCTTGTAGAGGGGAATGGACAAACTCTGAGACATTTATTTTTTCAAAGCTAATAGCTCATTAGCCAACTTTTGCACCATAGGATCCGTGGTGCTGGTAGAAGGTAAAGCCAAAGGGGACTACCCACTAGGCCTAATAGAATCCTTCTTCAACTTTCCTGCCAAGATCAAATCGTCCTCCACTTCAATTGCTAAACTTTGAGCAATTGCAAGATCAACTGGTGCTACTCTTCGTAAAAGAAAACTTACTTCTAGAAATTGTGAATTGGTGAAGAAGCATTTTAGGTTCTCAGTTGTGGGTTGAGAAATAGTTGGGATCCTATTCTTTAGCTTATTAAACTTTGCCATAAACTCACACATGGGCTCATACGGTTCCTTTTTAATTTGAGTAACTTGGGCCAATAAAGCTTAAGTGCTACTCATCTTCTGCTAGCTTGAATCTAGCTTCGAACTAGGTTCGAAGTGTATTCCATCCAGTGATAATTCCTAGTGCAAGGTGATAGAACCAATCAGCTGCAACACCTTTGAGTGTTTCTATAAATAGTCTCACAGAAACATCTTCATACTCAACTTTGAGAACACCGCATGCAATGTAGAATGCTGCAATGTGCTCATCTGGATGTTGTTTACCATCCCAGTAGAACTTGGGAAAGTTCTTACGCAAACCCTGAGGTAGTTCATGTAGAGGTTGAGCCAAATTCAAAGGACCAAAAGCTTTTCCCCATGGACCTAGGATAGCCATACTCTTAATAAACAATAGAGCAGATATAACAAAAATATATTACAAAAGATGAGTCCGGTATACTTCAACCAAAAGCATGAGGCTCTTGTTGCATGTTCGGTCCCCAGCAGAGTCACCAAAAACTGTTAAGTGAATATTTTTTCTTTAACTAACTGAAGGGAAAATAGTGATATTAGCCACAGTATGATGAGATAATATCTCTCCTCTCAGCAAGGGGAGGCTTCCTTTATTGCTAATTACTATAGAATGGTAACTGACTAGACTTATATACACTAAAAACTATTATTGAGATGGTTCCATATCATCATATTCTCCTTTTTCAGAATAGATGTTTACAATTTAAAATAACAATTCCACAATGCAAAGTAAAATGACCAAGAAGCTCACGAAAGCACAAAATCTTTCGTTGCTTCTTTTGCTGATTTGAAATTGAGAACTAAATAGAATAGGGTGCAGCCCAAAGTCTTCACCGAATGCTATGATGAAATCACACAAACATAAAAGATAGAAGCAGCTCGAAGTCTTTCCAATATCTTTTACTTAAGAACATAAAACAATAAAATCCAAAGATAATTGTTGTAGCACAAAGTCTCCAAATCAGCTTTAGAATATCTTCTAGATTATCCAAACTCACACTACAATTTGATCAAATAGATAAGAAATCATAAGGAAAAAGACATAAGAACAATTTCCAATATACCACAAGTTGTTCCAAGGAAAAGATTGAATGCTCACTTGCTTTTCTATTTACTTGATAAAATGTGATTTACAATTCGAACACAAAGTCCCAAAATGCTCTTCAATTCGACAGAGTTTTGTTTCAATAACTAAAAGATCACAATTACAAAAGAGGTCCTCTTTATTTATAGTGAGAGGCCATGAGAAAAAATAGGGAAAGTACAACTACCTTGACTTATTCAACAAGAAGATTCCTAATTGATTTGAGACTTTCCTTATTTTTACATGTAATTACATATTGAAAAAGTACATATAAATATGTCCAAAACTTACAACAAAAAGCATGAAAACTACAAAAATATACTAAGGTATGATCACTTTCATCAACTCCCATTCCCATCTTTCTTTAGAAAATCCTCATACAGCGTCAACATCGTTTGCATCTTAAGGCTATCTAGTCCAGAAGTGTTCTCAAAAATGACACAGGCCCTGGTTATTGAGTCCTTGAATGAAATAGCCACCTTTTCATGATGTACCAATTTGGTCTTCAAGTTGTCCAAAGTCAATTGATTATCTAATAGCTTATCCATATAAGCAACTGAAAAATCTTCCTCTTTAAAATCCCTCTGAATCATCTTATTGAACTCTTGGATCATTTCATCTGTAGAAAGAAATTGATGATCATCACCTGTTAACTTGCACAGGAGTTCTTCTAGCTTGTGAAGAAGATCAACATCATTGTCTTCGCTAATCTTTCTGGCACTTTGCAAGCGTGCAGAAGCAACTACAACACAAGATGCATGATTTGCAATGTTAGAAAAATATGGCAAATAGGGAACTACAATGATAGAGATCAGTAGCAATAGCATGAGTTTGGTAGGGCTAGAGAGCGATAGAAGCGAGAAACAGAGCGAAAGTGGGTGATAGTTATCAAATGGAAAAATTCTCCAGACTTAGAGAAATTTAGGAGGATGGTGTAAGGGAAGCAAAAATTACCACCTCTACATGTGAGGTAAGTTATTTTGGTGTCAGGGCGGCAAATTTTTTCATCCTTGCATGTTGATAGAATTTGCAAGTGCATCGGTGGTCAAAAATACTGACTATGCATATTGGGGAGAATTACTAAGTGTATAAGTGAGAGAAATCACCGTCAGTGCACCTAACATAAGATAATCTTTTGTGTATGGGCGGTGAAAATTGCCACCCTTACATGACAAAACTTTAAGGTATTATGTATGAGCGGCGATTTTTGCCACCCCTACATATGAGGGAAAGTCTTAAGTTTTTAGCATTGGCGGAAAAAATTACTGCCCATGCATCTAGGTGGAATTTCTTGGGGGTATGTATTGGTAGCCAAAAATGCCGCTTATGCATATAAGGCAGTCTTACAACTTTCTGCGGGGTTAAGGTTTTACCATCTTGGCATAAGGGCGGCGAAAATTGCCAACCCTTCACCAAGATGATTCAAAAAGGAAAGTTGATAAGGTCCACCAATAGTGTTAAGGTAAAACTTAAGGATCTTTACATTTAGCGGCAGTGAAACCCTCCACTAGAACTAAGATCAACACAGAGATTCAAAACGGAAAAAAATGCTAATTGAGGGATACTTAAAAGTGAACAAAAAGAGAAAAACAAACAACATATCCTTCGACAGAAAAAGAAATAAAAATCTAGGATTTGAACCATTTTGTTAAAGGAACACCAACAAATACAAATGAGGACATATACAGATACAAACAAAAATAACAAAAACCCAGGGTAAAAATGAAAAAGAAACAAGGAAAATGAAAGAACTTACTCAGATGAAAGAGAAAAGAAGAAACCCTAGGGTGATGCCCGTGAAATCTTCAATCTGTTGCGCATGCAAATCTATCTCAAAGTTTGATGTCTTCCTAGGATGCAGGGCACTCGCAGAAGGAGGATGGAGAAGCAATAACAAAAATAAAGGATCTCAAAAAATATTTAAATCACCAAAAGAATGAAAAACTAAAGTGTATTAAATGCACTTTGTGTGAAGTGAAAGATGCTTGGGCGGTGATAATCGCTACCCAAACATACACTTTAAAAACTACATGCATTGACAGCAAAAAATGCCGCTAGTGCATGTTAACAAATAGACCAACATGTAATGGCGGCAAAAAATGCCACTTGTGCATATTAACAAAAATACTCTATAACTCCAAAAAAATATCAAACTTAAAATTTGACTTGTTTGTCAATTGTTCTATTTTCACAAACTTTGAGAAACCGACAAGAGACGATACTCAAATGAACTCTTTGGAGCTAGGGGATCACGCACGAGGTTGAATGGGAATTAACTCATTTTGCATGCTGAGAGTTGTAGGTTACGAAATAGACAAGTTTTGTAGGGGTCATCCTACAAATTAAGCACAACTAAATTTGAGGATAACAGTGTTGTATCAAACATCGTGGTTGCTCACCTTCATTGCAGCATAATGCATCATTCATTTCTTCTATCAATTCCCTTATCTTTCTTTCTTGATCAATCCCTTTCATTTCGAGAGCCTACCCGTGTTTGTCCAACTCACCTATCCTCTCGAAGGGGCTTAGCATCCCATTTCATCATCTTTTTCCTCTATCCATACCTTAGCTTCTTTGAAATGATGTTACTTTGTCGCAACATCATCTCAAAGAGGGGCAAAACGTAGACACCCAAATTTGTCCATGTCTTCTTAGACATCATATGACATTTTGTCCTAATCCCACTCCTGATCCCATCCTAATCACCTAGCCAATTAATTAAATAAATCTTATTTAATTAATTAATTTCTCTCTCACATGTCTCAAAATAATTCAAATAAAATATTTGAATTATTCCCTCACCTTTCATCACACTGCAACACTTGTCCACCTCTCAACTGAATCATGTGTGGTACTACAACTTTCATTTAATATCCTTCACATGTCCAACTAAAATGTTGGCCCTATTCTCCTTTGCACACTTGTCACATGACTACAACTCCTCATAGAGTGGGAAAGCCTATTAGATCCTAGCCGTCCACATCATTCAAAACAACTTTCAATCACAACCATCCATTCAAATCAGCCCTTTCCTATAAATCAACCCTCAACCAAGCCATTTAGACATGAACTTTTTAAGTAGCTTCGTGCTGTCGAAATGCCATTAGAGCCTTCACATCATTCATCCTATGCCATTGTTATGCTGTTGAAATAGTGAGCAACCAACATTCATCCATCAGTTACAACCTTCAAAATCTTGCATTCTTATGTGAGGTTGAGAAGAGAAATGGAGATAAATCGGGTTTAGTATGGATTCAGTTTGCATTTGAGTTTATTGTTTTTATTTCCATGTTATCTCGTGCTCTATTGTGCTAGTTAGGATTTGATATCTTGTTGTTTTAGTTTCATACCCGATTTTTGCCCTGACGACACTTTGCATTCTATATTTGAGTTGCTTCCATTGTGTTTACTCTTGTTGCATGGCCTGGATTGTTCACTCTGTGGACCCTCCGACCATGACTGCATCACTTTTTGATCATAGAGATCCTTCCTCATAGACCAAAAGGCATTATTTTTTTATTGTGACCATTGTTCCTCTGTACAAGCTTGTCTTCTAAGAAATTGTGGAATTTTTTTATGCATAGATGTTTGAGTAGCTCTTGTTTATAAATTGTTGTATCTCTTGATTGCCACCTATGCCTCTCTCTGTGTTTGTGGAATTGGATGCAATCCAATTATTTCTAATGACAATATTTCAAAACTAATACCTCTCTGAGCAATAGTTTCTTCCATGACTTTTCTGACCTCATCCCAAAAATTATTATTTCTTAACATTTCTAGCAGGGCTTTACTTTCATGTTGAATTCTAGTTGGAGCATTTTTAATGGCCACAAGACTTTCTTTAATCACATCACATGGTTCATACTGCCAATGAGAGTCAACATCAAATTTAAAAATTTGTAAAATATGATGTGCCACAGTGAATGTTTTTCTCTCGAATGTGAACCCCCCACATAAAAAAGGTAAGAAAGGAAAAAAGGTCTTCTTTTTCTAACTTGACAAAATGTTGTTCATTTGTTGTATATATTCTAGTACAAAAACCCTCTTTGTCACATGTATTGGAAGTTTTTGGGGCTCTACTCTTGATCCATAAAATCTTAGGATAGTATATTCCTCCATGAAGTACCAGTCAACCAATTGTATTTCTTTTCCTAGTTGAATGCAATTTCTACAAGACTCGGGAAATCTAGGCATTTGAGTGTCTATAATTGCTTGATACCGTGGAGCCAAAAAATAGTCCATAAAATGATTGTAGTTCTTTCGATTATCATACATCTTTATCTTATGGGTCTAATCATGTAGTCCATATTTATCTTACTAAATCTAAAGCCTGTTGTCTTGAAACATCCTAAGAAACTGCATTAGAAATAAATAGCACAAGTAGGTTGTGAACCTAAAGGTCTTTCTGTTGGAATTGGAAGTGGGACCTTTACTTTGACTTCATTTGATCATTAAAAATTGTTTATGCATGGATTCTACAATGTGCTCAAGAAATCTGTACTTAATAGTTGGAGTGTGTTTATGGATATTATATACCATTTCAAGGAGGATTGCATCCACTTGACTATTACTATCCAATCCAAGGCAAAACACCAGCATGGAAATAGTCTCCTAAACCCATGTTTTAAAAATATCAATTTTATAAGGAGACTTATGGTTTTGATTGAGTACAATAGTATCCATTGTTAAAAATTTGAGAAAATCATTTTTTTTCGTATTCACTAATTGCTTCATAAGTATTAGCAAGTTTTTCTAGGTTTATGTGGATGTTTCCACAATATTCAATAGTAAAACCCAATAATTTGCCAAAATATTCTGCATTAATGGGTAACATTACTTCCTGGCTATCTTTTCTAACAATTACTTTTCTATTATCATAATTCTAGACACAGACCATGATAAATTCTGGGCAAGGGAAAACCTCAGGGAACATCAAGCATCCCAATCCAACCACCCATGGTGCAGTGATACTTTTATTTGGTAATGGGCTTTTTGGGTTAGCTTACAGTTGCACTTGAAGTACCTTATTCTCACATGAAAATCTAAGTGTTGATGTAAACCTACCAAAGATTACAGGGTCATAAATATCATGGTATTCATCTGTAAAACCTGGGGTTTTAAGTAGTTTGGCATAGTGTATTTTATCTATTTCTTTGCCTTTCCAATAGCTAATCTGGTAGTGCTGGTAGACATGCTTGTAAACACTCAACTCTAAACCTCAAGATTAAAAAATTTTAAATTGAAGGTCAATAGTAATAGCAATAATTATAGGAATGTAGTATTTCTGTATTTCACTTACCCAGAAAAGATGAATACAAAGATTGGCATTGAGTGACTCCATGACATGCCACAATCGATATTAAAATTTTTGGTCCACTGCAATCTCCTTGACCCTCTCACTTCCAAATACTATTAATTAAATTTTTTGGTGCACTACAAGTCACAACTTCAATTAACTATGTGCAATACTATGACTTCACTCCTTGATAATTTTCTTGTTATTCTTAGACGTGCCAATTAATACAACATTAAGTACAATGTATAATGTATTACGTCCACAATATTAATATATTAAAATTTTATTCTTCCAGTCTTTCACTTCAAATGAAATGTAAGGAATCAAATGGCATGCACGCCTACAACTTTAATTAATGTGGGCGGCGGCACTAAAAGCATATTATAAATTCTCAACCATTGATCTATCCAAATTTAACAGCTCTCAGTTGATTCCGGAGGTTTTAATTCTCAAGTCTACCACTTTGAACATTACATTCTAGAAATCAACTACAACCATCCATCATCGTTCATATAATGGGGATAATTTTATATACTTAGTTTTTAGTAATATAATATTTTATGTAATATGAAATTTATAATTATATAATATAATATACTTACATTACTAATTTAAAGTTTCCAGAATGTATATTAATATTAAGAACTTCTTTTCAATAACAAATTTATATTAATATTGGACCAATAGGCTGTAGTAATCCTCATATTAAGTTATTAAGTTTTAACCCTTATTCACTTAGTCTTTCGAAATAGAGATTATCAATGTGTGTAATTAAGGAAATTAACAAATTAGAATTAGAATCATCTCTCATTTTATTTAGTCAAAAAATAACTGTTACAGAAAACTACCAGTTGATCTAGAGAAAATTTCCACAAAAGCCACCAATGACAATAGAGTTCTGAGTTCTGCCTCATATTTTCCTCACTCACAACACAAAGATGGCATCCCTTTATAATAAAGGTTACATGGTCAAAGAAGAAGCCCTCACTGGATGAATATTTCCAATTAATAGAGAACTGAACACTATGTATTTCCCTCATATTTTCCTTACAACACAATGAGAAGAAGCCTTCACTTGACCCTGGCCCCTGGAGCGGTAGGAATATGTGGATGAAATTGGGAATAATGTTGTGGCTTTCATCCATGATGAGCACACGGTGATACTGAGAGGAGGGTGAATCTGTATCTAACAATCTTTTACTTTTCAAACTTAAACCAATCACAATAAATCACACATGTAGGATCTAGCAATTATGTACACAGAGAGAACACACGATTTTACGTGGAAACCCTTGTGGGAAAAAACCATGGTAGAATATTACTTATAATCAGATTGTGAGTAAAGGAGAATGATATTATCCATTGAAGAATTCATAGGTTGGTTCCTAGAGATTGGTGTCTCTTACTAAGTGGTACTTAGTTGTGAGGGTTAGTGCCTACAGATTCTGCAAGTGTGGATTGGTGTCTCCAGTGGTTGGTACTCACATAAGAAGAATTGTAAGAGAAGTTGTCTAGTTCCTATAGAAGAAGAATTGTAAGAGAAGTTGATCTTCTTCTGTAGGAACCAGCCAACTTCTCTTACAATTCTTCTTATGTGAGTAGAAACCACTGGAGACACCAATCCGCACTTGTAGAATCTCTAGGCACTAACCCTCACAACTAAGCACCACTTAGTAAGAGACACCAATCTCTAGGCACCAACCTATGAATTCTTCAATGGATAATATCATTCTCCTTTACTCACAATCTGATTACTACTTCTGATTTTGTATGATGTAAGTCTTTCCTTTTCAAATCAGGTTCACACACATATGCTTTCTTCCCTCACAAATCTAATCACACACTTCCTTCTACCTCAAATCTGACTGAAATCATGCACAACTTCTTTACACAAAACTACTCATAACATGGCAATATCTTCACATAAATTTCTGTTGATATCATCTTCATATTATTACACACATTTCCTTTGAAAACAAATCAGATTTGCATTTCATTTTTCTGCCTTAATCTTGTTTTAGATCTGCTCTTCACATTAGTATATATTTATTTAATTCCTTGTCATCTAAGCACTTCTTCTTTCCACTTTATTTCTTCTCAAAAGAGGTATCCTCTATTAATGGATATGTCTATTGGTTAGGACACAACCTTTTACTTGATCGCAGCATTTCATAACTATCATTAAATAAATCACAATTCCTTATAAATTAACATTTCTCTTCATACATAAATAGCTTCTCTTTGATATCTAATCATTGCCTTTTTTTATTATAACCTTAAGATATTTTTGTCTTATATAGATGGAGCACTGCTCTTTTAGGGAGGTCGGCCACTTGTTTGATTTATTTAACACTTCAATAATTGTTTGAGTCGGCCACCTCATTCTTGTTTAATCACACCTCATACTAATATAAAATATAAGACATTTTGTCTTATATGAGAACATTGCCTTTATTTCATCTGCCTTATATCAACAAATTGTTGCCATTTTAAATCTTGATCGCACCTCATTTTGAAAGTAAACGCATCCTCTATTATGTAATGTCCCCATTTCCAGAGTGATCACTAGCTGAGAATGGAGTTAGCCTATCCTCATTCCCATAGGCTAGTTCGTCAACTCAAGGGAATATTCTGGCGAAGTGAGATGAAATTAATGCACTTGCATTAATTTATTCAATTATAAACAATTAAATAATAAATTTATTATTATTATTTTATTTAGCACAAAGGGAGAAATAATAAATTAAATAATATTATTTTAATATTATTTAATGAAAAGTCAAAAATAAAAATAGGTCTAGACCTATTTGAGTGCCTACTTGCAACATTGGAGCATGAAACTCAAAATAGGTCCCAGGATCAACCACCATCATGGAGGGAAAATTCGCAGTTCAAATCTTTAATTTGAATTGGCTATAAAAGAAGGATAGGTGCCTCAAATTCGATCATCAAATTCAATCATCATGATTATTCTGGCAATTTTCACATTTATGTTGGGCATTTGTTTGCTCGATCTTCCAAGGACGAAAACCCTTACGGAGTCGTACATTGGACGAAAACCCAATCACAGTTGGTGGCGGATTCATACGGAGTTCACAGTTGTGCTTCATTGAAATCTTCTTTGAGCTTCATAGATTCATTCCTTCGATTTTGGTCGGAGACCACAACATTAGCAATTTCATTTGAGTTGAATTCTACAATATCCGTCGCAGATCCGAGTTGAAGATTTGGTTGCTATATATTGAGGATTGTTGAAATATTGGAAGACTGGTGTTAGTTTCATAAACTTCCTCACGGACGAACTGAAGGAGTCATCACATCATTCGTTGAAGATCCAATACGATTCAGTCTTGAAGACCTCTATCTTGGATCGCTAAGTGTCAAAGAGATACTTGCACGCTGAATATATAGAGGAAGATCATGGCATTGTTGTGAGACTACATAATCGCATGCTAAGAAAGATCCAATCACCATTCGCTGAAGACTTTGCTAATCACTATCACCGGTTAAGTCATAATAGCGATTTCATCTGTGTCATGACTGAGTGAAAACCTTGAGGATCTTCATACGAAAGCTTCGTGACATTTGCTAAGTCGATTGGAGGGAAGTTACTGTCGCGGGATCAGGAAAGGGTTGTCGTTGGTGGAAGCCGAACTCTTGCCCCAGAAGTGCATATGAAAAGGTGGTGAATTCACTTTTGAGGGATATTCGCTGACTCTCCATTCATCATTCCGGTCTACTTGTTGAAGTACCAAGTATCCTATGGAGGTGACGAAGTGATTCCAATTGGACTCAACCAGCGATCTGAGGGTGGCGAAATATCATCATATCGGAAGTCTCTAGAATTGCTAAGTTCATAATTCAAGCCAATGAAGGGAGTTTGGGTGATATCGAAACCAGTAGGAGAATTCACTGCATACTCAAACTCTTGTGCAGTCGGCATTGGAAGGTGGCGGATAGTGTTGAAGAGACAACGACTACATCAATCTATTCTAAGTGTTCGTGGTGGATACTGAAGTCATCTTCTCATTATTTGGGATTTACAACTTGAAGATCGCAGCATATGTCTACACCAGTGGCGGTTCATTAAAGATAACAGATCTGAAGTAGACTCATATGACAGTGGCACTGATCTACTAGGAGGCAAGGCCCGATCGACATAAAGCCACAGAGACCGACTATCATCATCATCATACATCGTGTATGTCCTATTGTAGTTAGATCTGATTTGTAATAGTCATAGGTTTGGCTAGCGAAGATCCACAAAGGAGTTGTAATTGAAGGCTCTCATAGTCTCACATCACACCAGCAAACTTCAATTGCATTTCACCATCTTGTTGTCATTGTATCTTGCAAATCTGCGTTGCAACTCTAGTGAAAGTTGAATATAATTCATTTGTCATAGATCAGTAATCTTTTTAAGTTCATAGATTTTGTGTCGGAGACATTGAATTTTGTAATAGATTAGATAAGTTTCATTGTATAATTGAAAAGCACATAAAAATATCATAGCACACCGAGAATGACACATTACAGTGTTATCAAAGCTCGAGAGATCCTGCCAGCTTGCAGGGTGTAATTGGATTGACAAAAGTTGTCTCCTTCCAATAGCATTTCATGCATTTAAGTTTAGCAGTTATATCCACTTGCATTGGGTTGTGATTTAACTCGATTCTTATCCGAGTGTTATAAGCGAAAAGATTGACCTAGTCGAAGATCAATTGCTATACATACATCACGAGATCAAACTCCATTGGGTCGACACTATAGAAAGAATTGCAGCAATGGATAGAAACAGAAGAGATGGAAGTCCACCAAGGACTGATATGGATAAGTATTTGAGGGAACAACAATGAACAAATAGGAATCTGGAACAAATAGTGGCTACTCAAAATCAAATGATATAGTTGATGACTCAAGCTTTGGGTAATACGAAGGTAAATGGTTCAACAACAAGAGTTGGAAGCGTGGTAGCTACGCCACGTAGTGATGGGAGATCACATGTTTCCTTGATGGATAGGCCCTTCCGGCCTAAATTCCTTCTGAGAGATGAAGAAGAAGAAGTTGTTGTCAGGAGGGACAAGAAAAGATCAGAGAAACATCATGAGTGTTCAAATGATGGAAGCATCATGAGTAATTTTGCTCAAATAAGGCAAAAGTTTATGCAGTCACAAAGGAGTTTATCTCGTAGCTTGCAGCAGAGTAAAGATTCCCTATCAAGACAATCTAGGCACTACAGATACTCATCCACATCTACATCTAGAAGTCTCTATGATGAGTTTGACAGGGATAATGGTTGGGAGCATGGTAAATCAGCAATCATTGATCAGAGTACAGAGGAACAAGATTTTAGAACAACTATTGGAGAAGAGCCTGTTGTAATTGTCCCTGAGGTAAAAGAAGTGTTAATTTGTAATCAGCCACAAGAAGACATGAGTCCTATTATTGATCCATTTGTTGAGCATAGCATTTCCACATTATTTCTACAACACAGTAGCACGAAAGATGGTGGACAAAATGATTGGGAATGTTGGATCAAACCCCTAGTGCGTGGCATGATGGAAATATTCAATTGGTGATTGATAAATAAAATGGAGATGACTGCATGGAAAAGAACAACATTTCAGACTTGAAATAGGATCTAATTCATCAAGAAGAATTCAAAGAGATTTCTAGTAATGATGCAGCCCTACCGAAGTTTGATGAAGAAGATGACAAATAAGAAAGTTATTCTTCTATGGCAGTCACACCTATTAGATGTTCAACCCATGGAAAGGAAGATCTCAGTTATAAGATAGATGATACAATTTTTGGGATAGTCAATGAGGGTATGTATGGAAGGATGTTCGTGGAACAAAGCTACATGCAAGGTATGACATTCCATAGTAAGTTTGATGATTCTTGTTTCATACACATGATCACATTTGATGACTACCTATTGAGGTTGTATAAGAAACATTTAATTGAAGAGATGACCATAAAGACTAAGTGCTGGTCTAGTGAGAATATCCTACAGTTTGATAATGTTTGGTTTGTCATGGACATTACGCCTTGGAATTGTTTTGAAACTATGGGACTTGGATACAAGAATGAACTAGTGATGTTGGGAACTAGTGATAAGGAGCACATGTGCCTTTATAATGTTCACAAGGCAGAAGGAATTGCTACCATAGAAAGTGCAAAATCAGTAATGTATGATGGCAACTCAGAAATTTCAGCATACAGTAAACAAGAAGGGTTGGATAGGACTAATTTGGAGTTATAAGATGTAGCTATTCATACACTTTCTAAATCAGCTATAGTGGATACTACTAAGGTAGAAGACTCTATTCATTACTTTGATGGTGATCCTTTGAACACGCAGGTTGAAGAACTAGCTTTCACACATGATGATAGTAAAGAAGTTGTCATACATGGTCATGAAGACAAATTAGAAATGATGCATGAAGATTTTGAGTCTCATCAATCACATCAATTGGAAAGGCAATTGAAGGAAAATGATAATTAGTTTGCATCAGCCCTAGTTCACTTTGATGATATCCATAAGATGATGGCAGATTTGTGTTGGAAGATACTCATGGATCATGGTAGCTTTGGAGGAGTTATATCTCTTGATGACTTTCACAAACTCAAGGAGGCTTTGACAGTAGTGAAGTCAGACTACCTACACGTGCTTGTTGAAAGGAATCGTCTCCTCACACTTGGTGAGATATACTTAGATGCTCTGAGAAGGAAAGCAGATGAGGTGGACAAGCTCACCCTTGAGCTAGAGGATTCAGTGGATTCATTAAAGAGCACTCAAAGGATTCTTCAAGAATCAGAAGAGAATGAGGATAAGCTTTGTCAGAAGATGACAAAGAATGGAGACATAGATGAAGGACTTGAAGGGTCATATGTTGAAAACATGAAGAGAAATGAGACAAACATACTTGATTATTTAGTTTGTAGCCATGGGACAGATGTTATGGCATAGGATACACTTGGTTTTCATCTGAGGGCCAATGATTTTTAGTTGAAGTCACCTTTTGGGTTTGCACTCGAGGAGAGCAAGCAAGAAGGATATGCAGAAGACACATTGGAAAAGCATGATAGTTGTTTTGATATTCTAATTTGGAACAACAGTCTTTGGGATTATTCATAATTGTTGTATGTTCATAATTGCATAAATTTCATGATCAATTTCTTTTGTGGTATATGTTGGAGCTCCATGTGGTTTGAGACCACCACATTCCCCTCCTCCCCTTAGTTGGCTTGTTTGAAGTCACACTTGGTTGTGATTTAAAGTCTTATGAAAATTTTTGAAATTTTTATTTTGTTATTTTCTCCTTTGTTCTATTGAGCCAACAGTTTTGAATTTTTTTTAAAGATATTTGGTTGATTGTAATTCCAAAATTGTCTTTTTTCCTCGAGGACTATTTTATTAAGGTTTTTGGTTTTTATTTGAACTATTATTTTCCACTATTTAATTTTTTTTATTTATTGATTTTATTTGAAATTGTTACTCATTGGAATCTTCTTTATTTTGAGGCTTTATCAATGTTTGTTGTTGTTGGCTTGTGTGGAGTAATGTGAATTGTGTAGATTGCCATACCCAAGAGAGGTCCCTCGTAGGTTATATAGGGGAGTAGATGGCCTGGGGAATGTTTATTGTGAAGTTGTGTAAGAACTATTTGTGGCACTGATCATCCTCATCCCATTTGGAGTATATATGATGTATTAAGTACATAATCGATACATGTGATGTTTTATGAAAGAATATGTTTGCAATGAATTTAATTAATAGTAATATATTGATGATATAAAAATGCTCTTTGGTTAAGTGATAATGTTGTAGATATTACAGTATTTTAATGTGCAGAATGATATACCTAAATTTTGAATGGTAGAATGGATTTAAGTTGTTTTATCACTTTGTTAACTATTAAGTTGATAATCCTTGTTTTTAGTAACTACAGAATTTTCTTATGGATAAAACATGATCTAGTGAATTTTGGTTTCCATTGCATGTTGTATTGTGTTCGATTTCCAAATGGAGCATTGTCATATCGATTACTTTGTTTTAATAATGTACAGATGAATTCTTCTGATGAAATCTAACTTTTGTTGGATGTGTTGAAGTTAGGAAATATTCATTCCTCTTGATGACTTCCAAGAGGAAGTCCATTCTTAGGGGGGAAGAATGTAAAGACACCTGAACCCCATTTATTAATTATGATATTTTATTGAGAATAATTAAATAACTGCATTTTTTTGAAATAATTATTTAGATGATTTAATATTGTTTTCAAAAGAAAATCATACATTGTCATTTTATGTTTTTATATTTACATATTTTATGAAGAATTCTTTTATTCTATGCCACTTGCAAGAAATGGAAGTTATGTAATTCAAGAGAGAATCTTAGTAATTAAATTATGTTTTAGAATTATTCTAACCCATTTTTTAGTTCACAAGTGATGTAGGAGCATCCGAAAGCATTCAAAACAATTGGGATAGTTAACAATAAGTTGCAGAGTACCGAGAGAGCAAAGTACTGAGAGAGAGACCTTGGAGAATATCGCATTCTACTGCATTTGCATATCAAAGGCTATAGATCTGGACTTAGCATCTATACATGGTCATCTACAACATATCCAAAATACATAACGTTTGGGTTTGATTCCAGAAAGATATCGCTATCAAAAGGTTACCTGTATTGACATAGCAAAGCCAACAATGTTCAGTGAAGTCTAATCATCTTGTGGAGCAATTTCGTGACTTGTGCAGCTAAAAGGAACATTATTAAATGAAGTTTAGGACCTCTCTGACCTTCATGGGGATACACACGAAGTTTTATGTACCAGCTGAGCAATACCTTATCTTTAGGTCTGACCTATCTGTGTCTACACATTTCATACTAGTCGTTGCAATTAGGCTGACTTGATAATGATTTGAAGGCTTGCAAAGGATATAAATGAAGGATAATGATTTGTTACAAAGTGGCAATGATGAAATGTTGAAGTATGTGAAGATATGAAGCAAGATCATAGGTGTTTTGATCTAAAGAAGTGAAGCAGAGAGCAAAGCAAAGAGCATAATAAGTTGTAGAATAGAGAATTGAGAAGCTGACGAAGGAAAACATGAACGAGTGTTGTTAGATGAATCTTTTGTAACCCTGGGTTGTGGCCTAGTGTCTGTAAAATCTTGAGTGGCATATGTAATGTGTTTTGAGATCATTATATAAGAGGAATGAGCTTTGAAGGCTAGGTTTTTTCCTGTTAGGGTTTTCCCAGGATACATCTTGTGTCATGAGTGTATAAATTTCTCTTTCCTTCTATTGTTAGCTATTTTCTTCAATTGCATCTATGAATGATCATGTTGTTAATAGTTTAAGGTTGCAAGGTTGGATAGTCCCTCACTGGAGCCTCCTACCTTGACTGCATTAAGTGGTATCAGAGCTGGTTGCAAATCTACTAGTTGTGAATCTGTTGGGAAGGAAGAAAGTGTTTAAAGAAGTACAAAACCTTAGAAGTAACAAGTATCACCATTGAACAAGATCAAGGCAAGAAAGATTCGGTAAGCTTTTCATATTAAGTTTGTTTCAATGGGGAAAATTAGAAAAAGGGTGAAGAAAGAGAATGAAAACCTAATATGCAAAAAGGATATTCTGGAAGAAGAATTGTGAGAAATCAAGAGTTGTAATTCAGAATTGATGGAAAAGGATAAAAGAACTAGGAGAAGACAAATATGATGCTCTTGAAGAAGAACTGAAAAATGTAAGAAGGAGAAATGAAGTACTAGAAGCAAAGCTGAAATTATTTGAGGATGTTGAAAAGAGATTTGAAGAATTGGAAGAAGGATTTAAAAGTTGTTTAGGAAGGTGGAGAAGAGGAACAAAGATCTAGAAGAAAGTTTGGAAGAATTGAAGAAGGAAAATAGTTTGCAAAAGAATGAAATATCAGGATTGAAGGGACAGGTTAATAGATTAGAGTAGACACTTGAAGTATGCAGAAAAGAAAATGAAAGTCTAAGATCTAAACCTGAACTTTGTGATGTTTCTTGTGATACTAATGATTTGTGTTATGATGCAAAAGTTTCTTTAAACAGAGAGATTGAAGATGACAATGCGACTGAACCTGCAGTTGTTGGTGATGGTATTGGTTTCAAGATCATACAGAGAATGGGATATGAAGGACAAGGATTAGGAAAGCATCAACAAGGAATTACAGAACCTATTGAACCAGTAATAAGATCAAGAAGTGAAGGCCTTGGATATGATAGGGGTAAGGATGTTGTTGCAAATTCAAGAAAATCAAATGAAGGAAGAAGATGTATGTATTGTTCACATTGTAATAGACATGGACATGAAAAGGAATTATGTTGGAACCTGCACCCTTGTAAGTTTTGTGGATTGAGGAATCATTCTGAGAAGACGTACTGGAATAAAATGAGAAGGAGAAAGCCTATGATAGATTGTATGCAGATGAATTATGGATAGATTGATGGAGAAAAATGGAAACATGTTACTTGTATGTTCAAAAGGTTGTACATATGGAATTATTCATGTGTTGGATCAAGTTGTAGAGAGAGAAGACCTTATGCAGAGCAGAACAAGAATAGTAATTTAAACTACAGAGGGAGAGATGACAGGAGTCATAATTCTTATCACAATAAAGAATACATAAGAGATGAAAGAAGATTTGATAGAAGGCCATTCAGAAGAACCTATTTTCAAGTTTGGAGGAGAAAAGAATCAAGCAGTGAATGTCAACAAGAACCTGTTACCAGAGAAGCTAATGATGATGAAACAATAACTGGTGTAGAGATAGTTTATGCAAAGGAAGAAGATTCTATTGACTCACTAAGTTTGACAGAGAAACTAGAAGAAGGTGGAGCATTGATCTTAAGGAGATTTGTGTTATAGAATAGAGAAAGAAATGTAAGATAAAGTTTGTATGGACAAGTGTTAAGCAAAGCAGAAAAGGGAAATTCATATTGTAGACAAGATACTCTACCAGAGGAGAAAGTTTGTGTACCAGAGGAAAGGAAACATGGATAAAGAAGCAAAGCAAAAACTATAAGATTTTGATGTGTGTGAGATAAATTGTGTCTAAAAATAAAGATTAGAAAGTATTGCAGGGAAATTCAAAAAGTGTATTGACTAAATCAAGGAAGTAACTGATTGCTCTGGAGGAGGCAAGTATGTGTTGATTGAAGCAAACATTGATCTTGAGGTATCTTGTGGAGAAGACTTGCTCAGACTGTTGATCATTGAGGCAGTGCAAGGCTTGCAAGTAGACCATCAAACTCAGAAGAACTTGAGCCAGTTATGTAGAGTGGACTTGAATAGACTGCTGACCTTGAGGTAGTTGCAAGTACCTGTGAACAAACCGCCGAACCTATTCATAGAAACTAGCATTGAATCTGATATAATATAGACCAAAGTGAAGAGACTCACTTTTCAATGAACCCTGATACTTTGATGCAGGAGCATCCGGAAGCATTCAAAACAATTGGGACAGTTCACAATAAGTTGTAGAGTACCAAGAGAGCAACCTTGGAGAATACCGCATTCTACCGCATTTGCATATCAAAGGCTGTGGAGCTAGACTTAGCATCTATAAATAGTCATCTACAGCATATCCAAAATTTAGATCATTTGGGCTTTATTCCAGAAAGATATCGCTATCAGAAAGTTACTTGTTTTGATAGAGCAGAGCTAACAGTGTTCAGTGAAGTCTAATCATCTTGTGGAGCAATTCTGTGACTTGTGAAGCTAAAAGGAACATTATTTAATGAAGTTTAGGACCTGGTCAACCTTCATGGAGATCCATATGAAGTTTGATGTACCAGAAGAGCAATACCTTATGTTTAGGTCCAACCTATCCATGTCTACACGTTTCATACTAGCCATTGCAATTAGGCCGACTTAATAATGATTTGAAGGCTTGCGGAGGATATAAATGAAGGATAATGATTTGTTACAAAGCGACAGTGATGAAATGTTTAAGTATGCGAAGATATGAAGCAAGATCATAGGTGTTTTGATCCGAAGAAGAAGAACTGAAGCAGAGAGCAGAATAAGTTGCAGATTAGAGAATTGAGAAGCTGATGAAGGAAATCATGAAAGAGTGTTGTTATATGAATCTTTTGTAACCCTGAGCTGCGACCTAGCATCTATAAAATCTTGAGTGGCATATGTAATGTGTTTTGAGATCGTTATATACTGATTGATCATGTTGTTAATAGTTTAAGGCTGCAAGGTTGGACAGTCCCTCACTAGACCCTCCTACCTTGACTGCATTAATAATAAAATAGGTTATGAGAATGGTAGGTGAAGAGTCATCCTTTTGGAATACAAAGTGTTTAGGGTGAAAAATGACAGTTTTGTTTACTAGGATAAATGCTACCATTTCTCACTGCTAAGCATTGGGGAGACAAGAATCAGGCTTGGAACAAGCTTCTATTTAGTTTTCCTCCCTTTGATGCTCGCGTGGTTATGAAACCTAAGGCCCTAATCAAGATGTTTGCCAAGTGTTGTATTTTTAACCAAGTAAAAACCCTAATTATGCCTCAATTTAACAATACACAGAAATTGATGAAATATCTGGTAAAACTAATCACATAGGTGCAGAGGAGAGGTTCCAAAGACACAATACCCAGATTTTGAGGGCTACCTAGACTAGGGTGCCCGCTCTAATGTCTTGCAAACTTCCAAACAGAAAAACCTTCTAAACAGGGTATCTAATGCTGTAAAATGGCTTCTAGATCTCAGAGGAAACACCTGGTTGGATTAGGGCACTCGCTCCAATCTCTTGCAAATCCCAAAATCTAAAAATCTAAAAGTCTGTCACGACTGTTCCCGCAATATCCTTCTTCCTATAGCTTCTTTTCACTAGAACCTATGAAACAGGATCTGCACATACAAAAGAAGGAAATTGTTGCAGCTATATAGGTGCTTGCCTCAGTCAAGCCCCGTCTTCAATATTTCTACCTCAACAATAGCCAAAGGAAAAAGATTCGCAGAAGTGTGTGCAAACCTAACAATGTGTGTATGCATAAAATCAAACCCTAGATGTCTCAATCAAGGGAAGATCAACAACTTGCTTTGCATCAATAAATGCATACAACTTCACCTCAAGGAGATGAAACAAATGAAGACTTGCATGAACAAGAAGGTGAATTAGCAATGTCTGCGGAGGATCTCCAAGCTTGTTGTTGGAGGATTCAACCCTTCTCCTAATCATGCAAAAGGTGTACAAACCCTAGGAAGAGCAAGATAGACTCAAGATTTTGATTCCTAACCTTCATCCATTGTCTCCAAGATAGCAAATAAAGAATACTTCAGATAGCTTCAACAATTCATTGATCTTCAATGGCAATTGCAGTAGAGTTTTGGCATCAAGCTTGCATAAGAATTGTGTGTGATAAAATGAATTGCAAATGTCTTTTTATATCAAGCTTTAGAGAATTCAAATTTCAAAGTAACGTCTCGATATCGTGCGAAAACTAAGAATTTGAAAATAGAATCCTGAGGCACTCGGCAAGAACCGACACCCTGCCAAAATTTAAAATCCCATGAAACCGAGGAGGACTAGGGCATAGGCGCCCAAGTCCAAGCCCCCAATTTTAGCTCAGATATGCATTTTTGGGGGTCCTAGGGACCCTAATCTCAAACCCCTTTCTAGGTTCTATCAATCAGTTACCTCAAAAAGTGAATAAGCTGCTCCTAGACTAAGTCAATCAAGGTTTCGGGAAGGCCAAAAGATAAAAGATTGAGAGACCACCAAGAGTGAGGAACTAAATTGAGGGAAATTGTACCATTCCATATAGGAGGACAATTTTTGATGTTACATTTAGCCCCCACTTTAGTGGCCATATGACACTACGTGCATATGTGACTAAAGGAAAGTAAATACATCAATCATGAAAAGGATACCCAAAAGGATACTATAGATGAAGTCAAAGCATTGTCGATGAACAGGAAGAAGCCCCCAATTCTGCAATCCTACAAGACCACAAAGTTAGGAACCGCATCCTGTAAGGGAACACTTGTCAGAAAAATCAAAATCAAATCAACCTGCAACCACCACCAATGAGTCAGTATCAAAACGCTAAGGGGGTTGAGTAATGAAACATGGTGAGGGAGGAGATCGAGGTAGATATATGCCTCCCCTTGTTTCTGCTTGCTTAGTCTGAGAGTAGAAACAAGGAGATATCATGCATCGATTTCAAGGGAAACGTGTTGTTAGGGTTATTTGTAGGAATAATGCTCAATGCAACACATTGGGTAAGAAAGAGAGCGGAACCAAGATTCTGATGCAACAAATGATTCAGAGTTCAACAACTTACAGAAAGGGCTCCAGAGTGAAAGAGCACACTTTTGCACCTAGTTAGGGATAGGATTTTTCACTTACTTACTTTATGTAAAGGGAGTTGTCATTTATCACTTAACTCATTCTTGTTTCTTGTTATTGCAGAGAGAGAGAGAAAAGGAGAATAGGAGAACGACCATCCCGAGCCGACGTCCATACCATCCGCCACGACTTGAGATGCTCTGAGCCTGAGTGGTAGAGAGATGCTTCGAGGCCGAGGTAGGGTCCTCATTCCATCCTTCTTTCGTCTGTCATCGTACTTTTCTTTCACGTTTATCGATGTCTGTGCCAAGAGGGAAGAGTGGACAGGGTTTCCAGACAAGGGCGTCCAGGTCCACCTAGGGCCCAAGAGTCTCTCTGGGGTGCCCTAGTCCCACAGGGGTGCCAGTGTCCCTCTGGGGCACCCTAGTCTTCCTAGGGCGCCCTGGTCCTCAAAGGACATAGGTCTTAGGCACAGGCATTCTATTCAATCTTTGATAGCTTATTTTGGTTTTTAGCGAGGATTCTTATATTCTTGCTTTCTTTTCAATCTTGTAGGATGTCCCTGAGATACATGAGCACACAGGTAGTCATCTGATGGCAGTTCTGTGATAGCGCGCTAGTGCTTTGACAACCATAGAGAAAGAGCACTTACAGACAGTGGGCCTGTGGTGGGTGTTTGAGATGCCCACAATCAGATTCCACTATGTGATGCTTATGGCACTGATGGAGAGATGGGATGCAGATACCTCCACATTCTATTTACCAATTGGCAAGATTACCATCACACTGGAGGATGTATTCAGGATCCTTCAACTGCCGATCTGAGGAGAGGCAGTGAGGGTTGTTGGACATCGCTCAGAGGAGTATACTCAGGAGAGTTAGTTATATTGCTTGTGTCGTACTGTGTCACAGGTAGAGCGAGGACACATTTAGCTACATTTTCTAGAGTAGGGGTGCAGAGACATTCCCTTACTACAGAGGATTATGATTGTCACAATCGCACTAGTGATCACACTAGATGGATGATGCACTCACCTTCACGGGGGTCTCGTTCATACTATCAGAGCGATGGAGACACATTAGACTATCTACGCATGGGGGCGCAGTATGCTTGTGCACCTATATCGTGACTTAGGGTAATATGTCCACTACGAGATGTAGAGTCTGATGGTTTGCATAGTATTACAGGTTTGGGCCTTTGAGCACATCAGGTGCACACGAATGATGGGTTATCCCATAGATGTAGCATTCACACATCCACATGTCTATGCATACCCACTAGTCAGGTGTTGGAGGCACGGTAATTTGTTATACTGGAGAGTGGTATTTGACAGATTGTAGCCTAGTGACATCATCTGGAGACCGTATCATGGCTTCATCAGATGGCCTGGTGAGTAGAGGCGGTTAGCCTGGATGCAGAGGGATTGGCTAATGGATGATTGCCTCGATCACACTATATCTTGGTTCTACTATGACAAGGTGACACGATAGTTCAAACAGGTACAAGATGTTCCTGCAGTTCGTCTGAGCTACGCACGTGCAACTTGGAGTGTAGTCAAAGCCAATACTATCTGATGGCCAACTATAGCAGATGTACTACTTAGCAATGACGAGGGTCCTAGTGATGCAGATCGAGTATCGAGCGCAGATGATGTCAGGTATACCCGAGAATACCGAACCTAGTGGCACACAACATGGCCTGCACCTATCTTTCCACCCAGGCATCCTACAGGAGATGCCTGACCTTGGGTCAGTCATGCTAGTGACACAGGGGTGGAGGACGATGTCAGCAACTTTGTGGGATACTATGATCTTGAGGAGGGTATGGAGGAAGACAAGGATGAGTTTGAGGAGGTCCCATCACAATACGTCTTCAGAGTGAGATAGCGACAGAGCTAGTAGGAGGCAGACACTGATGAGGAGACTGAGTTGAGACTACTGTCCAAGGCTCATAGTCCTACTCCCGCAGATGATGTGAGGCCTAGTCAGACAAAGTGAGGGGAGAGTAGTAGACCTATGCCCCCAGCTACAAATTAGACAGCACAGCTCATCACACCATCGACAATCTGAGACCCATCCTAGCGAGATGGAGATCCAGGTAAGGTTTGGTTTATTATGTTTTGGTATATTTTTTTATATGATTTTTATATGGGAGTCTAACATCTATCTCACTCTCTATTTTGCAGTTGGGACAGAAGCATGGCAAGACTTTGTGAGTTGCGTCATAGGAGACATATTACCGATAAATGTCTTAGAGCAGCAGGTGTAGGTAGACTATTTGCCACGATCATCCGCTGGGTGGCATGCTGAGATATTTATGCCTGTCACTAGATACAGGACTACTACAGAGGCCATGATAGAGCAGTCTACATGAGAGAGAGAGGAGTTTTGATAGAGAACTGAGCGCGCTGAGACTAAACTCAGGGCACAGCGAGAGCAGAGGATAGTGGTTCCTACATCGTAGGGAGAGCCAGCTATCAATGAGTTTTTACTGCAGGAGGTCTAGCAGGAAAGAGATGATAGAGACAGTGCTCAAGCCGAGAGAGACTGGTACTAGAGGATGTACCAGGAGGCATGTGAATAGATGATAGAGATGAGAGGCAAGATCAAGGGGTTATGATCAAGAAGTGTCTCTAGGAGTCATTCGCAATCTGTAGCCACTCATGGTTAGGCTTCTGTCACTCACACACCCCGAGGCCCTGAGGCTAGGGGCAATCAAGGTTCTGCTATGTGATTCCTAGACTTTAGGCACTATGACATCCCATTTTGTTTTGAGGGATAGTCATCTTAGATGTATAGATGAAACTGATATATATGTATATGATGTTTATTTCTTATCTATGTGTAATGGATTTTGATCTATCACATGTGATTTTTGTAAAAATGCAACTAGTGATGATGTCTAAATGCTATAACTAATGTTATTGTGATATACTAACAATTCTAAAAAGAACATGTAGTACAAACACAATGATTAATTATTTTACACATAACTTTAACTTTCATGCTATATTCAGTTAATACAAAAGTGATCTAAGCAATTATTACTTTAAACACGATGCAACAATGATCAACTGAACAAAGATATATAATGCAAAATGAATTAAGACAAAACAGTAATAGCTTGTCGAAATTGAAGCTAATCTATGTGCTAAATTAGCTTATGAACATTTAACATTAGATCTTTAAGCATAAAATCTTTTGAGGTGCAATACATTAATAGGTTCTTTAAGCAGTGTATCTTGCTCATCAGCTAATTTATACGCACTGGATCTAAAGGTTTCAGTGATTAGATATGGTCCAAGCTAATTAGGGTTGAACTTACCTTTTTCACCAGGCGGTGTGTTTACATTGCATTGATTTTCATAAAGAACCAAGTCTCCAACATTAAATGAATGTTGTATGACTTGCGCATTATAGGCTCGTTGCACACCTTTTTGATAAGCCTTGAGATGTTCAAGAGCGTTAACATGTCTTTCATCAAGCATCTCAAGTTCCTGTAATCTTTTCTCTCATTAAATGTCATCATCCATGATGTCTCTTAGGGAAATTTGTAAGGAAGGAATTTCTAACTCTAAGGGCATTATTGGGTCTGCGCCATAGACGAGATTATATGGTGTGTTACCCATGGTTGTTCAAATACTTGTTCAGTAAGCCCATAAGGCGTATGATAATTGTCTATGCCAATCTTTTTGATGTTTATTAACAGTTTTCTTTAGAATCTGTCTAATAACCTTGTTTGAAGCTTCTGCTTGGTCGTTGGATCAAGGATAATAAGGCGTAGAGAAGTGATGTTGTATATGATATTTTTCAAGGAACTTTTTCACATCCTTGTTCTTAAACGGTGTACCATTGTCCAAAACCAAGGAAGAAGGTATTCCAAATCGAGAAATTATGTTATCTTGTATGAATCAATAGATTACATCGGCGGTCATGGATCACAAAGGGACCTCTTCGACCCATTTTGTAAAATAATCAGTAGCCATAATGATAAATGTATGTCCTTGAGAGGAGGGCGGGGAAATTTTACCTACAAGATCCAAGCCCCAGATAGAAAATGGCCATGGTGACACCTAGGCACAAAGCTCTTGAGTAGAAGCGTTGATTAGGTGTTTATGTTGTTGACATTGCGGGCATCTCTTGATGTAAGCAAAGGAATCATGTTCCATATGCTGCCAATAATACCCCATATGTAACAATTTTTGCACCAGCAATTTTCCACCAAAATGCCCTCCACAGGCACCAAAGTGAGCTTCTTCTAAAGCTATCAGAATCTCTGCATTACCTAAACATCGGAGTAAAACACCATTATAACTTCATCGATACAAGACATTTGATAATATGACGTATCGCATTGCTGGTTTACATAAACGGATTCAGGCATTCTTAGATGTCGAGTCCAGAATGGTTCCATTGCGTAAATAGTTGGATATATAGGAGAACCATTCATCGGTGTATGTGTTACCACAGAGTTTCGAATTCGCCACTATAGGGCTTTCAATTACCAATGTCTTAAGATTATGAACGACGAAGGTAAATTCTTCAGGAGAACCATCAGGGGATATAAGGGAAGCTGCGCTTGCCATTGCATCCACATGTCAGTTATCTTTCCTAGGAATGGTATCAATTGTATATGATTCAAATTCTCTTAAGAGAGATAGTGCAAACTCATAATACTGAGATAACTTATCATGCTTAATTTGATACGATCATGTTATCTACTTAACAATTAACAGAGGATCTCCGTATATTGTAATATTCTTGATACTAAGAGCCAAAGCTGCACGAAGTTCAGCTATAAGAGCTTCATATTCGGCTATGTTGTTTGAGCATAAGAAATCTAAACAGTAAGATAAGGGAATTAGCTTTCCCACGGGAGGTATTAATATAACACCAGCTCTGGAGCCAGTTTGACATTTTGATCCATTGAAGTATAACTCCCATTTCTCTTCCATAGAGATTGTTAGAATCTGTTCATCAGGGAAAGCATCAAGGTTTTGTATTGAAAAGGGTGAGGGAGCTTCAGCTAACTGGTCAGCTATCACTTGCCCTTTAATTTCTTTTTGTGAAATAAATTTGAGGTTGAATTTTGTTAACAACATAACCCATTTAGCAAGATGACCTGATAAATTTGTTCTTGCGAAGAGATGTTTCAAAGGGTTGAATTTCACCATTACATGCACTTCAACATTTAAGAGGTAGTGTCTAAGCTTCTAAGTGGAAAACACTCTATAACTATGTATCGCACTTCATAATCGAGCAAAGTACGACTGATGTAGTAGACAACACATTCTTTGCCTTTAGTATTATGTTGTGCTAACAAAGTTGCTAGGGCATTGTTAGATGCTGAGATGTATAGCAGAAATGGTTTATCAGAAATAGAAGGTTGTAAAACAAGTAGACTAGCTATGTAATCCTTTAATTCATTGAAAGATTTTTGACATTCAGAATTCCATTGAAAACGAGTATCCTTCTTCAGTAGTTGCATAAAGGGGTGAGTCCTATCTACGAGTTGTGAAACAAATCAGTGAATGGCATGTATCTTTCCCTGCAAACTATGAAGTTGAGATATCTTCTTTGGTATTGGCATATTAACAATCACATCTATCTTTTTTGTATCAACTTCTATACCTCAAATGATAAATCCAAGTAACTTTCCACTAGCCGCACCAAAAACACACTTACAGGGATTCAATCGCATATTATATTTTTGTATGCGCTCAAATATTTGTCGAAGATTTGTAACATGATCCTTACGGTGTATAGACGTCGATAGGATGTCATCAACATAATATTCTAGAATATTGTGCATATAGTCATGAAATATAAGAGTCATTGCACATTGGTAAGTAGCTCCTACATTCTTAAGTCCAAACGGCATGACTACCCAACAAAATGTACCCCAAGGTGTTATAAAGGTTGTTTTATACTGATCAAGGGGATTTATAAGGATTTGATTATATCCTAAAAATCCATCCATAAATGATAGCAACTCATGTCTGGCTATGGAATCAACAATCATATCGATATTAGGGAGCGGGAAATCATCTTTGAAAGATGCCAAATTTAAATCTCAAAAATCTATGCACATTCTTATACGACCATCAGGTTTAGCGACAGCAACAATATTTGAAATCCACAGAGAGTAATCAATAGGCCGAATAAAACCAGCTTGTAAGAGTTTTTCTATTTCAATTTTAACAAGCAAGGAAATCTTAGGATTCATCTTACGAATCTTTTGTTTGAAAGGTTTAACATATGGCTTCAACACAATATTATGTGTTACAATCTGAGGATCTATACCAAGCATGTCTAAGTAATTCCAAGCAAACAATTCTGAGAATTCATTCAACAATTTAGTCATTTCTTCTCTTTCTTCCATATCTAAACAATCACCAATGGGGATAACTTTTTCAGGATTATCTTAATCCATGGCAATATCAATATTCTTTCCGTTAAGGAGAGTACTATGGTCAGGGGGATCGTAGGATTGTAATTGTTCTTTAATTTCTTCATTATGCTCTACTGTAGCAGTTATTTTGCTAGTAGTCTTTCCAAAATATGCATCATTGTTTAAACAATAAGATAGGCTACGTTTGTGGTGATAACGGGGAATGCCATCATAGGCACCTAAGAAATCTATTATTGCTTCATCCGCCATAAACATATCTAAAGGAAGTGATCTTGGAGAACAATTGGCGTCAATCATCTCAGGGTATATCAAACTAAGTGTTGATATTGTATTCACATTTAGAGTAGGGCATTTGCGGGCTTTGGATTCCCTAAAAGGATTGTATCCAATACCACTAGAGTAATGTTGCGAAGTGAATTCTATAGGGACTTTGATTCCTTGTTGATTTATGCCACAACCCTTACCTACGTAGTCACAATTTTTTTAAAGGATTCAGAATCTTTGCCATAAAAAGAGACCATTTCTTTAGAGGAAAGCGGAGCTTCATAAGTCTCATAATCAGTAGTATAACTGAGAGTATTGTCCTTATTTGTCAACAAAGAAATCTTATGTTTATCCTTCAAAGCGTGTGATGTGATTGATGCAATATTTGACGTCTCAAGGACGATGTTTTTAAGTTTATACTCTCTTGTGGAGGAGGATGAGAAATCTAACGAACCCCAGTCATCACCAACAAATGCATTTGATTGTTTGGACTCTTGCCTAACATTTTTAGAGGCAAGAGGAGCTAACAACTTAGCTTTCAAATTGTTCAAAATCTTAGGACCAATAACATGTTTGTGCACTTCCATTTGCAAACAATTCTCAGGTTCAGGATCTGAATGGATAGTATGTAATTTTCTTTTAAATATAAACGTAATTAAATGGTGTAAAGTAGAAGGAACTCCTCCTAATGCATGTATCCAAGGTCTACCCAGAATCATGTTGTAAGATAGATAATAAGGCATTACATGAATCAAGGTAGGCATCATCACAGGTCCAACTTATATAGGTAAAGTTATAGTGCCCATAGATTGTCATCCAACATTATCAAATCCACTGATACTTAATGATTCTAATTTGACAACAGATATATCAACTTTAACCTTATGCAATAAATCAATACCACAAACATTAAGGGCTGACCCATTATCAATCATAACTCTCTTAACCAATGATTTGTTGATCGTAATGAAGATAACCAAAGGATCATACCTCAAGAGATGGTAACTCATGTTGTTGAAACAAAATATATGTTTTCATTGCATGCATACAATCTAGTAAAGCAGCAACATCATTTAATTTAACAACAAGAGGAACAATCACCTTTTGTAAAGCTTCTTGTAGCATTCTGTGGTAGGTAGGTGAAGTTTGTATAAGTTCCCAAAGAGATATTTTCACAAGGGTAGCATGAAGTTGTTCTACAAGATCATATTCTTTACCACCTTTATATGTTAAATGAGGTGCTTGAGGAAGCATAGGTTGAGAAGCTGGTAAAGATATCAAAACATTTGTTTGTTGTGCACTCTATTTATTATTCTGAGTGTTATATGCATGAGAAACCACATTATGATTAGTTTGTGAATCTTATTTTGCTATTTGTTTTGCATAATCATAAATGTGATCAGGAGATTGAGAAGAAGATGAAATACCTTTAACAACAAGCACAAGTTTAGAAGGTGGTTGAACCACATTTGCACATAGAGTGACCACAATTTTTGGTTTTTTCAATCTCTTCTTTATGTTTAGGAACATAAATCACATTCACAAATCTTTGAAATAGTGACAGCTTTAAGGTTGTAGTAGAATGTTCAATCGAGATAAAGTCCTCAAGGTCTTCATCTAACATATCAAAGTCATCACGACTAAACAGCTCATCATAAGCATGAAAATCTTGCAAAAAATAATCTGATGGCCTTTTTGAATGAAATACAATTTCCAACAATAAATGATAATTTCCAACTCTTTTTAGTGAAAAGATAAAGAACGTAATCCATTAATTAACATATGCACTTTCACTAAAGAGGTTTTCCAATCCAATTATGCTTTAGAATAGAAAATGGTTTCAAATCTAAAGTTTAAAAGGATGCAAATTCTTTAAAGCTCGAGTTCACCAAAATGTTTAGGGTGAAAAATGTCAGTTTTGTTTACTAGGCTAAATGCTACCATTTCTCATCGCTAAGCATTGGGGAGACAAGAATCGGGCTTGGAACAAGCTTCTATTCAGTTTGCCTCCCTTTGATGCTTGCATGGTTATGAAACCTAAGGCCCTAATCAAGATTTTTGCCAAGTGTTGTATTTTTAACCAAGTAAAAACCCTAATTATGCCTCAATTTAACACTACACAGAAATTGATGAAATATCTGGTAAAACTGATCACATAGGTGCAGAGGAGAGGTTCTAGAGACATAGTACCCATATTTTGAGGGCTGCCTAGACTAGAGCACCCATTCCAATGTCCTGCAAACTTCTGAACAGGCTATCTAAGGCTGTAAAATGGCTTCCAGATCTCGGAGGAAACACCTGGTTGGACTAGGGCGCCTGCTCCAATGTCCCACAAGTCCCGAAATCTAAAAATCTAAAAGTTTGTCGCAACTGTTCCTGCAATATCCTTCTTCCTATAGCTTCTTTTCGTCGGAACCTATGGAACATGATCTGCACATACAAAAGAAGGAAATTGTTGTGGCTATATAGGTGCTTGCCTCAATCAAGCCTCATCTTTGGTATTTCTACCTCAACAATAGCCAAAGGAAAAAGATTCACAGAAGTGTATGCAAACCTAACAATGTGTGTATGCATAAAATCAAACCCTAGATGTCTCAATCAAGGGAAGATCAACAACTTGCTTTGTATCAATAAATACATACAACTTCACCTCAAGGAGATGAAACAAATGAAGACTTGCATGAACAAGAAGGCAAATCAGAAATGTTCGTGGAGGATCTCCAAGCTTGTTGTTGGAGGCTTCAACCCTTCTTCTGATCATGCAAAAGGTGTACAAACCCTAGGAAGAGCAAGATAGACTCAAGATCTTGATTCCTAACCTTCATCCATTGTCTCCAAGATAGCAAATAAAGAATACTTCGAATAGCTTCAATAAGTCACTGATTTTCAATAGCAATTACAGCAGAGTTTTGGCATCAAGCTTGCATAAGAATTGTGTGTGATAAAATGAATTGCAAATATCTTTTTATATCAATCTTTAGGGAATTCAAATTTTGAAGTAACGTCTCGATATCACGTGAAAATCAAAAATTTGAAAAAAGAATCCCTAGGCACAAGGCGGGAACTGACACCTTGCCAAAATTCAAAATCTCATGAAACCAGGGAGGACTAGTGTGCGGGCGCCCAAGTCCAAGCCCCCAATTTCAGCTCAAATATGCAATTTTGGGGGTCCTAGGGACCCTAATCTCAAACCCCTTTCTGGGATCTATCAATCAGTTACCTCTAAAAGTTAATAAGCTACTCCTAGACTAAGTCAATCAGGGTTTCGGGAATGTCGAATAAGAAAAGGTTGAGAGACCACCAAGAGTGAGGAGCTAAACCAAGGAAAATTGTACCATTCCATACAGGAGGACAATTTCTGACGTTACACAAAGAGTTAAGATGTTCAGTTTTAAAAGATCAAGAAATATATGAGGTGAGGAAAAAAAGAAAGATAAATTTGAAAACAAAAATATCGATATGGTAGGGAATAAAATGGATGGCTTTGGTTTTTTGAGAAGAAAAGACTTGGGGTTAAATGGATGCGAGCTGGGAAATTTTAGTGAAGATTGGATAGCAATAATATTCTGGGTATGCACTGAGTTATGGAATTGATTTGTTGTTTGAAATAAATTTTTGTTATACGCAAGCTTTATGTTATTTTTGAATTCTCTTCTGCATATTCCATTCAATTTTAAATTCTTTAGGGATCACTTTCTTGAAACCAATCTCCAATCATATATTAGGATGTTATTTCAACCAGTCCTGAAGATTCTAAACCCTAGTCTATTGTGTTAGCAATAACTTTATTATTACAAACTGGGTTTCTCTAAAAAAATTAAATAAGGTACGTCACCCCATTATTGAAATCATATCTAAAAATTAGCCTTACCTAGTTTGTCGTTATGGAGATATGTAATGTTTAGTGACCGTTTCTTACCCATTTCGTCTCTGTTAAAATAGTTTATTGTGTCACCAACAACTCTATATTTTTGAACTCGGTTTCTTTGAAATTTTTATATAAGGTGCACCACTTAGTTATGTAAATCATATCCAAAAATTAGTGTTACCCACTTTCTCAATTTGGAGATGTGTATCAATTAGTGACCACCATTCCTACACCCTCTTTGCTATTGTTATTAAATCTGCCTTGACTCTTTCCCTCTAAAACCTAACATATCCTTGATGCTTGAATTCTTCTCAAGACAATAGTTGTTCAGGTTAAAACATTCATCATTGGAACATATATATATATATATCATCCTCGAGGATTGCATCACAACGTGCAAGGTAATGTCTATCCTAATGCAGGGATTAATTATAATGTGCATCTAGGAGTGTATCAACATCCTCAACAACAAGGACCTCAGCATAATCAATATCAGCCTCATTAGAGGCAAAATCCATTTGCAAGAGGCCCAATGAATGTGGATGGATTTAGATAGCTTGACTTTTTTGGTATCCGAGGATATCCAAATGACATTGGTAACAAGGTAAGGAAAGAAATTCCTAAATTTTCTGGTAATAATGATATCTCTGGAGAAGACCATATAAGAGCATTTGAAAATGTCATGGATAATTTTGAAGTTGAACATGAAGATGTGTATATGAAATTGTTCATGCAATCACTAACTGATGATGCAAGGGATTGGTATAGAAATTTGTCAAATGCTTCAATCAGCTCTTGGGCTGAATTTAAAAGGATACTCAAGGAACAATACATGATGATCATTCTAATCCTAAATTTTCCTTGCATGAACTAACAAATATTTAGAAAAAACTATAATTAGTATGTGGCAAATTTCAATACCAGGTTCATGAAGGTGTTTAACAAGATCCCACATCATTTAAAACCAACAAATCTAATGTGCTCGGTCTTCTATTTGAATGTTTTTTATCCTAAAATAGGATATAATCTTAGAACAATAAATCCTCTGGTTCTTATTGAGGCATTCAAGACTGCTTTGAATATAGGAAACAATAGAAGAGCTTGAGGTAAAATTGGAAGAAGAGATGAGGTCAACATATTATAAAACTGAGCTCAATGTCCACAGAAACATTAGGCACAATCAACTTTGCTAGGTATCAAATCCATGTATTGCACACATGAGCTTGTTGATCCTTCTTTTCATAAAAATACCAAAACAAACTCCAGCCTGAGATAGGGATTATTGCATCCCTACAACCTTGAAATTCATCTTTGAAGACCTTCTTAAATCCCTTGTCTACTGACTGTGGTAGCACATCTAGAATAGACTGTTGCAGAGGTCTTTTCTTGTCTTTTGGAGGAGAGGATTCTCCCTTCTTACCAGACTTAGTCTTTTTGGGTGCCATTATGGAGTTTTAGAGTTTGACAAATACCTCTATGAACTAGGGTTTTTTGACAATTATTTGATCTACTGAATCAGCTTGATAGAAGGATGCAATCAAATATCAACTTTGACACAAAGATTGATGGAATTTACTTACCCAGTCGAATAGAATTTGCAGAGCACACACAAAGTTTGAATTTGATGTCGTCAAATGCCTCTGAACTCGTTTGAATGAAGAAATGCAAAGAAATTTAGATTTTATTTAGTTTTTTTGAGCTTGTCACCTTGCCATTACTCATCTTCATGTTGAATGATAGTCTTTGATTATTGTGAATCAAATTTTGAATATACACTATCAATCAAGAATGATCTAAGGGTCAATATGTTCTGCATTAAATGTAAAGGCCAGCTATCTTGCAACCCCGTCCAAGTGGTTAATTAACTTTGAGGGGTAACGGGGTTAAAAACCTTATCTTTTATGCCTTTACCGCACTACCACAAGCTATCAATTTGACTATTGTAGGACTGTGGTGTACACCATGTGTTATTTGAAACTTCTTACTACAAGACTGCAACTCCATTTTGAATTCACTGCGGGACTGCGAGATCATTATCACTGTTAGCTAGCTCTTACCACACCACCACAAGCCTTTGTCTTAACTGTTGTGGGATCACGGTGCCATTTCTATCATTGACCCAACCTTCACTGCATTCTCACAAGCCAATACTTTAGTTGTGGGACCGCAAGACACATTGCTCGATCCTTTGATCTTCATATCGCAAGCACGTAGATCTGTCTTCGAACCGTCGCGAGACTACGGTAAAGTTTACATGCCACTTGGAACCATCACCGCAAGCCCATAGGTCTGTCTTGAAATCATCACAGGACTATGGTATACTACACATATCACTTGAAATCTTCTCATTGCAAGCCTGCAAGTGTATTTAGAAGCTATCATGGGAGCATTGTGCAAGACATTTGTTTCTTGAATCCTTTACCGCATTGCCACAAGCCTGTTTTGGAACTACCACGAGACCATGGGACATCTGATCATGCCTTTGTGTTCACCACAGTACCGTAAGTGTATGTTTTTCATGCTGCAGGGATGTGATAAACACACATCTGCCTCCTTAGACTCCCGCTCACCCGCAAGGGCCACTCAGGCATGCCGCGGGATTGCGGTAACAGACAAAAACACACACGTGGACAATAATACAAGGATTTTACACATGGATATGACATGGAATACACATGAAGGATATTTAATGACCTTTTGGCATGAATGCAAGAGAATATACACCTCTAGGATGGATTTGTGGAAATGAAAATTATGCAACTAAATGGGATTAAGCAAATTTTGGATAGTCCTAACAAAATGAAAAAATGAATTACAACACTCAACAAGATGCAAGTTCAGTAAAAACACAAGTTCACCAAAATGTTATTTAGAAAAAGGGGGATGAGGTTGAAGTGTAGTTAAGGTAAATTCAATCAAATTCATTTTTCACCAGTAACATTTAAAGGAAAACAACTGAGCCAAGTCACTACAGATGGAGAGGACTCAACTACGGGTTGACATCACTTAGGAATGATATGGAAAGATAGGATCTATTAATGAATTTGTTAAACCCTAATCCAATTAAGCCGTAAACCCTAATTATATGATTTTGAGTATGGATGAACAAGATACAACAAATGATCGCATAAGAAGGCACTAAATTCAAATTAGAAACATACTAGGCTTTAGATTCAAGAAAGTGGAAACTTCAGGGACACAGGGGTGAGAGCCCTAGTCCAACATGCCACTTTTTTTGTAGATCTGGGATAGTGAAGTGATGTATACAGCAGCCTGCTTCAGATTTTCTGACACTAACAATCAGGAGGGCACTAGGGTGAGCACCCTAGTCCAAAAGAGAATGTTCTCTACTCTTTTCTTCAGATCCTGAATCTTTATCCTCTACTATGATCTCCTGCAATTCCTCTCTATAAGATCATGTACCTGTAACCTGCAATCACAAGAGAGGGGTTGGGGGTTGTGGTGTTTAGGAGCTTGCCTTGGTCAAGCCCCAGAATTGCACTCAAGCCTTCCAACATGGTTGTCAGATAGAGTGTGTGTCCTTGGTGGACAGAGGAAAAATCAAATGATAAGATAGATTGATTGAAACACAAATAGATATCACTTTAGAGGTGAAACCCTCATGGAAAAATGAAGACCTTTTATGCAATGAGGAGATGGATTGATGAAGCCAAATCTACAACAAACAAATGCAATAACAACACAAGTCTTCTCTGCAACACAATGAATCCCTTGAAATCCCTTAGCTCAATATCACAAGTTCGCATTATCCATCTCTAGGTGTAAAATGAAGTCCTAAAAATGTTTATATATGCATTCCTGCTAACATTTGTAATTCAAATTGAAAAGTCTGACAAAGGGAAACCTTTTAATGGTCATAAACTAACACTTTTAAATTTTGGTCTTAGCAAAATAGGTCTGGTCTAGGGTATGGGTGCCCAATTCTAGAGGCCTATTTTTAGCCTTGATTAAGCATTAAAGTGGACCCCTAAGCCCCATTTGACATGGGTTTAGAGGGAATTTGCTACAAGATAATTTTTACACATGCATGGTTAAACTAAGGGGACCTAGGAGCTAAAATAGGAGGTAAAAAGCCCTAGGGGGACATTTTACGAAAAAAAATCCTTTGGCCATCTGACAAACTCCACAACTTTGCACAAATGTCTTCACAACATGGTGCAACTGTGGCCACTAATAATTCTCACTAACAAGAGCAATGGTCTTATCTCGACAAAAATGTCCTGCCAACCCTCCACTATGCTTCTCCTTAATTAAGTTCTCTCTCATGGAACTCCTCGAAATGCACAACTGGGTTTCTTTGAACAACATACCATCTTTGATTATATAATCCAACCATCTTGTCCTATATTCCAAGGTAATAGGCTCCAAACAAGCCTTCCAAGCCTCTGCAAAGTCTGGGTCTTCAGGGTACAAATTCTTGAGTTCATTGAACCCAACAACGTCTATCCTCATCTCTCTCAACAAAATTTGCCTTCTGCTCAAGGCATCTGTAACTCTATTGGACTTCCCACTCCTGTGCTTCAAAAAAAAGTATAACTCTAAAAAACTCAACCCATTTTAAGTGCCTTTGATTTAACTTTCCTTGACTATTAAGATATCGCAAAGCCTGATTATCAGTATATAAAACAAACTCTTTCAGAAACAAATAATGTCTCCATTTCTTCAAATCCTGAACTATAGCATAAAACTACTAATCATAAACAAAATACTTTTTCTTGGCATCATTAAGCTTCTCACTAAAATAGGTAATGGGCTTACCTTCTTGACTCAGAATAGCTCCTATAGCACTTCCACTAGCATCACAATCCATCTGAAATACCTTGTTGAAATATGGAAGTGCCAAAATAGGTTACTCTGTAACTTTTTTCTTCAATGTATCAAAACTCTTGGATGCTCCTATAGTCCATTTAAACTCTTTTCTATCCCCTCTCATTGTCTCCATTAGGGGTACACAAATTCTACTAAAAATCCTTTCAATAAAAACTTGCCAAACCATGAAAAGATCATACCTCTATAGCACTCCTTGGAGTAGGCCATTCAATGATAGCCCTCACCTTCTCTGGGTCCATTTTAAGACCATCAGCTAAGATAACAAATCACAGGTACACCAACTCCTTCTTCACAAAACTACATTTCTTCATATTAATCAACAATTTTTCTTCCCTCAGCTTCTCAAAACTTTTTGAACATGCATTAGGTGCTCCTCCAATGTCTTACTGAAAATCAAAATATCATCTAAATAAACAATGACAAATCTACCCAAAAACTCTTTCAGTACCTCATTCATGAGCTGCATAAATGTACTCAATGCATTGGTTATCCCAAATGGCATGACTAACCATTTGTATAGGCCCTCCTTAGTCTTGAAGGTTGTCTTCCATTCATCTCCTTCTCTAATTTGGATCTGGTGATATCCACCCTTCAGATCAATCTTCATAAAGTACTTGGCTCCACTCAAGCAATCAATAATATCATCCATCCTTGGCAATGGAAATCTGTACTTGATTGTAATTTTGTTGATGGCTTAGGAATCTCTTATCAATTTCCTTTATTTAATAGATCATGAACTTATCTGTTCATCTCTTCATTCTTTGTAGGAGTCATTCTATGGGCTGCCTTATTTGGCAAACTAGCTCCTGGTATCAAATCCATTTAGTGTCAACTTATCTTCCTCACTGGTAGTAAGCCTTCTGGTACATTATCAGAGACAATGTCCTAAAATTCTTCCAACAGATCTGTAAATTCTGCTGGTACATCTTAACACTTCTCTTGGTTGATCTTAGGAATCAACACAAAGCAATGACACTCATGCTTCATACCATCCAAAAATTTCCTACCATCTACCAAGCAAATTCTGGCAGTACTACATACCTTTTCTTCCACTTCCTTCAAGGGTTTCAACTTATGACAAACTCTGTCCTTTGTCAGGGAATAGGTATTTGCATGGCCATCATGGACAACACACCTATCATACTGCCACGGCCTTCCCAATAGCATATGACATGCATCCATCAGTATGATGTCACACAGCACCTCATCATGGTAGTCTCCAATCTTGAACTTGACTAAACATTGCTCATTGACCAAATCTCTATGGTCCTACAACCATGTGATCTGATATGAATGTGGATGCCTTCTCCTTGTCAACTTCAAGTTGTTAACCATCTCTTCTGAGACAAGATTATCAGTGTTTCCACTATCAATAATAATATCACAACACTTACCTTCACACTTGCACCTTGTGTGGAATAAACTCTTCCTCTGATCTGGTTCTTTCTCCTCATTTAACAAAGTTCTTCTGACAACTAGGGTTTCTCCCCTTTCAAAATCTTTAGAATGCTCAAACTGTACATCTTCATCTATATGTGCAACTCGTGCATTACCTTTAGGTCTTATATTTGTCCTTCCTTGATGTTGTAGACACTCATATGTTAAATGTCCTTCTTCACCACATTGGAAATAGGTTCCTGTGAAACCTCCCCTTCCAAGTCCTTGCCCAAGTCTTCCTCTTTCTATCCTTCTTTACTCACCATTATTTTGGTCACGAGGGTGGTAAGCATTATCTCCCTTCTGATTTCGATTGGTGCCTGCTTCTTCACTTTTATTTTGATCTTCATTCCGACCTCCATAGGATCTTCCACCAATCCTTCCTCCATGACCTCTTCCTCTTTGCTTGCTTTCAAATCTTTTATTCAACTTCTCTTCCACCTATAGTGAAAAATGGTACGCATCTTCTATGGTGGTCATTCTAACTAGGCTTAAATCCTCTTGAATACTTGGCCTCAACCCATTAATATAATGGGATACCTTCTCCTTGTTGGCCTATGTATGGCCTATTCTGGTTATAATATTATAAAACTCTTCTGTATACTCCTTAACAAACTTATTACCTTGCTTCAATCCTTGCAACTTTTTCAACAACTCCAACTCATAGTCCACAAGAATGAGTTGTTGCTATAGTTTATCCACCATTTGATCCCATTTGGTAATCTTTCCTTTGCCTCTTCTATTTCTCTCCAATTGGACCTCCTTCCACAAAATACTAGCATGGCCCTTCAACTTCATTCTTGCAAACTTGAACCATTCTAGATCATCCACATCTTCATATTCAAAATATTCCTCCATATAGTTTGTCCAATTAATAATCTCTTCCAAATTTAGATCTCCAGAATAGGTAGAAAATTCAATCTGAGGCCTCTTTTTGATCTTTGAAATGGCCCTTAACAACCTAACTTCCATAGGATCTCCTGCACCATCCTGTTCTTCCTCAAAGAACTCTTCTTCTTTAGCTTCATCTTTGCTTTCTTCTCTTATTCTTGGCTCAAACCCTCTTCGCAGCTCCTCTTGCAATGCATCAATCTACCTCAGTAGGGCTCTAAAACCCTCTTCTAGCAAAGCATTTCTCCCACCACGATTTCTTTGTGGAGGAATTTTGGTCTCTACAGCAAACCCACAACCTTAGGTCCTGGTGCAAACTGCCTCACGGTCGGTGATTTGTCTACACACTCAAGAACCCTTTCTCTAATACCACTTGATGAGAGTGGACTCCACCCAAAACATGTACAACAACAATTTATAGATTTCAAATAGACAAGAACAAGATCTAAAGAAAGATTAGTTAAACAATCTACAAACTGATTCAAAATTTCTTCGTTAAACTTGTCTATAAAAGGCTACAAATCTGAAATACAATTTCCAAGGTCATATGTCCACTTATTACAGCAATATGGACTTTATTAAAATAGAAATATCTAACTTACAAAGTCTTCTGATATCTATATGACCTCCTGATTCACATGAGTAGGACTTGCCAATCACTCCCTCCGACCGTTGCCTCCGGAACTATCCCAAGATAGGCTTTCAATACACATCAGAACTAGTTAGTATAATTTCCCCAATGTCAACTTGCTTTGAAATGTGTAAATCCCATTTGGGCACCAAATTGAACTTAACTGCACTTTTCCCACCCACAAAAGAATTTTCAAATTTTAAAATTTGGTAGCACAACTTCTGGGAACCATAACTTTTGATTCAAGTGTCTGATTGAAGAACCATTCGAAGCGTTGGAAAGATCATGAAGTGAATGATGATGCTAAAAATCTATAAATGGATTTCTTGTAAACTTTTCAGGGCATTATAAAACGTTTAAATACCTCAAATATGATTTCAAAACTTTTCCAAGGACCTCACAAAATTGAAACTTTAATATCTTGAAATCTAGACATGATCTTTAGCTGAAATTTACCAAGAATGCTTATTTAACTATTTTGAAGCTTTGGGGAAAATTTTAAGCTCAACCACTTCTCTAATATAGGGTTACTAAAAATAGTAAGTTCTGGTATTCTTAACCCTATTGGAAACTTTGAATATTCTGAATCATTATTCAAGCAAATGGGTAACTGAAAATAGAAAAATTGAAAATAACATAAAACAAATCATCATTTTTTGGGTGATGCAAGATTGTCCTTACACCACTGGATGCCCCTGCATCAAGTTATGACAAGCCAAGTTTCTCAATGTGATCGGGGAGTCGAGAACAAACACCCAACATGAATACTCTACTGTAATCGACCATAGAATGAAAGAACACAACTGCCATGCATGAGGGTTATTACTTAATATCAAATAAGAACTCCAAGTCAATATCATATAAAATTTAACTACATGATCAAGTCCAAAATACTCCATCTTATCCATCCTTCGAATACCTACTTTACCCTGAAAAACAAGATCAACTACAAAACTTTCACCCAAACAAGGATTAATAACCAGCCAATTCCTTCCTACAAATTCCCTCAAGCTTGCTAGACTATGAACTCACAATAGAAGAAATATCCAAAACCTTAAACACCATGGAACCAAAACATAAAATGAAACCACCATAGCTCTAATACCAATTGAAAGGGGAAAGAGAACCCAATATGCACCTTGCAGCATCCTATATTTTTCTTACACTAATATTCAATAACTTGATGCAAGCACATACTATTATCCCCTTAAAGCAAAAACATACATAGTTGATTTCCCATCACATTAACCATTAGAGGAAAGATAATGTAGCTTATAGATCTAAATAAATTTTGGTAGCATAACAACATGTAAATCAACACTTTAAGAACATGAAAGAAGAAGAGTAGAAGAAAGATAGACAGAAGAGAAACACCACAAATATATATGGGGAAGACCCTTTCAGGTAAAAAACCCCTACACTCCAAAGCATCAAACCAATGTATTAATCTATAAAAACAAACATGTTACTATTAATACACTTGCAAGCTCAAATCCTTAACATGGATATTTACATCTTGCTTCTCTAGAAGAAAAACTAACAACATAACCTTGCATAAAACTCTCCTCAATCCCTCCATCTCAAGCCCTCAATATATAGACTCATGGGGCCCAAAAACAACCATAAGGCATTACCATGGGCCCAAACAAGGTCCAAAAATACCATGGTAAAAGTCCATATGACCCACATCTCCATGACACAAAATTCTAATGCCTAGGCTAAGTTTGGGCTCTAAACTACTAATAGAATATTCCTTACACATGTAAGATGTCATAAGTTTTCATAGTCAACCCACCAACTTAGGTGCCCAAAATATAGCATTTACCTCCTTGAAAGAGATGCCTAGGACATATGTCATAAATTATCATAATGCTAGTCAAGATTCCCAGTTCACAATTATTAACTGCCTATAACCATGTTCTTACAGATCATAAGAATCTATCATAGAATCTGACATAAAATCTAATATCATAAGAATCTACTATAAATAAACCTTCTTATGACACCTTACAACTCACCACAAGTTGTTGACACGTGACAAAAGTGCCACCTTGGAATCCCACACCCCATTTTGGTGGAGCACAATTATTAAATAAAATACGTTATAATAATTTCTAAATAAAATAGGAAAATCATTAATAGTAAAATATTAAATTCAGGAACTTGCAAAGGTTGAGACACCTTAGTTCCCAACAGAACGTTGGTAAATCTTTCATCTTTTATATACCTTATGCATGCCTCCCAAATTTATCTTCATGAATCAACAGGATTCTACATCTTGTGAGATAAATGATGATATGATACTTTTAACCCTAATCTCCATTATACAACTAGAGATCTTCCTTCTTGTGGAGATCTTTTTTAGAAGTGATCACGTCTTTTATACGTCTCAAGTTACCTTTCCTTGTTCCTCTTTGGATTCTCCAATATGTGCATCTCTTGATTCATCTTTTTTGAAGGAGCCTAGTGTTTTGCATTTGATCAATTCAAATGTTTTTCCATGATTTATATATGATGATGTTCACCTTCAACCATGCCTAATGATGTGTTTGTCAATGGAACTATACTATAAAAGAACCTCTTCGAGATATATTATATTTAGGATTGTCTATTCTAGTGATGAACTTAATGATGATTATACTCATTCTATCACGAGTGATGTCTCTACATGATAGACCTTGTTTATGTTCACTTTCACAAGATTTTATTTCCTCCCGTGTAGCTCATAATGGTCCTTCTTCTATGTTTCTCACTCAATGGAGTGAACACAATTTTGTGTCACTTACTTTGCTTTTAAGTGGGCTACAAAAATTGACATTTTCAAAATTTTGTTTTCTCTCAATTATAGCAAGCAAACTATTAATAATCTGATGATAATTTAAACTAATGATTTATGGGTTTTCTATGTAGATTTTATTTCTATTTTTTAAAATATTTAGAAAATAATTTCTCTTATTTTTTTAACATTTATTAATAAAGTGTCTCTTATATTTTCTACTATGTTTTAATGAGTAATATTTTTTGGCAACACAGAACATAAACTAGAAATATAATCTTTTCATTATTTCAAAAACATGGATCATTAATACTGGTATCTAGGGCATACATAGTTTATATAATGTTTTGTAGCATATTCTAATTATTATTAATTTTTAAATGAGTAGTATAATTTAGACACAAATTTTTGCATAATGCATAATTTGTTTTGTACATACCCAAATTATTTATTTTGTCTTTGTAAAGAAAGACATTAATATAGAAAGGCATCTCATTTTTTAATTTTTTTTCATTGTTTGTTAGTTTCCAACAAACTTGTTGAATAGAGATCTTTATTTTTTGTAATTATATGTTGATTATAAAATTAAAAATAAGTACAATAATAAAATAAACTATACTAGAATTTATATTTTCTAGAAATATTAATAGGAAGAATATTTTTGTGTAAAATTTTGTGTTATCTTGACATCATTTTATCATGAAAAATGTAATCTAAATTGTCAAATTGTGTCTAATGAAATTTTTCAATATCACTTGAAGGGAAAATGGTACAACATAGAATGTTTATGGGACACACATATACATATTGAGAATGCCATCTATAATGAACTTAATCTATTTTTCCTTGTGTCCCAAGATTAGGGCATACTATTTTGCATAAATTGTTAAATTAGCATGTGGTTCACAAGTGGGACACACCTTTATGCTTCTACCCCAATGTCATTTATTGATGATATGTTTAGTGAGGAGTAGAGTGCTAGTTCTTTATCTTCTCATGATGATTCTTGTTCTTCACATTCTAGTGGGTGTTGCTTCGAGGATCCTATGGATATTTCCATATCTCATGATGATATAGCCCCTTTTAATAATCATGAGGAGTCTCCTTCATATCATTTTATGTTTTTGTATAATATCTCTTTGAGTAATTATGGAACACCTTATTTTACATCTTTTGTTAAGCAAGGATGATGGTAACTAGCTATCCAAGTATAATAATGATGAATAGACCCACCCTTGCACTAAATATACTTATATTGAGACTAAAAATTGTTCCTCTCTATGTGTATTCTACTATGAAATTTGAATAGTCTATTAATTGTATTATGGGTCAAATCCACATATCTAGGTCATTTCCATAGGTGTAGATTTGTTTTGTGGCCCACAAATTTTATCCTACTAATTGTTCACTTTTGATTTATAAATCATTGGACTCTCTGCTTCTTTCTAGTTATCAAGGACTTGTAGAATTTAAAGATGCCTTAAGGAGGATACCAGATCACTAGCAGCAAGTTCTTCTAGGTTTGCCCCTAGGAGAGGCCAACTTTGTGATTGTGGGAAAGATTGGTAAATGACAAACAAACATGCAAATCTCCTAAATGATGGTTTTGAAGTAAATGTTGTTCCTTTTATTGCATCAATTGAAGTGTTCTAATAATAAATGTTCCTTGTATGTGAATGATTCTAGGATGTCAATTAATGTTCAAATGGATGTCTTTACATAATATTACATAGCAATAATCACATGAAATGTATACCGACTCAAATCATAGTAGGAGAGGAATGGGAAGGAATTGATCAAATTTTGAATTTGAAATTTTGAGTTTTAGGGATCAAATCTATAAGGGCGAGATCAATCTCACACTTGTGGGACTGACTCAGAAAAATAGAGCGGTAATATATGTATGGTGAATGAATGTCCAAGCATGAATGATGCAATAAATGCTAGATGTATGGTAAAGTGTGCAAAAATAGATAATATTTGGCTGGATAGATAACAATATATAAATGAAAATAGCTAAACAAGAAGAGAATGAACCTAACATTATACAAAATTGTACCATTTATCAATATGTAATTAAATTATGATACTCTCTCAAAAATAAAGAAAAAAACTAAATAGAAATTGGAAATGGGTATACAAAATTCACCATTGCCAATATACAAAAACCAATAAGTAAAAAAAAAAAAATAATTAATATTAAAACAAACAAACAAACCAATAAGTAGCAATAAAAAATGTGTCATAACCATACACAAGAGTGACAAAGTTCAAAACAAGACTAATTTAAAATTTGGAATTTATATTGTCTATCTTGGATGACCATTTGAAAGTATTTATTAATTAATTAAAATTTAGAATATAATATGAATTTAAATTTCAATTAATTTTGCCAATAGGCCATTATATGTGCACTTATTCGATAGTCCTTCATTTTTTTTAGCCCTTCAACTTTTTTTTGTTCTCCAAAATAAAAATTAAAATAAAAAGTTGGTGGTTCAAAAATATTTTGTTCTTCAAAATATTAGTCACAATTTATCCATTAATCAATTTTCTAATTTTAGCTAACTACTAGTTACAAGTCTTTATGGAAATTTAATTTCCACGTAATGGTGTCAAGAAGGAAATTGGGGGATTTTTGCTTATAAAAATAAAAAATTGGTAGTCTAAAAATATTTTGTTCTCCAAAATATTAGTTGACTAGGAGTCATAATTTCTCCATTAATTAGTTTTCTAATTTTAACTGATTGGGAGTTACAAGTCTTTATGGAAATTTAATTTTGGACGCTTAGTGGCATCAAGAGGGAATTTGGGGAATTTTTTGTTATTAACAGAGAGTCTTTTCTCTCTTCTTATGAAAAAAATATTGAGTTGCTTTTTCTGCTTGATTTCAAAAATCTGCAATTGCTTTTTTTCCTAGGGCCGTGAGCAAAGGTGAAGGAGATTGAAGCAAGACTGAAGAATGAAAAGTAGACACTAAAGAAATAAAATTAGACACTAAAGAAGAAAATTAGAAAAAATAGTTAGTTGGGTTGCTTATATCACAGGTATGAATGATAATTTTTTTTCAATATCAATAGTTTTTTTTTAGTTTGGTTGATGCATGGTTAGATACAAGAAACTTTGATGAATGTCCTCCTATAGTTGAATTTTTGTACTTAAGAGTGTTCTCATTTCATAATCTATCATATCTTGGACAATCCTTATTATATTTGATTTTGATTTGCAAAGAAAGAACAAAATGTGTGATGAAAAAAAATAGAGGGTGGGGTGAAATTTATGTTGATGAATGTTGGTAAATGTCAATCTGAAAAGTTGCCTATGTATAATCTTTCATGAATGTAGTCCATTCAATGCATAATATTTTTTTCTCACTGGACAAATACAAAGCAACCTCTACTATATCTTCTGCTTTAAGAGTTTCTTCCTTTAAGTTGGCTATGCCGTAAACCAAGGCCTCAAGTTGGGCCTTGTTGAAGGGGTCTGGTCTATCCAATTCATCATCAAATATGTGGAAACTACAGAGGGAGAAATACAATTCACTCGGACACCATGTTTCACCAACTTGGCTGCACCATTTTTAGTGAGCCCAACCTAATAACGACATGTTTTGAGGTTGTGTAAGAGTAAGGAGCAAGTCCTCCCAATATGTCTGTTATACTAGCTATGGAGATAATGCTGCCCTTTTTCTTGGGGATCATAATGTGGGCCGTGTGCTTTATTTCATGCATTATTCCTCTTACAATTATGTTCATCACTCGCTCGAATTGCTGCATATCATACTCTGTGACGCTCCCTCTTTGGGTGCTATAGATTCCTGCGTTCTTATACATAATTTCCTATTTTCCATGCTTTTCCATGGCCAAATCCACGACTGCACTTACATCTGTAAATCCTGAAACAGTAAAATAGAACCTGAAAAAGAAAATAACAGCAACCTCAATACAATGCTCAGAAAGAAAAATAAGAAACAGCATACACAGAATAGACAAGAGGATTTTAACGTGGTTCGCCAATATTGACTACATCCACAACGAAGGACAATAGTTTTATTAATGTCAATACAACACACACTGTGTATCTTGCATCTCTCTCAGTATATCATATATCACTGTATATTTTCTGTAGAACAGCAGCAAACTAGAAGCAGTTTTCAGAAGTCCAAAAGACTCTCAATCTCCAACGTCTCCCACCCAACGTGCATCTGGAAAGAAGATTCTGACATAGCAGAGATACCCAGCCAAGAATGGCTATCTGCAGAATGAGAAGATACAGAGAATCTAAAGACACAGAGGTGGTGGTTACATGGAATACAACTGCTGTGTGGCCATTACATGTGGGCTTCATACACGTGCCCAACAACATCATTCCCATTGGTCACATAACGATGAATATACGTTGCCCAGGGAGAAGGAATTCATCCATTTTAAAACTAGTGTCATCTGCAATGTCTCCAATAATGACTTTGGCTCCATGATTTTCAAACCTAACAGTTGTTTCTCCAATGCCATGTGGTCCACCTGTGACCATTGCAACCTTCCTTGGCTACGATATTTTTTGATGTTATATGTATTGATAGATGGTCGCACAATACTATTTTTATTTTATTTATTTATTTATTTACATGTTTTGTGTAGATTGCAGATTTAAGTGGTTATGACACCATTTATAGAACCATTCATGAAGTGTTTCAACGGAGGCCAATTGACATACTTGTCTGCAATGCTGGTGTGACCAAGATTTCATTTCTCGGTCAAGTGCCCATTGAAAATGTTGCTACCACAGTTGGGACAAACTTAACTAGCACCCTCTACACAGTCCGTGCGGCTCTTCCATTGATGAAGTAGAGTAGCAGTTATTTGTTGGTGTTGAAAATAAGTCACACTCGGACCAATGATGGACTAGTCCAAGAAGGGCCAGTAGCTCAGTGGTAGAGCACTCCAGCAGCGATGGAAGGTCCTGGGTTTGAGTCCTAGCTGGTCCATGTCTCAACATGGTATCAAAGCCAGGCCTAGGCTAGGAGCCCCAAGCACACGAGAGGTGTGGCTTAAGGGGGGTGTTGGTGTTGGAAATAAGCCACACCCGGACCGACGATGGACTAGTCCAAGAGGGGCTAGTAGCTCAGTGATAGAGCACTCCAGCAGTGAATGGAAGGTCCTAGGTTCAAGTCCTAGTTGGTCCATGTCTCAACACTAATGTCAGGGCTCAACCATTATGTTCATGGGTTCACTTGCTTCAATGGTATAAAAAAGTTGGTCCATGTCTCAACACTATTGTCAAGGCTCGACCATTATGTTCATGGGTTCACTTGCTTCAATGGTATAAAAATCTCATACATAACCATTTAGACTTCTACATTTGGGTCGCGATTCTAATAAAGTTCCTTAATCACCCACATAGACTTCTGGATTTGGTTCTGACTTTTGATCGAATTTCTTAAATAGGTACTTAGACTTAACGCATTTGGGTTAAAAAATTAATATAATTTCTTAAATCCACACTGATGCTTGTAATTTGGGTCTAGCTTTTGATATAACTCACACATAGTCAAATAGGTTTCTGCATTTTCTTTGAGTTGATACAATTGTTTTTGCATTTGCTTCGAGATGATTGTTATTGTATCTACTTATCTATTTGTTGTTGTTAAATCTTTAGTGAGGTTATGGACCTCATTAAATGTGTTGTGGGTATGCTTGGATTAAAATCTTAAGATTTGTAAACATGGTTTACCATTGAGTGTATGCCTGCACCATGTGCTTATGATTTTTAATCACAAGGCTTGATTTGTCAACAAGGATAACCATTGAGCAGCCTCCACACGCTTAAGATTTGTAATCATGGGTTACACTTGAATGAATACTTGGAGTGCATGCTTAAGGACTGTTTGGATTAAGCACCTTAGATTTGTTGGGAGAGAGATTGTTGAAATCTCTCAGAAGCTAACTTTATGGGGGGCTCCAAAACTGGGTGATGCCTTAATAGACAGTGAGAATGTTAGCCTCCAAAAATTGCATGCATCTCAAAATGGGATGCCATTACATAAACATGAATCAACATTTTCTAAGTCTTTTATGGACTTAAAAGAAACTAGTGATGGGCCATTCTAAAATCAAGATGTTGAAAATATGCATCATGGTATTCTTGTGAGAATGTTCTAGGGTCATGAAAATGGAACATTGGATCAATCTGGAATAAAATTGTAGTTATCAACTATATGGCGGGTAAGTGCAAGAAGATGGGGGGCCAAAAAGGGGTCTTAAGTGGCCACTTTTTTTCTGAAATCAGGAAATACTGGCCTTGGATGAGAAATTGAGCATAGTTACACTCAAAATTTAGAGATGCAACCAAAACAATGTTCGTAGTGCTCCGAGTCTACTTTCTAAACTACTATTTTGTTTTGAAAATGGCATAGATTAAGGGGTTCAAAAGAGGGAGCCACAGAAATTGGTGTTGTTTCTGTCAAAAAAACATAACATAGCATGTTTTGTGGCTCCCTCAAAAGGTCAACTTTTTTTTGGTATTTTTAAAATCGCTTCGGTGAGAAATTAGCTAATAGCATGTAGTTTATGCCCGATTTTTCTGATAATTTTTTGATGAATATTTGATTTTTTACTAATTTTTAAAGTGGACACATCCTAAAAAACAGAATTTTGGCCGTGCTACCCCTATAAATTTTGAAAACTAATTGAAAATCATTTTTTTATTTTTTTAATATTTGTAGAATGGAGTCTAGTTTCTAAATATGTAATTTTTTTGAAATTTGAATGAATAGTTATTTTACAATGAAAAAAAGACCAAACAGTGGTTTTTGCATAAAAACGGACACACAAACAAAAGAAATTAAAGATGAAAGGCTTAACATTGTTAAAATGTGAAAAAAATCACATCGTCAAATAGCTAAGAGAAAGCCTAACATTACCCATGTGTTCGATTTGTTCAACCTTGAAACACGTGCAAATCTGAGGGTTAGCACGAACGAAATTATGTGAAATTTTGAAGAATACAGAAAAACACGTCTGTGACTGTTCATAAGGCACTCCAAGCCTTTGGGTTGGAAATCCAAAGCAAATCCCAAGCCCAAGGCTTGGGATTCCCAAAGCAAGAAATAACGCGAGCGCGTTATAACGCGCTCGCGTTATAACGCGCTCGCGTTATTTATTGCCTTACATTTTTCCCGCAAGCCTGTCTTTTCCCATGTTCGACATAACGCGAGCGCGTTATAACGCGAGCGCGTTATAACGCGAGCGCGTTATAACGCGCTCGCGTTATGTCCCACTCAAATTTTTTTACACTCAAGGCTATTCATCATAGGGTTAAGGCATAAAGGATAGAGTTGAAAGGTTTACGGATAAGGGATTAGCGTTTAAGGTATAGTATCGAGCCCGTTGAGGGTCTAGGAATAAGGATAGCGTTTAAGGTTTAGGGATGAGGGATGACAGATTACGGTTGAGGGTCGAGGGATCAAAGTTAAGGGTTGAGGGATTAGGGTTTGACATTAAGGGTTGAGGGTTGAGGTTCAAGGGTCAAGGGTTTAGGGATAGGGTTTAGGGTCGAGGGATTAGGGTTAAAGTAGAGTGTGGAGGGTGTAAGGATTAGGGATAGGGTTGGAGGGTTTAGGGATAAGGGATTAGGGTTTAAGGTATAGTATCAAGTCTGTTGAGAGTTTAGGAATAGGGATAGCATTTAGGGATTAGGGATGAGGGATTATAGTTGAGGGATGATGGATTAGGGTTGAGGGTTGAGGGATTAGGGTTTAGGGATAAGGTTTAGGGTTGAGGGTTTAGGATTAGGGTTTAGGGTTGACGGATTAGCATTTAATGTCGAGGTTAGGGTTAGAGTGTTGAGGGTAGAGGGATTAGGGATAGGGTTTAGGGTTTAAGGTTTAAGGATTGAGGGTTGAGGCTTTAGGGATGAGGGTTTAAGGCTTAAGATATAGTGTCAAGTGTTGAGGGTGTAGGGATAGGGTTTAAGTTTTAAGGGTTAAGGGTTGAGGGATATGGATTAGGGTTTAAGGTATAGTGTTGAGGGTCGAGGGATCAGAGTTAAGGGTTGAGGGATTAGGGTTTGACGTTGAGGGTTGAGGGTTGAGGTTCGAGGGTCAAGGGTTTAGGGATAGGGTTGAGGGTCGAGGAATTAGGGTTAAAGTAGAGTGTGGATGGTATAAGGATTAGGGATAGGGTTGGAGGGTTTATGGATAAGGGATTAGGGTTTAAGGTATAGTATCGATTCTGTTGAGGGTGTAGGAATAGGGATAGCATTTAGGGTTTAGGGATGAAGGATTAGAGTTGGGGGATGACAGATTAGGGTTGAGGGTTGAGGGATTAGGGTTTAGGGATAAGGTTTAGGGTTGAGGGATGAGGGATTAGGGTTTAAGGTATAGTGTTGAGGGTTTAGGGATAGGGTTTAGGGTTGAGGGATTAGGATTTGACGTTGAGGGTTGAGGGTTGAGGTTCGAGGGTCAAGGGTTTAGGGATAGGGTTGAGGGTCAAGGAATTAGGGTTAAAGTAGAGCGTGGAGGGATGACGGATGATAGATTAAGGTTGAGGGTTGAGGGATTAGGGTTTGACGTCGAGGGCTGAGGGTTTAGGGTTAGGGTTGAGAGATGAGGGATCAGAGTTAAGGGTTGAGGGATTAGGGTTTGACGTCGAGGGCTGAGGTTTGAGGGTCAAGGGTTTAGGGATAGGGTTGAGGTTGAAGGGATTAGGGTTTAGGGACAAGGTTTAGGGTTAGGGTTGAGGGATTAGGGTTTAAGGTATAGTGTTGAGGGTTTAGGGATAGGGTTTAGGGTTGAGGGATTAGAGTGAAGGGTTGAGGGATTAGAATTTGGCGTTGAGGGTTTAGGGTTTAAGGTATAGTGTTGAGGGTTTAGGGATAGGGTTTAGGGTTGAGGGATTAGGGTTTGACGTTGAGGGTTGAGGGTTGAGGTTCGAGGGTCAAGGGTTTAGGGATAGGGTTGAGGGTCGAGGAATTAGGGTTAAAGTAGAGTGTGGAGGGATGACGGATGATAGATTAGGGTTGAGGGTTGAGGGATTAGGGTTTGATGTTGAGGGTTGAGGGTTTAGGGTTAGGGTTGAGAGATGAGGGATCAGAGTTAAGGGTTGAGGGATTAGGGTTTGACGTCGAGGGCTGAGGTTCGAGGGTCAAGGGTTTAGGGATAGGGTTGAGGTTGAAGGGATTAGGGTTTAGGGACAAGGTTTAGGGTTAGGGTTGAGGGATTAGGGTTTAAGGTATAGTGTTGAGGGTTTAGGGATAGGGTTTAGGGTTGAGGGATTAGAGTGAAGGGTTGAGGGATTAGAATTTGGCGTTGAGGGTTTAGGGATAGGGTTTAGGGTTGAGGGATTAGGGTTTGACATTGAGGGTTGAGGGTTGAGGTTCGAGGGTCAAGGGTTTAGGGATAGGGTTGAGGGTCGAGGAATTAGGGTTAAAGTAGAGTGTGGAGGGATGAGGGATGATAGATTAGGGTTGAGGGTTGAGGGATTAGGGTTTGATGTTGAGGGTTGAGGGTTTAGGGTTAGGGTTGAGAGATGAGGGATCAGAGTTAAGGGTTGAGGGATTAGGGTTTGACGTCGAGGGCTGAGGTTCGAGGGTCAAGGGTTTAGGGATAGGGTTGAGGTTGAAGGGATTAGGGTATAGGGACAAGGTTTAGGGTTAGGGTTGAGGGATTAGGGTTTAAGGTATAGTGTTGAGGGTTTAGGGATAGGGTTTAGGGTTGAGGGATTAGAGTGAAGGGTTGAGGGATTAGAATTTGGCGTTGAGGGTTTAGGGTTTAAGGTATAGTGTTGAGGGTTTAGGGATAGGGTTTAGGGTTGAGGGATTAGGGTTTGACGTTGAGGGTTGAGGGTTGAGGTTCGAGGGTCAAGGGTTTAGGGATAGGGTTGAGGGTCGAGGAATTAGGGTTAAAGTAGAGTGTGGAGGGATGACGGATGATAGATTAGGGTTGAGGGTTGAGGGATTAGGGTTTGATGTTGAGGGTTGAGGGTTTAGGGTTAGGGTTGAGAGATGAGGGATCAGAGTTAAGGGTTGAGGGATTAGGGTTTGACGTCGAGGGCTGAGGTTCGAGGGTCAAGGGTTTAGGGATAGGGTTGAGGTTGAAGGGATTAGGGTTTAGGGACAAGGTTTAGGGTTAGGGTTGAGGGATTAGGGTTTAAGGTATAGTGTTGAGGGTTTAGGGATAGGGTTTAGGGTTGAGGGATTAGAGTGAAGGGTTGAGGGATTAGAATTTGGCGTTGAGGGTTTAGGGTTTAAGGTATAGTGTTGAGGGTTTAGGGATAGGGTTTAGGGTTGAGGGATTAGGGTTTGACATTGAGGGTTGAGGGTTGAGGTTCGAGGGTCAAGGGTTTAGGGATAGGGTTGAGGGTCGAGGAATTAGGGTTAAAGTAGAGTGTGGAGGGATGACGGATGATAGATTAGGGTTGAGGGTTGAGGGATTAGGGTTTGATGTTGAGGGTTGAGGGTTTAGGGTTAGGGTTGAGAGATGAGGGATCAGAGTTAAGGGTTGAGGGATTAGGGTTTGACGTCGAGGGCTGAGGTTCGAGGGTCAAGGGTTTAGGGATAGGGTTGAGGTTGAAGGGATTAGGGTATAGGCACAAGGTTTAGGGTTAGGGTTGAGGGATTAGGGTTTAAGGTATAGTGTTGAGGGTTTAGGGATAGGGTTTAGGGTTGAGGGATTAGAGTGAAGGGTTGAGGGATTAGAATTTGGCGTTGAGGGTTTAGGGTTTAAGGTATAGTGTTGAGGGTTTAGGGATAGGGTTTAGGGTTGAGGGATTAGGGTTTGACGTTGAGGGTTGAGGGTTGAGGTTCGAGGGTCAAGGGTTTAGGGATAGGGTTGAGGGTCGAGGAATTAGGGTTAAAGTAGAGTGTGGAGGGATGACGGATGATAGATTAGGGTTGAGGGTTGAGGGATTAGGGTTTGATGTTGAGGGTTGAGGGTTTAGGGTTAGGGTTGAGAGATGAGGGATCAGAGTTAAGGGTTGAGGGATTAGGGTTTGACGTCGAGGGCTGAGGTTCGAGGGTCAAGGGTTTAGGGATAGGGTTGAGGTTGAAGGGATTAGGGTTTAGGGACAAGGTTTAGGGTTAGGGTTGAGGGATTAGGGTTTAAGGTATAGTGTTGAGGGTTTAGGGATAGGGTTTAGGGTTGAGGGATTAGAGTGAAGGGTTGAGGGATTAGAATTTGGCATTGAGGGTTTAGGGATAGGGTTTAGGGTTGAGGGATTAGGGTTTGACGTTGAGGGTTGAGGGTTGAGGTTCGAGGGTCAAGGGTTTAGGGATAGGGTTGAGGGTCGAGGAATTAGGGTTAAAGTAGAGTGTGGAGGGATGACGGATGATAGATTAGGGTTGAGGGTTGAGGGATTAGGGTTTGATGTTGAGGGTTGAGGGTTTAGGGTTAGGGTTGAGAGATGAGGGATCAGAGTTAAGGGTTGAGGGATTAGGGTTTGACGTCGAGGGCTGAGGTTCGAGGGTCAAGGGTTTAGGGATAGGGTTGAGGTTGAAGGGATTAGGGTTTAGGGACAAGGTTTAGGGTTAGGGTTGAGGGATTAGGGTTTAAGGTATAGTGTTGAGGGTTTAGGGATAGGGTTTAGGGTTGAGGGATTAGAGTGAAGGGTTGAGGGATTAGAATTTGGCATTGAGGGTTTAGGGATAGGGTTTAGGGTTGAGGGATTAGGGTTTGACGTTGAGGGTTGAGGGTTGAGGTTCGAGGGTCAAGGGTTTAGGGATAGGGTTGAGGGTCGAGGAATTAGGGTTAAAGTAGAGTGTGGAGGGATGACGGATGATAGATTAGGGTTGAGGGTTGAGGGATTAGGGTTTGATGTTGAGGGTTGAGGGTTTAGGGTTAGGGTTGAGAGATGAGGGATCAGAGTTAAGGGTTGAGGGATTAGGGTTTGACGTCGAGGGCTGAGGTTCGAGGGTCAAGGGTTTAGGGATAGGGTTGAGGTTGAAGGGATTAGGGTTTAGGGACAAGGTTTAGGGTTAGGGTTGAGGGATTAGGGTTTAAGGTATAGTGTTGAGGGTTTAGGGATAGGGTTTAGGGTTGAGGGATTAGAGTGAAGGGTTGAGGGATTAGAATTTGGCATTGAGGGTTTAGGGATAGGGTTTAGGGTTGAGGGATTAGGGTTTGACGTTGAGGGTTGAGGGTTGAGGTTCGAGGGTCAAGGGTTTAGGGATAGGGTTGAGGGTCGAGGAATTAGGGTTAAAGTAGAGTGTGGAGGGATGACGGATGATAGATTAGGGTTGAGGGTTGAGGGATTAGGGTTTGATGTTAAGGGTTGAGGGTTTAGGGTTAGGGTTGAGAGATGAGGGATCAGAGTTAAGGGTTGAGGGATTAGGGTTTGACGTCGAGGGCTGAGGTTCGAGGGTCAAGGGTTTAGGGATAGGGTTGAGGTTGAAGGGATTAGGGTTTAGGGACAAGGTTTAGGGTTAGGGTTGAGGGATTAGGGTTTAAGGTATAGTGTTGAGGGTTTAGGGATAGGGTTTAGGGTTGAGGGATTAGAGTGAAGGGTTGAGGGATTAGAATTTGGCGTTGAGGGTTTAGGGTTTAGGATCAGGGTTGAAGGTCGAGGGATTAGAGTTAAGGGTTGAGGGATTAGGGTTTGATGTTAAGGGTTAAGGTTCGAGGGTTTGATGTTGAGGGTTGAGGGTTGAGGTACATTTCGGTGTGACATTTAAATTGTCTTGCCGATATACACTGTAAAGGTTATTTTGTGGACTTTCAAGGATTTTTTCACCTGTGTTAATGTTCAACTTGTTTCGCTCTGCATCAAGGGATTACGGTTTGACGTTGAGGGCTGAGGTTCGAGGGTCAAGGGTTTAGGGATAGGGTTGAGGTTGAAGGGATTAGGGTTTAGGGACAAGGTTGAGGTTGAGGGATTAGGATTTGACATTGAGGGTTGAGGGTTTAGGGATAGGGTTGAGGGATTAGGATTTGACATTGAGGGTTGAGGGTCAAGGGATCAGAGTTGAGGGTTTAGGGTTTAGAGATCTATAGGAGGACAAAACGCGAGCGCGTTATAGCGCGAGCGCGTTATAACGCGAGCGCGTTATAACGCGCTCGCGTTTTGTAATTCTACTAAAACGGTAAAAAAGTGGTTACCCCCGTGATCCAGGCCCACATGCTCTGTTTTCTTACTGATTCTGCGCGTGCTCCGACAAAAAAGAAGTGCTTTCATGCTATTGGGAAGTTCACATGCACATTTGACACATTGTACCACCTTTGCATGATCTTTCCACCACCTTTTCTGCTTTGCCAACTTGAGAAGGAGGAAATAACATAGTTTTCAAACCAAATTTGATATATATCTATACAAGTTTCAATTTTTGTAGTATTGCAATGTTAATTTTGATTCAATTTTAAGAATTTAACATTGAAAAGGAAGCAAGTGGTGAAAAACTCAAATTGTTGAGGAGTTTGATGCAAGAAGATAAAAACACTACATAATTGGGTACTCTCTCCATTCAAATCTTCGTTTTTTAGGTATGTCAAGTCTTTACATGCATGTTCTTTACATTTTCCTTATTTCGGATTGAATTACTTTATCATGCATTATCATACATGTTTAAAATAGACACATTTCCAATCAAGAAAGCAACCTACAATCTCACATGATGCCATGTATATTTTCTACACTTGGGCTCTTTAATAATTATGTGTAATAAACAAACCTTAGTTCATACCATGATGTCAAACTATACAAGAATAAATCCTTACAACATAAAAAAAATACAATCCCACTATTATCATGTATTCATTTCTTAAGAACTAATATTGGTCTCTTTATCATGCTACAGACAAATTCTCCGTCATGCCGAGGAAACGATCAAGAATTAAACCAACACAGGAAGAGATAGAAGCTAAGAATGCAAAGAAAGCAATGGCTATGAGGGAACTTCGTGAGAAGAGGAAATTGGACACGATAAATGAAGACATACCAATTGAAGAGGAACCACAACCATCACAAAGAGATATGGTATTGGCGGCACAAAGAGAACGAATGCAAAAACTTCGTGGTACGAGAGATTTAAATACCATAGTTGGAGACACATCCTTTATCGCAAGACAACATGTAGGGACACCATCTACCACATCTCAAGTTGAGAGTACATCATCACTCACATGTGATGAAGGAGGTACGCCATCGTTCCCACCTCAACCTCAAGGTATGTCATCTATTCCATCTTCGATCGAAGGTATGCCATCTAACCCATCTCATTTAAATATTGATGAAATTCCTAATGTTGAGATGAATTTACCTAACTTGACACCACCTAGAATTTTGCATAGAAAGCCAAAGTATTTGATTGATATTGATGAGAATATTTTGCAGCCAATGGAAGGTAAGATTCCAAAACGCACTTGTAGAAGATATGCTAATAAGATTTGGAGATTGTTCTTTGAAAAGTTAAATGAGACTGCAAGATGTCAACTATTCGTTGAAATGATGCGAAGTATAAAGTATAGGTCTATCATGAAGATTCTTGGGTTGAGAACATCAGAGGCTTCAAGTGAAAAATCTATTGTCAAGAATCTAATGAGTGCGTATGAGAGTGTGGGTAACACCTCACGCACAAAAGATAGTAATGCAACACGGCGTGTGATTACATCGACTATAGTAAGTAGTCAAACGAGGAAAGCTCGTCTTATTAGAAAGACAAGTCAAAAATTGAGAATTAACAGGAAAACTTTATCAAGAGCCGTTGGAAGACGCCAAAGAATTGAGGACACTAATGCCAATGAATTATGGGCGTTCTCGGGGAGACTACCACGAAAAGATAAACCAATTGTTGAAGCATTGAGGTCACTAATTGAAGACTTTTGGAAGAATTACACAAGGGTATCTCCGAATCAAAGGGATGTGGTAAGAAGGAGAATTGGTAGTCAGAACCGCGAGCCACATCCAAAGCATTTTTTGGATGAGACTCAAACACAGTTTTATGGTAAATTTCTAGAGAAGTATCCTCAAATTAAAATTTGTCAAAGATATTTTGAAATGCTAAAACCTTTCTATGTTAAGATAAATCACACACGCACTACTTGTTGTTGTAGATTACATATTGAATTTTCTAACCATTTTGATGCTTATAGGTCTATATGTTTAGATATGCATACTAACAATGATTTGCAGGGTTGTGCCATATGTGCCCCACCAACATCTTCAAGAGATTTCATATCAAGAATTTTATGTGAAAGAGAGGAAGGTCAAATATTCTACAAGAAATTATGCTTGGATGGCACATGTCATCGTTGCGGTGGCTTGCAACATTTGCCAATATGTGAACATATGGAAATAACACATGCGGTTGGAAATGAACTAGTAGAATTTGGCAAGTATAAAACAGTGGCATACAATACAAAAGATGGTAAAGAAGCAAAGAGGTGTGAATTAGTTATTGAAAAGATTCCAGTGTATCAGTTTATGCCTATATTTCGTGACAGCATAGTGTATGAGTATGCAAGACATGCCCATAGAGCTCGATGGTTGGACTTGCAATTCAAGTTATGCAAGGACACATTTCCAGTTGGTAGCATTGTTTCAGTCGTCGACTTTGCAGAGAACTACAGTCTACAGCCACAGCGTGAGGTGCAATCACAATATTACAACTCCACACAGGTTTCTATATTTGTGCACATCGCATTCATTCATGCGAATGATAGTACAGAGGATGACAGAAAGATCATAAGGGAGTATCATTTCTATATTAGTGATGATCGCACGCATTCTACGGAGTTCGTGCAAGGTTGCTTTCAGGTGTTCTATAATGATTTGGCTAGAAGGGGCATATCGTTCAGTCAGCATATCATATGGTCGGATAATTGTGCATCACAATTCAAGAACTCGCGGAATTTCTATTGGCTGAGTAGGAGGCATAATTTTACAGGTATTCAACATATGTGGAACTTTTGTGAGGCCGGGCATGGAAAGGGGGAGCATGATGGTGCAGGAGCATGTATCAAAAGAGCCATAGCACGAGAAGAGTTAAAGTATAAAGACAATGCAAAGTTGACAGATGCAAAATCGATTGTCGAGTGGTGTAATGCTTCCATGGGTCCAGGTAATGAAGGTAAGTCTTTAGTTCGTAGATTTTTTTGGTTGATAGATGATACTAACATTGCACCATATGAGGATTGTTGTACACTGACAGGATCAAATGAGATGCACTCTTTCAGAAGTTCAATTGCAGGTTCATGGAGTATCCATACACGAAAGATGTCATGCTTTTGTTCTTCCTGTACAATTCAAGTCTGGGATGAGTGCGAGTCAAAGGAGTGGGTTGATGAATGGCAGTTAAGTTATCTTAGCCCACTTGACACGTATCGACCCCCGACGGCACTGGAACTAACACAGATGGAATCGTCAGTTGACTTTGACCACATATCAGATTTAGTTCAACCAGGTAATATAGGGCACATATATGCATCTAATTTCATCTAGTTCAACCAGGTAATGTCATCTTACTTTGTAGTGTTTTTGTAATGTTGACTAATTTCATCTAATTTGCTACACATATCAATGTAGGACACGTATATGCAGTTATTGCAGATGAAGATAATGAAGAGGGAACAGATTATTACTTATGCCGTTGTGTTGAGGCCAAAAAGAAATTGGAGGCCCCTGTTACAGATGGAGAAAACATCGAATACCCTACAGGATCAGTGGTTATTACTGGAACATGGCTTAGAAGGTACCCACATAAGAGTGTTAATATTTGGCTATTTCAGGACTTTGACATGCATCGAAAGATTCTTCATTACTCGAACCTTGTCGTGGCATCCAATGTTCATTTGATAAAGTATCGGGGTAGACCTTTGAACAAAATATTGTGGAAGGTGCGTGAGTCTGACCATGAAGCAATACTTGACACAATAAAGAGTAGAGCAGATCCAGATGGTTCATTGGATTAATTTGTAAGTATTCACATTGATTTTGTAAAGTTATGTTACATTGAGTTGTAAGTATGCACATTAATTTGTAAGGTTTGTCTTTTTTTATTTCCTCCTGCATTTTTACACATATGTACACATTTTTCCATCATCATGTTATGCATTTTTGGTGTCCTGCTCCTGATGCGACCAAACTCATAACTCACCCTACTAGACACCATTTGATGATCTCTCCAACACTCTGGATCCAGGGCGCCCAATCATGATGATGACCTATATACCATTCTCCCAAGGCGCTCATAATGAATGAATGATAAGGAGCGCCTTGACCTCTATAATCAAGGTGATTTTAAGTCACTTTGAGTCATTTGGGGTCAGTTTGAGTCTTTGAGTCATGTTGCAAAAAAGTGTCAATGTTGTCAAGTTGCACAAAGCAACCTTTGCATTTTTGGTGTCTTGCTTGTGATGCGACCAAACTGACTGTTCCAACGCGTCCGAATGGGTACATTTATGCTAGGCATGGTCCTATTTCTCACCCAAACATGTCGAAACAGTCGGAGCTACATTGTACCGACGATATCCCTGAAGAGTCCAAAGTGCAAAAAGGCAGCAATCTTTGACGAGATGTTACTCAAAAACCGTGTCACTTAGAAACATTCCGTCTGAGGCAACGGGATCACGTAGAGTGCCTCTACAATAACCTCTCTCGGTTTTTTATAGCTCTGAGGCATTTGCCCGTGGTGAAAGGTTTTCTGCTGCCCCAAAAATCGTCAGAAGGAGGCAGTGTAAAGTTGCAAAGGGGTGTAACTTTCGTCCTGCTCCTGATGCGACCAAACTGACTGTTCCAACGCGTCCGAATGGGTACATTTATGCTAGGCATGGTCCTATTTCTCACCCAAACATGTCGAAACAGTCAGAGCTACATTGTACCGACGATATCCCTGAAGAGTCCAAAGTGCAAAAAGGCAGCAATCTTTGACGAGATGTTACTCGAAAACCGTGTCACTTAGAAACATTCCGTCTGAGGCAACGGGATCACGTAGAGTGCCTCTACAATAACCTCTCTCGGTTTTTTATAGCTCTGAGGCATTTGCCCGTGGTGAAAGGTTTTCTGTTGCCCCAAAAATCGTCAGAAGGAGGCAGTGTAAAGTTGCAAAGGGGTGTAACTTTCGTCCTGCTCCTGATGCGACCAAACTGACTGTTCCAACGCGTCCGAATGGGTACATTTATGCTAGGCATGGTCCTATTTCTCACCCAAACATGTCGAAACAGTCGGAGCTACATTGTACCGACGATATCCCTGAAGAGTCCAAAGTGCAAAAAGGCAGCAATCTTTGACGAGATGTTACTCAAAAACCGTGTCACTTAGAAACATTCCGTCTGAGGCAACGGGATCACGTAGAGTGCCTCTACAATAACCTCTCTCGGTTTTTTATAGCTCTGAGGCATTTGCCCGTGGTGAAAGGTTTTCTGCTGCCCCAAAAATCGTCAGAAGGAGGCAGTGTAAAGTTGCAAAGGGGTGTAACTTTCGTCCTGCTCCTGATGCGACCAAACTGACTGTTCCAACGCGTCCGAATGGGTACATTTATGCTAGGCATGGTCCTATTTCTCACCCAAACATGTCGAAACAGTCGGAGCTACATTGTACCGACGATATCCCTGAAGAGTCCAAAGTGCAAAAAGGCAGCAATCTTTGACGAGATGTTACTCAAAAACCGTGTCACTTAGAAACATTCCGTCTGAGGCAACGGGATCACGTAGAGTGCCTCTACAATAACCTCTCTCGGTTTTTTATAGCTCTGAGGCATTTGCCCGTGGTGAAAGGTTTTCTGCTGCCCCAAAAATCGTCAGGAGGCAGTGTAAAGTTGCAAAGGGGTGTAACTTTCGTCCTGCTCCTGATGCGACCAAACTGACTGTTCCAACGCGTCCGAATGGGTACATTTATGCTAGGCATGGTCCTATTTCTCACCCAAACATGTCGAAACAGTCAGAGCTACATTGTACCGACGATATCCCTGAAGAGTCCAAAGTGCAAAAAGGCAGCAATCTTTGACGAGATGTTACTCGAAAACCGTGTCACTTAGAAACATTCCGTCTGAGGCAACGGGATCACGTAGAGTGCCTCTACAATAACCTCTCTCGGTTTTTTATAGCTCTGAGGCATTTGCCCGTGGTGAAAGGTTTTCTGCTGCCCCAAAAATCGTCAGAAGGAGGCAGTGTAAAGTTGCAAAGGGGTGTAACTTTCGTCCTGCTCCTGATGCGACCAAACTGACTGTTCCAACGCGTCCGAATGGGTACATTTATGCTAGGCATGGTCCTATTTCTCACCCAAACATGTCGAAACAGTCGGAGCTACATTGTACCGACGATATCCCTGAAGAGTCCAAAGTGCAAAAAGGCAGCAATCTTTGACGAGATGTTACTCGAAAATCGTGTCACTTAGAAACATTCCGTCTAAGGCAACGGGATCACGTAGAGTGCCTCTACAATAACCTCTCTCGGTTTTTTATAGCTCTGAGGCATTTGCCCGTGGTGAAAGGTTTTCTGTTGCCCTAAAAATCGTCAGAAGGAGGCAGTGTAAAGTTGCAAAGGGGTGTAACTTTCGTCCTGCTCCTGCTGCGACCAAACTGACTGTTCCAACGCGTCCGAATGGGTACATTTATGCTAGGCATGGTCCTATTTCTCACCCAAACATGTCGAAACAGTCGGAGCTACATTGTACCGACGATATCCCTGAAGAGTCCAAAGTGCAAAAAGGCAGCAATCTTTGACGAGATGTTACTCAAAAACCGTGTCACTTAGAAACATTCCGTCTGAGGCAACGGGATCACGTAGAGTGCCTCTACAATAACCTCTCTCGGTTTTTTATAGCTCTGAGGCATTTGCCCGTGGTGAAAGGTTTTCTGCTGCCCCAAAAATCGTCAGAAGGAGGCAGTGTAAAGTTGCAAAGGGGTGTAACTTTCGTCCTGCTCCTGATGCGACCAAACTGACTGTTCCAACGCGTCCAAATGGGTACATTTATGCTAGGCATGGTCCTATTTCTCACCCAAACATGTCGAAACAGTCGGAGCTACATTGTACCGACGATATCCCTGAAGAGTCCAAAGTGCAAAAAGGCAGCAATCTTTGACGAGATGTTACTCAAAAACCGTGTCACTTAGAAACATTCCGTCTGAGGCAACGGGATCACGTAGAGTGCCTCTACAATAACCTCTCTCGGTTTTTTATAGCTCTGAGGCATTTGCCCGTGGTGAAAGGTTTTCTGCTGCCCCAAAAATCGTCAGAAGGAGGCAGTGTATTAAGTCAGGATGAAAGCCTATTCACTCTAGGCGCCTGTTTTTGACCAAATCACACATGCGCCTTGAACAACTCTGTCTTCAAGGCGCTTTTCTCTAATCTCTGTAACTCTCCAAATCCACTAAGGCGCAAATTTTACCTCTTGGGCTCAAGATATAGGTTCTTCATCCAAGGCGCCAGAATGGTCCAAAGGCGCATTTCACCTCTAACCTCACCTCTGACCTTACTTGGAGGCGCTAAACCTCATCTCATTGCTCTCCTCCATTACAAGCGCTCACTTACCTCAATCTTGGGCGCATACCAACATCTCAACATCCAAATCACCTAGGCGCTCAAAACCTTCAAGACTCAAGGTGCATTTTATGATCAAACAAGGTATCTCCTGAACAAGGCGCTCATAGTCTCATCAGGGCGTTAATCATCATCATGAGCACTCATATTGTTCTAGGCGCACAGTTATCTCTGGAATGCTCAAGGCGCACATACCCTTCTCTAGGCTAGTTTACACTTATTCAAGGCGCTCATTCCAAACTTACATGAACTACTCATTACAAGACGCACAAACTAGATGATCCTAGGGCATAAGGGCGCTCATAGGAGTTGTTATGTGTCATTTTGGCCAAGGTTTTCTGGAGCAGTGAAGACATTAGGAAGGGGATGATCGTTTGGATAGTTTTGAATGCTTTATTTCTCCTTGTTTAAACTAGGCGCTCACTGAGGATTGGAGTAGCCTTTGCACCCTCACATCAAGTTAATCGGCGTTTCAGAGGCAATCATAGTATAGGAAGATTTGCGCCTTGAAGAAGAGAGTTATCTGGTGAGTGCTTAGGAGTTCTGGCACCTAGGGGAAAGGTCTAGGTAGAGCGCCTTCAGACTTTCACAGTGAAGTGCCTTAAGGAGTTGGATGATGTTTTTAGCGCCTTAAGGATGATGATGGAGCGCTTTGGAGTCAGGTTAGTCTGGAGCACCTTAAGAAGGTAAAGCACTTCAAATGTAAACACAAGTGTTTTGAGCGCCCTAATGAGAAGTTGTCTTGGCACCATAAGTTGTTCAAACGAAGATATGCGCCTTGGATAGTTGCAAAGACCTAATTTAGCGCCCAAGGTTGGAAGACTCTTTGTGAGCGTCCAGTGTTTGAAAGCTCTTTGTGTTTGGTGCATTAAAATGAATTTGGCACCTAAATAGTATTGAAACACTCAACTGAGCGCCTAAAGCCCATGAGAGAAGTGATATGCGCCTTGATAGGAATATCATGGAAGATGAGTTTACTGAATGGCGCCTTGAATGACTTGGTTGATTAAGTGTTTTAGCACCTAGATATGGGATGAATCATTGAGCGCCTTTGGTTGAGATGATGTCAGCACCTTTGAGATTATAACACCTTGGAGTCAAGTTCGAAGGAGCACCTTGAGAAGGTAAAACACTTCAAATGTTTTCAAGGAATTGGAGAAGTCACTTAGTGCCTAGAAGGAATTCCAGAGCAAGAGGGTTGGAGCGCCTTGAGCTTCAAGTCAGATATGCGCCTAGACCTCTACCCTTTAGCAAGTTGAAGCCCTCTGAGCCTTGACAACGTGAGAATGCCTTATAGTGAATATGCGCCTTGGGCAAGGTTGAATACAAAGTTGAGGAGTATATCATAATGAGTAAGTGCACTGTAGGGTTAGATGATAAAGACTAGTGCCTTGAGTGTCTTGGTCAAAATTTTGACGTGAGAAGTCTTGCAAGATCAAACCCTGGAGTGCGCCTTAGAGAGAACCTATTGATCCTTTGCTTTGACAAGATTTGGGCGCCAGAATGATCCTTAATAAATGGAATGTATCTACACCAATTTTGCGCCTTTAGGGAAGTGATGGTGGCCAGAATGATCCTTAATCTCATGTTTGTGCGCCTAGGTCTAGAAGCAAGATTTGAGCGCCTTAGGATAGGGTTTTTTGCACCTTGTCTTGGAGAGTGAATTTGCGCCTTGGATGATGTTGAAGCGCCTTGGGATGAAATGCGCCCAAACTTATAGAGGGCCTTCAGTGAGGGAGTTGAAGAGAGTGCTTAGAGGAAGGATAGCCTTAAGATCAAACTAAGTACTTAGAAACCTAAGATTAGCGCCTTATTTGAAGTTATACACCTATTCTGGCGCCAGAGAGTGAGTTTGAGTGTGAAGAAGTGAATGTCTGCGCCTTGAAGGGGATACAAAGGGAAGATGATGCACCTTGATGGGTTGATGATGGAAATTTGCGTTTTGGAGCTAAATGTGCGCCTTGAAGGAGATAGTGCATAGAGGTACAATGAATCTTCCGGAGAACATGGATAGACAACTAAGTCTCCAACTTGAGTCTTCTAAGTGAATTGGATAATGAAGAGAGTCTAGTCATTTTGGGCGCTAGTATCAGGATGAATCATCCAAAATGGGTGCCTAGAACTAGAAGGCGCCAATGCATGAGTTCAAGGATCCTCCATTGGAGCGCCTAGCCCAGATGGCTATAGATTGAAAGTTTTAAAGCTAAGTGATGTCTCTTACGTGAATTCCTAGCCCAGGTGCATGTGTTGGGAAAAACTCTTTGGCTCTGGCGCCTAGAATTGGGAGCTTTGTAAGATGCACCAATTGATGAAACATTTCCATTTTGCGCCTAGAATAGAACTCTCTCACATAGTTGAAATTGACTTGATAGAAGGAGATAAGTCTTAAGGACTAGTTTGGCGCCTCACTTGCCTATCTCACCTTTGAAATGTGCTTTGGTTGATGATCATCATTGATGGAACCTAGTGAAATGTAAAGCTATTTGCATCTCCAGAGGATCAAAATTGGATTAGGAGATCATCCTTGCAGTTGAGATTGACAGAGAAGTGTTAAAGGAATCACTTCAAATGGGCGCCTAAGCTAGTTGAGGCGCATATCAATTCCACTGTAACTCCAGACTGACGCTTAGGATCCAGTCATCTCCTAAGGCGCAGTTCCATTCACCCATGACCTCGCTTGGCGTCTAAAACTTGGAAACTCCTTTGGAAAGCTCCTGTTGCGCCTAGAAGATGAGTTTGGGATATCAACTTGCAAAAGGCTTAGAAACTCTTCAAAGATGTTAGGCACAATCCCATGGCACTGGAGCTCAGTTTTGGCGCCTTCAAGGAATAGCACATGAAGGAACTTGGGAGGTCAGGTGCTTGTAAAAGGGAACACCTTGGAACATCTTCCAGGGGTTGAAGTAGTAAGAAAACATCAAGTGAGTCTAGGCGCACTCCCTTGTGTGAACAGTTTAGCTCTGGCGCCTAGCCACAGAGTGAGCCAGAAGAAGTAGTTTGGACATTAGAAGATAGGCGCTCATTCTACAATGAAGCATTCCACCTTCCTAATCAACAAAGACTTGCAAGAATTGACAAAGGAAGCTAAGGCGCACCTTCTACTTGTTTCCACCTCCAGAATGCGCCTAACCTTGAAAGGGGGTTCAAAGATGTTTGTTAGACCTTTTCACTCAAGGCACTCACCTTAGGCGCACTTTCTAAGTCCTTGTCACCTCAAGGAAACACCTAGTTTGGAAGGCGCTTGCCCTGTTCTCCACTCCTTTCAATTGGCGCCTAGAACACAGAATGCATGAAAGGAGCGCCTAGACTCCAGAGGGCTGATTTGGGCGCGTAGCATTTAAAACACTTTCATAATGATGATGTTTTGGTGCCTACTCTTGGAAACAATCCAGAGCATCCATAAACTCTAATTGGCACCTAATGTTGACAAGGCGCAACTTCAGGAGGAGGTCACCTCAACTTGGCGCCCAAGTCAGAAAAACCTGTAAATCCTTCAAATATGCGCCTACCTTGTGAGGTGATGAGTTGAACATTCCAAATCTTCAAATGTTGCTCAAATAAGGAAGACATTGTAACATCAAGGCTTCAAGGCCTGTCCTTGTATTTCCATTGAATGAGTTGTACTTCATGCTATTGAAAGCATTTTCCATGTAATAAGACATTGCAAGTTGATTGAATCAAGTAACAAGACAAGTACCCAACTCTAATGTTGTTTCATTCAAATAGTTATCTTGATGTATATCTTTATGTTATTGAAGTAGTTGATGAATTGTTAGCAAGTAAAAGTGTTTAAGTAAGGAAAATTTTTCGTAGAACTAGTTGGGTATCTTACACTTACACCATGCCTATCCATCAAACATCACAATGCAATCAAAATCCTAACAACATGCCTATGATCCAAGATCAAGTGCAATCATGCAAAGATATTATCAATCACAAGCCTATTAAGAATGAACTAGAGTCTTCTAGTACCATACTTTTCCATCAAACACCATCATGTAATCCATGGCCTATCAAGCCTATCAAAGAAAATGCAAACATCCTATGTAATACAATCAGACTTTAAATATTTGAAGTAGCCATCTACAAATATCCATTCAAAAGTGGATTTATAATGCAAGTATGGACGCCATCAATAAAAAAGATTTGTATTAACCAAATATCCATATACGCATACATCAATATCTGTCGATATAAGTATAACATATGTACAAAATAGCCATATAGGCTTACAAGAATGCCATATAGGCATACAATGTCAACTATGTACAATACAAAATATATGTCCACAAATGCCATATAGGCATACAACAGAGGAACACAATAAAAAGTCATTCCCCTCTAGCTGGTGAAGAGAATAAATCACGAGCAGCCTTTGATCTTCTAGGGGATGGAGACATGCATGTGGGTGGTCTACTACGAACCCGAGGGCTACTTCTCCTATTTAGTTCTTCCTGCACCTTTACCTGTTACAAAAAAAAGTATAGATATTAATATATAGAAATTACATGTTATAAAAAAATGAAACATTTAACAAAATAATCACTTACCGCTAACATATAATCTGTCTGCTCGCTTGCCTCAGTAGAAGGAAAAGGCCCTGGTGATGTCATGTCCTATAGAAACCATCCAGATAGAAATTAAACTTCAAATCAATAATCTTTTGATTTTTCAAAAATAGACAACTATAACAATGAATGTAAATTGAAATTTACTAATCTGCCTCATACCCCTGTCAATGCCATAGAGCTATGAATTGCAGAGGCCACACCCTGCTCCATTGCCCTATGAACATGGGGAGGTGTATCCGCAGCCTGCATCATCTGGAAATAAAACAACATTATTCAATTACAAAAACTATAATAGTGATGCAAATCATGGCTCCTAACATACACACACGCTCATCTAAACATGGAAGTACACACAATAAAACACACAAATCACATACAAAAATTTAGTAAGTACAATTCATTCATTAAACTATTTATTTTATTACCTCCGTAAAGCTTTGAAGTCCACCACCGCTGGCAGGTGTTGCCATGAAATCTACAGTGTTAACCTATTCAACATCCAAAATCAGAAATTAGAATACCATTCATATAACGATGCTATTCACATGTAATATTTATAATTGTTTATTAGTTACATACCTCGACAGTAGATGATCTAGTGAAAAATGTAGGTGGAGAACCACTGAAAACTGCATCGACGCTATGACCCTGAAATTTCATTAAAATCATCAATTTAAATTAGTTAATCTTGTATTTCAAAAATAAAATTTAATAAATTAAATTCAATAAACTTGCTAATATTTACCTGAGTATCAAGGCCGAAAGTCTCACTCAGGAGGGTATCTGTCATCGCCATCTGCTCAACTGCAGATGTAGCCTGTGCACCTGCGTCCTGACTGTCCATGGGGTCATAACCACAGGCTGACCTGCAAGCCTGGCAAGTATGCGGTGGGACCCTACTCCTCGCACTATCTCCCAACCCACTCTGTGTTGCAGGATTGGCATGCTCTATGATGCTCTGGGTCAAGGCACTAATCGACCTCAGTGTATCGACCTCAACACTCTCCTTCACAATGGAAGGAATAGAAACATGCTCGTGGGCTGGTCTGCTGATTACTCGTCTCACTACCCGCTGTGGGTCAAGACGTGCCCCTGGTCTATCCTGTGCTGAGCCCCCACCTCTACCCTGGAAGTCCCGCATATCAAAATAGTTTGGCACTTTATTGAGGACAAACTCGGAGTAGAGTTTCCTCAAAAAGTATTGCGGGACCTCATTGTTATTGCATGGAGGATGGTCAAAAACCATCCACCACCTCTGCCCGAAATTGTCCCTTATCGCTTGGTTGTTGCACCAATGGATAGGGAACCTCTTGCATGTAATGGGTGGAGGTTGATTTGTTTGTGGGTTTGTGAAAATTGAACACAAGTCTACTTTTGTAATTTGTAATTTTTTGACATCTTGATATGACAATTTATCTGCATAGTAATCTCTAAACTCTCTCTTTTTATCGGTCCAACTAGTTATTTGCTTGCTAATTGAATTTACATTTGATAACATAGACTCAAGAGATTCGGCAAGCGTGGACCTATGCAAGGTTGAAGTGGAAGGATCTTTCAACCTTGCAATTATATCTTCAATTTGTTTTTTGTTGTTTTCAATTTCCCCCATTATATTATCTTGTGTTCCAGGGGCATGTCGAGGAATGAATGGAGGAGGTTGTTGTTCTGCAGGTATTTCTTCCTCAAGATTTTGTGGATTTTGAGGATTTTGAGGAGGAGGAGGAGGTGCATTAACATTTCCTACAATTAATAAAATATGCATCAAAAATCAACACAAAACCTACCTATTTAGGAAGAAATTCAAACAAAAAAACAAAGATAACTCACCCCTTTGGCGTGCTCGACGTCGCGGCGGCATTTCGGCGATGAATCGACAAATCTTTTGTGTTGAACGGTGTTTTGTAGAACGCGAGCGCGTTTTTGAAGGGTTTTAAGCCGCGGGCGGAGGAAAAACTCACAATGAAATGAACTAAAATGAAATGACACCGTTTTTTTTTTATATATGAAGCGCTTTATAACGCGAGCGCGTTATAACGCGCTCGCGTTATGCCTAAATTTTTTTTCAAAATTTTTTGGCCACTTTTTGGCCCCCCATCTTTTTGCACTTACCCTGGCCAATTGTATTTTTTAGTGATATAGAAGGATTGAGTGATTCAGATATAAAACATGCAAATAATGAATGTCAAAGTTCATTCACACATGTGTGCACACTGTCAATGCCAAAGTTATTTCAAACACACATATACAAATACACAATGAAAGATACAGTTCATTCAAACACGCACATACACAATGAAAGTCAAAATTCATTCAAACACAGAAAGACACACAATGGATATCATTAAAGTTTGTTTGTACACATATTCCACACAAAGTGAAAATCAAATTTTATTTATAAACCACACAAACTAATAACCATAGTTCATTTGTTCACACAAAAAAAAAATTAGTTCTTTCAAGCACATTCCACATAAAGAAAACATTAAAATTCATTTGTACACTCCACATAAAATGATAGCCAAGGTTCATTTGTGTGCACACACAAAAAAAGAATGTCAAATCTTTCAATTGCATTCCCAACAAAGTGAATATTAAACTTTGTTCATACACTCCATGAAAACTAATAGATGAAGTTCATTCATAGACAAAAAAAGTTAGATGTCAAAATTTCTTTCAAGCTCACACATAGATGACAAATGCCAAAGTTAGTTCAAACAAACATCCTGCACAAAGTGAATACCATAATTAATTTTTAAACACACACACCATACAAAGTGAATGCCTACATTAACTCACATGCACATTTACCTAACAAATAGTGAATATGCCAATGTTCAAACATAATTCATTCACACAAATTTAGTACAAACATGCATGAACACTTAAGTTCAAACGAGCCGAAGTACAAACACACATAAAGTGAGTACCAAAGTCATAAAACATGGTAAAGAGAAAACACACACTACATAAAGTGGGTGTCAAAATTAATTTTCAGAGCACAATTCACACAAAATGAATGTCAAAGTTAAAGAGCACACTTCATATAGAAAGTAAACAAGTGCCAAAGTTTAAACATGCTTCATACACAAAGTTAGTTCAACTACACATGAAGTAAACACTTGAGTTCAAATATGTTAAAGTACAAACACACACAAAGTGAATTACAAAGTTAAAATACACTCTTCACACAAAGTTAGTTCAGTCACTTCACACATAGTTTGTTGAAACACACACTTCATACATATACAAATTAAATGATAAAGTTCAAACAACCACATAAAGTGAATTCCAACTTTAGTACACTTTTTACACAAAATTAATGTGAAAGTTCACATACACCAAGTGAATGTCAAAGTTAAAACAATTTTTACACAAAGTTAGTTCAATCATTTCACACATGTAGTTTGTTCAAAAACACACACTTCATACATATATAAGGTAAACACTAAAGTTCAAACATACCAACGTTTAGGCATGCAATGAATGCGAAAGTTAGTAAACTCTTTACATAGTGTATGAAACTACAACCACACACAATAAGAGGATCAAATCTAAGTGAAAGGTAAATTTCAAACACAATTCATACAAAGTGAATGCCAAAGTTAGTTCAAACACTCACATACACAAAAAGTGAATGCTAAAGTTCAAACACACACTTCACACACACATATAAGTAAACATAACTCAATATGCCAATTTTAACTCACACTAATTGAATGCAAAATTTTAAACTTACCTAAACACACAAATAGTAAATAGATCAAATAAGTGAATGACAAAGGTAGTTCACTCACATTTTGTACCAAAAAAATGAATCCAAAATTAACTCAAACAAATTAAGGGGGTGCCAAAGTTCAAACATATGCTTCACAAAAACAAAGTTGATGCCAATACACAAATAATAAATGGCTCAAATCCATGTGAATGTCAAAGTTTGTTCACTTGCACACAGACAAAGTGAATGTAAAAGATAGTTCATACACATTTTACACACAAAGTGAATGCCAAAATCTCACTCAAATAATAAAGGGATGTCAAAATTCAAATGGACACTTCACACAAATAATAAGCAGATGCCAAAGTGTACACACTAAACAAAGTGAACCCCAAAGTTCAAATAAATCAATGGATGCCAAAGTTCAAATACACATAGAAAGTGAATGCAAAAAGTTCAAACAATAAGTGCACACAATCTAAAAGTTCAAACACACTTCAAACAAACAATTAGTAGATGCCAAAGTGAAACACAATAGAAAAATGAAGTTTAAAGCGTTATGTCAGAAAAATGCACCCTTGGGGGCTTTTTCCTTTAAGGTTTAGCTCACGTGTCTTTAGATTGCATTTAGATCATCTTACATGATAATTCAGACTCCCAATGAGAAAACCCTTGGGTCTTGTGATAAATAGGACTTAGGGGGTGCTAATTTAATGATCCCGAAACAAAGACAGGGGGTGGACAAGGACGCTAGCACCCTAGTGCAGCCCTATTTTGGGTCTACCCTAAATTCAAATGTCAGGTTTGTGACCGTTATTTGGGTGCCATGCCGACATCATAAGTTTTAATTATGAAATTCTTGATGAGAATGTTAGTAGTTGCATATATAAGCATTTTTAGGTTATCATTTGCAAACTAGATGGACATTGTGATTCATGATCTTATGTTAAAATGATCAAGGCATTCATTGTGTTGCAAAGCATAGCATTGTTATTGTATTTGTTTTTGCAGGTTAGATTACATCTTCTCCTCATGGCATTGAAGAGCATCTTCCTTCCATGAGAGCTTCATTATCAAGCTGATATCTATTGTGTTCTATTATCATTATCATTTAGATTTTTGCCTCTATCCCACAAGGATACACAATCTCTCTATGACAACAGAGTTCAGAAGACTTGAATGTCTCTTTGAGGTTTGACTGAGGCAAGCCTCTAAACACCACAACCCCCTCTCACACTTCTTGTGATTGCAAGTTACAGGTTGTGAAAGTGGAAAGAAGTGAGTTGCAGGGAGCAGGAGGACACTATGAAGATTCTAGATCCTGAAGGAGGAGCCTTCTGGGACTAGGGCGCCATCAACATTGTCTTCCACATCTGAAGCTACAAAAATAGACTGGACAGTGATAATCAAAGTTTGTAGATCTTCCAACATCTGATAGAAGATCCCTCAGTGGACTAGGGTGCCAACTCTATTGTCCTCTGTGTTAGGGTTAGCCGGCAGAAGATATCAATTAAATGCAAATAAAGATAAAACAGAGAAATGGAAATACACAGAATTAATAACAACGAGAGACAAGATTTAACGTGGTTCACCCAAACTCGGGCTACATCCACCAAACAAAGAGTCCAATATTATTATCCAGTAAATCAAACTGATTACAATCAGCAATCCCTGCAACTCAATACCGCTGCAAATGCTACAATACAATACTCAAACCCTAACCCTTGGCCACTTTTTATCAAGCCTTTTTGTCGGTTACAAAAATTAGGGTTTTCTTATGTCGGTCATAAAAAATAGGATTTTTTAAGTCGGCCCTAAAAAAAATTTCTATTGTTGGTAGGTGGCGACTGATCAGGAAAGTACTGTACACTAGCCATGTATCCTCACCGGGGTTTGGGGTAGGGTCGGGCCCTGAGCTGGGGTTCGGGGGCGGCAACCCCCGAGAAACAAGGGTTCGGGGGCGGTAGCCCCCGAGAAAAAAAATTTTAGGGCCGACTTAAAAAATCCTATTTTTTATGACTGACATAAGAAAACCCTAATTTTTGTAACCAACAAAAAGGCTTGATAAAAAGCGGCCAAGGGTTAGGGTTTGAGTATTGTATTGTAGCATTTGCAGCGGTATTGAGTTGCAGGGATTGCAGCGTGTGGAGATAAGGCAGCATTTATTATTCAATCTGGTATTCTTGCTGAAACAGAAGGTTTGAGCATGTGCCTCAGTGCTCTGGCTCCTAGAAGAAGGTTGAACAAGTCTGCGCAAGATTGGTCGTGGTTGCTACTGTAGGCATGTTGCCTGGTCAAAGTCGCTATATGCAGTTGCTGCATGGTGCCGTAGCCAAGGCTGATTGTAGCAAGAACAAGATTGTAATGGAGTTGTATGTAAATTTTAATACATGTATTTGGGATGATGGCTGTAAGACCTGGTATGGCTTGCTCAATCCCTGAAAGGAAAGCCCTGGTAAGAGAGGAGTTCTCCCAGGTGGTAAGGGGGCTTAGAGTCATGTGGATTCCCAGTTTGATGTTGATCTCGGTGACAAAGAGGGCATTGCACTTTGTGGAAGGGGGGTTTGGTGCTAACCTCAAGACCAAGTTTAAAGGGGGGATTGTTGGGTTAAACTAGTTCTTGGGTTAGAGTTAGTGGATTAACCATTAGTGGTCTTTAGCACATGGTTTTGTGCTAGTTGTATTGGTCCATCGTTTTAGAGCTTATGGTTTTGAGCCCATGGTTTTGCATGTATGGAAGTCTATATAATGGTTTGGTGACTCCATTGTATGTGTAGTTGGTTGAAGCCTCCAGGCTCAGCCCGGTTGGGGCTGAGGGTTAATATGAAGATCTTCATTGTTGGTTTTTCCCCAGTTTGGGGTTTTCTAGGGTAAATCACCGTGTTGTGATTGTGTTCTTGTTGCATGCTTGATTTGAATTTCTGCTGTACATTCTGAATTCTTGGCTGTGTATGTTTCCAACACTCTGCATCAGATTTGACAGAAACTGAAGATACAATAGAGATCAGTGTCGGAAGGAGATCAGGACTTTGCAGAAAACATGTACCTTGGACTTGGGTGCCATCAGGTCATTGTCCCCAACATTTTTGTTTTACGGACTACAAAAAATAGTGAGTTAAGGTTCTCTGCCCTTTGTCATATTTCAGTAGCATCAGTCATAATTTGCATATTTACTTACTGTTTTGCTTAAATTAGGGTTTCAAGAGCATAAGTACATTAATTAGAGACATTATGTGACAACTTTTCAATTTCCCAGCAAAACCAAGTGGCAACCCAATCTGATAGGTGACTCTCCTATCAAGTGGAGAAGCAAATATGTTGAAAAGCCCTTGGAATGTTTTATGGAAAGAAGGATTCAAACTAAAACCCCCATACAAAAAAATCAACACAAATCCCCCTTTTCATATAAGACATTTTGGTGAACCCGTGTTTTTGAACTTTTTGGCACCTTGATAAGTGTTGTTTCATAGATTTACATTCATTCATTCTATTGCATTCAAAAAAGTACAAAAAAAATTGAAATTTTTTGAAAAATTCAAAAAAATTGGCATATTAGACTTGCATTTTTTTAAAATTTGAATTAATTGGCATCTAATTTAAATTAATTTCTGTTATTTGCATTAGATCTGATGCAAAATATAGAAATTTATCATTTACCAATTCATTTGCATTGCATTTGCATGCTTGATTTGTTAAAAAAATTGCTTGAAATTTTGCATTTTTCATGAAAACCTAGTTTTGCATGAGTTAGGGTTGTAGTCAAAATCTTGTTTCAGATTTTAATACCTTGTTAAAACACTCATTATGTTTGATGTCTAATTGTAGTGTTGCATCATAGTGGCATCCTTGCAAAATTTCATGTCTAGGGCTTGAAAACTCACATTTTTTCACTAGATTTGGCCTTATCGTCTTGTTAGATTTGCATTCCAACCGTGTTGTAAGGGATTTTGCTGCACTAATTGGATGTAATTAAGGTTTTTATCTACTTCCCCTTCTAAATTATCTTACAACACCCTTTCTTTTGGGCTTTTGCATTAATTTTTTGTGAAAAATTGTATATTTTTGTTATTTTTTGCATTAGGGTTTGATCTACAGTGGCACTATAGGCATGTTGTAACAGATTTTTTGTCATTAGGTGGCTGTTATTACTTTTATAAGTTTCTTTCCATCATCATTTTCCTTACAACACCCATTGCCCTACTCTTTTGCATTGAAATTTGGTAAAAATTGCATATTTTGGCCTATTTTCACTAGGTTTTGACTTATCGACTATCTAGAGATTGTTTCAAAAACATGTTATAAAAGTTATTTTTGTATTAGTGGACTTTTTTTAGGCATATAATGTGTTGTACCTATTGAAAATATTTACAACACCTCTTCTTTCCTTCATTTGCATTGAGAAAAGTTGAAAAAATCAAGTATTTTAGAGCATATTCGACAACACTTTTGCATTTGCCTTTTGCATAAGTTTTGGAAGATCTTGAAAATCTGATTTGACACTCCTTTGAAAACTTACAAATGGCTTCTCAATATAATAATAATGCTAGGTTTGTTCCTAGGCATCACTTGAAAAGAAGAGCCCCTGAGCTTGAAATAACATTCACACCTCATGACAAAGAAATGGTAGAAACCAAAAGGGCTTCTTTATATCATAGTAAAGATAATGGAACAACCTATGCATGGAACACTCATAGATCCTAATTGCATGACAAATGTGGTCACTGAAGATTTCCTCCTTAAACACGAAATGGTGCAAGAATCTTATGAACTGTCGAATTTGAGAATTAAAACACATAATGGAACTTTAATGAAACCAATTGGCAAGATAACTCTAATGGTCTTGGTCTATGATAAAGCTATGGATCAGTGATTTGATATAATCCCCTTATCCGACCTCTTCAGTGTGAAACTTGGACATCCTTGGCTTAAAGCTATGAATGTTGTTCCTTCTACCATTCACAAATGTATAAAATTTCCTTTGCGTGGAGAGATGAGTATTATTCGTCGTAATGATTATCAACCTCCGGTTAAGGACAAGAAATTTATTCTTGATTACTTTTGGCCACAACCTGAGATAGATCCTAGTCCATAAAGTGATAGAACTTTCATAGAATACAGAAAATACAAAGCAAAACAACTAGCTTGAGTGGCCAGGTCTCCTTTGCAACCAATAAGAGAAGAACAAGAAACAAGCATAAAACAAGATTATTATGGATTTGATGAAATTTTTGGCATGAGAAATGTGGATAAGGAAAGGTTCCATAACCCACCTCATCCATGGAGAGATAGCATTTACGCTGAGGTCCCTCCCCTGTTATCCTTACATGGATCAAGAGGCTTTCATTGACAACAAAATATTCCACCAAGACCAATGAGATTTGAACATGGTGCTTCTTCCTCTACTGTACAAACTATGGAAAAACACAACAATGATAAAATAAGCAATAAGACAAGAAGAAATAGACTAGCAAAAGAAAGGAGGAGGAGAAGACAAGCCTATGCCCAACAGATCGCAAATGAACAAGAGAACATTCAACCTAATGTTGAAATAAATCAAGATCTTAAAGATGAGCAAAACAAGAACAACAGTTGGGCTTTAGTGCCTTACACACCACTTTCATCTAGCATTCTAGATTGGGAGGATGATGACTTCCTCGATGATGCATTCTAGCATGAAACTCTCTACAGGTAAGTATCTCTAACCCTTTATCTTCGTGTTGTGCTTCCCCCGTGCTGTGTTATGTGTTGGTCAGGCCTCCTAGGATGACCCTTGATTCTCTTGTAAGGTCAAGGATACTAGGAGACCGTATCTATTGTGACCTTCTTCTATTGGTATCATCATTCTTCTATATTGCCTCTCCTCTGATTTCATTGTTGTGTGTTGTGTCTTACGGACATAGTGTTGCAGTTGGTGACTTGGGGGCACCCTCCTATGTGACTGTCCCTAAGTCACTTGTTCTCCTCTCTAATTTATTGTTTACCTTCCTCTAGTGATTCTATCTAGTTGGCAGATGACAAAAAACATATTATACTGATGTGGACCTAGTGTGCCTTTAGTGAGTAATCAAAAAATGGACCTAGTCCATACATGGTGATAGGGTTGTTACATATTATTCGATGCTTGGCTAGTGGAATCACTACGTGTGATTTCTCTATCTTGATGTTGATGTTGATATTATCTTATCTTTCTAACAACACTTTAACAATACTACTACTCCGTGCACTTTCTCTTTCATGTAGTTGATCATATGCATTGTTGTTTATCATGATTATTTAGACACTAACACTTTTCTTGCAGGGATGTGTTTGTGGGAATATTTGGTGATCGTAAAGTACATGTCACCTCTGGGGGGCATGGGCTTTGCAAGATTTTATGTTCCCTTGTGTGTTTTCTTCATGCCTTAATGTGCTTGATATTGATACGTGATATCAACCACCTTAACGTGGGGGCATATATAAGGCAAGCTGTCTACTTTAGATGATAGTAAAGCATGTTTGAACAATCTAAAAATCAATCACAATCATTTAAGCCCTCATTGTGAGGTAGGGATATCGCATCTCTTTTCTATCTTAAGCCCTCATCGCAAGGCGGGGATGGTGTATTTCTTGGAGAGATTGCACTATCCTATCATTTTCAAAAAGTCCTCATCACGAGGTGGGGAGCAGTTCTGTAACTAACTCAACCCTTAAGCATGTTTTTGAGGGTTGTTGTGGCAAAGCCTAATCGTCAATGTGTGCATGTAATGTGACTGAGATGGTGATGAACCTAGCAATAGTTTCACTCCATCGCTTGTTTGTCGTGTTTTCTCCGTGTCTTCCATGTGTGTGTGTATGGCGTGTTTGTTCTCAAAGTGCAAGACTAGTGGCGATGAGCTTCTCTACACTTTGGGATTTGTTTGGCGTGTTTGTTCTCAAGGTGCAAGACCGGTGGCGATGAGCTCCTCTACACCTTGGGATTTTGTATGGCGTGTCTGTTCTCAAAAAGTGCAAGACCGGTGGTGAACAGCTCCTCTACACTTTTTGGGATTTGTTTGTTTACTTTCCTTGTACTTGCATTTTGCATTTTATATGGGAAAATCAAAAATAAAATAATCACTGCATTCATTGTATTCTCTGTGCTCTGTGTGTCTTCAATGTTGTATTCTTTGTGTTTTGCGTGATTGTAACTGTCTTCTCCGTGTTTTGCGTGCATGTTATTGTCTTCATTATGTTTGGCGTGTCTTCTCCGTGCTTGGTGTGTTTGTTGTGTTTGTTGACCTTACTTTAATGCATGTATTGACCTTGAGTTTATACATACATTAAAGTGGCGGCTAAATGTTATGTCAGAAAAATGCACCCTTGGGGGCTCTTTCCTTTACGGTTTAGCTCCTGGGTCTTTAGATTGCATTTAAAACATCTTGCATGATAATTCAGACTCTTGATGAGAAAACCCTTAGGTCTTGTGACAAATAGGACCTAGGGGGTGCTAATTTAATTATCTCGGAACAAAGACATGGGGGCTGGACAAGGGCGCTAATGCCCTAGTCCAGCCCTATTTTGGGTCTGCCCTAAATTCAAATGTCAGGTTTGTGACCGTTATTTGGGTCCCATGCCGACATCATAAATTTTAATTATGAAATTCTTAGTGGGAATCTTAGTAGTTGCATATATAAGCATGTTTAAGTTATCATTTGCAAACTAGATGGACATTGTGGTTCATGAGCTTATGTTAAAGTGATCAAGGTATTCATTGTGTTGTAGAGCATAGCATTGTTATTGTGTTTATTTTTTCAGATTGGATGACATCTCCTCATGGCATTGAAGAGCATCTTCCTTCCATGAGAGCTTCATCATTAAGGTAACATTTATTATGTTCTATTATCATTATCATTTAAATTTTTACCTATATCCCACGAGGATACGCACTCTCTCTCTAACAACGGTGTTTAGAAGACTCGAATGTCTCTCTGGGGCTTGACTGAGGCAAGCCTCTAAACACCACAACCTCCTCCCACACTTCTTGTGATTACAAGTTATAAGTTGCGAAAGTGGAAGGAGTGGAGTTGTAGGGAGCAGGAGGACACTATGAAGATTCCAGATCTCGAAGGAGGAGCCTGTCGAGACTAGGGCACCATCAACATTGTCCTCCACATCTGAAGCTACAGAAATAGATTGGATTGCAAAGCTTCTGACATCTGGTAGAAGATCCCTCAGTGGACTACGGTGCCATCACTATTGTCCACTGCATCATATTTGACAGAAACTGAAGATACAATAGAGATCAGTGTCAGAAGGAGATCAGGACTTTGCAGAAAAACATGTACCTTGGACTTGCCCCGACATTTTTGTTTTCCAGACTGTGAAAAATAGTGAGTTAAGATTCTCTGCCCTTTGTCATATTTCAGTAGCATCAATCGTAATTTGTAGATTTACTTACTATTTTGCTTAAATTAGGGTTTCAAGAGCATAAGAGCATTAATTAGAGACATTGTGTGACAACTTCTGAATTTCCCAACAAAACCAAGTGGCAACCCAATTTGACAGGTGACTCTCCTCTCAAGTGGAGAAGCAACTCAGTTGAAAAGCCCTTGAAATGTTTTGTGGAAAGGAGGATTCAAACTAAAACCCCATACAACAAAATCAACACAAATCCCCCTTTTCATATAAAACACAAAGACATTTTAAACAAACAATAAATGAATGTCAAAATTTATAAATGCACAAAGTAAATGTGAAAGACAAACACACACTTTATAAAAACAATAAATGTAAACTACACAAAATAAAAATCAAAGTTCATTCGTACACCACACAAAATGATAGGCAAGTTTCATTCACACACACACACACACAAAGAATCTTAGTTATTTCAAGCACATTTCACATAAAGTGAACATCAAATTTCATTCGTACACTCAAAAAAATGATAGCCAAGGCTAGTACAAACATACAAAAGTTCAAACATACTAAAGTTCAAGCATACAATGAATGCCAAAGTTAGTACACTCTTTACACAATGAATGTGAAAGTTCACACACAAACAATAAAAGGATCAAATATAAGTGAAAGGTAAAATTCACACACGCTTCATATAAACTGAATACCAAAGTTAGTTAAAACAGTCGCACACACAAAAAGTGAATGCTAAAGTTCATACACACTTCACACACACAAAAGTAAACATAATTCAACATGCCAATTTTTAATTTACACTAAGTGAATGCAGAAGTTCAAACTTATCTAAACACAAATAGTAAATAGATCAATAAGTGAATGACAAAGGTAGTTTGCTCACATTTCACACAAAAAAATGAATCCAAAATTAACTCAAACAAATTAAGGGGATGCCAAAGTTCAAACATATGCTTCACATAAGCAAAGTGGATGTCAATACACAAATAATAAGTGGCTCAAATCCAAGTGAATGTCAAAGTTAGTTCTCTCTCCCTCTCTCTCACACACACAAAAGTGAATGTGAAAGTTAGTTCATACAAATTTCACACACACAAAATGATTGTTAAAAGCTCACTCAATTAATAAAGGGATGTCAAATTTCAAACACACAACTCACACAAACAATAAGTGGATTCCAAATTGTACACTAAATAAAGTTAACTCCAAAGTTCAAATAAATAAGTTGATGTCAAAGTTCAAACACACATAGAAAGTGAATGCCAAAAGTTCAAACAATAAGTGCACACAAAATAATGCCTAGAGTTCAAACACACTTCAAACAAAGAATTAGTGGATGCCAAAGTGAAACACACTAAAAAACAAAGTTCACAAACAATCAATGAATGTCAAAATTTAAACACACACACACAAAGTGAATGTCAAAACACAAATACACACTTCCTACAAACAATAAATACAAAGAAAGTGAATTCAATTTTAAACATACAAAGTGAAATACATATAAGATAATGCCGAAGTTCAAACCCATACTTCACACAAATAATAAGTATATCAAATTAGAGTGACAAAATGAATTAAATTTTAAACATACAATGTGAAATAAATGTAAGTCAATGTCAAAGTTCAAACCCATGTTTCACAAAAATAATAAATATATCAAGTTAGAGTGACAAAGTGAATTGAAAAATAAATATAAGTCAATACCAAAGTTCAAACCCACACTACACACAAACAATAAGTATATCAAATTAAAGTGTGCTGCCAAAGTTGTGCTCCACATAAACAATAAATAGATTCTAAAGTGAAACATGCTAAGTAAACATGTTTAAATTACAACTTGCTAATAGTACAACTAATTATGACAATGTTAATAGATTGCATTGTGGTTAAGGAATATTGTGATACTCGATAATCATAGTGCATCATTTAAAATCCGTGTCATTAAACATGATGACATTAAAAAAATTACAAACTAAAAAATAAAATTGTCAAATTTTATGCAATAAAAAATAATATTAAAACTCAAAAAGAACGAACACAAACAAAGATGAAATTAATCGAAAAGAAAGATGTCAAACTTTATGCAATAAAAAATAATATTAAAACTTGAAAAGAATGTGCACAAACAAAGTTTAAGGAATGGTCATGGCCAATGGCCATTCCTCACATTATTAGGAAGAAGGCCAATTCAACCCCTTCAAAATAAAAATCATTTGTATTAAACAATAAATTAGTTTACATATTACATATTATATTCATTGAAGTTGATCTAATTTCAATTACTCATTCAAGCTAATCAAATCATGATGATACGTTACAAAGAACAATTACACTATGCATATCAAAATAGCTAATAAAATTAATTTGTTTTCAATGTTAAAATGAGTAGCATGCCACCAACTACATGTAATGATTTTCCAATAAAAATATAAATATATATTATTTAGTGATAGGCCTATAAATATTTGGGTACACAGATTGATGATATCCAAAAACATCCTGATTCAAACCATATCATCATCAGTCAAAAATGTCTGAACAAGCAAATCAAAATCCAACGGAGTCAAAGAATTTGTAAACAACCCACATACTATTTGATAACACCGTTAGTGCTTATCCTAGTGAATAAATATGGTCAAATGTACATCTACAATTGCGGATAGATGTTGCTGTAGAAATTGACCCGAAACTTGGGAGAGCTGAAGTTACGTAGGACGGCAGAATTGATGCCTAAAATAATGGATATTTTTCTTTATTTGTATGGGACATCTTTTACACCAAGCATTTTCCATTTCGAAGATCTTTTAGCAGACGCCTTTTAAACTTGTTTAATGGTGTTTAACAAAATGCGAGAAAAATATCAGGAAGAAGAGTTGCAAAAGTTGACTAAACTAAAGGACTGTTAAACCTTGGCAAATCAGGGTGGTTTCCCCAAAGAAACGCACCAAAGAATTTTACACAGAGCCATGATGAAGTAAGCTCCAATTGATGTATATGGCATAAGCATAAAATATGATCTTTCTTACTGCGCAGTTCAAGTGCATGCATTGACTATACAGCTTAAATCTATGCCACTTTTCCAGGTTAAAGTTGTGTTCATTGTGTTAAGGAAAGTAAGATTGTCTAGGAAATAGCAAGTTTTGTCTAGAGTTTTCCACAATAGAAAGTTAGGATTTCTCTAGAGTTTTCCATAAAACTATAGAATATTCCAGCTTTTCTAGAATTAAAAATATAAAATAATCTAGAAAGATGGAAGCTTCCAGGCTTCAAGTTTTTTGTAATTATATATATGATTGTACAAAGCTATTATACATGACTTTTTTGGATGAAATATAATTCAAGTTAGATAAATGTTTTTCTGAGTTTATTAACTCTGTTTTGCCCTGTTTTTATTTGTTGTTATGTTTTGTTGTTTATTGGGCATGTTCTATCATGGTATCAGAGCCAGGTTCAGCTAGATTTTTTTCCAAGTTTAACTAGATTTTTTTCCAGGTTCAGTTCCAGGGCATATAGATTGTCGGAAATGATATTTGTTTGCAGGGCTGCATTATTGCTAGAGTGATATTTGTTTGAAGACTATTTTTGTTTTGGCTAACATGGGCTCAACAAATGAAGTGTTGCCAATATTTTATGGAAGTGGTTTTGCAGATTGGAAGATTGTAGTTAAGAATGCTCTAAGAGAAAAGGCTCTATGGAGGATAGTGAACAAAGAAATTGGAGAACCTCAAAGTGAAAAAGAAAAGGAGCTATGGAAATGCAAGTTGGAACAAGCTAGAGGTATTATTGGTAAAGCTTTAAGCCCCAATCTCAATAGAAGATTTGTTGATAGTGATAATCCAATAGAGTTGTGGAAGAGTTTGGAAAAAGATTATAAAGATGCAGATATTGCTAGCATGTTTAGTATAGAAGAAAAATTGGTGAATTTAGCTCCTTCTGATTTTGAAAAAATGACTAATTATTTCAATGAAGTTACTTTTTTAAATGCCCAGCTGAAGAAAATAGGTGTTGAATATGCAAAAGAAGATTTTCAATTGATTGCAATGGTTGAAAGTAAACTTCCCCAGCGATACAAGGTATTTAAGGAATCAAGGAAAAGGGTTCTTCAACTAAATCCTAATACCCCCCAGCAAACTTTTGATCAATTTTGTAAGTCTGTTTTAGATGAAGAGGTTCAGCTTATCAAAGAAGGACATATTAAGAAGAATCATGCATACGCAGCCAAGAGTAAATTTTCTAGATATGATGGAAAGAAGAATTGGAAAGGAAATTATAAATTTCAAAATAATTATGGTTCTAACCATTTTTCTAGAAATGATGGTATAGAAAAACAAGTTGCAAAAAATTGATTATTTGCAGGTATTGTGGAGGTGAAAATCACATGGAAAAATTTTGTTTGAAGAAGAGGGACAATGAAAGGCAGCAATACAAGCCCAAGCAAAAAAGGTTCAAGGATGGCAAGAAGGATAGGCATAGCTTCGTAGCCATCTCTCTAAAAAGGCAAGAGAAATCAAATAAGGAGTTAATTGCTAGACCTGAAAGTAGTGTTAAAGGGGGATACTTTGCTTCAGATTCTAATAAAGAATAGATTTTATATTCAGGGGGGGCATCCTATCACATGACTGGGGATAGATCTTTGTTTATTGATTTTAATGAAGGAAAGAATTCAGATCAAGAAATTACCATTGGCAATAAAATGAGACTTCCAGTTTTAGGAACAGGGACTATTAATGTAACAAATGGGTCTTTGAAAAATGTTTTGTTGGTTGAAGGATTAGGGGTGAATCTTATTTCAGTATATAAAATTGCCCAAGCTGGATATGAGTTTGTTGTCACTGCTGATCAAGTTATTGTTAGAGATAGAAAAGACCCAAGCAATATAATTGCTATTGGCAGAGTTGATCATAAAGAGAGTCTATTTAAATTTGTGGGGTTTGTTGATAATGAATACACACACTCTCATGCTTTTATTGCTCAGACTGATGATATGTCAAAACTTTGGCATGCTACACTTGGACATATAAATTATAGAAAATTACAAGACATGGTTAGAATGGATATGGTTAGAGGATTAACAAAGATTTTAGCTTCTGAAGGTGTGTGTGAAGGATGTGTGTTAGGCAAACATCATCAAGATCTTTTTTATTCAGGGAAATCATGGAGAGCTAATTATCCATTGCAGCTCATTCATAGTGATCTATGTGAACCAGGGTATCCTTCACTTTCAAGTGCTAGGTATCTTCTCACTTTTATTGATGATTACAGCAGGAAAGTGTGGGTTTATTTTTTGGAAAGGAAAAATGAAGTATTTGAAGTCTTTCAAAAGTTTAAGGCATTAGTTGAAAATCAAAGTGGAAAAAGAATTAAGTGTTTAAGAACAAATAATGGGGGTGAATATTGCAATTATGCATTTGAGCCATTTTGTGAAAATTGTGGTATTAAGGTGCAAAGAACAATTCCTTATACTCCTCAACAAAATGGGGTGGCTGAATGAATTAATAGAACTCTTTTAGAAATGACTCGTTGTATGTTGCATTTTAAAAGTTTGCATAACAAATTTTGGGGTTTGGCTGTTTCTTGTGCTGCATATATTGTGAATAGAATTCCCACTAAAGCTCTCACAAATATCACCCCTGAAGAAGCATGGAGTGATAGAAAGCCTCACATTGGGTATTTTAAAGTATTTGGGTGTACTACTTGGGCACACATTCCTGATGAAAAGAGAGAAAAGTTAGAATCAAAGAGTCATAAGTGTTTGTTTGTGGGTTATAGTGAAGAATCAAAGGCTTACAGGTTATATGATTTGACAACAAAAAAGGTCTTTGTTAGTAGAGATGTAAAGTTTGATGAGTATTCACAACTTACAGCTACTTCCTCTCAATCTACAACAACAAATACTTCTCATTTTTCTGATATTTTAGAAAGAAATGGAGCCAATATTGATAAGGATGAGGTGTACACCACTATAAATAATGATAATACTATTGAAAATGAAACTACTGATGCTTGTAATCAGCCATTTTCTGCAGGTAGTGATGATGAAGAAGATGTCATCTCAGCTAGACAAAAGACAAGGAGTGTTGAAGAAATATATAGACAAGGCTCAAAGATCCAAGGAAGGAATGGTAGTGCTCTCATAGCCAAAGTATTACAAGTAAATGACCCAATCTCATATGAGCAAGCTAAAGGAAAGAAGGAATGGGAGCAAGCCATGAAAGAGGAATATGATGCATTATTAGAGAATAAAACTTGGGAACTTGTGCCCCAGACCAAAGGTAAGAATGTTATTGGTTGCAAATGGGTTTACAAAACTAAATTTAAATTAGATGGTGCTATAGAAAAATTCAAAGCTAGATTGGTTGCTAAGGGGTTCAATCAAAAAGAGGGTGTTGATTATGAAGAAACATTTGCTCCTGTCATTAAAATGAACACAATTAGAATTATTCTTTCTTTGGCTGCAAGTCTTGGGTGGCATATCCATCAAATGGATGTTAAAAATACTTTCTTAAATGGAGATTTATATGAAAAAATATATATGGATCAACCACCAGGTTTTGTAGATCAGCAACATCCTAATCTTGTTTGCAGATTAAAGAAGTCACTTTATGGTCTTAAACAAGCGCCACGAGCATGGAATGAGAAGATTGATAGGTATTTTCAGCTTCATGGATTTAAGAGATGTAAGTCAGATCCAAATCTTTATGTGAAGAAAGTTCAAGTTGAGATTCTTCTTGTTGCAATTTATGTAGATGATTTACTCATTGCTGGACCAAATATTGGGCTCATCAATGATTTAAAATCAGATCTTAAGAGGACATTTCATATAAGTGATTTGGATGAACTAAACTATTTTCTTGGATTACAAGTTTGTAGATTACATGATGGATTGTTCATCTCACAATCAAAATATGCTTTGGACCTTTTAGAAAAGTTTAACATGCTTGAATGCAAGCCAGCATCTACCCCATTTCAATCTGGAGTCAAGCTTACTAAAGAATGTACTTCCAAGAGTGTAGATGTCATTTTATATAGACAGCTTGTTGGTAGCTTGGTTTATCTAACTCATACTCGACCAGATATTTGTTTTGCAGTCAATCTTGTATCCAGATTTATGCAGGCACCTAAAGAAAGTCATTGGTTGGCTGCTAAGAGAATGTGATGATATATCCGCAGAACCATACACTTTGGCATCTTCTATGACTATAAATCTTCAATTTCTTTGGTCGGATTTACTGATTCAAATTGGGGTGGTGATATAGATGATAGGAAATCTACTGGTGGTTATGTTTTCAATCTTGGATCAGAACCTATTACATGGAGCAGCAAGAAACAAACAACTATATCATTATCTTCATGTGAAGCAGAATATAGAGCAGCAAAAGAAGCAGGCAAGGAAGCAGTTTGGATTTGAAATCTTCTATTTGAGCTTGGTTTTATACAAAGTTCAGCCAGCACTATGTATTGTGACAATCAAAGTACCATACAGGTTGCCAATAATCAAGTTTTTCATGCTAAAACAAAGTATATTGAGATTGATGTTCACTACATTCGAGATCTTGTTCAGGCATCTATTGTCAATCTTCAATTTTGTCCAAGTGAAGAACAAGTAGCTGATATATTCACTAAGAGTATGACTAAAGCCAAATTCTTAAAATTACGAGGAATGCTTGGTCTGTTAGAGGTGAACATTAAGGGGGGATAGTAGTATAATATTCCCCTCTCTTCGTATTTTCTTTGTATTATTCTAGCCAATCTTAAGGGGGGATGTTAAGGAAAGTAAGATTGTCTAGGAAATAGCAAGTTTTGTCTAGAGTTTTCCACAATAGAAAGTTAGGATTTCTCTAGAGTTTTCCATAAAACTATAGAACATTCCAGTTTTTCTAGAATTAAAAATATAGAATAATCTAGAAAAATGGAAGCTTCCAGGGTTTAAGTTTTTTGTAATTATATATATGATTGTACAAAGCTATTATACACGACTTTTTTGGATGAAATATAATTCAAGTTAGATAAATGTTTTTCTGAGTTTATTAACTCTGTTTTGCCCTGTTTTTATTTGCTGTTATGTTTTGTTGTTTATTGGCCCTGTTCTATCACATTGTAGATTAGTTTAGGAAGGTAATAATGTATCTATTTAAATGTAGAGTGTATTGTTTTTGGTTGGTATATTTTCAACACATTTGTAAAATTCTATAAGTTTATATCGAATAGATAACAACAATGTATTGTTACTATGTTACTACAAATAGAAATGACATTAAAACTAAATCCATAGTTTAAAAATTTCCAAAAGTTAAAACGTTGAGATTTAAATATCTGGTTTCCTTCTATGGAAATTCCTCTTGATCATTGAGAATTGTTTATATTGCTATGTCTACCCACTGCCCACTGCCCACTGTCGTTTAGATTTTTATTCTGGTTTGAGGGAGGATGACAGTCAAGTATTTTATTTCCTCTTTCCCTTCTGTTTCATTTCTTGTTAGTATCTTCCTTTTATCATCTCCTTTCTTTGTCCTGTCATTTGCTCTGCCTTCTACAACTGGAGATGGAGGCACCACCTGGATCAATAATATCCAATTTTTATAATCATGGACACCTCAATCAGTTGATATAGGCGCACTCACAGTCAGGCCAATTCTTCTCACCAACAATATCTCATATGGCGGTGAGAGCCTGCAGTTTGGATGTGGATTCTTCTGTTACTCTATTCCTTGTGACATGGGCTACTATTTTGCAGCTTTCTTTGTTATCTACGAAACTAATTATACTGATCCAGATGACCTACAAATGGTGTGGACTGCAAACAGAGAGCGTCTAGTGAAAGACAACGCAACCCTTGGACTCACCTCTAATGGAAATCTTGTCTCGAAGGACACAGATGGTAGTCTAGTTCTGGTCTACAAATACATCCACCCAAGATTTCAGAGGAATGATGATGGAAGAAACAAGGAACTTAGTGCTCTTCAACACCTACAATGGAACCATGTGGCAATATTTTGACCATCCTATTGATATGTTCTTGCAAGGCCAGAAGTTGAAGGTGGGGCAGAAGCTTACTGCAAACATTTCACTGACCAATGCAAGCCAAGGGATTCTCTATGCATCCTTGCTTGTCGATGGCTTTGCTACATTTACCACCCTTGCACCAGCTCGAATGTATTTTAGGTATCCCAGAAAACCCAAAACTATAAACTTAGCTTATCTACAGTTCGACAATGAGTCAGTCAATTACTACCCTGAAGGATTTCCATCCAATCCAATTGCACTCAGTGGTCTAATACCCCAAAATTCCCTCTACTTAAAGATTGATTCAAATGGGAATTTGTTGTTCTATTCTTTCGAAAAGAAAACACAAAAGTCTCTTAACCATTATTTGTCAATCTTTGCTAGTGGGATGAGTACATGTGACTATCCAATAACATGTGGGGACTATGGTATCTGCACAGATGGTCAGTGTAGCTGACCAAAAGAGTCCAATTCTTTTGGTCAGATTAACGCCTCAAAACCCAACCTGGGCTGCCTTCTACACAGTCCTCTTGTCTGCCCAGAAAATCCCACAACGAACAGCACTCAAATTTACCAGTTTTTGGAGCTGGGTCATGTTTCCTATTTTAGTTATAAGTGGGGAAATGCTTCCATTCCAGGGTTGGTCTCAAGAGAGGAATGTACAGCTCTTTGCGTCAAAAATTGTTCTTGTAAAGCTGCTTTTTTTAGGTATGCTGGCCTTGAAAATATTTCTAGTGGGTATTGTTATCTAGAGTTCAATGTCTACTCTCTGAAAATGAACACTCCAAGTGATGTATTTTACTATTCCACTGTAAAGTTTGGAGAAGCCCCAAGAACAATAAGCACTTAGTTATAAGTACCAGTGTATCTGTTGTTATAAGTACACATAAATCCTTTAAACTTCCACTCAATAAATATAGATGGCTAGGCTCTGATACTAAATATTAGAAATGAAGGAAACTAGGGAATGTGCACAAAGACGGGGGACCAAAAAGTTGCCAAAATCACTTTTTGGTCCATTGTGCATATAACATGACTGTGTTATAATGTTCTCACGTTATAATACACTCACATTTTGGTCACTACTGAGCTATAACACGAGCAAATTATAATGTGCTCGCATTATAAAAACATAAAAAAATAATGTATTATGTTTTCATAACGTGAGTGTGTTATGAAAAACATAAAAAATACACTATTTTTAATTCTTGTATAATGCGAGCACATTATAATGTGAGTGCATTATAACATGCTCGCATTATAACTTGCCTTAGAAACTACCAACCCTTAGGGACGGATTTGCCTTGGGAATCCATCACAAAGGGTCGGGCTTGTATGTCAATGCCCAAAGATGTGTTTTCTAAAAATTATAGAAAAACAACTAAATGTCAAGAGTGTTGTCCATCAAGTTTGTATATTTTTCAATGTTGATATGAAAAATGCCACAGTAACATCAAGCTCTCTTTTACCTTTCTAATCATATAATTTTTTCTACATTTCGAATACGTTAAGGCTTTGATCTTCAATTTTTTTTTGCTAGTGTCTTCCTTTTTTTTACGAAAACTTATGTATAGTATTTTTGGTGTCATTTTTATGTGTTCATCCAAATTTGAAATAAATTATATTTTTATATTTTAGACTCTATTGTATACACATTAAAAAACTAAATTTTGATTAGTTTTCAAAAAATAGGGGGGAGCACACTCAACTTTTCTTTTTTCAGGATGTGTCCACTTTGAAAATTATTAAAAAATCATATATTCATTAAAAAATTAGCAAAAAAATTAGGCATAAACTACATGATGTTAATTAATTTTCCACTAAAGTGATTTAGGAAATACTTAAAAAAAGTCAACATTTTAGGGGGAGCATACCAGATGCTATGTTATATTTTTTTGACAAAAATATGAACACTTTGTGTGGTCCCCCTATTTGTACCTCTTAATCTATACCATTTAAAAAAATAATAGTTTAGAAACTATATTCTAAGCACTACAAATTTTATTCTTGTTGCATCTTCAAATTTGGAGCGTGGCTATTTTTTAAAGGATTTATGTGTTGTAGTGGGACTTCTGATTTTATAAATTTATGTGTGTGGAAGTCATGGTTGCATCTGCATCTCAATTGAACGTTGAAAATTTTAATGGAACAAACTACAAGCTATGGAAGCTAAAAATGGAGGATCTCCTTGAAGAGAGGGATCAATGGTTGGTGGCATCAAGAGAAAAGAAACCGATGATGTCAATCTAGAGGAGTGCGGCAGATTGGACAAAAAGGCATAAGGCACAATCTGATTATGTCTTGTAGACACTGTTCTATTGAATGTCTCTGAGGAAAGACTGCATATGCTTTATGGAAACAATTGGGTGATATTTATCAAGATAAGAGTCTGGTAGACAAATTGTATTTAAAATGAAAGTTGTTTTCTCTTAAGATGAAGGAAGGTGAATCTATTGCAGAACATTTAAATTATTTTAATTTAATTATAATTCAATTAGCCTTTGTTGATGTTAAGATTTAAGAAGAAAATAAATGTATTATGCTTCTTTGTTCTTTACCTAAGTCCTAGGAGAATTTCATTTTTCTATCATTGCTAACCTAAAAAATATAAAGATGGATGTTATTGTTGCGACTTTGTTGTCATAGGAAATGAGGAAGAAGGCTATGGACAGCTCGGTGGATGCTCTTAATGTTAGGGGAAGGTCTAATGAAAGAGGACCAAAAGGAGATAAGAAATGGCTTAAGGAAAAATTAAAATACAAGTCTAAAACTCTTGGAAAGAAGAATAGAGTTAAGTGTTGGAACTATGGAAAAAGGGGACATGTGAAGAAGGAATGTAGAAATAAAAAGAAACAATGAAATTCCTCCATAGAAAATTCCTTCGATGGAGGTGATGAGGTTTTACTTTATGCTTGTAATGTTGTATCTAATGAACATTGGTTGGTTGACTCAAGATGCTCTTATCATATGAATCCTCATAAGGAGTGGTTCTCCACATATGAAGAATATGATGGAGGTAATGTCTACCTTGGGGACAACACTACATATCCAATAGTTGGATGGGGAAAGGTATTGTTGTGTTTCAGTGATGGGAGGATTAAAACCCTCCCTAGTGTTTTACATATTCTTAGATAATTGGCTAGAAATCTTATTTCTATTTCAAATTTGAATGATTCAAGAATGCATATAACATTTAACAAGCATGGTTGCAGATTGATGAGAGGAAGCTTGGTGGTAGAAAGGGGAAAAAGGATGGGAACTATGTTTAGGCTTGATGCCACTACTATTTGCACATCCATCTTTGTGACAAAAAAAAATTGAAAATGCATGTATGTTGTGGCACCGAATACTTGGTGAAATAAGTATAAATGTTTTGAAAACTATTATCAACAAAAAGTTATTCAATAATTTCTCTTATCCTGATGAGCACTTTGATTTATGTGAGCATTGAACATGTTTGGTAAACAAAACAAATCATCTTTTCCTTTAGGAAGTAATAAGGCAAAGGACAAATTAGAAATTATTCATACGGATGTGTTTGGTTCTATGTATAATGATTCAATTAGAAAGTCACATTATGTTGTTACCTTCATTAATGATGTATCCAAATATATATGGATTTATTTTGTGAAGCATAAATCTAAAGTTTTCACTAAGTTTAAGGATTTTAAAGTCTTAGTAGAAAACCAATCAAGATTGAAAATAAAAGTTTAGTAGTGGACAATGGAGGGGAATATTACTCTAAGGAATTTGATGAGTTTTTGAAGCATGCAGGTATCATAAGACAAAAGATAACTCCATATACACCACAACAGAATGGTATTGTAGAAAGGATTAACCAAACACTTATTGAAAGACCCAAAAGTATGGTAAGTGATGCAAAGTTGGATATATGTTTTTAGGCAGAAGCTATGAGTACTGCTTGTTACTTGGTAAATAGATCTCCTTGTAAAGCTCTTGATTCTACTCCTTATGAAGTGTGGATAGGTAAGAAATATTTTCTTTCACATTTAAGGGTTTTGGTTGTGAGGCTTTTGTTCATGTGTCAAAGAAAAAGTGTTCTAAGTTAGATCCAAAAACACATAAATGAATCTTCATTGGATATGGTGAGAATGTTAAAGGGTATAAGTTTTTGAATCCTCTCACCAAGAAAATGTACATTCTAGAAATGTGATTTTCAAGGAACCTAGAGCTATTTATGATCCTATACAGCCAAAAGAAAAAGAAAGGAAAAAGATAGTGCATTTTGATTTACAGCATGAAGATACACATCAGGAAGAAAAAAAGATGGATTTGAGGATGGAGAGGAAGAAGGTTTAAATGAAAGTTATGATGAGGAAAACTCTATTATTATAAAATAAGTTGAGCATACAAAAGAACATGAGGAAGAATATCTTACTCCACCCTCGAGAAGTTCCACAAGGTCCAACAAAATTTAGTTGACAAGTATAGCCCACCAAATTTTTGTTGTGTATTTACTTTAATAAGTACTGATGATGAGCCTCGATCCTACAGGAAAGCTATTCTTGCAAATGATAGTGAGTCTTAACAACTAGCCATGTAGGAGGAGATGATGGCATTAAACTCTTGTGATACCTAGGATCTTGTTTGTTTACCCAAAGAAAGCAAGGCCACTAGTTGTAAATCGGTCTACAGAAAGAAGTTTGGAGCAGATGGTTCATTGGAGAAGTACAAGGCTAGACTAATAGCCAAGGGCTACTCCTAGAGAGAGGGAGTTGATTTTTATGAAATTTTCTCTCCTATTTCTAAATTATCTTCTATTAGATTTCTTTTATCCATAGCTACTAGTTACATGATTTTGAAATTGAGAAAATAGATGTTAAGGCTACATTTTTGCATGGAGCTTTAGAAGAGGAAATTTATATGCAACAACCAAAAAGATTTGAGGTAAGACGAAAAGAACACTTGGTTTCTAGATTGAAATGGTCTCTTTATCATTTGAAATAGTTCCCTTGTATGTGGTATCAAAAGTTTGATTCTTTTATGTTGAAATTGGGTATTGTGAGAAGCAGAGAAGATCATTGCACATTTACATACAATGTATTAAGGATTGAATACTAATTGTTGCCTTGTATTTGGATTACATTTTGTTTTTTAGTAACATCAATGATAGGATTAGTGACTTGAAAGCTAAATTTTCAAGTGCATTTGAGATGATGGATCTGGGGGCAACAAGGTACTTTTTGGGAATAGAAATCAGAAAAGATCAAGGTAATAGAAATATTTGGTTATCTCAAAGTAAGTATGTGAATACCATTTTGTACAAAATTTATGTAGGACTATAAGCTAGTTAGAATTCCTTTACCAGTTGGCACTAAGCTTACATTAGATATGTGTCCCATATGTGAAGATGATTTTGAGGATATGTCTAATGTACCATATTCTAGTGTTGTAAGAAGTTTGATGTAGGTAATGGTATGCATTAGGCCAGATATTGCCCAAGCAGTGGGAGTTTTGAGTAGGTTTATGTCTAACCCTAGTAGAGCACTAGAATTATGCAAAGAGAGTGTTAAGATATTTGTGTGGTACTTCTAATTACTATTTGGTTTATTTTTAAATACCAATGAAGATAACCTGGACATATAGGGTTTGTTGATGTAGATTGGACATACCTGACTTGGATAGTCGAAGGTCCACTAGTGGCTATGTGTTTACTTTGTTTGGATGGGCTATGAGTTGGATGAGTAAGAGGCAGCCCATGCTTTCTTTGTCCACCACCAAAGTAGAGTATATGGATGCTACTCATGTCTCTAAGGAGGTTGTTTGGTTATAAAGATTGTGTACAGGTATTGGTTTTGATTGCAAGACTATTCAAATTGGTTGTGATAGCCAAAATGCAATTTGTTTTGCTAAGTTTCCTATGTATCATGCTTGAACTAAGCATGTGGGTGCTCAATATCACTTTTTTCAAGAAATGGTTGCAAATGAATAGATTGAGTTGAAGAAGATTGACACTCAGGTGAGTGTTGCAGATTATCTTACCAAACCTGTGAGCACAGAAAGTTCATTTGGTGCAGAGAGTTCATGGGCCTTGCTTCTTGTGCTTAGTTGATTTATGTTTTCCTATGGTTGTATTTATAACGTATGATGTCAAGTGGGTGAATGTTAGGATTATCCAATTAATTTAATTACTCCTGATATTATAATTGTAAATAAAAACATAAGGGAAGTAAAATCCACCAACTGTAGTAATTATTTAATTATGGTGACATGTAACATTTATTTTTATCTCAAGATAGTAAACAGGTGAAAATGGGGTGTCCAAGTTTATTAATATACTTATGATGAGTGTAAGAGAATCTTCCTAGATTGTATCTTACATGTTCTAAGAGAATCGGTTATTCTTGGATAGACATAATAGAGCATCTTATGCCAACACGTAAAAAGGTGTAAGAGGCTATTTTTGGCTTTTTTGTTGACTTTCCTAGAGGTGGGCATGGGATTTTTCTCTATCTTGGGTGCATTATTCAATGTGGAGGTTATGACAAATGTAAGAAACTAAAATTACCTAGATTCCCATGGTGGGTGCCATATTCTGGATTCTTCTTCAACAAGCTTGTAATTTCTATTTAATAGAAGTTAGAGGAAGTGTAGACTATGAGAGTTGTTTGTTTACAAGTACATAGATGAAGTTGGATTTGGATGCATGATTGAAGGAAATTGATGTATTATAATCTCTTCGAAGATAATACAAATTTTCCCTCTTTTCCTAATGGAGTTTTTTACCTAAAAGGGTTTTCCCCATGTAAATCTATGTATTATGTGTATGGCTCTTGATTATTGCTAATTTCATTATTGCTACTTTACATCTCCATTGATATTCTAGGCAGTTTATAGTTTAGATTTCCATATTGTAGCACGGTTTCCTTCATTTCTAACAAAAGACTCATTTTTTAAAACTATTAACAAGAGTGTTGAATGTTTGATTAAAGAAGACTTATCATTAAAACCTCACTTGTGTGTTTTTCTCGCATTGTTTGGTGAATTTGGTGTGTTGTAAGGTGTGTATATGCTCTTATCTCACGTTGAAAGGTGATCTTGGGAACCAAAAACACCCTTTGAACATATTAATATTCACAACACACATTTAGATTTCTAAGGTTAATTAATCTTGTTTTGTGTGTTTGTGTTGACCAAGTGGGTGTCTATGCTCTCCCCTTGCATTGAAAGGTGATCTTGGGGATCAAAAACACCTCTTGGATCACTTTTGTTTATTCCAAGAATCCAATTTGTGTATGCTCTTCCCTCATTCCACAAGGCGATCTTGGGAATCAAAAGAACTTGAAATTCCTTCCCTTTAGTGGGCCTGCTAAGGATTTCATCACCTTATGGGATGACTAGAATCATGTGTTCTGATAGGGTATAAAAAGGGGGGGAGATTGAAATTTATACCTCAAAGGAGTCACCATTGTGTCTAACATAGCGTTGGCACCCCTTTTTCATAAGGAGTCAAGATGAAGTGGAATTGAGCTTGTCAAATTGTAGATGGACTTCGATTAATAGACTTAGGCCTAATGTACCTTTGGATATTTGGAGGATATCCCCTAACAACATGTAAATCCTAGTCTAGGACCTTTTTGTCATAAATATTTGTGGTGCACCAATTAGCAATTAGCACTAAGAAGCTACTCACCCCATTTCCCCCAAAAATAGATATACATGTTATGTATGCTCTCCCCTCATACCTTTTGAGTAATATTAGGTGATCAAAAGTGGTTAGTTCACCCATAATAAGACTTGCACATCACACATGGACAAGGCATAATGGTGGGAACACAAGTGTATACACACCCTTTACACTATGTTAGGTTGTTGGTGTGTCTTCTTTGCTTGTAATTATATGAAACATGTGCTTGTATGTAAACTCCAAAAATAGACAAACCTTTGCAAATCAAGTTATCATTTTGAAAATGCATATCAAAATCAATAAGTCCATACAAATTTTGGAGCCAAGGTTCTCGGTCTAAAATTTGAGTCAAACCAATACTTATCCATCACCATCAAATCACCTTGATCCAAATTGTCCTATCAAAACCTTGATCCTAAAACAACACCATTCTAAGTTAATCCTTGACAATCAAAATCTTTGGAACTTTAGGCCACTTCTAGGTCCAAAATGCAACTATCAAAAATCAATCCGACCATCAAATCCAAAGATAAATCCTTTAATCCAAAGCCTTAGTCCATCCTTAGGGATCAAACTCTCATCATTCAAGTATCAAATCCAAAGATCAAATTCTTAAATCCAAAGTCCTAGATAATCATTGGGATTCAACATCCCACAATCCAATACCCTAATCCAAATCAACCAAATGACCCCTTATCCAATAATTCAAATCCAATCATCAAGACATCTAAAGCTCCACAGCCTAATCGAAAAAAACATCATGGACTAGTTTGATAAATTCATTTTGGAAGTTCAAACTTAGGTATGTTTTTGAAACCCCTTGCGTGAAGCCCATTCAAAACTCAAAATCCAAGTGCAAGCAAAGGTCATCCATCAAAAAGAGTATCCTAATAGAACCCCACTTGTGAGTGATTCCCATGAAGAGTATGATCCCTCTTAACATGATAATGGTGATGATATCTTAGTAGATTATGAAGAATATCCTAGTGTACCTTATGATTTGTCTAGAGTTGAACATGATAATGCAGATCTTGATGCCATCACCTTAAGCAAATTATCCCATAGCTTGAATCATAGATTCATGAATGCCTATATCTATCAAGATATGTTTAACCAAGACCATGCTAGTAGTAGTTATCCTATAGGATCAAATCAAAGATCCCTCAGCCATCCTTATGGTACCTTTGACCAAGGGAACACTATCCTAGAACAAGATCCTACCAAACAATCTATGATTTAACTCCAAATCCTACATGAAAAACTAATAGATATAAACCCTCCACGTTATAAACTATCATCATCCAAATCATCTAACCCCTCTTATCAAAACCAATCCTATCAACCGTCCAATAATCAACATAATCCAACCCCATCCAAGCAACCCATGGATGATATTAATCCAAGGACTACTAGTAAAGCATCACAATACAAAAGGATAAAGAAAATTTCAGGAGTCTTGCAACACCATTAATCCCATACCATCATAAATGCATCTTTTTTATCCATAAGGTTATAGACCCAAGACCTACTTGGGTTGCCCAAGAGCCCCCTACCACCATTCCCACACAATGTCAAGTACAATCCTAAAAAAACACTATCAATCCAATATCTATCAAGCCTAATCAAGATCCCCCTAGAGCTACTATATTCGCAAGTCAACCTATATGGAAAAGAAAATGAAGCCAATATGTAAGGTCCAAAATCCACAAGATCCATAAAACCCTTAAGCATCAAAGGCCTCTCACTAGTCAATATATAGGAATCAAGGAGTATATCCATGATCTAATCACTAATGGGGATATCAAATCCAAACAATGTGCATCCCTCTTCTCCAAGAAGTAGTTATGGATATGTCAATAACTTATCCAAAAGTATGGTCAAACTTGCCAATCACCAAATTAAGATCAAACTATACAAGCCACTCGTATCTATGATCAAGATCTTATATATAATCCAAAGAACCATGAAGATCCCCATATCCAACTTTACACAATCCATGATCAAGAAATCAAAACTAATCCCATCCATAATACACTCCAATATATAACTAATCTTATCCACTGTCCCACAACTCCACCTCTCCATGAGGATATTGTTGACCTATTTTTCCTCTTCCCAAAGCCAAATAGTTCACCTTCATAATCTTGTTGAAATCCCTTGAGATTTTATCTCTGCAGTCATAAAATCCTTCAAATTCCAGTGTTCTGCCTTGGAAAAATATCTAAAAATCCATCTGGACAATCCTTGCGTAAAACCCAGAAAAACCAAAAAAAATTAAAGTTCTTGCCTTAAATTTTGCTCCTCTTTTGGCCTTTATCGACAAACTTTTAGTTTCATGAACACAAGTTTGACTAAGGCGTGAAGATTTTTTCCCTTTATCGGTAAAGTCTATCAAATGCGAACTTTTCATAGGTTCACTTTTCTGCCGGTTCACCAACTCGGTAATTTGCCGATAGAGGGCAGGGGAATGTGTTATTCAATGTCCAAGGCATAAAAAGGGCCAAGGAACGCCTTATCGGCGATTTTTCCAAATGGGAAACTTAAAGAGTAGTTCAGGACTTCTGAGGTTTGTCGATCGGGCAAAGTCACGACAAAAGGAAGCAAAGGGAAGGATTTGCAAAAATTGTCTAAGTTAAAAGAACGAAGGAAATGCTTGTCGGCAAAGTTCTTACAGAGTGAACTTTTCATAAGTTCAAAGTTTTTCGTGGTTTGCCAATAGGGCGAAGTGCCGATAGAGGGAGGCAAGGTTTGCCAAAAGGTAAAAGGGCTAACAACAGAAATTAGCTAAGGCATCAATGGGTCAAAATTTCAAAGGTTCGCCAATGGGTGATTTTACTGATAATGCGAAGAGCATAAAGAGGAGAAAAGTAAGGAAAAAGAGGCAAGCACAAAATGGTTCAAAAATTAAACATTTTGTTGATAAGGCAAAACATGAACCAGAAGGAGTTCAGAAGAGAATAGATTTGCCGATAAGGTAAAAATGAAATGAAAGAGACAAATGAACCATAGTTCAAAAAATTGAAAAGTTATCGACTGAAGACAAAAAAAGCTAAAAATAGAGAGCAGAACTGGGTGGTTTATAAAAAGACTGTTTTACTGACTAGGCAAAATATAAGCTAGAAAGATGCAGAAATTGACAAAATATGTAAAAATAGAGCCTGAAAATGTATTGTAAACTTCAAATATCTGAATGTGGATATTTGAAGTGTTGTAAAAGCTCTGTAAAAAAGGGATTTTGGAGGGAAAATATATTTGACTTTCTTCATCAGCCATTAATGTAGATTTGATCTGCTCAACTACCCCATTTTAGATATTTTTGCATTTATTGTTGCAAGTTGATAAATCAATTATTTACATTGAAGACAAAATATCTCCTAGCTACTCCATGATCCAAGATATTTTCTATAGTTAATTCTTGCAGGCAGACATTCCCTTTGACCAGGATATTTTTCTGACAGCCCATAGGGGTGAATTTATTGATGAGATGATTGAGGTCAAATGTAAAAAATGTTATATATGCATGTAAGAAAGATGTAATGAGGGTTGGAAAATAGTTGCAAAATAGTTGAATTTATGGTTTTCTTCTATATTTTCAAACAGAGCGCTCTATTGTAATAGTGCCTTTTGATGAAATACATTGTGTTTTTACCTTTGCTATTATTTTAGCTCTGTGTAATTCAGAATTAGTTTTCAGTGAATGTTTATTTCCTCTAAACATAGTTCATTTCTTTACCTCTACTAAGAATTTGCTAGATTTGTATAAATGATTAGTTGTATTTCTTTATTTTGTGCATTTCTCAGTTCTGAGAGCTTTTATATTCAAGCCTAGTGTATCACCTCCATTAATTTCTAGTTTTACTCCTCTTCCTCTTTTCATAAATGGTGGATAGATTAGGTTTAGTCTTAGGAATTGTTGATTCTCTTATTCAGCAAAGGAACCGACCTCTCTCTAGAGATTTGATCTCCCTGCAAGGTCCCACACCTGGAGATCATCTCAATGTTTCACTAGATTGTTGGAGCCCTAAAGCCTTCAACATAGGGTGCAAATCCATGTGACAACAATTTCTGGCATGCCTGATGGGACTATGAGAAATCTAAATCAAAGAATCAAGCTGAGAATCTGGTGTTCTTCTCATTACTCTGCACTTTGGCAGACTTTTCATGCACCTGGTGACTCTACAAGCTTTTGATTTTGATCAATGCCATCTATTATGCCTGTGCAAACAAGGGATTCTTCAGGCGGTAACTTTCAATTTACTGAAATATCTGATGTTGCTTCAAGGAGAAGGTTTAGGTTATCTAGGTCTCCTATGAGAAGGAATAACAGCCTTGTTCTACCTCATCCAAGAGCCCAATCTACACCCCCTCCTATTAGGTCTCAACACACAAGTAGAGGCTTGCATATTCCTATTTTAAATTTGTATATTCCCATTATGGAAAGGAATTTACCTTTTGTGACCTTTAATGGAGGCAGTCCTTTAGATTTGGTTGCCTACAGTGATATACCAGCTGCAGTTCTAGAGAGTGTTTCACCCTTTACGAGTAATGGTTCTACAACCCCTGCTGAGCACATCAAAGACATATCTAGCATGTGCTCAGTCTATCATATCCGGCATGAGGACATTGCAGTTAGACTCATAGTCTCATCTTTTAAAGGGATAGCTCTTCAATGGTTTAGGAGCTTGACCCCTACTTCAATACATGACTGGGATAAGCTTGGAGATGCCCTCTACAAGTAATTTAGAGAGAGGGAGGATAATGTCTCATTGCTGGTGTTGCAAGTATGGGCCTAACCAGTGTTGTCATTGATGTCAACATACTCTTGTTGCATTAACAACAAGGATTGGATGAGTTATGTGCTGAGGATATTGAGAAAATTAGTCTCAATCAGGAACAGTGAAGAACAGTGATATCATAAGGTAAAAAGTCCAAGACAAATTGAGGATCAAAAGATGCAGATTAAAGGGTTCAAAGATATGAATCTTAAGATGTTGCAGTAGAGATTTCAGAGGTTCGCATGAAGATATGAAGTTGTGAATTGCTCAAGTAGAATCAGTTTTGGTAGATGTTCAGAGGTGACAAAGTGTTATAGAAAGGTCCGGTGAGATCCAGAAATGCTTTGTCCTATTCTACGGATTTGAAGGAGTGTTTGGGAAGTCCTTATGATGTGTCAACTCTATTGGTTCATGTTTTAAAGGCCCACAAGCATCTATTCCCTTGTGACAGTAATCGTAGACTGTGTTCTTGAGGTTTCAGATAAAGGAGAGAAGGATTTTAGTAAGTAAAGGAAGTGCAGATGTTCTTGGTGATTCAAGCAAGCTTGTGGAGGTCCTTGGATCATGTTCAATTCGTATTGATGGTCTGCATTAGAGTTGGAGCCTGGAATTGAAGAAATACTTCCGAATGAAGGTGTTCTTCCTTAGGCTGGCCGACTGAATGACTTACTCAACTTGCAGATGTTCTTGTGGATGATTGCCAACTTAGATTTTTGTTCCTAAGTTGATGTTGTGTATAAATAAGGGATTGCGAAGTCATTTCAAAGTGTGTAGTGTGGAGATGAGGGTGTGGTACTGAAGAGGAGAGCGAAAGGCAGAGCAGAAGTATTGAACTTAATGGAACTAATTCAAGCATGGTGAAGATGCTATTCTCCAGTTCATGTATGTGATATTTATTTATAGACAGTGTGTCTCTTGTAGGTAGTGAGCCTCTTGTGAGCAGTGTGCTTGAGTAGTGAGCCCTAATTGGCAAGTGCCATTTTGTTCTTTCTATTCTTCTAACAAAGAATACATTCTTGGGTTAATCACCCTGTGGTTTTTCCCTTAACTAGGTTTTCCACATCAAAATCTTGGTGTCTTATGTGTTGATGAGTTTCTGCTTTTGATTTGAATCCATTATGTTTCACGTTTAATGTACTGCTAATCACTAAGATGATTTAAGTGTGTAAATTAGAAAAAGTTTTGCACAACTGATTCACCCCCCCTCTCAGTTGTGTGCCCTAAGTCTAACAATTGGTATCAGAGCCAAGTTCCTCTAAAAGGAGCTTAACCGCTTGAGGAGATCCAGGATGTCGTCTTACAAGAAGGATAGTCCAAAGTTTGATGGAACCAACTTTGCTCTTTGGAAAGGTCGCATGAAATGTCACTTGGAGTGTATGGGATTGGCGTACTGGTTCATGGTTACAAAAGCATATATAACTCCACAGGGTGGTCCGACAACCCTAAATGAAATCATAGATGCTGAAAACAATCTATGGACCAAAGAGGCTCTTCTAAGTGCATTATCTGACTCAGAGCTCTCAAATATTATTGACCTACCAACTACCTTTGAGATTTGGAATAAACTAGAACTTTTGCATGAACGAGACCAATATGTTAAATGTGCAAGGTTACAAAGTCTGAAAGGGAAATTTGAAAAACTGAAGATGAGAGATGATGAAAATATTACTACTTTTATGCCAAGAGTGAATGAGCTGGTTTGTGGAATTAGAAATGCTAGTGGAGTCTTGGATGAAAATGAGATTGTTGGTAAAATTCTCAGATCCCTTCCTGCTTCTTACAAAATCAAGGCTGCTGCCATTGAGGAATTCAGAGCCCATACAATTGTCACAAGAGATCAATTGGCTGGGAAATTAGCTGCATTTGAAATGACAGAGTTTGGAGATGACCCTCCCAAGACTGAATCTGCATTCAAAGTTAGTGCCTCTGTTAAAGGTAAACAAAGGTTTGATCCAGGAGAGAATTCTTCAAGGAAATTGTCATGGTATGAAAAAGAATGAAAAGATCTGGAAGAAGAAGAAGTAGAAACTACTCAACTTGAAGCCCTCATTGCAAAAAGGCTGCCAAGAGGATCTGGTAAGTATGAAGGAAAATTACCTTTTAAGTGTTTTAACTGCAATAAGATTGGTCATTTTGCCTCAAGGTGTCCAGAAAGATTTTCAAGGCAAAATCCTAACAAGCCAAGGTTCCAAAAGAACTGTTACTATGTACATGAAGATGATGATAATGAAGGAGTAACAGATGATGAATCAGAGATAGGAAACAAATCCAGAAATGAATGGGTGTTCATTGCCATCAAGGAAGAAGATCCAATGTCCTCTGTTTCTGTCAATCTTAAGATTGTGGAAAGAGCTCTGGCTACCCAAATTGAAGAGAAGGATGACTAGGTCATTGACAGTGGATGCTCTCACCATATGACAGGTGACAAAAATAAGTTTGTAGATTTGGAAAGGTCTGAAGGAGGAGTGGTAAAGTTTGGTGATAATTCTGCTGGTAGAATCAGAGAAAGAGGAACTATTTCTTTTGATGGAAGAAACAAAACTAGTAATGTACTGTATGTTGAAAGTTTGAAGCACAATTTTCTCAGTGTTGGACAGTTGGTGGACAAAGGCTATGATCTCTGATTCAAGTATGGAAAATGCAAAATCTTTGAAAGATCTGAAACAGAAATTGCATCCAGTACTCAAACTAAAGGTAATATCTTCCACTTGGTTGGTACTGGTAAAAGCTGCTTATTTGTTCAAGTTGATCAAAGTTGGTTATGGCATAGAAGGATGTGTCATGTGAATTTTGATAATATCATCAAGATAAGCAATACTCAGGCTGTAAGAGATCTTCCAAACTTGGTAAAACCTACTAACAGCTTGTGCAAGGAATGTCAGTTGGGTAAGATGAGCAGAGTCTCATTCAAAAGCAAGGAACTGTCCTCAACCGAATTATTGGACTTAGTTCACACTGATCTTTGTGGTTCGGCAAGAACCAGGAGTATTCAAGGAGATAGATACTTCATGCTACTAATTGATGACTATTCCTGAATGATGTGGGTAACCTTTCTAAAGGAGAAATCAGAAGCCCTTGAGAAATTCAAAATATTCAAAGCTATGGTAGAGAATGAAACAAGATTAAAGTTGAAATGGTTGAGGTCTGATAGAGGTGGAGAATTCACATTCGGTGAGTTCATATAGTTCTGTGAGAAACATGGAATTAAGAGATAACTGTCTGCTCCTAGGACTCCACAGCAAAATGGAGTAGTGGAGAGAAAGAACCGGACCATCCAGGAAGCATCTAGGACCATGATGATGGAAGCAAATGTTCCCCAGATCTATTGGAGAGAAGCTGTCAGCACTGCAGTTTATACTCTCAATCAAGTTCAAATCAGAAGCAATACCGGTAAGACCCCTTATGAACTCTGGTTTGGCATTACTCCTACTGTAAGATATTTCAGAGTCTTTGGTAGTAAATGTTGCATCAAAAGAGATGAAGATCTAGGCAAGTTTGATGCTAGAAGTGATGAAGGAATATTCTTTGGTTACTCTACTCAAAGCAAAGCATACCGATGTTATAACAAGAGACTAAGAAAGATGATAGAAAGTACAAATGTGAAGGTTGATGAGGGAATAGAGAAACCGTCAAGGTTCTATGAATATGATGAAGATGATCAAAATGGTGTTCTGGTTCAAGGAGTTCAAACCTCTTTTAAAAATCATATTCAAACTGATCCGATAAATCAGGAAGAAGAGATAGGTCTGAATGAGCCTGTTCAAGAAGCAGAAGTGCAAGAAAATCCCAAAGTTCCAAGGTATATAAGACTGAACCACTCTGAAGATCAGATCATAGGTGACAAGAGCAAAGTGTGCAAACTAAAAGAAAAATTGCTCAAAATTCAGATGAATATTGTCTGATTTCAAAGATTGAACCTAAGACAATAAATGAAGCCTGCAATGATGAAAATTGGACCAAAGCAATGGAGGAAGAGTTGATGCAAATTAAGAAAAATCACACATGGGATCTTGTTCCTAGACCTAGAAACAAGAATGTGATTGGAACCAAATGGGTCTTCCGGAACAAACTAAATGAAGTTGGTGAAGTAATCAGAAATAAAGCCAGATTGGTCTGCAAGGGCTACTCCCAAATAAAAGGAATTGAATTTGAACAAACTTTTGCTCCGGTGGCAAGAATTGAAGTAGTCAGATTATTCCTTGCCTTTGCTGCCTTCAAGGATTTCAAGGTATATCAGATGGATGTCAAGTCTGCCTTTTTAAATGGTGACTTGGAAGAGGAAGTGTATATAGAGCAACCGGATGGATTTCAGTTGTCTGATCATGGTGATATGGTCTGCAAGTTGAAGAAGGCACTGTATGGATTAAAGCAAGCCCCAAGATCCTGGTATGAGAGATTGGACAAGCATCTTTTGAAGATTGGTTTCCAAAAAGGTACTGCTGACAGTAACTTATATTTCAGAATTGATCATGAAAACATCTTGATTGTTGAAGTATTTGTTGATGATATCATCTTTGGAGGAAGAGATAGTATGTGCAAAATCTTTGCAAATCAAATGAAAAGTGAATTTGAGATGTCTATGCTTGGTGAAATGAATTTCTTCTTGGGCCTACAAATTACTCAAACAAAGAAAGGAATCTTCATTTCTCAAACCAAATATCTGAAAGAACTGTTGAAAAAATTTGGGATGGAAGATTCAAAGCCAATGAATACTCCCATGGCAACTGGATGTAAGTTGAGCAAAGATGATGACTCTCCTAAGGTAGACTAGACAAAGTATAGATCAGTGATTGGAGGATTGTTGTATCTCACTCAAACTAGACCAGATATTATGCAAGCTGTTGGTCTTATTGCTAGATTCCAAGCTGATCCTAGAGAATCCCATGTCATGACAATCAAGAGGATCTTTAGATATCTAAAAGGGATGGTTGAGTATGGTCTGTGGTATCCTAGAGATCATGATTTCTCTCTTCATGCATATACAAATGCTGATTAGGCAGGAGATGTGGATGACCGGAAGAGTATCAGTGGTGGAGCTTTCTTTTTGGGAAAGAGATTGGTTTCTTGGCTAAGCAAGAAACAAGAGGCAATATCCCTATCTACAACTAAAGCAGAATACATAGTAGCGGCAGGTAGTTGCACTCAAGTTTTGTGGATGAAGTAGATGTTAAGAGATATTAAAGTAGAGTATGAGGAGCCTATCACAATCTTCTGTGATAATTCAAGTGCAATAAATATTTCTAAGAATCCGGTGTTGCATTCTAAGACTAAGCATATATCTATCAAGTTTCACTTTCTGAGAGAGCAAGTGAACAAGGATGAAGTCAAACTAGAGTTTGTGCCCTCCAAGGATTAGATTGCAGATATCTTTACTAAACCTCTTCCCAAGGACTCTTTTGAGTATCTCAGGGAGAAGTTAGGGGTTATTTCCCCTCCGGTGATGAACTAGGATGCACTGATGTGCATCAGTCGGGTGGATATCACAGTCATATCTTGTGATCTGGATTGATGATGGGGACCTGCTACTCAGGGGGAGTAGCAGGTATGATTCTGAAGTATTGGAGTTGCAAGTATGAGCCCTTTGCCATTGATGTCAAAGGGGGAGAGAAGACATGTGAAAAACAAGTGGTTGATGATCAAAGGGGGAGTAGTAAAGGAAAAGAAGACATGTGAATAGTTGTTGTTGATAGGGGGAGTCGTGACAGTAAGGAGAAGTTCTTGTCTTAATGGTTTTTCACATCATATGTTGCCATCAATGACAAAGGGGGAGATTGTTGCAAGTATGGGCCTAACCAGTGTTGTCATTGATGTCAACATACTCCTGTTGCATTAACAACAAGGATTGGATGAGTTATGTGCTGAGGATATTGAGAAAATTAGTCTCAATCAGGAATAGTGAAGAACAGTGATATCATAAGGTAAAAAGTCCAAGATAGATTGAGGATCAAAGGATGCGGATTAAAGGGTTCAAAGATATGAATCTTAAGATGTTGCAGTAGAGATTTCAGAGGTCCGCATGAAGATATGAAGAAGTTGTGAATCGCTCAAGTAGAACCAGTTCTGGTAGATGTTCAGAGGTGACAAAGTGTTACAAAAAGGTCCGGTGAGATCCAGAAATGCTTTGTTTTGTTCTGTGGATTTGAAGGAGTGTTTGGGAAGTCCTTATGATGTGTCAACTCTATTGGTTCATGTTTTAAAGGTCCACAAGCATCTATTCCCTTCTGACAGTAATGGCAGACTGTGTTATTGAGGTTCCAGATGAAGGAGAGAAGGATTTCAGTAAGTAAAGGAAGTGCGGATGTTATTGGTGATTTAAGCAAGCTTGTGGAGGTCCTTGGATCATGTTCAGTTTGTATTAACGGTCCGCATTAGAGTTGGAGCCTGAAATTGAAGAAATGCTTCCGGATGAAGGTGTTCTTCCTTAGGTTGGCTGCCCGAATGACTTACTCAACTTGCGAATGTTCTTGTGGATGATTGCTGACTTAGATGTTTGTTCCTAAGTTGATGTCATGTATAAATAAGGGATTGCAAAGTCATTTCAAAGTGTGTAGTGTGGAGATGAGGGTGTGGTAGCAAAGAGGAGAGCAAAAGGCAGAGCAGAAGTATTGAGCTTAATGGAACTGATTCAAGCATGGTGAAGATGTTATTCTCCAGTTCATGTATGTGATACTTATTTCTTTGTAGACAGTGTGTCTCTTGTAGGCAGTGAGCCTCTTGTGAGCAGTGTGCTCGGGCAGTGAGCCCTAATTGGTAGGTGCCATTTTATTCTTTCTATTCTTCTAACAGAGAACACATTCTTGGGTTAATCACCCTGTGGTTTTTCCTTAACCGGGTTTTCCACGTCAAAATCTTGGTGTCTTATGTGTTGATGAGTTTCTGCTTTTGATTTGAATCCATTATGTTTCACATTTAATGTACTGCTAATCACTAAGAGGATTTAAGTGTGTAAATTAAAGAAAGTTTTGCACAACTGATTCACCCCCCCTCTCAGTTGCGTGCCCTAAGTCTAACAGCTAGAACAACTGATAACAATCAAAAGAGCTCCAAGTGAGATGCTAGAAGATTTCAATTTTAGATTCCAGAGGATGTGGGAGAGAATTTTAGCCACCCTCATGCCATCTCCACAAGGTGCTTTTTTGTACTTTTTAAGAGCTTTGAATTCTGATATTGTAGTAATGATGCAATCTATGGGTGCCAAAAGCCTACCTGTTGGTTATGAGATAACTTTAAAAGCTAAAAATTGTCTAATACAAGCTGGGAAAATTGCTCCTAGACCCCATGTACCCCTTTTTCTAGAGCTACCTTCATCATCACAGTAGCTAATCATTGCTCCCATCCCAAATCCTAAAGCTTCAACATCCTCTCTTTCTCAAGAAGAGAGTGATCTTAAAACCCTAATGGCCAATTTGACCAACAAGGTGAATAGTATTGCTATTCAAACTACCCCAAAACCCCATCAAAATTATAATCAAGGGTAGTCATCCAATCAAAATTAGAATCAAGGTTACAATCCCAATAGAAATCAGAACTGGAATCGGGGTTATCAACAAAATAGATATCAAAATCCAAACCCTACTCAGCCCTTGTAAATAGTTCAACCTATCCAACAGATTCCAACTATGAATCGAGTTAGGGCTTTAGTCCCTACTCAAAATAATCTGGCCGAAGAGGTAGATTGGTGCTACCTCTGCAACGAGCCGTAAAATTATTCCACTTGTGCTTTTGGAGCATAAGAAAGAGCTTTAATAGTGCAAAACTTTCATACCCAATAGGCATCATTATCAGATGCAGCCAATAACAACCCTGAGGTATCAAATGAGGCTACATCTGATGTCAATATAATGCTATGGATGTTAGAGGACTTTTGTGTTGTCAATCAGCCCATGGACAGTGTGATCATGTCTGTAAGTAGTATTGTAGACAATAGTAGATCCAAAAAGAGGCAATTGGAGGCTAGACCCATGCCTACTGTGTTACAAAAATATCATGTTTCAAAGGCAAAAGTGGCTAGTGCCACAATTCCAATTCAGAGCAGCAAATCTGATACTACAAAAGAAATTTCATCAAGCTTAAAACTACCCGAGCAAACTACTGATCGATCAAAAAGGGGAACATGGGCACCCTCAATGTATAAGGAAGCCACTATTCCACTAAATATTGTGGATCAAATGAAGAAAACAAATATAAATGTATCAATGTGGGAAGTAGTGTCAATCCCTTCTCAAAAAGATCTATTACAAGAATCATTAAGGCATTTCCCATCAGTTGAATCAACAGCAACGAACTCATCAGCAAAACAAAAGGAAAAGAGCCCTGTCACTCTTGTGCAACCAAGGGAAGAACAAGTAAGTGTAGCTAAGAAGCGATCCCCTCTCTACTTGTCTTTGATCATTGGCAAATTTTTAGTGCACAACTATATGATTGATTCAGGGGCTAGTGTTTTAGTTATGCCCAAGAAGATAGCAGATGCATTAGGCATCAAGTATACCCCTATTTCATCAAGAGTATTACAATTAGATGGCACCTCTATAAACACTATAGGAGTGATCAAAGGAATGGACTTGACTCTACATGCATGTCCAAACTTGGCTTTCAAACAAGACATTTCAGTCATTAATCTTCCTCCCTTCTTTGTCATTTGCTTGTCAAGGGATTTCATAGCCAAGGTAGGTGGCTACCTTTCTTCTGACTGGTCTCATATGCTATTGAGAACCACATATGGCACAAAGTTCACCATCAAGGCTGAGCCAATTTCAAATTATCATGTGGAGAACTATGACCACAGTCTAGTGAACTCGCATGTTATGATTCAAGGTCAGGAGTGTATGACTCAGAGTCTATTGAGGTAGAATCTTCACCTCTTCCAATCCCTAATCTTTTTCTTGATCAATGGGCAAGGGATCATTGTGATTTCAATCCTTATGACACCACTAAGGAAACTAACTTGGGCATCTACATGATCTGGGAAGGGGATTCTTCAGTCCCTTTTGTACTTAAGCCAGATGATGACTCCAATGGCCCATGTAAGATGTTCTTTGATGGTGCAAAGAGTATAAATGGAGCTGGTGCAAGGGTTTTACTCGTCTCTCCGACTAGTAAGAAGTTGCATTTTTCTCATAGACTGCATTTTTCTTGCACAAACATTATAGCAGAGTACAAGGCATTGGTTCATGGTTTACTAGATGCTGAGAAGAAAAACATCAAACATTTGGAGATCTTTGGCGTCACTGAGTTAGTGGTACACCAAGTCAAAGAGATGTGCAACAAAAACTCAACTTCCAAGAGCTTATAGACATGGAGTTTGGGACCTATTTGAGAGTTTTGATGCTCTCAACGTACAAGTAATCCCAAGAAAATTAAATTCAGAGGTTGATCAATTAGCTACATTGGGGGCTCAATTTTCTCCACCTATAGATTCATTCCAGGGCCCCAATCAACACGTTAAAATTGTAATCAAGCCCTCTATTCCTGATAATGATATATATTGGTAAGCCTTTGATAGCAATGAGTATATTTCCAGCTTCATTTAGAATGAAGCAAAGTTTTCTTCCATGGCATTGCCCAGGCTATAGGAAACCAATGGTGATCAAATCATCCAGCTCAAAATGAACAAGCTGCCCAAGGGTTTAGTCACCCTTGATGCTATTTTCAGCCCAGATGATGAGTTCAAGGGTGAGAGAAATAACATGACATTCAAAAAGGAATATTATCAGAAGGTGAATTTCACCCAAGATAAAGCATTGCTACTAGGGAAGGTTTGTGGTGACGTTGAGAAGCAAGAGTTTATAGACTGGCTCAAGAATACAATGATGTTCTAGCATGGATGTATGAAGATCTGAAAAGTTTTAATCCATATGTGGCTCAACATGCTATTGATCTAGATCCAATTTACAAGTCGGTCCATCAAAATTAGTGGCCCATAAACCCAAAGATTGAGCCGCTCATGAGAAAGGAGCTTACCAATCTCATACAGGCAAGAATCATCTTCCCTATTAAATATTCTACTTGGGTCACCAATCTAGTGCCTGTGAGGAAGCAAAATGACAAGATAAGGTTCTATGTGGACTTCAGGGACCTGAATCAGGCTTCTTTAAAAGATCACTACCCTCTACCCTCTATGGATCAAATTTTGCAAACTGTTGCAAGGGCAGAGAGGTTTTCATTATTGGATGGCTTTTCTAGCTACAACTAGATCTTTGTCAAAGAAGAGGATGTTATGTTGGAAATTGTCCTCATGTATGGAATGGTACAATTTCCCCATGATTTAGGTCCTTCCCTTTGGTGACCTTTCAACCTAGTTTTTACAGACCTTCCCGAAACCTAACTGACCTAGGTCTAACTGGAAGAATCTCATATTTTCAAATAACTGAAGATTGAACAAGAAAAAAAACTTGGATTTGGGACCCCCTAACCTCCTTAAAGCAATCCTGAGCAAAAAATCAGGGCTTGGACTTGGGCGCTAGCACCCTTGTCCTACCCTATTTCCCGGGGTCTTGAATTTTGGAGGGATGTCAACTCTTGCCGTGCATTCTAGGATTCCACTTTCAAATTTTTATTTTTCACGCGATGTTGACATCTTATTTTGAAATTTGAAATTCCTAAGGTTGGTTATAAAGAGACATTTGAAAATCATTTTATCATATACAATCTTTATGCAAACTTGATGCCAAAACTCTATCGAAATTGCCATTGAAGATCAGTAATTTATTGAAGCTCTTGAAGTCATTTGAATTTGCTTTCATGGAGACAATGGATGGAGATTAGGAATCAAGATCTTGAGACTATCTTTCTCTTCCTACAGTTTACATACACCTTTTGCATGATCGGGAGAAGGGTTGAAGCCTCCAACATCGAGCTTGGAGATCCTCCATGGACATTGGTGATTGGCCTTCTTGTTCATGAAAGACTTCATTGCTTTCATCTCCTTGAGGTGAAGTTGTATTTATTCATTGAGTTAATGCAATTTGTTGGTCTTCCCTTGATTGAGACATCTAGCGTTTGATATTTTTGCATACACATTGCTAGGGTTTGCACACACATCTACAAATCTTTATCTCTAGCTATTGTTGAGGTGAGAACACTGAAACAAGGCTTCTAAAGCAAGCTCGTATATAGCTACAAACATTTTTCTCCTCCTTTTGTATGTACAGGTTGCATTTGTCAAGATCTGGTAGAAAGGAGTTGTAGGAAGTTTTATGTTGTAGACACAGTCATGACAGAATTTGAATTTTAGGATTGGGTGAATTTTTCTAGGATCTAGGGACCTCTGGAGATTGTGAAACAGTTGGTGCAGAAGATTCTGACATTCAGAAACTTTTGGGACACAGTGACTAGCGCCCTAGTCCAATAGCTCCTCAGTTTCCAGGTACACTATCTCTGAACTATTTTCTTTACATTTCTATGTTTGTTTCATCAATATCTATGTCTAAAATTAAGCTATTGTAGTCTGATATGCAAATTAGGGTTTTATGATTAGAAAAGAAAACTAGCTTGTAAAACCTGACTCAACAGTCTCATAAAGCCAATTAATAGGAAAAGGGAACATTGGAGATCTATATTTTATCCCTAAACTCACCCTTTGCTTCCCTAATGTTTAATTCCTGAAAGTGTAGGACTTGTATCATCCATCTTGCTTCCACATTTTTAGACTAAACATTTTGGTGAACCTGAACTCTAAAAGAATTTGCATCTTTTTACATTTTAGATCTGATTTAGTTTGCTGTCCTAAAAAACCTTTAGATTGCAAACCCTCTTAAATCATGAAAGTGCATTCTTTAAATCTTGAACGATTCTCTTATCCTTTCATTGAAAAGAATTTGAAAATTACAACTTTTTGTGTTGCATAGTGTTATTTTATACTTTTCACAAAGTTCATGTTATAGAATTTTACATTTAGGTCTTGGGTTAATTTAAGCATGTTAAAATGTCGGATTACTTTTTAAAATACTTTCATGTGTATGATGAGCCATATAGTTGTGATGACTTCAATATGCTAGATCAAACCCTTGATGACTATCTTAATTGACCAGTCTACTACGACTCTTAAACTTGTTGCAAGTATGTGCCTAATCGGTGTTGTCATTGATGTCAACATATCTGTGTTGTCATTGGTGTCAACAGTATCCTTATCTTTTGATTGATTAGAAGCCTTATATGTTGAGGACATTGAGAAAATTAGCCCCTCCAGAAGAATCAGAAAGGAAATAGTGAATCACAGTGAAGATAGTGAATTGCATACTAAGAATAGTCCAGAAGATTGCTCCGCATTTCTTGTATATTGAAGATCTTGGTCTGCAAATTGGAAGTTATTTAGAGGCATGTCTGAAGATGCTAAATCATAAGTTTGAGCCTCTGGTATGAAGAATTGAGTGAGTTACATTCACCAGAGTAAAACTTGCTTTTTCTGTTCATTCACTGGTGTCTGGGAGAAAGTATTTTGCTCTACATTCCTCCACAATTATGTATTTCAGTTTGTGATTCTAGAGTGATATCTAGGATGACGATATGCACCTACAATTACAACAGTTCATGATTTAGCGGTCCGCAAGAGATCTTTCTTTAATGACAGTTAATGATAGTTGAGTTCTTATGCTTCAGTTGGAGAAATCTCATGGTTCGAGTGGTTAGATGTTGTGTGGATGTTCATGGCGACTACAATGTGCTTGTAGATGTCTCCTAATTGTGTTCCTACCTTTACATTAGTCCGCATTAAGGAATTGAGATTGTATTTGAAGATTATTCCCAGATAACATAGCGTGTAACCAGTCTTAGCTGACATGGTTAATTCTAGTGATTCCAGAGATCTCTTGAAGATTGTAAAAGTGTGTTGTGGCATGGAAGATCATGTTTAAGTCCCAGCTAAGGCATGACATGATCCATATACATCTTTACTACATTTTCTTAGCATAACTTTGTATTAGGTCAAGACCTATTTTATGTATGTTTGTAATGCCGACCTTGGAGATTGTTCCAACGGTTGATGATTGTAATGTCAACCTTGATGATCATTCCAAGGTTGATGTAGTGTATAAATACTTGTAATTGAATCATGAAAAAGTTTCAGAGTGCAAAAATGTGAAGAGAAAGTGAAGTAAGGTAGCAGAGAAAAATAGAGGTATTTGTGCTTCAATGGAACTGAACCTTGGCATGGAATAGATATTGTTATCTTAGTTCAACCCTTTGGCAGTGAGCCACCCTTCGGTAGTGAGCCTTTCTTTGCAGTGAGCAATTTGGGCAGTGAGCCTCTAATTTTTGGTATTGTTATAACTTATATATCTTGTGGACTAACATCCACCATAGTTTTTCCCTTAACAGGGTTTTCCACGTAAAAATCTTATGTCACTTGTGTATGATTTTGCAATTGTGTTTATGTTTCTGAGTTTATGCTTTCATGATTTAATCATAACAAATAGTGGACAAGCGTTTAATGTTTTAAGTGTTGGAAAGAGACACTGTGTGTCTTCATAAGTGTTGTCATTGATGGTAACAAAGTTTATCCCACACATCTGTAGTACATAGTATGCCCATACCAGAAGTTAGATTGAAGATTGTTTTGGTCCGGTGAACAAGAACAGAGTATGTAACAAGGTCCGACAATCAGGTCCGGATCTCTCAAATGGTGTAACTCAGTAAGTTGTAGACTTGGACAAGTCAAGAGGGGTATCATGACTATTGTATTCCAAAGATTTAGCCTCTGGTGATAAAGCAAGAAAAAGATATGAGCATCTGAGTGTTGGGTTCTAGTTAGGCAGAGTAGACAGAGGAAGAACTGACCGGCAGAGTATCAGACTTCAATCCAGATGAGTAAAAGGTGTTGATCAAGCAATTTGTGGGATTGTACATTGTTGGCCAACATGATTAATGACTTCTATGCCTATGTTTTTGATACACATCACAAACCAAGCATGGATTCAGCCGACAGATAAATAACTTGCAAACATCTTGAGAGTTCTTGTTGCCGACTAGAAAGTTGATGAAAATCCTTGATGCGGATATATATACGAGATGGATTCTAGCATGTAAGTGTGTGAAGTGAAGATATGAAGAAATAAGGTGCAAAGAAAAGTAGGGATAAGTGTGAGAACAGTAATTCAAGTCCGGTATGTGACTAAATAACAACATTGAACAGAGGAAGAATAAAGTGCATCAGATCAGTATATTGTGCCTAACCAAAACTAAACTATTGCATTTGTAGATGCTTCTCATCAGTTCAAACACTTGATTATCTTCTGTAAGTTCTATAGACAGTGAGTCTCTTGTAGGCAGTGTGCCTCTTGTGAGCAGTGTGCTCGGGCAATAAGCCCTAATTGGCAAGTGCCAAATTTGTACTCCTTATTCTTTTAACAGAGAATACAATCTTGGGTTAGTCACCCCGTGGTTTTTCCCTTAACAGGGTTTCCACGTAAAAATATTTGTGTTCTGTGTGTGGATTTTATTTCTGTTCTTATGATTACATATGCTTTCATGTTTTGATTTAACATTGAATATTGAGATAACAAAATTAAGAAAATTTTGAGATAACTGATTCACCCCCCCTCTCAGTTATCTACCTTGTTTCCAACAATTGGTATTAGAGTTAAGTTCCTCTGAACAAAGGCTAACAGCTTGACGAAAATCTAGGAATCATAATGGATGCATATGGTATGAAGGAACAACTTCAGTCTACTCTGAATGATCTTGAACAATCTCACTCTAAAGTTAATAATTTGAGAGAAAGACTCAAACAAGCTGATGAATTCATAAATGAACTAAAAGAAAAACTTAGTATCTCTGTGAAAAAGAGAAAGGAACTACTTCAAAAATTAGCCAATCAGAGTGAAGTCAATGATACTAATAAAGATCTAAATGAGAAAAATAAGCTATGTGAGAAGTTGTCAAAAGAAGTCATTATGGTAAGGCATGAAATGGAATCAGGGGTTATGAGATTCACCCAAGAAATTGAAGAAAAAATAAAGATTGAAGATAATCTAAAACAAACCCTCAAGGAGAAAATAGAGAACTACCACAAAATGGACAAAATAATTAGGCATCTTGAATCTGATCTTGAAGAAGCTAGAGACAATGAAGAACAACTTGAGAATCAGATAGACACTCTTAAACAAGATCTTCAAACTGCAAATGAATACAAAGAAAAATTCAAGATAAGCTTAGCCCAACTTGAAGTACTTCTTGAAAGCCAAAAGAGGGTAGATGATAAGCGTGTCTTGGGATATAAGAAAGGTGAAATCTCTGGATCCGGTCAGAAGAACTTTGGATCAGGAAATCAAAGAAACAGGCCTAGAAGACCTCTAATAAGGAAACCAAATGCTCAAAGATATCCATCCTTCATGGATATTGCTTTAATTGCAACATTTTCGGTCATAAAGCAACTTAGTGCAGGAGGAGAATGAATCAAAATAATCCATCCTTCTTCGGACAATGTTTCAACTGCAAAAGGTATAGTCACAAATCTCATGAATGCAGAAATATGCACATAAACAATTCATTCAATGGTAGATGCTTTGCATGTAATAGAATGGGACACATGGCTAATCAATGCAGATCAAGAGGATATCAATCGAATAAGCAAAGAAATGTTGTATGTTACAATTGTAATAGATCTAGTCATATTGCCAAATTCTACAAAAGCAGAAATTAGGATGGAAAAGGTCCAGTGGAACATAATCAGAAACAAGATAAGGGCAAAGGTAAGGTGAATACGGATGAAGTTCAAAAGGAGATGAGCAAGATTTGGGTAAAGAAGAGTACAAAAAATATTAGGGATGGATCTGCACCAGAATCTAGTGCTGATATTCCTTCTAGAAACTAAAAGGGTGAGCTCTAGCTCAGGGGGAGTCACAAAGAGAAAAATTTTCCCCCAGCCAGTCAACTAGTGCCTGAATTCAGCACATTGACTAAACATCTGATGCTGCAGATTAAAGGGTTCTCAGAAAAACCTCTAAATAACCTGTTGGTTATTTTCCCAGATTGGATGCTTATTCCCAGTAATCCCTACAAAATAGCCATCAGTGATCAACAGGATTCCCGGGCTAGGGGCCAACAGTATAGGAGATAGACTCTATAAATATCTCCTCTTCTTCTCTAGGCTCTGCAGAACCAAGGGGGGTATTCCCTACTCAACAACCATGAGATATGATTGTGGATTGGCTGGGATGTTGACACAAAGCAGATAAATCCTCTCTTATGCAGACCAAAACTATGAAATAAGTGCAAAGGGGCTATCTTTGAGCCTATTTTCAGTTGTGAGACAGAGGATTTTGGATCCTAAAACTACATCTAAAGTCCTAAAGGTTTGATTTGAAGTTTGAGTTTGATTTTATGTTTGGATGCAAAACTAGGACTTGGAATGTAACCTCAATACAGGACCAGATTGGTGCCTATCCTGGGCCTGGAGTCAGTAGACATACACATGCACATGTACACATAAACCTATAGTGATGGCTGAGTTTCAAGGGAATTGTTTAGTACCTGCCTTACAGATACTTCCCAAAAACTAGGTCCTTAGTCATTCATACTTAATGGTATCCCTGTTGCAACACACTTTCTCAATGATGAACCTGAAACATTTAATTTGTTCCTTAAACAAAAGTAGGAGATTAAACATTCAATATAGAAAAGCTATATTCCTAAATCTTAACAACCCTTATTTATCCTTATTCAAAAGAAAGAATATGCCCACAGCTTGGAGACAAATGATTAAGCACATGCACAGAGCATTTCTCATATAAAACAGCATGAAACTAGTGAATTTATGCATTAAACATACAACATGAGACTCATAAAATCACAAGACAGCCAAGACAAAGCCACCAATGAAGTCGTATCTCCTTACAGCACCAAAAATTTGTCCAGTTTTCAACAACCATGAGTAACATAGTTTGGCCTTTATACCAAGACTGTGTACTCAACAAAATTAATTACATGACAAGGTCAAAAATTCCTACCAGATACACTACATTCAAAAATGGTGCTTAGAATCATAAATGCAGCAGGGGGCAAAATGGGAAAGAGCAAGAGAAGGGTGAGGAGTAGTTGAGCTTGAGCCCTATGCCGCCACTAGAAGACTCTTCATCATAAACCAAGTACTTGGCCGTTCGACCATCGGCCCATGCCTATCTGCAATCCTATCATTAATGGCTCAACCACCCATAGCTCCTCTTGGAAACCGTCACAGCGCACCCATGGAAATTTCCCGCTCAAAAAATGACTGCAGACACAAGGAAAAAACATAACCCAAGGTTCAAAACTCGACCGTCAATCCAAAATCCATCACTATGATCAACGATCCCAAAACATGCATGAAGAGTTGCCAGCAAATAATATCGTGCCACATAGGCACCTTGACCTTCTATCACTGACCTTTTCTCCTTTCATTTCGCCTCTATCACTTTTGTATATGCAAATCCAAATGCATATACAACATACAAGGTGAACGTCAAAAGTTATAGAACAAACTGGGATTCAGTTTGGGTCTGGCTTGTATCTCCATCCCGCACTCATCGCTTTGTATATTACACACATACAAGCATAAAACATATACAAGGCAGACTTCATTGCATCTATCCATCGGATTTGAAAAACCTTCAAGTCTGGGCCTTGTATCCTCATGAATTTGCATATCGACACATATACAGGTGCAAATATACAAGTGGTGGGCCCAACCCATCTTCTCTTTCTCTTGCACATCGCATATACAAATGCAATGTACAAGCCACGGACGCCACACTGCTTTAGAACAAAATGAAAACGACTTTGGGTCCACCTTGCATCTTCTTCCCTTACATATTTTTGAATGTATATCACATATACATTCTCCTTTATATATGAGATACAAAGCCCTTTGTATGTGAGGCAGACCCCACCAAATGCATCTCTTGCTGCTTTGTATATTTGTCGAATGTACATTTTCTCTTGTACCTTTTCGTTGTATATTTGGATATACAAACTCAAAATACATTCGACCCTGTGACCACCTTCGTATGCTTGAATGTATATTCACACATACATTCTCACTTGTATATCCCCGGGCCCCACCACATGCATATCTTTTCCTTGTATGTTTGGCGAACATAAAAGATCACCTATTCATTGCACTATAGCACATGTATGTGCGCCCTCTTGTATATTCTTCAATGTACATTTCCTTTGTATGTCAAATATACAAACGCAAACATACAAACCCCTTATATACAAGCAAGGAATCATCAAGGAATATTCCACCTTTGTATATTTTCCATTTGAGCCCGATATGCATTTGGGAATGCATACTGTAAACACCTAAAATTGGACTGCTCTGCAAACCAATTTTCCATACTTCTGCACTCATCTACTCCCCCAATCTACATATCCCTAGTGATCAATTAATTCACCTAATTGATCCATTTAACCTTACAACCCTATCCTATCAATTAAATGAATATTCCTAATATTCATTTAGATGATTTATCCATTTCCCTAATCACTGTTAATTAGATAAATCCTATTTATCTGATTAACCTAGGCTTAAGTTAATTAAGATAACACTTAATTAACCTTGTCTCCCACTCATCCACTAAACTGAATTCAATATTCAGTTGTCCCCCACACTCTTCCAATCATTGAATTTAATATTCAATTGTCTCCCACTCATCATCCACTCACTGAATTTAAAATTCAGTTGTCCCCCACACTTCTCCACTCTTCCCAAATTAGGAATTATTAATTCATCCACTAGGAATAAAAGATTCACTTTTATTCCTAGCCCTTGATCTCATCAAATGAATCCTCACCCTCCATCCTCATCTCCAAAATCCTATAAATAGGACCCCTCTCTAAGCCATAAGGGAGACCACTTCATGCATCAGAACTCTGTCCAAATCTCTCCACAAATCTCCTAATTCTATCAAACCTCTATCAAAATCTGGTCTCAATCCCCATCAAATCTATCAAATCACTTATCTCTTATCCACATTGTGTTGTATGCATTGAGCAACCCACATTTAGTCATTCTAATCAAGGGAAACATCTAAGGAGTTACATGGGTGCATCTTCTTCCCGCATGGATTTGAGAGGTCTTCATGAAGGTATAATCGTGTATTTATGCATTAGATTAGTTATTATCTTCACTTGATTTCACTGATTACATTGGCACGCCCGGTATCAAATCTAATCGTCACATTTTGAAGGTTTCTTGTTAAAATCTTCGTTTTCTAACATTTTTTTGTCAAGTTTTGGAAGCGAACTGTTGCAGGTTGTGTCCTGGGTGAAAACTGACCTTACCATCGCGCTCAGGACGTCAATTCCATGAATTTTGACTATAAAGTTGGTCATATTTTTTGAAAAAAATTTGAAATTTTTTTGGGGTACGGATCCGTACCGTACGGATTGTCCGTACTCATCCGTACTGCTCTGAGTTTTTGCTTGCTGGGTAACGGCATTTTGTTGTTTTAGGTTGCGGATTTCATGTGTTTGCAGGGGTCACATAGTGTTTGCAGGTTTAATATTGTGTTTTGCAGGGTTTCCGCCGCCTAGCCGCCGCCTGCTGAACCCTGTCGCCACCGTTTCCTCCTCCCGGTCGACGTCCCTCAAACCCTTGTCCACCTGTGCACTGCCCGCAGAGCCACCTCCGACCGCCTCCCACAACCCCAAAACCCTTATATTCCCCCCACCGAACTCCCTGCCGACCTCCCCCGCTCGGCCCCCTTTTCCCCTAACCCTACCGCCGCCCCGACACAGCAACCTCCCTTCGCCACCGCTCCCTACCTCCCCCGCAACTCCTGCGGACCGCCCTTCTCCCCGCTTCCTCCCCATGGCATCTCACTGCCGCCTCGCCAGTCCACCGCCCTCCACCTCCCCCAACTCCCCTCCCTGCCGACCCTGCCGCTGTCGCCACCGCCAGCAACCTCCCTTCAAGAAAACATCCTCAACGCCCGACCTCCCGAGACCCCTCAACCAACAGAATGCCCTGCACTAACCCACTTCATCAGACTCAAGAAATCTTTAGGCCTCCCACTAGCTGCGGTTAGGGCTTTTAAGGCCCTTCCATATTATAAACCCCCTTTTTCATAAGTCTTTTTTATTTTATTTATTTTATTTTTTTCTTTGGATCTACCCCCTGGTCATATGGGCGACTAGGGGCTAATACCTTAACCACCAGCACAACATTAAACTGCCATTAGAACAAACTACTACATGCGATCAAACACTTTCCAACAGTTAACTTTTTTGCAAACAGTCAAGCCAACTTCTTGTGCTCTCTACATGCCGAAATCGGCTATTTTTTTCAAACAAGCACAACTTTCGCATACGGAGCCAGATTTTTGCAAACGAATAATCATCAGAAAGAGGACTCTGAGCACTTCATAGTTGTGAGGTTTTCATCAAGTGACGATACCTTTTTGCCACTTTTTTTTGCAATCAAAGTCAAACTTGCATTTAAACTTCAAATCATCATATCTTTTGCAATTTTGATCAGTTTTCAGCGAATTTTTTTTTCAAATTGCATAGAATCTCCTAAAGAATCTGTTTATGCACTTATTTTCTCTATATCTATTCATCTTTCATCAAATTTTATCAGATTATAAATTTTCGCATAACAATCTTTTTGGCTAGTCTACTTGCTCTGTTTTCGGTTTCGTGACTTGCAGGTGATCATTCGGGACTAGACAAGCATCAGGAGCAGAAAACACATCAATTTGGACAGCAATTTAATCAGGTGCCTTCATTTCATCCTTTATCTTATAATCTTGTTTTCATCACACATTTCAATTTGGGCCTCTAAAATGAAAATTGTTTGATCAATCACATATTGAAATCGGGCTTAAAACAAATCAGTGTCTTCAATCACACCTTGAAATTGGGATTTAAAAAGAACCATTGTTTCATGTGTTTTTCATCATATTTAAATTTCTAAGGGGTAATAAATCAACTGCGAGTGTGAATCAAGTGGGTGTGTGTATGCTCTTTCCTCACACCGCAAGGTGATCTTGGAGATCAAAAACACCTCACTTGATTCGCTTTTGTCAATCCCTATCCTAGGAGGCCTGCTAGGAGATTTCATCACCCCTAGGGACGACCTCATCCGAGGCTGAATCGAAAGACATCCTCTTTGAAATCAGAATCCTGTCACTCTTGGCTAAGCCCTAAAGAACTTTCTACCTTTGGGAAGTGAAGGTGAAGGGTGGGTTACCCCCTTCTCCCGGCTGTGTGGCAAGATTTCATTTTCAAATTCCTAGTCAACCTCGTCAAAACATTGACCAAACCTAACTGGCCATACCTTACATCAAACTAGGCATTAGGGCATGTTGATTTGCTTTGCAAGTGTGCTTGTTTAATCATTATCATATTCTTCCAATTCAAAATTCAAAGTTGCTTGTGTCTTGTGTGAGTGTTTCTTGTTTGTACATGTGATCATTTGCTAAATATTGCCAAAATCAAGTTAAACACCAAACACATAAGACAAGTCATTCAACTCATTCTTCCAAGCACACTTATCTCGACTTGTAATGCATTTGCACTCCGGTCTGATGCATTTGTTTTTGCACATCCAAACTAGTAAGCTTTTCCAGCCTTGTGTCAATGGCAAACAAATTAGACTATCTTGATCAAAAACTTCAATCTCTGATAATGCAAGTAAACTTAGGTCCCTCGCCCCAAGAGTGTATAGCAATTCTTCAACAAATCCAAGTCTTAAAACAAGAATTGACAAGTTTACACGCTGAACGGGCCAGTACTAGCTATGCCACCTCCCAAAACCATACCTTCTTTTCCCATCTTAATGATACTATTGACAAGGAAACCACCACTTCAAGAGGGAAATCATATATCACCCCGTCTACTAGTCCTCCTTCACCATATTCTAAGACACCTATCCCAAAGCATACTAGTTCTACAACAACACCACCATCTAGTTCCTCAAACTCTAAATGGATGACCAAAGAAGCCTCCGTTAAGTTTTGGGAAAAATATTTTCTAGATTTACACAGCAAAATAAATGCTAGGGAGAACTCTAAATCCACTCCTCCATTACCTCATTCATCTACCCATACACCTACGAAGGATGTGATCCAAGGACTACTAGCTGAGAGTCAACCATGTCCCCAAAGTCCGGTGCTTGACCTAACCAAAGATTCTTCCCATACCATGTCAAATCCTCCAACCCCTTCATGTCATCCAGAACCCCTTGAGCTTATCAAAGAGCCTTCTACCATGCACCAGAGTCAAGGTCCGTCACACCCTCATGTTGTTGACCAAGAGCCTATCCAAGAGCCCTCAATTAACATTCTTAGCTCTTCAAGCCCATCATGTGACCAACAAGCCATCAAGCCTATTCAAGAGTCTCCTATTATGAATCCAAGTCAAGGTCTGTCACACCCTCATGTTGTTAACCAAGAACCTATCCACGATCTATCCACTTCCATTCAAGAAGACCAAGAGATATGTCAAGAGCACACCTTAAAGCATGTGGAAACATCCACCCCTAGTCTAAGTCAAGCTCAAATCCCTTTCATGCAACCTATCCATAATATGTGCCTTTTCTATGATCAAGATGATATCCATAATATTGAACCTCTCCATGAGCCACTTAATCCTATTCATACCCCTACAACTATCCATGAACAAGACACCCAAGACCTACATGCTTTATCCAATCAAAGTATTGTTGACCTACTTCAGCATTCACCTCGTTTCATAGCCTTCCTTCAAAGCAAAGAGATCTCTTCCTCTAGCCATGATCCCACAACATCCACTTGTCATGATGAGACACTTGTCCCCCAAGTAAGCATAAAAGATCAAACAAATAACTTGGATCTTAGTGAACACAATGCTAATCATGATCCTAATGATTCTCCTTCACCATCTATTATTGACCATGCTACAAAGCCTCCACCATATATCCTTGGTCTTACTACCTTCATGCATGAATGTTCTTTCTTAGAACACCAGCAACCATTATCCACTATCTCGCCTTCTCCATCCAATAAAGAACTTGTGTCTAGTGTTCCACCTACACATAATCCCACTATCCACCATATACTCCAGCGTATGAACTATCAAGGTAAAGGCTTAGGCCTTCATGAACAAAGTATTTTGGAACCTATCCATGTCAATGTTCCTCCTCCTTCATACAGCCTTGGATACATACCCCAAGGTGCACAAACTCAAGATGTTGGTACTTCCTCCACTCCTCCTAAGTCTACCACTTTCCATCGCAAACCCTATCATATCCCCAAAACATATGCCGCCATTCCACCTCCATCATCCTATAAATCTCAAAAGCATGTGTTCATACACCTGCCACCATCCACTTTACCTCCACTCCTTCCAACTCCCAATGTCCCTTCACCCACCTTGCCACCATTGCTTCCAACACCTAACATACCTCTCATTCATAAGTATCCTTACATCCCTGAACATAGCCAACAAAAACACACATCATTTAAGCATACAACTTCCAATCATTCCATCCACTACACCCACCCCATGGGATTCAAAAGCAAAAATTTTGATGCCTTTATACATAAAGCTAAAAATCCTACCAAAAATCCTAATGGTCTTCATACCTTAGGACATAAAGAATCAAAATCAAAGCAAAGTTCATCTAAACAGCCATCTAAACCCTTACCTCCAAATGCAAAGCCCAAAAGCAAAATGGTTTGGGTTCCTAAGAAAATAGCTAGCAAGTCAAATGAGGCATCCTCATCCATATCTCAGGAATCCCAACCACCTATATCCATCCAAAAGCCTACTTCCATCCAAAACTTCCATTCCCTTCACAAATCCCACAAGCAAAACAAAAGCACTAAAAATACTAAATCTATGTGGGTTCCTAAATCACTTCATCAACCATCTCCTCAGCAAACATCTCCATTGCTTCCTACACCACCATCTCATCAAAAGCTTCAATGTTTATCACAGTGTGTGCAGCCATTGGTCATGGTTCCTTTCCACTTCACAACACCTCCACATAACTACATCTCCCCATCTTACATCCATTATCCTACACATCTTCCTCATCCTATGCCTATGGTCCATGCTGTTGCATAAGCCTTCCTTCCATATTCTGCATCATTATCCACTATCTACCTATGCCATATCACTTTCATACGATCCCCTACCAACATCTATGAGAGCACTGGACATGGTCCATTCGACAGTATCTATCTAACGGGACTATCACCTTTCAAGGAACTATATGCTAGTGTCTTTCCATATCCACCTTCTCCAATCTAAATATTCAAAAAAAAAAGAAAAAGAAAAAAAGAAAACAGTAAAGAAAAATCCCTTCATCTAATGGTGAAAACCAGGCAAACATGCACCTTGGATAAGTACCATGATGAAAACCTGGCAAACAGGCGTCATGTGTAAGTTGATCTTCTATGTCACCTACACTTGGGGGCACCTTGTCTCATCGGCATATCACTCTTCTCCTACCAGTTTCCTTTCATCCCATTTCCTATCGTATCCTCTATCCGTTGCATACCTATCCTGTCTCGTCCATCCATCCAAACTTCCTTTCCTCTCTTCTTGGGTCTTGATAAAGATTGGGGGCACAATGTTGACAAACATTTTGGAATGGCTCTTGACATACCTTATCCCTCCATACCATGCAGATCATTCATTATCCTCTCATCCTTCCTTCGTCTTACGCACTGTCATGAACAATCCTAAGCATTCTACCTACAATGGGTCACGTTATTCTTATGCGACATAGTCCTTGGAGCTCACATCCTTGGTTTCTTCTACCTACCCATTCCATTCACCCATACATCTACCTACCTATGGGGTTTCCTTGTCATCAGTATCATCTGATCCATATCGATTCCATATAGTGTCTTATCTGATCCATATCTATTCCATACCGTGTCTCTATATGATCCATTTCTTGGGTCCATTCGAGTTCTTGTCGAACTACGTCACCTCTGCATTATCATGTAGGCAAGGCCATTCTTAATGCGCCCCCGAGGCTTTGCTCTGCTGTCCCATCAGTCCCATATCTGGTCTTTCTATCTATCTAAGTCCATACCACTTATACAGATCCACCATCACCTAGGTCTTAGGTCCATCAGGGTTCACCCTGAACTACGCTACCTCTACGTTGTCACGTAGGCAAGGCCATTATCAATGCGCCCCTGAGGCTCCACTTTCCCCATCCGTCCCATGTCTAGTCCTTCTATCTGTCTGAGTCTGCTCCACTTTCCCATCCATCCCATGTCTTGTCGTCCGTCCCGCTACCCGTCCGTGTCTGCACCTTTCTCTAGATCCAAGCATCGCATCACCTATCAAAGCATTGCCCCTTAATCAAAAATCATCAACTATCAAATCAGCATCAATCATAACTTGTCACCATCATATCTTGAGCCAATCTTATACCACCAAAACATGATCCAATCATCAATTGATTCTTGCCTTAGGATATGTCATTCCTACGATAGGCAGAATCTATCCAATCATCAATTGATCCCTGCCTTAGGATATATATCTTTCCTACGATAGGCAGAATCTATCCAATCATCAATTGATCCCTACCTTAGGACATATCTTTCCTATGATAGGCAGCATCTATCACATCATTATCTATTTTGGCAAAAGATACAACGGTTACTTGTTTGGTTCGTTGGTCTTTTGGTTTTTGATTTTTATCTTTTGTCCTATTCGAAGATCACATCAAAACTACCTTGATCTTACTATATCATGGTATGTGGTGAAAACATCTAGAATGGGGCATAGTCTTGCTTTTGTATGCTGTGCTTGTGGGTTGATCTCATTACTCCAAGGTAGTACTCATATCTTGTTGATCATAGGGTCGGTTCTAGCATATTGATCTCCTTATGCATCTAAGGTTCATCATACCTTTTTTTGTACTAAGAGCTTATGCTATGAGACCCCTTCCCTCGTCTAGACAAGGTTGTACTATCTTGGGCATGCATGGGATCATCCCTTTGTCTGCATGTCTTGTCCATGCAAATGTCGGATAAACATCATCACCCTGGTCTTCTATACCTTGGTGAACATATCCACTTTGCTATATCAAACCTAGGATTGCTCAAATTCAGTTTCAGCACAATGATCATCCACCAATCATCTCCAAACATCCTCATCCTTTCATCCCACCACTTATCCTCTGACCCGTTCAAACAATATGTTCCATCCATTTCGAAAGCACAACCGTGTTCTCGCAACCTGCCTATCCTCTCGAGGGGGCATCACCCTTACCAATTATCCCCAAACCTTATTCTTCCAAACCAAAATCTTTTTTCTATCCAATCCATCTCTATGTTTTAACTTCTTTGAAATGATGTTGCTTAGCTGCAACACCATCTCAAAGAGGGGCAAAATGTAGACACCTAAAATTGGACTACTCTGCAAACCAATTTTCCGTACCTCTGCACGCATCTACTCCCCCAATCTGCATATCCCTGGTGATCAATTAATTCACCTAATTGATCCATTTAACCTTACAACCCTATCCTATCAATTAAATGAATATTCCTAATATTCATTTAGATGATTTATCCATTTCCCTAATCACTGTTAATTAGATAAATCCTATTTATCTGATTAACCTAGGCTTAAGTTAATTAAGATAACACTTAATTAACCTTGTCTCCCACTCATCCACTAAACTGAATTCAATATTCAATTGTCCCCCACACTCTTCCAATCACTAAATTTAATATTCAGTTGTCTCCCACTCATCATCCACTCACTGAATTTAAAATTCAGTTGTCCCCCACACTTCTCCACTCTTCCCAAAATGGGAATTATTAATTCATCCACTAGGAATAAAAGATTCACTTTTATTCCTAGCCCTTGATCTCATCAAATGAATCCTCACCCTCCATCCTCATCTCCAAAATCCTATAAATAGGACCCCTCTCTAAGCCATAAGGGAGACCACTTCATGCATCAGAACTCTATCCAAATCTCTCCACAAATCTCCTAATCCTATCAAACCTCTGTCAAAATCTGGTCTCAATCCCCATCTAATCTATCAAATCACTTATCTCTTATCCACATTGTGTTGTATGCATTGAGCAACCCACATTTAGTCATTCTAATCAAGCGAAACATCTGAGAAGTTACGTGGGTGCATCTCCTTCCCACATGGATTTGTGAGGTCTTCATGAAGGTATAATCATGTATTTATGCATTAGATTAGTTATTATCTTCACTTGATTTCACTGATTAAACATACAACTGCAGAATATTCTCAGGAATCTGTGAAAGATTCCCCCTTGTATATGCAAACTCGATATGCATTAAAATGCATATAACTCAAATTTTTCACCATTTCTGGAAGACGATTGGGATTTCACAAGCTTGTCAACATATTTGAACAATTGCACATACAAACTTAACATTTTCATGAGTGCGACAGGAAAAAGCGGTGAAACATACATGGAGGCTAGTCAACCTATGAACACTAAAGCACAAGGATAAAACCGAACAACCAGGAAGCCACCACAGAAAACCATGACCAGAATAGGCAGAACAATGCAAGACCCCACGCCTTAGAAAATTTAGGATTTGAACGAGAAAATTGGCAAATGTTCAAACTTAAAACCCTAAACATAAATGAGTACTAACATAACCTTCAGTCAAAATGTGAAAGATCCGCATGGAGTTTTGCAAGATTTATAACCACTCAAGTTAATCCAGTTCTGATAGCTATTCGGTAAAGCAAAATTTCACAAACAGATCCAGTATGATTTAGAATTGAAATGCTTTGATCTACGGACCCTTGGCATGATTGACGAAAAGAAGATATGTTGTTAATCCTCACAAACAATGATTCTAACTTCCGAGCAGTGATTCAAGAAAATCTCTCTCAAAACAGGGCAACCGGATAACTTAAGTTGTGCATTTATTACAAAAGGAAATTAGGGTTTGAGCAAGGATAAAAGGATTCTTTCACTCATTATTTACACTCTTGCACTCATGAAGAAGAAAAGAAGAGCTCTGCAAAGAAGATTCTACAATTTACTCAAGATCAACTAAAAAATGAATTCAACCAGCGATTTTCTCTGGCTCCTGCTTCAAACCCTAAAGCATGAAAAGGTACTTCCATTCTGAAAATCTCTTTGAATCTCTTGCAAAATGGCTACTCTAATGGTTGTCAATATTTCTGATAGGTTAAGACCTTAATTCAAGAAACACCCTTACAAATCCCTAGAAGTTGATCCCTTGGGTGCGTTTTCTAGCATTCCGCACGGAGTATTGCATGTAGAAGATGTAAGGGTTTATATCCATGCAAACATTGAAGAATTTGGAGACTCAAAATTGATGGACATTTATCACAAACAGCTAATAGATGAGAATTTTGAACTAAAACCTGAGTTCAAGGCCCTTTGGGACAAATACTTTGGGCATTGCATACATTTTCCATGTTTTGCAAAAGATGATTGGGTCTGGTATGTTCTAAGTAGGATGCATCAATATTTTGTGGCTAATGAGGCCATTCAAGATCATTAAACATGCCATAAGGACAGTGACCAGACTGCATTCATCCAATGGGGTACCCGCACTTAAATGTGTGAAGAACCAAACGGTAACTGACGCCACTGAATCAAAATTTCACAAAAGAGCAATGACCATAGATGACATAACAAATCCAGATGTCAAGTTTGCCTCAATGATAATTGGCTACAAAATCTACCATTCGAGCAAGGAGAATTATGTGTCTAGTATAGCAATCTATGCTGCATATCAGATGTTGAGGGAAGATGTAGATTATGATCTATGTGAGCTTCTTCTAAATCAGTTGTTAGAAAACTTGCAGAAGATCAAAAAGGATAAGAAAAATTCCTTCAAATATGGTTGTCTAATACTATGTCTATTTTTCTATTGTATGAATGAGCTACCCGGATCAAATGGTTGGGTCTGGCAAAATGATAAACCGGTTGCAATTTAGATCAGAGATTACATGTATGGACTTGGTGATGCTCAAGCCCAAAACAAAGCTCTTTGGGGTTACTTTAAGAATTTCCAAGGCATGATGTAAGCCAGAGAGAGAATACCACAGTCCATACTTGAGAAATACAAGGACACAGTTTGCTTTATGGTCGACACTGATCAATGTCTAATGGAGGCAATTGAGCCAAGAACTATATGGATAATGCCTATGGGATATGAGGTCGATGAAAATATCTTGGAGCTGCATATTCAACACCTGTTGAGCCAACCTAAGGACACTAAAGCAGAAAGGTTTGGCACCTTTGAAGAGCTAAGTATAAAAATACATGTTGAGTTAAGACAGCCGGAGATAAAAAGGAAAGTAAGAAGGGAAGTTGAAGAAATTGCCAAAAGATTTGGCTTATCAAAAGAGGCAATAGATGCAAATAGAGAGAAAATGGAGAAGGTAGAGAAAGAGAGACAAGAAGCAAAGAAAAGAAACGTTCCAGTGCAAGCCTCCTCCCAGACTAGATCTTCCAAGAGCTCTGTACCTGTCACTCCTAAAAGCTCAAAGGCTACCAAACCAGAAGTCAAGACATCTGGTAAAAGTGAAAAGAGAATGAAGACCAAAGCCTCAAGAACATATACAAGCCATAAGGATGATGAAGAAACAGAATTAGATGAAGAAATCAAGAAAATGAAGAAGAGAACATCCGAAAAGTTCTCTGCTAGTAGAAGTGAGGAAGAGAAGGCAAAGGAATTTGTTGAAAAGCCCACTCCTTCCATTGATGACATCATCAAGGTAGTTACTGTGGATGGGAACCTGCAGCCAGTGACAGAGTTCTATGATGAATACAATGATGTTGACAAGAGAATTTTGGAAGAAGCTACTGTCAGGTACTTGAACATTTACAATAAAGCTTTCATTGAAATTATATCATTAATTCCTAAGAGTCTAGAAAAGGTACTTGAGCTGAGAAAAGAGAATGCAAAGGCAAAAGACTTAGAGATTCAGGAGCAGATAGCAATTCATCTTTATTCTTCTATCACTCCAAAACAAATGGACATGATTTTCAAGGACTGTAAGGATGAGTTCCAGAGTAAGGCAAGAATGAATAAACTCATGCTTGGAGAAACTGACCAAGTAGCAAGTGAAACAAAAGATATCCTCTGGAATGCCTTAAAGAGATTCAATCTTCCTATTCTAGAGGAAACAGATGAAGAACCTTCTACCATGGATGTTGAAGGATTAAATGCAATCAATGAAGAACTTTCTGACAAGGATGTAGAAGGATTAAAGAAAATAGATGAAGAGAAGTCTGAGGACTTAGACTCCTCTGTTCTGGTAGAGGAAGTTCATAAAGCAGCAGACACTGGTAACATCTCTCCTCCGGATCCCACTGCAGCTAAGACAAACATTCTAGACTCTGAAGCTAAAGAGGAAGGTAGAAGAGAAGAGGAGAATATTCAAGGAAAAGAGGATAAAGGAAAAGAAGAAGAACAAGCAGAAAAGACTAATGATGACTCTTCTGATATTTCAAAGAAGTCTCAATCTCTAGCAAGAGACACTGCAGAGACAATGAAGAACTTCTTAAACAAAGAAATGATGGAACTGGATGAACCTGAGCTTTTTCCAAGGACCACGGAACTTTGACTCTCTCTCCCCAGTTCAGACAATGAAAATAGCATCTTTTGCACAAGCCAAAGCAAAAGAAAAACTCTTGAAATCTCACATGGAGGACTGTGAACTGTTGGAGATTGCATCCGGGATGTTGGAGAAGATCATGCCATCCTATCAAAAGGATCCTTTGGCCTCACCATCTAGTAACTTGAAAAACTTAGTAAATTCTGTTAACACTCATTTTGAATCTCTACAGAAATCAACAGAAGCAAAGGTCCGCAAGGAGTTTCTGGGAAAAATATTCACTGAGGTACAAGGACTTATTAAAAATGATAGGAGGACCCTAGACATTGGAATAAAGAGCCTTGAAAACTCTCTTAAATATGGTGGGGACATATACAAATTCTATTTATCTTGGCCCAAAGTGACAGAGGACATTGAGAAGAAAATGAAAGAACAAGAAGGAAAATTGTCAAGTTTATCTCAGAATTTTGATCCCCTTACTACCTCTCTAGTGAATCATGAATGTCAAGCTATTGCCATAATAAATGAAATCAAAGAACTGGTTAAGGAGAAAAAGAACATAATGGATAAAATGGATGAGATCAGAAAGATAATCATCCCTAAGTTAGAAACAATGCATGATGCCTTGATAGAGGCACAAAATACAATCTGAACTAGTGATCCAACAGACTTAAAGAGGGCAGAAGCATATGCATTTTTGTTGAGTGGTCACATCTCCATTTTGGATAGGATGAAGAGGAGCTGGGCCATAGAGTTTGTACAGCTGAAGACTACTTTTGTAGACATACTCAAGTATATGTAAGCTTATCTTATGATTTGTATCTACATATGCGGCCATGTACAGAATATTTTTTGTAAAATTTTGGTATGCAGATTCTGCCCTTTGCCATTGATGTCAAAGGGGGAGTGAAGAGTAGTGAAAAATGTGGAATCCAGCAAAGGGGGAGCTCCAGAAAATAGTGCAAAAGACAAAGCATCAGCCAAGGGGGAGTTACTGCGACACTTAGCCATTTTTCACTAAGTGTTGCCATCAATGCCAAAGGGGGAGATTGTTGGCAAGAGACACTATGTGGCTTCATAAGTGTTGTCACTGATGGCAATAAAGTCTATCCCACACATCTGCAGTACATAGTATGCCCATACTGGAAGTCAGATTGAAGATTATTTTGGTTTGGTGAACAAGAACAGTGTATGTAACAAGGTCCGACAATCAAGTCTGGATCTCTCAGATGGTGTAACTTAGTAAGTTGCAGACTTGGACAAGTCAAGAGGGGTATCATGACTATTGTATTCCAAATATTTAGCCTTCAGTGATAAAGCAAGAAAAAGACATGAGCATCTGAGTGTTGGGTTCCAATTAGGCATTTCAAACAAAGGAAGAACTAACCGGCAGAGTATCAAAATTCAATCCAGATGAGTAAAATGTGTTGATCAGGTAATTTGTGGGATTATACATTGTTGGCCGACATGATTAATGACTTCTCTACCTATGTTTTTGATACGCATCACAAGCCAAGCATGGATTCAGCTAACAGATAAATAACTTGCAAACATACCGAGAGTTCTTGTTGTCGACTAAAAAGTTGATGAAAATCCTTGATGTGGATATATATACTAGATGGATTCCAGCATGTAAGTGTGTGAAGTGAAGATATGAAGAAATAAGGTGCGAAGAAAAGCAGGGATACGTGTGAGAATAGCAATTCAAGTCTGGTATGTGACTGAATAACAACATTGAACAGAGGAAGAATGAAGTGCATCAGATCAGTATAATGTGCCTAACCGGAATTGAACTATTGCATTTGTAGATGCTTCTCATCAGTTCAAACACTTGATTATCTTCTGTAAGTTCTATAGATAGTGAGTCTCTTGTAGGCAGTGTGCCTCTTGTGAACAGTGTGCTCGAGCAGTGAGCCCTAATTGGCAAGTGTCAAATTTGTACTCCTTATTCTTTTAATAGAGAATACAATATTGGGTTAGTCACCCCGTGGTTTCTCTCTTAATAGGGTTTCCACTTAAAAATACTTGTGTTATGTGTGTGGATTGTATTTCTGTTCTTATCATTACATATGCTATCATGTTTTGATATAACACTAAATATTGAGATAACAAAATTAAGGAAATTTTGAGATAACTGATTCACTCCCTCTCTCAGTTATATGCTTTCAATGTTTTGATAGTGAGAATTAATTAAAGATTTTAGACAACTGATTCACCCCCCCTCTCAGTTGTCTGGTTCATTTCAACAATTGGTATCAGAGCCAAGTTCCTCTAAAGAAAGCCTAACCTCTTGAGGAAGATCCAGAATGTCTTATAAGAAGGAAGCTGTACATTTTGATGGGACAAATTATGCTCTTTGGAAGGTACGAATGAAAAGCCATCTTCTTTGTCTTGGTTATAAAGTATGAAAAGCTACAGAAGCAAAATATACCATGCCTCCAAATGGTTTGATGACTAAAGATGAAATCAAAAAATATGAGGTGGATGTCAAAACAAAGGATGCTCCATTAAGTTCCTTAAGTGACTCAGTGCTGACAAAAGTTGTGGATCTTGAAACTGCAAATGAGGTATGGGAGAAGCTGAAAAATCTGTATGAAGGAGATGATTTTGTGAAGGAAGCCAAGCTACAAAGTCTGAAAGTGAAATATAAGGGTTTGAAGATGAATGAAGATGAAAACATAACAGCCTTTATGCAAAGAGTTGATGAGCTTGTCACTAGGATAAAGGGTATGGGAGGAACTCTCAGTGATAAGGAAGTCATGATGAAAGTTCTCAGATCACTACCAAAGTCTTATAGTCACAAGGTAGCTGCAATTGAAGAATTTATGACTGTAAAAACTATTGACAGAGATCAGTTACTTGGTAAGCTTACAACATTTGAGATGAGAGAATTTGGTGATGCCCTGCCTAAAGTTGAATCAATTTTTAAAGCTAGTACTTCAGCAGAGACCTCCAAAGTTGAGAAATACATAGTGGATGATGAATTTGAAGAACTGGAAGCTAACTTTGTCAATAGACTTCAAAGAGGCTCTAGTAAGTTCAAAGGTAAATTACCTTTCAAATGTTTCTCTTGTGGTAAAGTAGGCCATTATGCTTCTAGATGCCTTGAAAGAAGTGAAAGGAATAAGAAGATATATCAGAGAAGGCCTAGAGTTCCAAAGAAATGTTACTATGTCAGAGATTTTGATGATGGAGTGATTGATGATGAATCTGATGATGCTAGTACTAGTGCAAATGAATGCCTATTTATTGTGATTAAAGAAGATCTTGTAACTACTAATTCTGCTAGTTGTGTGAAGGATAAAAAACTAGTAGAAGAAAGTGCTTTGGTTATTCAGGTTGAGAAAGATAAGGGTGAATGGATTATTGATAGTGGATGCTCTCATCACATGACCGGTGACAAAAGTAAGTTTGTAAGTTTGGAAAACGTATGATGGTGGACTGGTTAGGTTTGGGGATAATGCAGCTGGTAAGATTTGTGGAAAAGGATCTATTTCATTTGATGGAAAACATAATACTGACAATGTTTTGTATGTGAAGGGTTTGAAGCATAATCTTTTGAGTGTTGGTCAGATGTGTGACAAAGGATATGATCTAATATTCAAAGACAATGGGTGCAAGATCATGGAAAGATCTGGAACTGTGATTGCTATTGGTAAGAAGACAAAAGATAACATCTATCAATTGAAAGGAATGAATGGTTATTTTTATTAGCTCAGGCAGATGAAAGTTGGTTGTGGCATAGAAGGATGTGTCATATAAACTTTGATAGTTTGGTAAAAATAAGCTCAAGTCAGGCTGTAAGAGATTTACCAAAACTTGTGAAACCTTCCAATTCAATTTGTAAGGAATGTCAGTTGGGAAAGCAGATAAGGACAAGCTTCAAGAGCAAAGAACAATTTTCTACCGGTTTGTTGGATCTAGTGCATATAGATCTCTATGGTCCTGCAAGGGTGAGAAGTCTACAAGGTGACAGGTATTTCATGTTACTTATTGATGATTAATTTGGAATGACTTAGGTTACTTTTCTAAGAGATAAACCAAAAGCCCTAGAGAAATTCAAATCTTTCAAGGCAATGGTTGAGAATGAAATAGATTTGAAGATCAAATGATTAAGATCTGATAGAGGAGATGAGTTCACATCAAATGAATTCAATATTTTCTGTGAAGAGCATGGGATAAAGAGACAGTTGTTTGTACCTAGGACTCCTCAGCGAAATGGAGTTGTGGAAAGGAAGAACGGGACAATTCAAGAGGTTGCTACAACAATGATGAAGGAAGAAGGTCTGCTGGAAGTCTTTTAGAAAGAAGCTATTCACACTGTTGACTACATTTAAAACAGAGTTCAAGTGAAAGGTAATGGTACTAAAACTCCCTATGAATTGTGGTATGGAAAAATTCCCACAGTAAAATATTTCAAAGTTTTTTGAAGTAAATGTTATATCAAGAGAGATGAAGATCTAGGAAAGTTTGATGCAAGATGTGATGATGGAATCTTTCTTGGATACTCTACCAAGAGTAAGGCTTATTGGTGCTACAACAAGAGGCTCAAAAAGATTCTTGAGAGTGTAAATGTGAAAGTACATGAAGGCAAAGGAAGAATATAAGACCTGAGTTGTTATGAACCAGATGAACCTATGACTATAGAAATTGAAGAAAAAGATGAGCAAGCAAACAGTCAGGATGAAGAAGAGGCTCCGGAAAGTACTGTCAAGACTCCCAGGTATGTAAGGATCAATCATTCTAAAGATTAGATTATAGGTGACAAGAACAAAGGTGTGATACCAAGAAGAAAAGTTGCAGAAGAATAAGTTAATTATTGTTTGCTTTCAAAGATTGAACCAAAAAATGTGAATGAATCATGCAATGATGAAAATTGGGTAAAGGCAATGGAGGAAGAACTGATGTCCATAGAGAAGAATGAAACTTGGGAATTAGTTCCCAGACCTCCTGACAAAAATGTCATTGGAACTAAATGGGTCTTCAGGAATAAGATGAATAAAAATGGAGAAGTTGTAAGGAATAAAGAAAGACTTGTATGCAAAGGATATTCTCAAATTGAAGGGATAGGTTTTGAAGAAACCTTTGCCCCAGTAGCTCGGATTGAAGGAATCAGAATGTTTCTGGCATTTGCAGCTCACAAAGATTTTAAGGTATATCAGATGGATGTGAAATCTGCCTTCCTAAATGGTGAACTAGAAGAGGAAGTTTACATTGAGGAACCAAATGGATTCCAATTGTCAAATCAAGGAGATATGGTATGTAGGCTGAAGAAATCTTTATATGGACTCAAACAAGCTCCTAGAGCCTGGTATGCAAGGTTAGATAGGTATTTATTGCAATTGAGATTTAGTAAAGGTACTACAGATAGCAATCTGTACTTCAAAATCAATGATGATCAAATCCTAATTGTTGAATTCTTTGTTCATGACATTATCTTTGGAGGAAATGAAGGTATGTGCATAAGGTTTGCTGGTGAGATGAAAAGTGAATTTGAAATTTCCATGTTTGGTGAAATGAATATTTTTTTGGGTCTGCAAATCAATCAATCAGATAAAGGAATCTTCATTTCTCAGTCTAAGTATTCGAAAGAGTTGTTGAAGAAGTTTGGCATGGAGGAATCCAAACCAGTAAGCACTCCCATGGTGACTAGTTGCAAATTAAGCAAAAATGATGATTCACCTTTGGTAGATCAGAAAAGGTATAGATCCATGATTGGAGGATTGTTTTATCTAACCCAAACTAGACCTGATATTATGCATGCAGTCTATCTTGTGGCAAGATTTCAAGCAGACCCTAAAGAGTCGCATGTGATGTCAAACAAGAGGATATTGAGATATTTGAAGGGCACACCAAAGCATGGCTTGTGGTATCCAAAGGATAATGATTTCACTCTCAGAGCATACATAAATGTTGATTGGGCTGGAGATATGGATGATAGATAAAGTACTAGTGGAGGTGCATTCTTCCTAGGAAGCAGATTGGTTTCATGGTTGAGCAAGAAGCAAGACTCAATCTCCTTGTCCACTACAGAAGCAGAGTGCATTGCAGCAACATGTAGTTGCACTCAAGTGTTATGGATGAAATAGACATTAAGAGACATCAGAGTTGTGTATGAAGATCTAATTGCAATCTTTTGTGACAATACAAGTGCCATAAACATATCCAAGAATCTGGAGATGCATTCAAGGATAAAACATATATCCATAAGATATCACTTTCTAAGAGAAAAGGTGGTAGAGAATGAAGTCAAGTTGGAGTATGTATCTACAAAAGATCAGATTGCAGACATTTTCACCAAGCCCCTGCCTCAGGATACTTTTGAGTATCTCAGCGAAAAGTTAGGAGTTATCACCCCTCCTGCTCCAAACTAAGATGCACAAGAGTGCATCAATCCAGTGGTGCTTAGAGTCCCACCTCCAAATCCGGATTGATGCTTTAAGGGCTACTTCTCAGGGGGAGTAATCAGAGAGTTTAGAGGAAAGTTGGATCAGAGCAGCAAAGTGCAAGTATGTGCCCTTTTCCATTGATGTCAAAGGGGGAGAGAAGTCATGTGAAAAACTTGGAGAGAAAGAGTGTAGATGTGTAAAGAAAAAGGGGGAGAATCTTGTCAAGATGGCTGTCATGGTTTTTCACATCATATGTTGCCATCAATGACAAAGGGGGAGATTGTTGCAAGTATGTGTCTGATCGGTGTTGTCATTGATGTCAACATATCTATGTTGTCATTGGTGTCAACAGTATCCTTATCTTTTGATTGATTAGAAGCCTTATATGTTGAGGACATTGATAAAATTAGCCCCTCTGGAAGAATCAGAAAGGAAATAGTGAAGATAGTGAAATGCATATTGAAGAATAGTCCAGAGGATTGCTCTGCATTTCTTGTATATTGAAGATCTTGGTCTACAGATTGGATATTATTTAGAGGCATGTCTGAAGATGCTAAATCCTGAGTTTGAGCCTCCGATATAAAGAATTGAGTGAATTACATTCACCAAAGTAAAACCTACTTTTTTTGTTCATTCACTGGTGTCTGGGAGAAAATATTTTGCTCCGCTTTCCTCCATAGTTATGTATTTCGGTCTGCAGTTCTAGAGTGATGTATAGGATGATGATATGCACCTACAATTGCAATGGTTCATGATTTGGCGGTTCACAAGCGATCTTTCTTTAATGACAGTTGATGATAGTTGAGTTCTTATGCTCCGATTGGATAAATCTCATGGTTCAAGTGGTTAGATGTTGTATGGATGTTCATGGAAACTACAACATGCTTGTGGATGTCTCCCTATCATGTTCCTACTTTTACATTGATCTGCGTTAAGGAATTGAGATCGTGTTTGAAGATTATTCCCAGACAACGTAGCATGTAACCAGTCTTAGCCGACTTGGTTAATTCTAGTGATTGCGGAGATCTCTTGAAGATTGTAAATGCATGTTGTGGCATGGAAGATTGTGTTTAAGTCCTAGCTAAGGCATGGTATGATCCGTATACATCTTTACTACATTTTCTTAGCATAATTTTGTTTTAGGTCAAGACCTATTTTATGTATGTTTGTAATGCCGACCTTGGAGATTATTCCAACAGTTGATGATTGTAACACCGAACTTGATGATCATTCCAAGGTTGATGTAGTGTATAAACACTTGTAATTGAATCATGAAAAATTATTGGAGTACGAAAATGTGAAGAGAAAGTGAAGTAAGGTAGTAAAGCAGAGCAAAGGTATTTGTGCTTCAATGGAACTGAACCTTGGCATGGAATAGATGTTGTTATCTCAGTTCAACCCTTTGGCAGTGAGCCACCCTTCGGTAGTGAGCCTTTATTTGCAGTGAGAAATTTGGGAAGTGAGTGCTAAGGGAAGTGAGCCTCTAATTTTTGGTATTGTTATAACTTATATATCTTGTGGACTAACATTCACCATGGTTTTTCCCTTAATTGTGTTTTCCACGTAAAAATCTGGTGCAACTTGTGTATGATCTTGCAATTGTGTTTATGTTTCTGAGTTCATGCTTTCATGATTTAATCATAAACAACAATGGAGAAGTGTTTAATGTTTTAAGGTGCAAAATTAATTAAAGATTTGAAACAATTGATTCACCCCCCCTCAGTTGTCTAGTTCATTTCAACAAAACCATCATTGTTTCAAAGATTTGTAAATGCAATCTATGTTCCTAAAGCTAGAGAAGAAACTATGAAACCAAAAATAGTGGTCACTTTGTGCTCAGATGTACCTCAATCCCCTTTAAACTGGTGCTCACTATTAGAGGTCCTTCGTCTTCTTCTCATTCTCCTAGTTACATTTACAACTATACTAAACAGATATCATATCCAACTTCACAACAACCTAGTTCTATTGTGGTTGCTCATACATACAATACTCAGAATAACAAAAAAAAAACACAACAATCAAGCATTCTGATAACTTTACCAACTTCTCAACCAATGCTTCCTCAAGCACACCGTTTAACACAAAAAGTTGGTCACGATTATGATCTTGTTGAGCAGCTTCGTGCTACTCCTGCTAAGATATCCCTTTGGGAACTTATTCAAACTTCACCTACATACCATGGAATGCTCCAAGAAGCTTTACAAAAGGTGATTGTGCCACCTGTTGCTAAACCTAATGATGTAACAGCTCTTTTAGATTGTATGCATGTGACAAAAACAACTATTTTGTTTCAACAACATGAGTTTCCATCTCTTGAAGTTCAAAATCAATATGATCCTCTAATTATTTTTGTTACAATAAACAAGAAATTGATTAAAAGAGTTATGATTGACAATGGGTTAGCTCTTAATGTTTGTGGTATTAGGTTACTACATAAGATTAAAGTTGACAGATCTCTGATTAAACCAGATAAGTTAAGTATTCGTGACTTTGATAATTTTGGAAGGCAATCTGTAGGCACTATAACTCTACCTATACAAGTCGGGCCTGTCACTTTGCCTACATTGATTCATGTCACGCCTTGTTCTTTGTCTTACAACATGATTCTGGGTAGACCATGGATTCATGCACTGCGGGAAGTCCCTTCTACCCTTCACCGTTCGATCAAATTTATTATAAAGATAAGCTCCATACCATTCATGTTGATCCTGAACCTGATCTTTGTTTACAAATTGAATCACAAAAACAAGTTGTTCAACACAAAATCTTAAGCAATTTGAAAGTTGAATCATCAGCTTCCCCTACCACAGATAAGGTTGTTCTAGAGTCCACACAATCGAATGCATTTCTTGCTGACGATTGGCATTCATTGGATTTGACATCTCCTTCCATGGGTGAATAAAAAATTAATGATCCTATCCTTGAAACATCAAAAGTTGCATCGATATTATCTCAAAGTTTGACCATGAAACCTAAGGTCTCTTTGGTTAGAAATTCAGATAACACTCTTAATTATACAACAAATTATGAGACCGATGAAGCCCCACCTTCTTCCAAAGAAATGGCTTATCTTTATGGTCGAGGATTTTAGATTCTTTATAAGAACTGTGACTATGTAGGTATGGGTTGTGGTATCAATCAACAAGGAATTAAAGTCCCTATAGAATTTGCTTTGCAACATTACTCAAGTGGTATTGGATATAACCCTTTTAGGGAATCTAAAGCACATCGGCGTCCTAATCTTTTAGTGTTTATGAACTGACTTATTGATGGTGGTTGCAGGTTGATTTGATTTGATTTTGGATTCTCTTACAAGTGTTCCTTTATAGGTTGTGGTTCTTAACTTTGTGGTCTTGTAGGATTACAGACTTGGTGGCTTCTTCCTCTTTTGCAAAAACACTTCGGCTTCCTCTACAGTATCTTTTTGGGTATCATTTTCATGATTGATGTACTTACTTTCCTTTAGTCGCATATACACATAGTGTCATATGGCCACTAAAGTGGGAGCTAAATGTTATGTCAGAAATTGTCCTCCTATATGGAATGGTACAATTTCCCCATGGTTTAGTTCCTTCCCTTTCGTGACCTTTCAACCTAGTTTTTACAAACCTTTTTGAAACCTGACTGACCTAGGTCTAACTGGAAGAATCTCATATTTTTGAATAACTGAATATTGAATGGGAAAAGCAAACTTGGATTTGGGACCCCCTAACCTCCTTAAAGTCATTTTGAGTGGGAAATCAAGGCTTGGACTTGGGCTCTAGCACCCTTGTCCTATCCTATTTCTTGGGGTCTTGAATTTTGGAGGGATGTCGGCTCTTGCCGTGCATTCTGGGATTCCACTTTAAAATTTTTGTTTTTCACAGGATGTTGACATCTTATTTCAAAATTTGAAATTCCTAAGGTCGAATATAAAAAGACATTTGAAAATCATTTTATCATATACAATCTTTAGGCAAACTTGATGCTAAAACTCTGTCGAAATTGCCATTGAAGATCAATAATTTGTTGAAGCTCTTGAAGTCATTTGAATTTTCTTTCATGGAGACAATGGATGGAGATTAAGAATCAAGATCTTGACACTATCTTTCTCTTCCTAGGGTTTGTACACCTTTTGCATGATCAGGAGAAGGGTTGAAGCCTCCAACATCGAGCTTGGAGATCCTACGTGGACATTGTTGATTGGCCTTCTTGTTCATGAAAGACTTCATTGCTTTCATCTCCTTGAGGTGAAGTTGTATTTATTCATTGAGTTAATGCAACTTGTTGATCTTCCCTTGATTGAGACATCTAGGGTTTGTACACACATCTGCAAATCTTTATCTCTAGCTATTGTTAAGGGGGAACACCGAAACGGGGCTTGACTGAGGCAAGCTCCTATATAGATGCAAACATTTTTCTCCTCCTTTTGCATGTACAGGTTGCATTTGTCAAGATCCAATAGAAAGGATTTGCAGGAAGGTTCATGTTGTAGACACAGTTGTGACAAAAGTTGAATTTCAAGATTTTGAGAGTTCTGGGACACGGTGACTCACACCCCAGTCCAACTAGGTGATTTTTTCTCGGATCCATGGACCTCTGGAGATTGTGAAGCAGCTAGTGCAGAAGATTCTGACATTCAAAAACTTTTGGGACACGGTGACTAGCACCTTAGTTCAATAGCTCCTTAGTTTTTGGGTACACTATCTCTGAACTATTTGCTATGCATTTATGTGTTTGTTTCATCAGTATCTATGTCTGAAATTGAGTTAATGTAGTCTGATATGCAAATTAGGGTTTTATGATTAGAAAAGAAAACTAGCTTGTAAAACCTGATTCAACAATCTCATAAACACAATTAACAGGAAAAGGGGACATTGGAGATTTGTAGTTTATCCCTAAACTCACCCTTTGCTTCCCTAATGTTTAATGCCTGAAAGTGTAGGATTGGTATCATCCATCTTACTTCCACATTTTCAGACTAAACAGAGGATAGATTTAAAATAACATTTACAACCAAATGGGGAACCATGGCATATGCAAAAATATCATTTGATCTATCTAATGTTGGTGCCACATTTCAGAGGGCAATGGATATTTCCTTCAAAGGATTTATAAACAAGTTCATCCTAATTTATCTAGATGACATTACAGTCATCTATAAGAAGGGAGAAAATTATATGGAGCATCTAGAGAAATTTTTCCAAAGATGCAGAGTTTGGGGTGTCTCTAAACCCCAAGAAATGTATTTTTTCTATTGCTCAGGGTAAGTTGTTGGGCCATATAGTATCTAAGGATGGGATCTCAATAGATCCTAAAAGGACGTCTACTCTACTTTCTCTTCCCCTGCCTGCTCACGAAAAATCCTTACAATCATTTTTAGGGCAGATCAATTTTGTTAGAAAAGGGTATATGCACAAAGATGAGAGACCAAAAAGTCGCAACATGACTTTTTGGTCCCATGCAAGTCATAATGTGAGCGCGTTATAACGAGCTCATGTTATACCGAGCCTATAACGCGAGCACATTTTTCAAAAGCTCTCTCTCTCTCTCTCTCTCTCTCTCTCTCTCTCTCTCTCTCTCTCTCTCTCTCTCTCTCTCTCTCTCTCTCTCTCTCAACCCCTAAACCCAAGCAACCCTAAACCTTTATCTCCCTATCTCTCCTTGATCTCCCTATCTCTATCATCCCGCTACCTCTCAATCTCTCTACCTATGTCTTTGGCCATGTCCATCACTCTCTATCTCCCTATCTCTCCCCTCGGTGTCCTCTATATCTGCCTATCGGTCCTTTCTCCCTAAACCCTAAACCATTAAACCTTAACACCTAAATAATGCCCCTAAGCTCTAAACAGTAAGCCCTAAACTTGAGCAACCCTAAACCCCCAAACACCAAACCCTAAACCTCTATCTCCTTATCTATCCCCTATCTCCCTATCTCTATCATCCCTCTAGCTCTCAGCCTCTCTCCCTATGTCTCTGGACATGTCCCTCACTCTCTATCTGGAGAGAGAGAGAGAGAAGTGTTTAGGGTTTCTCACGTTTAGGGTTTTGGGGCATTGGTTAGGGTTGCTCAAGTTTAGGGAGAGAGATTGAGAGGTAGAGGGATGATAAAGATAGAGAGATAGAGATTTAGGGTTTCTTGGGTTTAGGGTTTTGGGGAATTATTTAGGGTTTAGAGGCTTAGAGTTTATCAAGTTTAGGGTTTAGGGGCATTACTTAGGGTTTAGGGTTGCATGTCAAAAGTAGTCTCTCTCTCTCTAAACCCCTAAACCCTAAATAATGCCCCTAAATCATAACCACTAACCCTTAAACCTGAGCAACCCCAAACCTCTATCTCCCTATATCTCCCTTTTCTCCCTATCTCTCTGGATATCTCACTCACTCTCTATCACCCTATGTCTCCCCTCTTTCTCCTATACCTCTCCCTATTTGTCTCCTCTCTCTCTACCTATCTATCTCTTGTTATCTCCATATCTCTTACCTCCTTCTCCCCTATCATTCAGCTATTTCCCTATCTCTCCCTCTCCCTTATCAATGAAGGAAATGGAAAAAAGAAAACTATGACTCTCTTTCTATCTCTCTCTCTCTCCCTATATATCACTTTCTCCCTATCTCCCTATCTATCTCTGCCTCTCATAGAGAGAGAGAGAGTTGTTTAAGTTCACCATAATGAGAGCGTGAGGGCAAGAGAGAGGGAGAGAGTTGTTTAAGTTCACCATAATGCGAGCATGAGGGCGAGAGAGAGGTCGAGAGAGAGAGAGAGAGATAGTTGTTCAAGTTCACCATAAGGCGAGTGCATTATAACGCGCTCATGTTATGTGAATGCACAAAACGTGAGCGCATTATAATGCACTCGCGTTATGCGTTGCCATGGTTATTTCCAAGCCTAAGGCTTGGATTTGTCTTGGGATTCCAACCCAAAGTCTTGGACTATGTTTAGGATGTCCAAAGACATGTTTTTCCAGATTGTAGCAAAAACACATAATCTGGAGCGTACTCCCCATCAGGTTTGCACTTATTTCGATGAAAACTCAAAACAAATACCACAATAATCTTGATCTCTGGTGCAGGAGCACCTTCATAAACTGATGCTTCATAGACTAAATTTTGGAGTTTGATTAAATTTGTATACTTCCACATTGTAATGAGGTTTATCAAGTCATTGTTATGTATTAGAGGTCACTAGGAAGTTCAAATATGCAAAATATTGCATACAATGTAAAGGTTGTCATGTAAAATTGGAAAAAGATGCAATAGGATGGAATATGAAAGGCCATGAAGGTTTGATTCACTGTAGGAAGTTAGAAATCAGTTGGAAACTGAAAAGTCTTGATGAGATGCCTTTAAAAAGGCCTTGTAACCTTTAGAAATTCGTGGGTGATTGAAGGAATGAAATGGAATGTTAAAAAAGCACTATTTTTCTGTATTTTCTTCAGAAAATTTGTTGTTTTCAGCCCTTGTATGGATATGTACGGACTCATAGGCACATTAAAGTGTATGTATGTGATAGTATAGACAATCACCCTCCATTTCCTTTTTGTTTCATGCATTTTGGTTTCATTTTGTGAAAGATATTGCATTTTTAGTAAAAACTGTCAAAACCCTGATTTAGAGTAACCTATTTTCGGAAAAATGACATAACTTTTGGTTCCACCGTTGGATCTTTATGTAACTTGGAAAAAATGTCTATAACTATGTTATCTACAATTTGACTAAACAGATCGACCTCATTTTGTGTTGTGTGGAAGTTATGTATGACTGTTCGTGGCATTTCACAGTGACATTTCTGAGTTTGAACCCTTGTAGCAGAATTACCAGTCCGTTTTTAGAGCACATTTTCCAAAACAAACCAAACCCATTCTGGAGTATGTTGTGGGTAAGCATAATGGGTATCTATTTCATGTCTAAGAGTTGCATTTGGATGTCTATATAAAAAGTTACTGGGACTGTTCTCTATTTGTCGGGCTACTTGCCTTTCTTGGGGTTTGTGAAGGAACTAGTAGTTTGAAGTTTGATCCACCTTTTCCAATGGATGGGATGGGATCTAATACATGTCCAAACACCATTTCCAAGAAGAATTCAAGAACTTTAACTTATGTTCCCACTTTTCCATGAAGATCCTGTTGGCAAGAGACACTATATGGATTCATGGTTGTTGTCATTGATGGCAACAAAGGTCATCCCACATATCCGCAAGTCATGATGTGTCTCTACCGGAAGTCAGAATAAAGAATGTTGTGGTCCGGTGAAGAAGAACAGAGCATGTGGCAAGGTCCGACAGATTGGTCCGGACCTCTCAGAGGAAGTGTCTTGGTGCAGTGCGGATTTGGGGAAGTCAAGAGGACTACCTTGAATGGTATATTCCAAGGATTTAGCCTCCGGTGATGGACAAGGAAAAAGATATGAATGGTTGAGTACCGGATTCCTAAGAGACAGTGAAAACAGAGGAAGAACTGACTGGCAGAGTATCAGACTGCTTTCCGGATGTGTTACTGTTGATGACAGAGGTTGTGAAGGCATGAATCATGTTTGGCCGACATGATTAATGATATCTACAAGTATATGCTTGATCCGCATTGCTTGGTGAGGAAGGATTCAGCCGACAGAATAAGAGTTTGTAAGAAACTAGACTGTTCCGGATGCCGACTAGAAAAGTGATGAAATTACTTATGCGGATATATATAGAGGATGGATTTAGTTGTGAAGGGTGTGATGGTGTGGAGATACAAGCGAATAAGTCCAGATAAGAGCAGAGGTAGCAAAAAGGATCCGGTATGTGAAAGATAGCAGAATAAAGAACAGAGGAAAGATGAAGTGCAGCAGATCAGTGTACTGAGCCTAACCGGAACTGAACTCCAGCATATGCAGATGCTTCCAATCAGTTCAAGACTGTGATTCTCATCACTTTGTAGACAGTGTGTCTTCTTGTAGGCAGTGGGCCTCTTGTGAGCAGTGTGCTCGGGCAGTGAGCCCTAATTGGCAAGTGCCATTTTTGTAATTTCCTATTCTTCTAACAGAGAATAATTTTGGGTTAATCACCCCGTGGTTTTCTCCCTTAACAGGGTTTCCACGTCAAAAATACTGTGTCATGTGTTTCTTATTTCATGATTAATGTTTTGTGTTTGATTCTATGCTGCATCAATTAAAAGGAAAGTTCAACAAGGAAAATAATTAGGATAACTGATTCACCCCCCCCCTCTCAGTTATCAACAATTGGTATCAGAGCTAAGTTCCTCCTAATAGAGCCTAACAGCTTGAGGAAGATCTGGGATTTCAAATGGATGCATATGGTTTAAGGGAGCAACTCAAGACTGCTCTTGAGGATCTTGAACAGTCAAATTCTGAAGTCAGTGAATTAAAGGAAAGACTCAAACAGGCTGATGAATTCATGAGAGAATTAAAAGACAAATTAAGTCTCTCTATGAAAAAGAGAAAGGAGCTGCTTCAACAGTTGGCAAGACAAAGTGAAGAAAGAAATACAAATGAAGAATTGACTGAGCAAACCAAGTTATGTGAAAAGTTATCAAAAGAAGTCATTATGTTAAGACATGAAATGGAATCAGGAACTATAAAGTTTACTCAAGAGATTGAAGAAAAAAGAAAGGCTGAAGACAATCTAAGACAATCTCTTAAAGAAAAATCAGAAGAATGCCACCAGATGGACAGGATTATCAGACATCTTGAATCTGATCTTGAAGATGCCAAAGATAATGAAGGAAAACTTGAGGATCAAATTGCCTCTCTCAAAAGAGACCTTCAAACAGCAAATGAATATAAAGAGAAATTCAAGATAAGTTCTGCTCAACTTGAAGTTCTTCTTGGAAGTCAAAAGAGGACAGATGACAAGTATGGTTTGGGATATGAGAAAGGAGAAAGCTCCGGATCCGGTCAGAAGAATCTTGGATCAGAAAATCCAAGGAGCAGGCCTAGAAGACCTCCGGTAAGACAGCCAAATGCTCAAAGATATCCATCCTTCAATGGATACTGCCACAGCTGCAACCACTTTGGTCACAAAGCTAATCAGTGCAGAATGAGAATGAATCAGATTAATTCATCCTTCTCCGGACAGTGCTTCAACTGCAAAAGGTATGGACACAAATCCCATGAATGCAGAATTATGCAAGTAAACAAATCATTCAAAGGTAGATGCTTCACATGCAATAGAGTAGGTCATATGGCTAATCAATGCAGATCAAGAGGATATCAGTCAAATATGCAAAGAAATGTTATTTGCCAAATCTGCAATAGGTCCGGTCATAATGCTAAAGTCTGCAGAAACAAGAATCAGGACAAAAGAGGTCCGGTGTATAATCAGAATCAAGACAAGGGTAAACAAAAGATGAATGCGGATGAGGTTCGGAATCAGATGAGCAAGATTTGGGTGAAGAAAAGTTCAGAGAATGTAGAGGTTGGATCCGCACCAGACTCTGGTGCTGATATCTCTTCCGGAAATTAAAAAGTGAGCTCAGGCTCAGGGGGAGACTCAAAAAAAATCTTGTTCCCCCAGCCAAACAAGTGGTGCCAGATGTGGCACAAGATGCGGATCAAAGGGTTTGTAGATATGAGTCTTGAGATACTTCAGTCAAGTTTTCAGAGGTCCGCATGGAGTTATGAAGAAGCTGTGATCGATCAAATAAGACCTGTTCAGGGAGATGCTCCGGTATGATAAAGGATTACAAAAAGGTCCGGAAAGATCCGGAAATGCACTATCTTGTTCTGCGGATTGGACAGAGTGTTTGGGATGTTCTTGTAATATGTTACCTCGATTTATTCATGATTGAAAGATCCGGATGATATCCACAGATCAGGACTAATCCGGGACACTCCAAACTATCCAGACAAGGCAAACCGGAATGATGTAGGTGAAGCATTTATTGCAGACAGATATTAGGGTTCGCGGAGCAATTTAAGGGATTTCTCAAAGGTCATTTGCTCATTCTGCACTCGAGAAGAAGCGAAAAGTGGAGCTCTGCAACAAGGTTCATCAAGCACACCAAGGATCTCCTGCCGAAGTTATTGCATAAAGAAATCAATCCAACCACTCCATGCAAACCGAAGGCGCATAAGGTATTCTCCGTTTCTCATTACCTCACTGCAAATCTTTGAAGAATGGCTACTCCAAACATAGTTAAGATCTCTGATAGACCTCGCCCCTCATTCAAGAAACATCCCTACAAATCATTGGAGGTAGATCCACTAGGAGCCTTCTCTAGTGTTCCTCACGGAGTTTTACATACCGAAGACATTAGGGTTTACATACATGCAAGCATTGAAGAATTTGGGGAATTCAAATTAAGAGACCTCTATCACAAGCAACTGATAGACAATGCTTTTGAGCTTAAACCAGAGTATAAGGATATCCAGAAGAAACAATTTGAGCAATTTATTCATTTCCCCTGCTTTGAAGAAGATGAATGGATCCGGTATGTACTGAGCAGGATGCATGACAACTTTCTATGGCTAGATAGACCCTACAAGATCACAAAAGAGGCAATTAGGGCAGTAACTGGTCTATACTCTTCCGGAGGGGTACCTATCCTCAAATCTGTCAAGAACAACATTGTAACTGAGGCCACCGGATCAAAATTTGACAAGAGGGCAATGACCATTGAAGATATTTCGGATCCGGATATCAAATATGCATCAATGATAATAGGATACAAGATCTATCACTCCAGCAGGGAGAATTCTGTATCCGGAACTGCAGTATACACTGCCTATGAAATGCTAAGAAAGAATGCAGATTATGATCTCTGCGAACTACTGCTAAGCCAATTAATGGAAAATATACAGAAAATCAAGAAGGATAAGAAGAATTCCTTTAAGTATGGTACTCTTATTGTATGTCTATTCTTCTACTTCATGAATGAGCTACCCGGAACAAGTGGATGGGTATGGCAGAATGACAAACCTGTTGCAGTCCAGATAAGAGACTACTTGCATGGACTTGGGGATGCAAAAGCGAGAAATACAGCTCTATGGGGATACTTCAAAAACTTTCAGAGCATGATGCAAGCAAGAGAGAGAATTCCCCAGTCTCTTGTTGAAAAATACAAAGACTCAGTGTGTTTTATGGTTGACACTGATCAGTGCCTAATGGAGGCAGTGGAGCCAAGGACTGTCTGGATCATGCCCATGGGGTATGAAGTGGATGAACAGATAGTGGAGCTGCATGTTCAACACATGCTAAGTCAGCCCAAAGATCCTAAGGCAGAAAGGTTTGGAACCTTTGAGGAGCTGAGTGTAAAAATACATGTAGAACTCAGGGAACCTGAGATTAAAAGAAAAGTGAGAAAAGAAGTAGAGCACATTGCTCAAGGCCTAGGCATCTCAAAACAGGCACTTGATGCCAGCCGGGAAAAGAGGAGGAAGGCTGAGGAAGAAGAGAAAAGTAAAGAAAGTGCTCCGGTTGAAGCTCCCACCCGGACCAGATCATCAAAGAGATCTGCACCTCCCACAACCAAAAGTTCTAAACCGGAAGTCCAGGCATCCGGTAAGAGATCCAAGACAAAAGCCACAAGGGCTTATGGAAGCCAAAAGGATGAAGAGGAAACAGAGTCAGATGAGGGAATAAAAGAAATAAAGAAACAGAAGAAGAAAGGATCCGGTAAGCCCTCCACAGGCCAAGACAAGGATGAAATGGCAGAGGTAACTGTTGAAAAGCCCACTCTGTCTCTAGAGAGCATAATCAAGTCGGTCACGGTGGATGGAAACCTTCAACCAATGACTGAATCCTATGATGACTTCAGTGAGGCTGACCAAAAGACTCTGCAGGAAGCCACAGTTAAATATCTGAACATATATAATAAGGCCTTCATTGAGATCATATCTCTCATTCCTAAAAGCCTAGAAAAGGAATTGGAAGTAAGAAAGAATAATGCTCATGCTAAAGATCTTGAGATCCGGGAGCAGATAGCTATTCAGCTATATCCTCAAATTGATCCCAAGACAATGAACATTATCTTCAAGGACTGCAAAGATGAGTTCAGAAGTAAAGCCAGGATGAATCAACTCATGCTTGGTGAGACTGACCGAGTGGCCCAAGAGACAGAAGAGATCCTCCGGAAGGCCTTCAAAAGGTTCAATCTTCTTGTTGTAGAGGACTTAGGTGCAGAAACAGCTGCTGATTTGGAATCATCTATTCCGGAAGAAGTGAGCCCTGAACAGACAAACATCTCTCCTCCGGTTTCCCCTACAGTCTCCGGATCCAAAGAAGAAGAGCAATTACAGGAGAAGGAAGCAGTGGTGAAAGACAAAGAGGTTGACAGCTCCAAGACTGCAGAAGAAAAGAAACATCTGTCTCCGGCAAGAGACACTGCACAAACTATTCAACAATTTTTGAGCAAAGAAGCTTTAGAGATTGATGAACCGGAGCTTCTAAAAGGCCCATTTGATTTTGACTCTCTCTCTCCGGTACAAACAATGAAGATAGCTTCATTTGCAAATGCCAAGGCAAATGAAAAGCTCCTGAAGTCTCATATGGAAGACTGTGAGTTGATAGAGGCTGCTTCCGGAGTACTTGTAAAGATTATGCCATCAATCCAAATAGATCCGACAGCCTCCTCTTCCGGTAATCTAAAAACCTTAGTCAGCAGTGTTGATACACATTTTGATTCTCTAGAAAAATCAGCTGAAGAAAAGGTCCGGAAGGAATTTTTGGATAAAAGATTTTCAGAAATATTAGAATTAATCTCTAAGGATAGGAAGATTGTAAGCATTGGAATAAAGAGCTTAGAGAATGCTCTCAAGGATGGCGGTGACATCTACAAATTTTGTATATCCTGGTCAAAGGCAACAGCAGCATTTGACAAGAAAATAAAAGAGGAACAGGATAAGCTACAAAGCTTATCTCAAAGTTTTGATCCTCTCTCTTCCTCTATAATAAATCAAGAATGTCAAACTATTGCAGTCTTGAATGAAATAAAGAATCTTGAGAAGGAAAGGAAGAACATCACCAACCGGATGGGAGAACTTAGAAGGATTATAATCCCTAAGTTGGAAACTATGCATGAGGCCATCAGTGATGCTCAGACCACCGCCCAAACAAAAGATCCGACAGATCTCAAGCGGGCAGAAGCTTTTGCATTTTTGTTAAGTGGTCACATTTCAATTTTGGATAGAATGAAGCAAAGTTGGGCTACAGAAATGATCCAATTGCAGACATCCTTTGCAGACATTCTTCAATATATGTGAGTATGTAAATATGCGGCTAAGTATAAGAAAATTTTGAAAATTTTGATATGCGGACCCTACCCTTTGCCATTGATGTCAAAGGGGGAGTGAGGAGCAGTGAAAAATGAGGAATCCAACTAAGGGGGAGTTCCGGAAATTATATATAAAGACAGAGCATCAGCAAAGGGGGAGCATAGTGAAAACACTTAGTCATTTTTCACTAAGTGTTGCCATCAATGCCAAAGGGGGAGATTGTTGGCAAGAGACACTATATGGATTCATGGTTGTTGTCATTGATGGCAACAAAGGTCATCCCACATATCCGCAAGTCATGATGTGTCTCTACCGGAAGTCAGAATAAAGAATGTTGTGGTCCGGTGAAGAAGAACAGAGCATGTGGCAAGGTCCGACAGATTGGTCCGGACCTCTCAGAGGAAGTGTCTTGGTGCAGTGCGGATTTGGGGAAGTCAAGAGGACTACCTTGAATGGTATATTCCAAGGATTTAGCCTCCGGTGATGGACAAGGAAAAAGATATGAATGGTTGAGTACCGGATTCCTAAGAGACAGTGAAAACAGAGGAAGAACTGACTGGCAGAGTATCAGACTGCTTTCCGGATGTGTTACTGTTGATGACAGAGGTTGTGAAGGCATGAATCATGTTTGGCCGACATGATTAATGATATCTACAAGTATATGCTTGATCCGCATTGCTTGGTGAGGAAGGATTCAGCCGACAGAATAAGAGTTTGTAAGAAACTAGACTGTTCCGGATGCCGACTAGAAAAGTGATGAAATTACTTATGCGGATATATATAGAGGATGGATTTAGTTGTGAAGGGTGTGATGGTGTGGAGATACAAGCGAATAAGTCCAGATAAGAGCAGAGGTAGCAAAAAGGATCCGGTATGTGAAAGATAGCAGAATAAAGAACAGAGGAAAGATGAAGTGCAGCAGATCAGTGTACTGAGCCTAACCGGAACTGAACTCCAGCATATGCAGATGCTTCCAATCAGTTCAAGACTGTGATTCTCATCACTTTGTAGACAGTGTGTCTTCTTGTAGGCAGTGGGCCTCTTGTGAGCAGTGTGCTCGGGCAGTGAGCCCTAATTGGCAAGTGCCATTTTTGTAATTTCCTATTCTTCTAACAGAGAATAATTTTGGGTTAATCACACCGTGGTTTTCTCCCTTAACAGGGTTTCCACGTCAAAAATACTGTGTCATGTGTTTCTTATTTCATGATTAATGTTTTGTGTTTGATTCTATGCTGCATCAATTAAAAGGAAAGTTCAACAAGGGAAATAATTAGGATAACTGATTCACCCCCCCCCCTCTCAGTTATCAACAGATCCTTGTTTTTGGGCTCATTGGTGTAGTTGAACCTTGTTAAATCGATTCCTCTTCCTTGCATCCCATATGCTCTGCATCATTTTGGTATTAGAGCTAGCAAAAGCTCTGGGAGGAGATGTTGTATTTATTCCTGTCACTGAGAAGGCAGGTAAAGCTAAAGAGTTTGTTGGTGACCTTTGTTTTTGTTGCTAAGTTGTTTAGTTGCAGGTGCTTATCCATCTAGCTGCAGAAAGATGTTTTCTGAGGTTGTGTGTGTGGGCAGACAAGATGACGTCTGTCATGACCATTCTCCAATAGAGATTTGGCTGGAGAAGGATGCATAGATAAACCACTGAGGAGAGCGTGGTAGGTGCATCACCAAGATTTGTTGTTGGGTGAGATGGATGGTTTGGTGAGTTGGTGTTGTGAAGCAGTGAGAGAGATGGATACCTGAAGAAGCACTTGATGTTGCAGCCTAAAGAATACTCCACTGATGGGAGTAGAAGGAGCCTGAGGATGCTCTGTGAAGATGGTAGTTTGTTTTGTTGGTTGGTTGGTCACCTTCCCTATTAGTCTGAAGATTGGAAGACTGAAGCTGAGAAGATGAAGAGACAGACAGAGATGCAGGAAAGACTTTTGTTGCAGATACATTTCCAAGGGACTTGGAAATCTTTGTTGGTTGGTTGTATGGTGCAGGAGCACCTTCATAAACTAATGCTTCATAGACTAAATTTTGGAGTTTGATTAAATTTGTATGCTTCCACATTGTAATGAGGTTTATCAAGTCATTGTTATGTATTAGAGGTCACTAGGAAGTTCAAATATGCAAAATATTGCATACAATGTAAAGGTTGTCATATAAAATTGGAAAAAGATGCAATAGGATGGAATATGAAAGGTCATGAAGGTTTGATTCGCTGTAGGAAGCTAGAAATCAGTTGGAAACTGAAAAGTCTTAATGATATGCCTTTAAAAAAGGCCTTGTAACCTTTAGAAATTCGTGGGTGATTGAAGGAATGAAATGGAATGTTAAAAAAGCACTATTTTTCTGTATTTTCTTCAGAAAATTTGTTGTTTTTGGCCCTTGTATGGATCTGTACAGACTCTTAGGCACATGAAAGTGTATGTATATGATAGTACAAACAATCACCCTCCATTTCCTTTTTGTTTCATGCATTTTGGTTTCGTTTTGTGAAAGATATTGCATTTTTAGTAAAAACTGTCAAAACCCTGATTTAGAGTAACCTGTTTTAGGAAAAACGCCATAACTTTTGTTTCCACCGTTGGATCTTTATGTAACTTGGGTAAAATGTCTGTAACTATGTTATCTACAATCTGACCAAAGAGATCGACCTCATTTTGGGTTGTGTGGAAGTTATGTATGACTGTTCGTGGCATTTCACAGTGACATTTCTGAGTTTGAACCCTTGTAGCAGAATTACCAGTCTGTTTTTAGAGCACATTTTCCAAAACAACCCAAACCCATTCTAGAGTATGTTGTGGGGAAGCATAATAGGTATCTATTTCATTTCTAAGAGTTGCATTTAGATGTCTATATAAAAAGTTATTGGGACTGTTCTCTGTTTGTCGGGCTACGTGCCTTTCTTGGGGTTTGTGAAGGAACTAGTAGTTCAAAGTTTGATCCACCTTTGCCAATGGATGGGATGGGATCTAATACATGTCCAAACACCATTTCCAAGAAGAATTCAAGAACTTTAACTTTTGTTCCCACTTTTCCATGAAGATCCTTGTTTTTTGGCTCATTGGTGTAGTTGAACCTTGTTGAATCGATTCCTCTTCCTTGCATCCCATATGCTCTGCATCAATCTCTCTGTTAGCTATATAACCATATAATATTTTTCACAGTTTGAGTACGTTAAGGGTTTCATTTTTAATTTCTTTTGTTAGTGTATCCATTTTTTGTCAAAAACTAGTGTCTAGTATTTTTGACCTTTTTTTTAATCGTTCATCAAAATTTGAAATAAGTTACATTTTTTAGAAACTAAACGCCATTCTAAACGTATTCAAAAAAAAGTTTGATTTTCAATTAGTTTTCAAAAAATTTAGGGGGAAGCACGCTCAATTTTCTATTTTTTAGGATGTGTCCACTTCGAAAATTACTAAAAAATCAAATATTCATGAAAAAATTATCAGAAAAATCAAGGATAAACTACATGGTGTTAGCTAATTTCTCACATTTTAGGGGGAGCACACCAGATGCTATGTTATGTTTTTTTGAGAAAAAGATGACCAATTTGTGTGTTCCCCCTTTTTATACCCCTTAATCTCAACCATTTTTGGAAAAAATTAGTAGTTTAGAAACTAGATTTGGAGCACTACAACTCTTGTTTTTGTTCCATCTTCAAATTTTGAGTGTAGCTATCTTCAATTTCTCATCCAACATCAATGTTTCCTAATTTTAGAAAAAAGTGGCATCTTAAGACCCCCTTTTGGTCACCCATCTTTGTGAACTTACCCAAAATCCATTCCTAACTGTGCTGGCTTAGTAAAGCCTCTAACCCTTATGCTCAAGAAAGATGCGGTCTTCAGATGGACTAAAGAAGGGAAAGATGGTTTTGAGAAACTCAAGGAAGAGATTGCCAAGGAACCTACTCTCATGAACCCAAATTATGAGGACTTTGTCCTTTATGCACATGGAGGAGAGAACAACATCGTTGTTGTTCTGATGCAGCAAAATGAACAAGGAATGGAACAGCCCTGGCCTTCTTCAGTCAAACCTTGAAGGATTATGAGGTCAGATACAACCCCATGGATAAATAGGTATTTGCTATTGTTAGAGCTTTGAAAAAATTCAAATATATGCTAGAAAATAATCATATTAAAGTTTTAGTTTCTCATTTTAGTGTGAGAGATTGTATAATGGGGATTGAGATTAGTGAAAAGAGAGTCAGTTGGGTCACTAAGATCCTAGAGTATGATGTGATCATCAAGGCCACTAAGTTTATTAGACATAGAGGATGTGTGAACAGCTAGCTTAGACTTATGTAGATGAAGTGAGTTCATCTTACCATTCGCATGAGGAAGAACCTACAGCTGAGCCATCAGCTGTGAGTTCTTGGACAACAGATATGGCCAAATTCCTATCCACTGGTGAGTATCCCTATGGATTGGATAGAACTAAAAGGAGACACTTCTTGCTGTAGTCTATTCCTTATGCTTTAGTAGATGGTGTTCTCTTCAAGAGAAACTTGGATGAAGTCTTACTGAGGTGCATAGAAGAGGATCAAATTGATAGACTGCTGAGTGAGTTTCATGTTGGCCTAGCTAGTGTCCATTTCTCTGCTAGAGCTATAACCATGAAAATAATGAGGGCAGGTTACTTTTGGCCCACATTATTCAATGATGCCCATGTATGGGTAAGAAAGTGCAAAGAGTGTACTCTCTTTGCAGGAAAGAAATGATTGGTAGCACTTCCACTCCACCCTATTCAAGATGATCAACCCTTCTAACAGTGAGGATTAGATTTCATTGGCATGATAAATCCCACTTCCAGTGCTGGTCACAAGTGGGTTTTGATTGCAACGGACTACTTTATCAAGTGGGTTGAAGTAGTCCCACTCAAAGAGGCAACAGAGTCATCAATCATGGATTTCTTGGAAGAAACCCTAGCAAGGTTTAGAGCTCCTCATACCATTATTTCTGATAATGCAAAAGCATTTACTAGTTTTAGAATAGATGATTGGGCTCTTAAATATAATGTGTTCTTGAAGACTTCATCCAACTATTATCCTCAAGGTAATGGGCAAGTTGAATCCACCAACAAGAACTTAATCAGAATTCTGAAAAGGACAATTGAGACAAACTAGAGGCAATGGCACAATAAGATCAAATTAGCTCTTTGGGTTGATAGGATCACATATAAGAGAACCATTAGTAACTCTCCTTTTGTTCCTGTATATAGAAGATAGGCTAGATTTCCTATATCTTTAGAGCTTCTTGCATTAGAATTGGCTCAACAGCTGGAATTGGAAAGAGAAGATGCAAGGTCTGTCAAAATGGTTGAATTGACTTAATTAGAGGAACAAAGACAGTCAACCATGAATACATTGGAAGAGCATCAAAGGCAAATAAAAAAGTATTTTGATAAGAAGGCCAACGTTCAGACCTTCAATGAGGGTGATCTTGTTCTGAAATGGGATATTGACCAAGCCAAACCTGGTGACCACACTAAGTTTGATGCACTTTGGAGTGGGCCATATATCATCACCAGCTGCAAGCAAGCTAATGCTTTCATTCTTTCAAGGTTAGATGGTGAAGTTCTACCGATCTCAGTCAAAGGGATCCATCTCAAACCTTACCATTAAGGTTGGTCTGGGATTCTGTACATATTATTTTAGTTTATTTCTTCTTTAATTTTCCCTTCAATAAGTGCTTTTGCATAGGCTGCATTGTCATTAGGAGAATGCAAGCCTTATTCTTTTTGTATTTTTGAAAAGCAAGGTTTCAGTTATTTTGACCTATTGCAGGACTCCCCCTTTTAGACTCCATGCCCAATGGATGCTTAAGGCCACTGGTCTATCTATTTAGCAGGCAAACATCCCTGAGAGGTCACCAAAATGTTGACCTATTTTTCCTCTTCCCAGAGCCAAATAGTTCACCTTCAAAATCTTATTGAAATCCCTTGAGAATTTAGCTCTACAGGCCTAAAATCCTTCAAATTCTAGTGTTCTACCTTGAACAAATCTCTAAAAATTAATCTAAGGAATACTTGCAAAAAACCCAGAAAAAACTCGAAAATTTTGAAGTTCTTACCTTAAATTTTCCTCCTCTTTTGGCCTTTATCGGCAAACTTTTAGTTTCATGAACCAAATTTTTCTCCTCGTTTGGCCTTTATCAGCAAACTTTTAGTTTCATGAACTAAAACAAAATTGACTAAGGCATGAAGATGTTTTCCCTTTATCGGCGAAGTCTATCAAATGCGAACTTTTCATAGGTTCACTTTTCCGCTGGTTCGTCGGCTCGGCGATTTGCCAATAGAGGGCTGGGGAATGCGTTCTTCAATGTCTAAGGCATAAAAAGGGCCAAGGAATGCCTTATCGGTGATTTTCCCAAATGGAAAACCTAAAGAATAGTTTAGGAATTCTGAAGTTCGCCAATTGGGCAAAGTCCTGACAAAAGGAAGCAAGGGGAAGAATTTGCGAAAATTGTCTAAGTTAAAAGAATGAAGGAAAAATTTGTCAACAAAGTGCTTAAAGAGTGAACTTTTCATAAGTTCAAAGTTTTTGCGGTTTGCTGATAGGGCGAATCACCGACAAAGGGAGGCAAGGTTCACCAAAAGGTAAAAGGATCAACAACAAAAATCAGCAAAGGCATCGATGGGTCAAAATTTCAAAGGTTCGTTGATTGGCGATTTTGCCGATAAGGCAAAGAGCATAAAGAGGAGAAAAGTAAGGCAAAAGATGCAAGCACAAAATGGTTTGAAAATTGAACAGTTTACCGATAAGGCAAAACATGAACCAGAAAGAGTTCAGAAGAGGATAGATTTGTCAATTAGGCAAAAATGAGATGAAAAAGACAAACCAACCATAGTTCAAAAAATAGAAAAGTTGTCGACTGAAGACAGAAAATGCTAAAAAGAGAGAGCAGAACTGGGTGGTTTGTAAAAAGATTGATTTTTCCGACTGGGCAAAATATAGGCTAGAAAGATGCAGAAATTGATAGAATATGTAAAAACATAGCCTGAAAATGTATTGTAAACTTCAAATATCTGAATGTAGATATTTGAAGTGTTGTAAAAGCTCTATAAAAAAGGGATTTTGGAAGGAAAATATATTTGATTTTCTTCATTAGCCATTAATACAAATCTGATCTGCTCAACTACCCCATTTTAGATATTTTTGCATTTATTGTTGCAGGTTGATGAATCAATTGTTTGCATTAAAGACAAAATATCTCCCAGCTGCTCCATGATCCAAGATATTTTCTACAGCTAATTCTTATAGGTAGACATTCCCTTTGACAGGGATATTTTTCTAACAGCCCATAGGGGCAAATTTATTGATGAGATGACTGAGGTCAAATGTAAAAAATGCTATATATGCATGTAAGAAAGATGTAATAAGGGTTGGAAAATAGTTGCAAAATAGTTGAATTTATGGTTTTCTTCTGTATTTTCAAATAGAGCCCTCTATTGTAACCATGTCTTTTGATGAAATACACTGTGTTTTTACCTTTTTTGTTGTTTTAGCTCTGTGTAATTCAAAATTAATTGTCTGTGAATGTTTATTTCCTCTCAACTTAGTTCATTCTTTACCTCTACTAAAAAATTGCTAGATTTGTGTAAATGATCAGCTATATTTCTTTATTTTGTGTATTTTCTTAATTCTTAGAACTTTTATAGTCAAACCCTGTGTATCACCTCCATTAATTTCTAGTTTTACTCCTCTTCCTCTTTTCATAAATGGTGGATAGATTAGGTTTAGTCTTAGGAATAGCTAAATCTCTTATTCAGCAAAGGAACCAGCCTCTCTCTGGATATTTGATCTCCCTACAGGGTCCCACACTTGGAGATCACCTCAATGTTTCACTAGATTATTGGAGCCCTAAAAGACTTCAACACATGGTGCAAATCTATGTGACAATAGATACTGTTTTCCCTATCAAACACATAGAAAAGAAAAATAGTCTTGATGAGCATACTAGCAATCAGGTTAGGTGCCAGTTGTCACCAGTAGCACGGAGGTAATGGATACTAGGAACTATCCATGTTATGATAAGGTGTAGGTTAGGTGGATGTCACTAGTATCATGCAGGTGATGGATGCGATGTGATATCCATTGTATCTTAGGGTTTAGCCAGTGGTTTCCTATAGCATGAAGGTGATGGATGCCAAGAGCTACCCATAGGTCTGATAGGGCTTATTCGTCTTTCACTAATACCATGCAAGTGATAGATGCCAAGAGCTATCCCATACCATCTTGGACCGACTTTTGCCAGTGGCATGGAGGTGATAGATGTCAGGATCCACCGACTTGAATGGTTCACCGAACTATGGAAATCTTATTAAAGACCACATGTGATGTATCTTGCTACACTTACTCCTTATCCAGTGATGAAAACAAGTAGTACAAGATGCTTTCTTACCATCACAGTTGGCTGTGAATTAGGAAAAAGGATGGGATCCACGGTGTAGCATGAGATGCACCAACATTCTTTTTTCTTGTAGGGGCTATTTATGATCTTATGTGCTAGTGAAATAAATAATGGGAAGATGTGTGTAGCAGGTTGTATCCACTTCCTATTACTAGTTGGTCGCCATGTATGAACTTGAGTAAATCACTATGTGCATCTATATTAAGGACCTTATGTGTTGTGTGTTATTGCACTTAAGCCCTTACCAGTGATGATCGCAAGTAGTATGGGATGCTTTCTTTCCATCATAGTTGGTTACAAATTAGGAAAAAGGATGGAACCCATGGTGTACCATTAAATACACTAACATTCCTTTTTCTAGTTGAGATATATTTGAGGACTTATGGGCCACTGAATCAGGCAAAGGGGAAGATGCTTTCAATATGGTCACAACCATTCCTTTTGCTACTTGGTCACTATGTGTACCAATGATGTGCATATAATCCCATCACATAACATATATATGATGCCTACACAAGCTATTCACATTGTGTATATGTGAATTAATCACATTGTGTATATATGATGTTTGCATGAGTTAATCACATTATGCATATGTGATGCATGCACGAGCTTTTCACATTGTGTATATGTGATATAGGTGTGAACTAATTGCATTGTGTATGTGTTGTATGCATGAGCTAGTCACTCTGTGTGTATGTGATGCATGCATGAATTATGCTCCCTGTGTATATGTGTTGTATGCATGAGATAGTCACATTGGTTGTATGCATGAAAAATGCATGAGTTATTCACTCTATGTATGTGGTATGCATGAGTTAGTCACATTGTATATATGTGACACATGCATGAGTTATTCACATTTTGTAAATGGGTTGTACCCCTGAGCTAGTCACACTGTGTATGCATGATGCATGTGAGAGTTTACACAATGTGTAATGTGATGTATACTTGAGCTAATCACTATGTGGGAACACATGATGTTTATATGAGTGGGTCACTGTGTATTTGTGTGTTTTCATACAGTGATGTTAGCATTGAATTATCATTTGATTAGAATATTTTTCTATCATACTATGGTGTATGGATTGAATTGGAAGCATTAAATCAACTAATAGTTGGGATTTAAAAGTCGGATCAGAGATCTCATATCAAAGGAGAGGATGAACCCTCTCTATTTTTGATGTATGAACTACAGAGCCTTTGATTTCCATGAAGGGATATGTAGGCAGGGCCATTATGAATGAACTCTAGAGGTTTAAGTCTAGGTCTAGGATGACCCTAACCTTGGGAGCTTACCATACTCAAGTGCGAGTATATGAGTTATGGCATAGAGTTGTTGCAATGACTTTGGTTGGTAAGTCTCTGAAGTTGGCACTTCTAATTTAGATAGAAGATGCTTGGTTGATTAATTTAGTGTTTGATGTGGAAAAAAAATAGTAGTAACCAAGGTGGCTATTATAGGTTCGAGAACATCAATTAATGTTGAAATGAATGTCTTTACATACTACTATATACCAATAATCACATGAAATGTGTACCAACTTGACTCATAGTAGGAAAGGAATGGGCACAAGTTGGTCAAAATTTGAATTTGAATTTTTGAATTTTAGGGCTCAAAACTATGATCGTGACATCAATCTCATGCTTGTGGGACTGACTTGGAATAAGGGGGAGTGGTAACATATGTATGGTGAATGAAAGTCCAAACATAAATGGTGCAATAAATGTTAAGATGTATGGTAAAGTGTGTAGAAATAAATAATATATAGTTGGATACATAAGAAAATATATAAATAGAAGTAGGTAAACAATAAGAAAATGTACCCAACTTTATACAAAATTTTGTCATTTATTAATATATAATTACATCAGGACACTTTATTAAATTAAAATTTAAAAAATTTAAAAAAAACTAAAACTAAATGAAAATGGACATCGATGGGTATACAAAATTCACCATTGCCAATATATAGAATCCAATAAGTAACCCTGTGCAAGAGTGACAAAGTTCAAAGCAAGAAAAATTCAAAAATCAAAATTGATGATAGTTTTCTTAGTCTGTGTGGACTGTCTTCTTTAAGAAGTATTTGGAGCAAACAACTTTTTAACATAACAGCTAGAAGAAGAGTTGAAAGGATTGTCAAACCTTGCAAGGATGAAGTAAGCTACAATTGATGTATGTGGCATAAAATTCTATCTTACCTACTACACAGTTCAATTGCATGCATTGTCAATACAGCTTAAATGAAGTAAGCTAAAATTGATTGATATCATGTATAAGATAAATGGCTTCAAAAATTAATGTGCAGGTCAGAACTGTGTCGATTGTAGATTAATTTAGGAAGGTAATAATGTATCTATTTGTATGTAAAGTGTATATTTTCAACACATTTATAAAATTCTGCAAGTTTATATTGAATAGATACATTATTAATTTAGGAAGGTAATATTGTATCTATTTGTATGTAAGGTGTATATTTTCAACACATTTGTAAAATTCTGCAAGTTTATATTGAATAGATATCAACAATATATTTTTACTATTTTAATACAAACATAAATGACAATAAAACTAAATCCAGAGTTTAAAACATAGAAAAGATAAACGTTAAAATCTAAGCATCTGGTTTCTTTCTATGGATATTCCTTTTGATCATTGAGAATTTTTTATATTACTATGTCTAGCCACTGCCCCCTGTCATTTAGATTTTTATTCTGGTTTGACAAAGGATGATAGTCGAGTATTTTATTTCCTCTTTGCTTCTGTTTAGTTCTTGTTAGTGTCTTCCTTATATCATCCCCTTTCTTTGTATTGTCATTTGCTCTGCCTTCTACAACTAGATATGGAGGCACCACCTGGATCAATAATATCCAATCTTTAGAATCATGGACACCTCAATCAACTGATATAGGCGCACTCACAGTCAGGTCAATTCTTCTCACCAATAATATCTCATATGGCGGTGAGAGCCTGCGGTTTGGATGTGGATTCTTCTGCTACTCTACTCCTTGTGACACGGGCTACTATTTTGCAGCTTTCTTTGTTATCTACGAAACTAATTATACTGATCCAGATGACCTACAAATGGTGTGGACTGCAAATAGAGAGCTTCTAGTGAAAGACAATGCAACCCTTGGACTCACCTCCAATGGAAGTCTTGTCTTGAAGGACACAAATGGTAGTCTAGTCTGGTATAAAAATACATCCACCCAAGATTTTGGAGGAATGATGATGAAAGAAACAGGGAACTCAGTGATCTTCAACACCTCCAATGGAACCATGTGGCAGTCTTTTGACCATCCCACTGATATGCTCCTACAAGGCTAGAATTTCAAGGTGGGACAGAAGCTTATTGCAAACATTTCACTCACCAATGCAAGCCAAGGGATTCCCTATGTGTCCTTGCTTGTCAATGGTTTTGCCTTGTTTATAGCGCATGCACCCTCTCAAATGTATTTTAGGTATCCCACCCTACCCACAACTATCAATATAGCATATATACAGTTCGACAATGAGTCGGTCAGTTACTACCTTGAAGGATTTCCATCCAATCCAATTGCACTCACTGCTCCAATACCCCAAAGATCCCTCTACTTTAAGATTGATTCAAAAGGGCATTTGCAGTTCTATTCTTTCGAACATAAAACTAAAAAGTCTCTTACTAATTATTTGTCAAGCTTTACTAGTGCACTGAGTATTGTTGGGAATTAAGGTGTCTCAACCTTGGTAATTCCTTACATTTATTATTGTAATGTAATTTATTTACTTAGCCTATATTGTAATTTTGTTGCACATCTTATTTTGTCATTTAGTGTGAAGTGGCACGATGAGTTGTCACTCCACTTGTAAGATGACTACGATGGTCAACACACTCCATGTGGAGATAGGCATCATTTTTGTGTGGTAAAGGTTTTCTACCATGTGTCGGCATCTTGACTAGTGTGTAAGTGAATCTTGACCAAAATGGTTATGATAGATTCCTATGACAGAATCTATGACATGTAAGAGTCGGAAATAGAAGGTTCTATGATAGGTGAAGACATGTGTCACAAGGTATCTTGGAAAAAGACATCTTTGGGCGCCCCAAGGAGAGTTATGACATGTTGTAAGAGAATATGCTATTTATAGCCTGTTTATGATAGATTCTCTTATAGCTGTAAGATATGTCAGTATGACAGATTTTATGACTATTGTAAGAGTCCTAAGAGCATCTATCATTGCCCATATTGGGAATAGGTGACCTCTTTGGGATGGCGTGACTTGACAAGTGTCAGGAACATCATACAATGTTGGAAAAGTGTCCATAGGTGTGGGTTTTGGGGCCATGAGGCCATGTTGGATGCCCATCTCACGATAGAGTCATTTTTGCCTTGTATTTTCTATATAAACAGGTGCTTTGGAGAGGAGATGTATTATGTGATTGACAGGTACTATTATGCTACCGGATTGTCTCCAGATACGAGTGTCTAAGACTCCTGCAATAGCATTGGCTCTGTGACTGTATTGTAACCTTCATTGTTTATGGAATACATTTGAGCTGTGTTTTGGAGTGGCATTTTTCACCCATAAGGGATTTCCCCACGTATATCTTGTCTCTCTCTTCTTCTGTCTTACATTCTTGTGTATGTGTTTGTTGTAATATCTCTACTGGGTTAACATTGTTGTAACTGTAAAGATTAAAACAAATTTGCACTCATCTTAACTCATTAGATTAGTGTAGGAAGCGATTTCCGCACACCTAGCTTCCTTTCAGTTGGTATCAGAGCTTGATCATCTTTGGTCTTAGTTGTTGGATTGGGGCTTTTTGAGATAATCTTAGGTTGAGTGGGAGCTTTGTGCAGAGCATTCTATAAGCTTGTTGTAGGAAAGAGATGGCAGGCACATCTAGAAGATTAGAGGTGGAGAAATTCAATAGCACTAATTTTGAGTTGTGCAAACTTTGGATGGAATACATGCTTGTTAATCATGACCTATGGGAAACTGTATCCAATGTAAAGCTAGCTGCAATGGCACAAGCTGATTGGGATCTCAAAGATCGGAAGGCTAAGGGTCTCATAAGACTCAGTCTAGCTAATTATGTCCTCTTAAATGTCCATGAGGAGAAGAGCACAAAAGACCTTTGGAAGAAGTTGGGTGATGTTTTTTAGGCCAAATCCCTAGTGAACAAACTTTATCTGAGAAAGAAGTTATATTCTTTAAGGATGAAGGATAGAGGATCTGTTGCAGATCACCTGAATGCCTTCAATATGTTAATTGTACAATTGGCATTAGTTGGTGTGAAGATGGAGGGGAGGATCATTGCATGACCTTGCTTTGTTCTTTATCAGACTTGTGGGATCATCTTGTGATGGCTATTGGGAGCACCACATCCACTTTCACAATGGATAAAGCAGTATCTTCCCTGTTATCTAAAGATATGTGGAGAAAGTCTTCTAAGGTAGCCAAAGAGGCTCTTGCGATTCGTGGAAGACCCAAAGAGAAAGGGAAAAAGAAGGAAAAGAAAGCCGAGAAGAGTAGATCCAAATCCTGTGGGAGATCTAAATCTCCTAGAAAGTCCAAGGCTCTTTGTTGGAACTGTGGAAAAACTGAGAATTTCATAAAGGAATGCAAAGAAGAGAAGAAAAAGAAGAAGAAGAATGTCTCATATTCAAATTCTGACAAATCACAAGATGATGGTGATGCCTTCATCGCAGCCCTGGCCACCCATGCATCTGATGATGTGTGGTTGATTGATTCTGGTGCATCATTCCACATGACCTCGCATAGAAGTTGGTTCACAAAGTATGAAGAGATTGATGGTGGAAGAGTGTACCTGCGTGAAGATTCTCATCTAAAGATTGTTGGTCGTGGAAGAGTCTCAATCTGATTCCCTGATGGACGAGTGAAGGGGATCACTGGGGTTATGTACATCCCAGGCTTGGCACGAAACCTGCTTTCTGTAAGTATGTTGAATGATGTAGGTGTGCCGGTTGTCTTTTCGAAGGATGGATGCAAGATGACTAGAGGATATATGGTGCTTGCGAAGGGTACTCGAAGAGGTACTTTGTTTCAACTAGAGGCATGCACTTCATAGTGCAATAGTTCTTCTGACTCGAAGAAAAGAGCTGCAGTCACTTCATCCCCACCATCTGAATGAGAAGTGATGAAATATGTTGTAACACATTTTGATGGTAGTGCACATGCTTTGGAAGTTAAACTTCCTGCTGAAAAGACTATGTTATGGCATTTGAGATATGGCCACATTGGTGAGAAGGGTCTTAGAAGCCTAAAAAATAAAAACCTAATTGAGGGGTTAAATGATAGTAATCTCAAGTTTGACTTTTGCGAACATTGTGTATATGCAAAGCAAAATTGTGTTTAGTTTTACTCTAGTTCTCATAAGTCTTTTGTGTTGGCAAGAGACACTATGTGGCTTCATTATTGTTGTCATTGATGGCAACAAAGTCTATCCCACACACCCGCAGCACATAGTATGCCTATACCAGAAGACAGATTGAAGAGTGTTTTGGTCTGGTGAACAAGAACAGAGCATGCAGCAAGGTCTGACAATCAGGTCCGGATCTCACAGATGGTGTAACTCAGCAAGTTGCAGACTTGGACAAGTCAAGAAGAGTACCATGACTGCTACATTCAAGAGATTGAGCCTTTGGTGATGAAAGAATGAAAATATATGAGCATCTAAGTGTTGGGTTCCTGACAAGCAGAGTAGACTGAGAAAGAACTGACCGGCAGAGCATCAGATTTTAATTCAGATGAGAAATTGATGGTGGTCAAGCTATTTAAGAGATCATACATGGTTGGCCAACATGAATGATGACTTCTATGTCTATGTCCTTGATACGCATCACATATTGAGCATGGATTCAGCCGACAGATCAATGTCTTGGAAATATCTTTAGTATTCCGGTTGCCGACTGGGAAGATGTTGAAATCCTTGATGCGGATATATATACCAAATGGATTTTGGTATGAATTGTTATGTTGTGTGTAGAAGTGTGCGAGTTAAGGCAGAGAGAAGTGTGGAAGCAGCAATACAAGTCCGGTATGTGACAGAGCAATAGCATTACAGCAGAGGAAGAATGAAGTGCATTAGATTAGTATATTAAGCCTAACCGAAACTAAACCTCAGCATATGTGGATGCCTCTCATCAATTCAAACACCTGGTTACCTTCTATATACCTTGTAGACAATGAGTCTCTTGTAGGCAGTGTGCCTCTTGTGAGCAGTGTGCTCTGGTAGTGAGCCCTAATTGGCAAGTGCCATTTTGTACTTCTTATTCTTTTAACAGAGAATACAATCTTGGGTTAGTCACCTCATGGTTTTTCCCTTAACAGGGTTTTCCACGTAAAAATCCTTGTGTTATGTGTGTTGATTTTATTTATGCTCTCATGATTATGTATGCTCTTATGTTTTGATGTTGCATTAATATTAAAGAAGAAAAGAAAGTTAATAAATTTAAGATAACTGATATACCCCCCCTCTCAGTTATCTGCCTTGTTTCCAACAATTGGTATCAGAGCCAAGTTCCTCTAAATAGAGCCTAACAGCTTGAGGAAGATCTAGGAATCTCAATGGATATGTATGGTATGAAGGAACAACTTCAGTCTGCCCTAGATGATCTTGAGCAATCTCACTCTGAAGTCAATAACTTGAGAGAAAGACTCAAACAAGTTGATGATTTCATAAATGAGCTAAAAGAAAAACTGAGTATCTCTATGAAAAAGAGAAAGGAACTACTTCAACAATTAGCAAGTTAAAGTGAAGCCAATGATACTAATGAAGATCTGAATGAGAAAAACAAGCTATGTGATAAGTTATCAAAACAGGTCATTATGGTAAGACATGAAATGGAATCAGGGGTTATGAGATTCACCCAAGAAATTGAAGAGAAAAGAAAAATTGAAGATAATCTAAAACAATCTCTTAAGAAGAAGTCAGAAGACTGCCACGAAATGGTTAGAATAATCAAGCATCTAGAATCTAATCTTGAAGAAGCTAGAGATAATGAAGAACAACTTGAGAATAAGATAGACACTCTTAAAAGGGATCTTCAAACAGCAAATGAATACAAAGAGAAATTCAAGATAAGCTCTGCTCAACTTGAAGTTCTTCTTGAAAGCCAAAAGAGGGTAGATGACAAGCATGGCTTGGGATATGAGAAAGGTGAAAGCTCCAGATCCGGTCAGAAGAACTCTGGATCAGGAAATCCAAGGAACAGGACTAGAAGACCTCTGATAAGGCAACCAAATGCTCAAAGATATTCATCCTTCAATGGATACTGCTACAATTGCAACAATTTTGGTCATAAAGCAACTCAGTGGAGAAGAAGAATGAATCAGGCTAATTCATCCTTCTTCAGACAGTGTTTCAACTGCAAAAGGTATGGTCACAAATCTCATGAATGTAGAAATATGTAAATAAACAATTCATTCAATGTTAGATTCTTTGCATGCAATAGAATGGGACATATGGCTAATCAATGAAGATCTAGAGGATATCAGTCACATATGCAAATAAATGTTGTTTGCTATAATTGCAATAGATCCAGTCTTATTACCAAATTCTGTAGAAGTAAGAATCTAGATAAAAAGGGTTCAGTGCATCATAATCAAAATCAAGACAAAGGAAAAGGAAAAGTGAATGCGGATGAAGTTCAAAGGAAGATGAACAAGATTTGGGTGAAGAGAAGTACATAAAATATTGGGGATGGATCCGCACTAGAATCTGGTGCTGATATTCATTCCAGAAACTAAATAGATGAGCTCTGGCTCAGGGGAAGTCACAAAAGAAAATAAATTCCCCCAGCCAGTCAGTTGGTGCCTAAATTTGGCACATGGAATGTTGCGGATTAAAGGGGTCTCAGAGAAATATCCAAATAACCCTTAGTAAAAATATGAATGATCCGCAAGAAGTTTTGAAGAGTTTAATTAGCCAAGATTGATCTAGTTTGACAGCCATCTGGTAAAAGCAGGATTTTCACAGTTAGATCCGGTATGATTCAAAATTAAAATATCCTGATCTGCAGATAAATGGTGTAATTGGAGGAAGGGAGATACATTGTAAATTATCACTAAAAATAATTCTAAGTGCATCTGATTGATTCAGAAAGATCTCTCTCAAAGCAAGCCAACCGGAATCACTTAAGTTGTGCATTTATTGCAATAGGAAATTAGGGTTTGTGCAGAGATAAAAGGGTTCTTTTAGTCATCATTTGCACAATTGCATTCGAGAAAAAGAAAGGAAGAGCTCTGCATCAAGATTGTTACAACCCTCTCAAAGATCAACCGTAGAATCTAATTCAACCAACGATCTTTCCGACGCATATTGTGAACCCTAGAAGCGTGAAAAGGTATTTCAATTTCTGAATATCTCTCTTTAAATCTTTTGTAAAGATGGCTACTCCTATGGTTGTTAAGATCATTGATAGGCTGCACCCAAAGTTCAATAAACACCCCTACAAATCCCTAGAAGTTGATCCCTTAGGCGCCTTTTCTAGCATTCTGCATGGGGTTCTGCACATAGAAGATGTTAGGGTATACATCCATGCCAATATTGAGGAATTTGGAGAATCAAAGCTAATGGATATCTACCATAAACAACTAATAGATGAAACCTTTGAACTCAAACCTCAATACAAGGCCATCCAGGATAAGCATTTTGGACATTGCATCCACTTTCCTTGTTTTGTAAAAGATGAATGGGTCTGGTATGTTCTTAGTAGAATACATGACAACTTCATGTGGTTGTTGAAGCCCTTTAAAATAACAAAGGATGCAATTAGGGCAGTAACTAGTTTGCACTCATCTGGTGGGTTACCTGCTCTCAAATCGGTCAAGAACCAAACAGTAAGTGAGGCTACCGGATCAAAGTTTGACAAAAGAGCAATGACAATAGAAGATATCACAAATCTGGATATCAAATTTGCCTCTATGATAATTGGCTATAAAATATATCATTCCAACAGGGAGAACTCTGTATCCGGAACTATAATTTATACTGCATATCAGATGCTAAGGGAAAATGCAGATTATGATCTATGCGAGCTTCTCCTGAGCCAACTATTAAAAAACTTGCAAAAGATCAAGAAGGACAAGAAGAACTCATTCAAGTATGGTGGTTTAATACTGTGTTCATTCTTTTACTATATGAATGAGCTACCTGGATCAAGTGGTTGGGTATGGCAAAATGATAGACCAGTTGCCATACAAATTAGAGATTATATGTATGGGCTTGGTGATGCCAAGGCTCAAAGTACAGCACTCTGGGGATACTTCAAAAACTTCCAAAGTTTGATGTAGGCCAGAGAAAGAATTCTACAAACAATAGTTGAAAAATACAAGGATACAATGTGTTTCATGGTAGACACTGACCAATGCCTAATGGAGGCAGTTGAGCCCATAACAGTCTGGATTATGCCAATGGGCTATGAGGTAGATGAGAAAATCCTGGAGCTGCATGTCCAACACTTGCTAAGTCAGCCTAAGGATCCTAAAGCAGAAAGGTTTGGAACCTTTCAAGAATTGAGTGTAAAAATACATGTTGAACTGAGACAACCAAAGATGAAAAGAAAAGTGAGAAGGGAAGTAGAGGAAGTTGCCAAAAGATATGGCATTTCAAAAGAGGCAGTTGATGCAAATAGAGAAAAATTAGAAAGAGCTGAGAAAGAGAAACAAGAAGTAGAAAAAAGAAGTGTTCCGATACAAGCCTCCTCCCGAACCAGATCCTCCAAGAGTTCTACATCTACCACCTCTAAGAGCTCAAAATCCTCAAAACTGAAAGGCAAGACATTCAGAAAGGGAGAGAAGAGAATGAAGACAAAGGCCACAAGGTCATACATAAGCCAAAAAGATGATGAAGAAACAAAATCTAATGAGGAAGTTAAAAAAATGAGGAAGAAGAAGAAATCATCAAAGCAATCCTCTACCAGTACAAACAAAGAAGAAGAGGCAGAAGAATTTGTTGAAAGGCCTACTCTCTCTATTGATGATATCATCAAGGCAATCACAGTGGATGGGAACCTGCAACCAATCACTAAATTTTATGATGAGTATAGTGGCACAGACAAAAGGATCTTGGAAGAAGCTACAGTTAAGTACCTAAACATTTATAATAAAGCATTCATTGAAATCATCTCTCTAATTCCCAGAAGTCTAGAGAAGGTACTTGAACTAAGAAAGGAGAATGCTAAAGCAAAGGACCTAGAGATCCGGGCACAGATTGCTATTTAGCTCTATCCTTCCACTACTCCAAAACAAATGAACAAGGTCTTTAAAGACTGCAAGGATGAGTTCCAGAGCAAAGCAAGAATGAACAAACTTATGCTTGGACAGGCAGATCAAGTAGAAAAAGAAACAGAAGACATCCTCCAGAATGCCTTCAAAAGATTCAATCTTCCTATCATAGAAGAAATAGATGAAGAACCTTCTGCCATGGATGTCAAAGGATTAAGTACATCAAAAGAAGAATCTACTGATAAAATTGCAAAAGAGTTAAAGGAGATAGGTGAGGAGAGGACTAAGGACTTGGATTCCTCTATTCCAGAAGAGGAAGTCCATGAAGAACTAAACATCTCTCTTCTGGATCCCCCTGCAGACTCCAAAACTGAAGGAGAAGGAAGAAAAGAGGAGAAATTGAGTCAAGTAAAGGAGGAAAAGGGAAGAGAAGAACACACAGAGAAGATCTCTGATGATAGTTCTAAGGATGCAAAAGGAAAGAAGACTATGTCTCTGGCAAGAGACACTGCAAAACCAGTGAAAAACTTCTTAACCAAAGAGATGACGGAAATAGACGAACAAGAACTATTTCAAGGACCACTCAATTTTGACTCCCTCTCTCTGGTCCAGACAATGAAGGTAGCATCTTTTGCTCAAGCTAAAGCAAAAGAAAAGCTTCTGAAGTCTCACATGGAAGACTGTGAGCTGATAGAGATTGCATCTGGTGTGCTAGAGAAGATCATGCCATCCTTCCAAAAGGATCTTTCAGCCTCTTCATCTGGTAACTTGAAATCTCTAGTTAACTCTATTAGCACCCATTTTGATTCTTTGGAGAAATCGGCAGAAGAGAAAGTCCGAAAAGAATTTTTGGGAAAGAGATTCACTGAAGTGCAGGGACTCATAACTAATGACAAGAGCACCCTAGATATTGGCATAAAGAGCCTAGAAATTTCTCTTAAAGATGGTGGAGAAATATATAAATTATGTCTATCCTTGTCTAAAGTGACAGAGGATATTGAAAAGAAGGTAAAAGAACAAGAAGATAAACTGTCAAGTTTATCTCAAAATTTTGATCCCCTCACCACATCTTTAATGAATCAAGAGTGCCAGGCCATCGCCATTATAAATGAAATAAAGAGGCTTGAAAAAGAGAGGAAGAATATAATAAGTAGGATGAGTGAACTAAGAGGGATAATTATCCCTAAGTTACAGGCAATGCATGAGGCCCTAACTAATGCTCAGACCACAACCCGGACCAGTGATCCGGCAGACTTAAGAAGGGGAGAAGCTTTTGCATTTTTGTTGAGTGGCCACATTTCAATTTTGGACAGAATGAAGTAGAGTTGGGCAACAGAAGTTGTATAGTTGAAGACCACCTTTGCGGATATACTTAAGTATATGTAAGTATAACATGTATATATGCTTATGCGACTATGTATAAGATAATTTTTGCAAATTTTGGTGTGCGGATTCCACCCTTTGCCATTGATGTCAAAGGGGGAGTGAGGAGTAGTGAAAAATGTGGAATCTAGCTAAGGGGGAGCTCGGATAAAACAATGCACAAGATAGAGCTTCAGCCAAGGGGGAGTTTGCTACGACACTTAGTCATTTTTCACTAAGTGTTGCCATCAATGCCAAAGGGGGAGATTGTTGGCAAGAGACACTGTATGGCTTTATTATTGTTGTCATTGATGGTAACAAAGTCTATCCCACACATCCGCAGCACATAGTATGCCTATACCAGAAGACAGATTGAAGAGTATTTTGGTCCAGTGAACAAGAACAGAGCATGCAGCAAGGTCTGACAATCAGGTCCCGATCTCTCAGATGGTGTAACTCAGCAAGTTGTAGACTTGGACATGTCAAGAGGAGTACCATGACTGCTACATTCAAGAGATTTAGCCTTCGGTGATGAAAAAATGAAAAGATATGAGCACCTAAGTGTTGGGTTCCTAACAGACAGAGTAGACTGAGAAAGAACTAACCGGCAGAGCATCAAACTTTAATGCGGATGAGAAATTGATGGTGGTCAAGCTATTTAAGAGATCATACATGGTTGATTGACATGAATGATGACTTCTATGTCTATGTCCTTGATATGCATCACATATTAAGCATGGATTCAGCCGACAGATTAGTGTCTTAGAAATATCTTTAGTATTCCGGTTGCCGACTGGGAAGATGTTGAAATCCTTGATGCGGATATATATACAAAATGGATTTTGGTATGAAGTGTTATGTTGTGTGTAGAAGTGTGCGAATTAAGGCAAAGAGAAGTGTGGAAGTAGCAATACAAGTCCGGTATGTGATAGAACAATAGCATTAGAGCAGAGGAAGAATGAAGTGCATTAGATCAATATATTGAGCCTAACCGGAACTGAACCTCAACATATGTGGATGCCTCTCATCAGTTCAAACACCTAGTTAAATTCTATATACCTTGTAGACAGTGAGTCTCTTGTAGGCAATGTGCCTCTTGTGAGCAGTGTGCTCGGGCAATGAGCCCTAATTGGCAAGTGTCATTTTGTACTTATTCTTTTAATAGAGAATACAATCTTGGGTTAGTCACCCCGTGGTTTTTCCCTTAATAGGGTTTTCCACGTAAAAATCCTTGTGTTATGTATGTTGATTTTATTTCTACTCTCATGATTATGTATGCTCTTATGTTTTGATGCCGCATTAATATTAAAGAAAAGAAAGTTAAGAAATTTAAGATAATTGATTCACCCCCCCTCTCAATTATCTGTCTTGTTTCCAACATTCTGGTGTATTGGATCTTATTCATTCTGATGTTGTTGGTCCCGTTAATGTTCCTTTGATTTCCAAATTTGTATACTTTGTATCTTTCATAGATGATTACAGTAGAAGGACATGGGTTTATTTTATCAGAAGCAAGATTGAAATCTTTAATCGGTTTAAAGAATTTAAATCTTTTGCTAAAAATTAGACTAGTAAAAAGATTAAGTGTTTGAGAACTGATAATGGTGGTGAGTTTTGTTCGGTAGAGTTTGATAACTTCTGTAAAGAGAAAGGGATTGAAAGACATAAGACAACTCCATACACCCTGCAGCAAAATGGAGTTACAGAGAGGATGAACAGGACATTGATGGAGTAGGCTAGGAGTATGCTTAGTGGAGCAAGCCTCGAACAAAAGTTTTGGGCTGAAGTTGTAGCCACTGCTTGCTACCTGGTAAACAAGTCTCATAATCATCTCTTGTTGGTAAGACACCTATGGAGGTGTGGTCTGGTAAGAAGCCTCCAGTTAGGTATCTTCATGTTTTTGGTTGTGAGGCATATGCACATGTGCCTAGGGAGAAACGGTCTAAATTGGAGAATAAGGCTGTTAAGTGTATTTTCATTGGCTATGGTGTCAGTGTGAAAGGATACAAGCTTTGGGATCCTATGGCTGAAAAAGTGTTTTACAGTAGAAGTGTTATCTTTAGAGAGATAACACCTTCTTCCATTGTTCTACAGCCAGAATAGACAGAAAAGAAAGAAGTTGTGGTTCAGTTTCCTTCTACCCATGAGAAGACTAAACCGATAGACCCTACGAGACCTAATGATGAGGAAAGCTCTAGAAGCTCTAAAAGCTCAGAAGAAGTAGAACCTCAACCTCATCCATTTAGGAGATCTAGATGTACAAGGAAGCAACCTGATAAACTTGGTTATTCATTGCTTGATTCTAGTTGTGCTTTTGCCTTGCTTACTCACACTGATGAGCCTAGAACTATGAAAGAGGCTATGGGCATGAAAGATGTAGGTTCCTAGAAGGAAGCCATGGAAGATTAGATGGCTTCTTTGAAGAAGAATAAAACATGGGACTTGGTGCCTTTGACTAAAGGACGAAGACCTGTTGGATACAAATGGGTCTTCAAGAAGAAATTTGGTGCAGATGGCAGTGTTGAAAAGTACAAGGTTAGATTGTTTGCGAAGGGGTATTCACAAGTGGAGGGAAATGATTAAGGTTAAATTTTCTCTCCCGTTGCAAAGCTGACATCTATTCGATTCCTATTATCTCTTGCAATAGCTTATGACTTAGAGGTGGAGCAAATGGATGTGAAGACAGCATTCCTTCATGGTGATTTGGAGGAAGAGATTTACATGTGACAACCAGAGCATTACTGATGAAGGGGGTAAATCACAAAACACACAACAATAGAAATGAAACACAGAAAATAGAACTTTCTTTTATTGATATGGGTAACTCATTACATTACTGAATCCCAATTACAATCAGAGAATGAATCCCCTACTGGCTGCAACACATTACAGCTTCCCAACCTCAAGACTCTAGAATCTTTAGCCTCCTGTAGCCCCAAACCCACTAGGGTTTCTATTTTTCCTGCCTATTCTTGACTCTACACTTGCCCCCTTTACTCTACTACTGCCCAGGGTCCCCAAAATAGCCATAAATAACACTTTTTGGCAGCCTCTAGCTAAATTTTGAAATTTACAACTCCCTCCAAAAGTAGGTCAACTTCTGAGAAGCATAACTTTTGATCCGGGTGTCCGATTGACGAACAGTTTTAGGCGTCAGAAATCTCACGATGTGAACTCGCGCCAAAAATCCATAAATGGATTTTCATCAAATTTTCAGGATGTTTGGAGAATTTTTAGTGCCTCATATCTCGTTTCAAAAAAATTTAGGGGTTTTTCAGAAAACAAAAACTTTAATATCTTTCAGCTCACAAATGATCTTTGCCTAATTCCTTTGCCAAAGGTCTTATATTTCCATTTAGTAACTTTCTGCAAGTTTTTACTTCAATCTGTGCCCTACTACAAACTTTCCAAAATAGCAGGTAGACTTTCCAAAATAGGCAGGTTGCTATTTTTAGCATTTTTGGAAAAAACTGAAAGTCCTACATCATTATTCTGGATATTATGGAACCAGAAACACTAATTGTGGAAAGAAATGAAAACAACTACAATGATTTTGAATTAACTTTTTTTTTTGGGTGATGCAAGATTGCCCTTACACCACTGGATGCTCCTGCATCAAACACCCAGGGTAATTTGAGAAGTGACCCTGTCACGTCTCAGATGTTGGCATGAGGAAAACCCAAACAGTCAACCTCTGCCTTAGATAACCAAGAGGAATCTTCAATAGGCCTTCATTTCCATTTTACCAAATATTCTTCATATTGCTTATTCTGAGTGCTCCTTCCCACACAGCTCTCCAAGATCTCTTCTATCTTGTCCAGTGAAGTAGATGCTGGAATACTCCATTACGCTTCTGTTGGTCCATCCTCTGCTCCACCTTCATGATATTCTGATAAATCAGCAATGTTAAAAACAGGGGAAATATTGATCCCATTTGGCAGCTCTACCTCATATGCATTTCCTGAATAACGCTTCTTCAAGATTCTACATGGTCAAAAAAAATTTATTTTCAACTTATTGTATGTTCCAATTGGGAACCTTTCTTTTCTCAAGTGAACCATGGCTTCATCTCCTACCTGGAACTCCTTATATCTCCTCTTATGATCTGCCTTAGCCTTGTACTGAATATTCATCCTATTAATGTGCTTTCTCACCTCTTCATGCAAATTCTTCAGATGTTCTGCAAAGTCTTCAGCTTCAGCACTTGTCTTTTCTCCTTTGTCCAGCTTCCTTAACTCAGAAGTATTTCTTAGGCTATTGCCATATACAACCTAAAATGGTGATTTACCAGTACTCCTATTGACAGAATTGTTGTAAGCAAACTCTACCTGTGGTAAAATCAAATCCCATCCCTTGGGCTTATCTCCTACTAAACACCGTAGCAGGTTACCCAAACTCCTATTCACCACTTCGGTTTGTCCATCAGTCTGTGGATGGTGTGCAGAACTGAACTTCAAATCTGTCTTCAACTTCTTCCATAATGTCCTCCAGAAATAACCAATGAACTTGGTATCTCGATCTGAAACTATGCTCTTTGGTAGACCATGTAGTCTCACCACCTCTCTAAAAAATAATTTAGCAATATGAACAGCATCATTAGTCTTCTTGCAAGGAATAAAATGTGCCATCTTCGAGAATCTTTCCACAACCACAAAAATGGAATCATGTCCTCTCTGTGTCCTTGGTAAACCCAGAACAAAATCCATACTGATATCATCCCATGGCTTCTCTGGTACAGGTAATGGTTGATATAGACCTGTGTTCTGACTTGATCCTTTTGCCATTTGACATACTCTGCAACTCTGCACAAATTTTCACACATCCTGCTGTAATTGTGGCCAATAATAATTTTCACCAACAATAGCAATGGTCTTATCTCGACCAAAGTGTCCATCCAATCCTCCACTATGCTTCTCCTTAATCAAGTTCTCTTTCATGGAACTCCTTGGAATGCACAACTAGCTTCCTCTAAATAACATGCCATCTTGGATTATGAAATCCAACCATTTTGTCCTGTCCAAAATAGCAGGTTCCATACAAGCTTTCCAGGCCTCTGCGAAATCTGGATCTTCAGGATACAAACTTTTGAGCTCATCAAACTGAACAACCTCTATCTTCATTTCTATCAACAAATTTTGCCTTCTGCTCAAGGCATCTGCAACTCTGTTGGACTTCCCACTCCTGTGCTTCAAAACAAAAGTATAGCTCTGCAAAAACTCAACCCATTTTAAGTGCCTTTGATTCAACTTTCTTTAACTATTAAGATACTGCAAAGCCTAATGATCAATATATAAAACAAACTCCTTTGGCAGCAAATAATGTCTCCATTTCTTCAAAGCCTGAACTATTGCATAAAACTCCTGATCATAAACAGAATACTTTTTCTTGGCATCATTAAGCTTCTCACTAAAATAGGCAATGGGCTTACCTTCTTGGCTCAAAACAGCTCCTATACCACTACCACTAGCATCACAATCTACCTGAAATACCTTATTGAAATCTGGAAGTCCCAAAATAGGTTGTTCTACAACTTTTTGCTTCAATGTATCAAAGCTCTTATCTACTCCTTTAGTCCATCTAAACTCTTTTCTATCCCCTCTCATTGTCTCAGTTAGGGGTGCACAAATGCTACTAAAATTCCTAGTAAACGTTCTGTAAAAACTTGCCAAACCATGAAAGGATCTTACCTCTGTTGCACTCCTTGGCGTAGGCCATTCAATGATAGCCCTTACTTTTTCTGGGTCCATCTTAAGACTTTCCTCTGAGACTACAAATCCCAAGTATACCAACTCCTTCTTTGCAAAACTATATTTCTTTGGATTAATCAGCAACTTCTCCTCCCTAAGCTTCTCCAGAACTCTTCTGATATGCATCAGATGCTCATCCGAAGTCTTACTAAAAATCAAAATATCATCCAAATAAATAATAACAAAACTTCCCAAAAACTCTTTCAATACCCCGTTCATGAGCCGCATGAATGTGCTCGGTGCATTGGTTAGCCCAAATGGCATGACTAACCACTCATACAAACCTTCCTTTGTCTTGAAGGCTGTCTTCCACTCATCTCCTTCTCTGATACGGATCTGGTGATACCCACTCTTCAGGTCAATCTTTGTGAAGTACTTGGCTCCACTCAAACAATCCATGATGTCATCCATTCTTGGCAATGGAAATCTATACTTGATCGTTATCTTATTGATGGCTCAAGAGTTTGTACACATCCTCCATTCTCCATCCTTCTTTGGTGCTAGTACTCCAGGTACTGCACATGGACTTAGGCTCTCCCTTATCAGTCCCTTCCTCAACTACTCCTGAACTTGTCTGTTCAGCTCTTCATTCTCTACAGGGTCATTCTGTGGGCTGCCTTGTTTGGCAAACTGGCTCCCGGTATCAAATCTTTTTGATGACTTATCTTCCTTACTGGTGGTAAACCTTCTGGTACATTATCAGAGATAATGTCCTAGAACTCTTCCAACATATTTGAAACTTCTACCGGTACATCTTCACAGTTCTCTTGATTAATCTTAGGAATCAATGCAAAGCAATGACGCTCATGCTTCATACCCTCCAAACATTTCCAACCATCTATCAAGCAAATTCTGGCAGTACTACATACCTTTTCTTCCACCTCCTTCAAGGGCTTCAACTTATGATGAACTCCATCCTTTGTTAGGGAATATGTGTTTGCACGACCATCATGGACAGCGCTCCTATCATACTGCCACGGCCTCCCCAACAGCATATGACATGCATCCATCGGTATGATATCACACAGCACCTCATCATGGTAGTCCCCATTCTTGAACTTCACTAAACGCTACTCATTGACCAAAGCTCGGTGGTCCTTCTGCAACCATGCAATCTGATATGGATGTGGATGCTTTCTTCTTGTCAACCATCTCCTCTAAAACAAGATTATCAGTGCTTCCACTATCAATAATAATATCACAACACTTACCTTCACATTTGCACCTTGTGCGGAATAAATTCTTCCTCTAATTGGGTTCTTTTTCCTCATTCAGCAAGGTTCTTCTGACAACTAAGGTTTCTCCCCTTTCAGCATCTTCAGAATGCTCAGAATGTGCATCTTCATCTACATGTGCAACTCGTGCATTGCCTTAAGTCTTCTATTTGTCCTTCCTTGATGTTGCGGACACTTGTATGCTTGATGTCCTTCTTCTCCACATTAGAAACATGTTCCTCTGAAACCTCCTCTTCCAGGTCCTTGCCCAGGTCTACCTCTTTCTCTTCCTCTTTGCTCACCATTATTCTGGTCACGAGGGTGGTAGGTATTATCTCCTCTCTAATTTTGACTAGTTCCAGCTTCTTCACTTTTCTTTGCATCTTCATTTCGGCCCCCATAGGGTCTTCCACCAATCCTTCCGCCTTGACCTATTCCCCTTTTCTTGTTGTCGAATCTTTTATTCAGCTTCTCTTCCACTTTCAAGGAAAACCGGTACGCATCTTCTATGGTGGTCATTTTGACCAGGCTCAACTCTTCTTGAATACTTGGCCTCAACCCATTAATGTAACGGGCCACCTTCCCCTTCTTGGCCTCTCCATGGCCCATCCTGATAGTGATCTTATAAAAATCTTCTGTATACTCCTTAACAGACTTGTTACCTTGCTTCAATCCTTGCAACTTCTTCAATAACTCCATCTCATAGTCCACAGGAATGAACTGCTTCTTTAGTTTCTCCACCATCCGATCCCATCTGGTGATCTTTCCTTTTCCTCTTCTATTCCTCTCTAGTTGGACCTCCTTCCACCAAATATTGGTGTGGCCCATCAACTTTGTTTTTGCAAACTTGACCCGATCTGGGTCCTCCACATCTTCATACTCGAAATACTCCTCCATGTCATTGATCCAATCAATAAGCTGTTCTGGGTTCAAATCCCCAGAATATGTGGAAACCTCGATCCTAGGCCTCTTTCCAATCTTCGAAATAGCCCTCAACAACCTAACTTCTATAGGATCTCCGACAGCTTCTTGTTCTTCCTCAGATAGCTCTTCTTCGGCTTCATCTTCGCTTTCGTCTCTTATCCTCGGCTCAAACCCTCTTTGTAGCTCCTCTTGCAATACATCGATTTGCCTTTGTAGGGCTCTAAAACCCTCTTCTGTCAAAGCATTCCTCCAACACAATTTCTTCGTGGAGGCATCTTGGTCTCCACAGAAAACCCACAACCTTAGGTCCTGGTGCAAACTGCCTCACAGTCGACGATCTATCTACACACTCAAGAACCCTTGCTCTGATACCACTTGATGAAGGGGGTAAATCACAAAACACACAACAACAGAAATAAAACATAGAAAATAAAACTTTCTTTTATTGATATGGGTAACTCATTACATTACTGAATCCCAATTACAATCAGAGGATGAATCCCCTACTGGCTGCAACACATTACAGCTTCCCAACCTCAAGACTCTAGAATCTTCAGCCTTCTGTAATCCCAAACCCGCTAGGGTTTCTATTTTTCCTGCCTATTCTTGACTCTACACTTGCCCCCTTTACTCTACTACTGCCCAGGGTCCCCAAAATAGCCATAAATAACACTTTTTGGCGGCCTCCAACTAAATTTTGAAATTTACAACTCCCTCCAAAAGTAGGTCAACTTCCGAGAAGCATAACTTTTGATCTGAGTGTCCGATTGACGAACCGTTTTAAGCGTTGAAAAGCTCGCGATGTGAACTATCACACCGAAAATCTGTAAATGGATTTGTCATCAACTTTTCAGGACGTTTAGAGAAGTTTTAGTGCCTCATATCTCGTTTCAAAAAATTTTAGGGGTTTTTCGGAAAACAAAAACTTTAATATCTTTCAACTCACAAATGATCTTTGCCTGATTCCTTTGCCAAAGGTCTTATATTTCCATTTAGTAACTTTCTACAAGTTTTCGCTTCAATCCGTGCCCTACGGCAAACTTTCCAAAAATAGCAGGTAAACTTTCCAAAATAGGCAGGTTGCTATTTTTAGCATTTTTGGAAAAAACTAAAAGTCCTACATCATTATTCTGGTTATTATGGAACCAGAAACACTAATTGTGGAAAGAAATGAAAACAACTACAATGATTTTGAATTAACTTCTTTTTTTGGGTGATGCAAGATTGCCCTTACACCACTGGATGCTCCTGCATCAATTACATAGAGAAAGGTAAAGAAAATTTGGTTTGCAAGTTGAAAAAGTCTTTGTATGGTTTGAAGCAGTCTCCTAGGATGTGGTACTTGAAGTTTGATGCCTTTATGTTGTTGATTGGATATCTGATCGAAATCATATCATTGTGTATATTACAAGTTTGACAATGATCGCATTCTTATTATTGCATTGTATGTTGATGATATGTTGTTAATTGGGAATGGTAAGAATATGATTTCTGATTTGAAATCTCAGTTGTCAGCACAGTTTGAGACGAAAAATCTAGGGGCAGCCAGGTACATTATGGGAATGGGATCAGAAGAGACTAAGCAAACAGAAAACTTTGGTTAAGCTAGAGTAAGTATGTGAAGACCGTGTTGGATAGGTTTAGCATGGCAGATTGGAGACCATTGTGTGTTCATGTTTCATTGGGGACAAAGTTGTCTATTAATGATTGTCCAAAATCTCCTAGTGAGGTGGAGGACATGAGTAGAGTACCTTATGCTAGTGTTGTTGGCAGTTTGATGTATGCTATGGTCTGCACAAGACCAGACATTGCCCAAGCAGTGGGAGTCCTTAGTCGATTTATGGCAAATCTTGGATGAGTGCATTGGGATGTAGTTAAGAGAGTGTTTAGATATTTGAGGGGTACTTCTGAGTATTCCATATGCTATCATGGTAATGCTACAGGACCTCCGCATTCTGTTTGTATTCGTGGATTTGTGGATTCTGATTAGGCAGGTGACATTGACAGCAAGAGATCCACCAGTGCCTATGTGTTCACTATGTTTGTGATGGTGACAGGTTGTCATTGATGTCAAAAGTGTGTTCAGTTGATGATGTAAAGTTGCCATAGTTGTTGATCAAGACACTTGTCAGTTGATTAGTTTGCTTACATAAGAAGGTTTCATATCTCACTTAAAGAAGCTCATGTGCCAGGAGATTGTTCAAAATATTCATATGATCTGAGTTGATCATCTGATTATCAGGATCATACAGTGATGACAAGAAGGATGCCTTATTGCTCAGAAGCTTCATTGATTATTGATTACAATTGATGTTTGGTAATGGTATGGTGTCTTCACAGCTGATGTTTAATGTTGCAGTGAAATCTCTATTCATAATTTGTCAGGTTGATACAGATGACATGACATGCAATGGCATATCTCTAGTGATTCTATCTCTGAGACATTTGATGACTTGTTCTCTGATTGCAAGTAACATAACATATAGTCTTACAGTGATAGTGGAGGTTAGTGGCATTGTCTTCATTAGTGTTGATGACGATATTTCAAGGCATACAATGAATTTACATCTGCAGAGATAGACAAAGATCTACACATGATTTACTCATGGACTTTACTTGATCTTCATGTGGAATCAAAAGATTTGAGAAAGACATCAACTGTCATAAGCATTTAATAAAGCTTCAAATATGTTCAAGTTGGAGAACACGGGTTAAATATGAAAAAGTCTTCAAATGTGTTAGTATATTTTTAGGAAAAGACATTGAATTGCTTTGGGAGATCATGATTTATGGAAAGGGGTTGATTTTTATTAAATATGCTATGGGGAGCACATTATAAGAAGCATTTTTTTTTAAGTGCTTTATGCATAAAATAAAAGCATTGGATATGCTTTATCTTTTAGAAACTTATGATCAAGTCTTTTATTTCATTAAAGAAAGTATGCAATAAAAAGTCACGTGTGACTTGAAACTAGACCCCACCTCATGTGCTTCGGTCTTACTAAAAGGAGGGAGCCCCATGCATATATAAGACATCAAAAATATGTTTGGAAAGAAAAAAAGGCATCTAATTTTTTAAGGAGAATGGTATATATTTCAAGGAAGGAGCCTGATATAATTGCGAAAAGGCATCTTTTCTTTTAAATGCTTTATTTCTATAAAGCTTTTTAAAATTTGGGGCAAGAATTATGTATTTATTTTTAGAAGTTTTTTTTAAGAAAACTTTTAAAATTTCTATTTTATTTGCCTTTTAAAAGGCATGAGATTTGGGAGATTAAGGATATATATTTTTAAGGAGCTTTTATAGGAGATGAAGTGATTGTAGTTTTTGAAGTGCAAAAAGAATATGAAGTATTTTTGGAGCTATTTTTTTTGGTGATTTGATTTTCTCTTGCAGATTGAGAAGAAGAAGAAGCTCAACAGATTTGAATGTAAAAGCATGGAAGTTTAAGGAGATTTATTTTTTTCAGATGGATTGATATTTTAAGATTGATATTTCATTGAAGATTTTTTATTTTGTGAAGATATTTGCAAGGGGAAATTGAATGTCTTTTTTTTTTTATGCTCAGAGAACATGAAGAGTTTTTAATGGGGCTTGATATTATATGATTTTGTTTGAAGATGTTTTTATAAAAGAAGAAAATTGTAGAAGATGAAGCATTGAAGTTACTGACAGGAACAAATTAATTTTTTCTCAAAGATTAATTGTTTTCTTCTAGATGAAAATATTTTGCAGATTGAAAAGCAAATGAGGAAGATCAACATTATGAGAAAGATTTTATTTTTCTCACATGTCTTATACAGAGAAGATCAAGAGGTTTTGAAAAAGAGGATAATGCAAATTTGTTTGAAGAAATTTGTAGGCAGAAAAGATAATTAGATTGAAAGTTTTTTTTGTGATTTGGAGAATATGAAAGGTTATTGATTTTGTAGTATATGGAGAGGTTTCTCATATTTACTGGATTCACATTGATAGAGTGTGTGTGTGGAATTGAATAGAGAAATGAAGACATTTTCTAATAAATCCTTTTGAAGAGAAAAGAATAATGATAAGATGATACTGGGTTTGTAATGCAGAGATAATCAGATGAATTGTTATGCAGGTGTGAAGGAATTGAGAATTGAATGGAAATAGAGTATCCCTCCGATCTGGTTTATAACTTCTATTTGGTGATTTGGTTTGCCAGTGAGGCCTTGTATTAGCCAGTGAGGCTTATAGGTCAGTGTGACCTTAATATTTGTCAGTGAGACACATATTGTAGCCAGTGAGGCATGTTTTATCAGTTAAGCCAGTGAGGCAGTTCTAGAGTGGTTTTTCTACCCCTGGAGGGTTTTCCACTCATGCAATTCTTGTGTCTTGATTCATATTGATCATCTCTCTATGGTTGTATGTTTTACTCATGAGTTTTTTGTTTTCATTCTCAGTTATGTGCATATGTGTTTGACAATTCAATGATAACTTTCTCTCCTTGTGCTCTCCAAGTTAAAGTTTGTAAAAAGATTAGAAAATTCACACAACACTGATTCACCCCGCTTCTCAGTGTTGTCCTTAATTCCTACAATTTGGTGGTGCAATTAGTTGGATGAGTAAGAGACAACCTGTGGTTTCTTTGTCCATGACAGATGATGAGTATATGGAAGCAACTCATGCTTATAAGGAAGCCATCTGGCTTAAGAGATTGTGTTCAGATATTGGTGTTGATGCAGGATAGATTACGATTTGTTGTGACAGTCAAACTGTGATTTTCCTAGCAAAGAATCCAACTTTCCATGCCAGAACAAAGCATATTGATGTATAGTTTCACTTTGTACAAGACATGGTAGAGGATGGGAAGGTGAATTTGGAGAAGGTAGACACTTTGAAGAATGTTGTGGATGCATTGACAAAACCAGTGGGCACAGAGAAGTTCAGATGGTGTTCGGAGTCTATAGGCCTCTCGGGCTATAGCAGTTAAATCCTGTTATTTCTATTGGCTCTTACAAGGTGTTTGATAAGTGGGAGAATGTTGGGAATTAAGGTGTCTCAACCTTGGTAATTCCTTGCATTTATTATTGTAATGTAATTTATTTACTTAGCCTATGTTGTAATTTTGTTGCACATCTTGTTTTGTCATTTAGTGTGAAGTGGCACAATGAGTTGTCACTCCACTTGTAAGATGACTAGGATGGTCAACACACTCCATGTGGACATAGGCACCCCTTTTGTGTGGTAGAGGTTTTCTGCCATGTGTCGGCATCTTGACTAGTGTGTAAGTGAATCTTGACCAAAACGGTTATGACAGATTCTATGACATGTAAGAGTCAGAAATAGAAGGTTCTATGACAGGTGAAGACATGTCTCACAAGGCATCTTTGGGCTCCCCAAGGAGAGTTATGACATGTTGTAAGAGAATATGCTATTTATAACCTGTTTATGACAAATTCTCTTACAGCTGTAAGATATGTCAGTATGACGGATTCTATGACGGTTGTAAGAGTCGTAAGAGCATCTGTCATTGCCCATCTTGGGAATAGGTGACCTCTTTGGGATGGGGTGACTTGACAAGTGTCAGGAACATCCTACAATGTTGGACAAGTGTCCATAGGCATGGGTTTTGGGCCATGAGGCCATGTTAGACGCCCATCTCAAGATAGAGCCATTTTTGCCTTGTATTTTCTATATAAACAGGTGCTCTAGAGAGGAGATGTATTATGTGATTGACAAGTACTATTATGCTGCCAGATTGTCTCCAGATACGAGTGTCAAAGACTCCTGCAAGAGCATTGGCTCTGTGACTGTATTGTAACCTTCATTGTTTATGGAATACATTTGAGCTGTGTTTTGGAGTGTGGGGTTTTTCACCCGTAAGGGTTTTCCCCACGTATATCTTGTCTCTCTCTTCTTCTATCTTACATTCTTGTGTATGTGTTTGCTACAATATCTCTATTAGTGGGCTAACATTATTGTAATTGTAAAGATTAAAACAAATTTGCACTCATCTCTCCTCATTAGATTAGTGTAGGAAGTGATTTCCGCACACCTAGCTTCCTTTCAAGTATATGTGGTTATCTAATAACATGTGGGGAGTATGGCATGTGCACAAATGATCAATGCAGCTATCCAAAAGAGGCCAATGCTTTTGGTCAGATTGATGCCTCAAAACCTAACCTGGGCTGCCTTCTACAGAGTCCTCTTGTCTTCCCAAAAAAACCCACAATGAAGAGCACACAAAATTATCAGTTTTTGGAGTTGGATCGTGTTTCCTATTTTAGTTATAATCTGGAAAATGCTTCCATTCTAGGGCTGGTATCAATAGAGGATTGTAAATCTCTTTGTGTCAAAAATTGCCCTTGTAAAGCTACTTTTTCAGGTATGATGGCCTTGAAAATATTTGTAGTGGGTATTGTTATCTAGAGTTCAATGTCTACTCTCTGAAAATGAACACTCCAAGTGATGTATTTTACAATTCCACTGCTTATATTAAAGTTCAAAGAAGCCCCAAACACAATAAGCGTTCAATTATAGGTATTAGTGTTTCTGTTGTTAGTGGAATGGTTGTACTGTTTCTCGTATTGTGGGTCTGCATAGCAAAATCTAGAAAAGGTAAGCAGGAGTAGAGAAGAGATGATGAAGATGAAGATGAACCTCTGAACTTGCGGACAAGGTTACCTTTGTGTTTCTCATTCCAGGAATTGCAAAATGCTACAAGTGATTTCAGCATGAAGCTCGACAGTGGGGGATTCGATTCAGTTTACGAGGGCGTTCTACCTGATGGCACAAAGATCGCAGTTAAGTGGCTTGACAGAACAGGGAAGGAGCAAAACAATTTAAGGTAGAGTGGAAACATTAGGCAACATTAATCATCTAAATTTGGTAAGATTGAAAAGCTTCTGTGCAAAGAAGTCTCATCGAATGCTAGTCTATGAGTTTCTACCAAATGGATCTCTGGATAAATGGATGTTTGCCAATGATACCCACCACAATGTACTTGACTTGAAGACCAGATCCAAAGTAGCTCTTCATATAGCGCGAGGATTGACCTACTTACATGAGCAGTGTCAGCAGCGAATTATACATTTTGATATCAAACCCCAAAACGTTCTTCTAGATGAAAATTATAACACCAAGGTCTCAGATTTTGGGCTAGCGAAGTTGATCGACAAAGAGCAAAGTGAAGTGATAACCATGATGAGAGGAATGCCAGGGTATATGGCACCTGACTTATTAATTGAGCATGTTTCGGAGAAGGCAGATGTATTCAGCTTTGGCATTATGTTGGTAGAGATTGTGAGTGGAAAGAGAAGGCGAGAGCTTTCAGATGGCCCTTTACTTTCATTTTTAGAGAATAAGGCTGAAGAAAGCAGATTGACAGATTTGGTAGATCCAGGACTTGAAGAGAAAGGGATGGAAGTAAATGAGGAGGCAATGAAAATGTTGAGATTGGGGATGCTTTGTATACAGGATGATTTTACGAGCAGACCAGCGATGTTAATTGTAGTAAAGGCATTGGAGGGGATGATAGAGTTGTATAGTGGCCCCTTTACGTCGTCCCTTGCTTCAGACCAGCCATTTCTATCCACAACCAAACCTGATCATTTGGCACTCTTGTACACACCTCTATGTTCTATATTATCTGGAAGATGATCTTTGTTTTTTGTCAAATTGTAGTCTTGAGATTCATTTTGACCTTGATATTTTTGGGTTTTATTGAACCAGATCTTTTAATAGATATTCTTTAGTTTGATCCACAACTCCTATATCCAAAAATTTTAGTTCCTGCTGGAGGCAGTATACTAATGCATTAGTTGGATGTAATTTTGTTTTTATGTAATTAATCATTATATAGAAACTAAAGTTTCAAATAACAATGTTAAAGATTAAAATTATTTCTTTAATGTTATAATTTAGAAAATATCAATTTTTTTTCACCCATTGAATAGTAACTCGGAAAATAAAATAAATAGTTTAAATTTTAGTGGATTTTAAAATTAATGAAGACATTGTATTGGCAATTGATGGCATGTAATGACCGGCGAGAACGTACCAAGATGCAAACGAATTTATTAAATTATTGTCATTTCAACAAGCAGACAAATTTAATGCATTGATTTTGCATTGGTTTGTTAAGAATGCATTTTATGCATCGACTCTGTAATGATGGCGGCCATTTGTCACCTATGTTGCACCTTCATTGTGTATTTGCCACTTGTCATCGGTTCTTCTATGTTTGTTATAGGTTAGTAATTACTTCTTTCAGTGATTTTTTAATTCATATTTCCCTCTATCTTCTAGTGAATAAATCTTGGGTCATAGATTATGTAGTTTTCCCTAAAAATGAACTCATAGCTAATAACCCTCTATATGGATAAATCATAGCTAGAGGCTGCAACTGCATGGCTTCACTAGCTGGCCATGATATTAATTCACATCTATGGTTTAGGTTCCAATTTTTAGTTTGTATTTGGTTTTTTTTCAAGCTCAAATTTCTATTTGATTTAATTTGGGGGTTTGTTTTGCAATTCAATGAGGAAAGGGTGGCACAAGGCCTTTGAATGGCAGATAAGGATCTATTTGAATCCTTACCTAGGTTATGAATCTTTTTTAGTGTTTAAGAAATTTTATCCTATACTCTTTTCATTTTCTATAAGAACCCATTTACGTGGAAAATTGTTTGTTTTTAAAGTTTTCATGTTTGTGCTTCTATCATATTATTTGATCTTGGGCTTCTAATAACTATTTGGAGAGTAAAAATTTGAATTAATTCAAAGATTTGACATGCATGGTTAATGTTTGAATGCCAAATGACAAGAGCTTGGTTTGCAACCAAATCACCTTGCAAAAATAGTGTGCCAATCTATGTGTCTAGTCCATGGAAAACCCTAAGCTGGTTCAAAAACTCTCAACCTGACGACATATGTGGGGCTGCTATTTTGGGGGGAATATTTTCCTAAATCGTATGGCTATATTTTTTTGAATTTCATGGGGTTGTTCTCAAAGTAAAAATAGGAATATAATTTTATTCCATGGAATTGTATTTCATTGTGAAAAGGTGTAACTTAATTTTTATCGACAGCCACAGTTTTTAGCGTAACCCCATTTCTTAGAAAAAACTAAAAAAAAATCAATTTGCAATAGAATTAGAGAGAGAGAGATTTGAAGGGCCTTGAATGCTTGTAAAACCCTCAGTATCTCTCTTTCGCGGGCTTTGGCTTGAATGGCTTTTGGTTGGCTTTGAACTACATGTAGCTTTATCTACAATTAAAAAATGTAGACCCAAAAATCATTTCTCAGAACTTAGTGGCTAAATCTCATGGTCGACCTATCCTATCAAGAAAATTTATTGTGATGGTTATCTATTCATAATTACCCCTAAAATTTTAAAACATACCTTATTTAGACTATTCTACAAGTTAAAGAAAACATACATTTTAAATCACTTGTAAAAGTTCTATTTTTAAAATACCTTGGAAACTAGTGTCTCTAAAGATATAACAAATCACCAATCATGCTCAAGAAAGGATATTTTCAGTATTTATAAAATACCACTCAGTTCAGGTTTTAACTTGTCGAAAGCATATATAACAATGCATAAGTTACCATGCTCAAACCAAAAACGTTTAGCTATTAAATAAAATGTCAATTGTGAAGATAAGTGAGGTTTAAATCAACTGTTAAAATAAAAACAAATTAACAGGGTGTTGTTAAGAAACTATTTTTATTTTAGAAGAAGCATCATTAGATAAAAGTAATTTGATTAGGGCTAGTATTAATTTAAGTTGCACATCAATATTGAGGGTGTTTCTTCCATATAGACTTTACTACAAAAAGGTAATTCACATTGAACTAAAACAATGTTATCATCTATGTAATTTATGTTGAAGAATAATCAACGCATCCTATGAACAAGTACAATAATACTCCACTACCTAGTAGTTTACTCAAAAAACTATATCAAACAAATTAATTTGGTTACTAACAATATAATATTTCTTCAAAATAGCTTCTTCTACCTAGTTTTAGTTTTTCATATTTAGAAAAATTATTTTACAATATAAGAGATAGTTGTACATTGTTTTAGATTATTTGTCGCATTTGTTTAGTATGGCTTTTCCCAATAGGATTTCAGAGGCGGTTTATCATAGCTTGTTGTGCAATGGAGTTGTTTCAAATGCTACATGCAATTGTCTTGTTCAACTGATTGACCTTTGACATATGGCATTGTGATAACTTTCCATCTCAAAGAAAAAATAAAAATTATTTAACACATTTTATATAGTTAATGCTTCCTCCTAGACAAATTCATCCCAATTTCACTATTGAAAGTAAGGAATACTGAGAGAGGGGTGTGAATCAATATTTCGCAAAACCACGTGTTAACTTGTTTGTTAATCCAATTTCCAAAATTAATAACATGAAAGAAGAACAAGCATTAACCATAAAGACATAACACATAGACACCAGGATTTTTACGTGGAAAACCCAAAGAGGGAAAAACCACGGTGAGTGTTAGCTCACAATATATTAAGATAGCTCAATACCAAATTACAACAAGGCTCACTGCCTTATGGCTCACTGCCCTATGAAGAAGTGCTCACTACACAAAGGCTCACTGCCAAGAGAAAAGAAGAAAGAAGAAAGATTAGGTCACTGCCAGAAGATGAACTGTTCTAAATGCATCTACCACATGCTAGATCAGAGTTCCATTGAAGGTGCAATATACAGATTCAAAGGTCTTTATTTATTCTTCTCTACTTCTCAACTTAACTACATATACTCTATTTTTTGTCCTTGTTCAACTTTTTCTGCTCTGCACTCTACTTATAATCCTTCACACTTCGAATTCGCACACCACACTACTTTCTACATCGCAATCCATCGAGTATTTATATCCACAACAGATTTATTTCATAATCAGGTCAGCAAGCCAGACATGAAGAGTGTATACAATGTATTCTACCTTGTCGGCTTGATCATGTGTACAAACAGTAATGCAAATCCAAACAATCATTGTATAATCTTCATACAAGTCGGTACCACACATATAACTGCTTAGATTTATTATTTAATCAATATACCTTCTCCGCATAAAGATCTAACTGCATGTCGACTTGTCTCTTCAGAACATGCTTGACCTACTCAACTATCACACAAAAATTCTTATTGTGGACCAAATGAGACTCAAGGAATCACATCAACCATTCCTCATACCTCACAGATCATATCTTACTAGCCGCAAGTCATGATCTCCTTATGTGGTGAAATGCAAAACTTAGAACTGACTCTTCTAGCTTGGAGAAGTACTAGCAAACCAACTGCCAAAACTTGGAGTTTTGTAGACAATATTATGGATCACTTCAGACTCTATAACTCATCAATTGTATGCTTCTGACACCTATCCATACTGCCTCAAAACCGCATACCAATACAATCACTTGCGGAGAAATGCGGACCAAAACACCCATGCACTCTACACTATTCCTAACTTAACTGTGTTCATCCGGACTTAGCCATTTCATAACTTGTCTTCTGGAAGTCATCAAGACTTGTAATCTTGAACATAGTATCTCCAAACAATCCTGAATAACATACCTAAACCGCATACCTTGACCATCAACTGCAAAGGAATACCACTTGAGTTTCTGCTACTAACTTTGTGTTGTCAATACTTAGCCATTCTGCCTTAGTCTTTTGTGTTCAAACCAAAATCTTGTATGCAGGTTGTTCCAAGTTGAGTTTCCAATCATCCTTAGCTCCACCATGCGTTGTTTGCCTTGATTCCATCAATGACAACATTACCCAATCAGCAATGTCTCTTGACTATGTTGCCAACAATCTCCCCCTTTGGCATTGATGGCAACACTTAGTGAAAAATGTGTATATGTTCCCCCTTACTCTTTAATTCTTCTCTCCCTAAGGTGTTTGCCCATTTTTCACTAGTCTTCTTCTCCCCCTTTGACATCAATGGCAAAGGTGTATGTACAAGAGTCAAATTTGGACCAAAACTACAAAAAAATTCATACTCTGCCGCATATGTACATATACAAAGTTCAACTCAATTAGTTGTTGGTGAAAGAATATCCTTATACACAATCTTTAATTGTGTAATCTCTTCATCCCATCAAATCTTTGATCTTTCCAAAATTTGGATGTGACCATTTATCAAAAAGACTGGTTTTTCTACCTTTTGCACATTTGAGGGTATGTCAATTTGTGAAGCTACCTGTGCTTTAGCTATAAGATTTGTCATTATCTCAATTTTTAAACTTAATACCCTTCTCAGCAAACACATTTTGTTTTAATTTCTTCATGTCTACTGAGATAACTGCTTATGTTGTTCTAAATGTTTTCAACTTGTGTTTCTATGCAACTGATTGAGTCAACTGTAGGATCAAAGGTCTTAAAAATATTTGTGAGTGGAAGCTCCGTGCTTTTGACTTTCTCATCCATTTCCTTAGTAGTTTCAGGCCAAGACAGACAAAATTTATATATTTCACAGGCTTCCTTGATTGCATTCATCATATTCTTGATGTTGCTCTCTAACAGAATTTTGTCACTATCTAACTTGGCTTTTGATACTGCTAATCTTTTGTCTTCATATACCTTTTTAACCTTAATATCAACAGACTTTTCAAAGGATTCAAAATAAGTACTTACAGAATTTGTAAGACCTTTGAGATGAGCAGTTGATGATGCTGATATATCCTTCTGGTATGCAGGGATTAACTTCTCTAGAATGCTTGATGTCTCATTAATGAGTTCATTGTCTTGTAAATATGTTCTCAACATTTCTTCCTGAGCCTTAGCTTGCACTATTGATACTAGTTTGAATTTTTCCACAAGAGACATAGAAGCTAGATTTATTGGTCCTTGTAAAGTCTTGGGTGATTCTAGAATCTGTACACTTTGTTGTTTTTCCAAAAACATTCTAGCATAGTCAATTGAAATTTGGTCTACAACAGTGTCTCTTGCCGCATATTCATCACTAAGTGTAACTTTCCTTCTTTTCTTTCCTTCTATTGGATTGTCTTTCTTTACTTCTATACTAGATGAGATGCTTGTTCTTTTCTTGGGGTTGGATACATGTTCTTCCTTTTCAGCTTTCTTATCTTTTCTTTCTGGAGTGTTTGACTTCCATTTCACCAAAGCATTTAAGGGTCTTGACTCTTCAGCTTTGGTTTTTGCCTTGCTTGTTTGTTCATCAGAAATTTTCTCTGAGTGCTTATATTCCATAGACAATTCTTAGAATGTTCCAAACCTATCTTGTTTGAGATCTTTTGGTTTCTTTAGTAATTCATCAGCTAATTTAGTCAGGATATCTTCTGCAACTTCATATCCTAATGGCAGAACCCATGCAGTTCTTGGTTCCACAGCTTCCATGAAGCATTTGTCTTTATTCACCATGAATACAATGTCATTTTCAAATTTCATTACTACATTTTCAGGTATCCGGACCCTACATAACATTCTCTTTTGAAAGTTCATGAAGTATTCCCATAAAATTTCATTCTGTTTATCTCCATTTCCCAAACTTTGCAAGTGATTTCTTATTTGAGTTGCTACTGGTGTATGATCAAGCCAGACAATGATTCCCAAGCCGAGTAGCTCTCTCAAGAAGTAGAAAAGTAAGCAGGTAATCAAAGTTCCGTATTTGAAGGGATAATTTGTCTCTTTTGTTCTTTTCAAGTTCTCCATTAATTCACTCTGGAGCAATTCACATAGATTATAATATGTATTTTTTTTACCATATCATAAGCTAAGTATATAGTTGATGCAAACACAGAATTTTTTGAGTGAGAAAAGTATATTTTGTATCCAATAATCATTGATGCAAATCTGACAGCGGATCCTTAATATCATTTACTGTGAGAGCTTTCTTATCAAATTTGGCTCCTGTTACCTGCATTAATAAATTGTTCTTTATCTTCTTTTCATCTAGGATCCTTTCGGAGGAACTCATACCGATTACAGCTTTGATAGCTTCTTTGGTTATCATACATGGTTTGTCGAGCCACAAAAACTCATCATGAATCCTGCTGAGAATGAACCTAACCCATCTATCATTTGGGATCACAGAAAAATCCAACCATGTGTCCAATTTCTTTTCTCCCAGAACTTTATATTCATTCTTCAACTCAACATCAATAGTAGTCAGTTCATCCAAGTATAATTTACCAAGATTCATGTGATCGTATTCCTCTAGGTTAGTGTGAATGTATGTCCTAATATCCTCCATATGCATAATTCCATGAGGAGTAATTGAAAATGCTCCCACAGAATCATTTTCCGGTGGTTTGAAGAAATGTTTCTTGAACTTGGGACGAGGCTTTTCTGAAATCTCAATTAATTGGGCAGTAAACATTTTTCAAAATATTTTAGAGTAATAGAAGGGTTTTCAAGCTGTAAATACCTTTTCTGTCGAATTAGGGTTTCCTTCGCCTGAGATCGAGTTAGATTGAATTGCTTTGGAGATCTCTGAGTTGCTCAGAATTTTGCTTCAATTTGCCTTAGACACTTGATAGTTTGAATGTTGAATGAATTTTCTGTTGAATGAGCCCCCTTTTAATCCTTTATCTGTTTTGACATAATCGCCATAAATGCTCCTATTATAAAGTTGTTAAACACATCTCTACAAAATGTAGTCTTATTAGGATTGTTCCGCAATGTTCTGTGTTTGATCCTATTCTTCCAGAATTTCCTTCAAAAGATCTATCATATGAATCCTTTCAACATCTCCTCGTGCTAGATCTCAGCACTGACAATTTGGCTGGGGATTAAGGTTTTCATTGCAACTCCCCCTGAGCCAGAGCTCACAAATTCACTTCCCGAAGGAAGTATCTACACCATATGCTGGTGCGGATCCATCCTTGACTTCAATTACTTCTTTCTTGATCTAGATCTTGTCCATTTCTTTCTTAGTTTCAACTAGATCAACTTTTTCTTTTCCCTTATCATTCCTCTGCTCTGTTTTCCTTTCTTCAGCATAGTAGTTTCTTTTCACATTCTTGCTTCTGCAAAATCTTGCAACATGTCCAAACTTGTTGCAATTGTAGCACACAATGTATCCCTGTCCTTGATTCCTTTCTCTAAATGAATTCATTCTTGATCTGCATTGATTAGTCGTGTGTCCAAATCTATTGCAAGCAAAACATCTTCCATTGAATGATTGAGTATTCCTTGAATTGTGAAAGCCATTTCTTACCAGACTTCTACATTCATTTGATCTATGACCAATTTTATTGTAATTGAAATATTGACCAAAGAATGATGGAACATTTTTATTCTGATTTATTCTACTCCTAAACTGAGTAGCCTTATGACCAAACATTTTACAATTAAAACAATGGCCATTGAAAGATGGGTACCTTTGAGCATTTGGTTGTCTGGTCGGAGGTCTTCTAGGTCTCCTTCTTTGATTCTTGAATTGGTTACCTTTGTTTTGCTTCATCTGAAAGTTTTCTTGACCTGATTTTGAACTTTCTCCTTTCTCAAATCCTAAGCCTTACTTGTCATCTGAACTCTTTTGACTAGCAATCATCTCATCAATTTTTGCAAAACTTATCTTGAACTTTTCTTCATAGCTCTTGGCTTTTTCCAAGTCCGTTTTCAAGCTCACAACTTATTTTTCCAGTTTGACACATTCTTGGAGAGTTATTTAGAGATTGGTAAAGAGATATGTTTTATGCATATCATATGTTTTAACACTATATGGTAGAGGAGTTGGCCACTTCCTCTAAGAGAAGTGCTATAGGAGGATTTGTTAATGCCTTGATCTTATTTTTATATTTGACATTACCTATGCAGTGGGAGTTCCTGGATATATATGTTCTTTATTGTCACAAAATCTTCTTGGTTGTCTCAATTTGCAGGTTATTGATGTGAAGATGATTTTGCATGTTTTACTATTAGGATCTACGAGTTGTGCAGTTTAGTGGGCTATCTTTACCCATTGGTTGCATTGAAGACTTGGATGCAGACTGTCAATATCCATAGATCTGTTCAGTGTTATTACAGAATTTGTTTGTTGGCCTTGTCTTTGGTCATTTGTACATTGGTATGTTGCTTTGAAATGGGAGGATGGATGATTAGTAGTTTTGTTTTACAAGGACTTGATTGCAATTTTGGGTTGGTATGTTGATGGCATGGAGTTCTACCTATGATGGTTTGTTTACCCTAGTTTTGAGGTACGATATTTTGGATGAGCTAGCAACTTGTTGTGGTTGCTTTTCCATTTGGTATGAGTATGGCAGACACTCAGAGTCTTATGGTATCATATAATTTGATGTTTGTGTTCATGTTGAGATTGGTGCAGGTTTCAATGACAGTTGATATGTTTCACCTTGGCTTGTTTCTTGTTTATCATGTGTGACATGATGTGAGGAGTTCTTATTTGAGATGATGGTTATCATGGTTACTTTTGTAGGTATCTTGTTGGAGCACAAAAGCATGTTGAAGAATCAATGGTACATTGATGGCTAGGGATATTTTTCCTTGTAATTTAAAGTTTGATTATATCATTTAGAGTTATTACAATGTACAATGTCAAATGGGAGAATGTTGGGATAAGTTGCCATTAATTTGCAATCCTAACCAATTCATGTGTCTCTAAAATTCTTGGAATGTGTTCCCCAACACATAAGGACTTTGAGAGATTAATTATTTATTAATTATATCACTTTGACTTATTGCAATCAATTCCTAATTGATAAGGTCAAACTTGGGCGTCCACTTTTGAAGTGGGGGCCATGAAGACTTTGTTGACGTCTCCTAAGTCTATTTTGAGAGTTTGATAATTCCTAGTAAATGGGAGTTAAACTTGGGCATCCCCTTTTGATGGGGACTTATATTTAGACTTGGAGTTGTGTTTTTTTATGTACATGAGTGGATAATGTTGAGACTCCTTGCATGGATATAATGTTGGAGTTAACTAAAGTGTTAAAGATGCATGAATTGGATATTGCTTGCATGATTTCATAAAAGCTTGCATGGACTTACATATTTTTGCATGTCACTTGCATGTTGTTGCATGTTGCTTGCGTGTACTTGCATGTTGTTGCATGTTGTTGCATGTTGCTTCTATGGACTTGCATGTGCTTGCATGTTCTTGCATGCCACTCCTATAGACTTGCATGTCCTTGCATGTTGTTGCATGTTGCTTCTATAGACTTGCATGTGCTTGCATGTCACTTGCATGTGCTTTCATGTTGTTGCATGTTGCTTCTATGGACTTGCATGTGCTTGCATGTCACTCCTATAGACTTGCATGTTGTTGCATGTCAATTTTGAGAGATTACTTGTAGAACACTCCAACTCTAAAAACTTGCAGGATGGTACATCTCAGTGTTTCAGATAATGGGTATTAGTTACATGTTGAATCAGGTGTTTGCATGTCACTTGCATGTACAGAACAAGGTAATTCAGAATAACTTTGGGGACATCAATCTTGCATGTTGTTTAAATGATATTGGTGTGTGTTGATCACTTTAGTTAACAGAAAGAGATTGGGTAAACTTGGACGCCCAATTTAAGGACTTTATGTTGTTGATTTTATTTGAAAATGTATTTGATGTTGGCTAAGTTTACTTGAGCAAACTTGGGCACCCACATCAAGGACAAGTAGTTAACATGAAGCTTGACTTAGTTTGACTCATGTCTTCTCTATTTGGAGCGCTTGGGTTTTGCATGAGGATTTTTTTCTCATGTTATCAATTACAATTGATTGTAATTTGAGTTTCAATTTTTCCAATTAAGAATCTTTTGAATTAAGAAGCTTTTATATTAACTAAAAAAGCCTCATACATTTTCCAGAGAGTTGATTGTAAAAGACTTAGAAAAAAAGCAAGAAGCTTTTGAAGGTTTTACAGGTTTGAAGATTGAAGAAGCTTTTGAAGTACATCAAGGAATCAAAGGCTTTTGGTATTGAATGTAATCTTTCACAAGAGATTTAATACAAGCATAAACACCTTTGGTGTGCAGTTTTTTCCTTAGGAGTTTCTCCACATAAATACTTGTCTTCTTTTTGCAAGCTATTTTCTTTTACTACATTTAATTAAATTGGAGAAATACTATTACATCGAAATTGAAAGTAATTTTCAGATTTACACATGCTATTAATTTCATATTTGAAAACATTTAAAAGCTACATAACTACAACTTTACCTTGTTCTCTCTCCCTTTTTCTAACTTTTTTTTGTATCCTAACCCTAAGTAACCTTCAACCATTTGTATTATGTGATGCGTCAGAAAGAAATTAGTCCCAAGAAGTTACTCATCGCATACCTCAAAGACAAAATAATGAGCTACGGTCCTCCATAGTTAGCACTCTGAAATATTGGGCCAACACTATTTACGAATAGGATAAGTATATTTGTGATCGCATAGACCAGACACACCTTATAATGCCTTCTCTTTTATCCCTACTTGTGTGTCGTCTCTCCTAAATACACTTGAGTTATCTATTGACCCATTTTCCTCTGTCCAGACTCAAACAATTCACCTTGAAAATCTTCTGGACATCCCTTGGAATACAACCCTACAGGCCTTAAATCCTCCAAATCCTCATGCTCTGCCTTTCAAAAATCCCTAAAATCTCGTATGGAGAATCCTTGCAAAAAACCTAGAAATCCTTAATCTTCAAATGCCTTCCTTCGCAAGTATTTCCCATCTTCATACTTAGTCATTTTGGTATGGATATCATGATGACATCATCTAAATTTTAGCTAACATCCTAGATATTATCTTAATATCCTGGACCTTAGCTAAAGTCCTAATATCCCCTTCATATTCGAACATTAGTTAATATCCAGATGTTTTCTAAACATCTAGATCTTAACTAATATCCAGGTCCTTTGCGAATGTGCAGACCCTTGTGAATATGACAATGACATCATCCGAATATTTCTTAATATCCAAATCCTTCTTAATATCCATGACCTTGCAAATGTCCTGATGACATCATCCAAAACCCCTCCCCAAAGAAGTGCATATGACGATGGCGTCATCCAAATCTTCTCTTCAACAAAGCTCTTCATGCAGATGACATCATCAAGATATTCAAAGGGTGGCACATAAAGTAGCATATGGGTATTAAGTTAATATATGGATATTAGGTTAATATCCATGCGGATGGCGGTTTCTCCATGCTGCAAAGGAACATATGATAAGTGCATCCGGATATCGCATAGCCCGTAGACTGTTGAAGATGACGTCACATTCCTTCCGCGTGGCTATGAAATGAAGACAGTTGTAAAGTATATCGAGGGCCCATGGCCATAGGATCATTGACTCTGTAAGACGAAGCAGATAGCGCCAGGTGTCAAGGGATGAAGCAGTGGAGCCGCGGCATTGAAGATCGAACGGTGGCGCAGTGTTGCAGGTGAATCATGCTCATGGGGAAGATTCTCTGTGCAGCTGCGAGATGATGACACGTGGATATCCATATGTCGGTTGACCGCAACTTTCACCATGAATATCTCCCTCATCCTAAGGAATTTCTACATGATCCAAAAGGCAAAAGTGTTTAGAATTTCCTCCTCTTTCATTTGGTAGGCTTTTTGGGGGGATATTCTCACTTTCAAAATATGATCCAAATGTGCACATCCGGATATCAAGATAGTTGCCGACTGAGGAAGGATACGCAGGCTTGGCCGACAAGACATATCAGTGACCGATTTAAAGTGTTGCAAGGAATTTCCAGATGTAGATATTTGTTGCATTGATGGTTGCAGATGAGTGATTCACCAGCTCGCATTGAAGGCACAAAATATCTCCCATCTACCCAGGCTCCAGATAATTTCTGCAATGAATTATTGCAAGCCAGCTTTCCTTTTGGCAGAGATATTTTCTGACAAAGCCCATGGGGCAATTTATTATAACCTAATTAGGTCATTTGGGATTAGACACTATATATGCATGAATGTAAGATATAAAAAAGGTTGGAAAATAGTTAGTCTTATGCTTCGGTATTCCAAATAGAACTTTCCTCTACTGTAATTGTGCCTCTTGATCAATACATATGGTGGTTTACTTTTCATGCTTTTTAACTCTGTGTAGTCTTAGAATTGGCTATTGTTTGTGAATGTTTAATTCTTGGCAATCCATTCTTTACCTCTGTTAAAATCTCCATGATCTATGTAAGTTTATCAGTTGTATTTCTTTATTTGTGCATCTTAGCTCTGTGAATGTTCTTCATTCAAACCTGGTGTATCACCTCCCCTTTATTTTCAGTTTTTACTCCCTCTACCTCTTTTCCTATCAGGTGGATAGATGAGGTATAGTCTTAGGATCATTGAATTTCTCTCATTCGACAAAGGAACTAGCCTCTCTCTGGAGGTTCAGCCTCCCAGTAGGGTCCCACACCTGGAGGTTGTCTCAATGTTTCACTAGATTGTTGGAACCCTAAAAGCCTTCAACACTGGGTGCAAATCTATGTGACAACAGTTTCTAGCATGCCCGATGGAACACTGCTCTGATTGAGAGTTGGACTAAGGATTTTGGTGTTGTTCTTGGTTCATTTGCCATTGTGAAAGCATTCAACAGGCAATTGGCAACTCTGCTGAACAAATCTACTGGTGCAACCAGTCCAAGCACTTAAAGAACTCCAAGGATCAAGATTTTGGTGGTATTCTTGATCTCGTCAGTTTTAGAGGCATCTTCAATCACCTGGCGACTCTCTTCTGGGTATGTATCCAGTTTCTCTCTGGTTGTAGACCTATTCTGCTCTAATTCAAACATTTTTATGATTATCCAGCATTTAGATGTTATAAATGTCAAATTTTTATGGAAATCATGGCTATTCCCCTTCCCCTAATCCAAATACAGGCTATTGGCCCCCATGCCAGCAACTATACCAAGCCCCAAACAACTCTAGTTTTATGCCATACGCCCTTACTGTAGTAGAATATCAACATCCTCATGATGCTTACCTCCCACCCACCCTTGCTTAGTTTTCTTGCCAACCTAACGATACTTATTTCCAACCACAAGAAAGCCACTTCATCCCTAATCAATATGATTGCCCTTCTATCCTTAATCAATATGATTTCCCTCCTATCCCACCTCAAGTGGACTACGATTTTGACAATATGAGTCTCATGAACATGGCAAGGGACCTGCAAAGGAGGTTGGAGGAAATTTAGAGAGTGGTAGAGTATAACCAACAGCAGGATGAGCTTGCTTATCAGGCTCATCTTCACCAACAACAGATGGAGATATAGGAAAGGGATTATCAAGAAAGCCTGGATTTGCACATTGCAGCTAAAGAACAAATGAGGTGGTTGCTTGCCATTTGAAGCCCATATATTAGAAGCCCAATCAATCTCCTCCATTCCCAGTTTCAGGTAGCCCCTCCCTCCCACACTAGTTCAGCCTGCTTCAGAGGCAATCCCCAAATTTAAGATCCCAAGCTTCAAGCAGGATAATCCCTTTGGGCCTCTAAATCCACTTTCCAATTTCAAAATCTCAAGTTTCAGAGGCCCTCGGCCTTCACAGGAGCCTGTTCCTACACAAATTCAGCCTAGCACTCCTTAGGAACAACTCTCTCAAGAAGCCCTTCAACTCCCTGTAACAAGGGAGGAGCTAGTTGCAAATAATGAGCCCTTATGCACTATTACCACTGAAATTTCAAACCCATTGTAAGAAGAAGTTAAGCCAAATCTGATAGAGCAACAATGCACTGAGCATAAGGATAGTGTAGATTCTAGCGCAGGGTTGAGCCCTCTGGACTTTGGCTCATTTGAAGAATTTTCCCATGTTGTGCACAAGATGAATGAAACCCAAATGCAGAGAAAGTGTGGTGACGAGTTCAAGTTGCAAAGACAACTCAAGCAAAATCCAGTGGAGCTGCAACTGAAGGATGAGAGCATTGTGGAGAGCGTTGATATAGAGTTTACTCTAAAGATGGAAGATGCCATTTTATTTCATGAGCTGCCTGGTTACATTGAGGATAAAGAAGGCATGGAGATGCCAAATTTGATGATGAACAGTAGTGTGGGGACATTAAAAATAATGGCTTGTTGTTGGAATGTGAGGCCGAACAAGACAGTGAAGTTCCAAACCACAAAGAAGGGCAAGCATGTTGCTCTATGCTAGAAGATGCAGAGGTTGATGATGATGATATGCTTGAGGAGTTCCCATGCTTTATTGATGATAGTGATATAGAGGTCGAGCATAGGCAAGAACAAATTAAAGATTTGTTCTTTGTTATCCAGCAAGGATATCAACTCCTTGATAAGGGAGATTTCTCCATTGATCATGTGCAGGGCCCATTTCTTGAGCCTAATCCAAAAAATCATGAGCATCTTGTTCATAGGGTGAAGGCAGCCATCTTTCCAGTTGAGCCACAAGAGCCAAAGCATCCAGACCGGAAAGAAGACAAAGAATTAGAGCACAGGCATGAGATCAACTTCGTTGATTTGCATGTCATCTCAAGGGGATGCCCTATTAGGCATCTAGCCCAACTGGAGACACATCAAAGAGAGTCACCACTTGTCATGGTTACCTCTAAGCATGAAGTTGAGCATCAAAATGAGTGGGATCAACCCATTTATTCACCTCTTGGCAACAGCATCAACAATCAGTTCAGGTGGATAGGTGAGTTTATCCCCATTCTTGGGGAAGTGCTCCATCAATATTAGAATATCAGGGTAATATCCATGCGGATGACGGTTTCTCCATGTTGTGAAGGAAAATTTGACGAGTGCATCTAGATATCGCATAGCTTGCAGACCGCTGAAGTTGGCGTCACATTCCTTCCGCGCGGATGCAAAATGAAGACAGCTATAAAGTATATCGGGGGCCCATGGCCATAGGATCGTTGACTCTATCGGACGAAGCAGATAGCGCCAAGTGTCAAGGGATGAAGTGAAGTCGCGGTGTTGAAGATTGAATGGTGGTGCAGTGTCGCAGGTGAATCTTGGTCACGGGGAAGATTCTCTGCACGGCTGCGAGATGATGACACGTGGATATCCATATGCCGGTTGACCACAACTTTGACCATGAATATCTCCCTCATCCTGAGGAATTTCTACATGATCCACAAGGTAAAAGTGCTTAGAATTTCCTCCTCTTTCATTTGGCGATATTTTTGGGGGGATATTCTAACTTTCAAAATATGATCTAAATTTCATGATCCGGATGTGCACATCCGAATATCAAGATAGTTGTCGACTGAGGAAGGATACGCAGGCTTGGCTGACAAGACATATCAGTGATCGATTTAAAGTGTTGCGAGGAATTTCTAGATGCGGATATTTGTTGCATTGGTGGTTGTAGATGAGTGATTCAGCAGCTCACATTGAAGGCACAAAATATCTCCCATCTACCCAGGCTCTAGATATTTTCTACAATGAATTCTTGCAGGCCATCTTTCCTTTTGGCGGAGATATTTTCTGACAAAGCCCGTGGGGCAATTTATTGTAACCTAATTAGGTCATTTGGCATCAAACACTATATATGCATGAATGTAAGATGTAAAAAAGGTTGGAAAATAGTTAGTCTTATGCTTCTATATTCCAAACAAAACTTTCCTCTGTTGTAACTATGCCTCTTGATCAATACATATGGTGTTTTACTTTTCATGTTTTTTAACTCTGTGTAGTCTTAGAATTGGCTATTGTTTGTGAATGTTTAATTCCTGGCAATCCATTCTTTACCTCTGTTAAAATCTCCATGATCTATGTAAGTTTATCAGTTGTATTTCTTTATCTGTACATCTTAGCTCTATGAATGTTCTTCATTCAAACCTGGTGTATCACCTCCCCTTTATTTTTAGGTTTTACTCTCTCTTCCTCTTTTCCTATCAGGTGGATAGATTAGGTTTAGTCTTAGGATTGTTGAATTTCTCTCATTTGGCAAAGGAACCAGCCTCTCTCTGGAGATTCGGCCTCCCTGTAGGGTCCCACACTTGGAGGTTGTCTCAATGTTTCACTAGATTGTTGGGGCCCTAAAAGCCTTCAACACTGGGTGCAAATCTATGTGACAACATTATCTTTTCCTTGCAGTTGGGTATTTGGGCATCAATTCAACAATGATTAATGTTCTATCTACACAACACATCTTCAGATTCCAAAGTATTATTCCAGATCTACATTTTGGTCCATCAATGGTTCATGTTATCATCCTATTGTTAGATCCAAAACTTTCTATGTAGGTTTCTCCCAATCCAAGCACAATTTGTCAATTTTGATGAAAAATACAACCCAAAGAGTATATGAACAATATTAAAAAAAGTCTAGCACCAACTTTTAGCCCTTTCAATAGATTGTTTTGATATGCTCGTCTCTTCAAGTTGATCAATATGTCATATAACTATGGCTAACTTTTTTTGGGACAAGCACATCTTTTTCATCCTTTAGGGACCTCCATGGTTGCACGTTAGCTAACTTTAGCTCATCTCTATGGCGGCAGGTCACCCTTCTAAGGACCAATAGGATCCACAAGAGCCCACCATGCAATCTCTCAATGATCACTTTGATCAAATACACAGGGAAACATAAGCAAGGCTCAACAACTTTAACAACACACTATCCCAACTCTTGTACCAAATGCAAACATTCCGCTTAGGTGTAGAAAAGGGCCAAAAGTGCAATTTTCAAGTTATAAAACAAATAATCCAATTTTGGGCTATAGAGTTATTTTTTGGCCAAAATAAAAAATTTGGGTTGGTCGGCACCAATTCCTCAATGCCTATCATGTGGACCTCTTAGAGCTCTACAATTTAAAATTACAATCCCAATCAGCATCGTGGATCAAAAGTTATGGCCTTCGGAAGTTGGACCTCCTGGATTGGAAATGTAAAAAGCATTTATGACACATAAAAGAGATGTAAGGGGGAGTTACTCTTGTTGACCAATTTATGACACGTGTTGTGACACGTCATAAGGCACCTTTGGATGGGAATAATGGAGCCAAAATGGAACGATCAATTTGGTGAGTGCATTATAACGAGCTTATGACATGTGGAAAGAATATGTTGTTTTTAGCCTGTGGACTCATCTTGGGATTTGGATCTTGGATTTCTAACTAAGGATTTGGGTGCCACTTTTTTGGGTGGTTTTAGCTCATGGTTTCCTAATTACCATTTGATGGTTTCGTGTAGTGCATATCCTATGTATTGGGTGCTTGAGATGTAGGTTTTGAGATATCAAGTTTTGTAGGTATTGTTATGTTGTCAGAAGTCCTCCAAATCTTTGATTGGTGATAATCATGTGAAGACTTGCTCTACAAGTGTATTGTAACTGTGTTATTTACTGAATAATATATTGGGTTGCTTTGGAGTGTGGCATTTTTTCTCCCAAAAGGGTTTTCCCCACATAGACCTATGTTATGGTATATTATTGCTTTTATGTTTATATGTGTTTCCACCTTTTATAATTGATAAAAGATTGAAATTTGCACAACGCTTTCCTCAAAAGTTTAGTGTAGGAATTGTTTATATGCACCTTGTTCCCTTTCAACAAAGAGGGAATGACCATGAGTTTTTTACATGGTTACTAGGAAACTCATACCCTAGCCCTTTGATACTCATCTCGCATGCCATAAACATGTCTCTGTCATGGAGACTCATATGAAGATGTCTCCAAACATTAGAAGACTTCAAATGAAGTTTCTTTGCATCTATCTATGTCTCCTATAAGTATCCCTTAAAAATCAAGAAATCTCCTAGAGAGGTATCAATAAAAGCTAAAAGAACTAAACAAATACATTAATCAACTTGTAATTTTCTATTTTTTTACATAAAAATTTACAGGTTTCTATGTTAGTACAAAATTTTCTTAGTGAATCCCAAAGAGATACATGAAAATTTACAAGTTTCTATGTTGGTACAAAATTTTCTTAGTAAATCTCGAAGAGATAATAGTACAAAAATAAACAATAATAAAGCTTAACATGTGTACATGCATTGAAGTTTTATCAATTCATTAAAGATATAGTCATCACTAGCAACTATTATACCATGTTTACAAAAGTAATGGCATTCACCTCCTAGTTTGTCAACAATCTCCAAGTGATTATAGTTTAATAGAATATTCTATAACATGATGATTATAAAATATCAATATAATTAATCTTTGTTTTTGTTGACATTTATTTCAATACTTTGAAATGTTAGTGTCTATTTTATTTTTAAGCATTTTGTTGACATTTATTTCAATACTTTGAAATGTTAGTTTCTATTTTATTTTTAAGCATTTAAGTATTTCACATTCTTTAAATTTGCATGTCTATTGTATGATTATGTTTTGTCATCTCCAAGTTACCCTCTCCAACTTTTTTTTAAAATGACATATCGATACCCGTTCTTGTCTCTCGTACGAATACCAATACCAATCTCCTGGTAACTATTTTTTTAATCATTTCTTGTGATCATGCAACCTTGCGCAAGCAACATGACCCCACAATAAATATAATATCGCAATTATGTATTTCAAACAATCTGTTAAAATTCAAACAATGGTATAGAGTTTTTGCACTCAAGGAATTGACCTAAACTATCTAATTGAAACTTCAATCAAAAGTACAATCTAAGTATGTTAACCTACAAACACAAATATGTTGAAAGTACAAAAAATAAATAATACTAAAATCAAAGAATGTATTGTCTAATTAATTTTTTTATTCTAGAAAAGAATTCTATTTTTTTTTGTCTATAGTTTGGTTATATAAAAAGAGAGTGCCAAGGGTCTTAAAAAAATAGACCTCCAACTTGGGCGTCCCACAAAAAAGCAACACTATATTTTTAGTTTCCTTCAATACAAAGCAACTACCTTAAAAATATTGAGCAATCATCGAGAAATACACATTAACACTAACACTAATAAATTGTGCCTAAAAGAACCTCATAAGAGCGTCTAAAATTATAACAAAAGTTGCATCTAGGAACATTCCACACTAGCACCTAAAAATATGACCCAAAAAACTAATAAGAGCTAAAATTTTCAACACCCAATAGAAGAGGAAAAAATCACTAAAATATAGTATGGTTTTTTGTTAAAATTTGTCATAAATACAAATCTACCCAAGAAAAACAATAAGATGACATTAATTCAATATGCAAATAATGAGAATAATAGCATTCTAATATCTCAGGTTATTCAAGGTATGTAATAAAAAAATAGACTACAATATAGGCTCTAGGATGCACAAGTCAGGTGACAAGTGTCTGAAAGGGGAGTAGTTAACTAAAAACTAACTCAACTACAGGAACAAAGGTGTCAAGTGAACTCATATTGATGAAGGGGATGTGGAACCTAACTACTAGCAATCAAAGAGATGAATGAAGTAGAGGTGGCATGTTCTCCCATCAATCAAGGACATGACACGTGCTCTTATTTCCTAATTTACTAAGTAAATAAATAATTATCTAAGTAAACTTAATATATGGTGCAATAAATAATTAATTACACAAACACCCCCCTTAACTGCAACTAAGGTAATAAAAAAATGGGTCCCAACAAGACAACCCATATTAGGTACCCATGAACAATCTAAAAGAGTCCCATTGTACAAAGAGCGTGAACCCCCTAGAGGTAGAAAAGAAGAAAATCGATAGGACAAAACTCCATCCCAACACATAGTGTCCTAAATCCTTGCAAGATAAGGCTTGTGTATGCCTCCATAAAGAAGAGAGAGAAGGTCAACACAAAATGTCGCATGGTGAATTATGTAGTAGGTCCCTCTATAATAAACGATGCATCTTCCTTTCAAAAGAAAGAAATCTTGAGCTATCAAACTACTAAATTCCCACTCAAACGGTGGAACGTAGGAAGGAATCAAGATGTATGGTTCTGGAAGTTGCTCGTGTCTCAATGCTAATGCCAAACTGTGATTGTGCCATACAAGATTCAAGAACAATGACCACATAAGTATGAGCCTAAACTGATGTGAATCAAGATGTGTCAAGATAGTAGCATGATGTGGCAAAGAGAGTATAAGAGGATCAAGAATAAAAGATTATGTAACTCAATGTGAGTTTTCGTCAAAGAGAAGACAAATGTCGTCAATGTTATTGTCAAGATCCAAAATATGAGATTCTACAAACAATTGATGGATGTTTGATAAGTGGATATCTCGATGATCAATAGGGTAAGTGTAACCTGTTGAAGAGAATCTATAATAGCATGCAAATAAATTGAAATCCATGTCAATGTAGCAAGTGGAGGTGGTAGAGTAGCTACCAATGTTGGAGGTGTAAGAGGAGAAGCAATAGGAGAGATCTTTGTGTCATCAAAGGCATTTTAGGCTTTCCCAATAAGCAAGTTCCTCTTCAATATCATCGTCATACAAAGGATTCTCAAAATCATCAAGGGGAAGAAGCATGTCCATAGAAAGATTATGAGGGAATGAAAATTATTGGGATCTCCATACATTTCTCATAGTGTGGTCCAAAGAGTGTGAAGGCACTCAATGTATGGCAAAGCTCACGATGTGTGGTTGCTAACAATAAGACCAATTAATCTTCAAACATGATTTCTATTTCGTCACTAAGACTAATACATGAAATGACACTTTATAAGTTGAATGTGTGTGCCTTAACAACCCTCCCACTTGCCAAATTGATCAATTTTGACACCCTTACTAAATAGTGTGTTGGCACCTTATAATTTAGTGCAATTACAATACTTGTAATAGTTTCTAGGTTTTCAAAGAAATCAAGTAAAAGACAAAATATTGAAAGTACAATTAAATTACAACCAAAAAATAAATAGCATGCACCAATGTGTAGTGATCCAAAAAAAAATCCACTTTCTAAAAAAAACTCAAATCCAAGTCCTTTCTTAAAAGATATAAGGCTTGGAAGTTCAAAATAACCAGATTGTGCAACAATTTTTGTGAAAAAAATGTTATTTTGAAAAATCTGGAAGTTGTAAGCAAAAACCAATTACATCATTGTGAAAAGCGTGAAAACTAGCCCATTTAAAAAAAAATCATGCCAAAAAATACCTGTGTATGACCAAGATACAACCTCCTAAAGTTGACATTATTTCAAAAAAGGAGAGGAGGTCTACTGTTAGGTGTCAAGATGGTATGGCAACGTGACAACGTGTTGGTGGCAGAGCACAAGCGACATTGAGTAGAAAAACCAATGCAACGCTTGCTATGGCGAAAAAGGCTACAAACTAGGTGACAGAGGTTTCGCATGAGCGCTAAGCATTGCTCAAGGGGTCATAATATTGAACTGTCGGCGAGTGTTGTTGTCAGTGGGGTTTTAACACCTCAGCAAGACGAGGGGCACAAGCTTCGACCCTGCCACCTCTACTATGGTAGAGGTGTAAGGTATATGTACCTAAATACCCTTCCCCTACGCAAGCCTTACAGCCTAGACAAAACTTTTTTTTCAATTTAAAAAACTTTGTTTTATTTTTTGTTTTTGAATTTTTTTTAATCAAAAAGATAAAACAAATAAAAATATATATATATATTTTTAATACCCGAATAGTGGCCTAGGCCATACGAACTCAATCTACATGTTTAAGCAAAAAAAAAAGTCTCGTGTTGCAACTTTGTCCAAATTGAATAAATTTTATATCCATCCATCATTTTTTGCCACTTCGCATGCAATGGTGAGGTCCGTTTTGTGTCAAAGTGCTCTGAAAATTGAGTTGCTTGCAAAAAATAAATTCAAACCCTACAAATAAATTTGCACTAGATTGACTTCACGGTGTCTAACAAGGACAGAACAAAAGCCTATTCTAGCTAACTTGACCTCCTTGAATGCACTGGAACAATCAATTTCTCCCCCAAAGGCCTCCTACAATGAGTGATATGAAAAACACCAAATCTACAAGACTATGAACCTTAGGTGACAACTAAAAAACTATCGCAAATTAAATTAATTTTGTACCTAAATTACATTGATGTGATCCAGTGTGAAAATTTTCCATAAATACAAATCTACCCAAGAACAAACAATAAGATGACATTAATTCAATTTGCAAATAATGAGAATAATAACATTCCAATATCTATATTCAAGGTATGTAATTAAGTAAATAGACTACAATATATAGGCTCTTGGATGCGCAGGTCAAGGTGATATAAGTGTCCCAAAGGAGAGCAATTAACTAAGGATTGACTCAACTATAGGAAATACATGGCATCTCACTATCATCAATCAAGGAATTGAATGAAATAGAGGTGGCATGTGCTCCCATCAAGCACGAAGATGACATGTGCTCTTATTTCTTAATTTACCTAAATAAATACATAATTACCTAAGTAAACTTAATATAAGGTGCAATAAATAATTAATTACACAAACACTTTTTAATGTGTTGCTCTATTGTGCCTAGAACACAATATGAACAACTCAAAGATTCTAATACTCCCTCGTCGTGGGGATAGTGTTCTACACCAACCCCAACTTCACTCTCATTATTTCATACTTTCCTTTTGACATGGGCTTTGCCAAAATGTATGCACCCTAACCATTAGAAACAAAAACCTCAACAAATCAACTCCTTTTTTCTGAAAGAATCTTTTGGTAACAAATTTGTCTTATTTCTCTTCAATACTCCAATCAGTTGAATGTTTGGAATCAATCAATGATTACACTATAAGTTATAAAATTGTCTCCATAAAGATAAAACACTTCTCCATCATGGCATCTTGCCATACCTACGTGATTGAATCAGCAAGTAGTTTGTAAAGGCCACCATCTTGAACTCCTTTGGCTAAAACTTGACCAAGTTCAAGACTGTTTTCTAATAATCACTTGTTGACCATCAAACTCAATGATACATTGTAGATCTATCATGAAAGAAACTAAAAGAAGACTCTTCATCAAAAACTAAGAACATACAAGACATCATGTAGCTCAATCACATCATTTTAAGGCATGCAAAAGGAAACAATCTTTGTCCTGGTTACAAGATGTGTGGCATCATCCCAAGTTCTACCTATATACCAACCTTCTACTCTTAAAGTCTACTAAAAGTTTTTTTATTGAAAACTGTGTATCTTGATGCCCTGCTATCCACACACCACCCAGCACCAAAAATTGTGTTAGTGGACAGACACAACACCATGGAAAAAGTAGTCTCAAATCTAGATGCTAACTCATCCACTCCAACTAACGTTTCTGCACTCGCTGCAAACTCATGCTGCTGCTGATTGACTTTTTTCTTAAGACATTGAGATGCATAGTGGCCCCTCTTGTAGCATTTGAAACGCTTCACATGAGTCAAGTCTTTCTTCCCCCTAGTCCAAATAATCTAATTCTTCCTCCTTGCCCTTCTAACCCTTCTAGGGCCCTTCCTTACCACCTTTCCTCATCTTCGTGATGAGGGCTAAATCCTACCTCTCTTTTGCTCTTAGCTAAAACAATCCTCCAATCTAATCTCCTCCTAAATAAAATCATCCCAAGCTTCTCAAAGGTGTGAAACTTCTCACAAAGACGAACACGAACACTCCAAACAAATGGTTCCCAAGATGAAGAATCCATTTAAAACTATGAATACCAACTCATCTTCCTCCACTTTAACCCCAATCATTGCAAGTTAATCATTAAGATCTATAATATTCATCGGGTAGGTGGCTACTATGTCTATGTCACCCATGTGTGTGGCACTGAGTTTGTTCTTCAACATCTACAAAATATTCGAACTTTAATTAAAAAATAGTCAAAACATCAAACATCTTCTTTGCTGATTTCTTTTGAGCAATGTGAAGAATGAAATGATCCTTCACAAAATCCAAGATGATAGGTGTTGCGTTGACCATCTTGTTATGATCAACCAAATAAGATCAATTGGAGGTGTCAAACACAATTCCCACAAAGACCAAAAAATCTACTTGCAACAACTCAGGCATGACACCTGATGAAACCCTCTAACTCCCTTTCACAAACAACAATTGTTTCCATCTACAAAAACCTTGGTAAATTTCAGATTTTCTGTTCTGATACCATGTTAAAATTCAAACCATGGTATGCAAATTTTGCACTCGAGAATTGAGTTAAAATATGTCATTAAAACTTCAATCAAAATTGCAACTCTAAGTATGTTATCTGCAAACACAAATCTGCTGAAAGTACAAAAATTAATAATACTGAAATCAAACAACTCGGTGTTTGAATAATTTTATTATTAAAAAAAAATCTGAACTTCTCTATCGGCAATTCAATTGTATAAAAAGAGTGTCCAGGATCTCAAAATAGACCTCCAACTTGGACAACCCACAAAAAAGCAACCCTTTATTTTTAGTTTCCTTCATTACAAAGCAATTACGTAACCTGACGTTGCCCAGATATAAAGCAAAAAAAGCCTTAAAATATACTAAAGAACTGCACCTAAACTAACCTCATAAAATCGTCTAAAATTATGACACAAACTATGCCTAGAAACATTCTACACTAATGCCTAAAAACATGATAAAAAAAGCTTATAATAAGCAGAATTTCCAGCACCCAGCAGAGGAGAAAAAAATCACTAAAATATAGAGTGATTTTTTAATATGCTGCTCTGCTGCACCCAGAACACGATGTGCTGCTCTTCTGCACCCATAACACAATTTAAGCAACTCAAAGATTCTAACAATCTATACCATTAGAAAGTGTGCAATTTTGTGGCGAATGATCATATACAATTACACCTTGGTAACTGTGTCTAAGTTAAACCCAGATTACTTTGTATATGGATATGTATGCTTCATCTAATGTTTGAACATCGGTAGGCTTAATCATTTTCTGCTCTAAATTTTACAGAAGATAGTTGTCTACTGGTCTTAGCCTATCAAGAATCTGCACAGTAGCCAACACGTTATGATGTCAGGTTTGGCCACTACTCACGTGTATTGTTTTATCCAACATAAAATATGGAGTTAATAATGAGATCATACAACAAGTGGTTGTCACTAAGTGGTTGGGAAGAGCAAATTCCACAATAAAAGACTTCAGTTTAAATCCTACACGAGATCTCCTGGGCCAAGCTTCCTCAGATAATGTGGACTTTACAGACTATTAATAAATAAACTCATAATAATTCCCATAATTCAACACATTACCACAGTACCAAAAACCAATGACATGGATATCGAAGGTATGCATCCCTTCGCCTAAGAATCCAGGCTTCAGGTTGCAGATAGTATCACATAGCCACTGAGCCCAAGGAGAAAACTTTTCCAGTAGCATAATCTTCTGAGATTAAAAACATATTAAAAGCCATTCAAACACATTTTTATGAAGCTATGTCGTACAAGTGTGATATCAGCCCACCATAAACTCAACACATTTAATATTCTCTTGATATATTAATCCCTTTAAGGAACCTAACCATATGGACTTAATATACTCTTACATTACAGATCACTGTTGCTTGCTGTCTAACCTGCATAACTACAAACTTTATAAATGCAAACTTTGGCGGCATGCAACAGGGTAAGCACCTGCTTTCCCATTCCATATTCAAGATAACAAAAGATGCTAAGTGGCCATGGATCCATTGGTGAAGTTGCTTGGCTCACAAAGAGCCCACAAATGATCCATTCTTGCCTTTTGCCTTGGTGTCTTTGCGTAAAGGCCCAAAAACTCAAAAGGAATAATAAAATACAGATCCACACAAGAAATGCAATGCAAATGAAGTGTACAACCTATGAATGTAGAATAGGGTCCAACCTCTACATAATACAAGTAGAGGTTTTTGAAGAGCAATGGAGATTAAACTAGAATCATGATTGTACAGAAACATCTGCTGCCGTTGGAGCCATTGTATTGTTTCCCTTTCTTACTTTCTTCAAAGAGGCCAATTTTTCATTTTCTCTCTTTGAATTCTTAAAGTAGGGCATCACAGCTTTAAGTTGTTCCTTTCTTGGGTTGTTAACTGCTTTCCCATTGGTTTCTACAGTTGAACCTGGTTGAGAACATGTAACGGACTTAAGCTTGGTCTCTCTGATATCCATATTATTTCCTTGCATTTGCTCATTCTGCCCATCAGATTGGAAATTGGATTCACTTCTGTTGACATTTAATTTGAGGCCATCTAAAACCTGCAAATATTCAGTACCATGGGCTGCTCTGTCGTTGGCATCTTGAACAATATTCACGGGAGAAAATGATTCCTTAAACATGCCAGCTTGAACATCCGCTTCTGCAATCACATCTTGCCCATCTAAAGATTTGGCCCCATTTTCTTCTTCAGCAAACTCACATGATATATTTTCTCTATCATTCATAATTTGCACAATCTCATTATTCTCAACTGAGGACTCGGCCTCAATGTATTCTTTAACAGCTTCAAATTTCTGTGGAATTGCACCATAGCTAACAGCTGTGCTGGCAGACAAATTATTTGATATGGTGCTTGTAACAAATTCTTCAGCTGATCCATTGACATGCCCCTCTCTTGGACTATTTATAATTCCCTGTTTTGGGCTAAGGGGCATTGCATTTAACTTTGACGTGATATATTTTTCAGAGGGCACCTTGTTCAATGATCTTGCGATAGTCCCCTTTCCATTCGCGTCTTTATTCCCAAACTTATTTAAGTTCTCTTCTGTGTGAATTTGCAAGCTCCCATTGCTCTTTTTCTCATCTAGACTAAAACGACTTTGTCTACTAGCTTGACTTGCTTTGCTTTCAGATTCTGCACCAGCATAGCTTTTTCTCCGTCCCAGCTTAGGTGACTTTGCACGAGTTGGAGGTATCTGCATAAAATAAAGATAGATCAGCCAAAATTTAAAAGCATCACTCCTGTTTGTTCAATAAAAACTTCAAAGAAGATTAACTAAGTTTATAAAGTTAAAAGGCAAGCAGAAAGAAACATAAATATATTAACTATAAACCTTTCAATAAAAAAATTCGACATCTCTACATATCTTAAATGCTAGACAGAGAAACAATCTTAACTTTATGACAGCATTTATTCCTAGGCTCCACCTTGTCACTCAACTCTACTCCCCTTGGTTCTCAACTGCTACCTACCTTCCTAGTAAGTGTACGAACTAGCTCTAAGTGATCTTACCTTCCAGCCCTGCCACATTTTGTCCCTCCTCTGCTTTTCACTCTTCAACACAAAATCAAACTACATCTCTTTCTCCTGTAAACCCACATTCTCTTTCAAACACCATTCTGTCTTATCATTTCCACATTATTGTACCCCCTTTAATTTGCTGCCCCAGAGCTGCTGCCAAACCCTCTCACCCCACACACACACACACACAATGTACCCCCTTCAATTTACTGCCCCTAAGCTGCTGCCAAACCCTCTCACTCAGCAAACGTACTTCTTATGGCACCCCTTAGATTCCAGCCTGGCCCTGTATTATCAATTAAGCCCAATAACCCCCCCTCCGTTCTCTCTCTCGATACTTTAAGTGTTACAAGCCATACCACTTTTCCAAAGTATTATTAAGATAATATCTAGGTTAATGTTCACTCTCTTTAGTTTTTCCTATTAGATAGCTTTAGTTTATCCTTATCTCTTTGCTTTCTGCTTTCTTAGCTATTGCCTTTTACAGGCTGTCTGTCTATTTTTAGACTCTGTATTTCCTTTATATTGAGCATTCGCTCACTCATTGAAATATCTAATTACATAATACATTATTCAGTTTCATAAATCATGTAACATGGTATCAGAGCAAGTTCCCTCCGGAGCCTGTCCGTACTTATGTACGATGTACGGATCTGTTTTCTAGACGCCATTTTCCTCTCTAAAATTCGCGATTTGAAGGCAATCGTGTGTTCTAGTTCCTTTCTTCAAATCGCGTCTTTTTAAGGCGCCATCTCTGTGTGCTTCCGGATCGCAACTTTGAATCGTGGATTTGAGGTCGTGGGTTGCGTTTTGTACCCAGACCGTCACTGGAGGCCGCGTGTTTCTGCAGTCGCGCCTTTTTCTTTGTCTGCTAAAAACGCATGTTTGGAGGTCATAGGTTCCAATGAAAATCTTTGACGGGTTTTCTTCTGTTTTCCATTCTCGATCGCAATTTGAATTCACAGTCTGCTTTTTAAAACTATCGTGGAAGTTTTAAACTGTGGGTGCCGTTTTTTGGTTTTTTTTTTGAAAGCCTCATCGGTCGCACAGGGTGCATGGAATTTATGGGCGTTTTTCAAAAGCCGTGTTTTTATCATGGACATTCCTTCTAAGCGTCATTCTTTCGATGGCGACTTCAATTCTTGAGTGGTTGCGTTTCTTTTTGCAAAATACGCCAACGGGATAAATCCTCTGCTCTGTTTTTTGGCGTCTGGTTTCAACCATTTCTGAGTTTGGTCGATTTTTTCAATCTTTTTCAACGACTTCATCTGTTTGGTCGCGTTTCTCATAAGTTTCTTTATGATTCACGATTTCTCTGCTGCTGTGTTATTCGCGCCTTCAACTGAGATTTCATCGACGTCTGGGTTCATGGTCTCTGTTTAGAGTCTTCAAGTTTCCTTCATCGCCATCTTTGGTCAAGGATTCCTGAGTCAACGGCTTCAACAGCAACAGTCAGCCCGTGGTTTGAAGTCCTCGTTTTGTCTAGGCAAGCATTTTTTTTTAATGACATGGGTTGTCATTTTCTGGGCATTCCTTCATCTACAAAATAGGGATTTGAGTTTTGAAATACGTGCCAGTGAACATGCAGCAATACTTTTCATTTTTTCTCGATATCCATGTTTGGATTCTGTAAGTCACTGCTTTCTGTACTCTCGAGATCTGGGTTTTGAAATCCGTGTTTGGATTTATCTCGAGATATGTGCCTCGATATCTGTGTTTCAATATATTCCGTGTTTTCAGAATCTATACCCATGCAAGGGTTCTGTTCAACTTCGGTGCCATCTATCTACTTCGATATTCATGCCCTCTGCTTACAATCCGTCTCTTCGTGTCTCAAAAAATGTGAAGTATGGCATCTTTTCGGACAGCAGTCAGAAGTTCAACAGCAGCAATTTTTTACTCATCAGTGTTCTCTGCAAGATCTCCTTAGAGTTTGGGTTCCTATTCCATAGCCCTATGAATGGGGTTCTGTTTTCTGTTTTCGGCGACTTCCTTGTTTGGCAAATGTTTTTGCCTTGTCGCTAGTTCTAGAGTATTTTCTACCTTCTCGCCGTGGTTTGCAACCTTGAGGGCTTTCTTGATTCGTACTTACAACGCTTAGCCCCTTCCTGTCACCAACTGGATCTGTGGTCATCATTTGTGTTCTGCTTCTTTGGATTCCTCGGGATTTGTGTTTCAACAACCGTGCTCGGGTTCTGTTCTCTGTTTATGCCTCCATCTGTCTCGGAAGGCAGCCTGTTTTGGGAGGGCATCCTGGTTTAGTTAGTGGATTGACCATTAATGGGGGGTATTAAGATAATATCTAGGTTAATGGTCACTCTCTTTAGTTTTTCCTATTAGATAGCTTTAGTTTATCCTTACCTCTTTGCTTTCTGCTTTCTTAGCTGTTGCCTTTTACAGGCTGTCTGTCTATTTTTAGACCCTGTATTTCCTTTATATTGAGCATTCACTCACTCATGTAAATATCTAATTACATAATACATTATTCAGTTTCATAAATTATGTAACAAGTATTGGCTACCGTAGAATGTCAAAAAAGTGGCATGAGGATTTGCTGAAGGTTTAGGATTAATTTGAATGACTTTGTGCCTGCCATACCTTTTTTAAAAGGTAATAAATTCTTAGAAAATTCCTAAGACATCATTTTGTCTTATGTGTGAGCCTTACTATTGCCAAGGGAGGCCATACTGTTTGGTTAAGATGATCTACTGTTTATTGTGGGTTGATTAGTGTTATTTCAGACCTACATTTGTCATTTTCACTTCAGATCTAGCTGCCACTATTGAGGGTGGGATTTCACACATTAATGAACTGTAGCAGCTCATTTGAGCTGTCCCATTGACCGTACAGCAGTGAAATGTATGCAAAAATCAATATTTCAGAGTTATATCAGCAGCAAATCAACATCCAATGGAACATTATGGTATGAATCATACTTCTTATTTCTCTTATTTGAAGCTCTTCCTAAGCTGAAGCAGTTGAAGTTGGTTAAAATAATCAAATTCCAGTTTGCTAACCAACTGTTTGACGAAATGTCTACTATCAGGATGTTGGATAATTATTTGAAAAAATTCCTGGATTTGGTTCAAGAAGAGTAATAATTGCTTAATCTTTCATTATAAGCACTAGACAGTTTACAGCCAATTGTATTGTGTTTATTGTTAAAGGTCCTGGTCGATTCATCCATTGGATCCTTTCTTATTTTCTGACTTTTCTGCCTTGCATGGCATGAGTCGAAATCGAGTGAATTAGTCCACCAATTTGGTGTTGACGCAATTCCGCTTGTATTAAGCTAGTTTGACTTGATCGGGATTTGCATTCACTATCAACCAATTTGGCTCAATCGATCCTATGAATTTGCTTATATTGTAAATTGGTCAGCTTGCCACCAATATCTTTCAATTTAATTCCATTGTCCTCATTTGAATATATGTATGCTCTCACCTTACCCACATCGGAAACTTGGTGATCAGAAAGAGTTAGAATTTGAGTGATCGTAAAAATTTACGTGGATTTGAGCTGACGGTCCTACAAGGAACATTACATTATGATTAAGGTAAATCTACTCCAACTCACTAAGAGAAAATCATAAATGGGAGTCATCTTTCAAGCATAAGGTTGCCACTGCAGAAGGTCCAAGATTCAAGTCAATATTTTCAATGTCTACCAAAAATCAAACTTTCTATTTTTAGAAAGTTTCTATTTCTAGAAAAAGCTACGTTTTGTTTTTTGTTGTTTCTGATATTGAAGAGAGAAGCTCATGATCCCAACTTTCTATATTTAGAAAGTTGCTTTTGCTTTTTGCTTTTTTTTGGAGAATGACAATGGATGGTAGGGACAGAAGGTTGATAGAGTAAGTTGAGGCTTCATCATGAGGAAATAGAATTCGAAAAGAATAAAGGCAATAAGAAGAGCAAAATTCATCAAAGTCAGTGTTCGAAAATTAAAAAATGGATGGAATTTAAAAGAAGTTTAAGGTTTTGGCATAATCATTCAAAAATTCCTCTAATTTGGCAAAGGGTGGAGATTTCTACACTACAAGCCAAGTAGTGGAACTTTCCTAATGGCTTGCCATGTTCAAAACATCCACTTCTTGGCACTTATCATCAAGTGCTTCCACTTCTTGGCATCTAAGTCCAAAAGTTCCACTTATTGGCAAGATTAACTTAAAAATTCCCCTTCTTGGTGACTAATAGCAAAACCTCCACTTTGCATCAAGTTTCAAAGGCTACACTTGGTATTGAGTTCCAAAAGTTTCACTTGGAATTAAGTTCCAAAAGTTCCACTTCGTGCTAATGAGCCAAAGTTCCACCAAAAAGCAACATGGGATTCTAAGCTCCTCCAAGCACCAAAATAACATGTTTTTTCAAGCAAAACAAAAATAAAAACAAAACAAATGTGATGCCCAAGTTAGCATATGGGCCCAAGGCAAGGATGAAAAGCAAATACAACAAAATAAAGGAGAAAAATCGATGAATTTGAGCCCTCCTTTCAAAGTGACACCCAAGATGAGAAGGATAAGATGGAAAGAATGTGTTGGAAACTCATTTTTATATTACTTTTAAAGGGATGAAAATCAAATAGCTTTAAAGTTATTATTTTATTATTTTTGAAGCTTCAAGAAGCTACAACAATAAATGTGTCATTTACACATAAATTGTAATGATAGTTGAAGGCAGACTTATGCTAGAAAAATTGTCACTCAAGTTTGAAATCAAGTTAATGTGTTAAGTCTTTTGTGTGTAATGAATGCAAAGTTGAAGCTTGCTTACGCTGCCAAGATTTCTAGAAAGAATAAGTGACAAAGAAGTTTTATGTTAAATTTGCATAGCATTTACTTTCAAGCTCATAAAGCAACTTTGTATGTTTCATAGTGTTTGCTTATCCTTCATTGTTATGTTATGTTTGAACCAATCGAATTGTGGATGTGATGCTAATGATCTCTGATTTAATCATCAGATAACATTACTGTTAAACCATGGTGTAGTTTAGTATTACAAAACCAGAAAAACTTGTCGGTGAGATAGGAGATTTTCAGGTCATGTGCTCTCACCTTTGAGATCAAAAACAGATAGGTCAAGTTTGTTTTAGTTATTTCATCTTTATACAAAACCCCAAAGAACAAATTGTTCAATGTTTAGAGTAGCAGACTTGGTTATTTTTTTACATTTAAAAGTAGATTCAATGAGCTTCCCCTACAAATTTGAAGAGAGGATTTACCTCGTCCACTATTGTATTTTGTGTTGTCACAAAAGTGACAAATTAAAGACTAACAGAGTTCATAGATGTGCGGTTACTAGATGCTAGTGCCACAAAACCCATTACATACAGAAAAGATTTTTTTTGACATATCATGATAAGGAGTTGCCTTCAATAAGACTTGTCAATAATTATTCTAATGCCCCACAAGACAGGGACAAAGAAGCTTATTTTCCGAATGGGAATGTAAAACTTTTGCCTAATGTATGGTATGCTCACTCTGAAGAAGAATCTCCTTTCTTTAATCACAATAAGGAAGTTGGGATACCAAATTGTATTGTAAAAGGTCACAATCGAAGATGGGTATAACACTGTATATACAAGTTATTTAGAGGAAAACCTTACTAAATTGCATTGTAAAATCATACCCAATATCATGAGATTGCTAATGCTATTGAGACCGATCATGTCTCCACAACGAAATTGGCAATTAAGATTTGAGCACTTTAATGTGCTCTCACTTGTTGATACACGGAGACACAAAATGGTTGTAGGTCTTCCCACTTTTAAGAAGAAAAGAGTCATGTGAATCTTGTGTACTTGGGAAACTGAACCAAGAAAAGTTATCAAGGATTCTTCCTAGTGAGCCAAACAATGCTTTCAGTTGGTTCATAGTGATGTATGTGATATTTCAGATCTTTCTTTCTATGGGTATCGTTACTTTTTGTTTTTAATGTCCCTTTCTAATAGTTTCATAAACTCTATAATTTTTTGCAACTCCTATGTAATACTTACGAGAATTTATAGACAACAATGACTAATGCAAATATTTATTATGCAAACCCTCACACATAATGAAGATGAATATTCCAATGCTATTATAAAATAAATACCAATATTGACAAAGATTATTGCAGTTGCAGCAATGTAACATACACCCCTCTGTATATGTTTGCCTCTTAACTGTTTTTTTTGTGTTTTTTGATGTTTTTGCTGTTAGGGTTTTATGGTTTGTTTTTGCATGTCGGATTTTTGCATTACCTGTATGAAATATAACGCATATGAACAAACCCAGAAAATATACAATGATTTTGCACAAACTAAAGACAACCCGGATCATAAAAATTGCTAAAACTGATTATAATGAAATACCCACTTGGAAATCTTCAACTTTGTTTATTGCCGAATCTGGACCAACATACATGGATATGGGAATTCACCCTGAAAGTGCTTACAAATATCATCTACCACAAAATACAGACTGCGGCAAGGAAAAGACCTCCAAATGCCTAGAATAAGGTGGATAAAGACCATAAACATCAAGAGAACAGCATTACATTATCACCCACATCCCTGCAGGTCGGTACAGCCTCCATAGCTACGTATATCGGCAACTAACACTCTGAATACTTCCTTAAAACTGCTCCAATCTGATCTGCAGACATCTATCAGCCCAAACAACTAGGAAGAGAGACATAAAACTGCTTAAAACTCCCTTGAATGTCTTCTAATAGCAGTACGGCCTCATGGGAGAAGTACGGCCCAGCGGTATTAGTACGGCCTGCACAGAATGGACTCAAACAGCCACAAACACCTTTCAAAACACATGAAGTATGTTCACTAAACCTTCCTCTCAGCTGCAGACAATGAACTCCTCAAAATATTGTCTTTTCATGCTCATATCATCTCCAAAATACCTCCCCTAAATGCACAAATGGAACCCCTGTGTGAAACTCCTCTAACCCCTTCTTGATGCACTCTTCATACATGAGGAAAGGCGAATCTGCAAAGGTTTTCGTTTTTGCAAATCAATGTTAAAACCAAAGAGCCAAGCTCAAACCCTAAGCACGGGCAAAACTCAATATGAAAGCAAAATATCATAAACCAAGCATAACCAAATGAAGTCACTTTTTGGTCTTTTATTTGCCTTCCTCTTCCAACGCCCAAGGGAGGGATTTTTAATTTGTTTTTATTTTTAAAACATCACCTTGCACCACCATGAGGGCGCCCATCCCTAGGAGTGTCACTTTTCAAGTTATAACTTAATATATAAAGTGACTTTATAATATAACTTAAAGTTATATTATATCTCATAAAACCTTAAATTAAATCTTTAATTTAACTTATCTTATATCCATTAGTGCTCTCGACATCTCGAACCATGAGTTATGTGCCAAAGACCATCCACGGCTACCCTGCCAAAAATAGTAACTGCTCGGCTCACAACTTACTATAAATAGTAAGTCCCTAGAACGACTTCCTAATCACATTCATTAGCCTACGGAAGTTGAATTATAGGCTAACCCTGATCCCCTGGAGTGATGAGCTAAGTGGGGGATATTACAAGCAAACTAAATATTTATTAAATATTGATGAAACATCAAAATTACAGCATAAACCCCAAATATTATTCAACAGTAACGACCTCAAACTCACAATATGTATGCTGCGCCTGGAAATGAACAGAGAGTTTGTTGATACAAACGGCAGAATGGCAGTTGTACGGCCATGGGATGCCTCTATAACTACACACAACTAGACTAAAACTACTGCAGTTGATGTAGACTACTGATAAAAGGCGCAACTGGGAATAACAAATAGTACGACACCCTTCCCAATCTGTACAGCAGACTTCAAGATGCATTCAGCAATATCATTTGCTGCGCAACAACAATAAGTCACCCTCAGAATAGTAGTGTTGTAAATTACCAACTAAAACTAGAATTAAAAATGCAAACTTTCACTACTATCTTCCAAAATGTTCCTCTATCAATTGAAACTCGAATTAACTACAAACTTCAACACAAATGCGATTCCTAGATGGAATCACTTCAAATGACAAGAGGGTTTTCGTCCTCCAATCCTGACTGGAAACCAAGAGAGTTTTCGTCCTCCACATTCTAGCACTCCAAGGGTTTTCGTCCTCCAGTGACAAAATGAACACAAGTGTTCAAGCTTTGGAAAGGGTTTGATTTCAATAAAAAAAATGCATCCTTTCCTCTAAGCAATTCTCTTTCTTTTATAGTCTACATTTATCGCCTTTTAATTTGAATTTCCTTTTCCCACTTTATAATAATATTTAAGTTGTCGTTTTACAATATTTTTAAAATAAAATTATTAGGATTAACTTAAAATATTATTATTAAATTATTTCCCTAACATTATCCCTTAACCTACAAGAAATAAAGAAATAGGCTACAGGTCTCCCAAATAATTTAATCATGAAAAGGGGACATGACATTGTTGTTCATTGATGACTTCAAAAATGACATGGGTTTTCTTTTTGAAAAGCAAACCAAAAGCTGTTGGTCACTTCTAGAACTTTCTCTTTGGATGAATTTCAATCAATTTGATTTGAGATTGGGAATTTTGAGGTGTGATAATGGGGGTGAGCACATTTACCATGAATTTGATAATTATTGTCTTCAAAAAGAAATTAAAAGGCAATATACCACCTCTTACACTCTGTTGGCCTTGTTTTGACCCCACAATATTTAAACTTTTCGCATCAAATCAGCAAGCATGCTGCGTCACCATGTGTTGAACACCATTGTCGAGTCGGTCTTAATTGCAAATTCCCCAATCATCCTCAAGCGTCAAGTTGCTCACCAAATTGAAGTCATCAATTTGCATTCATGGTCGCAAGATGTCGACGTCACATGTTTTCTATATCGAGTTGTCATAGTTGCCTATCTCGAAAAATGTTGCAATTGATCCAATTTGTGTGAGTTTATTGAATCAAACTTAGAAGAAGTTGTGCGCCAGTCCAAAGGAAAATTGTCTATCTTTTCAGTTGAAGTCCTTGAAGTAATTGCACGGTTTGACTTGGGATTGACCAAAACAATTAAATCGAGAGTTTCGTAAAGGCTGGTGGAAACAATTTAACGGGGAATTTTATAAGGTTATTATTGACAATGTAGCCAAATTTTAAGCGAAAATAATTTTTTAGTCAAAAGATATGAATTGATTCTCCTTCGCATGTTTATAGATTCATTGGGAAAATTTTACAAGGTTTTCATGAAGCAAAGTCGAACATTTTTCAAATTTTTGTACTCGTCACGAGTTCACGGGTTCAAGAACCCGCCAAAACCGCGACATTACCCTTTGGTGTTGCCTTTACAAGTTCAAAAACTCTTAAAAAGCCCGAAACATACTTTTGTCAAAGCTTTTTGGGTTCCTTGAACCTCACAATCCTCAAAGTACATTAACACTTTGGTTTTCTAAAGATATTGAACTTATGTGAGGAATTCAATGATTCAAGAACTCCCCGAACCATCGACGCCTAAACAAAACAAGAGCTTTTTTAACGCAAGAGATAGAGGATTTTTGTGGATGCCCTAGCAGCATAAACAAAGCCATGAATCAATTGACATAATGCCTCGATGAAATGCGCTCCCAGGCCACCAAGATTGAAGGATATGTACGAAATGTATTTGTTGAAACGGCTTTAAAAATCTTCAAGTGAATCCATTGTTGAACAGATTATGGATATCCATTGAAGCATTTTATCCAAGCATTGCAAGCCGCACATTGTTTTCAGAGGTTTTATTTCACAATTCGCCATAGCTAAAAGATATGTACAATATGGATTTGTTGATAAAATCTCAGAACTCTCAAGCAATTGCATTGGCCGTTTAAAACCAAGTCTCTCAACCTATGTCAACATTCTTCATGTCCGTGCCAAACGGGGAACTTTAGAACAACGTATGACCATCCATCAAAGCGCAATAAAAGAAAGATTTTTGTCAAATATTATAGTTGGAAATGCTTTGGTAGATATGTACACAATATGTGGAAAGATAGACAAGACGTGTGAATTTTCTGACCGAATGCCTCAAATAAATGTGGTCTCATAGCCACCATTATTGCAGGGCGTAGCATAAAAAGGCATTTTCGAACTGGCTTTAGAAATTTTTAAGCGAATGCAATTGGCACATGTAAAGCATAATCCCACAACCTTCGCCAGTTTCCTCCCTGCCTATGCATATATGGAAGTCTTTGAACAACATTTGGATATCTATTAAGGTGTATTGGAAGAGGTTAATAAGCTCAAGCTTGAAATGATTGACAACGGCTTGTGTCCTAATCAGTTTACATATACTAGTTTGATAAGTGGATATTGTAGGAGACACGATGTTATGGTTGCAAAGCAATTTTTGTTTTTAAGAAATGGTTTACAGAGGTTTGATTCCAAATTGTTTCACTTACACTACTTTCATTGATGGAATGTGTAAGATAGGCAATATTAAGGAAGCTTTTAAGCTTCGTGATGAAATGGTAGCAGGAAGCCTTGCACCAAATGTGGTTACTTACAATGCTCTAATTCATGACCTTTGCAAAACAGGGGACATTTAAAGGGCATATGTTCTCTTAAATGATATGGAGTGCAATAATAAGGTGACTTTTGCCGAACTCATTGATGCACAACATAAAGTGGGCAATCTTTAAAGAGTCAAGGAGCTCTTTAGTGAAATGCGAGAGAGAGGTTTGGATCCATCTTATGTCACTTACAGCACTCTTATTCATGGCCAAGGCAAAGAAGATAAAATGAAGGTAACTTTTAAGTTTTTCTTTGAAATGATTGAAAAAGGATTGGCACCTAATGTAGGGAGAAATTAAACAAGCATATAGTCTTTCTAATGAGATGCAGGAGAAAGGAATAACCCCAAATAAATACACATACACCTCACTTATTACTACAAATTGCAAGAGAGGTAATTTGCAGAAGGCTAAAAAGCTATACAAGGAAATGAATTTAAAAAGAAAGTATACAACCAAATGATTATATTCACAGTGCATTGGTAAAAGGATTCTATAATGATGGCAAGTCCTAGGAAAGAAGTGGGTTCCCTAATGAAACTCTTGCAAAAGATACAGTCACCAAGGATGGCATAAAGGAAATATCAATAAGCAATTAGAGTCGAACCAATTGACTTTATTGTTTGTTTGATAAATATTTTAAGGTTATTGTGTTAGCAATTGAAGGAGATGATGGGATTTTGAGAAGTACCTACAATGAAGATGGAATTGTACATTCGATCCAGGAATTATAGTATGAAAGTGATTCAACAGATTCTATAATTCTGAAGAACTACATGGATTATAGGAAAATAACAAGATCAATTCACATAATAATAGTTATGATTTCAGGATTAGGAGTCCAAGGCCAAATTCCAAAGAGATTGAAATTTACCAAGAGGAAATACTATCATTAATGTAGTTAAGTGAGGACTATACTTCATTTATGACAACTAAATCAAGGGAAATCGGATTTGTTGACGTCTGAGTCCTCAAGTTATCAATGCATTTGGAAGTGGGATATTTAGTCGAGTTGTTAAAGAACTAACAAGAGAAATTGTTATTCATAACGCTTGCTTGTGAAATATTCGACAAAAATGCTTCAAGAATCAAACTTATAGCCATCACATGCAAACTGTTCAACATAATGCATTGACAGTCATACACTCGTCAAATTTACACAAAGACTCAACATGTTATTATAAAGTCACTTTTAATGTCTGAAAAACATTTCTTTTAATGAATCAAATATATACGCTCATTAAAAAGACTTCATAATATTGTTTCAAATATCTCATAAAATCTAAATAGTCAATTATTGGTTAGTTATGGGCTGGGAAAGCTATAAATACAATGATTTCCAATGTACAGGAGTTCAATTCTTTTTGGAAAACAAGAGGATTCTTACACATTGTACAAGAAGGAAAGAGTCGTAGAGCTCTTCTCCTTGATTTGCATAAAGGATAATTGGATTGGTCATAGACCCAAAATGTTTTTTCTTTTTGCTGTTGGTTATTCGTATGTCTTTTTACAACTTCTTTTTGAATATTTTATGTTATGTATGGGATTCACATGTTTTCCTCATGCAATTGGGCTAAAACTATAGGTAGTTATCTAATAATGGAGTCATGAAACCCTATGCAAATGCATCTCCCGTGTGTTAGACTGCATTTCTTCTAAAACCCTAGTTGCATGCCTTCTTTCCAAATATTCTTTTCAAGAAAATGGATCTTGGTATTAGTTTATTTCCCTCGTGAAGTCTTTAATTATCTTTTCTATTTCAGTTTTAGTTTAGTTTCCATTTCTGCTTCCTGATCAAAAGCATACCCCAAAACCCCAAATTCTATCATACGAGGGAGTTGTCCCTCTCAAATATAGAGGAAGATCGCTAATCAATAGTGATCTCTCAAACTATTAGAACATTTGTCATTGACCATTGAGCGAGTCTAAGTTGTTTGCAGCAAAATATTGCACGACAAATATGTTTACCAACACACTCCACATTAGAACAAGGCTGCTGAGAAGATGAATCGAACACTTGTTGGTGTTGTTAGGTCTATGCTCTACTAGAAACATTTGGATTCCAAACATTGGGCTAAGGCAATACATATAGTTGTTTATTTGACAAATAAGTCCCATTGTTCTTCGTTGAAGAACATGACTCCTTTTGATGCTAGGCATAGCTACAAGCCCAAAATTAATTTTTTGAGTTTTTGGTTGCACATTCTATGATTTGATTCCTTTGGAGTTGAGGAAGAAGTTGGAACTACATAGGAGAAAGTGCATTTTTCTTGGATATGTTAATGATAAGAAAAAGTACATATCAATTGATGAGAGGCACAAGCCTATTGTAACTTGCGATGTGGTTTTTTATGAGTTTTGGACCATGGGCATTACTGAAGTGGATTCACTTTGTGATAGGATGGAGCATAAGCTTCACCAAAAGAAGTACTATGACAAAAAGAAAAGCAACTCGAAGTTTAACAAATTGTAGGTTCAAAGAGATGATTTGTCTCTGCCTAATCACTCTTCCCTCACTTTTAAATCACAAGGGGGGAGTACTTCTTTACTCAGACAATTTTGATTCTTCTCTCAGTTCATAGGATTGACAATCTCCCCCTCTAGTAGAGCTTAATGAACATCATTCAAATCATGAGGTTGGCTTGCCACAAACTCCTAGAGAGTCTTTCAGTGTTCAAACTTTGATCACTTAAAACATTATCCAAAATGGGCACAACAACTATTTGCAGATTTAAAGGATGATGAATTTGTTAAAGTTGGGCCTCGAAAGACTCGAAAATAGATGGAGTATACTTTTTGTGGCATATTCTAGAGAACCCATTACTTTCGATGAAGCTTTTTTTCTTAGAAGACTTGGAAACATGATATACAACAAGAGAATGATGCAATCATGAAAAATAATACTTGGATTCTTGTTGATTGTCCTCACAGAGTCAAATCCATTGGTTCTAAGTGCTTCTATCGAATCGAGTACAAAGCCGATGGCTCTCTTGAAAAATACAAAGCACGACTTGTTGCAAAAGGCTATGCACAACAAGAAGGGATTGATCACAAGGAGAGTTTTGCAACTACAACTAAGTGGCATATAGTTATATTTATGCTTTCTCTTGCAACTCAAAATGGGTGGAAAGTCCATCAAATGGTACAAAAATCCTTCTTGAATGTGGACTTATAGGAGTAGATTTATATGACTCGACCTCAAGGCTTTGAGGTTGTTGATTTTGAGTCCAAGGTGCGTAAATTGGTGAAAATCTTTTATGTACTCAAACAAACATCCAAGGCATGGCATTTGATAGCTACCTCCAACAGATCGATCTTCAACACAATAATCCATATGATACATTCTATGTTGTCAAATCAAGTATGTGTATAAGTATGAGGTCGGTACATGAATTCGGAAAAAAAAGAAACTTGGAGGATGGGTTCATCCGTACAAAAAACATATAAAAATCAGGTAAATATTCATATTGACAGCCTAAAAAATAGGAATTAAGTTCAAAATACAACATAGCATCATATGATAAACAAAACCACCATAAAAATTAAACAATACTTCAACATCAATTGATCAAACTCGATTTTCATGATAAATATTCATTGTTCAATATTAAAATAATAATATCAACAATTAGCGTCATCTAGGTCTTCAAAAAGATCTTCATTGACATTAGATGATGTAGGTAGATTAGAAGAACCACAAGCAATTCTAGTAGAACTCACACTAGAAGTATGCTCGCTATTTCACTCCTCAAATGCAACATGTTGGGAAGTGGAAGCATCCAGGTCAATATGCTCTTGCTCTATATCCCGCATCTTCATTTCCCCTTCATTGTAATCATTTTGTTTGTACAAAAGGAGGTGAAAGTTGGTACGAACGTACACTAAGTCCTCTACCTTTCTTGGGTGCATTTGGTTGCGTTTTACTGAGTGGATGGAGTATGTGCTCCAGTTTTGCTTAGATACAAATGAACTAGCAACCTATTGAGTTATAAAATTTAAAATTTATAAATGAAACTTCAAGCTTGAAAATGTTTGTGTTTTTCTTTTTGATAAAAATAATAAACTTACTTGCAATAAAGCTTTGATCGCAAGAAGTTGTAGGTGTGGGAATGACATGTCCTCGTTTCTGACATGATCACCAAGAAGAAAAATGAGTTAGCCTATCTTCATTCCCGTAGGCTAACCCATCAAAACAAGGGAATATTTGGTTGAGCTATGGCTAGGAAAAGATAACGTTGTTCAAAGGCTTGGAAAATGGAAAGACGTTATAGGGCTCAACTAATTCTGGCAAAGGTGGAAAATGAATTAATGCAACTTTGCATTAATTATCAAATAAAGACAATTAAATAATAATATTTTATTATTATTTAATTATATCGCCAAGAAGAAGAAAATATAAAAATTAAATTAAATAATATTATTTAATTTTTGGGCGCTCATTGTGGGAGATCGACAAAAAATAAAATAAAATAATCAAGTGATCTTTGGTCTAGGCATCACATGGAGAAGAGGGAAATATTCAAAAAAATAATAAAATATTGATTTGCCGAGTGGAGCGCTCACCTTGGAGGAATAAATTCAAAGAATAATAATAAAATAATATTATTATTTTGGGCGCCCTTCTTGGAGAAAGAAATAATAAAATATTGGTTTAACGGCCGACATCGGAGGGAAAAGTAATTCAAATCTTTAATTTGAATTTGTCGGCTACAACGAAAAGAAAAGAAGATCCAAGTATAAAAGAAGGTTCAAGGAGCTCATTTCAACATCATGAATCTTTTGCAAACTTTGGCATTTCAATTGCTACGGTGGAATTGGACGAAAACCCAATTTGCATCATTAAGGCAGATTCATACGGAGTTCGCATTTGCACTTCCTTGGAGATTTGATTGAGCTTCGTAGAGTCATCATTCAAATTTGGTCAGAGACCTTGGTTGTTGTTGAAGATTACTTGAAGATCTTGATTAAGGCATGTTTGATAGTTTGAAGACATTGATCATATTCCCTTGTGCGATGATTGCAAAGAAGAGCATAGGCGCCGATTTGAAGAGTTGTTGCTAAGGCGAATTGACAGCAAAGGGTGGCGGAATGTAGTAAGGAGCAGCGACTACCATCTTGGAGACCTTGCATTAGATATAGGTCAATCCGCTTGATTGGATCAGTGCACCTGTGAACAGCGATCTGCTGTAATCTGAGTTCGCTTAGCACTCTGCCATCATCCTCCCAACAGAGATCAGGCCTGGGATATCAGCGTTTAGTAAGCACAGTGACCACCTTAGAGCAGCGATCATCCCAGCAGAAGGTGCGATCAGTAGAACAAGACAAATTGCCATTGTATTTGATCATTGAATGTCATTGTTATCATTGTAATTTGCAAATTCATCTTGTAATTCTTATTGAAAGGCTGCCATCATTGATTTGTTCCATTTGTGTTTTGTTAATATCATATGATTGACACAGCTATAAAATAAATGTGAAAGTAGAAATCAGATCAGTCATAAAGTTACATTGTGAAATTGGCGAAATTCAAATTTTGGTTCAAACCCTACTTCGGCACATGTCAGGGAATGCGAACCATGGAAGTACCACCAATTGTGAGCATTCTTCTTAAACTTGTCACAAAGAGATTCAATACTTTGACCATTGAAGTGCACAAAATCAATAAACTCACTCATGACTACATAGCAAATCAAATGCTTTGGAATTTTCAATAGCAAAATTCAGCTCTTTTCAAGTAATGACAAGCAAGAATGAAAGTTCAAAAAAATGAATGGTTTTTGTCTTTTACATTCACAAAGAGGTAAAATGAGTTTGTTTGGCATTCCAAATGCTTTAAAAGTCATTTTCAGGGTTAGAAATCCTATTTTGTCAATAATAGTCAAAGTCAAAGTCCAAAAATGATCTTGAAAAAAGTTTTAAAAAATTTAAAACCTTATTAACTTCCAACAAATTCGATGTGGATGCTTCAAAATTGGTCAAAATTTGTCCCAAGTTTTCAAGGTTCGTCCTGGGTTCACCCATGGTGGAAGAGGTGTACACTAGCAAAAACCCCACCTAGACCGACCTAGAATTTGAACTAGGTTGAAATTGGACCCAAATCTAAGGTCTAGAAGGCACAAACTAGCTATTTAGGATACATTGTATTTTCAAGATCAATATAATCACATTGTCATTTTGATTTTGTGTGTGGATGACCTTGTAACTTGTAAGGCCCACCCATGTGTGATTTCTTCCATGTCCTAATTCTCTCTTTATGCTTGTGTAAAAAATATGTTTCCAGGACTTATTTGGTAGATGGATTATCTTGTAGATGTATGCATGAGATTTCTAGCATGAGATATCTATAATTATATATGTGCTAACACATACTTGGTGTTGATCATTTGTTAATGTTTGCATCCATGCATTGACGTATATGGTTTAGAACCATGCTTGGCTAGTGTGATGCCATCTTGTGAGTTGTACAAGTTTGATTAGAGTATCACTTGTACAATGTGTTATGAGAGACTAATGATGCTTAGTGCTTTGTGTTAACGGTAATTGTGATTATGTACTACAGTAGATAAATTCACTCCAACTTATGATAAGTATTGTAGTATATAACTTAACCCAACTTACGGTATGTACTGCAATATATAAATTCACTCCAACTTATGATAAGTATTATAATATATAAATTCATACCCAAAGCTTGAAAAAAGGGACATGACATAACTACCTTACAATCTCAAACTAGAAATTAACCACCAAGATCCACACCCGCACTCAATCTAAAAAAACACTTGGTTGATCTCGCTTTGTAGCTTTGGAATGTAGAGATCACTTGGGAGCTTGAGAAATCGATTTGCAAAAGGTAACAATGGTGGAAAAAATCGAGTTTTGAAAAGGCCCTATTCACACAAGTGAACCATTACTGCGACCTAGTTGGGTAGGTAGAAATGTGAAAATGGAAGGATACAATAGGTCTATGAAAAGGTGGAAGAAGTCCCAAAAATCCTCGCAAACTTGCTAAATTAGATAATGTGATGTTGTGGAGTTCATCAAGAGATCCGGACTTTGGATGGAAGGAAAAGTGGAAGATGTCCTCCGTGATCCCACAAACCCACTAGTTGTTAGACTAAGCAAAAATGTGGGGCTCTATTGCACATAGCGAATTTTTGGAAAAGTGGGGCAAAAAAGGATGCGGGACCAAACTAGGTCAAAGGCACAAGTTGCTCGAAATATTATTTTCCGCAAAGTAGAATTGTGCTAGGAACAAGGGTACAAGAATTCGAAGAACTTCAGGACTTTGGGAAAGTTCCAAAAGTCCTTGGTAATTCCACAATCCCACAAAAACTTTAAAACTTAAATTCTTTCTACTTGTTCCTTCTACACCCTTTTTCAAAAGCTATGTACATTGCTCTGCCTATCAAATAACTTCTTCAAGACCACCGCAATCATGGCTAAAGACAAAGATAATGTGCAAAGTCAAAGAACCAACCCACTACAAGCAAAAGACCAAAGGGGGAAAAGCTAAAAAAAGAGGGTCCTCATTTAGCTTGGACAAAATGGGGCGTGTGTGCAAGACAACACAAATAAAGGCCAAGCTTACAATCAGCCGATCTATGAAAGAAACAAAATCAAAAGCTCATATTTGAGATGTAGATTTTCAGCTCTTGGATAAAAAATCTTCTCTTTTCCCACTACTGAACCAACTATGGAAAAATATATACAGCAAGTACTAAACCTATTCAGAAGAAAAAGACAATTCTTATATATGTGTGTCTTGCTGCTATGAACATACTGAAAGAAAATTGATAATTGATGGTTCTTGCCTCCCAGCCAAAATATCAATTCTTTTGTACTACAAAATGGAACCTACTAGAATCAGCAAACCTTAAACTTTGGTTTGAATTTGGTGAGAGGTGGTTTTAGGAGACAGTCATGGCTCCCCTTGGAGGCTGTCCTTCAATGCACTGAGCTTGTACTTGATTTAAGGATAAAATTGCTGGTTCAAAGTGGGGATGGGCACAGGGTTGAAGGAGCTTGTCGCTTTTTTCTATTACTATTGATTACAATAAAGAACTTAACATGGTCTGGTTGGAATTCCTAAATTTCTTGATGATGGATGCAAGTTATGCCCAAGAAATATCTACACTCCAAGGCTATATGAGATGGATCCATAAATATGGTGAACTGCTAATAAGGTGAATTCTAGTTTAAGCTGGTTTAGTTCTGTTTTAATTCAGCCATTCAACATTTTTCATATTAAAATGTTATTTCATTACTATTTTTAGTTAATGTTCAATCGTTTTGTAGATCTTCTGGAAGTTTCTATTCTTGAAACTTTCCTTCCATGTACATTTGTAAATCTATTTATTGAGCTTTTTGCTCATTGTGAATATATCATAATTTACCAATTACCTGGCGTAATGTGGTATCAGAGCAGGAATTTGTTTTTTAGGAATTTTTTCAAATAAAATTCGTGAGGAATTTTCTTGAGTATTGAAAAATTCGTAAGGGTTTCTGGCATCTTCTAAACCACGATTTCCATCAATCGGAGTGCCGTTTTACTTTCCGAAGCGTTCCAAATCTCCTCTGCCCGCACATTTGAAACCAGTCGTTCTGTGATTCTCCACGACTTCGTGCTTGAAGATTTGCGACCTTTGCATTCCTGTTCGTGGTTCATGATCCTTCTGAGTGCCGTTTTAGGGCTCCGTCTCTACTGGTCGCGATTTCTCCTAAATCCGCCCACGTTTTTTCTCAGTCTCGATTTTCTGAGTTTTGGAGGACGCGATTCTTCCAAAATCGCGATTTTTTGAGGCCGCGGTTCTGGATTTGGTGGTCGTGTTTGGCGCTGCAGGTCCGTTCGTGTGAAAAGATTTTTTTTTCTCTGTGTGCGGGATACAATCCGTGATCTGCAAATCTTTGTGCTTTCATGGCCGCCTAAGGTCTCTGAATTTTTCGGCTAGGGTTTTGACCCTCTAGCTCAAGTCGGAAAAAATTTTCAATTGCAGATTCTTGGTGGGTTTTTCGAGACAATTTATGGGTACCTGTCGGATTTTTTTTGGGTGCCTCAAAATCCGTGTCTTGAAATTTGTGCCGACGAATTTGTCTCGAAGTTTGTGCCTAAAAACTGCCTCAGCCTACTGTGCATTAGACTCGGTGCTTCGGGTTCCGTGCATTTCAGCCTCTTCTCAGTACCTCATTTTTGTGCCTCGAAAAGCGTGCAAGATGGCGAGTTTGACCAACATCATGTTGAAAGGCAGTCAGTGATTTAATGGCAAAAATTATAATACCTGGAAGCAGTGAATGATGACAATCTTTGAATATCGCTGCCTCGATCAAATGATTTTAGGCACCGCTACTCGGCCTGCAACGGCAGAAAAAGACCAGGACAAGTTTGACGAGCAGAACCGTGAAGCAGTCATGCTCCTTAAGCTGTCAGTCACAGATGATCAGCTACCTCAGATTCCGGCTGGAAAAACAGTAAAGGAGATTTGGGACCATCTGAAGGGTTTGCATGAAACCTCTAACAAGAGCCGTGCGTTCTTCCTGAAAAATATGTTGTTTTCTATCATGATGGATGAGAAAACTACATTGCAAGTGCGCCTGAACAAGATCCAGGAGATCAGAGATCAGCTGGAGGCTATTGGTCGAAAAATGGAGGAAGAAGACATGGTCGTGATCACTTTGAAAAGTCTACCTAAGTCCTATGAACATTTCATCGAGACTCTCAACATTACATCAGCTAATGTTGATCTGAAGTTTCCAGAACTTTGTACTATCCTCTTGCAGCAGGATCGCTGGAAACAACAATTTGGTAGTAGTGCTTCTTCGTCCTCTTCAGAGCAGGCTTTTGCAGCCAAGTTTCCGGCTCAGCATAAAGGCAAAAGTCAGCCTCCACAGCAGAAAGGCTCAGGTCCACCTCAGGACAGCAACAAGAAAAAGAATATTCAGTGTAATTACTGTCACAAATATGGTCACATCAAAAAGGATTGTCGTCAGCGTTTGGCTTCTGAACAGAAGAAGCAGGGAGGGTTTCAGCAGAAAGCCAATATTGCCGAGCACACTGAGCAGAAGGAATCTGCCTTTTACGCTTTTATGGCTAAAAGACCTGCAGATCATGTGAAGTCCTTTGCCTGGTACATTGATTCAAGTGCTTCGCGTCACTTCACTCATCGACATGATTGGTTTACAGACTTTACTCCCTTCAGTGACTTAGTTATTTTTGGTGGAGGAGAAGAATATACAGTTGTCGGTAAGGGCACTGTTCAGCTTCAGTCTGGTGGGAGGAATCTCATATTCCTCAATGTCTACTATGTTCCTGGCATGGAACTTAATCTTCTCTCCGTCAGTCAGATCATGCGGCACTCTCCTCAGTTGGATGTGGTTTTTAGTACACACAAATGTTCTATTGTTGATCGGGAGACTTGTAGCACTGTGGCTGTTGGTATTGAGGATCATGGTCTATACAGACTTGTGGATACAGGTGATTCTCCAGAGTTAGCCATGGCAGCCCGCAATTCTTCCATCACCAGTCTTTGGCATTAGCGTTATGGGCACTTAAATGTGCACTATCTTTCTCACCTATCTCAAGAAGGTCTTGTAGCCAGTTTACCTGAGATCCAAACCCAGCATCATGGTGTTTGTGGAGCTTGTCAGGCTAGGAAGCAGCATCGGACACCGTTCCAGACTGGTGACTCATGGCGAGCCTCCAAGGTACTACAATTGGTTCACGCTGATGTATGTGGGCCAATGAATACACCTTCTGTTACTGGTTGCAGGTATTTCTTACTTTTTGTTGATGATTTTAGTTGTAAAATGTGGGTGTACTTTCTCAGAAAGAAATCAGATGTGTTTACTATATTTCAGAAGTTTAAGGCCTTAGTAGAGAAAGAGTCTAGCTGTTCCATAGTCACTCTTAGGTCAGATAATGGGGGGGAATTTTGTTCTTCTGACTTCTCCCACTTCTGTGACATACACGGCATCAAACACCAGTTAACCACACCCTATACTCCTCAGCAAAACAGTGTTGTAGAGCGGCGCAACCGCACCATCACTGAGATGGCCCGTTCCATGTTAGAACACCGGAGTGTTCCTAAGAAGTACTGGGCAGAAGCAGTCTACACTACAGTCTATCTCCTTAATCGGTCTCCAACTTATGCTGTTAAGGAGAAGACTCCTGAAGAAGCTTGGACTGGCCGCAAACCTCAGATCAGTCATTTGAAAATATTTGGCTCTTTAGCTTATGTATGGATTCCAGATGCCAAGCGCTCCAAGTTGGATTCCAAGAGTCAAAAGCTTATGTTCACAGGGTACAGTGACAACCATAAGGCTTACCGGTTGATTGATATCGACACTGATCGTCTTACCTTCAGCCAGGATGTTGTCTTCGATGAAGAACGAGGTCCTTTTTCTTCCTCGTCTGTGCAGCATTCTGAGGATCAGCCTTTGCAAGCTACTGATTTGGGGGTTCATCTTCCGTTAGGTCCACCTGATGGGAGGGATGATGATGCAGATTCTGATTTTGATGATGCTCAACCCGAATTTCCTCCAAATGATGTTGATGTTCCACCTGTTGCACCTGTTCCGGCTCCTCCTGTTGCACCAAATGTTGGCACTTCTACTCTCCGGCCTAAATGGTGGGCTAAGACTATTGGCGATCTTCATGACGATGAGCTCATTGAGGGTAGATCATCCAGAAACAAGAGCAAACAGCAGCCTACAGTTAACTTTGCTCTCATGGCCAACATTCACAGTGTCTATGAGCCTCAGACACATTCAGAGGCTAAAGGAATTCCTGAGTGGGAAAAGGCTATGGAGTCTGAATACCAGAGTCTTCAGAAAAATCACACTTGGGTCCTTTTTGATCTTCCTCCAGGGAAGAAGTCCATTAGCTGCAAATGGGTGTACAAGGTGAAATACAAAGCTGACGGAACCCTTGACAAGTACAAAGCTCGTCTCGTTGCTCGGGGTTTCTCACAGAAGGAAGGCATTGACTACGAGGAGACTTTTGCTCCTACAGCCAAGATGAGTACAATTCGGCTTGTCCTTGCCTTAGCAGCCCAGTTTGGTTGGAAAACGTTAAGAGTGCCTTCCTCAACGGTGAGTTGAAGGAAGAAGTCTACATGACGCAGCCTCCCGAGTTCAAGGTTGTTGGTCAAGAACATAAGGTGTGTAAATTGGTCAAAGCACTCTATGGCCTGAAACAGGCTCCTCAAGCTTGGTACATCAAGATAGATAAATATCTCACAGATCATGGCTTTCAAAGGAGTCCATCTGATCCTAATTTGTATGTCAAACGCACTGGTAGTGATATTCTGATTCTTGTTGTCTATGTGGATGACCTGATCATTACTGGTAGCTCGGCACATTTGATCGTTGAGATCAAACAAGATTTGTGCAACACATTTGACATGACAAATTTGGGCCTCTTGCATTATTGTTTAGGTGTTGAGGTTCGGCAGACTGAGAGCAGCATTTTTCTTTCCCAGTCCAAGTATGCTCGCAGTCTTCTAGATAAGTTCCGTATGCAAGATTGCAAACCTGCCTCCACACCCATGGAAAAAGGGCTTAAGTTGTCAACCAAATCAGACTCACCGGTAGTGGATGAATCATTGTTCAGGCAACTAGTGGGCAGCCTCATCTATCTCACTGCCACTAGACCTGACCTTAGTTTTGCAGTGAGCTACCTCTCCCGCTTCATGACAACCCCCAAGGCTGTTCATTGGGTAGCAGCGAAGCGTGTGCTGCGTTATGTGAAGGGCACTTCTGATTATGGACTTCTTTATTCAAGGAGTCACGATCCTAGAATCAGTGGTTTCACAGACTCAAATGGTTCAGTTGATGATAGGAAATCCACCTCTGGGTATGTGTTCAGTTTGGGATCCGGTGCAGTCACATGGACTAGTAAGAAGCAGCAGGCAGTGGCTCTCTCCTCGACAGAAGCAGAGTATCGGGGAGCAGTTAAGGCAACTTGTGAGGCAGTTTGGCTTCGTCGGATGCTTGCTAATATGCAAATATCTCAATCAGGGAGTTCTCAAACTTGCCAAAAATCCCGTCTTCCATGAAAGAACCAAGCATGTCGAAACTCATTGTCATTTCATCCGAAAGCTTGTTGAAGATGGATCAGTTTAGTTGCTGTATGTTCCGACGGAGGATCAGACAACGGATATCCTCACCAAGTCCCTTGGTCCAGATAAGTTTGTAAAATTCAAGGGGTCTCTTGGTGTAGTTAATCGATTGACCATTAAGGGAGGGTATTAAAATGTTATTTCATTACTATTTTTAGTTAATGTTCAATCGTTTTGTAGATCTTCTGGAAGTTTCTATTCTTGAAACTTTCCTTCCATGTACATTTGTAAATCTATTTATTGAGCTTTTGCTCATTGTGAATATATCATAATTTACCAATTACCTGGCGTAATATTTCAGAAAGATTTAGTGTCAATTTCTTCTTCTGGTTTGCGACAGTTTCAATGCCTGTATAGGGTTCAACTTAATACAAACCTGGAAATTGATATAGTCTGCCCCCTATTAAATATTCATGCAATATGTTAATATTGGACCTTATTAATCATAGTTTAGACAAGAAAAACAGAGTTGAAATTGTACTAAAACAAAAGAAAATGAAACATAACAATTAGTCTTTTCAATTCTCATAGATGTCACTCCCATGTAGGGTATCTATTGACTCCTTTTGGAGTAGCAAAGATTCAAAGAATTATTTTCTAAACATAAATAATCTGGTATATTCAAGCAACGGCCTATCAGTGAAATGCATTTTCAAAATTTCAAATCTAGTTTACAGTCCAAGAAATTTGTCTTCAGCCTTACCCGATTCTTCCATGAAAACCCAAGAATGAACCATCACTCTAAGGTTCTCAAAGATCTTAACTTCCATAAAGAGGAAGTTATAATGGTTCATTTATAACTTATAAGACACTCTCAAGCTCCAATCATGATAGATCATAACTCTTATCTTAATCAAGGAGAACAAAACTATGTCAATTCCTGTTGTACTTGTAAAAGATGTGATAGTTAGCTAGCTCAGCTAGTATACAAAAATAAAAGACTGCTACCGTACTTTGATATCAAGAGAACATCGTTCCTCCTTATACCCTTGCAAACAAGCTCAAACCACAAAGACCCAATTGATGTAAAGTAGCATGGTGGAGTTTATCCAATTCTATGTTCTTGTTGGCACTTATACATTGGCAAAATTGGCATATCAACCTAGACAAGGTTTAAAGAAAACTGTGTTGATCATTAACATTACTGTGTTGAAAATTCAACAATGATGAAGCATTCACATGCAACAGAACACCACATATGATAAGGTTACAAAACTAACTGGAAAGATCAACCATTATGCCAAGTGACACCAAACATAAGCTGTGTAAATAAAGAAACACCAAAATAACTTCAACAAGAATGATGGACGGATGCTAAGAAAAACATGGGAACCCTTCATCTGCAATCCTAGTAATGCAGTGGGCCCATCAAACTTAAAAGCCGTAAGATATGTAAAGGAAGGCAAACACATCACCATATTGTCATAAGACGTATTAGTGCATTTCATTCCATTTGCAGCCATCATAAATTAAAACCCTAATGAAGTGTAAAGGGAGCTCACCTGAAATGTTAATATTTTTAAATAACAAATACGATTAATCCGAATACTTCTTTATTATATGAAACAAAAACGATGATGCCCATCATTACCCAACAAGGGAAAAAATAGCAAATAAGAAAAAACAACAATACCTACCTTTGACACTCCAAAAAAACAAATATAAGACCAAACTGATGAGTTGAAGTGGTTTCAGTGCCTCCTAGAAGTGGCATGCCTAGCTTTGCATGAATTTTATGCTCAATAGACAATGAGGGAAATCTTCATGTGCTTGTAACATTATGACAAAAGAGCAGATAAAATTGTGAACCACTAATAGATATAATATGATAAGTAACATAAATGGCATTGACATTAGAGGTGAGGCTCCTCTAGACAGTTCAGATTGATCATAGTTCTTTCCCTACTAAATTAATTTAAGAAAGTATTTTGATTGATGGATTCGAAGCCTCTAATTCTATCTGGGGTTCCATTGCAGAACTTGCTCTACTCTAAGTCTACATTTTATCTTATAGCCTACCATATGATAGATGCATCACAATGGTGTCACTTTCAAAAGCAAAGGACCAAGTCATTCCCAATTGTTGCCCTCTAGATAGAAGACAAAGTTGTTTGCATAGTTTTTCTGATCAGTAATTTCCATCAAAACTAGTTAGAAATGAGGGGATCAAACACATAAACTACCATTCTACTTGGATTTCCAAACGACAATGAAATTGGGAGGAATTAAAGAGCTGCTACACAAAGAAATTACGTGCCAAAATGTAAAATGCAACACAAACAACCGACCTATCCTGAGAAAACCCCATGAAGGGTTAAAAACTTAATTGATAGGGGCAATTGCTCTTCAAGCGAAGTGTATTGTTCAAATAGACAAGTAAAAAGTGTTTTACAACCTCTATCAAGTCTATCACTACTTCAGCTTACTACTTCTAAGAGATGCAACAATTCAATTCTCCTCTTCCCCCTTTGCTTGGGGCTGTCAAATTATTTCTTATACAGTGTTAAAAGACTCCTCATGGGTGTACAAAGCCTTCTACACGAAATTCAAAGAGACAAGGACACTCTTTTGTTTCAAATTCTTCTTTTTCTTTGTGTCAGGACAAAACCACCTCTTTTCATCAGGCAGTGTTTAGGAAACAACCCCCTATATATAACCAGCAGTTCCATAAAACCAAGTTTTGTAGGTGGTTTCTTCAACTAAATCTTGCCGAAGTATTTTCCTTTGAGGATGAACACTACTCCTAGATCCAATACAGGTCATTTTCAAAGAGCCATTCTACACAATGCATTTCACTGAACTATGAATAGAGTTGCCATCCAATTGTTCACAGAGTTATACATAAGATGCTCATAGAACCATTCATAGAATTATTCATACAGATATTCATAGAACTGGTCACCAAACTATTGACAGATTCACCAAGTTATCCAACAAGTTGTTCATCAAGATGTTTATTGAGTTGATCAAATAGTTGCATGTAGAGGGATATTTCTCTAGGGATTGGAATTCAATCCTCAACTAAGTAGAGAAAAATTATTTTAGATAACTCTTGGATTGGGGTCAAATTTATTTTTGACAATTAATCCATTGTTAATAAGATTTCATATGTTCATGCAAAATCCCCTTGCTCGGATGAAGCTTTTAAAATTATTGAATACTAGAAAAAGCAGGTTCCAATAGAAGAAATAATGTCCAATCTTGAACTTCATGTGCCAAGTATCAAGAACCAAAATCCACCTTCATCACATTGCAATTTTCAGTAAATAGTGTGAGCATTCACCTCAGTGAAAGTTTGTCATGTAGATGTGATATAATATCATAGGTGGATAGCAGAAATAAACTGAGCAAGGAAGTCAATTTGAAATACCTTCTTCAGCTCAATCTTTGGTGGAGATCCCTGGTGATAGAATGTTGGCATAGGAGATGCCCTAAATGTCATACTTTTTCGAAGTATCTTTAACTCAGCTTCCTGCTGCTCCTGCAGATTTATAAGAAGCACATAAGAACATTTCAAGCACAGAAACCACCTAAACCAATATAAAAGAATTAGAATCCACCCAGGCAAAACAAGGGAAAATAGGATTAAGGCAACAATTCATTGGAGGGACACTACTATATGTAAAGCCATACCTTTGATTTGGCTTGCAATTGCCTTTTTTCCAACTCCTTTGCATTCAATTTTTGCTCTAATTTGGAGTAGAACTGAGCAATAATAAAAGACATGTTATGAGATAATCATCTTCAATCTCAAAATCTGGCTCAACCAATATCTAAGAGACTAGAATTCAAGACAATTGAGATCCATAAAAGAAGGCTATCCTTGCATTCAATAGAAATCACCTCTTTACGTTTTTCAGCTCGTGCATCACATCTAAAGCTGAAACTGGACGTAGAAGCAACAAGACCAGACTTGATTTTCGAATCTCCAGTTGGTTTAACAGTTCTAAGAGAAGTGAAGATGATTTACGAATAAGTTTTAACAGAACAAATCAAAAAAGAAATCAGTGCACGTAAGCAAATGACCAAAATGGACAATATGTCAATATACCATAGTAGTAGTTATTTAGTTTCCATATATTCAAGATAAAAGATGCAAGGGAAAAAACGATAAATATCTTCTTCAACCTTTAATCCAGCATTTCCTCAAAATGTAAAGAATAACTCTGCAGTAGAGATTAAAAGCATGTCTCAAAGAGTAATGTTTAAGAGTAATGTTTAAAGCTGAAACTGGACATAGAAGCAACAAGACCAGACTCAATTTTCGAATCTCCAGTTGGTTTAACAGTTCTAAGAGAAGTAAAGATGATTTACGAATAAGTTTTAACAGAACAAATCAAAAAAGAAATCAATGCACGTAAGCAAATGACCAAAATGGACAATATGTCAATATACCAAAGTAGTAGTTATTTAGTTTCCATATATTCAAGATAAAAGATGCAAGGGAAAAAAATGATAAATATCTTCTTCAACCTTTAATCCAGCATTTCCTCAAAATGCAAAGAATAACTCTGCAGTAGAGATTAAAAGCATGTCTCAAAGAGTAATGTTTAACTTGATATTTGTTTCTTCTTTAAAAATCTTATTAACGTAGCCAAACAAGTAGATTGCACGGAAATTCCAAAATCTGATTTAATAGTTAAAACTTAAAAGCATTAAATGTACATTATGAAATACTCACTTCAATTTTTCAGAGTGTGACAGGTTTGATAATGGTTGTGCAGCAGGCTTTGCAGAGAACTGCATCCACAGACAAGAAACAAAATTTTGCAGCATTACCAAACTGCTCAGTCATATAGAATACTGCATATCATCATGCCTAATACTTGTAAATGTAATAACTTCACACTATAAGAATCTCCTCTGGCTTTATCTGTGTCCTTACGTGCCTATGTCATTCAGGCTTTCCAAAAATTCTTGAAAAGTGAAACAATCATTTCTACACAGATTCTTTTACCTGGTACCTTTTTCAGATAAAGAAAAGGTCCGTGTGTGTGTGTGTATTTGTAAATATTGTTGGGGATGTTTACAGAACACATTTAAGCAGAAATAGATATTCTGATCTAATTTTACCTGGTCCTTTTTAGGAACTGAAGAGAGTGGAGCACTTCTTGCAGTTGGACACGGTGACACAGTAGTAACCACTGCATTGGCAGGTCGCACTCCTGCAGAAACCCTTCTGTCAGTTGCTAGGGCAAATGGTTGTGGAACAGTACACTTTAACCTTGTCGCTCCAACTTTTATTGGCTGATGAGCTGAACCATCCAAAGCTGACACTGTATCTTCTACAGCTGCAATCTGAGACTTTTCTCCATTATTTCCTTTGGAACTAAAATCTGTGCTACATCTTGCTCCAATCTTTCCTACATCCTGAAGAGAGGTACTCAGATGCGGAAATCTTGATTTTTGCATTTGAGAAGATCGCTTCCCAGTTTTTTCAAGCACACTTGAACCAGATTTATGGGATTTCGCCTCTGACAAATGATGGTTTGATATAACACAGTCCCTCTGCAATTAGAGTACAAAGTAACTTTCATATTGACATTCAGACAAATGATTTTGGTTGGAGCATAAAATGATATAAATATACCTGAATTAAAGGAAAGAAAATTTATCAACTTAAGACATGGAAGGATATTTAGAACTACTTCACACAATGCCATAATTCAGAAGAAACTGACTACAATTTATTTCCAGATCAAGAATATTTCAAACATTGAATATACACCATCCAGAACAGATAGGTTTTGTATCAAAATCAAGAAAACACATCAGAAATGTTTTTGTTATAATTCTGAAAGGTTCAAATTTTCTAAATATTCTAAAGCTAAGATTTCTAGGAAGTTTCAAGCCACTTTTTTGCTATATTCTACCCAGTTCCCAGGAACGGAGAAATGTGAGAACAGAAAAGGGTTGCACCTAGAAGGACTCTCAAAATCCTAGGAGCAATAACTGAATAGAAAAATAGTGGGGGCTCCCAAAAGGTATGACAATGGGGGATCAAGGAGTGGGAACACGTCCATAGGAATTATAGTTTTTTGGCCATGCTTTGATATTCAATGTGGCAACAACTATTTCAGGTCAAAGTGATTGCAGTCTTTTGCCTTTTCCTGCCATTGTTCAGAAATTAGTTAATTAATTTACCTCTTAAACAACATTTGTTGACTAGAAAGCAATATGTCTGGATCTCTAATTTTGCTAAGATGGCAGTAAACATAGAAGGACCACAGAAAAAGCAAGACACAATACCTCGGAGTCTTCTTCAGTATTCTCTTCATCTTTATGTTTGGATTGGCTCTTCCTTTCATGGAGTACTTCAGACAGATGTTTCTTCTTGTCATGATATGCTTCTTCATTTGTACTATTACTCGTTTGAACAATTGTTTTCTGTTCAACCTCTTTCTTCTTTGCAGCCTCTTCAGATTCAAATTCCTCTGCTAACATTACAAGTTCATGCAACCCAGCTACCCTTGTAGTTATTGATACTGTATTCGCATCAAGTGTCTCCTTTTCCTTTCCAGACGCCCCCAAATAGGAAGAGAGCTGAGAGCCCAGATTATCAGAGAAGGAGCTATCCTCAACACTAATCTCCATTGTCTGAGAGTTCAATTTCATTTTCATACCTCTGTCCATGTCACTTTCATCCATTTTACCATTTGAGGAAAAACCTGGAGACCTTGCCATTACATGATATGTTCCACAGTCATCCATCACTGCAGCATCAAGTATAACAGAGTCAATTTAAAGCATTGCTCGTCTAGAAAATAACACTATAATAAATCAAAAACAAAACCATCATACAACATGACTGCAAGCTGCAGTCCTGCTTTTCCATATATATATATATATATATATAAGAAGCAACACCAGAATCTTTCAGATGAATCTCCACCATGTGTATGTTAAAATCAGGAGCCACAACAAACCAAAACCTGGGAATATTATGATGAAAACACTGCACTGTACAAAAACGGGAAGAATATACAAAATAGGCACTATAGAAGAGTCCAAGAGCCCGTAGGACTACATGAGACTTGGGAATAAACAAGATCTAGGGAATTCATTTTGATATATAGATATACTGGATCTCATTTGAGCCAACCGCTTACGATGCAAAATCAAGAACTTCCTGTTTGGTTTTACCCAGCTTTTTGATGCACACCTGAAGGCAAACTCCATGCCCCCTGAGACTGAAGGGAATGTAAGAGAAAAGGGTTAAGGACAAGCAAAATTTTCAAATTCAGCAGCATTTTTGTTTCTGTTTCAACTGTATTGTAAAGGTAGTCTGATAGTCCTTGATCTAGTACTAATGTTAAGAGACTGACATGATGAAGACATACGATCAAGCTATGTTGGGCATGGTACCTGTTATGCGTTTCCCATGAATCAAAGTGGGCTAAGCATAGCAGTTCATTCCCTGTGCTTTAAATAACAATGCTTTAAGCCTGGTAGGCATATGTGACCTGAGTTTGGGGTTGCATTCACCATGCATTGGATGAGGGTAATCTAGGCTCTAACTTGGTGTTGTGTTCCTCGTGCATTAGATAAGGCCCCAGGGTAATCTGGGCTCTGTGGTGCATTTAGTATGCATTAAATAAATGTTGAAGGGTGAACCATGAGCCTGTCAAATTTGTCTTCCCAAAATAAATGGTAATAAGACAAGCCACTGCCCGTTCCAAATAAAAACAATGGACAATCTAAACCTAGGGCCAAGCAATTTACATGGCAGATTCTGCCTGGAATTCCAAAACACTCACCAATATTCCAAACATCTCAAAGATGCCTGCCATGACATTGATCAAAATGCTAGCCCATTTGTAGTGCTACTAAGTAACCACAATAACATAATTCAATTGTATATTTGTATTGTAAAGCACATTCATCGGAATCTATATCCTGGTGCGTACATACCTTTAGTGACCTCTGTGTGTATAACAGAATCCTTACAGATCTTAAAATGATTTCAAATTGGCATCAACTAACCCTTTGATCGAAACCCACTTGACCCGGATTGATACATTCAAGCCTAATTGGCATCAACTAACCCTTTGATCAAAACCCACTTGACCCGGATTGATACATTCAAGAAAAACAATCCAAAACCAGGGAATCCGGTAATAACAGAAGAACATGTTTCCAGCATTGTGTATTTTAGTATTATAAAGTATAAAATGTCCTCAAAGGACTTAAAAACGGGTTTCAGTGATACCCAAATGACACTCCCTGACCTTTCCATCGAAATTCACTTCGTCCAGATAGATACATTGAAGTAAAACAATATAAAACCAGGCAACCCAGTCATAACAGAAGGGTATGTCCCGCTGCATTGTCTATTCTAGTATTATAGGACATGAAACCGGATTTCAAGTATACACAAATGACGCCCACTAAGTCTCTGCTCAAAATTCACTTGACCCGGATTGATACAATCAAGAAAAACAATGTAAAACCAGGTATTCCAGTAATAAAAAGTAGTTATGTCTCCTTGCATTGTCTATTCTGCTATTCAAACTATCTTTAGCAATAGGACCTGAAAATGGATTTCAGTGATGCCCAGTAGTAATAGGACTTGAAAATGGATATCACTAATACCTAATTTACACCCATTAACCCTTTGATCAAAATCCACTTGGCCCACGTTGATAATACATTCAAGAAAAACACCAGGCAATCAAGTGACAATAACAGGTGGGCGTGTTTCTCTGCATTGTCTATTCTTGTATTATAGAGTTTACCTGTTTAGTGAATGTTTATCTAGTAATTGGATGCCATCTGATTGGCTTCTTGAACAGCGATTGTGAAGGACGCCGGTAATCTCCAGCTCTTTCTCCTCCTCATGTTAACAATGGTGTTTATTAGATCTACACTCAAATCTCAGAGCTATACCAACTTATAACATTTGTTAAAGGAATCTATTAGCACGAACTATACATGAAAACCTAAATGGCCGCATTTCTTATACGCAGCTCAGTTCATCCCACTCCCATGTTGGTTCCTGGTTTTAAGTAGCCTTAAGCCTTTGATTTTCCCAAGGCTATATTGTAGGCCCTGGGTAAATCGAAGTAAAAGTGTAATATATCTCATGTGATGGGCATGCCCATGGCAGCAAAGCGTGACATGGATTTCAGGTGCAGTGTACTTTTCATAATGATGTTTGTAAGGTTGAAGGGGTCATTATGTTGGAGACGATGCCTCACGGATGGCCCATTTGCTTCCCCGCTCTGAACGTGTATCCCATTTTTAAATTTGAATTTTTAGTTGCTTTCCGCCGGTTCATCTCATTTCAAATTCCATACCGCTTCTAAAGGTATCAAATTTCAAACCTGTGTTAGAAAAGGAGCAGTCTAAAGTTTGACCTTTGCACCGCTTCATATTAATAAACGTAGTTAGTTGTTCTCCATCTATCCAAACATTACTTTTCATCTATTTAAATTTCATGGGTTCCCACTTGAACCCACTTTAAAGGTGGAGATTTTTTTTTTTTTTTTTTTTAATGGATCAAATTTTAGGAGGTTACAAGTAGGGGATCCTATTTTCATATGTGAAGAGTTTTGAAGAGTATTTTAGGGGTTTGAATTTATTGTTATGTCATATACATTCAAAGGTGGATATACATTCAAAGAGGTCACTCATTTAAGGAGTTGTTGGATCACTAGGGAAATGTTCCTGGTCGGATTCTAGTTCTCCTCCTAGAGGTCGAAGGCGTGGGTGCAGCCAGTCTGCAAAGTAGGACCGTAACTCCCACTCTCGCGGGGCTCAGTCTCAGCGCCCGCACGACCCTGTTGCTCGTGGTTGGTCTCAGCCCTCCAAAAAGCCCTCAGCTTCTTAAAATGGGCGTGGAGGTGCCGGTTGGCCTAGTTCAAATAAATTCTCGCAGCTCCAACTAGCTATCTCTCCTATCCATGCCCAACCAGAGGAAAATCCTAAAGATGCAGGTGCTCTCGATGGTTGGGAGTCGATTGATGATTCTACCCCTGCTTATGTATGGGGGAACAATCCTAATGATCAAGATCCACCTTCCATTATTGTTGCTTTAGCAGCTTAATGTTATTTTGTTTTCGTCTTTGTTTTGGCTGTAGGGCTTGCTAAGACTTTAGGGTGTGCCTTTTCCACACAATCCTTTTTGTGGATATTGTACTCTTTTATATATTTTTTATATAGAATAATGGGAATATTCATTAAAAAAAAAGTGGATATTTGATAAGTGTATAAATGAATAAAACAATGCATAGAATAATAGAGTTATATCTAAATTAAGTTACAAAAAGAGGTTAGGGAAGAGAGGTGTCTACTTGCACACCCTAACTACATTATTGGATGGAAAAATACAAATTAAGTTACAAAAGGTGGTAAGGGAAGAGAAGTGTCTCCTGCACACACTAACTACATGATTGCATAGCACAACACTTCAACCCACTAAATTATATGATATGGTGGGTTGACATCTTATCTCTAGACATATAAGTAACGAGTCATCCATAGAATAACATGGTGGGTAAAATTAAAGAGGGGTCTATTTAAAGGCAAGTTTAAATATTAAAGAGTGGTTAGACATAAGTCACCTTGAATTTTGAATCATATCACTTTATTTATTGCCCATAAACTATGCCATTTAAAAACACTCACACATATAATGGAGAGTTTAACTAGGAGCAAGTATTGTGTACCTAGAATTTATAGTACATAACTAGCTCTCATCGTTAGCTCATTATGTATGTGTTCTCCTTCATCTTTCTCTAGGTGAGAAACCATTAGTTTTATGCTTTATGGGTGTATCTTTCTTATCTTGATTTGCACTCTATGGTTCAATAACACCAAAGGGGTCGAAGCTATTTGCAAACAAAAAGTTTGATGTTCTATGTGTTCTCTTTGTGTAGTTATAGGCATATAAGATGTCATTTTGATCCTTTAACCAACTTCAAGATAAGTCTCTAAACTCATTTTCGATTTGATCCTCTCAAATTCATGTTTATGACTTTTGCAACCCTTATTATATGGCCACACCTTAACACATTATGGGAATCTGCATATAGTTAAACCTACCTCCACCCATGTTCATTGTTTCCATATTCTCTACTTTAAATTTATTTTTTAATCTACATTTAGAAACCATATCAGGAACAATTTTGTCGTGTGACTCTTCATCCACCATTTTTTATAAGCATCTATATGCATACAAACCACCCCTTCTCTTGAGAAAATTATCCATATAGCCCATTATTTTCTATGCAAAATGATCCAAATACACATCTCAAAAAAACATAGCAAAAGAATCCACACTATGCCTAAGAAATCAGTATTTAAATCATTTTTTTATGTTTCTAATACAATATATATTTACAAAATATAAACTCCCTCAACATTCGATGATTTTTTCCTATTAATTTTTTTGTATTTTAAAACGTTTATTAGTAAATTCTCTCACATATTTCTTACACACAAAAATATGAACATCCAAAAAAAGTTGAGGAAGGATGGAAGGTGAGCCACAAAAGAATCAACAACAATAAGGAAGAATATCAAAACAAGTGTATGGAATGAGGTTTTTAAACTGCAAAACTCAATAAAAAAAATATTTTCTCCCTTATTTTTATTATTTCAATTTATATTAAATAGCCTACTATTTGTAACAAACAATTTTATAATGTTTATTGACAATAAATATACTATATTATCTTTCAATAAATTTATTTATTTTACGTTAAATATTTTCTCTAGTATGTGTGTGTGTGTAATTGTGGCATGAGGCGCTTGACCACAATCCTACAAGTCCACGACTTGATTCAATGCATTGGTTACATTCCCATGAATAGTATTGCATATAAATAAACCAATTGGGTGAGACTATTTACCATGTGTTTTAAAAAATACAATGTTCAAACTAAAGGTTTAAAAAGTCAGATTAATTGTTTGTGCCTATTAGAGTTTCAATACTGCATCATATACTAATACAGTATAGTAATAAACAATAATATAAACAATATTATTATTATTGTTAATTATAGTAGTCGATTGTTGGTTGATCAATAACTGACATCTCTATGTATTTAATCTTTTTTCTTCAATAATGTGTCCACTCTTTGGGCTCTAATATGGTATCAGAGTACCATAATCCTACCTTGCTAAGTCAATTGTATGGACGATCGCATTCTACTTAAATACCATCCACTTCAATGGTCAAACAATCAATAGCAATTTTACACCTCATGCACAACAAAAATTGGTAAATATTTGTCCTATTTTTATTGGTCAAAATTGACCTTTGACTATTGAAGTGGATGATATTTAAGAATAGCTAGAAGATGTGAGGTGCGATTCCAAGGAAGGAAAGTGCAGAGCTAGAATAGCGTGAGACCTCCTTGTTAGAAATGAAGGCAACTACTACTCAAATGGAAATCTGATTACAATATGTTAATGTTCTCAAACAGTGTAATATCAATAGAGATTGCATTCAGAAATCAAATCACAACACAGGAACAAACACCATAGAAGAATGACACAAGATATAACGTGGTGAAACCCCTTTCGGATAAAAAACTCCACTAAGAAAAGAGGCTCAAGTTGTATTATCTTCAAAAACTAAATAACATAATACATGCACTTCCTTCTTCGCTCCAACCTTCACTCCAGCAGAACCTGTGTACAAAATTATGTCATACTACAACACTTACATGGAAATTAACTTATAGAATTGTTTTCCCTCCAATCTAGGCATCCACTTTCACTCTCCTAAGATTCTCCAACATGCAAACATTAAATGACTTCTTACAAGCTCATGACACTTGTCCAAAGTCAGCCATGCAAAGTTGGGTGCCCAAGGCCAAAAATGGTCTCTTACAACATCTTATGACGTGCCATAACCATCATAGATTCCACCAGAAAGCATCTTTCCAAGATGGGTGCCTAGCGCTAAACATAGCATCTTACAACTATTAATTATCTATCATAAGCTATCATAGTGTCATAGATTCTCTTACATGCACTCACCAACTTTATGACGTGTGTCATACATGCTAAAAATAGTTGATTCCTCCAAGGTGGAGCCTACCCTCATTCACTCGTGATTTTTACAATTGCAAACCGTAAATGTCACTTCATAATTACCTCTGATAAATCTGGAATTACCACTGCCATTGAAACTACCTCATTCCCTTATGGGTAATTACAAATAATAAAATGGAATAAATAGAATATTGGGATTTACAAGGTTAATGGCACCTGTATACACCTAAAAGTGACACGACTATGTCTAAATAAATATTTCTAATATTTATTTCAGTCTAATTCCTCTATCAATAAATAAACAAATCAATTTATTTATCTGATTCACATTCCTCCACAAAATTAAATAAAATCATTTATTTAATTAAATCCTTCATATTCCTCCAAATTAGCTAAAATCATTTATTTAATTAAAATCCTCCAAATTCTTCTAAATTAAATAATGTCAAATTATTTAATTAATTCTTCCAAAATTCCTCTAAATTAAATAGTATCAAATTATTTAATTATCTCTTCTAAATTCTAAAATTCCTCTAAATTAAATAATGTCCAATTATTTAATTAGTTCTTCTAAACTTAACATCCTCTATATTTAAATAAATCAAAACATTTATTTAAATTATCTATTTCCTCCAAAATTTAATTAATACCAAAAATAATTCAATAAATCCACATGCACATGTAATTAAAAATTCTAATATTTAATTGGCATTTATCCTCACCCACATGTCCTATTTATCCTTTAGTTCCAATTAGTTAACTCATAAATCAAATTAGTTAACTAGTTAGGCAATTTTGTTAACTGGACAATCTATTCAGTTAACTCTTCACTCTATTTCTTGTTGACAAGAGACACTGCTTCGCATGACAGGTGTTGTCATTGATGGCAACTAAGACTATTCCACTCATCCACATAACATAATTTATTCATACCAGAAGTCAGAATCAGAATTTATCTAAGTCCAGGTAGCCAGAAATAGAGCATGTGACAGGGTCCGATATCTTGGTCCGAATCTCTCCAGTGGAAAATCAGAGTATGATGTGGATCTAAAGGAGTCATAAGGATTGTCAGGGCAATCTAAATCCAGACTCTTATCCTCCGGTGACAAAGGGAGTAAAAATTATGAGCATCTAAGTACCGGGTCATAATACGACAAAACAGTTCAGTAAAGAACAAGCCGACTTGTGTTAGATCCTTATGTGGATCTGATAGAAGTGTTTTGTTGAGTTGCGTATGGGATATAATGTTAGTGGCCAACATGAATGGTGACCTTCAAGTGTTATTTATGGTACGCATCATCATTGGCGCATGGATTCAGTCAATAGAATAGAGTACTTGTATTGTTAGTTAATTTCTTCATAAGGCCGACAGAAAAGTGATTGAATGTTGAAGGTGTGTGTGTATGAATATGAAGTAAATATGAAAAGCACAGATAAAGGATGTGAAAGAGAAGAGATCTAAGATCCGAATTATGGCAAAGCAGTAAACAGAGCAGAACAAGATGAAGTGTATCAAGTCAGTATTATGTGCTTAACTAGAACTGAATCTTTGCATTGGTAGATGCTAACTATCAGTTCAAACATGTTGTAATCTTCTTCCTATAGGCAATGAGTCTATTGTAGGCAGTGAGCCTTTCTTTGAGCAATGAGCTCTAGGGCAGTGAGCCTGAATGCATGTCCATTCTCCATTGTAATACTTTTAACAGAGTATAATCTTTGTGGGTTAACCCCCACCGTGGTTTTTATGTGCTTAACTAGAACTGAATCTTTGCATTAGTAGATGCTAACTATCAATTCAAACACGTTGTAATATTCTTCCTATAAGCAGTGAGCCTATTGTAAGCAATGAGCCTTTCTTTGAGCAGTGAGCTCTAGGGCAGTGAGCCCGAATGCATGTGCATTCTCCATTGTAATACTTTTAACAGAGTATAATCTTTGTGGGTTAACCCCCACCGTGGTTTTCCCCTTAACTGGGTTTCCATGTCAAAAATCTTGGTGTCAAATGTGTTATTTCTACTTCTGCTCATGTGTTGTTGATTCTTGTTTTTCATGATAACATTATTAATCTATTAATGAAGTAGTAAAAAGGAATTAACTGTTGCAAATTTTAAAGTTTTTAGACAACTGATTCACCCCTCCCCTCTCAGTTGTCACCTCTAATTCTAACAATTGGTATCAAAGCAAGGTTCCTTTAAAAAAGTTTAATAGCTTGAGGAAGATCTGGGAAGGTGGTAAAATGGATGAATATAACCTCCAAGGGCAACTTAATCTTGCTCTAGAAGATCTTGAGTAGTCCAAAGCAGAAGTCCAAGAGCTGCAAGAGAACCTCAAAAATGTTGAAGACTTCATTGAGATTTTAAAAGAAAATTTGAGCAAATCCAATGAGAAGAGGAAGGAACAACCTCTTCAACTAGGAAATCATTATGAGAAAAACAACAAGGATGAGGCTCTAAAAGAGAAGACAAAGGAATGTGAGAAGTTTGCCAAAGAAGTTGTTGTCCTAAAACATGAGATGGAATCTGGGGTGATGAGGCTAACCAAAGAAATTGAAGATAGAAAGAAAACTGAAGAAGACCTGAATCGAAATCTAAAAGAAAGAACTGAAGAATGTTGCAGATTGGACGGAATCACTTGCCTCCTAGAGTCTAATCTACAAGAAAGCAGAGACAATGAGAGAGAACTTGAAAGGCAAATTGTCATTCTCAGACATGACCTAGAAGTTGCAAATGAATACAAAGAGAAGTTCAAGGTAAGCTCAGCTAAACTTGAAGTACTGCTTGAAGGATAAAAAAAGGCTGATGACAAACATGATCTTGAATATGAGAAAGGTGAAAGCTCTGGATCTAGACAAAGAAATTTTCTACTAAGGAATGGGAGAAACAAACCTAGAAGACCTCCGGTAAGACAACCCAATGCTCAAAGATATTCATCATTCAATGGAAATTATTTTAATTGAAATAAATTTGGTCATAGAGCTACTCAGTGCAGAAGCAGAGTAAATCAAAATGGTCCATCCTTCTCCGGTCAATGCTTTAAGTGTAAGAGGTATGGTCATAGATCAAATGAATGCAAAAGTATGATAATGAATAACTCTAGAGAAAATGGCAACTCTTTCAATGGTTACTACTTTACTTGCAATGGATATGGACACATGGTTAATCAATGTAGATCAAGAGGAAATCAAACATATAAGCAAAGAAATGTTGTTTGCTTTAATTGCAATAGATCTTGTCATGTTGCAAAATTCTGCAGAAATAGGAATAATGAAAGAAGAGGTCCGACAAACAAAAAATTGGATGAGAAAAGACAAGACAAAGGTAAAGGAAAAATTTATGTGAATGAGATCCAGAATGAAATGAGCAAGACATGGGTTAAGAAAATAATTGAGAACAATAGTAATGAGTCTGCACCAGAATCCGATGCTGATAATTCCTCCTGGAATTGACTTTGGAGCTTTAGCTCAAGGGGAGCTGCATTGAAAATCAAATTCCCCCAGCCAGTAAGTGGGTGCCTGGATTTGGCACAATGAGAGAAGATATTTTGAATTGTTTCAGAACTTTTGGAAGGATTTCCAGAAGAAAAGATGTTGATATGGAAATTTGTGGAGTGATTCATGAATTGTTCAAGAAACTGAATAACCGAATGAAGTTAGGGCAGAGCATTTATTACAAAGGCAAATTAGGTTTTGCGGAGCATAAAAAGGTGTTCACTCCTCATTTGAAGCACTTTGCACTCAAAGAAAGCAAGAAGAATAGTGTCTAAGCTAAGATTACAAGGACTTGGAGTGCGACTGGCGAATTTATCCATCAACCCTAATCTCGTGAAAAAGGTATTTATCTGTGAAGCTTTGAACTTATAATCTTTTTGGAATGGCTACACCTTTGGTCGTTGACATTACTGAAAGACCTCAACCCAAATTTAAGAAACATCCACACAAATCTATAGAAATCGACCCATTAGGTACATTTTCAAGTGTTCCGTATGGTGTGCTGCATACTGAAGATATTAGGGTTTATATTCGTGAGAACATAGATGAATTTGGGGACTCAAGGTATGTAGATTTGTTTGAGAGTCATCTTAGGGATGAAAATCATGACCTTAAACTAGAGTATAAGGTACTACTTAATAAACATTTTATTCAGATTATGGGGTTTCCAACATTCGATGAAGATGAGTGGGTCCGATGTGTTTTGAGTCAGATGCATGATGAATTCATATGGTTGTTAAAATCATTCAAGATTACCAACGATGTTATTAGAATTGTGACTGGGTTAAACTCAACCGTTGGATTACCCATGTTGAAATCTGTGAAAAACCAAACTGTTACCGATACAACTGGTGTAAAGTTTGACAAGGAATGACCATAAATGACATTATAGAACCAGATGTGAAGTTTGCTTCCATGGTGATTGGATACAAGATCTATCACTCTAGCAGAGAGAATTCAGTCTCTGGAACTACCATATATGCAGCATATCAAATGTTGAAGAAGAATGCAGATTATGACCTATGTGAGCTATTACAAAACTAGCTGATTGAAAACCTAAACAAAATCAAGAAAGATAAGAAAAACACTTTTAAATATGGTACATAGGTTCTATGCTTGTTTTTCTACTATATGAATGAAGTACCTGGAGTAAAGGGTGTTCACTGGACTAATGATGAGCCATTTGCCATTCGCATCAGAGATCATCTTCGTAGCATTGGTGATTATAAAGCTCAGAAAACTGTAATCTGGGGATACTTCAAGAATTTTCAGAGTACAATGCATTTAAGGGAAAGAATCCCTAAATCAATTGTTGAGAAGTACAAGAATGAAATATGTTTTATGGTTGACACTAATAAGTGCCTAATGGAAGAAGTGGAACCCATAACTGTTTGGATCATGCCCACGGGGTATGAAGTAGATGGAAAAATCTTGAATATGTATGCTCAACATCTTCTAAGCAAACTAAAAGACACAACACTTGAAAGATTTGGGACATATGAGGAGCTAAGTTTAAAACTGCATACTGAGCTCAGAGAACCTAAAACCAACAGAAAAGTAAGAAAAGAAGTTGAGCAATTGGCCAAGAATCTAGGTCTCACAAAGGAAGCTGTGAGGCAATTCAGGGAGAGAACTGAAAAGGCTGAGAAGGAGAAGTAGGATAAGAAACAAGGAAGTGCTCCGGTAGGATCCTCCTCCACATCAAGGACTACTAGAAGCTTTGTTGCTACCCATGTTCCTCCAAAACCTGCCAATCCTAATATACCAGAAGGCAAATCATCTAGAAAAGAAGGAAAAAGAGTGAAAATAAAGGCCACAAGAACCTATAAGAGCACAAAAGTTGATGAAGAAAGAACATATTTTGATGCTGAGGTAAAGGAGTTGAAAGCCTCTGGAACTAAAGCTACCAAAGTGACTAAGGAGAAGCCTTCCAAAAGCAAAAAGACAAACAAAAGGCAAAAGACAAATACATATGTTGAGAAGCTGACAATCCCTGTGGAAGATGTAATAAAATCAGTCACTGTGGATGGAAATTTGAAACCCATGACTGAATTTTATGATGAACACAGTGACACAGATAAGAGGGTGTTGGAGGAAGCAACTGTTAGATATCTGAATATCTATAATAAGGCCTTGATTGAAATAACTTATGAGATCCCTCCAAGTCTTGCAAACATTTTGGAGTTGAGGAAAGAAAATGAAAAAAGCAAGGATATGGAGCTTAGAGAGCATGTATTGATAAAACTATGCCCTCAGATCACTTAAGTTCAAATGAGTATGATATTCAAAGAAGTGATGGATGAATTCAGGAGCAAGAAGAGAATGAACAAACTAATGCTTGGAGAATTGGACCAAATAGTTAAAGAAACACAAGAAATACTTCTAAGTGCATTGAAGAGACACAATCTTCCATTTGTTGAGGAGGAGACTGATGATGAGATTGATTCATCAATCCCAGATATTGAAAAGATGGAAACTGATGAGCAACAAACCAAGGTTGATGACTCCTATGTTCTGAAAGAGGAACAAATAAACAAAGAAGATACAGAGATGGTAGACCAAACTGATGATGCAGGAGATACTCCAACTTCTCCTAATCAATTCAGAAAAGAAGATAGTGTTGAGAATATTGCTGCTACACAAGATCGTCAGGAACAAATTGTAAATAGTGTGGTCAAAGGAAAGAATCCAGCTACAGATAACATAAAGAAAGGTGAAGTAGAAGAAGAAGTCAAAGTTAAGGAAGATAAAATAGAAGAAGATGGTGCAAATGTTGATAGTCCTGATACTATGAAAACTCAAGGAAAGGAAAGTGGTCTGGAAATGGTGGCAAGAGACACTACAGATGCAGTAAAAAGTTTTCTGAGTAAAGAGATGCTAGAGTTTGATGAACCAGAACTGATTCAAGGACCAATCAACTTGGATACTCTCTCTCCGCTCCAAATGATGAAGATAGTATCCTTCACACAAGCCAAAGCAAGTGAAAAGATATTGAAATCGCACATAGAGGATAGTGAGATGTTAAGTCGTGCATCCAGTGTATTAGAGAAGATAATGCCAACCTTCCAGAAGAATCCAGCTGACTCTCCCTCCGGACATCTAAAGAATCTCATAAATTTTGTAAGTACACATTTTGAGTCTTTTGAGAAGTTTGCAAAGATTAAAATCATAAATGAATTTTTGGATAAGAAATTTAAAGAAGTAAAGAGCCTAATAAGGAATGATAGGATGGTATTTGGTATCAGTATAAAAAGTATTCAAAATGCTCTAAGTGATGGAGGTAATATATACAAATTTTGTCTATCCTGGCCCAAAGTCAGTAAGGATATTGAGAAGAAGATAAAGGAGCAAGAACAAAAATTGTCAAATCTATCTCAAAATGCTGATCATGTAACAGTTTCTCCTATAAGTCAGGAATGTCAAGTAATCAACTTGACCGACGAAATAAAGAAGCTTGTTAAATAAAAAGGCAACATTGTGAAGAGAATGTGTGAGCTTTGGGGATTGATTGCCCCCAAGTTAGAAACAATGTTTAATGCATTATCAGAAGCTTAAACTGTAGTTCAGACAAGTGATCCTTCAGATCTGACAAAGGCAAAAGTATACGTATTTCTTCTGAGTGGACACATCTCAATTTTGGATGGCATGAAAAGAAGTTGGGCCTCTAAACTTGAGCAATTGAAAAGTAGTTTTGCATATATTCTCAAGTTCATGTAAATATAACTTAATGATTGGGTGTACATATGCGGCGCTGTATACAGAATTTTTGAGAATTTTGGCTTGCAGACCCCATCCTTTGTCATTGATGTCAAAGGGGGAGTGAAGAATAATGAAAAATGAGGAATCCAGCAAAGGGGGAGCTCCAGAATCAATGGAGAGCATAAGAGTATAGAATAAGGGGGAGTAACACTTAGTCATTTTTCACTAAGTGTTGCCATCAATGCCAAAGGGGGAGATTGTTAGCAAGAGACACTACTTCGCATGACATGTGTTGTCATTGATGGCAACTAAGACTATTCCACTCATCAACATAACATAATTTGTTCATACTGGAAGTTAGAATCATAATTTATCTAAGTCCGGGTAGCCAGAAACAGAGCATGTGACAGGGTCCAGTATCTTGGTTTGGATCTCGCCGGCAGAAAATCAAAGTATGTTGTGGATCTAAAGGAGTCATAAGGATTGTCAGGGCAATCTAAATCTAGAATCTTATCCTCCGGTGACAAAGGGAGTAAAAGTGATGAGCATCTGAGTACCAGGTCATAATATGACAGAACAATTCAGTAAAGAACAGGCCGACTTGTGTTAGATCTTTATGCGAATATGATAGAACTATTTTGGTGAATTGTGTATGGAATATAATGTTAGTGGCCGACATGAATGGTGACCTTCAAGTGTTATTTTTGGTACGCATCATCATTGGCGCATGGATTCAGCTGACAGAATAGAGTACTTGTATTGTTAGTTAAGTTCTTCATAAGGCCGACATAAAAGTGATTGAATTACTTGAAGTGGATATATAGCTGATGGATTTGAGTGTTGAAGGTGTGTGTGTGTGTGTATGAATATGAAGTAAATATGAAAAGAGCAGATAAAGGGTGCGAAAGAGAAGAGATCTAAGATTCAGATTATGGCAGAGCAGTAAATAGAGTAGAACAAGATGAAGTGTATCAAGTTAGTATTTTGTGCTTAACCAGAATTGAATCTTTGCATTGGTAGATGCTAACTATCAGTTCAAACACATTGTAATCTTCTTCCTATAGGCAGTGAGCCTTTCTTTGAGCAATGAGCTTTGGGAAGTGAGCCCGAATGCATGTACATTCTCCATTGTAATACTTTTAACAGAGTATAATCTTTGTGGGTTAACCCCCACTGTGGTTTTTCCCTTAACTAGGTTTCCACGTCAAAAATCCTAGTGTCAAATGTGTTATTTCTACTTCTGCTCATGTGTTGTTGATTCTTGCTTTTCATGATAACACTATTAATCTATTAATGAAGTAGTAAAAAGGAATTAACTGTTGCAAGTTTTAAATTTTTTAGACAACTGATTCACCCCCCCTCTCAGTTGTCACCTCTAATTCCAACATTTCTGTTAACTCCTCTATTGCACGAAGGAGCGGGACACTTGTCCTCTTCTGATTCGCGCACATCCTCTAAAATTTCCTCAACCGTTGATCCTCTTGTTCATTCTATATAGTTGATCTTTCTTCTCACAAACCTATAAGTACAACCCTATTCCTCCATTTGAATCATCCAAGCTTTTAGTAAACTTACTCTGCAGAATTTACAGTGCGCCTTTGGCACCCAACACCATTCCATAGCTTGCTATCACCATTTTTATTGTATTGAAGATCCTCTTCATTACAAGAACTATCCTAGCCGTTCTCTATTGTCATCTTGAAGAAAAAAACAAGAAAGTGCACTTTCTGAGGGCTTCATTCACACAAAAGATCAAATTGAGATTAGGTGACCAATGGAAGCCGCGAAGTAATAAGGTTTTCAAGGTATCTTTCTCTGTGTTTGAATCTTGATTATTGCAATTTCTGTTGAGTTATTGGGTTATTATTAATCATTGATATTATCCACATTTTTCCGTAACATTTCTGGTGCCCACCGTGGCGTATTGCCCCAATTTAACCTCAAAACTAAGTTTTTGTGCATAAGGTTCCGTACACAAGAAGTTTCGGCACATCTGCTCACTGGTAACACACATATGTTCTTTGCAGTGACACATCTGTTCAATCAGTGCATATACTCACTGAATCAGCGCATCTGCTCTATGAATCAACGCATATATTCGACATGCACTTTTATTTCCTATTTTGGTGCTTTTACTGTTTGTAACTGTGCATATATCATAACTGCACATCTATTCTTTCTTTCAGTGCATGTACTCTCTGTAACTATACATATACTAGATCTGCGCATCTATGTTTTGTATCTATGCATATATGCTCTGTACCTATGCATTTGTTCTGATAGGGTCCTTGGGTTATTTCTTGTGATTTTCACTAACGCTAAACATCTCTCGCAAGGAATATTCTCAAATCTATCTGCAAGTTATGAGCTGGTTAGTCATATAGCTACATCATTAACTCACATTTAGATCTAATTAGCAAGGAAAGTAATTAGATTGTTCATGCAAATCCTATCTAGATCTAAATAGGAAGGCTGTAATTTGAACTTGTTCATCAACAACTCAAACATAGTCCCAACTAGGAGGATCTAAAATCAAACCATTACTTTCTATTTGCTTCTTTCAAAGTTAACAAATCTTATGTGTGCTCAAATAACATAACTCATTTAGTTTTTTTTCTTTTTTTAAATAGGATTAAAGAACCATTATTCTCTGTGTTTTCAGAATGATAGTAGGCATATGCTCTCCCCTTTCTTGGGTGACCAGAATGCCAAACCTATCATTTAACATGTTTAACCTTTAGAGAGGCCTACCCTTGGATATCCTTCCGTCCAAGTGGGAATGACCTTAAGTGGTAATAAGCTAAAGCCAAGCTCTGCCGAGCCACTATAAATAAATTGTGCTTGAGGCGAAAGCTTCATGCAACGAGTGCTGATTAGTTATACCAACAACCAACCTCCCCCAAAACCCTCCAAGGCGCAACCCTTGAAGGCTGGGAGACTCCATAACGGAGAGTAGCACTGCCACACGTATAACCACTCAAACGGTTTCCCTTACTACTTATCCATTGTTTTATAAGTCAAAATCCCCTATAAACCGGTGCTGGAAAGAGAGATTATCATCTTCCTAAGACAACTCGTATTCTTACGATTCAATAGTAGAGATAACAGAGAAATCCTAAGGTTTGCGAGCCTTAGAAACCCGAAGCTTGGTGTACCAGAGAAGTTTGTACACTTGTAAGGGGGAGCCCATGTCCCAAGTTCCTAGGTTATCCACTTTGAGTAGCATAGCTGGTGTAAAAAAAAACTAAGAATTCAGTTTATATTGCCCCTACCATTCTAGGATTTGTACTTCTTCTTAGTCAAAAAAGTCAAAAATCTTTAAAAAAATCAAAAATCATGAAAATATTCTTTGTGTTTGCTGTGTCTTTCTTGCCATAGTTGAAAAATCAAATAAAAAAGACCAACGTTCAGCCAAAGAAAACCAAAAAATATCAAAAAATGTGCCAAAATCAGTCAAAAACTACCAAAAACATAGAGTTACGCATATATTCATTCTTGCTGCGCATTTGTTCAATCCTACTGCACATCTGTCCTTTACTGCGCATCCATTCAGTTCTACTACACTTTTGACCATGTTGTACCCAACCAAAATTTTTGCTTCATTAAGGCATTTTGAACAAGTCTAGAAAATTTTTCGTCAAAAAAGCAAAATTTATAAAAATAGACGTCGGATTAGGTTTTTTGGGTTTCTTGAGATATGGATGTTGGCAAAACTTTCTAAAAATAAAAAGTTTTTAAAAAGAGAATCTCTAACTCAGGTGTCGCGCTTGATTTTCATTGGTTGATTTTGCTTCATGATCGGCGCGGTTCAGACGGAATCTTCAAACAACCAAGTTTTCTCTACTGGGTCATTTCTACTTTTTCAGAAGGTGAAGCATGAGCTCAGAGGTCATCAATAGAGAAAGTTCATTTGCCAGAGCTCGTCGACAAGTTTTCAACACTGTTCCAACGACGCAGAACTGACGAATAGTCGTCGACTCGATGACGCACGCAAAACGATGCAAGATGGATCCAAGGTGGAATGAAAGGTTGGAAAATCAAAAATTTGACTAAGTGTTGTGAATCCAAGCACCCCAGGTGACTTGGGGTGCCCAACCTCTCTAGTGTTTTTTCACATTTCTCAAGAAATGTAAAAAATACTTCCATCAACTCATTCCCTGTTGGTCAAGCTTGGTCAAACTCAGTCAAAAGGCCCATAAAAGTAAGAGATTCATCTCATATATGCTCAGGCTATCCAGTCTACCCTCATCTTGATGCCTACCCTTGGAATCCTGAAATTGACTAAGTCTGATGTCCTGAAGACCTGAAAATTTGACTAAGTCTGAAATCTGGTGGATCCTTAAAAATCTAGAATCTGCATGTCAAATCCCATGGATCTGAGACCTATCTCAAACATCCTGAAAGTATATTTCAAAATATTTAAAGTATAGGAAATTCAATATCTAAACATATCCTTAAATATATTTTAAAATATACGTCAGGCAGGATCTTCGAAATTTGGCAAAATTCAAGATTTGTGGCAGAAATTGAAAATTTTAAGAAAATTTTCTAAGGCATGGCAAACCAAGCACCCTAGGTGAATTGGGGCGCCAAAACTCTTCAAAGTTAGTTTATTTTTGAATTTTTTCTCAAAAAACGTGAATCTCCTTCCGTCAGCCCAGTCCAGTTGAGAGTTGGTCAGTTTGGCACATTTCCTGAGGCAGGCAGAGAGTATAATCAACTCAATTTTCATCAGGCCTGCATATCATCGAGATCATCAGACTTAGTTTTATCCCATTTGACAGAAATCAACAGCCAAACAGGGGTCCTTTGCCATCGGAATGTGCACGTAAATCAAGAAATTAAAGTTGTAAAATTTGAAAAAATGGCTAAGTCTGGTGAAACCAGGTGCCCCAGGTGACTTGGGGCACCCAACTTGCTTAGTGTTAGAATTTTTCCTGTGTCCACAGTGTTTTCTGATAGTTTTGTTCCCAATCTTCGCCCGTTGGCAATTTTTAGGAGGTCAAATTTGGTCAAACGATGCTAGATTATCAATCGGAGGCTGGAAATGGAATCTCAGTTGATAAGTCTCCAAAATGTCAGGATCAGTCAGCTTTTTCAATCAATAGTGACATTTTGCCACCTTGTTGAAGTCGAAAACAGACCATATTTAAGTCAAAACGAGTGTTGAAGTGTCGAAAACGAAGAAAATTGGCTAGCACTTCTTCCAACTCATGTGTTCGATGACATCATCAAAAGAAGATATTTTTCGTCATCTTGCATATGAAGCCATAGGCAGCTACAAAATAGGGATTCTTTCTATTCGAAGGCATCCACATGGATTTGTGCTTTAAAAGTTGCTTTCTTCATGGATGAGAGTGAAGTTTTATTCTCACACAAATAAAGCTGCTTTTTCGCCTTAAAGATCTATAAAGACAAGCATTTGGCTTTTTTATTTCATTATCTTTTACAGGTTGCATCTAGAGGAAGATGTTTATTTTTCTTTCAATGAAGATTCAAAGACCCAAACAAAGTGTTTTTTTAGCGTTCTTCATAGTTTCGGGTTGAGGAAGTAGGGAGGCTCGCTTTTTTAGTTTTTGTCGAGATAGGTCCATCCAGAATATCATCCTCTTAAAGATTGGAGTTTTGCTTTTTTTCAAGAATATGCTTTTTTCCTACTTTTTCGAGAAAATCTCCACTTTTTCAAAATCCGACGATTTGGGTTGCTTCAAAACGGAATTGCCTACGAAACCCATGTGCCAGCTTTTTTGGTCAAAATTAGCTTTTTAGAAGATATTGTTTCCTAGAATATCAACGGATGACATCACCACAAAGCAAGAATGTTGATGAGGATGCATTTCAAAATAAAGCAGCTTTTAAAATAGATGCTTTTTTTTAAAGCATTTGCTTTCATCCTAAGCTCATCCATTCTATATTTAGAAAGAAATCACCTTGTGATAGTTGGAATCTTCTTTGCTTTAAAGCAAATCACTTTAAATCATTTGTTTATTGTATCTTTGTCTTAGAATAGTAATAAAGCTTGTGAGTTGGCAAGTTCGGGTTAATCAAAGAGATTTTAGGGTTCCCTACTCCTTTGATTTTAGTATAAATAAGGGCATCCTTGCCCATTGTATGTAATGGTAACTATGATAGCAAGTTTATTGTGCCTATTCTAGCCTGTAAATCTTGATATTCCAAGTGTCTGTTCACTTTGTGTAATCTGTTCTCCGGTGTTTGATCGCTTGTTGTATGCCTACCTTTTGCTGCAGTATTGTTGTCCTGGAGTTGTGCCAACTTTATGATATTGAAAAGAAGTCTCATGCCTATTTTCCTCTGATATTCTATCTTAATTCATCAAGTTATCATCGTCAGATGTGTAGCTTTTGTAGCTTTCATTTCAGCTTTCATCATTAAAGTACTTTTAGTCTTGTGGTGTAAATCTGGAAGAAAATTGCTTAAGTTTTTGTGTTAACAATCATTCTTTGTTCACTTTTAATTTCCTTTGCTCTGAATTTACTTAGGAGATTAAAAGCATCATTAGTCTATGCTTAGTTGTAGTAGAAGTTTTAAAAAAGGAAAAAACCTCTTCTGCAGCGTTTAGAGTTTTATAACCTTGTGCTCACAGCTGAGAATCAAAAAGAAGATAGGCGAAGTTTCATTTTGGGAACTCCCCCTTCCAATAGGAGAGCAGTTTATTTGTGCACAGCTGTCCGTTTCCAAATCGCATTCCAGAGGTATGAATTGAAACACCAACAGTTTTCTGGCGCCCACCGTGGGGCACGAGGCATAAAACTTGAAGCAAGCTTAGGCTTATGTCACGGGAATGACTCTCTGGCGTCCTTCTACTCCAGTTCAAAAACCAAATCTTACACCACCTGTTATTCAACCAAATCTTGTACGAGTGGAAGGAGAGCAAACGAACATCATTAGTAGCCTGATGAGTTTCATATTTGTGCAAAAGGAAAGTCCTGACTAGTGGAGAAATGTGGCTACTATTCTTGATGAAGAACACAAAGTGTATCTTGCGGCTAGAAGACCAGTATTACCACCTCTCGCGTGGCAGTAGATAATCCTGGCTCACAGGGTTTATACAAGAAGGGGGAAAGACAGTACTACAGATCTATTCTTCCAAAATCTTATTCCTATAAAGGTTGGAGAAGCATCCAACATAGTTCCTGAAGTCAAGCAGGAAGAACCTTAAGAGGAATCAGTAATCCAACCTAGAGCAATGGGTGATGCAAATAATAACAATTGTGATAATCTGAATCAGAGGCATCCACCCCCATTGCCTTGGGGTAACAACATTGGACCTTTGGCACTAGCAGAATATCATGAGCTTCCTGAAGGATCAAGAAAAAGTTTTCCAAAGTTTCATGGTGATGGCAACTAGCATCCTGATGAGCACATTTCTGCCTTCACCACCGCCTGCGGGATTCTTGGCATTGTACATGAAGATGTTGCAGTGTGTTTGTTTGTGGAATTGTTGCAAAGTTTGGCAGTTGAATGGTTTAATCACCTCTCTGCCAGCTCTATCACAAGTTGGGAGTTGATGAGGGAGAAATTTCTCACCCATTTCAAACCTGCAGAAGACAGTCATGTCTTGTTTGCACAACTCTCAAATATCAAGAAAGACAGAAGTGAGTCGATGCGAGAGTTCGTGGCCAGATTCAACCGTTTGGTTGGAAAATTTGTAAACACCCTGAATCCTTCGTAAAAAATTCTACTAAATTGCTTCACCAATGCACAATCTTCAGAAATTTCTTTCTACCTAAAGTAAAGACACACTACAAAACTACAAGAAGCTCAAGAGTATGCTATTGAATTAGAAGATCATATGATCACTTCATGAAAGATCTAGAGAGATTCAATCAAACCATCGGTGCCCTTGAATGTTGTACTACTTCGGCAAGTTCCACCTCCTTCAAGTATACCAAATTCTTTCATTAACTATTTTAGTGATCAACCTGCTTCACCTGTGCATCAAGTATCACCTATGTGTCAAGAGGTAGATGTGTCTTCTACAATACAAATCTACTACTTGTTCCACACAACAAACCAACACAATGGATAGAATTGCCCTGAGATGAGAAGATTCATGCAAATATTAAAAGCATCAAATGAAAATCAAGGATTTTTGGATAATCCTGAACGTCTCTTTGACGAATCCAATGGCGGCTCTATAAAGGGATTTTACCAGTGTAAATCAAATATTAGAAGGGATCATTTTCCTAACTTTGTTTCAAGTGACATCATGTGTTTGCATATGGAACATGAATGTTCATCGGAACCTAAAAATTTGCATAATTTCTTCGAATATGAAGAAGGATCGTTGATGGAAGAACCTGAAGAAATGCACAACTTGCATACTTTCTCTAAAGAAGAAGTGCAACAATCTTCTCAAGAGCAAAATTATGAGAAGAGATCAAATATGCTTCAGAGAGCAATGATGAATCCAATTTATTCTTCTCATCTTTTGAAGGTTGGTTTGACAAACCTGCATCAAATACATTCAAAGGAGAAGAGACCAAAGAAGCATTGCAATTAGAGCAAGAACAAGATCTTCTTCATTTTGAAGATGATTAATCATTGGAGGAATTTCTAAAAAATGGAGATCATATGGAAGATTCATCACTGGATCTCAACAGTTTTCTACATCACTTGGAGAGTGATTCTTCAGTAGAGGATACTGTAAATTTTCTTTTATAGTTTAGCCCATCTTCATCTTTGTCTCAAGAAGTTTTCACACACACTAGTGAAGAAGATGATGCTAAACTTTTGAAGGTTATCCCTAAACCTGTGCAATCAAGAGACATCACAGATATGATGAAGTCAACGCAAAATGCAACATATGAAGAGGTTGATGGAGAAGAAGATTTCATGGAATATTCAGTTTTGGTCACTAAGGAGGACGATATTGAAAAGTCAGAAATACTTGACAAATGTTTTGTAAGATACGCCGTATGTGAGATCGATCAAGAAGATGAAGAAGAAACATATAGCTCAGATGAATCTGTCTTTGATTCTACTTACTTAACAAAAGAAGAAAGATACATGAATGCTGAAGATGAAACGATGCTGGATATCCGCATTGAAGAAGATTACTCCACAGAGGGTGACGAGATTCAAGATAATGAATGGGAAAGTGAGCTATCAGGTGAAAATGTTCAAGAGTTTGAGCATTCAGATCTTGATGATTCATCAGACTCAATGAAGAAGAAGAAGCTCCTGAAGCACTTGAAAAAAGGGCAACGATAGTTGTGGAACCTATAAGCCAAGAATTAGTAATGAGTCATGTATGAGCAGGTTGCACCTTTTCCAGAAGATGATGCATTCACTGAGTATAAAGTTGCGTGTGTACAAGATATAAATGAAACTCATATTCAATATGTGGTGATAACCATTCCCATAGATACACTTTGGCCACAAGACTTTTCTGTATCTTCAGAAGGAAGTTTTGTACCTTCACCTATTGCAGAGGTTGCTTACTTTAGAGGAAGATGCTCCACCTAATCTCTGGCATATCAACCAGTTCCTCAGGAACTTCTTGTGGCCTAAACGTGAATACCCTCCTGAATCGTGGCTCTTTGAGGAGATGTTGCAGAGAAAGAAAAGCTTTGTGCTACCAAGATAATCATCACAACTAAGGAGAGATGGTTCTTACTTTTCTGAGTCGATTGATGGTTTTATGTGACAGTCTTGATTTCATCTCATCCTCACTCAGGAAAAAGAGTGCGTGAAACACTTTTTGTTCTCATAATGTGTTTCTTCTTTCTGTGATGTGATTGTTATGTCATAATGTTTTTCCCCTTTCTGTAATATGACAGTTGTGTTCTTTGTGTTCTAGAAAGTTCCAACTTCTTAGGTGATTTTTAGGAAGTCTAGTTTTAGGTGATTTTAGGAAGTCCGATTTTAGGTGATGTAGGGAAAAGTCTTGTTCTAGGTGATTAGGAAAGTGACCTGACTCTATTACCCAACTGATAAGGCACTGGTCCAAGCTACAAAGTCCAGAGATTCTCGGTTCTCCTATGCCATAAGTATCCGCCATGGTCCCCAGATAGAGCCAATTGTTGTACCCAACCAAAATTTTTGCTTCATTAAGGCATTTTGAACAAGTCTAGAAAAAATTTCATCAAAAAGTCAAAAAAGTAAAATTTCTAAAAATAGACGTCAGATTAGGTTTTCTGGGTTTCTTGAGATATGGATGCTGGCAAAACTTTCTAAAAATAGAATCTCTAACTTAGGTGTCGCGCTTGATTCTCATTGGTCGATTTTGCTTCACGATCAGCGCGGTTCAGACAGAATCTTCAAACGACCAAGTTTTCACTACTGGGTCATTTCTACTTTTTTAGAAGGTGAAGCATGAGCTCGGAGGTCATCAATAGAGAAAGTTCATCTGCCAGAGCTCGTCGACAAGTTTTCAATGTTGTTCCAACGATGGAGAACCGACGAACAGTCGTCGACTAGACGACACACGCAAAACGATGCAAGATGGATCCAAGGTGGAATGAAAGGTTGGAAAATAAAAAAATTGACTAAGTGTTGCAAATCCAGGTGCCCCAGGTGACTTAGGGCACCCAACCTCTCTAGTGTTTTTTTCATGTTTCTTGAGAAACGTAAAAAATGCTTCCGTCCGCTCATTCCCAGTTGGTCAACCTTGGTCAAACTCAGTCAAAAGTCCCATAAAAGTAAGAGATTCATCTCAGATATGCTCAGGCTATCCAGTCTACCCTCATCCTGATGCTTGTCCCTAGAATCCTGAAATTGACTAAGTCTGATGTCCTGAAGACCTGAAAATTTGACTAAGTCTGAAATCCGGTGGATCCTAAAAAATCTAAAATCTGCATGTCAAATCCCATGGATATGAGACCTATCTCAAAAATCTTGAAAGTATATTTCAAAATATTTAAAGTATAGGAAATTTACTTAAATATATTTTGAAATATACGTCAGGCAGGACCTTCAAAATTTGGCGAAATTCAAGATTTGCGGCATAAATTGAAAATTTTTAGAAAATTTTCTAAGGCATGGCAAACCAGGCACCCCAGGTGACTTGGGGTGCCCAAACTCTTTAGAGTTAGTTTATTTTTGAAGTTTTTTCTCAAAAAATGTGAATCTCCTTCCGTTAGCCCGGTCCGATTTAGAGTTGTTCAGTTTGACATGTTTCCTTAGGCATACAGAGAGTACAATCAGCTCAATTTTCATTAGGCCTTCATATCTGCCAAATCATCAAACTTAGTTTTATCCCATTTGACAGAAATCGACAACGAAACAGGGATCCTTTGCCACCGGAACGTGCACGCAAATTGAGAAATTGAAGAAGTTGCAAAAATTGAAAAAATGGCTAAGCCTGGTGAAACCAAGCGCCCCAGGTGACTTGGGGCACCCAACTTGCTCAGTGTTGAATTTTTCCTATGTCCATAGTGTTTTCTGATAGTTTTGTTCCCAATCTTCGCCTGTTGGCAGTTTTCAGGAGGTTAAACTTGGTCAAACTATGCCAGATTGTCAATCGGAGGTCAGAAATAGAATCTTAGTTGATAAGTCTCCAAAATGTCAGGATCGGTCAGCTTTTTCAATCAACGGTGACATTTTGCCACCTTGTTGAAGTGAGAAACAGACCATATTTAAGTCAAAACAAGTGTTGAAGTGTCGAAAACGAAGAAAATTGGCTAGCACTTCTTTCAATTCGTGTGTTCGATGACATCATCAAAAGAAGATATTTTTCATCATCTTGCATATGAAGCCATAGGCAGCTACAAAATAAGGATTCTTTCTATTTGAAGGTATCCACTTGGATTTGTGTTTTAAAAGTTGCTTTCTTCATTATTTGAGAGTGAAGTTTTATTCTCGCACAAATAAAGTTGTTTTTTCACCTTAAAGATCTATAAAGACAAGCATTTGGCTTCTTTATTTCATTATCTTTTGCAGGTTGCATCCAGAGGAAGATTTTTATTTTTCTTTCAACAAATATTTGAAGACCCAAACGAAGTGCTTTTTCAGTGTTCTTCATAGTTTCGGGTTGAGGAAGCAGGGAGGCTCACTTTTTCAGGGTCCTTGTTTCAAGGGGATCATTTTTCAGAAATTCGACCAAAACTTTTTTAGTTTTTGTCGAGATGGGTCCATCCAGAATATCATCCTCTTGAAGATTGGAGTTTTTTTTTCAGGAATCTGCTTTTTTCCTGCTTTTTCGAGAAAATTTCCGCTTTTTCAAAATCCAACGATCTAGGTTGCTTCAAAACAGAATTGTCTACAAAACCCATGTGCTACCTTTTTTGGTCAAAATTAGCTTTTTAGAAGATATTGTTTCCCAGAATATCAACGGATGACATCACCAAAAAGCAAGAATGTTGATGAGGATGTATTTCAAAATAAAGCAGCTTTTAAAATAGATGCTTTTTATTTTAAAGCATTTGCTTTCATCCTAACCTCATCCATTCTATATTTAGAAAGAAATCACCTTGTGATAGTTGGAATCTTCTTTGCTTTAAAGAAAATCGCTTTAAAGCGTTCGTTTATTGTATCTTTGTCTTAGAATAGTAATAAAACTTGCGAGTTGGCAAGTTAGGGTTAATCAAGGAGATTTTAGGGTTCCCTACTCCTTTGATTTTAGTATAAATAAGGGCATCCTTTCCCATTATATGTAATGGTAACTGTGATAGCAAGTTTGTTGTGCTTAGTCTAGCCTGTAAATCTTGATATTCCAAGTGTCTATTCACTTTGTGTAATCTGTTCTCCGGTGTTTGATCGCTTGATGTATGCCTATCTTTTGTTGCAATATTGTTGTCCTAGAGTTGTGCCAACTTTATGATACTGAATAGAAGTCTCATGCCTATTTTGCTCTGATATTCTATCTCAATTCATTAAGTTATCGTCGTCATATGTGTAGCTTTTGTAGCTTTCATTTTATCTTTCATCATTAAAGTACTTTTAGTCTTGTGGTGTAAATATGGAAGAAAACTGCTTAAGTTTTTGTGTTAACAATCATTCTTTGTTCACTTTTAATTTCTTTTGCTCTTAATTTACTCAGGAGATTAAAAGCATCGTTAGTCTATGCTTAGTTGTAGTAGAAGTTTTAAAAAAGGAAAAAACCTCTTCTACAGCGTTTAGAGTTTTATAACCTTGTGCTAGCAGCTGAAAATCAAAAAGAAGATAGGTGAAGTTTCATTTTATTATCTTTTCAGCGAACATCAGCAAAAAGGGAACTCCCCCTTCCAATAGGAGAGCAGTTTATCTGTGCATAACTGTCCATTTCCAAATCGCATTCTAGAGGTGCAAATTGAAACGCCAACAAACCAGTTCTTCTATACATAAATATTTTGCTAGAAATGCGCATTTATCCTCTGTTCATGTGCATATATTGTGCATTAGTCTCACACTTTTGTTATCTGTTGTTGCATATTTACCCTCTGTTTTTGCACATTTGTTTATGCGCATCTGCCACAATGAGTTATTCCATACATTTTATGAGAAAAACAATTATCTTTTCGAGCACCCATTTCAACCTTGTTTCAGTTTCCAGATCAAATTAACCGTGCAAGTCACTTATTCTATCCATTTCCACAACATAGCCTCTTTTCCAACACTCACCTCATCCAAAACTTCACAAAACTTCCCCCAACCAAGTCAAAAGATCCAAACCAAGTTACAACAAGGTAATTTTAGATCATATCAACCTCAAAAAACCTTAGTAAGTCTCCATTATCAAGGATAGATCATCCTTCTCACTCGGAACTTAACTAGAGGCTTGTGCAAAACTAGTCTATATCAAGTAATCAGATTCCAATCATCCTTACTTTTGGCTACCGTTTTGTATCAACCACCTTGTTTAACACCATTGGTCTCCGTAAACCCTTGTTCGAACCTCATCACCACAAGTATTTGTTGGAAACAAGGTAGATAACTGAGAGGGGGGGTGAATCAATTATCTCAAATTATTTAAACTTTCTTTTCCTCTTTAATAATTAGTGCAACATCAAAACATATAAGCATATGTGATCATAAGAACAAAAATAAAATCAACACACATAACACAAGGATTTTTATGTGGAAAACCCTATTAAGGGAAAAAACACATGGTGACTAACCCAAGATTGTATTCTCTGTTAAAAGAATAATGGAGTATAAAATGGCAGTTGCCAATTAGGGATCACTGCCCGAGCACACTGCTCACAAGAGACACACTGCTTACAAGAGACTCACTGTCTACAAAACTTACAGAAGGTAATCAGGTGTTTGAATTGATGAGAGGCATCTACAAATGCAAGAGTTCAGTTTCAGTTAGGCACAATACACTTTTTTGATGCACTTCATTCTTCCTATGTTTTAGTGCTATTGCTTTGTCACATACTGAACTTGAATTGCTGCTTTCACACTGATCCCTGCTTTTCTTCACACTTTATTTCATCCTTACTTCACACCACACACCTACATACTAGGATCCATCTGGTATATATATCTGCATAAAGGATTCTCATCAACTTCCTAGTCGGCAACAAGAACATTTCAAGATATTTGCAAGTTACTAATCTGTCAGCAGAATCCATGTTTGATTTGTGATGCGTATCAAAAACATGGGCATAAAAGTCTTTAATCATGTCAGCCAATAATGTATAATCCCCCAAATAGCTTGATCAACATCTTTTACTCATCCGGATTGAAGTCTAATGCTCTGTCAGTCAGTTCTTTCTCTGTCTGCTCTGCCTGTCTAGAACCCAACACTCAGATGCTCGTATCTTTTTCATGATTTATCACCAGAGGCTAAATCTCTGCAATATAGTAGTCATGATACCCCTCTTGACTTATCCAAGTCTGCAACTTGCTGAGTTACACCATCTGACAGATCTAGACCTGATTGTCGGACCTTGTTGCATACTCTGTTCTTATTTACTGGACCAAAGCAACCTTCAATCTAACTTCCAGTATAGGCATACTATGTATTGCGGATGTGTGGAATAGACTTTGTTGCCATCAATGACAACACTCATGAAGCCATATAGTGTCTCTTGCGAACAATCTCCCCCTTTGGCATTGATGGCAATACTTAGTGAAAAATGGCTAAGTGTCGCAGTAACTCCCCCTTGGCTGATGCTCTGTCTTTTGCACTATTTTACTAGAGCTCCCCCTTAGCTGGATTCCACATTTTTCACTACTCTTCACTTCCCCTTTGACATCAATGGAAAAGGGCGAAATTTGCATACCAAAATTTTGCAAAAATTAACCTATACATTGCCGCACAAGTATATGTATATGTTATACTTACATATACTTAAGTATATCTGCAAAAGTGGCCTTCAACTGTACAAATTATGTGGCCTAGCTCTCCTTCATCCTGTCCAAAATGGAGATGTGACCACTCAACAAAAATGCATATGCTTTTGCCCTTCTTAAATCTGCCGGATCACTGGTCCGGGCTGTGGTCTGAGCATTTGTCAAGGCCTCATGCATTGTCTCTAACTTAGGGATAATTATCCCTCTAAGTTCAATCATTATGTTTATTATATCCTTCTTTTCTTTATTCAACCTCTTTATTTCATTTATGATGACAATGGCATGGCATTCTTGATTCATTAAAGAGGTAGTAAGGGGATCAAAATTTTGAGATAAACTTGACAGTTTACCTTCGTGTTCTTTCACCTTCTTTTCAATATCCTCTGTCACTTTGGGCTAAGATAAATAAAATTTGTATATGTCCCCACCATCTTTAAGATCATTTTCAAGGCTCTTTATTCCAATGTCTAGGGTCCTCCTATCATTAGTAATTAGTCCTTGCACTTCAGTCAATCTTTTTCCTAAAAACTCCTTCCGAATCTTTGCTTCTGCCGATTTCTCTAAAGATTCAAAATGAGTGCTAACATAATTTACCAAAGATTTCAAGTTACCAGATGGAGAGGCCAAAGGATCCTTTTGAAATGATGGCATGATCTTCTCCAGCATCTTGGATGCAATCTCCAACAGTTCACAGTCTTCCATGTGAGATTTCAAGAGTTTTTCTTTTGCTTTGGCTTGAGTAAAGGATGCTATTATCATTGTTTGAACTGGAGAGAGAGAGTCAAAATTCAGTAGCCCTTGAAATAGCTCAGGTTCATCTATCTCCATCATTTATTTGCTTAAGAATTTCTTCACTGCTTCAGCAGTCTCTTGTCGATGATTGAGTCTTCTTTTCTTTTGGGACATCAGAACAGTCATCGTTAGTCTTCTCTTCTTGTTCTTCTTCTTTTCTCTTTACCTCCTCTTCTTGAATCACCTTCTCTTCTCTTTTATCTTCTCCTTTAGCTTCAGAGTGTGGAATGTCTACAGTGGGATCCAGAGGAGAGATGTTACCGGTGTTTGTTGCTTCATGAACTTCCTCGTCTAGAACAGGGGAATCCAAGTCCTTAGACTTCTCTTCACCCATCTCATTTGATCCTTCTACATCAGAAGATTTTTCATTGGTTGCATTTAATCCTTCAACATCCATGGTAAAAGGTTCTTCAACTAATTCCTCTATAACAGGAAGATTGAATCTTTTTAAAGCATTCCAGAGGATATCTTTTGTCTCACTTGCTACTTGTTCAATTTCTCCAAGCATAAGTTTATTCATTCTTGCCTTACTCCGGAACTCATCCTTACAATCTTTAAAAATCATGTTCATTTGTTTTGGAGTGATAGAAGGATAAATTTGAATCATTACTTGTTCCTAAATCTCTAGGTCTTTTGCCTTTGCATTCTCTTTTCTCAGTTCAAGTACCTCTTCTAGATTGTTTTGGAAAGAGTGGGCTTTTCAACAAATTCTTCTACCTTTTCTTCTTTATTCTTACTAGCAGAGAATTCCCTGGATGTTTTCTTCTTCTTCATTTTCTTGATTTCTTCATCAGATTCTATTTCTTCATCATCTTTGAGGCTGGTATATGACCTTGTGGCTTTGGTCTTCATCCTCTTTTCTCCTTTTTCGGATGTCTTGACTTCCAATTTGGTGGTCCTTGAGCTTTTAGAAGTGGCAGGTGCGGAGCTCTTAGAGGATCTAGTCTGGGAGGAGGCTTGTACCAGAACATCTCCTTTCTTTGCTTCTTGTTTTTCTTTCTCAGCCTTCTCCATTTTCTCTCTGTTTGCATTTATTGCCTCTTTTGATAGGCCAAATCTTTTGGAAATTTCCTCAACTTCCCTTCTTACTTTCCTTTTTATCTCTAGTTGCCTTAACATGTATTTTTACACTTAGTTCTTGAAAGGTTCCAAACCTTTCTGCCTTAGGGTCCTTAGGCTAGCTCAATAGGTGTTGAATATGTAGCTCCAAGATTTTCTCATCGACCTTGTATCCCATAGGCATTATCCACACTGTTTAGGGCTCAACTGCCTCCATTAGGCATTGATTAGTGTCAACCATGAAGCACACTGTATCCTTGTAGTTCTCAACTATGGATTGAGGTATTCTCTCTCTGGCTTACATCATGCTTTGGAAGTTCTTAAAGTAACCCCAGAGAGTTGTGTTTTGAACCTTAGCATCACCAAGTCCATACATATAATCTCTAATCTGGATTGCAACCGGTTTATCATTTTGCCATACCCAACCACTTGATCCGGGTAGCTCATTCATGTAATAAAAGAATAGACACAGTATTAGACAACCATATTTGAAGGAATTCTTCTTATCCTTTTTGATCTTCTACAGGTTTTCTAATAGTTGATTTAGGGGAAGATCACATAGGTCATAATCTGCATTTTCCCTCAACATCTGATATGGTGCATATATTCCAGTCCCAGGCACAAAATTCTCCCTGCTCGAATGATAGAATTTGTAGCCAATTATCATTGAGGCAAACTTGACATCCGGATCAATGATGTCATCTATGGTCATTGCTCTTTTGTCAAATTTAGATCCGGTGGCTTCAGTTACTGTCTGGTTCTTGATAGATTTAAGTGCAGGTAACCCACCGAAAGAATACAGTCCAATCACTGCCTTAATAACATCTTTAGTTATCTTGAAAGGCCTCATTAACCACATGAAATTATCATGCATCCTGCTTAGGACATATCGGACCTAATCATCTTCTGAAAAACAAGGAAAGTGTATGCAATGTCCAAAGTGCTTATCCTAGAGGGCCTTGTATTGAGGTTTGAGTTCAAAACTTTCATCTATTAGTTGTTTGTGATAGATGTCCATGAATTTTGAGTCTCCAAATTCCTCAATGTTGGCATGGATATAGACCCTAACATCTTCTACGTGCAATACCCCATGTAGAATGCTAGAAAATGTGCCTAAAGGATCAACTTCTAGAGATTTATAGGGGTGTTTCTTGAATTCAAGACACGGCCTATCAGTGATCTTTACAACCATTGGAGTAGCCATCTTGCAAAAGGTTCAAAGAGAGATTTTTCAGAACAGAAGTACCTTTTTACACTTTTAGGGTTTGAAATAGGAGCTAGAACAAATCGCTGGTTGAATTCAATTTTCTAGTTGATCTTGAGTCAGTTGTAGAAACTTTGTTGCAGAGCTCTTCTTTTCTTCTTCTTGAAAGCAAATGTCCAAATAATGAGTGAATGAAACCTTTTATCCTTGCACAAACCCTACTTTCCTTTTGTAATAAATGCACAACATAAGTTATTCGGTTGCCTTGTTTTGAGAGAGATCTTCTCGAATCACTGTGTTGAACTTAGAATCATTGTCAGTGAGGATTGACAATGTATCTTCTTTTCTTTAATCATGCCATGGGTCCGTAGATCAAAGTATTTTAATTTTGAATCATATTGGATCTGTATGTGAATATCCTGCTTTACCGAAGCACTGTTGGAACCAGATTAACTTGAGTAGTTGAACTCTTGCAAAACTCCATGCGGATCTTTAATATTTTTACTGAAGGTTATGTAGATGTTTTTTTTCTGAGAACCCTTTAATCCGTATCATTTCATGTGCCAAATTTAGGCACTAGTTGACTGGCTGGGGGAATTTGTTTTCCTCTATGACTCCCCCTGAGCCAGAGCTCATTTGTTTAGTTTCTGGAAGGAATATCAGCACCAGATTCTGGTGCAAATCTATCCCCAATATTTTATGTACTCTTCTTCACCCAAATCTTTCTCATCTCTTTTTGAACTTCATCTGCATTCACTTTACCTTTACCCTTATCTTATTTTTGATTATGTTGCACCAGATTCTTTTTATCCTAATTTTTACTTCTGCAGAATTTGGCAATATGACCGGATCTATTGCAATTGTAACAGACAACATTTCTTTGCATATTTGATTGATATCCTCTTGATCTGCATTGATTAGCCATATGTCCCATTCTATTGCATGCAAAGCATCTACCATTGAATGAATTGTTTATTTGCATATTTCTACATTCATGAGATTTGTGACCATACCTTTTGTAGTTAAAACATTGCCCGTAGAAGGATGGATTAGTTTGATTCATTCTCCTCCTATACTGAATTGCTTTATGACCGAAATTGTTGCAATTGAAGCAGTATACATTGAAGGATGGATATCTTTGAGCATTTGGTTACCTTACCAGAGGTCTTCTAGGCCTGTTTCTTTGATTTCTTAATCCAAAGTTCTTCTAACCAGATCCAGAGTTTTCACCTTTCTCATATCCCAAGCCACGCTTATCATCTACCCTCTTTTAGCTTTCAAGAAGAACTTCAAGTTGGGCTGAGCTTATCTTGAATTTCTCTTTGTATTCATTTGATGTTTGAAGATCTTGTTTAAGAGTGTCTATCTAATTCTCAAGTTGTTCTTCATTGTCTCTAACTTCTTCAAGATCTGATTCAAGATGCCTAATTATTCTGTCCATTTTGTGGCAGTCCTCTATTTTCTCCTTGAGGGATTGTTTTAGATTATCTTCAATTTTCCTCTCTTCTTCAATTTCTTGGGTGAATCTCATAACCCTTGATTCCATTTCATGCCTTACCATAATGACTTCTTTTGACAGTTTCTCACATAGCTTATTTTTCTCTTCCATATCTTCATTAGTATCATTGGCTTCACTCTGATTTGCTAATTTTTGAAGTAGTTCCTTTCTCTTTTTCAAAGAGATACTAAGTTTTTCTTTTAGCTCATTTATGAAATCATTAGCTTGTTTGAGTCTTTCTCTCAAATTATTGACTTCAGAGTGGGATTGTTCAAGGTCATCTAGGGCAGACTAAAGTTGTTCCTTCATACCATATATATATCCATTGAGATTCTAGTTACCTAAATTTCATTACAGCTGATTCAGGTAGAGTTTTGATTCAAAACTTATAAGGTGCATCTTATCTGGTGCTTCATACATTACATTCAAGTGTATAAATGAAATAATTCAGGAGATTATCTTTATTAGTTTACTTCATTTATCCAAGCACATGTAACATAAGAAGGGTTTATCCAAAACTTTTTCCAAAAAATAAATAATCTTTATTGAATGTAAAATGTTCATTATCTCACACAAGCTATGAGGTTAACTGTCTTACTCAATGAAATAGAAGAACAATCTATACATGAATAAGTAAATAAAAGTAATGTATATGTAAGGTCAGAGGCTAGTCATTGCCTGAGAATGACTGGTTCTAGTTCTGGCGTGTTGTCCTGTCGCCCCGAGTCGTCTTTGTCCTTCCTAGCTTCATGTCGTCCCTGGTTCCTGCATCTAACAAAAACAGTGGTGTTAGAGCAATTTTCTAAGCAATGAATGGTCCCAAACCATATGTGAACAAGATACCATACATGTATAAACTAATCCTCAAATGCATTAAACAAGAAATGTATACCTTGGATGTCTTAGAGAACAATCAAGTCATCAAACACATCCAAAACATGCATTTATTTTCTAACAAGTTTGCTTCATGTGCAGATATAGGTGTAATTATGTTTTTGTTTGATTCATCAGGTTACATTATGAGTGGAGTATATGTGGCTCCCACAAGGGTTGAGCCCAACTCATAGTGTTACAGAAGCATTTCATATGTATTCATCAGATGCAGAGTACAGATTGTGTGAAAAGAGAAGTAAGCATCATGTAATGAGGTCCATACAAGGGACTGTCAAAGACAAAGAAATGAGGTTAAAGCAGTTAACAATGATGACTATCAACAAACAATGGGGCAGTCCCATTCAGAAGTTAGATGTCATGAAGGCTGCAATGATTCCTAGGTCAATCAAGTGCTAAGAATGGAAACAAGTAGGCAGTCCTGGAAAACATAGAGAGGGACAGTCTGTACAGTCTAGGACAATCAATCATTCTGATATAAAAGTAAGGCAACATAAAAGCATCACAATCTCATGGGAAAATGATTGTAGCACTCAATAATGACAGTAGACAGCCACTAAGTCTTTTAGAGAGAAGACATTCAAATACAAAGCTCTATTGTTTAAGCAGTGAAAGAAGATTAAAACAGAAAATGAAGTGACTGTCATAACAGTCTTAAGACAATTTCAAAGACTGCCATAAAGAAATAGCATGCAGAAGTTTCATGGAGTAGTAGAATAGTATGAGGAAGAGTTTTTTTGTAAAACTTGAAGTCCTTTCAGTGGACCAAGGACTTTTGAAACAGTGAGCTTAAAGTGGCAAGGGGAGTACAATGCATCAAAATATTAAGAATTCTGCATGGGCATGCTGAAGCTTTGTTTTATTTTTAAAGTTTGCATTTTCACCATAATACATCGAATGACCCCAAAAGATAGAGGCAGTTATCAAGGAGGGTCAGAAGGAATAATCTAAATGACTGTCAAGATTCAGTCACTGCTAGAACATCATGACAGTCATGAGAGAGGCATGAAAACAAAGGTTTGAAAAGGCAAAAAATAAAGATAACATGTTGGTACACTATCAACAAAAGACTTGTCAACTATAAAGCCTTGATAGAGACCAAAAAGATCCATCAGAGAACAGTCATAGAACAATAATGGAGAAATTATAGACAATGCTTTTAAAGATTGTAGTAGTCCTCATTTTGAAAGAAAGATCATTTGCTAAGAGTATGATAAGTTAAGGAGTAGTGAGGATGGAGTGTGTATAGACAACATTGAAGCCTAATGACAGTGAGCATACACAGAGTCTACTATTGAAAGTTATTGAAATCATACGATGAACAAACTTAGGAGTGAGGATTAGAATGAAGATACAATCACAATGACAAAGAATAGTCGTATGGGATGATTGTCATGTAAACAATAACTAATAACAAGGAACAATCATCTCAGTGACTCACGTGACTATCACAAAGAGCAACATCAATGACTGTCACAAAAGGCAATAGAAATCCACAAGATACATATGAGTCCCAGTTAGAGTAAACACCCTAGGTAAAGATATGCCACAGTCACAAAGGTCTGACAGAGTGAACATGGCAAGGTTTTCTTCAAAGATAAACTCTGTAGCCAAATTAAATGGGAACAACCAATCTAAAGGAGTGATAGGGATTCATGTAAGACGTTTCATTGTCTATGTCAAATATACAGATCAGATATCAAAGACAGTCATATACACTTCCAAAAACACTGTTAGAGCATTTAGGATAACAACAGTTTCTATCCAGAAAGACAAAGAGTGATAGTGGTATGCCATGAAGGGTCAAAGGGGCAGTTCATGATGTCATTTCCATCTACAAGAGTATGGTAATTGGTTCGTAAATGTGCAATGGGACAAAACTAAGAGAAACAATGAAATACAGCAAACCCGGAGCTCGTTTTGAGCCAAAGTGCAGGTTTAAACAACAAATGACATTTTTTTTAACTCATTTCAAAAGGAAATACTCAGATTTTCTTCAAATCATGCTTCAACAGTGAATATACAGGTTAAATACAGATTTTCCAAGTTCAAAAATGCTCACAGAACCCTTCAAAAATCACAAAAAATGAAGTTCTTTCAAGCTCATGCTACAACCACAAGGAACAAATACAGATTTTCGAGCAAAATGCCCAGAAATTGCTACCAAAACATGCAACAGTCAAAGCACAATGCACAAAATTTCATTTTTTACAAGTTTTGTCATTATTTGGGGGCTTGTTTTAAGCCAAAGTAATGCAAATACAGAGGAAAAATCTAAGGTTTTCAACTCATTTAAAGAATATACATACAACCCTCCAAATAGCGGCCTTTAGTAACATATTGTAAAGTGAAAATCACATAAAATGGAGTCAACAAGCCTCACACTACAGCCACAAAGAAAATACAGATTTTTGAATTCAAAAATGCATAGAGATCTTCTCTTTTACAAGTTTTTTTGTCATGGGTTGAGCTAGAGTTCAACTAATAGCAAGATACAAAAGAAAATGGGGTTTACTCAAACTCATTTTGGACAAAGATTCATAGAAGCCTCAAAATCGTGCTTCAACAAAGGTGATATGCAGCAAAAAATCTTAGAAAATGAAGAAAAAGCAATGGTAAGAACAAATTACCTCTCTTTTTTCTGCCATTTACTTTGTTAAATCACAATTTCTTCCTCAAACGACTCCCAGAAAGGCCTCAAATAGTGAGAACGAAAGCGTATAGTGGCCAGCCATCAACAATAGTAAAATGCATAAAAAAACAGTAAAAATGTGACCAATCAGCCCAAAATCAACACCAAAAGTCAGCTTCAAAGAGTCCAAACCTTAGTAAAAACCACTGACCTTGCATTTTTCCTTAGAAAATTGGCCAAAATCCTCCCATAATCGACAGAAAATCATGCATTTTGGCCACAAGCCCCAATCATGGTGGCGCGGTAGCAAGCTCGAATAGCAGAAAGCAAATGCAAATGAAATATTTTTAGGTTTTCCTCCTTTTGGGTCGATTAGACCTAATTCCATTTTGTCTTTTTTAACTTTTGTTTTGCAAAAAAATATTTCTATCTATTTAGGCCCGTGGTAAAGACTTGCAAAAGTCTTTAAAGCCTAGTGATTTTTGCACATGGGGAGTGAGGCATGTTTTTTCTACCTTTTATTCTTTCCCAAGGTCAAATGCATTATGAGAAACACAAGGTCGAATGCTTTATTTTGCTAGGGCATATCATGATGGAGTTACAGGGTGGATGAAGTGGAAGCCATAAGATATTGTAATGTGTATAGGGAGTCATAAGGGTCTTTTAATGTGTTGCATTAGACCATCAAAGCATGAAATCATGGTGATGTGTGTTGGGACATATAAGGTGATATAAAAGGTAAGTGATGAATAAAAAACATTTGATGGGAGCTATAAGGTAATATTGAGGTATGATGCCTTTTAATGCATATGGAGGGATAAGGTGATTCATAATGCAAAATATTGTAATTACATATGCATGGAGGTATAAGGTTTTTTTTTTGTGTACATTATGAATGATGGCTAAGGCATGATGGTGCATGTTGGGAAATGTGTGAGTGGCTAGGGGGGATGAGATGTTTTGATATGACCTTGTGACATGTGATACGATGCAAGTGTGGAGTCGTGTTGTTTTGCCTAGGAGTTATAAGATTTTTATATCGATTTTGCATAGTCTAAGGATAGATTAAATGTTGTAAACGAACGATAAAGTAATGAATTATGAATTACTTTATCATTTGTAATAAAAATGCAAAGAGGCAATGTTAGGTAGATTTATCACAAAGGACAAAGTAAGTCTTGTCGATTACTTTGTCGTTCCTTCATAATATTTAATTTGTCCCTAAATCATGCAAAATTGAGAAATTAAATATTTGTGTCCTAAATGCCATTATTTTTTGTATGGAATTGTAATAAATTTGGATTGTAAAACATTAACTAAGGTGGTTTAATTATAAACCTCTTAGTCAATGTTAATTAAATTCAGAAAAAAATGTGTATTTATGTCATTTATTGTGAAAATATCAGACATTTATGATGCTACAATAGAGATTGACAAACAGGTTGGGGAGTTATTGTACATATTTGACTTATTTTCAGTGGCTTTAAAGATCATTTAAAGGCATTTAAAGACATTTTTAGGTGCTTTTATGATTATTGATGGCATGCCTTGACCTTTTCTGCATTGGAAACCCATTTTAGAAGACTTTGGGCAGATATTTTGGGCACATTTATGAGATACACGAAAATGGAGATGGCTCATCATTATCTCATTGCAGCTATTTGGAGAGTATATAGTCATTCATTTGACTCTTTGTAGAGAGTTCTTTTCCATGTACATTCTAGAGTTAGTGATTTTTCTGCAATCCTACTTAGTTTGAGCATGTTTTTGTAACTCTTATTTGGCATATGAAATACAGAGAACACCTTGGATACCATTGATAGTCAGATTTTGCCTTCTTGTTTTGCAGTATTGGGTGTTATCAAGTATTTGATCAGGTCATTTGTGAGGTATTTTGTTTCCTTGTGACCCTGTCTTATGTTTCAATATCCTTTTCTGCAGAAGCTGTGTTTATGCAGGTTAAAAATTGTGTCTTAAAGTGTTATAAGTCTTTTAAATTGTGAAGTTTAGCTTCCTTTTAAAGTTTTTAATGCATTTAGGCCCCTTTGTGAAGTGTTTTTGTAAACATACAGTGATAGGTTCTACAGGTTTAGTTTATGTTTTCTGTGGCCAAGTGTATGTAGGTTTGAGTTTCATTAACCATATCAAGTTTGGTGAATCACCCTTATTTTCATATTTTCCAGTTTTAACTTTCATTTTCAAAAGCATTCCTTCTCCTTTTTTCCTCTGCAAATCCAGTAGCTCTTAGGTGATTACCAGCTAGGAAGCCAGCCTTCTCTGGAGGTTATTTCCATCACAGGTGACCCACAGACCTGGAAAGATCCTATGTTTCTCCAGATTGCCAAGTTTTACAACTCAACAAGGGTGCAAAATCTTAGAGATAACAATTTTTGGCATGCCTGGTGGGATAGTGGAATTAGAAACAGTTGAAATACTACCTTTTATTGTTGGTTTTGATGTGCAGCTAGTGATTTTCAGACCTGTAAGAGGTTAAAACCTGCATATCTGGCGACTCTAAGCTTTGGTTTAGCTAAATCAGTGTATTTCTGCTTATGAAAAGAATACAAACCAGAAGCAGTTCTTCGTCTTTTGAGTACTTGCAATTATCCCCACCTAGGAGAAGAGGGATAATAGCTGAGAAACCCAAGAAAACTCGTGTCTATTCTAGGAGAGCCAAGTCTACTCGTCCTGCTGTTGGAACTCATACTATCCTGAGAATCCCAGTTACAATGATTCCTAGAGCCAAAAATCAACCGTTTGCTACATTCAACCAAGGCAGCCCATTGAATTTAGCTCAGCATGATGATATTCCTGTAGCTACCTTGAAAATTTTACCATATTTTAATGGTGAAGATCAGACTACTCTGGCTAAACACATAAAAGATGTTGCAAACCTGTGTGTTGTCCATCATGTGACACAAGAGAATGTTGCAATGAGGTTATTAGCAGCTTCCCTCAAAGGGAAGGCTTTGCACTAGTTCAGAAGCATGCCAGTGAACTCCGTAGATTGATGGGATCATTTAGGAGAGGAGCTATGCAGCTTCTTTGAAGACAAATCAGATCATTTGTCATTGGTGGAACAATTGTCTATGATTAAGAGGGCTCCTCACGAAGTTATGTAAGACTTCAACCACTGTTTCCAGAAGATGTGGGATAGAATCCCACCAACAGTAAGGCCTACTGCTGATCATGCTTTCTTATATTATTTGAGAACTTTGAACAGTGATATTTCTATCATGATTCAATCTATGGGAGGAGATTCCTTACCACAAGATTATGCTATAGCCATAAGAGCTGAGAATAACCTCATATAGGCTGGTAAAATTGCCCCTAGGCCCCCTTTGCCAATATTCCCTGCTATTCAACCACTAATGCCAATGCATGTGCCTCCTATAGCTGTTATACCCACTGCATTAGCATTACTAGCACCTAATACTCAGCCCAATAAACAATAAAATGTTGTTCAAACTCAATCCTTTGAGTTACAAGAGATCAAAGGACTGTTGCAATCTTTTGGTAATGAGATAGTGAACCTCAAGAGGCAGCAAGTTCAAAATTTCAGACCTTAACAGTCTGCATTCTAGTCCAATTACCAGCAAAATCAGCCAAATAGGCCACCTTATCAGCCTAATAATCAAGGTCCAAGGCATGCCTTTAACTCTAGACCTTATTAGGCCTATAATCCAAACGCTGCTAGGTCCTCGAAGGAAGTTGTGCCCACGTAAAACAATTTGGCTCAAGATTATGACTGGTGCTTTCCTTGTAACCAACCCCATAACCAAAATACATGTGCCAATGGGGTGATTAACCAAGCTTTGATAGTTCAGAACAATCCAACAGTGCATTCTAATGTGCCTATAGAACCTCCTGTTCAGCAACAAGAAGAACAGGTACATGAGACAATGCTCCTAAACTGGCAAGGAGAAGAATTATGTGGTATGAACCAAGTTGGTTCTTCGGTTGCAGATAATACATGCAGCAAGAAAAGGGCTATTGATGAAGGGCAACAAGCTAGTAAGGTTCCAACTCATGGGCATCAAGTGTCGAATGTGGGTTAAGGTGTTTCTAACCCATCAAATGCTAAGAAAATTCAAGTTCTATCAAGAGGTCATCCTTTGATAGGCAAAGAGTAGCTTAATCCACCAGTTTAGCCAGCTTGTGCTCAGGGTAACGTGGCTGCCCCTAAGAGCCAAGCTAAATCAGGAACATCTGCTTTCAATATCCTTGAGCATATGAAAAAAGTGAATGTATCCACGTCTATGTGGGATTCCCTGAGTATCCCTGGCCAAAAAGACTTGCTTCAATCAACCTTATCAAATTTAAAACTGTCTCAAGAGTCTGATATAGATAAGTCTAAGGTTGTTTTAACAAATAACGTTGAAAAAAATGTAGAACAACAAGCTTCAGAGGTCAAACCCCCACCATTTTATGTATCTTTGATCATAGGGGATCATTTAGTTCATAACTGCATGATTGACTCGGGTGCTAGTAGTTCCATCATGCCCAAACAGATTGTTGACAAGTTAGGCATTGAATATGAGCCATTAGAGAAGGGAGTTGTTCTACTGGATGGAACTACTGTTAATATAGTAGGTGTCATAAAGGGACTAAGTTTAACTCTGCATGCATGTCCAAATTTCTCTATCTCGCAGGACATATATGTCATTGAATTACCTCCTTATTTTGCCATTTGCTTGTCAAGATATTTTACTGCAAAGATAGAAGGTTACCTGTCCTCAAATTGGTCTCATATGTTGTTCAAAACTAGGTACGGCACTAAGGTGACTATCAAGTCAGAACCCATTGCCAAAGACCATACTGAGCCTTACACTACACGCCCCATCAATGCCAACTTGGTTGCAAGTGAGTTAGAAATGGAGCAACCCGTTGTCCAAGAAGGCATACCAAAAGTCCTTCTTGATGAATGGGTAGATCAAACTCAAGTGGTTGATCCATGTGAGCACCTGGAAGAGGCTGGTTTGGGTGTGTATATAATGCACGAAGCTGATTCATTTCTTCCTAACATTGGAAAAAGTGCAGAACAACAGGATGGGCAGCAAGATAATGAGGTATGGGAGCTATTTTTTGATGGCTCAAGGAGTAGAATGGGTGTCAGTGGTGGATGCATGCTTGTTTCCCTGAAGACTGAGAGGTACTATTCATCTTTTAGATTCTGTTTCAGCTGCACTAACAATGTGGCTGAATACGAAGCTCTTATTCAAGGCTTGGAATGGGCAAGACAAAAAGGTATTGGCTGTCTGAAAGTTTATGGGGACAACAAACTGGTTGTAAATCAGGTGAGAAAGCTTAATGTCACAAAAAATGATCTGCTTAAGTCTTACAAACATAGAGTATGGGACCTCTTGGAAGGATTTGATGCATTCAATTTGATATCCATACCTAGAAATCAGAATAAACATGCTGATAGGCTAGCTGCTGTAGGGGATGAATATGACATTCCCAACAAGATTAGTAGTGATAAGACTAATCAGCATATTAAGATTGTTGTTAGGCCTGCTGTGCTAGATAATAACATACATTGGCAGGTGTTTGATAGTGATTAGCAGATTGTAAACTTCTTGAGAGAGGAAGCTGAATTCTCTCATGCTAACCAAGAGAAGTTACATCACCAGTACAGTGACCAAATCATCCAGCTCAAGAATAACAAGATGCCAAAGGGTTTGGTCACCTTAGAGTCCATTTTTAACACTGATGATGAAGCTACAAAACCCAAGTCCAGCCTATAAGTTCAGCAAGATCACTATGAAGAATTTGAGATCTTCAAGGGTAAACTCCTTAAACTGGGCAAGGTATGTACAACAAAGGAAAAACATGCATTTATTCAACTTTTTCAAGAATTTAGTGACATTTTTGCATGGTAATATGGTGATTTAAAAGGATTTGATCCCCAGCTTGCTCAACATACTATTGAACTTGAGCCTGATGCCAAGCCTGTTAGGCAGAAACAGAGGCCTTTGAATCCTAAATTAGAGACTCTCATGAAAAAAGAACTGAACAAGCTGATTGAGAGTAGCATAATATTTCCTATCAAGCACACCTCATGGGTTTCCAACCTTGAGCCGGTTAGGAAGAAAAACGGGGAGATAAGGTTGTGTGTAGACTTTTGTGACTTGAATAGAGCTTCCTTGAAAGACCGTCATCCTTTGGCTTCCATGGAGCAGATACTCCAAGTAGTTTCAGGATCAGAGAGGTTTTCCTTACTAGATAGTTATTTCGGTTACAATCTAATTTTAGTAAGAGAGGAGGACTAGTATAAAATAGCCTTCACCACAAAATGGGGGACTATGGCTTACAAGAAGATGCCTTTCGGTTTGTCCCATGCTAGAGCAAGGCTATGGTTATGGCCTTTCAAGGCCTAATGTACAAGACTGTCCTAGTCTACCTTGACGACATTACTGTTTTTCTCCAAAAAAGCCAGTGATCATCTAAATCACCTAAGGCAAATTTTTGAGAGGTGTAGGGAGTTTGGGATATCACTTAATCCCAAAAAGTGTGTGTTTGCTATCCATGAGGGCAGATTGCTTGGTTACGTGGTGTCAAAACAAGGCATCACCATTGACCCTGAGAGAATAAGTGTGATTTTGGCTCTGCCCTTACCAACACACAAGAAAGTCCTTTAGAGTTTCATTGGTAGGGTCAACTTCATCAGGAGATTTATCCCTGATATTGCTGATTTGTTAAATCCACTAACTGCTATGTTGAGAAAGAATGTGTCTTTTAGCTGGACTAGAGAAGGAAAACAAAGTTTTCAGCTTATTAAAGAGGCTCTGGCTACTGCCCCTACACTTCTAAATCCTAATTTTTCTAAGGATTTCACTTTGTATGCATATGGTAATGTTGATTCTATTTCTGCTATGTTGGTACAGAAAAATGAGCTAGAAATGGAGCAGCCTTTAGCTTTTTTCAGTCAAGCGTTGAAAGATTATGAGCTGAGGTACACTTTCATTGAGAAACATGTGCTTGTTGTTATAAAGAGTTTGAAAAAGTTTAAACACGTGTTGTCAAGTAATAAGATTGATCTAATGGTTGCTCATCCAAGCGTGAAGGAATTTCTACTAAGTAAGGATCTCAGCGATAAGAGAGCTCGTTGGGTGACTAAGGTAATGGAATATGACGTGGACATTAAGGTTACCAAGCTAGTCAGGGGAAAAGGGTTGTGCAAACAACTTGTTGATGGTGTTATCAGCAAAGAAGAACGTAATCAAGAAGTTGTTCTATCAATGCAAGATCAAGAACAAACAACTATTTTAGATCTTGTTGCTGATTGAGTGCAAGAAATGGTTCATTACTTGCAGACTGGTGAGTGTCCTCAAAGCTTGGATAGATCCAAACAAAGGTATTTCATATTGCAGTCCATACCTTATGTGCTCATTAATGACTTGCTTTTTAGGAAAGATTTCAATGTTGTATTGCTGAGATCCATTGGACCTAACCAAGTTAAAAAAGTGTTACATGAATTTCATGAGGGGTCAGCTGGAAGCCATTTTTCACCTAGAGCAATAGCTCTTAAGGCGATGAAAGGTTGCTATTATTGGCCCATTTTGTTTAAGGATGCACACTTATGGGTCAAAAAAAGCAAGGAATGTGCTTTGTTTGCCGAAAAGGAGAAGTTGGTAGCCTTACCTTTGCAGCTAGTTCAGGTTGAACAACCCTTTATGAGGTGGGAATTAGACTTTATTGGGGTTATAAACCCTTCATCCAGTGCTGGCCATAAGTGGGTTCTTACAGCTACTGATTATTTCACTAAGTTGACTGAAGCAGTCACACTTAAGGAAGCCAATGAGTTTGCTGTTCTAAATTTTTATGAAGAGCTGCTTATCAGATTTGGAGTGCCTGAGTCCATTATTTTAGACAATGCCCTTGCTTTTGTTGGTTTCAGAATCTCTGATTGGGCTGTAAGAAATGGTATTTATCTCAATACATCCTCCAATTACTATCTGCAAGGCAATGGCCAAGTGGAATCCACCAATAAGAACTAGATCAGAATTATCAAGAAGACCATGGAGGACAACTAGAGAGCCTGACATACATAATTAAGGTCAGCACTATGGGCTGACAGAATTACTACAAAATGGTCAACATAGCATTCACCTTTCATGTTGGTGTATGGCAAGGAAGCAAGGCTTCCTATCACACTTGAGTTACCAACACTTGATTTGGTGAATCAGCTAGACATGCTAGAAGAAGGCCCTATGACAGTAAGGCTAAGTCAACTAGTTGAGCTTGAAGAAACCAGAAATGATGCCGTGAGAAACATAGAGCATCATCAAGCTCAAATGAAGAGGTCTTTTGACAAAAGGGCATCTCCAAGAACATTCTAGGAGGGTGACATAGTGCTGAAATGGGATGTGTTGAAAAGCAAACCTGGGAAGCACTCTAAGTTTGACGCTTTTTGGAGTGGGCCATTTATTATTTCAGAATGCAAACAATATAATGCTTTCCAGTTGTCTAAGCTGGATGGTGACATCGAACCAATCCCAGTCAATGGGATTCACCTCAAACATTACTTCTGAGGTAGGATCTTTCATGTTTGTACATATTTCATGAAGTTTCTGTTGTTGAATAAGTGCTGTTGCACAATAGATTAGATGCAAATTTTATTTCCCTAAGTGCGTTTCTGCACAGTTGTTAGTTATTCCTGGGTCTGGTTATGTGTGAGGATGAAACTACTGTAATGTATTTCAGCTGTATGTGGTACAACCATCATATGAAATAGTGAATACATGTATTCACTGTCACACATCATACCTGTCCTCACAGGGCTGTAATAAATTGCAGCAGTTTGCAAAGGAGGTATTCTTGTTGAGTACCCCCTTCTAACCCATCAAGTAGATGCATATCATTAGTAACGGTGATTTTTGTTGGTTCACTGTCACCAACCATACCCATGCACTTGATGGATTAGAAGAGATGGCAGTCAGAAGTGAGTTACAACAATGGAAAGAAGTTTTTTTCAAGTTTTGTCAAGTATGTGTGACTCTATGCCCAATGGTTAAGCTTCAGGAAACTGGTCTTATGTTTAGTAGGCAAACATATAGTAGATGTCACCTAAATTTCACTACAGCTCATTTAGGTAGAGTTTTGATTCAAAACTTATAAGGTACATCTCATCTGGTCCTTCATACATTACATTCAAGTGCATAAATGAAATAATTTAGGAGATTATGTTTATTAGTTTACTGCATTTATCCAAGTGCATGTAACATAGGAAGGATTTATCCAAAACGTTTTCCAAAAAATAAATAATCTTTATTGAATGTAAAATATTCATTATCTCACACAAGCCGTGAGGTTAACTGTCTTATTCAATGAAATAGAAGAATAATCTATACATGAATAAGTAAATAAAAGTAATGTGCATGTAAGGTCAAAGGCCAATCATTGCCTGAGAATGACTGGTTCTAGTTCTGGCGTGTTGTCCTGTCGCCCCGAGTCATCTTTGTCCTTCCTAGCTTCATCTCATCCTTGGTTCTTGCATCTGGAAAAAATAGTGGTGTTAGAGCAATGCTCTAAGTAATGAATGGTCCCAAACCATACATGAATAAGATACCATACATATATAAACTGATCCTCAATTGCATTAAACAAGAAATGTATACCTTAGATGTCCTAGAGAACAATCAAGTCATCAAACACATCCAAAACATAGATTTATTTTCTAACAAGTTTGCTTCATGTGCAGATACAGTTGTAATTATGTTTCTGTTTGATTCATCAGGTTACATTATGAGTGGAGGAAATGTGGCTCCCACAAGGGTTGAGCCCAGCTCATAGTGTTACAGAAGCATTTCATATGTATTCATCAGATGCAGAGTACAGACTGTGTGAAAAGAGAAGTAAGCATCATGTAATGAGGTCCATACAAGGGACTGTCAAAGACAAAGAAATGAGGTTAAAGAAGTTAACAATGATGACTATCAACAAACAATGGGGCAGTCATCAAACAATGGGGCAGTCTCATTCAGAAGGCAGATGTCATGAAGGCTGCAATGATTCCTAGGTCAATCAAGTGCTAAGACTGGAAACAAGTAGGCAGTCCTGGAAAACATAGAGAGGGACAGTCTGTACATTCCAGGACAATCAATCATTCTGATATAATAGTAAGGCAGCATAAAAGCATCACAGTCTCATGGGAAAAAGATTGTAGCACTCAATAATGATAGTAGACAGCCACCGAGTCTTTTAGAGAGAAGACATTCAAATACAAAGCTCTACTATTTAAGCAGTGAAAGAAGATTAAAACAAAAAATGAAGTGACTGTCATAACAGTCTTAAGACAATTTCAAAGACTGCCATAAAGAAACAACATGTAGAAGTTTCATGGAGCAATAGAATAGTATGAGGAAGATTTTTTTTTAAAAACTTGAAGTCCTTTCAGTGGACCAGGGACTTTTGAAATAGTGAGCTTAAAGTGGCAAGGGGAGTAGAATGCATCAAAATATTAAGAATTTTGCATGAGCATACTGAAGCTTTGTTTTATTTTTAAAGTTTGCATTTTCACCATAATAGCTCGACTGAGCCCAAAAGATAGAGGTAGCTATCCGAGGAGGGTTAGTGTAGTACATGAAGTTCTAACACTCATAATAGCAGAAGGAATAATCTAAATGATTGTCAAGATTCAATCACTACCACAACATCGTGACAGTCACGAGAGAGGTATGAAAACAAAGGTTTGAAAAGGCAATAAACAAAGATAACATGTTGGTACACTATCAACAAAAGACTTGTCAGCTATAAAGCCTTGACAGAGACCAAAAAGATCCATCAGAGAACAATCATAGAACAATAATGGAGAAATTATAGACAATGCTTTTAAATATTGTAGTAGTCCTCATTTTAAAAGAAAGATCATCTGCTAAGAGTATGATAAGTTAAGGAGTAGTGAGGATGGAGTGTGTATAGACAACATTGAAGCCTAATGATAATGAGCATACGCAGAGTCTACTATTGAAAGTTATTGAAATCATAAGATGAACATACTAAGGAGTGAGGATTAGAATGAAGATACAGTCACAATGACAAAGAATAGTCATATGGGATGACTGTCATGTAAATAATCACTAATAACAAGGAACAATCATCTCAGTGACTCGCGTGACTATCACAAAGAGAGACAACAATGACTGTCACAAAAGGCAATAGAAATCCACAAGATACATATGAGTCACAGTTAGAGTAAACACCCTAGGTAAAGATATGCCACAGTCACAAAGGTCTGCCAGAATGAACATGGCAAGGTTTTCTTCAAAGATAAACTCTGTAGCCAAATTCAATGGGAACAACCATTCCAAAGGAGTGATAGGGATTCATGTAAGATGTTTCATTGCCTATGTCAAATATACAGATCAGATATCAAAGACAGTCATATACACTTCCAAAAACACTGTCAGAGCATTTAGGATAACAACAGTTTCTATCAAGAAAGATAAAGAGTGATAGTGGCATGCCATGAAGGGTCAAAGGAGTAGTTTATGATGTCATTTCCATCTACAAGAGTATGGTAATTGTTTCATAAATGTGGAATGGGACAAAACTAAGAGAAACAATGAAATGCAGCAAAACTGGAGCTCGTTTTGAGCCAAAGTGCAGGTTTAAACAGCAAATGACATTTTTTTAACTCATTTCAAAAGGAAATACTTAGATTTTCTTCAAATCATGCTTCAGTAGCAAATATATAGGTAAAATACAGATTTTCCAAGTTCAAAAATGCTCACAGAACCCTCCAAAAATCACAGAAAATGAAGTTCTTTCAAGCTCATGCTACAACCACAAGGAACAAATACAGATTTTCAAGAAAAATGCCCAGAAATTGCTACCAAAACGTGTAGCAGTCAAAGCACAATGCACAAAATTTCATTTTTTACAAGTTTTGTCATTATTTGGGGGCTCGTTTTAAGCCAGAGTAATGCAAATACAGAGGAAAAATATAAGGTTTTCAACTCATTTAAAGAATATACTCAAAACCCTCCAAATAGTGGCCTCTAGCAATAGGTTGTAAAGTGAAAGTCACATAAAATGGAGTCAGCAAGCCTCACGCTACAGCCACAAACAAAATACAAATTTTCAAATTCAAAAATGCACAGAGATCTTTTTTACAAGTTTTTTTGTCATGGGTCGAGCCAGAGTTTAGCTAATAGCAAGATACAAAAGAAAATGGGGTTTTCTCAAAGTCATTTTGGACAAAGATTCACAGAAACCTCCAAATTGTGCTTTAGCAAAGGTGATATGCAGCAAAAAATCTTAGAAAATGAAGAAAAATTGATGGTAAGAATAAATTACCTCTTTTTTTTTTGCCGTTTACTTTGCTAAATCACAGTTTCTTCCTCAAATGACTCCTAGAAAGGCCTCAAACAGTGAGGACCAGAGCGTATGGTGGTTGACCATCAAAGACAGTAAAATGCATAAAAAAACCAATAAAAACATGACCAATCAGCCCAAAATCAAAGCCAAAAGTTGGCTTCAAAGAGTCCAAACCTCAGTAAAAACCACTGACCTTGCAGTTTTCCTCAGAAAATTGGCCAAAATCCTCCCAGAATCGACAAAAAATCATGCATTTTGGCCACAAACCCCAGTCATGGCGGCATGGCAGCAAGCTCGAACAGCAGAAAGAAAATGCAAATGAAATATTTTTAGGTTTTCCTCCTTTTGGGTCAATTAGACCTAATTCCATTTTGTCTTTTTTGACTTTTGTTTTGCAAAAAATCATTTCTATCTATTTAGACCCGTGGTAAAGACTTGCGAAAGTTTTTAAAGCCTAGTGATCTTTGCACATGGGGAGTGAGGCATGGTTTTTCTACCTTTTATTCTTTTCCAAGGTCAAATGCATTATGAGAAACACAAGGTTGAATGCCTTATTTTGCTAAGGCATATCATGATGGAGTTACAAGGTGGATGAAGTGGAAGCCATAAGACATTGTAATGTGTATAGGGAGTCATAAGGGTTCTTTAATGTGTTGCATTAGACCTTCAAAGCATGAAATCATGGTGATGTGTGTTGGGAGATATAAGGTGATATAAAAGGTAAGTGATGAATAAAAAACATTTGATGTGAGCTATAAGGTAGTATTGAGGTATGATGCCTTTTAATGCATATGGAGGGATAAGGTGATTCATAATGCAAAATATTGTAATTACATATGCATGGAGGTAAAAAAAATTTGTACATTATGAATGATGGCTAAGGCATGATGGTGGATGTTGGGAAACATGTGAGTAGCTAGGGGGGATGAGATGTTTTGATATGGCCTTGTGACACGTGATACAATGCAAGTGTGGAGTCGTGTTGTTTTGCCTAGGAGTTATAAGATATTTATGTCAATTTTGCATAGTCTAAGGATAGATTAAACGTTGTAAACGAACGATAAAGTAATGAATTATGAATTACTTTATCATTTGTAATAAAAATGCAAAGAGGCAACATTAGGCAGATTTATCACAAATGACAAAGTAAGTCTTGTCGATTACTTTGTCGTTCCTTCACAATATTTAATTTGTCCCTAAATCAAGCAAAATCGACAAATTAAATATTTGTGTCCTAAATGCCATTATTTTCTACATGGAATTGTAATAAATTTGGATTGTAAAACATTAACTAAGGTGGTGTAATTATAAACCTCTTAGTCAATGTTAAATAAATTTAGAAAAAATGTGTATTTATGTCATTTATTGTGAAAATATCAGACATTTATGATGCTATATGGGAGATTGACAAACAGGTTGGGGAGTTATTGCACATATTTGACTTATTTTTAGTGGCTTTAAAGATCATTTAAAGGCATTTAAAGACATTTTCAGGTGCTTTTATGATTGTTGATGGCATGCCTTGACCTTTTCTGTATTGGAAACCCATTTTGGAAGACTTTGGGCAGATATTTTGGGCACATTTATGATATACACGAAAATGGAGATGGCTCATCCTTATCTCATTGCAGCTATTTGGAGAGTATATAGTCATTCATTTGACTCTTTGTAGAGAGTTCTTTTCCATGTACATTCTGGAGTTAGTGATTTTTCAGCAATCCTACTCAGTTTGAGCATGTTTTTGTAACATTTGGCATATGAAATATAGAGAACACCTTGGATACCATTGATAGTCAGATTTTGCCTTCTTATTTTGCAGTATTGGGTGTTATCAAGTATTTGATCAGGTCATTTGTGAGGTACTTTGTTTCCTTGTGACCTTATCTTATGTTTCAATATCCTTTTCTGCAGAAGTTGTGTTTATGTAGGTTAAAAACTATGTCTGAAAGTGTTATAAGGCTTTTAAACTGTGAAGTTTAGCTTCCTTTTAAAGTTTTTAATGAATTTAATCCTCTTTGTGAAGTGTTTTTGTAAACATACAGTGATAGGTTATACAGGTTTAGTTTCTGTTGTTTGTGGCCAAGTGTATGCAGGTCTGAGTTTCATTAACCATATCAAGTTTGGTGAATCACCCTTATTTTTATATTTTCTAATTTTAACTTTCATTTTCAAAAGAATTCCTTCTCATTTTTTCCTCTGCAAATCTAGTAGCTCTTAGGTGATTACCAGCTAGGAAGCTAGCCTTCTTCGAAGATTCTTTCCATCATATGTGACCCACAGACCTAGAAAGATCCCATGTTTCTCCAAATTGCCAAGTTTTACAACTCAGCAAGGGTGCAAATATGAGAGACAACAATTCCCAGATCTTCCTCAAGCTGTTATGCTTTGTTCATAGGAACTTAGCTCTTATACCCATTGTTGGAAACAAGGCAGATAAATGAGAGGGGGGGTGAATCAGTTATCTCAAATTATTTTGACTTTCTTTTCTTCTTTAATAATTAGTGTAGTATCAAAACATATAATCATATGTGATCATAAGAATAGAAATAAAATCAACACACATAACACAAGTATTTTTATGTGGAAAACCTATTAAGGGAAAAACCACAGGATGACTAACCCAAGATTGTATTCTCTATTAAAAGAATAATGGAGTACAAAATGCCAATTAGGGCTCACTGCCCGAGCACACTGCTCACAAGAGGTACACTGCCTACAAGAGACTCCTTGTCTACAAAACTTACAGAAGGTAATCAGGTGTTTGAAATGATGAGAGGTATCTACAAATGTAAGAGTTTAGTTCTACTTAGGCACAATACACTGATCTTATGCACTTCATTCTTCCTCTATTTTAGTGCTATTGCTTTGTCACATACCGGACTTGAATTGCTGCTTTCACACTAATCCCTGCTTTTCTTCACACTTTATTTCATCCTTACTTCACACCACACACCTACATACTGGGATCCATTTGGTATATATATATGCATAAAGGATTCTCATCAACTTCCTAGTCGGCAACAAGAACATTTTAAGATATTTGCAAGTTATCGATCTATCGGCAGAATCCATGCTTGATTTGTGATGCATATCAAAAACATGGGCATAGAAGTCTTTAATCATGTCGGCCAATAATGTATAATCCCCCAAATAGTTTGATCAACACCTTTTACTCATCCAGATTGAAGTCTAATGCTTTGTCGGTTAGTTCTTTCTCTGTCTGCTCTGCCTGTCTAGAACCCAACACTCAGATGCTCATATCTTTTCCATGCTTTATCACTAGAGGCTAAATCTTTGGAATATAGTAGTCATGATACCCCTCTTGACTTATCCAAGTCCGCAGCTTGCTAAGTTACACCATTTGGGAGATCTGGACCTGATTGTCGGACCTTGTTGCATACTCTGTTCTTGTTCACTAGACCAAAGCAATCTTCAATTTGACTTCCGGTATAGGCATACTATGTACTGTGGATATGTGGAATAGACTTTGTTGCCATCAATGGCAACACTCATGAAGCCACACAGTGTCTCTTGCCAATAGTATCCCCTTCACCGCAACCTCCAATCACATTTGTTAAAACACCAAATCTCACTCCACCCCATCCCAAGTCACATTGCATGGTCCTTACTAGATCCCAAAAACAAAAACAACTTGAAATGGCAGACACATCTGACAAAATTGTCCCATCCTCTCATGACAGTGATGAGGATATTTCTCATGACGACATTCTACAAGCTCAACAAGACCGAAAGTTCCAATGCATGATGGACAAAGTGCTCACTCAAGACCCTAGAAAATTCTTTCTTTACCTAGCATACCAAGGAGTTAAGCTCCCCAAAGACTTTGATGTCAACGCATTAAAGGAAACTGAAGAAGAAAGAATCCTCGAGGAAAGCACACGAGAGGAAAGAACCATAGATAAAGGCAAGACGACCATTGACTCTACAAACCCTCTAGACTTATTGACTCAACAAATCCAAGCCTTGCAGCAACAACTCACAGACATTGAAATTGGAGCATTAACAAAACACTATTCTCTAGATGATATCTCACCATATCCTTTTGACAAGACCTTGATCATGATACCTTTCCCCTCAAAATTTGAGGTACTAAAATTTGACAAATATCGCGGAAAGGGTAATCCATGAGACCACATCAGAGAGTTTAGTGCAACATGCCTTGAAGTCACTCTCAATGACACCTATCTCATGCAACTATTCCCAAGGAACTTGGGAGGACAAGCTATGGAGTGGTTCTCTTGCCTACCTCCCGGCATTCAAACCTTCAACAAACTGGTGGATAAGTTTGTCACGCACTTCTCCTACAACATTGAGCGACATCTCACTTTTAGATCTTTGCAATACTAAACAAAAGGGTGGAGAATCCTTCGCCTCTTTCTTACAAAGATGGAGATAATTGGAAAGCAAATGTCCACATCACATACCCAAAAAACAAATGCTTGAAATGTTTGTCCACCTACATGTTGACCTCAGCTACCAAATTCAAATACAATGCCCTACTTCTTTTAGTAAGGTCATTGAGATGGGTTTGCTCATTGAAAAGGCTTTGATAGCAAAAGGTCAAATGAAACTTTACAAGGAAACTCCTAGTGCAAATGTCAACACAGATAAACCACAATTTTAGACTAAAAATAGGAACATAGTCAATGATAGTGTGGTTGATGCTAAAGTAGCCACTCCTAAACAACCGATTTTCAATCTCTCAAGAGCCTTAAACAATGCAAGATCAAGCAAACCTTCGTCAAACAAACCAAGACAATGGTACAACTATCCTCCTAGATGAAAATTTACACCACTAGGGGAGTCATATGAGTCTGCGTTGAGAAAGTTGTTGGCAAACAATGAGATCACCCTTCCTGCCACAAGTGATTATGAACCTCAAGTCAAACCTCCTTGGTGGAATGACAATGACTTCTGTGAATATCACCGAAATAAGGGACACAAAACTAATGACTGTTTCACGCTCAAACACACAATTCAAGACTTGTTGGACCAAAAAAAGGTATCACTTGATGGGCATGCCTCTAATGATGATCACTTAACATTCAAGAATCCACTTCCCAACTACGAGCAAGGAGGGCCTTCCAATTAGAACAAAAACAACAACAACAACAACAAACAAAATCACAATAATGGGAACAATGATGCAAATTACACAAACATGCCATTCGAATACACTGTTAATCACATATTAGAGCATATCCTGAAAATCAATGAGCCCACATCTGACACACAATCAGATTCCAACACTAACTCTAATTGCAATATCACCACCCGCAGTGAGAAGATCACCTTGCACATGCTCCCACCAAGGCCATCACCCTCACTATCTACCATTATTCCCCATCCATTGTATTATCCATCTACCCATACACTCATGAAGGATGTGATCCAATGGCTGTTAGCAAAGAATCAACCATTCCCGTATCATAAAACACCTAACGAAGAGCCTATCGAAGAACCTATTGAAGAGCCTATACGTCAAGAGCTTATTCGTTAAGAGCCTATTGAAGAGCCTTTGAACATGTCCATTGCCCCAACCCCATCATGTAATCTGTTACCAATCAAGCCTATTGAAGAATCTTCTACCGTGAGTCTGAGCCACATTCCACTCTACCCTCATGTTGTCGACCACCTAGAAGCTATCAAACTTATCCAAAAGTCTCCCACTCCCACTTCCATTCAAGGAATTCAAGATCTATGTCAAGAGTATAATCTAAAGCATGTGGACTACACCATTAGCCCACCAATCTCAGAACTTGAAGATCCATGGTTCTTCTTTGACTTATGATAGATGCCTTCCGAGGTAGAATTAACAAAACAAGGAAACCTTGCATTATACCTGCAAGTGTGGATCTACGATACATGTATCAAATGGACCTTGATCAATGATGGAGTAGCAGTTAACATAGTTCCTTTCTCCCTATTTCAGAGGATGGGTTATGGGCACACTAACATCACCACTTCCTGAGATACTCTAAACAGGTATGATAATCTAAAGACCACTACCATCGGCAAGATTACCCTCCCAATAACCTTGGGACCTAAGACCATTCCTACCACATTCTACGTCATTAACAAAGACACAAGATATAACATTCTCCTAGGTAGACCGTGGATACACATGATGAAAGTTGTACCCTCCACATTATTTCAAAAAGCTCGATTCCTGCATTTAGGGAAAATATATGTCGCTAAGGGGGATCCATAACCTTTCAGCATAATAAAGACCACAAACGCTGTAGAAATCAAAACTCTAGAAGACAAGCCATTACCAAAACAGAGGGAAATGGTTCCCAAGAATAAGACTATTGAAATCGTGGAATTGATTAAACAAGATGGACCACTCTGATCCCCCTTAGAGGTACTCATGATCGACAACCAAGAAGCTTAAAACTCTTCCCTTGCATAGGAGAGGAACCACACATAACTGAAGGCCCAATGTTTGAAACCACCATGTTAGATCTGAGAAATGTAGACCCACACGCTTTCTCAGATGTTGAGGAGGATATATCAAAAGGTTACACACCGTTGTCACCATTAAATGAGTCACACATCCCTGACACACTAGAAGAAATAGAATCGTATGAACCCGTAATGCCCATGGAAGAGGCGTATTCCATTAATAACAAATCCACCAATGTCATCAGAATGCTACCAAGGATGTTCATGGTATCCAAACTGTGAGAAGAACCAACTATCCCTACCTTGGTTCAATCAAATGAACTCAGTGAATGGGAAGCACCTCAAGTACACATTGAAATGGTCAAAAGACTTCCTGACGAGGATGAAAAAAGTGAAGGCCTCTTTCACACAGAATGGAAGGTGTGAGTGACAGTCAGTGTTGACAACCCTGTCATCTTTGAACTCCCACACAGTTACATAGGATATGCCATGGACTTAAGACCAGAGCCCAATGGGAGGACGAATATAAGGTTTCTCCCTCCTGACAAACAAAGGAAGCCACAAACTCCTCTTGAACTATTCCAATTCTTACAAAGAATCCAAGAGAGACCTAAAATAAAAATCTACATGCAAGCACAATTCGATATGTTGTCAAATTACTCAAAGGCAAAGGAGTCCTATGTTGGACCCCCTCCCATCAACATGCCTTTCAGGATTTACCATGTCTCACAATGCAAAGGGAAACCACTGAGTTGACACCGATAGATTCAAGTGATGAACCCTACAGAATAGGAGAATTGGTCTTGAGAAGAGGTAGCACGAAAAACAAGAAAAGGAGACGAAAAAAAGTCTTTTCAAAAGACTGGAAAGGCCCCTACATGGTTAATGAAAAGATCAGAAATAGTGCTTATCTCTTGTGCACAATGGCGGGAGAGGAATTTGGAGAAGTGGTAAATGCCTTTCACCTCAGGAAGTATTATGTCTAAAAGACAAAAAAAACAAATTTTTTTTGTAAAACTCAAAAGTGTCACAAAAATAATTTTCTTGCATTTTAGTTTCATTTTGTTCATCTTGCATTGTTGTTAGTGATTTGCTCTTGTATTATTTTCCTTGAAGTAAGGTGCCTTGGGTTGCCTAGATATACGTCATCCTTTCAAGACCTCGAGATCTCTCATCTTTCATAATCGCCATTATCCCCCTTCATTCCCAATGATTCTAATCAAAGCCTAGCTCTTAGCTTTACATTGATCCCAGTCTTAATGAATCAAGATTGCAAGTCTAAATAGAGTTAGTATTCAAACCTACAGTGTTCAAAGGAAGCTTGCAAGCAGACCTTCCCATTTCTTTCCTAGTAGTAGAGAAGTTCGACCAGATTATGAAAACTTTAGGTGGCGCTTTGCCCCTTATCTTGCTTGGCCAAAAATGTTAGGAAGATCAAAACTCTAAAGGAAGCAATCTAAGATATGAGTGAACAAAAATAATGAGCAATCAATATAAGAGTGTCAAAAAGTGACAATTGAGAGATCAAAGTCTTGCATATCAAGGTTCCTAAAAGCATTCATTTCTTAAAAAATCAAAATCCAAAAAAATGAGAAAAGTCAAGTGAGGAAAATACAAAAAAGCAAAAAAAGAAAAAAAAGGAGAGATATAAAAAAAAAGAGTGAAAGAGAGAAGATTGTTGAATGTTCATACTCTTGGGTGGAGATCAGTCTAAGCTCGAAGCCTCAAGAGTGACATTCTAACATAGAAAGAAAGGTCCAAAGCACACACACGCCCTAGCTGAGCTAAACTGACAAGTCTAGTAGTCTCTAGGATCATCTTCTATCTAGGTACCCTTGTTCTTTCCCGAATATCCTTTACCCTAGGTCTATCTTTCTTGCCATCTATGATCTAAGTCTAGCGAACATCAATAAAATTTGTTACTTGTCTAAGTTGAAAGCTTGTCAGATTGTCTTATCTAGATAGGGATCAATGTTTAGCCTTTAGCAAAGCCTGGAATCAGAAACACTCCATAATTCATTTCACTCCCCACTTGAGTTTTCCCTAAATCCTATCTCACGGCCTTGAATAGGTCTCTTATATCAGGACAACCCGCCATCCCCTACATCAAAAATTGTATCTAAGAGCAGTCATTTTATCTATTCCACATTACATTCATGCCAACATCATAAAGCGTCTCAAAACAATAAAGTTCAATGTCACATCTTGTGGCATTCCATAGGAGTACACGCTACCTACTGTCATCCATCATTTGGTCATCTCTGTTTTAGCAAACCACCTCACGATAACCTATCATGGCTTGATACTCTATCAACTTTGTCACCTTACAACCTAAGGTTTATCCAGTATCATATCCATCGTGTCAGCTTGTCATAGGGTCTATCGTCAGTATCTTGTCTTGTCGAACTACGTCACCTCTGAGCTATCACGTAGGCAAGGCCATCTTGTATCAATGCACCCCCGAGGATCCTTTCCCATCCGTTCCATACCCCTTTTCACCCATCCCCTAGTCCATCTGCATTTGCACCATTTCCCATCGCCTAGGTCCACAAGGTTCACCCCAAATTACGTTGCCTCCGCATCATCACGCAGACAAGGCCATTTAGCAATGAGCCCCTAAGGCACTAGGTTAGTCCCTTAGGGCCCGTTTCTTCATGTTTGTTTGTCAGTTCATCCATAATAAAGTTGATCCTTTTGTCTAAACTAGGGACAAGTCCTCGACTTGGTTACGGAATTGGATTCTTGAATGCCACATGTTCTAAGGGGACACCAATAAGGATTGTGATACCTTTTCACTAGACGCACACATGCAACAAAGCATGCTTCCAAACAAAATTTTTGATGCAAGATGTCAACCTATCCAAAGCAGATCAAACAAGTGCCTAAACACTCAAAATTATTTTATTTAAATTATGGCAAGACGACACATCTAATGCAAGAATGTTTTGTGAGCAGGTTAAGTTATAGAGTCTTGATTTTTGTTATTATGTCTTTCTATGCTACTCGAGGATGTCAAAAACTAGAGAAGCTATGATGAGGGCATAATCATTTTCTTTGTCTGTTGTTTGTGGATTAATCTTTAGTAATGTGATGAATTTTGTCTAATGACATGATCAACAAAAGATCATCGAGGACGCGATCTAAACATGAAAAGGGGCAATCCTTGTCTGTTGAAACACAAGAAATACTCAAGTCATCTAGATTCAATTTTGACTAGATGCTTGTATTAACTTTCTATATCAAAATCCATGTAAGGGATACTTAGGTCATCTCGGTTCAATTATACCTAGATGCTTGTATTTTCTTACAACATTTGAAAAAAGAGAAAAGAAACAAAAAGTGCCCAATGATGAAACAAGCACTTCAAAATACTTACAATATCAAGATGACATATATCTGCATCCATAATACATCCATAAATACATCCATTTACATTTCGCATACCATCCATCAATAAAGATTTGGTTTGCAGTGTCAGTGTTTACAAAAGCTTATGAGTCCTTCTGTTGAGTCATTCTTTCGTCAAAATTTCTCTTTCTGTCTCTCTTTGTGTATCCTATCGAGTCTTTTCTACTGTGATTGCGTACACTTGGACATACCAAAAACATGGTAATCATTTTGCATTAAGTGAAATAGTCATTAATTTGATTAAATCATTTTCATTCATGTAAGTGCATTAAGTCATCATTTTGTAATCATTTTGCATTAAGTGAAATAATCATTAATTTGATTAAATCATTTGCATTCATGTCAGTGCATTAAGTCATCAGTTTGATATCATCTTGCATTACATGAAATAGTCATTAACTTGATTAAATCATTTGCATACATATAGCTACATAAGTCAACATATCATTGCATTTAACCAAAAAACATCAAAAACATAGCTATAATCACATATCTCTGCATTAGATCATCATAGAATGGGAGCATATAGAGGCATACATATAGGTGCATTTAAAACATCCATCTACATTTGTGTCATCATAACATAACTGCATGCATAATATCCCATTAGAAAAATATCAAAAACATAACATATAAGCATAACAAGAAAACTACATCCATGATCATCGCATAAACATCATGCATATACATTTGTGCCATCATAACATAGATGCATACATAATATCCCATCCACAAAATAAATGATTCCAATCAAAATGCCAATGTTTACACAAGCTTGTGATTCCTTCATTCGCATTTCTTCTATCAATCAAATTTCTTTCTATCATTATATCTTTCTTCCTTATCCAGTCACTTCAAGCAATGATCCAAATGCAAGTCCATCCTTAATCCATGCCAGTCAAGTTAGTCAATCTTGTCAAATTGATCAATCACAATTAGTGGTCTTGATCCTAATCTTGTCATAAACCAACTTAATCAATCATAATATCAATGGGATATATCTTTCCCATGCCTATCGTGTCGATCTAGGGATATATCATTCCCCGCAATGACAACACTATCCTTTGTGTTGATCTAGGGATCTATCGTTCCCCACAATGACAACACTATCGTCGATCATTATCGATTAATCATTGGTTTACCGCTTGACAAGGGCAATACCTTGCTTGTTCTTGTATCATTTGTGCATACTTGCTTGCTTGCTTGTGTGTGTTATCATTTTATCTTGCATCACATGTCATTCAACTCTTTCTTCAACCAGTTTCTTCACCCCAACCTATTCTTCCACCTTCTTCATCGTGAGATTATCCGTCTCACACCCTCAAAATTTTCTTCCCGTCCAATCTCCCGAGGGGGCATCCTAGCCTCGTAAACCTATACCAGGGGCAAACTCAGGCATGCATCATTATTAGAAAATCTTATTCTTTGAAACAACGTGATAAAACACATTGCATCAAAGAGGGGCAAAATGTATACGCCTAAGAGTAACACGATTCTGTCTAAATAAATATTTCTAATATTTATTTCAGTCTAATTCCTCTATCAATAAATAAACAAATAAATTTATTTATCTGATTCACATTCCTCCACAAAATTAAATAAAATCATTTATTTAATTAAACCCTTCATATTCTTCCAAATTAAATAAAATCATTTATTTAATTAAAATCCTCCAAATTCTTCTAAATTAAATAATACCAAATTATTTAATTAATTCTTCCAAAATTCCTCTAAATTAAATAATATAAAATTATTTAATTACCTCTTCTAAATTCTAAAATTCCTCTAAATTAAATAATGTCCAATTATTTAATTAGTTCTTCTAAACTTAACATCCTCTATATTTAAATAAATCAAAACATTTATTTAAATTATCTATTTCCTTCAAAATTTAATTAATACAAAAAATAATTCAATAAATCCACATGCACATGTAATTAAATATTCTAATATTTAATTAGCATTTATCCTCACCCACATGTCCTATTTATCCTCTAGTTCCAATTAGTTAACTCATCAATCAAATTAGTTAACTAGTTAGTCAATTCTGTTAACTGGACAATCTATTCAGTTAACTCTTCAATCTATTTCTGTTAACTCCCCTATTGCATGAAGGAGCAAGACACTTGTCCTCTTCTAATTCATGCACATCCTCTCAAATTTCCTCAACCGTTGATCATCTTGTTCATTCTATACCGTTGATCTTTCTTCTCATAAACCTATAAGTACAACCCTATTCCTCCATTTGAATCATCCAAGCTTTTAATAAACTTACTCTGCAGAATTCATAGTGCGCCTATGGCACCCAACACCATTCCATAGCTCATGATCACCATTTTTATTGTATTGAAGATCCTCTTCATTACAAGAACTATCCTAGTCATTCTCTATTGTCATCTTGAAGAAAAAAGCAAGGAAGTGCACTTTCTGAGGGCTTCATTCACACGAAAGATCAATTTGAGATTAGGCAACCAATAGAAGCCGTGAAGTAATAAGGTTTGCAATGTATCTTTCTTTGTGTTTGAATCTTGATTATTGCAATTTCTATTGAGTTATTGGGTTATTATTAATCATTGATATTATCCACATTTTTCCGTAACAGCACCTTATCCCAACATTCTCCCACTTGACATTATACATTGTAAATCAACTGATGGGAAATCAAATGAAAAAATAATCATGCACTAGGAACAAGGCCCATGACTTCTCTACACCGAAGAAATTTCTTTGGGCTCACAAGCTTGGTCAATGAATCTGCAACATTCTCCTAAGTATCTATCTTCTTCAACTAAATCTATCCACTTGCAACTAATTCTCAAATGAAGTGATACTGAACATCAACATGCCTAGTCCAAGCATGATACATAGGATTCTTGGCCAAACATATAGCACTCTAGCTATCACAACCAATCTAAATGACCCTGCAATCAAAACTAATACATGTACACAATATCCTCAACCAAACTACCTCCTTAGAGACATGGGTAGCAGCCATATACTCTACTTCGGTGGTGGACAAAGCAACCGTGGGTTGCTTCTTGCTCATCCAACTCACTACTCTGCCAAACAAACTAAATACATAGACACTAGTGGACCTTCGACTATCCAAGTCACCTGCCCAATCTGCATCAACAAATCCTTATATGTCCAAAGTTTTATCAGTAGTATCAATACTAGATTAAACCAAACAATAATTAGGAGTACCTACAAGATATTTAAGCACCCTTTTACATAATTCCAATGCTGTCTACCAGGGTTAGACATAAATCTGCTCAAAACTCCCACTACTTGGGCAATAACTGGTCTAGTGCAAATCATTGCATACATCAAACTCCCTATAACACTAGCATATCACACATTAGAAATATCCTCAAAATCATCATCATTCTTTTGACACATATCTAATGAAAGCTTAGTGCCAATAGGTAAAGGAACTCTAACTGGGTTGAAGTTCTGCATACTAAATCTCTACAAAATGGTGTTCACATACTTACTCTGAGACAACCTTTTATCTCCATACCCAAAATATACCTGGTAGCACCAAGATCCTTCATATCGAATACACCTAAAAGTTGGTTTTTCAGCTCACTGATCATACCCTTAGTATTGCTAAAAATTAACATGTCATCAATATACAATGCAATGATCAATATAGAATCATCAATACAATGAATGTACACATAATGATCCTCCTCACTTCTAACAAAACTCAATTTCAACACAAATGAGTCAAAATTTTGATACCACATTCTGGGGGACTGTTTCAAACCATAAAGAAACCTCTTTAACCTGTAAACCCAATGTTCTTTTCCTTTTACCTCAAAACTTGTAGGTTGTTACATATAAATTTCTTCTTCAAGATCTCCATGCAAGAACGTAGTCTTAACATCCATTTGCTCTATTTCCCAATCAAAGTTGCAACAATGGATAAAAGAAATCTAATCAAAATTAACTTAGCTACATGAGAGAAAATTTCATCGAACTCAACTCCCTCTCTTTGGGAGTAGCCCTTGGCTACTAGTCTAGCCTTGTACTTGTCCAATGAACCATCTGCTCCAAACTTCTTCTTGAAGACCACTTGTAACCTATGGCCTTTCTTCCTTTGGGCAAACAAACAGGATCCCAAGTGTTACAAGAGTCTAAATCATCTCCTCCTATATGGATAACTACCAAGACTCACTATCATCTACACATGAATAGCTTCCCTATAGGATCTAGGCTCATCATTAGTACTCAATAAAGAAAATACAAAATGGAAACATGGTGGGCTATACCTATCAACTAGATTTCATTGTCTTGTGGATCTCCTCAAGGGTGGATTAAGAGACTCAACTTGTTCTTCTACATGATCATCTGCACCAGCTTCTTCTATTACAACAGATTCTTCCTCATCAGAACTATTTGAATTTTCTTCTTCTTCACTCTCCAATCCATCCTGAGGTGCATCTTCATGCTCTAAGTCAAAATACACTCTCTTTGACATTTATTTCTCTTTTGGTTGCTTAGGTTTAGAAATAGCTCTAAGTTCTCTGAAAATAACATCTCTAGAGAAAATAATTTTTCTGGTTAGAGGATCCCTGATGAGGTATAAACAACCTCATTCCTTTGATAAAACAAATAATCCTTTTTGCATTGCCCAATCACCCTAGCCTTGCCAATTTTTTAATTTTTATAAGAAATATTTATCTATTTTTAATAAAATGTTTTACAAATCTTTATTTCTTAAATTGATTGAAATTAGCTCTTAAATGTTGATATAATGGTATGTAGAGTTGAGTAACTATGCAGGGTTAATGCATGGCCTATGGGAGGAGTGGACTTCATGTAGCTGAGGTCAAGTGCGTTGGAAGTTGAGGGCGCTAGAAATTTTAGGCATGCATTGATTGAAGACTCTTTTTAGTTTTGTTTATTCTTATTGGTTATCTGAGACATTGCTCCACTCATAGCCTTTTATATGTTTTAAAGACATCAATAGTTAAAAAAATGTATTTCTGTTATAAGACTTTTTTCAAATGGCATTTTACTGCCATCTGAAATATAGGAGTTCGTAATAGTTCAGTTTTAGTGGTTGCTCAAAACATGGATATATATCATACTATTTGATGGATGAAAAAAAATCTCTTTCTTTTGAAAAATAATCAGAGAACTATCTACAATATTTCCATGAATGTAAATAGTGTTGTTATGAGTATTTCCTTTTGAGTTATGAAGATATGAATGGAGTTACGATGTTGATGTGGAAATGATTGAATGTGATATGAGTGAAAGACAAATTTCTCCCAAGAGTTGGCCACTCGCGGGATTGTAGAGTATAGATAAGTATTTCTGTTTCTGTGGATGTTTCGGTTCAACTAGAGTTATTTTATGTTTAGTTTTCTGTTGTGAACCTGCAGGGTGTGTTGTTTAAAATGTTAGTTCTTAGAGCTCTGTTTGTTTAAATATTTCTGGAGCATTTTCTTTAGTTTAAACTGTTGTTTACTGATAGTTGAAAGTTAGAATGTGTGTACAGTATAGAATTTGTCACTGTTCAAGAACATAGTAAAGTTGCATATATGAATTTCTAGTATAACGTTTATATGCTTTCTAGTATAGAGTTTATATGTTTTCTAGTATAGAATTTATATGCTCTTTAGTATAGAGTTCAAATGCTTTCTAGTATAGAATGCAAATGCTTTTTAGTTTAATATGTTATTTAAGTCTTTTAAAGGAACTAGAAAATTGTTTCTAAATGAGATATCCAAACAATACTCCCTATTGCATACATCCTCGGACACTACCCCAGTCGATAAACTGATATTTTTCAACTAAAGTGTTAGGACCTCACGACAACCTGTCAATCCCAAAGTTTATAACCTTTAACATTCTCACCATATCCAATGAAGATCCATTTATGTGCTTTTGGATCCAATTTAGATTGCTTTTCCTTAGGCACATGAACAAAAGCCAAAAACCCTTAAATGTGAAATAGTAGGTTTCTTACCTGTCCACACTTCATAAGGTGTCAAATCAAGAGCCTTACAAGGAGCTCTATTAATCAAGTAACAAGTAGTACACATAGCCTCTGCCCAAAAGTATTTCTCCAACTATGAATCACTCAACATACTTCTGGCTCTTTCCATGATTGTTTGGTTCATCCTTTCTGCAACACATTCTATTGTGGTGTATATGAAGTTTTCTTTTGTCTGATTATACTTGTATGCTTACAAAACTCATCAAATTCTTTAGAGCAATATTCCCCTCCATTGTTAGATCTTAATATTTTTATCTTTAATCCCAATTGGTTTTCAACCAAGAGTTTAAACTTTTTAAACTTAGTGAAAACTTTAGATTTTTGGTTCATAAAATAAATCCATGTAAATTTGGATACATCATCAATGAAGGTGACAAAATAATGAGATTTCTCGATAGAGTCATTATCTACAGGTCCAAACACATCTGAATGAATAATCTCTAATTTCTCTTTTTCTCTATTTCTTCCTAAAGCAAATGATGTTCTATTTTGTTTTCCAAACACACAATGCTTACATAAATCAAAGTGCTCATCAGAATAGGAGAAACCATCCAACAATTTTTTATTCTTAATTGTTTTCAAAACATTATTACCTGTGTGGCCCAATCTATAGTGCCACAACATACAAGTGTTTTTAGAAGCCTCAAAAACATAAGAGGAATTACAAACTGTAGTGGCATCTAGCCTAAACAAGGTTCCCAATCTCTTCTCCTTCGCTACCACCAAGTTTTCTCTCACCAATCTTCAATCATGCTTATCAAATGTTACAAGCATTCCTAAATCATTCAACTTCGAAACTAAAATCATATTTCTAGCTAATCTAGGAACATACAAAACACTAGGGAGGGTTTTAATCCTCTCATCATTGAAACACAACAATACCTTTCCTTTCCCAACTATCGGATATGTAGAGTTGTCCCTAGTGTATACTTGGCCTCCATCATACTCTTCGTATGTGGAAAACCATTCTTTATGTGGGGTCATATGATATGAGCATCTTGAGTCAACCAACCAATGATCATTAGAAACAACATTGCATGTAGAAAGTAAAACATCTTCACCTACATTCGAGGACTTATCAGTAGCGAAATCCCACTGTTTCTTTGGGTTTCTACATTCCTTCTTCACATGCCCTCTTTTTCTTACATTCCAACACTTAACTCTGTTCTTCTTTCCAACCAAGAGTCTCAGATCATCCCTTAGACTTATCTTTAGCCCCTTTCTGATCTCTTTTTAGTCCTCTTTCCTTGGACCTTCCCCTCATTGAGAGCCTTAGTGTTAACCTCAGAAGTCTTCTTCCTCATCTCATGTGCCAACAAAGTTACAACAAGATGATCCAGCTTCGGATCTTCAAGGTTAGAGGTAATAGCAAGGATAAAATTCTCCCAAGATTCAGGTAAAGAACAAAGTAAAAGTATACATTTATATTCCTATGCAATTGTAGCATCTACAGAATCAAGTTGACTCAAAAGTAAATTAAAATTGTTCAAATGCTCTACAATAGAATCACCCTCTTTCATTTTAACAGAAAACAATTTCCACTTTAAATAAATCTTGTTTACCATGCTCTTGGCTTGATAAATGTCACCCAATCTTGTCTAGATTTTGTGTGCAATCTCTTCCTTCAAGACATTCAATAGGACACAATCTGCAAGACATAGTCATATAGTTACACGTGCCTTCTTATCCAATATTTCCCATTCATTTGGACTCACATCATTAGGCTTCTTCTCTTTTTGAACAGCCAACCATTGGTTTCTTTCTTCTAGCAAATCCTCCATTTTCAGCTTCCACAACTCATACCCTATACCGTTGAACTTCTTAATGTCTAATCGAGAGGTTAAAGCAGCGGTGGATGTAGCCATAATATCAACTTAAGATCTACAAACAAAAATACAACCAAATATCCACTATAGCAAAACAACCTTCACACTACCACCCAAGAGTCAAAGTTGGCCAGGCTCTGATACCAAATGTTAGAAATGAAGGCAACAACTACGCAAATGGAAAATTGATTACAATATGTTAATGATATCAAATAGTGTAATATCAATGGAGATTGCATTCAGAAATCAAATCACAACACAATAACAAACACCATAGAAGAATGACACAAGATATAACGTGGAGAAAACCCTTTCAGGTAAAAATCTCCACCAAGAAAAGAGGCTCAAGTTGTATTATCTTCAAAAACTGAATAACATAATACATGCACTTCCTTCTTCTCTCCAACCTTTACTTCAGCAGAACCTATGTACAAAATTTTGTCATACTACAACACTTACATGGCAATTAACTTATAGAAGTGTTTTCCCTCCAATCTAGGCATCCACTTTCTCTCTCCTAAGATTCTCCAACATGCAAACATTAAATGACTTCTTACAAGCTCATGAGACTTGTCCAAAGTCAGACATGCAAAGTTGGGTGCCCAAGGCCAAAAATGGTCTCTTACAACATCTTATGATGCATCATAACCATCATAGATTCCACCAGAAAACATCTTCCCAGGATGGGCGTCTAGGACTAAATATAGCATCTTACAACTATTAGTTACCTGTCATAAGCTATCACAGTGCCATAGAATCTTATGACAACTTGCAGTTGTCATAGATTCTCTTACATGCAAACACCAACTTTATGACATGTATCATACATGTTAAAAATAGTTGATTCCTCCATGGTGGCGTCTACCCTCATTTACTCATAATTTTTACAATTACCAACCGTAAATGTCACTCCATAATTACCTCCGGTAAATCTAGAATTACCACTGCTAGTGAAACTACCTCATTCCCTTATGGGTAACAAATAATAAAATGGAATAAATACAATATTGGGATTTATAAGGTTAATGTCACCTTATCTCAACACTCCTTTCGGTACTAGATCCCTGTGATGCAACCACCATGTCTTGAACTCATCCAAGCACTGAGATCTCTAAATGAAAAAGTTAAGGCACCTTTGCCCATGCATTGGAGACTAGAATGCTTCTAAACAAAGAGACACATAAGCACTGCTAATTTAAGTTAAGTCAAAAGGTAGAAGTCTAAATATGATAGACAAACGATTATATTGTGGCGCCCCGATAAAATTAATCTTTCTCATCTCAAGCCTTCATGAACCGCCTACCATTCTCATTAAAAGCCAAACGTTGCCAAGGAGTTCTTCATGTCAAATCGATAACAACTTAGTTGTTGGTTGTTATCTTGTACTATATCCTTATTTGCCTTCATGCCTACTTTGAAATATTCTTTGTTGGATTCACTACATTCTAGCCAAGAGCGCCTCATAATGGAGTGGGGGTCCTATATTGGGTATAGGAGTTGACCAAAGTGGAGCCAACTATAGACTACAATTTAATAATAAAAAAAATCAAAATATTCCTAAAACTACACAAATATGCACCAATCATTGTTTAGATAATATTTGTTTATTAATTAGAATTTATTTACTAAAAATAGGTGGCAGAGAAAAAAGTTTTACAAATCTTCTAAAACATAAAAGCAACTGACACACATTGTACACATACCTTACTGAAAAGATCTAGAACCTATAAGATAATATATAACCTATATATTAAAAAGATAGAGCACTATTGTCCCAACTACATATGCAACGACCACCCATAATAAAGTACTATTTTTTAACAATAAATTATTTTGTAAACAAAATGCATATAAAAGTATCCCATCATACACATAGAGACCAAATCTCTAGAGAAGGTCAGTTTCTCTTTCTGAACTTAAGGTTCAGAGTAATTAACTAAACCTATGATAATGATCACCAGGGAAAAGGGAGAGAAGGAGACTAAAAATTAAAAGGGAGGCAATGCATGAAGATTTAGTATGTTTAGCTGGAACTGACATAACACAACAATGATCTCAAATGCTAAAAAAAAACTCACACAGACTCACAGCTTTAGCAGATGTTCAAATTAGAAATCTATAACTACAGGAGGGACTGTTATATCCACATAATAAGCTTACAGGTTTCAAGTAAACACAGAACAAAAGCATAAGAGAGGCAAACTATCAGTGATTGTATTGATCATGAAGGCTAAATAGCCATTACAAAGGGAAGATAATATGTTACAGAAGAGTAGACAAAAAATAACCATCTACATTCATTGGTGAACAATCAACTATAGACAATAAAGGCTCAAAAAATGAGCACAATGTATCACATCCAGTTGGTTTTGTAGGTGCATTACAAGGTCTAAAAGTAACAAATTATCTACCCAACGTAACAACCAAGGAGAAAAACTAATAGAGTTATATCTTTTTTACATGCATATATAGCTTTTCTGATCAAATTGTAGTAGCCATGGAAAAAAGGAAGAGTGGTCAATAAGAAAGAATCATCACCCATGATGCAATAACTTTGTTTTAGTGTCCTTGGAGCATGCCCACATGGCTCTACCCATGAAATTTGCCGAAGAAGAGTGTTTGTCATGCTATGAGTACAAAGATTTAATGTAAGGGAGCTACAATGGCATGGGGAAGTGAGGAATCCATCTTCTACAAGAAATTGGGCTCTAAAGAAGCATTAATGGTGACCAGGAGGGTCACTAAGCAGTCCTGTCATGTTTTGAACAGTAGAAAATTCGTCAGGAAGGCAAAAAGGGCGGGCTCCGACATATTAGACTTCCTTCGATCGGCCTTCCATCTATCGGGCTTGGAAAGGTGAAAGAGGAAACCCCAGCCTCTGAAGTTTGAAAGAAGAGAAAACGTCGGGCTTTGGGGGTCAGGCCTTCACCATTACATTGTTCTTTGGAAGGAAGAAGAACCCGAACTCCGCCTCCGCAACACTTAGCTGATTTGAGGAATCGACGGAGATAAGACTTTGGGCCTTTTGCCTTACGCCTTCCTAGAGGAAGAAGAAGAGAGGAAGTTTGAGCCCTGCAAGTTTGAAGACAGTCGCTTTTACAAAGGTTCAATGGAGTTCAGGGTTCAGGCTTTCGGCCTTCCTCCTTCCAAAAGAAAGGAAGAGGGAAGAAGAAAAGGTCAAAGTTTGACTCCCTGAAACACTTAGAAATATTTGAAGGAGAAGAAGTGGAACTCAAACTACGAGCCTTCCTCCTTGACATTTCTCCTTTGTCCACGTGGTGGCCTCCTGTGCTTCCGCGATCATGAGATTAAGCTGCAGATGGGGGCCTGCAGAACGGTGGAAACACTTCATATTGTGCCACGTGTCTCCTTCCTTGTTGGAGTATGAAAGACATTGAGAGGGGAGGTGAATTAGTGTCTTATAAAATAGACTTGTTTTTGGCAACCATTAATGAACTTTTACCAACTATGAACTTCAACCTTTTTTATGATGAAAATAAGACATTCATTTATGAAATGTAATGGACTATCATATCAACTTGTGAACATGAAAGAATAGGACAACTTTTGGTGACCTATGATGAACCATCAAAATAAATTATGAACATCGTATTAATATTTGTTGAATCATGACTATAAGATTGACAAACAATAGAGGTAGTTTTGTAACTTTCATTGGACTATAATAAGTGTCAAAAATATTATGCATTTGTATTGACCCAAAATGAGCATCGTGTCAACAATAATATGCAATAGTTAAATCATGAAACAATGAACATAAACTCATGAACAGAGTATTATGAGCAACATAATCACAAGCAACCATAACACAAAGATTCGACGAGTGGAAAACCCTCTAGGGATGAAAAACCACTATAGACAATGCCTCACTGGATTAATCATCAAAAACACCAATTACAGAGCCTCATTGGTCTTTATGTATAACTAACTACAAAATGCCTCACTGGCAACACAAGCCTCACTGGCAACATAAGCCTCACTAGCAACACAAGCCTCACTGGCAATGATCATATTGTCTCACTAACATGATCACTTACAACTTCTCAAGGATCAGATGAAAATATACAATATAGAGGGTTTCTTTGTTTCACTACAGCTCAGTTCTTGATTGTCTCATTAAATTTGGAGACCTCAAGAATCATATAACCAAAACCGTGCACATCAACTCAAAATTTTTTTTGCATTACAACACACTGCTATTGTCTTAATGATAGTGTAAGATACAATATCATCAACACCCTATCAGGTGTTTACAACTTATGCCTTTTTATACATTCTTACATCTTGTCATTTTTCATTGAATAGTTTAAACTTGTAACTAAACCATTCCAACTATCTCTGGTAGATTTCAACTGAACCAATAACTATCAATATCAAATGGTCGAATAGACCCATTATGAAAAGCCTGAGTTTGTAAAAATATTCCACATTGCCTTTGAAAAATATTTCAAACTTTAATCAAATGATAAATATAATTTTCAAACTGATTAATGTAACTAGAGAGAATAAGAAATGCCTTTCCAAAATTATGGTTAACCAAACTTAACCATATCTGATGCAAGTTAAACAGAGAATTATCAAATGGCCTTCAATATCATTGCGTGAAACCCTAGTGTTGAGTCATGTGGGTGTTACCCTAACCAACTCAAAGAAAGAGTTTATCAACTGTTTGCAAACCCTAACCACAACTTCCATTGTTTACAAAAAAAAAAAATTAACGTTCTTCAACTCATAACTATTCTTCAACAAAAAAGATAAGTAAAGTGTATGTGATCACAAACCCCAACCACCTTCGTGGTTCACAACAGAGTTTCAAAACTGTTGCTATATTTTTTTTGTTTCCTAACTGCTTTACAACAAAATAAATGAAGTGAATATGAGCTAACAACCACTGTTAAAAGTCAAAGACTTCATAGGGAAAACCCAAGTTATAGTTCAAAACTGTCACGGCTTGGAGAAGTATAAACCCTCACAATCAACAAAGAAACAATAGAGTTCATTTTTCCTTTTACGCATAGACTGTTTACCAAACTTTTAAAGAATAAAGAATCACCATTTTTTATTGGCTCAAGAACCCACATGAGAGATTTAGGAAAGACATCACCTGCGCCGACAACTAAAAATCTTTTGATGTGTCTTTTAGTTCCAATTAATTGTCCATCTCACCTTCGTCAATGCTAAAAACTACTACAACTCGAGCTCTGTCATATCACCACGATCCTCTTTCATAATAACTGAATCTTGCAACATTTTACATGCAAATGAAACCCTAGGTCAAGAGACATTATGTCTCTAAGTTCAACCTTGCAAAATGAAGCTGAAAATAATTTTTTTGTGCATTGTCAACTCTGTCCACCAAGAGTCCCAGTTTGCCCTAGAATGGGTCGGTTAAAACCATAAACTTTTCACCTGTTGAGCATGCCTGACACCTGCTAGGCAGGTTGCCACTTAAGTGACCAAAATGCCTTTGTTTATCATTGATTTTCAAACCAAACCAATAACCTTGTATAAATCAAATGAGAATAACCATATGATGCCCCTTTTTAACATTGAACAATAATCACATCAATGATGACATTTGAAATGTAGCAAGTATAACCTCTGCTTTGTATCCCTTTGAAATTAAACAAGATTTTGAAGTTTAAATGGAACAAGAATCCTTCAGATCAATGATGACCTTGATAACTAATGCCTTTGTTTGCATAGTGAAAATAATCAAGTGTCTTATTCAACTGAAACAAGATCATAACCTTGCACTATCACAAAAAATGTCATAATGCCAATTGTAATAAGATTGCAACACAACTATATTACCAAGGAAAGATCATTGTAGAAACATTATGCAATTTTGAGCCCACTTTCATAAACTAGATACCTCTACCAACTGATAACCAATGCACTGACTAGGAGAATGTGTGAATTTGTCATCAAGGACAACAACTGAGAGGGAAACAAACCCACCCTTTGTCCTTGAGGGCAAAACACAACTCTCACTCCCTCTTTTTGCATCAAAGACAAAGGGAGAAAGAAGTGTGCCAATGCCTCAAAGAAAGATCAGTAACCATAAGCTAGCATGCTACAGAGAGAAATGATAAGCAAAAAATAGGAAATTTAAAGCATACCATTATTGTCCAATGTAGCATAAAGTATCTAGAATGGCTTGAAACATAATTGCGCTGTCAACACCAAAGAATTACCATATAAAAGAACATGTATCATAGCAAGGAAAACAACTGAATGTCCCAAATATGAGAAACAACAGACCATCAAAGAGCAAAAACTAGAGATATGATCATTGTCAGTTGTATAAGGTAGAACACCATTGTCACCTAAAATAGTCCAATATCAAGAACCACCTGAAAGCACTAGAATACACATATAGCAATGATCAAGAATCAAGAAATGTAGGCATCAAGAAAACAACATCAAAGCACCAAGAGATCATTTGAATATACCACTGTACCAACTAAATTTCTTCCCCTTTTTTTCATTCAATGACAAAGAGATGACTCGACCTTTTGTCACCCCCTCAAAGACATCAAACAATATCCCATTTTCCATAACAATACATAGAAACAATGTTCCGATCACCTTATGATGTGTCTTTTTATCTCTGTATGTAAACCCTAATCAGATCAACACCCAGGCATCTAGAATCAACTGTATCAGCATCAAAGAGCATCAGAGAATCATTGTACATCAATATAGTATATAACTTTGACATCCTAAAAAAAACATCTAAATAATATGTCTCTACTCTGCATAAGGTAACCATGCACCTCTACACCTTCTTTTAATCATGAAGCAAGTTCTTGTGATGGTAAAACACCTCCCGAAAGTGTCTCAATTCTTGGCAACTTCCATATGATCATAACCTAACACAATTCCTTTGGGGTACCTGATTATAGCCATCATCATAAATTGTTTTAAGCATGAAAGCATGTCATGATAGCATATGCATAATAAAGAGGATCTTGAAACATAAAACACAAGCAACATGAGGTGAAAAACTTTGATAGACTCCATGATCAATGTATGTTATCACATGTAAAACATTTCTCCTATGGTCTTTTTGAATGGCATACCCTGTCCACTGAACATGAAGTTCAAAAAATGTAAAACATAAATTTCTGACTGTAACATCATGATCAAATATCACTATAAGATCATCATTTGAGAAAGGCATCAATTAACTAAAGCAAGGAAACATGAAAACTGATTAGATCAAAAAGATCACTGTACATCAGTAAAGAACACCTGCAATAGATATCAAAGGTCATTATGCAACAGAAGGCATCACTGTATATCAAGAATCAAACTGTAACTGAATAACATCCTATAACTGCTTAATCATTGTATACCATCAAGAATCACAATATAATCATGTGAATCACTGTAGATCATTAAACAATGCACCAAGTATCACTGTTAAGATGACTATCACACTTATATCTCTACTGAGATCTAGATACTGGCTATTTTCAAGAGCTTATGAAAAGTATACCTTATTGCTATGTACCTTAACATGGATATTTGTGATAACAAAACATGACAAACACCAACTTGTCTTTTGTACCATTGCAAGAAATGAAGGCATCAAACTTAATCATCTAAAAATATCAAATCAGAATTACTATATCACATTAATAAGCACTGTATCACAAAGCACTGTATCACTTGTTGAAGACATCAAGACCACTGCACCATCATGTCTTTGCATGAGCACCATCCTGTCCTTGCAAATCCTCAGCATCAACATTACCTTTGTAGCAAACCCATAGAATTCCTATTGGATATCATTATTAAGATAAGATCAAGTATGAAAATCTGATCAAATAACAACACATCCTTTCAACATGAAGTAAAGATAACTCTTAGAAGGAAGTAAGAATGACTTTGACTACAACTTAAAACTTGTCAATACATGAGCTCAAAGACATGCTGCTCATGACTAATCATATCACACTGATATACCTTTGCTGACTAAACATATCAACCATGAAGATACTATGAAAATACTATGACATCCACAAAGGCACCTTGTTTCATCATCAAAAAATCCAAATGACAAATGAAGCACCTAACTTAAAACACCTGACATAAGAACTTCTACCATGGCATGATGGTAATGATTGCATGGAGCATGGTAAAGAATGGAATCAACTAATTTGAAGATGAAACCTTTGAAGTAACCCGAGTATTAAAGAAATAAGACACCACCATTGTTTAACATAATGATATCACTCCTCAATAACATGTTGATTGATATTCTGTGATAAACATGAAAGCAATACATATCCTCTTACAAAGAATCAACTCCATATCAAGAACTGCATTGGGATCAAGCAAATGCCACTGTTTACTATTGACATAACACTGTCCTCACTACTCAAGATACCATACCATAGCATCAGTGGACTGTGAGTAGAATACAAAACATAGACACTATCATTTCAACTAGATATTGTAAATTGTTCAAGAAGAACATACTGAAGTCATACAGATTTTCCAAGTGCTTTAACTACCATCAACCAACTCTAGATGCAAACCCAAACACATCAAACTCACGACAACCTATAAGGGGTTTAAAAGATACATTACAAATTCAACTCCCCCTTGATTCATGTTGTTCTTTATGCACTCATGGATATCTCTTGTGTGGTATGCACAAGCTTTGTTTTGTCTTTCTCTTCCACATGTTTTCTTCTCCAAACTTTTAGAGGACCTTTATTCACCTTGCTCAAGACATTCTCTTTCTCTTGCTTGAACATGTAGCCTTTAGACGGTTTCATCAAACTTCTTCTACACCACTGTGCTTTGTGTCCAAACATATTGCATCTATAACATAAAATTTTGTAGTCTTGACCAATAGAAAAATAGTTTCTTCTAGGTGATCTGAGAGAATCTCTATTGACATACCTTGCATGCATCCAACAATTTCTTGCTCAGTGGCCAACTTTATTACAATTATAACAAGCAATATTGTAGTTCTGATTTGACCAGCTATAAAGACTTTTATCGTTATTCCACCCAAAACTATTTCCTTTACAATCTCTAGCCCTATGACCATAAACATGACATGCATAGCAATAACCATGGAATTGAGAGTAATTATACGTGATAGGTGGAGATCTTGAGGATTCATTAGCAACATTAATGTTAGCTTTCTTCTTGGCTTCAACCTCAGGTGCAGCAAAGTGAAATGTCAGTTCTATCTTCTTTCTAGGAGCATCTCTTGTCTTGGAACATTCTCCTTTCTTATAACCCAAGCCAGCAGTATCCTTGTAATACCTTTGCTTGCTTAACATGTCATTCATGTAGTCAGTACTCTTTTCAAATTGAATATTATTTTGCAATTTTGAAGATGCTTTTTCCAAATCCTTTCTCAAAGAGACTATTTCTTTCTCTAACTTCAGACATTCTATTCTTTTTACTTCAAGATCGGATTTAGTCATATCTATTATTATTTTGGCTTCTACAACTTCAATTTTTAGATCGATAATCTATTTGTCAGATTCATCAACTTGACTTCTTAAATCTACAATCAACTTTCTTGCCTCTTCAAATTCAACAGAAACTTTTGCAAGATCAGAGAGTACCTTAGTCTTGGAATCCTTCTCTTGTTGAAGTTGAACATTTAATCCCTAGTTCTCTTTTTCAAGATACTTGTTCATTTCTAGAGCACATAAAAGTTTTCCTTCAATATTCACTTCACAGTCATCTTCATCAAATTCATGTCCATCTTCATCCACAAAGAGGTCTCCTTCTGCATCATCAATCTCAAAAATAAAGTCATTTTCTTTATCACACTTTGTGTCAACTTTCAAAGATGACTTAGGCAACAACTCATCAAGGGGCTTGACTAGAGTTTGTTGTACAACCTTTTGCTTAACAAATTTCCTTTATTTCTTCTACACTTTCCCATAGTACTCCACTATCAGGACCTACCCAAGCCAGTTAGACTTCTATAGGGAACCTATGCTTTGATACCAATTGTTGGAGTACGAAAGACACTGATAGTGGGAGGGGTGAATTAGTATCTTATAAAATAGAATTATTTTTGGCAACCATTAATGAACTTTTACCAACTATGAACTTCAACCTTTTTTACGATGAAAACAAGACATTCATTTATGAACTGTAATGGACTATCAGATCAACTTGTGAACATGAAAGAACATGACAACTGTTGGTGAACTGTGATGAACCATCAAAACAAATTATGAACATCATATTAATATTTGCTGAATCATGACTATAAGACTAACAAACAATAGAGGCAATTTTATAACTTTCATTGGACTGTAATAAGTGTCAAAAATATTATGCATTTGTATTGACCCAAAACGAGCATCATGTCAATTATAATATGTAATAGTTAAATCATGAAATAATGAACATAAACTCATGAACAGAGTATTATGAGCAACATAATCACAAGCGACCATAACACTAATATTTGACGAGTGGAAAACCCTCTAGAGATGAAAAACCACTCCAGAAAATGCCTCACTAGATTAATCATCAAAAACACCAATTACAGAGCCTCACTGGCCTTTATGTCTCACTGACTACAAAATGCCTCACTGGCAACACAAGCCTCACTAGCAACATAAGCCTCACTGGCAACACAAGTCTCATTGGCAATGATCATATTGTCTCACTGACATGATCACTTACAACTTCTCAAGGATCAGATGAAAATATACAATACAGAGGGTTTCTCTGTTTCACTACAGCTCGGTTCTTGATTGTCTCATTGAATTTGGAGACCTCAAGAATCACATAACCAAAACTGTGCACATCAACCCAGAAATGTTTTTGCATTACAACACACTGCTATTGTCTTAATGATAGTGTAAGATACAATATTATCAACACCATATCAGGTGTTTACATCTTATGCCTTTTTATACATTCTTACATCTTGTCATTTTTTTCATTAAACAATATAAACTTGTAACTGAACCATTCCAACTGTCTCTGGCAGATTTCAACTGAACTAATAACTATCAATATCAAATGGTCGAATAGACCCATTATGAAAAGCCTGAGTTTGTAAAAATCTTCCACAATGCCTTTGAAAAATATTTCAAACTTTAATCAAATGATACATATAATTTTCAAACTGATTAATGTAACCAGAGAGAATAAGAAATGCCTTTCCAAAACTGTGGTTAACCAAACTTAACCATATCTAATGCAAGTTAAACAAAGAATTATCAAACGAACTTCAAGATCATTGCATGAAACCCTAGTGTCGAGTCATGTGGGTGTTACCCTAACCAACTCAAAGAAAGAGTTTATCAACTGTTTGCAAACCCTAACCACAACTTCCACTATTTACAAAAAAATAAATTGTTTAATGTTCTTCAACTCATAACTGTTCTTCAACAAAAAAGATAAGTAAAGTGTATGTGATCACAAACCCCAACCACCTTTGTGGTTCACAACAAAGTTTCAAAATTGTTGCTATATTTTTTTGTTTCCCAACTGCTTTACAATAGAATAAATAAAGTGAATATGAGATAACAACCACAGTTAAAAGTCAAAGACTTCATAGGGAAAACCCAAGTTATAGTTCAAAATTGTCACGGCTTGGAGAAGTATAAATCCTCATAGTCAACAAAGAAACAATAGAGTTTATTTTTCCTTTTACACATAGATTGTTTACCAAACTTTTCAAGAATAGAGAATCACCATTTTTTATTGGCTCAAGAACCCACATGAGAGATTTAGGAAAGACATCACCTGTGTCGACAACTAAAAATCTTTTGATGTGTCTTTTAGTTCCAAATAACTGTCCAGATCACCTTAGTCAATGCTGAAAACTACTATAACTCAAGCTCTATCATATCACCAAGATCCTCCTTCATAATAACTAAATCTTGCAACATTTTACATGAAAATGAAACCCTAGGTCAAGAGACATTATGTCTCTAAGTTTGACCTTGCAAAATGAAGCTAGAAACAAACTTTTTGTGCATTGTATACTCTATCCACTGAGAGTCCCAGTTTACCCTAGAATAGGCTGATTAAAACCATAAACTTTTCACCTGTTGAGCATGCTCGATACTTGCTAGGAAGGTTGCCACTCAAGTGATCGAAATGCCTTTCTTTATCATTGATTTTCAAACCAAACCAATAACCTTGTATAAATCAAATGAGAATAACCATATGATGCCCCTTTTTAACATTGAACAATAATCACATCAATGATGACATTTGAAATGTAGCAAGTATAACCTTTGCTTTGTATCCCTTTGAAATTAAACAAGCTTTTGAAGTTTAAATGGAACAAGAATCCTTCATATCAATGATGATCTTGATAACTAATGCCTTTGTTTGCATAGTGAAAATAATCAAGTGTCTTATTCAACTGAAACAAGATCATAACCTTGCACTATCACAAAAATGTCATAATGCCAATTGTAATAAGATTGCAACACAACTATATTACCAAGGAAAGATCATTGTAGAAACATTATGAAATTTTGAGCCCACTTTCATAAACCAGATACCTCTGCCAATTGACAACCAATGCACTAACTAGGAGAGTGTGTGAATTTGTCATCAAGGACAACAATAGAGAGGGCAACATTCCTGTGGTTTTGCAAGCCCACTGTGGGTCCCCTCAAAGGCTTGGCAGAATGGCGGAATGCCTTAGAACTTTTGTGAGTGCCATGTGTCTCATTAGGAGTCTGTTATCAGGCCTTCAACCTTACACCTTCTATGAAGAAGATAGAAGGTGAGAAGCCTGAACTTTGACCTTTGAAATACATAGAGCATTTACAAAGAACAAAGTAGAGTTCAGAGTTGGTTAGGATGGCATGATGAAGGGGAGAACTCCGAACTTCAAAACTATGAAAAGACAAAAAACACAAGGAAAACTTAGGATTTTTGGGACTTAGCCATTTTTGGTGGTTTTCTCTTGCATTCCAAAGGGTGAAAATACTAGGATCTCGTGAATCTTTAGGCTATTTGGCCAAAAGGAAAAATAGGATAACAATTACCCCCTTGCAAACTTCCTCACAGTTAGTGCAAATTCTACAAACCCTTGTGGACTACCGCAAAGCTAAACTTTATTTAATTCTTGTAAAGTGCAAACATCTAATTTACTGTGCCTCTATGGATTACACCTTCATTTACCTCACCACAACTGCTTACACCTATGAGACATCACCACCACAACTTATGTTTTATCAAACTCACATGCTCAAAATATGACTAGGTGCACTCACATCCACACCAGTCCTACTCCCTTGATCTAACCTTAGTCTGATACTATTTACCCCATTCCACTACCTAAAGTTTAAACTTTTTGCATATCAAAACCTTTTTGTCAAGTCATCCTTTTGATTGCAATTCGTCAATGTCGTACTTCCTATGTCAATCATGTTGATAACTTGTTAATGAGACGTCATATTTTGTCTTGTTCATATTACCTCTCTCCATTGAAACTTTGTATAGCAATATTATTCCAACTCAAAATCTAAATTGAATTGGCTTAGAAATATTATTTTTGCGCCAACTTTCATTTTTTGCTAAGCTTACGCCAACTTTTATTTTCCGCAAAGTTCGCGTCAATTCTTATTTTTCACAAACCTCGCGTCAACTTTTGCTTTCCACTAAGTTTGCGTTAACTTTCGAATCTGGCTAAGTTCACGCATATTTTGACTTTTGGCTAACCAAAACCAAAGGGTGCAATTTTTCAATTTTGGAGAGATAAAAAGAAAGAAATCCATTTTCACTTCTTACAAACAAAATTAACTCCACTCCTCCATGTCCATTAATCTCTCCTACAATTTAGGAAAACAGTTTTCAAGACAAGCTTCAAAAACTTGTTTTTATTATTAAAAACAATTTTCTTCTCCTAAAGTCATGCAATACACAATGCGAAAAAAGATGTGGTTTCTACAACAAACGTGAAACTTCATTTTAATGTGTTCTCACTCCCACCAATGTGGACACTTGGCTTGCATCAGAAAGAAATGCGGTCTTTAGTTATGTTAATTTACTTGTAGAAATCGTGCTCAACTCTTCACTAAGTCGTGTTGCAATTCATATCAAAGTAATCTCATGTAAATTACATACGCAACGAAGGAATAAATTTGTTGACAAGATTTATAAACTTTCAAAGTAAATGCTGATGGTAGATATACATGCAACTATGCTCTATTGGAATGAGTTATTATTATCACGCCCACCAAAACCTCCCACAATCTAGGAAATCACCTCAAGTTAGTTTCTTTCTCTTGCATGCAATATGAAGATGGGAATATTGGTAGTTAAAAAGTTGCTTCAATTTTTGAAAGAGCAAGTTACTTTCCTCAGGCCGCACTACATAGATGGGCGGTTAGAAGTGATAGTAATACATGTGCAAGAACTACTTTTGATAGACATCAAATGTCTCCTTATACTATTACTGCATTCTACACTGCCGTGATAAAGATTCTTTTGATTATACAATAGCGCCTCATCTAAAAAAAGAAATTGTTTGATCTCTACTCTAGTCACCTCGTCCCTTGCAGGATTTATGAGTTATTAATCTCCATTGAAGCATTCTTGAACAAAAGTTTCTGTTGCAGAAATTCTCAAATCTAATGCAGAATAATCGCTGGCAGACAAACATGTTTAATGTGGAGATTTAAATAAGGTGTAGATAAATTGTAGAGATGTCACTAGTTGGGATGCAATGGTCACTGCCTTCTTTCCAGCCCACGCCTTAGAGGACAGATTTGTCAAGTATCAACGTCCATAAAAGAAAAATTGAAAGTGGATTTTGTGTTAGCTATAACAGTTGAAAACGCCTCTGTCTGTCTTTATTTAAACATGGAAGAATAGAGAATGCCAACAAACTGCTTGATAGAACACCTCAAACTTTTTGTGACAAGCTTTATATAACGCTCAGAATATTGTCTCATGCCACTGACAAATTTTCTAAACCTATCGGTTGATCCTATTGGCGTATTCCTTAAATCTCCTATGGGTGCAAGTGCTAGTTTTAACTCGTAGGCCCTTGAGTCTCATGGTATGGATTTGTTGAAAAGACTTTAGAAACTTTCAAGAAAATCTAGCTCGCAGGTGTAAAATAAGATTCCACGACCTTTGCAAGCTTCTCCTGTCTTGGGTCACAATGGGAATTTTAAAACTGGGTGTGAATACCATTAAAGCATAATTTAAAGCAAATTATTATCGAACCATGTAGTTGCAAGTGCCTCGGTGGATATGGATGCAAAATGTGGAAGCATAGACAATGTGCCAGTACTAGAAATGTCATCTTATGGACTACCACGGTTGTAGCATACACTAAAATGGATTTGTTGAAAATAATTTTCAAGATTTCAAACATATGCAATCCACAGGTGCAAAGTTAAATTCCAAAACATATGGCCAACTATGGAATGAGATTGTTATTAGATATTATAAGTATAAATGCTCTGGAAAATTTGTGTATATGTTATGGAAGCATACAGAAGGCTCATGAAGTGTTTGGTAAAATGTTTCAAAGAAATGCAGTTTCATGAAAAATAATGATTGCTATTTTGGTACAACATGAGGAAGGTGAAGACTAGGCGCACAAACTGTTTATAGGTGACCTCAAAGAGATGTCATTTCATGCTCCGAGGACACTTATCACATTCATATGCCCAAGTATGAATACCTTTTGCTTTTTGTTTGAATAAAACATCTTTGAAATCTTCTCTTGAAATCCATTGCATGCATATAAACAGAAAATAAAAAATTGTCAAACACTGTAGCAAGTTCTGAAACAGAGTAAATACAGGTAGATTTCAAAAACTTTTTGCAGATATTTAATCATGAAGTACAAATATTAGGGGTTTGAGTTCCTCTCGGTTCTTGAATCCACACTTCTAGAAATATCAAATATTTCTTTGGGACATATCAGTTTGGCAGATTTCTGGAAAACCATGGAAGAGGGGAAAAGATCACCAATGGCTCAGAGATTGTTTGATAGCGGATTACCCCACACAGCAAGTTTCCCAATAGCAGTTCAATGCACAGATTTGGTTTTAGAATGTATGAAGCGCTACAATCTGAAAACCAGAGAAGTCAGAACTGTTGATGACAAGCTAATTGCCAGGTTAGATAGTGTTTCAATTGGGATTACTTTCAGGCTACCCGTCAAAGATCAGTTTGTGAACATAGACAAAACACTTGCACATAAATATTTTAATGAAAAGAAACATCAATGCCTCAATACTATAGCAAAACATTGGCTACATACACCGAAAGGAGGAAAATCCCAGTTACCCAAAGTCCTTCAAAGATCATACTTCATAGAGAATATTTCTAATATGATTATTCTACTTCATAGAGTGATGGGAGATGGAAAAGTAGCTGATTTTGAAATGTGGACATTTCTTTTCATAAATGTTATATGTGCAGGAGATCAGTTTATTGATTGGGGCAGCATTATTAGTGACAAACTGCATTATCAGTTGGTCAATTTTGAATTGAATGAACATTTTTATATGTCTTCCTACTTATTTTATGCAATTGCATGCATGAAATCATGGCCAGGTCTTGCTACCAAAGGAACATATGATAGCATGACATAGATCTATGATTATTACCCTCAGTTACAGCTAGAACAAAGTCAAACATTACCGTAGGGTAAATGATGCTTTCACAATGCTGACAGTAAGAGAACTTCAAGGTAATACTGCACTCCGGATATCACTAGAAGCTGCCAATCTAATCAAAATATATGGGAGCTACTTCATCCAATATCCTAGGTTTACCTATCTATGAGTTGGCAGGTTTGATGGATACCCATATAAGTTGCCTAGGTATGTAGATGATAAAATGGTATTGATAGAACTATGCAGGCAAATTGGTACACTTAATAAGAGATGCAAAGACAAGAGAAAACCTAGAGTTCCATTCCCCATTGGCCTTAGTCATTACAACTGCAAATCTTCTATAGATGCTCAAAACATAGAGAGATCTCTGATAAAAATTAGCCTGTATGCCTATGCTATGAGATTTCCTTTTGATAGCAAAGGATATGTCAGGGACAATCTACGGCTTGGTGCAAGTTACTGTCATTTCCTAGAACTTGAAGACTTTTGGGAAGATTGTGAAAATGATTATGAGGTACGTAAGAGAGACTGGATGAGGATGACCATTGAAAAAATCAAAGAATTCAAGCTAGATTGCAATACATATGGAATTGAAGAAGATGGTTCAGAATTAATAGACCCTGTGTATTTTAATAAAATTGAAACACGGCCTTTACGACCCATCAATTGGGCTAATGAGGAGATCAAAGATTTGGGCATAAGAACTACTCATATCATCCAAAGGACTAAAGATTGGGTAAGGAAAAAGGCTATTGAGGTAACAACTACCAAATCAACAAGTAATACTGCTTCATCATCAAGTAGAAAAGACAAACATTCAAGTTCTTCTTCTTCTTCTCGTTCTCATTCTCCATCTTTAAGCATTGGTTCACATAAAAGTACTCAAGGAGGAGATGACGGAGAAGATCCATCAAGGAGAAAGAGTCTCAAGAGCATTTGTGGAAATGATGAAAAACAAAAAAAGGGGAAAACAAAAATAAAGGATAATGCATTGCCTACCGTACAGGAAGAAGTTGAGGAAAATAAGTCCACAAGTCCTAAACAGCACCATCAAAATGATGAGCATTTAAATACCTCTCCTTCACTTCTTGTTGTTTCTCCTTCTCATGAAACACCTCATTCCCCTCATGCATTACAGTCTACACTCCTACCCCCTATGAACATATTAATGAGGATGTTCTTCCCTCAAATGTAGTGCCTCCTTTCACAAATATTACAGAGTCCTCACATAATCTCTCCTCTTCCTGGTTGTAACAAAGTTTGTCAAAGAAAAGAAACAATGCTCAATTAATCATGCCTAATTTTGATACAGTCTCCAATCTGCTACAAAGGTCTCCTAAGCCTAAAAAGATTAAGATTACATCAAGGATGGCAGTGGATTCTTCATCAAGCAATGTCTATGTCGAAGTTGCACAACCTATTTTAGAAAAAAAATTTGAATGAAGCTACATAAAGTGATTTTAACATCACTAAGATAGATCTTGGTCCATCCACATATGAGGGTGACATGAAAATTTTTCAATTGTCACTTGCCAAGTTAATAGAAAGAATAGAAAAAGAAAGGCATACGAAAGATCAACTGAAGCAACAGGTACAAGTTTTGACATCCTATCTCAAAGCCATCATAGACACTTCTGCTTTGTCTCTTGATACTTTCTCTACCCCCACTAATCTCTCTCTTGAGAATAATGCTGAAAAGGGGATTATCAAAAGTGTCAGCAAATATCAGTTGTATGGAAAAATGGCTAAAAGATGGGTTGAACGTATGAAATCAAAGGCATTCAACTTTATTGAGCAAGCGAAGAGTCTGTATGATGAAGTAGAAATGAAAAGAGAAGAGGTTGATAAAGAGTTAAGAAGTATCAGAAAGGAAGAATTATTGTGGCATAGAATATCCAAGGACCTCAACGAGATGATCAAAACTGATAATGAGATATTAATTGCTGAAAAAGCATTTTCAAACATTGAAGAAAATCAATCTAGCTCTTGGCTTTGTTCAGTTGACTGGAAATTGTTAAATATAGGACAAGTCTTAGCTGCCCAAGGAAAGCTCCTGGAGACTTGTGAACAGGTGAAGATGAAGATTCACACTGATTTATTAGCAATTAATATTGATGTGATGAATAGGGACAAATCTCAAGTTTTGGAAGCTCAAGCTATCAAAGAGGACTTTGAAAACATGATCAATACAGAGTTATTCAATAGGCAGGTTTTCAATGAAGGACTTATGGATAAATTGAATCTCATTTTTGTTGCTGTCAATTCTGGCATTGATCATATATCAGATTATTGTCATGATTTGAATAAGGTTCATAAAGATCAATCAGAGTGGAGGCTACGTATGACAGGTGTGTTTGTTCCAAAAAATAAACTTATAGCTCCAGCAGTCAGAGTGTTCCGAGCATACAAAACAAAGTCATCCCTTCCTTCACAGCAGTTTGCAGTAACATAAACATCTTCAGATAGTACCAGAGGTGGCGTAGATAAAATATGATGGTTTCTTGTGAGATCAATTATATTGGTCCACTTTTCAAAGTTTGCAAGTTATAAGTTTTGGTTCTCTTTCTATGAAAGTGACTTTATGTCCCTTATTGTAATCAAAAGTTGTAAAGTACACTTTATTTCGGGAACTTTTGAAAAGTCTATAAAGTGTACTTTTATTTATTTTTAAATATATTTTGAGTTAGTTAGGAAAAGTAGTTATAAGGTAGTTACAAAGTTGGTTACTAGAGACAAGTCTATATATACAAGACTTGGTGATTGTAAAAAGGATTTTTTGGCTTTCGCATTTGAAATGGTGTTATGAGAAATAGAGTTGTACAACTCAGTGTGAAGAAATAAAAGATATTTTGGATTGTGTGATCTCAAATATCTTTTGGCATTGTTCATTCTTCTTATGTTGATGAATGGTGTTTTCTTTACATTATCTTTACATTGTTCATTTTGTGCACTCACTTTAGCAGTTTAAGAAGTATTCTTGTATTGTCTTAGTGGGTTTATCCTACTTTATGCATAAGGGTTGAGTCAATGTTCGTAGGTCCATTGTCTTAGCCTCCCAATCTTTCTTTTTCATTTCTTTCTTAAATATCATAAAACCTATACCCCCCATCATACGAGGGAGCTGCCCCTCTACACACAGAGGTAGGTGGATAGAAAAACTACAACCTTACCAACTGTTGGTATGTATTTCCACTATATGTTTCAGGGTAAAAAAGTCAATATAAAAAGTCATGTTATAGTGCAAATCTGTTTACCAACATATTTTTGGTGACTCTACTAGGGACTATTCGAACATACTTCTTTTGTTTGGAAAAAGTCATCTTAATGTGTTCAAAGAAAATCTTTTTGATCAATAAATATGGTGCTGCAACGTAGAGCTGGACTTGTTTTACAACCTAATGTTAATTGGTTCAACTTTGAGCAAAAAGAAATAATTACTACAACTACAACCTTACCAACTGTTGGTATGTATTTCCACTATATGTTTCAGGGTAAAAAAGTCAATATAAAAAGTCATGTTATAGTGCAAATCTGTTTACCAACAGATTTTTGGCGACTCTACTAGGGACTATTCGAACATACTTCTTTTGTTTGGAAAAAGTCATCTTAATGTGTTCAAAGAAAATCTTTTTGATCAATAAATATGGTGCTACAACGTAGAGCTGGACTTGTTTTACAACCTAATGTTAATTGGTTCAACTTTGAGCAAGAAGAAATAATTACTGACTTACGAGTATTGGCTTGGAGATATAGGAGGTCAAATCGCCAATATCAAGAAGTAGATGTGGTACTTGATGAAGAAGAAGATATAGGAATAGAAATTCGTGTTCATGCTCGATTAATAGCTCAAGGCATCGTGACAGAGGAATTGGAAATAGTTAACAGACATGCTCCTATTCAAATAGCCCCAAGAAGGGATAGACCAATTGGTCCACCTACTAGACCTATTCAAGAATATCGCCTTGTGAACCCTACTCAAAATCAACCTGGCCGCCAAGAGGTATACCAGAGGAGACCGTGAAAAGGGTATTTTTGACCCTAATTTTGAAAAATTAGCAAATCTTGATTTCTCTGGGTCATTTGTCTCTCTAAGAAGAAAATTTAAGTATGTTAGTAAACCCTCTTCACCCACAAGAAGCCCTACCAGAACCCCTATTACCTCTTCCACTTACCAAGCATTAACCTTACATGAGACTACAGTTCCTATTGTCATAAATCTTCAACCAACTCCACCACTACGAATGGCTCAACCTGTTCCTTGGGGAGCAACTATTGGTCCACTTGCCTTGGGAAATCAATTGCATGACTTACCACATGGATCCAGGAAAATTTTACCCAAATTCAGTGGAGATGGAAAGGTTTCTATAGATGAGCACATTAATGCCTTCTTTGCCACATACGGTGTTCTAGGCATTATGCACAAAGATGTTTCTGTCCAGTTATTTGTAGAATCTTTGACCGAAGGAGCAGCGGAATGGTTTCAACATTTGTCTACCAGAACTATAAATTCATGGGAGAGTATGTGCCAAAAGTTTGAAGACCATTTCAAAAGCGCTGAAGATGAGCATGCACTATAGCACAACTTACTCAAATGAAGAAAGAGATTCACGAGCTGATGCGGGAGTTTGTGGCTCATTTTAACAAGTTGGTGAATAGAATTGAAAATGCTAAAAGACCAACTGCGCAAAATCAAAAGTTCTTCTTTCTAAATGCGCAACCTCCAGATATAAGTTTTCATTTGAGAAGAGCATGAGTGGCTAATTTGGAAGCTGCACAGACCATGGCCATTGAAATTGAAGATGATTTATTAACTACCAGAAAATGGAATAAAGACTTGCAGAAAGGGAAGGCACAATCTTATAATCCACCTACTACAGACCTAATGATTCAGAAGCTAGCCAATGATTTGCTCCTGCTTAAGAAACAACTTCCACATAATCCACCTCCGTTCTATCAAGATATACCCAAGAGAAATTATGTACCGTACCAGCAAAACAAGCCACCTAGGCTTCCTCCTCCAGCAAAAAGACTAGCTATTGAACATTCTTCTTCGAGTCAGAAACAAACTACGGCTATGTGTGATTTTCATCTGACTACTGACCATGATGGTAGCACTTGTCCTGAAATGGCAAGGTTCATGTAGATGAATCTATCAAGCGAGAAAATAGAGGGGTATGTCTTGGAAGAGGACGAGACAAATGAGACCTATGGCCAACCCACGATCAACTTTCTTGAGCATGAGTCTGATAATGAAAGAGAAGAGGTTCACGATATTAACAATCATTCTTGTAATGTCTTCACAAGAAATCAATATTAGAAGAATGATGGAAAAGCCAAAATTGAATCTGCCCATAAAGTTCCAAAAAATACTCTGAAGATTCTAACAAGAAAACATCCTCTGGAGAATCAACCTCTTACTACCATGAAAGATAAAGGTACACAAGGTCCCCCTCTTAGTGATTCATCTCCCTTGCCTGATGATGCATTTGATTTCATAAAGCATTGCAAGAAAACAAAGGTGTAAATTTCTCAACTTGATTACTTAAAGTCGAATCCTCATCAATTGGAGAGATTGTTGCATATTGTTAAAGGAAAACCTGATCCTTTTTCTTCAATATATCAACAGTCAAATGACTCATAGCACGAAGAATTTTCAGATGATGATCTCTTCAGTGAATCTCCACAAAATGACCCCCCGCTGGTAAATGTTGTTCTCCCAGATAAGCCTAACCCATTCTATGTCTCTTTATATATAGTTGGTTGTAAACTAAGCAACTGCATAATAGATTCTGGTGCTTCTGACAATGTTATGCCTACTAAAGTTGCTCATGCTCTTGGCTTGTCATTAAATAAACCCTCAGGCAAAGTCTACTCAATGGAGTCTAAAATGGTCCCATTAGTAGGTTAGCTTAAAGATGCACAAGTTGCTTTAGCCGCTTTCCCCCAAAAGAAATTAAAGCTCACAATCCTAGTTGCTGACATTCCCACAAGCTATGGCATGCTACTTAGTAGAAGTTTCTGTAAGGATCTAGGTGGAGAAATACATCTAGATTGGTCCCATGCCTTGATCCCAATCAATGGAAAGAAAGTCAGGCTGAATCTAGAACCTAAGGCAAAGTATATAGTCCTAAAATCAGATGATCCAAGGGCAGAGATACTATATGAAGAAACTAGACCGGGCACATATATGCTCATGTAGGAAAAACAGGTAGCCCCTGAAGTTATCTCTCCTGACATGTCTTCTAGCCTTTGGACTATGGAATTCGAAGGTAGTTTTTTTTCTGGCTCAGGGGCTGGAATTGTTCTTATTTCACCTACATAGGAGAAGTTTCCTATGGCTTTCAAATTGGTTTTTGACAACACTAATAATATGACAGAATATGAGGCTCTCCTTCTAGGCCTCGAGACTACTAAAGAAAAAGGAATCAAAATGTTGAGAGTGCTCAGAAATGCAAAATTGGTCGTCAAGCAAATAAGAAATCAGTTTCAAACAAAGAATGGCAAGTTGAGAAAATACCAAAACTTAGTATGGGATCAAATAAAGTTCTTTGACGCTTTCTCCATAGAGGCGATTCCTCGAACTCTTAATTCTAAAGCTGACTACCTTGCTATTTTTGCAGCTCTTTTACTTCCACATCCAGAGTTCAATAAAGATCAATATAAGATTGAATTGGTGTATCGACCAAGCATACCTTGTAATGATAAACATTGGCAAGATTTTGATGATGATAAATAGATCGTGTATTTTTGGAGAAGGCTGGTACTTTTGTCAATTTGTTATTTGAAGGAAGTGAGACTTCTGTAGAAGATGAAGTGTTGCAATTAAAGGGGAATACCATCCCAAGGGAGTTGATTACTCTAGAGAGCCTATTTAATAAGCACATATCGATGAACAATGTAGTTCAATGACATACATTGAGATCTCATCTCCTCTTTCAATACTTATTACTCTATCTGAGTCCAGTGTAGCTCCTTTCATGACTTCCATTGATTATGTGTTGCAAGCTCATATCGATCTTCCAGAGACAGTTGCTTGGGACATATTCCTACTAGACATCTCATCCTTGTTTGTAGAGTCCCACATTTTGGATTTGGGAGACACTATTGATTTCATTCATCTTCTCTTTGATGGAGTTGATTCTTCTTCGGATGTTTTGAGGGCACATTCAGACCCTCTTGTTCCTTCTTTGCCTACATTTGCTCCTACAGTGACAATTTTTGCAGATATTCACGAGTCCACATATTTGACTCAGTCATCATTCATGTTGATATCCTCTGTAGAAGTACTAGATTCTCATTGGTCCAGTTGTCTTATCGATGGTGAGCCCCATACATCCATGGTTATTGTATCTGAATCTTCTATGGTACCTTATCCATATCAGTATTTGTCATAGTTTGGCGTTGGCCTAGAGATCATTGAGCAGCATTTGGAGAAGGCATCCTTGTCTTCAATAGAGAAATCATCTTTATTACTTGTTGCTACATTAGATTCTTTGCAGGACATTATCAATATTCTAGAGATATCTCATTGGGACACATATCTACTAGATATATCATTGTTGTTGGTAGAGTCCCACCTTGCATATTTGGAGGACCACATTGAGGACATTTGTCTTGTGTTTGATGACAGCTTTGATGGAGTTACATCACCATCATTTTTTAGATTGTTCTTCATCCTCCTATTCAATCACATATTGGCAGTGGATTGGAAACATTTGAACAGTTTTCAGGAGCATAATTGTTGTCTTTGGATCATGTGCAGAGTTCAGAGACATTTATCCTTCTTCATGTATATTCCTATCTGGAATGGGAAGACATTATGCACACATCTACATTTGTATTTATTCCCAAGGGGAGGAATGTTGTTCAACATTCATGGGTCTTCATCTTTATTCTATGCGAGCATCTTCTAGCACTGCAGGAGTCATTTTGAGAAGCGGCTGCATGGTCTCTCTTCTCATCTCTATTTTAGGAGGGAGCATTTCCTCGCATGGGGTTTCATCCTTCTTACTTGTGGGGGGGTCACCAGACCTTCTCTCTTCTTCTCTTATGGGGGGCTTCTATTCCTTTGTTTTGGGGGGGGGAGGGTTCTTCTCTTCTGGGGGAAAATCATTGTACATGGGCACCTCATCAGGATTCATTTGTTGAGACCCATCTTTTCACCCACCTAAACTATGCTTAAGAGGGGTGTTAATGTAGATTTCTTATTCCTTTTCATAAGGTTTTTCCTACACATATTATTAAGCTTGCTTAGATTAATAAAGTGAGTTTAATTAGGTGAGTAGGTTATGAGGCATCACCCCTACAAGTGAGCATCCATTAGCTATCTTGGAAAGATGCTTTTGCTATCTTTAGTTCGATAGATGGTTGCTTCTTATTGGTTGGTGTTGCCACATCCACCCCTCTCCTTAGTCTATTTAAACTCACTACCTAGCTTGTATTTTGTATATCAATTCCATGCTATTGCATTCTATTTTGTGATAAATATATTCGAACTATTATGATATGATCTCTTTTGCATCGTTCATTTCAATCTTCTCTTTGTGCTTGCCTTTAGCTTTCTAGATTTTGGGTTGTGATTTCCATAACAAAATCTAACACCCTACTTGGTGCAAGAGCACCAAGGGGCTTGGAGTGAGCCCATATGTATATAATGCATTTTGGTGTGTTGGTCATAAAATATGTTAGTCATGAAGTTTTCTTTGTTTTTTCTTTTGGTTCTAGTGTATCAGGTTGACCGAAAACCGCAGACTGTTATATCGGTGTGAGAAAGACTATCGGGTAAACAAAGTTGTGTCGAGCCGATAGCATATAGTCTCACCGATGGGATAGAATGGTCGGCAAGAGTATTGATATCGGAGAGTAAGTGAAAAGTTTCACCGACAGGTTAAAGTCTTGGCGAAAGTGAATTTGGTGTTAGGCCATCGGTATGACGAGTGCCATCGGTGGAGAGGTGAAAGGTTTTGCTGATGATGTTAGTCACACCTATGAAGGAGATCCGAAGGCTCATCGGGATGACTAAGGATATCAGCAGGAGAAGTTAAACGTTGGCCGATGTTGAAGGTCACACCGACAAGTGCGAAGGGAAGGCTCATTGGGGAGAAGATGGGTATCGGCCAGAGATAAGAGGACACCACCGATAACTAATATCTTGCCGAAAGCAAAGACAATGCAATGCATATCGGGAGGAGTGTGTAGTAAGTTTGGGCAATGAATACAACAAATGTTGTCGATAAGACAGTAGATTATCTTGTTGATGAATGAATGCATATTTCAGTATAGTATGATACAAACGAATGTATACGCGAAGGAACAATACTAATGCAAGAAACCCTAACCATCTGGTAACGGACACGGGTAGAAACTATAAAAGGCCAGAATCATTTTGGGAAGTTGGAGGTTGGAAGTTCGGAAGCCTGGAAGGCTGCAAATGTAATAAGCATTTTCATTACAATAAAAAAAGCAAAACTTGGTTTGTCTGATTCATTTTGTGAAATTCTGTAGAGTGTGCATATTTTGGTTTAAAACAAAGAAGTTTTCTTTCCTGTTAATTTTGTTTCTATCTGTACATAATGGCTCTGGTTTGATGTCCTCACATATCCTCTGTACAGTCATGGGAGGGCATCAAGAAGAGTCTTTTTTTTCTTTCTTTTTGTTATAGTGAATGGAATGCTAGAGAGAGGCCATGTGAACTTGTGCTAGGCGAGCTGTGCTATAGCCCAGCTAGTAAGCAAGTTGCAGTCTAAAGGACAGGGGTGAAAAATAGAGTAGAAAGAAGTGAGCACCAAGCAAGCAGAACCCTGGACCCAGAGAGGAGGGCTGATAACGGGCTCAAGAAGGCTAGAAGCCTTGGAGATTGGGAATCTTGGAAGCAGTGAGGATAAGGAAGAGTACCTCACACCAAGAAAGCAGAGTCTGTATTGGAAACAACAAACAAATAGGTCTTTCACCTCTGTAATAGATTGCTTAGGTTGTTTTAGACATTTTAGGGTAGAAAATGTCTATGAGCACTTGAATTGGTAGGGAAACCTGGGGATGGCATAGGTCTTGAAGTGTTGTGTCAAGATAGGTGTTCGAAACCCTTAGGTCTCCCTATCAAATTGGTATTAGAGCAAGTTAAGGATTTGGGCTATTCCTAGCTGGGAATAGAAGAGGTTGTATGTCATCACCAAGTTCGAGTGAGTCTATAGGCTCAGCCAGAGAGATGGTGACTAATGCAAAATTGGCAAAGAAGGTTGATGATCAAGAAGAGGAGAATAGGCTCCTACAGGAAAGATTGGCAGAAATGGAAAGTAAACAGGGTGTAATGATGGAGAAGACTGAAAGAGTCAGTCAGAAAATTAAAAATTCTGAAGATAAGGAAAAAGGTGTGTCTGTAGAAGATGAAGAGCCCACACCTGATCCTAAGATGGAAGAAGAACCTTTTTTGAAGGCCTTGAAAGCCATGAGTGGTAAAACATTGGAAGGAGTTCCTCTTTTTAGTGGAAAGATGGAACCTAATTTGGTTATAGAATGGATAGAAGGTTTAGAAAATCACTTTGAATGTGATGGAGTGAGTGAAGCTCAAAAGGTGAAGGTGGCTAAATCAAGACTCAGAGGAGCTGCCTTGACATGGTGGAAATTTGTTCAAACTGAAAGAGAAAAAGAAGGCAAGAAACCAATAGCTACGTGGAAGGGTATGGTGGCTAAAATCAAAGAAGTATACATGCCTAGAGATTATGAAGTCCAATTGTACAAGAAACAGCAAAATTTAAGACAAAGAGAATTAGATGTCAGTGCATACACTGAGGAGTTTCAAAAACTATGCCTGAGGTCTAAGGTGATGGAAGATGAAAGTGTAAAAGTGGCAAGATATCTCAATGGTTTGAGGTGGAGTATTCAAGAGGAAATCAGCTTGTTTAGTCCTACAACAGTGCATCAATGCTATCAGCTAGCACTCAAGGTAGAGGAGAAGAGTAAGAAGAAGCAAGAGACAAACAGTAGATCAAGAGGAAGAGGTAGAGACAGCAGAGGAAGAGGAAATTATGGTGGTAGGAATAGTGATCAAAGACCCCAAGGAGAATCCAAACTCACAGAGCAGAATGGGGAGACTAGTTAGTAGAGGAAACTACAGAGGAAGGGGATCTAACAAAGGAAGATCAGGAAGATTAGGCAGAGGATCCTACTTTGCCACTATGAAATGCTACAATTGTGGTCAATTAGGCCATCTAGCATATAGGTGTCCTGATAAGGGCACACCTTCTTCTAAAGGAGTTGATAAAAGAAATCATTATGTGCAAGATGATGCTTCAAGAAGCAAATCACCTGAAGTCAGTCTAGCCTCAGAAGTGGGAGAGAACATCATGGTAAGGAGAACCTTGATCAAAGAACCAGTGAAAGTTGAACCAAGCCAGAGGAGAGCTTTATTCAGAATCAGATGCAAAATTATGAACAAGGTATTCAAGTAATCATTGACTCAGGGTCTACTAATAACATAGTATCAGATGAAGTAGTTAGAAAATTAAATTTGCAAAGAATACCTCATTCAAACCCATATAGAGTCACATGGTTAAATAAAGGTCAGCATGTGATAGTCAATGAGCAAACTTGGGTAGAGTTTGGTATAGGTGGATACAAAGACAAGGTACTATGTGATATCCTACCTATGGATGCATGTCATCTACTATTGGGTAGGCCATGGCAGTTTGACCAGAAGGCCATACATGATGGTGAGAAGAATGCATATTCTTTTCAAAAAGATGGTATCACCTATAAAATTCAGTCATTGGAAGACGAAGAAGCAAATAAGACAAAAAGTCCTAGTGTCTTAATTGTGAGTGGTAAAGAGTTTTTGAACACTCTTAAGGAGGATGGTATTGGCTATGCTATCATAGTAAAGCCTAAGGAAGAGCAGAAAGACAAAAAGGTAGTGATCCCAAAAGAGGTACAGACTATACTGGAACAGTATAAGGACATCATTAGTGATGGAGCACCAGCAACACTACCTCCACAAAGAACTATTAGCCATCAGATAGATCTGATTCCAGGAGCATCTTTGCCTAACAAAGCTCCTTACAAGATGACTCCAGATCAACATAAGGAAATAGCCAGACAAGTGCAAGAGTTACTTGATCAAGGCTTGATTAGGAAAAGCATAAGTCCTTGTGTAGTGCCTACAGTGTTGGCACCAAAGAAAGGAGGAACATGGAGACTATGTACAGACTCCAGAGCTATCAATAAGATCACCATAAGGTACAAATTTCCAATTCCCAGAGTTGAAGATCTTATGGACTGTTTAGGAGGGGCTAAATATTTCACCAAGATAGATCTGAAAAGTGGTTATCACTAGATCAGAATCAAGGAAGGTGATGAGTGGAAAATAGCCTTCAAAACCACAGAAGGACTGTATGAATGGCTTGTTATGCCATTTGGTTTGTCAAATGCTCCTAGCACATTCATGAGGCTCATGAATGAAGTCGTCAAGGACTATACGGGTAAATTTGTAGTTGTTTATCTAGATGACATCTTGCTTTTTAGTCAAACTAAAGAAGAGCATCTTGAACATGTAAAAACTGTTTTGAAAAAGTTACATGATGAACAACTAACCATAAATTTGGAGAAGTGTGAATTCATGAAGCAAGAATTGGTATACCTTGGTTTTGTGTTGTCCAAAGGAAAATTGAAGATGGACAAGTCAAAGGTAGAAGTCATATTGAACTAGCCTACTCCTAGAGCAGCAACTGAGGTGAGAAGTTTTCATGGCTTAGCTCAGTTTTATAGAAAGCTCATAAAGAATTTCAATGCTATTTGTGCACCCATGCTTGATACAATCAAAGGTGGGATGAAAACAAAGTTTCAGTGGACACAAGCAGCTAATAACAGTTTTGAACTGTTGAAGAAAGAAGTAGCCACACAGCCAGTGTTAGTGCTACCTAGTTTTGACAAGTTGTTTACTTTAGAATGTGATGCTAGCAATATTGCAGTAGGTGCAGTACTCAGCCAAGAGAATAGACTAGTAGCCTTTTTCAGTGAGAGGCTAAATGAAGCAAAGAGTAGATACTCTTCATATGACTTGGAGCTCTATGCTCTAGTCCAAGCACTTAGAAAATGGAGGCATTATCTCCTACCTAAGGAATTTGTTGTCTATATAGACAATCAAGCTTTGAGTTTTCTGAACTCACAGGATAAGTTGAGCCATAGGCATATCAAGTGGACGGAGTACTTGCAGTCTTACACATTCACAATTAAGCATAAAAAGGGACAGCTCAACAAGGTAGCAAATGCTTTAAGTAGGAGGCTGCTCACAGTACAAGAAGTGCAATTAAGAAGCATAGGGATGGAAGAGTTCACAGTTCTCTACAAAGAGGATGAAGATTTTGCTGAAGCATACAAGGTCTGTCAAGATTTTGAAAATCACTTTCATAGTGAATTTGCAGATTACACATTGTAGCAGGGATTACTGTTCAAAGGTGGACAGTTATGTGTACCAAAAGGATCCATGAGAGAAAATCTCATACAGGAGAAGCATAATGGCAGTTTGAGTGGACATTTTGGTCTGAATAAAACATTAGAGTTAGTCCAGAGGTTCTACTATTGGCCGAAGATGCACAAAGATGTCAGAAAGTATGTGGACCAGTGTATCATCTGTCAGAAGGCCAAGGGAACTTCTTCAAATGCTGGACTGTATCAACCATTACCCATTCCTTCCAGACCATGGGATTGTGTAAGTATGGATTTTGTAGTTGGTCTACCAAAGACTAAGACTGGTTTTAATAGTATTTTTGTAGTTGTTGATAGATTCAGCAAGATGAGTCATTTCATTCCCTGTAAGGTGACTCATGATGCCAGTCATATAGCTCATTTGTTTTTCAAAGAGGTCATAAGGATTCATGGACTACCAGCAAGCATCATGTCTGATAGAGATGCTAAGTTCATGGGATATTTCTGGAAAACTTTATGGCAGAGGTTAGGAACAAATCTGTCTTTTGGATCAGCATATCATCCACAGACAGATGGCCAAACAGAAGTGGTGAACAGAACGTTGGGCAACTTGTTAAGGTGTCTCACAAAAGAATATGGACAGAGTTGGGATCAAGTCATTCATCAGGCAGAATTTGCCTATAATGATAGTGTGAACAAGACTACTGGCAAAAGTCCATTTGAGATAGTGTATGGAATGCACCCTCGAGGTGTATATGAACTCCGACATCTTGGAGATATGGAGTATAGAAGTGGTCATGCAGAGGATTTTGCACAGTCTATGCAGGAGATACATGAACAGGTACATAAAACATTGATGGAGAATACTCAGAAAATCAAAGATAGAGTAGATGCACACAGGAAGGATGTTCAGTTTGAAGTTGGTGATTTAGTCATGGTTCATTTGAACAAAGCCCAGTTGCAGAAAGGGATACCAACTAAACTGCAGATGGGACGGATTGGTCCTTGTAGAATTCTGAACAAGTATGGCAACAATGCTTATAGGATTGATTTGCCAGTAGACTTGGTAATTTCACCAGTGTTCAATGTTCAGGACCTGGTACATTATAAAGGTCCTCATTCAACAGCAGGGGAATCTAGTTCAGAAGCTGCACAGACAGTGAGTGATGTGACCTTGCCACCTAAACTCAAACCACAAGTTGAGAGAATTCTGGATTCTCGAGTGCAAAAACAGACTAGACATGGTGTGTATATGGAGCATCTGATCAAGTGGAAATAGTTGCCTGAAGCAGAGGCTACCTGGGTTGCAGAGTCAGAGTTCAAGAAATGGGGCATTCGTTTTGCCTTGTTGTCACCAGAGGTGACTTGACTTTTTCCGCGCAAGGGGGGTATGGTGCAGGAGCACCAAGGGGCTTGGAGTGAGCCCATATGAATATAACGCATTTTGGTGTGCTGGTCATAAAATATGTTAGTCATGAAGTTTTCTTTGTTTTTTCTTTTGGTTCTAGTGTATCGGGTTGACCGAAAACCGCAGACTGTTATATCGGTGTGAGAAAGACTATCGGGTAAACAAAGTTGTGTCAAGCTGATAGCATCTAGTCTCACCAATGGGATAGAATAGTCGGCAAGAGTATTGATATCGGAGAGTAAGTGAAAAGTTTCACCGATAGGTTAAAGTCTTGGCGAAAGTGAATTTGGTGTTAGGCCATCGGTATGATGAGTGCCATCGGTGGAGAGGTGAAAGGTTTCGCCGATGATGTTAGTCACACCGATGAAGGAGATCCGAAGGCTCATCGGGATGACTAAGGATATCGGCGGGAGAAGTTGAATGTTGGCCGATGTTGAAGGTCACACCGACAAGTGCGAAGGGAAGGCTCATCGGGGAGAAGATGGGTATGGGCCAAAGATAAGAGGACACCATCGATAACTAATATCTTGCCGAAAGCAAAGACAATGCAATGCATATCAGGAGGAGTGTGTAGTAAGTTTGGGCAATGAATACAACAAATGTATATGTCGATAAGACAGTAGATTATCTTGCCGATGAATGAATGCATATTTCAGTATAGTATGATACAAACGAATGTATACGCGAAGGAACAATACTAATGCAAGAAACCGTAACCATTTGGTAACGGACACGAGTAGAAACTATAAAAGGCTAGAATCATTTTGGGAAGTTGGAGGTTGGAAGTTCGGAAGCCTGGAAGGCTGCAAATGTAATAAGCATTTTCATTACAATAAAAAAAGCAAAACTTGGTTTGTCTAATTCATTTTGTGAAATTCTATAGAGTGTACATATTTTGGTTTAAAACAAAGAAGTTTTCTTTCCTATTAATTTTGTTTCTATCTGTACATAATGGCTCTGGTTTGATGTCCTCACATATCCTCTGTACAGTCATGGGAGGGCATCAAGCAGAGTCTCCTTTTTTTGTTTTTCTTTCTGTTATAGTGAATGGAATGCTAGAGAGAGGCCATGTGAACTTGTGCTAGGCGAGTTGTGCTATAGCCCGGCTAGTAAGCAAGTTGCAGTCTAAAGGACAGGGGTGAAAAACAGAGTAGAAAGAAGTGAGCACCAAGCAATCAGAACCCTGGACCCAGAGAGGAGGGCTGATAACGGGCTCAAGAAGGCTAGAAGCCTTGGAGATTGGGAATCTTGGAAGCAATGAGGATCAGGAAGAGTACCTCACACCAAGAAAGCAGAGTCTGTATTGGAAACAACAGACAAATAGGTCTTTCACCTCTGTAATAGATTGCTTAGGTTGTTTTAGACATTTTGGGGTAGAAAATGTCTATGAGCACTTGAATTGGTAGGGAAACCCGGGGATGGCATAGGTCTTGAAGTGTTGTGTCAAGATAGGTTTTCGAAACCCTTAGGTCTCCCTATCACTACTTAGAACCATCTTGATTTGAATCAAAACTTAGTTCCAAAATAATTGTTACCATGTTACATGAAGTTAAAGGCAAAGGAAGGAAATTCCAATGGAGTAACAAATAGTAGCGAGCATTTGAGAAGCTAAAGTAGAAGATTAGTATGATATCAATCATTCCTTTACCCAATTTGGAAGCTACATTTGAGGTAAAGATGGATGCTAGTGGTTATGTTGTGGGTGTGGTGTTGCTACAAGGCTTGCTTGTTATTATTCCAAGACATTGAGACGGTGTTAAACTATAGAACCTATGATAAAGAATTGTATGCTCTTGTTTTAGGGTGAAGAAATGGAAGAATTAGCTTATGGGGAAAAAAATTGTGGTGATTATCGACCATAAACCCTTGCTATACTTGCAAGCACAAAAAAAAGTTACAGCAATCCAAACATTACAAATGTATGGTATTCCTTCAATAATTCCATCTCGTGGTCCAATACAAACATGTTGTAACTAACAAAGTCGTTGACATGTTATGTAAAGCACCTATTCTATCTATAGTAAGTAGCATATCTAAGTCAAAGTCTTTTTGTTATGTGTAGAAAATTAGGAGCATGATGAAGATTTCAATGAGGTATATTATATTGTACATAGCAAAAAACATATTGGGTTTGAGCTTCGCCAAGACTACTACCTATAAGGAAAACTCTTATGTAAACTAGGTAAACTTTGTGTGCCGAAAGAACATAGAGTTTTGTTGATGCAAGAGGCACATACATCACATATTTCTAGACATTTTGGGGTGAATAAAATTGTAAGTAATCTCTAGCATTATTTTTATTGGTTATGTTTAATAGATGATATTGCAAAGTTTTTATGGAGTTGTGCCAACAATAAAAATTGGGGTTGTACCGGCCACTGCTCGTATCTAAAAGGCCCTAGAAAAGCATCTTTGTGGACTTTGTTTGAGGTCTTCCCAAGACAAAAAGGAATAATGATTTTATTTTCATTATTGTGGATCGTTTTAGCAAAATGTGTGTTGGTTGCTTGTAAAAGGCCAATGATAGGGAATAATGTAGCAAAGTTATTTTTTTAATCATGTTTGGATTCACTTTGGTATTCTTGAAGCATCATTTCCTAATAAAGATTCTAGGGTTTTGAGCAAATTTTGGTGCAAGTTGTGGGAGAGAATGGACACGAAGCTCAAACAATCTACTGCCTTCCATACACAAACAAACGGACAGAAAAAAGTTCTAAACACAACTTTGGTGCAGTTGTTAAGGGGTTACAATCAAAGGTATCCCAAAAGCTAGGATGGAAGTTTGGTGTATATTCAACACTCTTAGAATAGGGTTATTCAATCCTTATTAAATCTTTCACCCTTTGGGGCATGTTTTAGTTTTATGCCATCAAGCCTACTTGATATTTGTTTTGAACAATCAAGAGGTTGAAAAATAAACTCAAAGGTTGATAGTGCTCATAAGTTCATGGAGAAGGAGAGACAAATACATCTCCGAGTCCAAGAGAGGCTAAAGAATCTCAACTCAAATACAAAAAGTGTCATGAACAACAACATATGAAACATAAGTTACATGTGAGTGATATGGTTTAGGTGTACTTGGGTAAGGAGAGATAAGGACCTTCACAAAAGCTAAAGCATTTGTAGTATGGTCCATTTAATATCATAGAGCAAGTTGGACAAAATACTTTTTGGTTGGAATTGCTCGAATATTTCAGTTATTAATATTGAATGTTTATGCTTGTTTAAGCCTTCTATGTTGGATGAAGAACCAAAAGACGTCATTCCTTCATCCTTATATGACTTTGCACCTAAAAAATAGATGGTTGGAAAATAGAGACTCAGAGGTTGGTAGGGCTCACAAGTTCATGGAGAAGGTGAGAGAAATACATCTCCAAGTCCAAGAAAGGTTGAAAGGGTCACAACTCAATTACAAAAAGTGTTGTGATCAACATCAAATGGAACATTAGTTTTATGTGGGTGATATGGTTTGGATGTACTTGGGTAACGAGAGGCAACAAGGGATTTCATAGAAGTTGAAGCCTTTGCGATATGGTCCATTTCAAATCATAGAGCAAGTTGGGCAGAACGCTTTTCTATTGTAATTGCCCAGATATATGAAGATATTTTCAATTATTAATGTTGACCACTTACACTTGTTTGAGCCTTCTATTTTGGATGAAGAACTAGAGGATGTCATTCTTCCTTCCTTTGATGTCTTTGCACCTAAGGAGATGGATGAGTTGGAGGATATCATTCTTGAAAAGAAAATGAGGTAGATTAGGTAGGGAGAACAAGAGACATGGTTGATTGGCGAGAATAGGTAGTTTCTGAACAAGGCTAAATGAGTGTAAAGATGTGGGCATGTGATACTTATTATTTAATTGTCCTAAGGTTTTTACTCTTATGGAACAACCAATGATGTGAGTTTCTTGTGGAATAACTCTTTATCCCTACATATGATACCCCAGATTCTGAACTCGTTTATGAAATAGTCGGCCTTGCTTCCCCTTGGTATCAAGACAATTATGCCTACCTTCGTGACCAATCCCTTCCTCCAAACCTATCCACCAACCAAAGAAAAACCTTCATTCGTTGATCATCCTGCTTTACCATCCTAGGTGATACCCTGTATCAAAGGAGTCTTGAAGGTACTCTTTTTAGGTGCCTAAAGTCAAAAGAAGCCCAAACTGCCTTACATGAGGTACATGAGGGAATTTGTGATGCAAATTCTAGTGGTCCTACCCTTAAATATAAGTTTTTGAGAATATGATACTATTGGCCTAGCATGGAACAAGATGTCCATCAGTTTGTTAAGAAATGTTTACAATGCCAACAACATGGTGATCTCATTCATGTGTCGTCTCAAGAATTGTAGCCACTAACAACTCCTTGGCCCTTTTCGCAATGGGGGCTCAACCTTGTTGGTAAAATAACCCCTCCATCATATGTGGGTTGAAGCATACCCACCCACTTGCATTACCGATACCCAAATAGCTAAGTTTATCCTACATTACATCATTTGCCAGTATGGAATTCCCCCCGCCATCATCACTGATAATGGTAGGCCTTTTAAAAATCAAGAAGTTTGGTCCCTTTGCAATTCAACATCACTTTTCCACTCCCTACTACCCACAAGGTAATGGCCAAGCCAAGGTGTCAAATAAAACCATCCTAAAAAGCCTAAAAAGACTGTCAATGACACTATCGTGACTAGCATCTGCAACTAAATCCAACCTTATGGGCATACCGTACCAATATTTGCACACCTAACAGGGCCACTCCATATTCTCTTGTCTTTGGTTCCAAATCCATCTTACCAATCGAGGTTGAGCTCCCTTCTCTACGGATTTCACTACAAAACCTCATGGATGAAGGGTATTGTACATCAAGGTTACAGGAATTAGAACTCCTAGATGAGAGGCATCTTCATGTGCTAAACCATCTTCAAGCATATCACAACCGCCTTCGACAAAGTTATAACAAGAAATTCAAGATCCGCCATTTTGAAATTGGCGACCTTGTCCTCAAAGAGAATCAACAAAATCTACAAGAACGCAAGCAAAAGGGCAAATTTGAACCAAATTGGCAAGGACTTTTTGTCATTGTAGCTAACTATGGATCAGGGGCCTACTAGCTTGCAACACCAGAGGGCCAGCGTCTTGAAGAACCAATAAACATCATTCACCTCAAGCGGTTCTATACTTGACCCTCGAATGTCCCAGCTAGTCAAAAAAATCTAAAAAAATGACATATATATACAAAGAGAAATAATTCGTCCAATGGTGAAAATCACTTTAGTGGCGCCTTGGGCAAGTACCCTGGTGAAAACCTAGCAAACAGGTGCCATGTGTAGAGGTTATTATCCACTGTCTATCAGGTTCTCACCCATCCCATTCAATCCACCATATATTAGTTTTCCTATTTATCCATTTATCCTACTATCATGGCTTGATAATTGATAGAAATTGATCGTATCCTACCCTCATCCATTTTCATAACAAGTATCGCCTACCCATTCCATAATAAATACTCTTGTGCCTAATTGGGGGCATTTTTGGTATATAGCTTTTTCAACCGAAAGAGGATTCCTTATCATTTTCACAATAAGAACTCATCACCTCCCACAAACCATAATAAATTTCAGTATCCATCACCCATAAGAAATGCACACCCATTAGACTTGATACCCAAGCAAAGCAAACTACACATTGAAAACATAGAGCTTTCATGCAAAATCATAGGTAAGACCACCTTTTGAAACACCCTGATACCTAAGTACCCATTGCCTCCACATATAGAGATATCATCCAGAATCTTGCCTACAACAAGATAGATCTTTCCTGCATCCAACATAATCCAATATCAATCACATTTTGGGGCAAGGGATTACGATGGTTGATTGGTTTTGTTTTGTTAGTTGGTCTTTTTATTTTTTTATTTATCTTTTGTCTCCTATTGCTGATTCAAAGGCCACCTAGATCTTTCTATATCTTGGTGTATTAAGATTGATGTAGAATGGGGCATAGTCATTGATTTTTCTTGTGCCATGTTTGGTGGATGTTCTTATTACTCCAACTAATATTTATCTTGTTTGTTGGAATAATCTTTTTGCATACCAATTGTCCTATGCATATAAGGTCATTCAATACCTTATGCACAATTAGACTTTATCATGCTCACATATTTCACACAAGATTCTATTGTGTTGGACGTGTATAAGGACATCTTTTTTGTTTGTAGCATTCAATCCATGCAAATGATACAAAGTCACCTTGGTTCCTTATACCTTGGTGCATAATATCCATTTTGCTATATTAGATAAAGGATTGCTCTACTCGAGTCAGCATAACTACTCATAATAATTTCATTTCCTCTTGCATCCATCTTTTTATCTTCTCCATCTTTTTCTCTATTTTGTTCTTCTTCTTCTACCAATATTCCATCTTTTATCTAACCTTTTCTTCACATCCATTCATTTTCAAGAGCACACCCGTATTCTTCCAACTTGTCTGTCCTTTCGAGGGGGCATCATTCAACCCACTAATTAATCTACTAAGTACTTCTACTCAATCGAGGCATCATCATTTCTAATACAATCATATTCTTTTAAACCAAAATCTTCTATCCAACACAACACTATGTTTTAAACTTTTATTTTCTCCATCACAAATAAATAAAATTAATATTTTATTTATTTTCCAACATTATCCATGAGCACCAAAAATTAAATAATTGAATTTTCCTCCATAATTTCCTCACCATAATTCACTCGTCTCACAATGATTCTCTCTCATCACTCCATCAATCACTCTTAATCAAATTTATTAACAATTCAATCAAATCAATTGACTAATCAATCAATTTAGATAACAAATCAATCAATTCAGTCAGCTCGCCAATCAAACTTGTTAACTCCCCTGATTCATGAGAGGACAAGGACACTTGTCACTCTCTCATCTGTTTAATTCTCTCATTCAATTTCAACCATTGATCTCTCCAATCATTATCCACCATTGATCTTCATTTTTTGAAATCTATAAATAAAACTTCTTCCAGACTAAAGGATCATCTCTCATTTTCTCAAACTTACACTGCCGCATTTAATTCATCAAAGTTATGCTATTGAGCTGAGCAATCCACATATCGAGGGAACATATCCATTAGAGTTCAGGTGCACTTCAACACGCTCGATCGGTGAGGTCAAATTCGCTTGCGAAAGAAGGTATAATTGTTGTTTGGTTTATTTTCTTTGATTTATCTTCATATACAAATTTATGCTTTCACAATAATAATTAGTTATTTTGCACTAAATGGAATGGCTATATGTAAAATTTATTAGCGATGGAGAAGCTACTCACGAGATTTTGCCAGCTATGTTCAATGAAAATTTGTATTCAAGAGATCTTGACAATTTCGCCTTGTGGTTGGCTATAGAGGAATGATCACAAAAGTGTTTTTTTTCCTTTGCTAGTTTTGACTCTAAGGTGTAGAAATTACTCCATAAAGTTCTCTTACCATTTTTGACAGATAGTGTCTGATTGGTGATAATCACACACAAAAGTCTCCCTATTTATCTAAGTTAACAAAGTAATTTGAGCAAATTGTGAACAACTTGAGATCTCTAGTGGATTGTTCACCATGTGAACTTGTGAAAAAACTAAGAATTTCAAGCCATGGTTGGCGCTATTTATTAAAGAAAAGGGAAATACATTTAATCATTTCACACATTATCTCACCATTTTGCTATTGCTTGTACCTTTTCTTATTTTTTTCTCATGTTTTAATTTATTTTCCTAAATAACATTTTAGAAAATCTAGTAAAAAACCTTCCCAAACATGAAGATAACTCCTTGAATTTTTTTATTTATGTCTCTGAGAGTAAAAATAGTTTAAGCATACAAAAATTAGGGCAATAGATGGAATAGAATCCAATGCCAAATTGGATCTTAACACTAATCAATAGTCGATACCAAAGCCTTCACCCTCCCAACCTAAACATTAGAAATCTGATACACCAAGCTTTGGGGATGGGGGATCAAGGGACACATTTCTAGGACGGGTTTTTCAATAGACCATTTTTTAAGGGTAGCATCAGGGGTTTATTAAAAAAAAAAGATAATTTTAAAAATATATGAAATTAAAATATTCATATAATAACATTGACAAGGTATTTGTCATATACATCATCAAACCTTAATACATAACATTAGAGATGAATTGAGATTTCATATGAGAGTTGACACACAAACTAACAAAATTTCATTGCTCTCATTGTCAATGTGCATATAATATGCTGCAAGTTTCAACTACAGAATAACAAAAACATAGATTATTTGTCATTTCCCCTAATCAGCATCTAAATCAAAGTCTAAATCTAAATGATCGCCACTGTGAAGGACTGCCTTGTAATTCAAAATAGAGTTCTCTAAGCTTGGCCAAATTATTGACTTGGGACCTTATAATTCAACATAGAATTCTCAACTTTTGCGTCTGTTTAATATGATTTTTCTATATTTAATAACAAATTAGTTAAGTTCAATACAGTTTGATAACATATTGACAACTTCATTTGAGATCTAAACTCGCTATGACAGAACATTCATTAACTAAAATGAAGGAGCTTCTTTGGATTATTGTCTTACTAAAAACATGAGGAATAAATTGGTTAATGAGATAGGTCTTTCTTTTCCAATCATCAATCTAGGGTATCTCAATGATCCCTGTTGTTCTCATACCAAGTTTACTCTAGTTATATAACTTCACAAAATGGTGAATATAAGAAAAAAATAAGATCGATATTATTGTTTTATATCCATGACATGAGAGTGAGAATCTAACCATTAGGTCAATTCAAAATGATATCGTTCTGAATCAGTCAGCATGTACACAAACCGAACAATTCCAAAGCTACAAGACATTTCACATTAGTGCTGAAACTGTTAAACAACTGTATCAACTCAAAGGCTACAGACCAGAGAAGAGTAGTGTGATTCTTTGATTCTTCGTATCTTTTTTTTTTTTAAAATTTTGTGTTTCTTTTTTAAATTGGTTTTTTCTTTTAATACATCATCCACCCCCAAGACAGCCAAGGAGCAACATCTAGGTCATTCCCTGCCATTTCCTTAAAAAAATGTAAAAACTAGGGTTTCTTCCTTGAATAAGTCGTTCAATATGCAACTTGCCTGGATCCAGAAAAAACTGTCTTGCTCTTATGTTTGAACTTCTTTGGTTGAAGTTTTGGGATTAGGTTGATTTTGTTTGTTCAGCAATGGGGGAATGACCAGAGTTGTTATTTGCTAGCACCAACAAATGTCCAGTATTAGAATTGGCAATGTCTTCCTGAACTCCCAATGCTTTCACTGGATATAAATGTTTGACCTTGCCTCACACTAATCAAACTAATTGAGATGTAATATAATACAACCAAAACAAGAAAAAAGATCAATGACAACAATACAAAACTTTTTACAATACACATGCATATCAGGCTTCACGTTCATTCTCTCTCTCTCTCTCTCTCTCTCTCTCTCTCTCTCTCTCTCTCTCTCTCTCTACGTTTGTGTGTCTGTTGGTGTCTCTGTGCGTGCATTTGTGTATGTGTGTGCACGTGTCCAACTCTATGTATTTGTGTGTGCATGTGCACAATTGTGTGTGTGTGTGTGGAGGCATCACATATCTGGGTTTACATTTAGAGCTATGAAAGCATAGGGAGCCAACCATACTGAAAATGAGCAGGAGCACTCAGCTCCTTCAATACAAGACAAAAAGAAAGATGAGCTTAGAACTCACTCCTGCTGTTAATCCCTGCACTCAACCAAAAGTGGGTCTGGAATCTAAAATTCCAACTAGCACAAGTGGTAATGACAGATACAGTCTGTGGAACAACAAAAATGTTTAAAAGATGGAAGAAACTTTGTACTGTAAGAATACCATCAATCCTAAACTAGAGCATACCACATGCCCAAGTAAGGTAGCCAGCCTCAACAATAAAATCATGATTGCAAAACAAAAAAACAACAAACAGAAACTACAAGGTGAAGTAGTGGATCAATCCACACAACGACACCTTGGGAACAAATATCCTGTCAGTTTGACAATCAAATGAAGTAGAAGATGAAACACATTTTCTTTAAACTGCACCTGATGAAAAATATTAGGCACAATTAGGCAGACATTTGCATCATATCCTAGTACATGAAGTCTTAAGTCAAGATTGGTTAAATACAACCAAAATAATAATTTATAACTAGACATCCATATAAACAATCTTCTAAAGAAGTAGACATTCTTTGATAGGTCCTACAAACCATTTTGGCCTAAAGTATGATAAGAGATCATCTCACCTCATCTAGAGAAAGAGAGAGAGAGAACTGCATGTTTTATTAGGTGAGTGGTTGCGAGGTGTCACCTTTTTACATGTGATCATCCATTAGCTATCTTGGGAAGATACTTTGCAATCTTTAGTCCGATAGATGGTTGATCCTGATTGGTCAGTGTTGTCACCTCCTCCCTCTTCCTAGTCTATATAAGCATGCTACCTAGCTTGTATTTTGCATCTTTTGCTTTTGCATCCTCTTAATGCTATTTTGCTCAGCCATCCGTTATTTTCCATGAAAACTATATAAACGCATGTATCCTTTGTCATTTTACAACAATTCTGAATCGTAACCTTACTCTTGATTAGGGTAAAATTGGGATAGGGTTTCATTTAATGGTTTATGTGTATCCTCCTTTCACCCTAAATCAATAATTTTCTCAGCCATCTCTTGTTCTGGTGGTATCATCTAGGATTTACTTAGTTTGATCAGTGTGCTGGAAAAGTGAACATCTCTATTAAAAAAAGAACAGAAATAAAGGAAAAACGTAATCTAAAAATGGTTACAATAAAAGAGTTTTAGTTCATTGAGAGAAATGTACAGTAATGCATGAATGGAAAGCTAAATTGGGTTGTGAATCTGTCGGTAAATGTAAAGGTATATAAACCAAACTAGATGTATTTTGAGGCATACCTTGTGCAAATGCAGGAGGACCAGTGTGTGCTGGTGTTGTTGCATATGCTTCTGTCCTCGAGCATTACCATTGTCTTTATGTTCCTTTTCATGACATTTTAATGGTAATTAGCATGCACTTATTTGTTTGGAGAGGACCTGAATTCTCTTGGCAATAAAGGTAACCAGTCACTTTCTCTTCTGTTCTTTAATATGGTGTATTCTTCAAAAAAGCTCTTCCTAGGTAATTTGTTATTTCTCTTCATCAGTATGAATTACTGTTGCAGTTGATCATCTATTTCCTGATTGCCACTTACATCATCCAACTCCCTCATGTCCTCTTCCATTCCATGTAGAATACCTTCCACCTATTCAAAGGGTTTTGAGGTCTTTGAATTCTCTAGTGTTTCAGAAATAGGGAATCCTGTAAACCTTCTCCACTGGCTTTTGCAGTTGTTGAGCAGCCCTTGTCTACTTGCTTAGAGAGTCAACAGTTGATAGCTCAAATCTGGATTTATCATACTAGTGAGATGCCTAGTGAAAATCCGAACTAGGCTCCATTGCATCATTACAATTATCTAGGATACTATTGGTTATTGAAAGGCACAGATTGAATGGTGATAAGCTTTTTGCTAGTTAATTGCTCTAGAATTTTTAGAATTCCTAGAAATGTTAATTGCTCTAGAATTTTTCTTAGTATCTAACCTTTCTGCAGTCCTATTTAATCTATTCTTCGACTCCAAGTTTGCAACATCTAACCTATCCTTAATGAACTGTGTGAACCAAAATATTACCTCCTCATTTATAAAATTGTAGATATGATTATCAAGCAATGAACGAAAGCATATATTTTACTAGAAATAAAACATCGTTTGCGTCACCATACTACCAAAATATTGCAGATTAACAACCTCTGCATGCCTTGTTCATGGAACAATTTGTAACCATCTAATGCAATCATGGATGGAGGATCCAATGAAGGGCAGTCCAACCATGCGGCAAAACCCAACACACACGATACTCACAGAAAATCTTTATGGAACAATAACATGATCTTTATTCAATTCAAACTATAAATGATTACAATCTGTTATGTCCCCTTCTAGGATATTCCTGATTTCTGTACCTGTATACAATAATAATCACTAGAAAGGACATTAGAAATATTAGAGATTAATAAATTAGGATTATATTCAATTCATAGCATCATTCCTATTAAATTCATCTATTATTCATATTATATTCATCTATCATAGCATAATTAATAATGAGATCAATACTTTGGGTGGTAGGGTGGGCACCCTCTCCATGTGATCATGGAAGGGTCGTAATCACAGGATAGAAATCTGGCAATCCGGATTCTTCTCCTATGGTTTCAGTTAATTATTTTTTGATATGCGGCCTCTCCCAACTCCTTTGATGAGCCGTCGCACGCTCCAACCTGCCCAATGGTTTTCCTTACCTGACAAAGGAATGATGGCTTCGTAGGGTTTCGGACAGAGAAGCCTCTAGATGATCTTCGCCGCCTTTAATAGCTCCAAGCAGTCTCTTTCGAATGGATGGTGTAGTCTTAGTCGAAGGCAACGTTCTGGTAAGAATGGCAGAGGGCTCTGGCTTTATTGCTTGAATATCTGTCGCTGGCTTGATCAACTTAGAGATGGCAACCCCTATACAATTGGAAAGCTCCGTCCGTCAGATGGCTTTCAAGGGTGCTATCATAGACCAAAGGCTGAAACGGGACTTGCGGCGACATGAGGGTCTTCTTCTCCCAACTGTGAAGATCATTTTGGGAAAAGACTTCCTGCTCGCAGGGGAATTCTACCGGGTAGACACCCATGTCTCCTCTCGATTTCTGGCCTCAGTCTTGGATGCAGGGGTGGCAATAGGAGCAGCGAAGGGGTTGATGATTAAATTGTTCAAACCAGAAATTCTTGGTGGTCTCGACATCACTCTGGGAGCAGTCTTACCAGGGGCTGGAATCCCTCATCCCAAAGACATCTCTGCTCTGAAGGATCCTCTGGAGGTCGTTAAATTCTTTCCCCTCATCCTGGATATGAAGGGACTGGCTTTGATTGAGCATTGGGAGCGAGTGGTGAAGGCAATTGGCTGTCTTCAGAAACTGCTGAGCTTGGAAGAGGTCAATGGGGATTTGGAGTGGGTCGGTGAGCTCCAATCCATGGCAAGGGAGCTCAGTTTCATGTAATCTTAGTCTGCTCTATTTTCTCTGTTAGTATGTCTATTAGCTAATGTGTTATATGTTTCAGTAGATTTGCTATCTGTGGCTTTAATCCTTGATGGTCTAGATAGCCATAACGGCAATTTTTGATAAACTGTGGCCCTGAGTGGCCTTTTTGTCATACCTTAGGAAGTCAGCTCTTGGAAGGGAATGCAGGAAAACAATTTATAGACACCTGCTTGTAATTTTTTTCTCCTAATCAATATAAATCTACATCTTTACGAATAAAAAAAAAATAATGAGATCAATACTTCATAACATAAATAATGAGATCATATCATCATAGCATAATCCACATTTAGTTCAATCAATAACACAATTCCTCAAGCCAATCACATCTTGAATCTTCCCGAAGCGTTAGTAAGTAACAATATTGTCAAGAGCATGAAAGCGGTCAGTCCACCTAAAATCCCTCGGTTCACCTTGGTGGTTGTTCGTCCTCCTTGATCAAGCCTAGGAGCACTTAGTAGCCTCCCAACCCACGAGTGCCCACCTTGAAGTGGCGTGCTTGATAAGATACCTTGATTAAGCCCAGGAGTACTTAATAGCTTCCCGACCCACGAGTGGCATACTTGATAAGATGCGTAAAGTCTGCTATTCAACAAGCCCGGGAGCATTCATAAGCCTCCTGGCCCACGAGCACTTAACTCGGGGTGGTGTACTTGATGAAGGGGCCTATCGGCACTTCACCATCTCGTGAACCCCGCCGGAAAGGACCATCATTTCCTACTTACTAACCTCGTCTTATTTCAATTGGATTGCTTGGGAATTGGTATGATGGTTGATACAATGTACCTCTTGATGGATTCCAATCTGCTGTTATAATTAATGTCTCTGCTGTTCACAGCTATAAATATATCACTGCTGATATATTCCTTCCTGCCTTTATATTTAATTCTGCCTTTTTAATATTCCAAATAAGATCCTTGGAATTGCCTTCTTCCAACTATTTTCACTTACCTTTTATATCTTCTTAAATCATGAGATAGACACATCCTTCCATAGAAGACATCTCCTTTCACTTAGGACATACCCTTTCCATCATAGTCGTTGCCTTTTCAAGCATAGTTACTACACTTTTAAAATAATTGCTGCCTCTTATTAATATAAATCACATCCCTTTCTTTTTATATGAATCGCTGCCTCCAAACATATATGCCTTTGTTTATATATTACAAGACTTTGTCTTATGGCGCTTACTTTGGGTGAGTCGGCCATTTTTCAATATTTAAATTTATTTCTATTGGCGCCAAGATAATGAGAGGGCAGCCATATTGTGAGGTCGGCCATATAATGAGGTTGGCCACATTGGAGGTCGGCCCAACTAATAAGTTTTAATATTTTGGATTTAGACTTCAAATAAATGGCGCCAAGGGAGATATGGTCAGCCATACTAGGAATAATTCAATTCTTTAATCTTAAGTTCTTCTTTGTAATGTCCCAGGCGAGACATTACACAATCTGCCACAATGGACTTCTACATGCTAGGCTGCAGTTTGATTATTAGTTTGTGAAATTTACTACACTCAAATGAAGCTCAATACATTCAGTGACATCTGCATCTTCATTATCAAACTTCATCCTGAATCTTCATCTTGATGTTCGCACTCAAACCTCCAATTCCTTGCTGAATTCTCTCTAACTCCTCTTGATGATCTTTGTAATGCCCCCATTTTGAGCTAGGCTTGGAAAAGAGACTATTGCTATACCCTTGGAATTTGGAAAGTTGGTTTTCAGTGGCTCAACTATTTTTATTGATGAAACAAAGTTGGCAAATGACTTGGTATTTTTGTGATAATTATAGAAAAGTCAAAAATACTAAAACAATCAGCCAAGAAGTGGAGTGACCCAATTGGAAAATTGAAAAAAACAGAAGGAAAATGGAAAAATAAAGAAAAAAATAAATATATAATATTTTATTCCCATAAATCGCTGCCCAAGAGGAAAAGTGGAAAAAATAAAATAATAATATTTTATTATTATTTTCTCTCTCCTAGTTTGGCCACCTAATTTATGAAAAATTTAAAAAAAAATCATTTTATTATGGCGGTGGACTCCAAAGGACATAAAATTATATTTTATTTGGGTGCCCAAGTGTGGGAAAATATAGTGAGGTGAATTGAGGTCATTGAATCATTTGGCATTTTTACTTCTTGGAGAGTTTCTCTTGGCTGCAAATTTGTTTCAGCATAATCTAAGGACGAAAACCCTTGGATTTTAGTGGTTTGGACGAAAACCCATCCCACATTGAGAGATGGATTCACCTAGTATCCATTATTGAGCTTATTTGTAGGTTTTTCAAGGAATATGAGCTTCAATCAGCTAAGGTTTTAAAGAGGAATTGATATTCAGCTAGGGTTTGAAGATATTTTCCAGGTTGAAGGCAATACTATTCAGATTTGGGTGATATTTTGGCACATTTTCATCAATAAGTGTTTAGCAAGGGTTTATAGGTGGAGCGCTTGGTTTATAAAGGCATATTTGATGATTGGCATCACTTATTGATAATCTGATTTTTATATCGGACCTTTGAAAATTGTTACCAGATGCAGATCGGAGGGTTTCATGACAAGAAATGGAGGTTACATTGACAAATTTTCATTCTAAACCCTAGTCGCATCATTTCTAAGCATAGCCGCTTGGGTTTGGAGGAGTTTATGGGCATGAATGCACTAGGGTTTGTGATCAGACTTCCCAGCAGCAGCTACAGGTTGTATATCAGTCGTAAAACATTGGCTTTGTCATCAATTCTACATTGGCAATCATCATAAGCAAGGTGGCAATCTTTGGAGGACATCATTTCATCATTGGAGGAGGGTTTGATCATCATTTGGATCACTTTTGTACACCTTTGAAGGTCTGATTTTGAAATCAGATGTGACTGTCATGTAATCAGCACTTTCTATGCATATAATTGATATCAAATGCTTGTGAGTATATATAACAATCTCAAACCTCCAAAATGATCTGCATCAATCGCAAGGTGGCACAAAGTTCAATACTCTATGAAACATGTGGTTGGCTAGTGAAAACTAACTCCTCGATCAAAACAATGGTAATAGAAAAGAAATCTTTTTGCTCCCCTAGGTCCAATGAATCTTCACGTGTTCCTTGATTGTTGTAAACTTGAAATTCTTCAGTGCCAACGGTAAATTTATAACTGTGACAGTCTGCCAACCCAGTGCAAGTCTTCAAACGAAACTGTGTTGCTCTATGACGGTAAATTTATAACTGTGACAGTCTGCCAATCCCGTGTAAGTCTTCAAACCAAACTATGTCATTCTATACATCCAATTATACCCAAACATGGCTATCACATCCAAATACCTCTATAAAACATTATCTCAAAACTGCAAGACCAAAATGCAAAGTGTGCTGGATTCTTCTACACCTGACTAGTAAATGAAAACCTGCAAACAAACAAACAAGCAAAATGAAGAAAATATTTTTGGATGATACGAGATTGCTCTTGTCCCCTAAGGATGCTCCTGCATCACATTCATTGTGCTTCACCATCATACACCGAGGGTTTGGTTCACAATATGTTAGGTGAGCATTGATAGAAAGTCGACCTCTTGAAATTTGTGTTCAGCTAGACTGCGGGTCTTGAGGAAAATTATAAGAAGTGTCCAATGAAACCAATACTTGAATTTACCCTAGCTTGCAAAACAGCTCAATGATGACTCTCTTGGAATTTTTTTACCATTTGCCTATATTCCTGGGGGATGCATCCCCTGCATTTTTGGCCTCGTACCCATACTGGTGACACAAGGACACCTCAGAAACATCTTCAAGCCATCCCTAATATTTTGTTTTGCCCTGGCCTTCCCAAAAACACAGGAACATTTATGGGGCAACCGAACGTCCCTAAGACAACTAAGAACATCATTCTTGTCCCAAAAATGCAGCGACATTTAGGGGACAATCGAACGTCCCCGAGATGATTAGGGACACCAATGACATCCCCTGATCTTCCTTGCGCCAAAATACTCAATTTTTAAAAAGTCCCAAATCAATCAAAGATTATTTTAAAAAAATTTTGTGGGCCCCCACACCACACTTAGACCTAAATGAGAAAAAGAAGTCTCCCTTTTCCATTCTAATTCATTTTTACATGCCAAAAAAATTGCAGCCAAGTTGGACGAAAAAAAATCATTTTGAGTAGGGTTTGAAGGTGCAACTAGAGAAATCAAAACTAGGCAGCATTAATGAGCAGCGAGGTTGGAAAACAAGAAAAACATGTAAGTGATTCTTTCATTTATTTATTTTTTCTAAATTGTTTTCAAAGTTTTAAGAAAGAAATGTTTGATTTTTTTTCTATTTTTAGCTTGCACTTGCATTGTTTTTTCACAAAACAACATGGACAACAACAATGAGAGTAGTAAACATGAAATGGAAGAAAGAAATGTAATTTCAACCTCAGTTAGGGGTTCATCAAGGTGTAGGAGTGCTATGGGTGAAGGAGAACAACCACAAAACCCATTTGAGTGTGTCCTTCCACCATCTTGCAAACTTATGCAAAAGGCCCTTTTACTTCCAGAAAACCTCTTCTCCAATTAGTGACAACCCTAGACAAAGACAAAAACAAATATATGGGGGGGGTAGAGTGTGGTTGTGTTATATTTGCAAGACAAATTTTAGAGGGAGCTACAACAAGGTATATTCTCATCTCTTGGGCATTACATGACATGGGGTTAAGGTGTGTCCAGAAATAAAAGAGAATGAGAAGGTAGAGGTTAATAGATTGCATATGAAGTAAATGCAAGGTCTAAGGGCATGCCAATGCCAGTACAATATGCACAATCAGCTATGCTTATGCCATCCATGGTTGCTAGCGGTACAAGAGGAAAGAGAAAGACTAGTGCTAGTGAGCGGTCAAGGACAGTTGCAAGTATGTTCAATATGAAAGCACGGTATGTGACAATCTTCCATTGCCAAATTTTTCTATGTCCGTGTTGTCCCATTTCATGTGCACATTCTCCTTATTTCAAACAAATGATTAGAGATGTACCTTCTATTAGTCCCTCATTTGCCCCCTTATAAAACATAAACTACGCACTACCCTCCTTGACAAAGAATATTCTAAGGTGAGTTTGGTCATGGAAGACATGATGTAGACTTGGACTAAGACAGGTTGTTCTATTGTTATAGATGCGTGGACTGATATTAGATGCCGGGCACTCATCAACATCCTAGTCACATGTATAGCTGACTCTTATTTTCTTACAACTATTGATTGTTTAGGGAAGTGCAAGGATGCGGACTTCTAATTTCACATTTTGAGAGAGGCCATTGAGGAGGTTGGGGCCTCAAATGTTGTACAAGTGGTCCCCGATTCGGCACGTGTGTGCAAATTAGCTGGCATAATGGTGGAGGGTGCTTACAAGCACATCTTTTGGACCCCATGTGTTCATGTGTTGAACAATGCATTGTAAGACATAGAAAAGATAGATTGGGTGAAACAAGTGGTGGCAAAAGCTAGAGATATTCAAATGTTCATTTGCACCCACCACACCTCACTTGCTCTCTTCAGGACTTTTCGAAGGAATTCCTCAAACCTATGGAGACTAGATATGTCAATTGTTTCATTTCGTTAGAGAGGATGATTGAGGTGCAGGAGCCTCTACAATTGATGATGGTGATTTTAGAGTCGAGTATATGGCCTAATTCAAGCTCTACTAAAGGAAAAGCTATCAAACAAAAGATCCTTGATGACAATTGGTGGTCCATTGTGAAGTAAGAAATTGTTGATTTTAATATTTTATTATTTTTAAGTTTCTAACTTGGAGTCTTATTCTTTTTTAAATTTTTGTTTGTAGATATGTTTGCTCCTTCATCTCACTTGTTGTTAATGTCATTAGATATGCTAATATGAATTCTCCTAGTATTGGAGAGATCCATGAGACATTTGGCAACATGCTTGGGCGGATGAAGCAAGCAATATGTGATAAGGATCCTAATTTGGGATCATATGAGTAGCATAAGGATCCTAATTTGGGATCATATGAGTAGCATATTATGCCCATTGTGATGCGAAGGTGGAACATTATGAACACCCCACTTTATGTGGCAATGTTTGCTCTAAATCCCAAATGGTATGCACTAAAAGTTAGGAGGTCGCCTCCTTGTGATGATGAATAGGTGAAACAAGAGTTAATGAAGGCCTTTCAAAAGATGTATTCAAATGAGGAGTTTACTTCACACACAATGGTTTGCCTTCATTAATCTTTGTGGTCCAAGATTTAGCAAACCAGAGGTGAAGATAGATAGAGCTACATTAGTTCAAACTGACCCTTTTTGCATGGTGGACATGGCACGGCAAGGATACACCGGAGTTGAGAATTCTTGTCATTTGCCTCCTTTCACAAGTTGTCAGTTCCTCTGTTGTAGAGAGGAATTGGTCCACATACACAACTTTATCCACTGTATCAAAAGGAATAGGCTTACCTCTAGACGAGCAAAGAAGTTGGCGGCCATGCATAGTGCCTTGCGACTTCAGGATCATCAAACTCTAGAGTATCGACAAACTCTAGCATTATAGTGGGATGTTGATGAGGATGAGGAACAAGCGGGATTGGTTGGGGTTCCATTAGATGAGGCAACTCTTCATAGTGGCAGTGACTCAAAATCAAACTCCTAATTTGATGCATTGTTGACATATGCCGATTAGAGGCAGCAACATACTTTCTATGTTTTTGTCGTTTTGTAGTTGAATCTTTCAGCCTTTGAGCATTTTGTTGTATTTTTTAATTTTATATAATATATTAATATATCACATGCATATTGATAATGAATTATGAAAGCAATTAAATTTTGACATTTGTTCATTTGTTTGACTCTCATGTGAACTCTCAATTCAACTCTAATGTTATGTATTAAGGATCTATAACGTATATGATGAATGCCTTATCAATGTTATCATATGAATATTTGAAATTTCCCTATATTTTTAAAAAATTCCTTATTTTTACATAGTTGCCCCCTTTGTCGTCCCCAAAAATGGCCCCAAAAAATCCATCCCCAAAACACATTTCTTCATCTCCGTCTCAAAAACTTGGTTATCTGACAACATTCATAAGGGAAGCAGCATTTCTTCATGCTTGCAACCACATCAGAGTCATCAAATCCAAAATAATGTTGAGACTCCCTTTTCCTTTCACTTGCAATTTTAGCCATTCCAAAGGTCACAATTGGACTTCAATTCCAAGGTAACTATGGGAAGCAATGATGATGAAACCAAGTCCATAGCTCCGGTCCATATTTGATTTTGGTGCAGCATTAGAAAGAGTGGCATCTTGATTCCCAGCAGGCATCTATTGTCCATAGCTTCCTAGCCCACAAAGGGACTAACTCTGACACAACCAACAACTTCAATAACCATTGCAATCACTCTTATTTACACAATTTATTGTCTGAACCATCTTTGTTAGAACTTATGTACAGACAAGCCTTCAAATTTTAATGAATTCTGGAGAAAAGCCAGTTCCCATGGGGGACATAAAGTATTCCCATTCACCTAACCCTTCATCTGTGTGCCTTAGTTCTCAAATTTCATTGCCCCATTAACATGAATTGTTGAATGTAATCAATAATGAATGGTCCCACTAAGCACATTTTCAAGTTTCCAAATGAGTATAGTTGCTATACTTAAAAAAGTCTTTGTTTTGATAGCATTATCATATCATACTTTTTGGCATCATTTTGCAAACATTTGACTCCATTGCACCAAAGTCTAGACACTGATGGATAACACTTTCAACAATGTAATAATTTTAATTAATTCCACAAACACCCTCCAAGAAATCCTTCTCAAAAATGAATTCATTTGTACCTTCTGCAAACTGTGGAATCACACATGCATAAATTGCATCCGATCTTAAACTTGTTTCAGCGAAAAAACAAATTTCTCCTTATTCCATTTGTTTGTTTTCTCAAGATGAGTCTAGAGAAATCGTTCAACACAAACATACAATTGATTGGGATATCCAACAAAAGACATCATAGAAGGCATCAAAAAGATGAATGAGTCCCAAAATGGAACACCAAACTGCCAAATAATATATTACAATTTGATGTAGAAAGTGCAACTGTGTTGAAGGACATAACATGAAAGCTAAATACATCACAAATCTCTCCCTCCAATCCACTTTACTTATATTCATGCTTTCAGAAAGCACTTGTAAATAGCCACCAACAGTTACAATTGTTGAATGATTTTCTTGGTCCATCTAATGCCAAACTTCAAATGTCTACCTCAAAGTAGGCCATTTTTCTTCATAATTCCATGTTCACGTCAAACAGAAGGCATCCACTAAAACTGACACGCCAACCAGAAGGCATCCACTAAAACTGACATGCCAACCAGAAGGCACCCGCTAAAACTGACACCAAACACAAGGCAACTCCTAAAAATGACATGCAAATAAAGTAAGTGCCAAGACTTTGGTCCTTTATCCAGTGTTGTCCAACATGGTATTTTTCATGATGTTAGGAACTAGGTCATTTCTCAAAAAAAAAAAACCTTGCCAATCCTAGTAAGTAGTAAATCCTCTATTTAATAGTCTTTGATCCTATAGGAAACCACCGAGATGCTTCAAATCTGCTTCATTAAAAATTTGTAACATTTTACATTTTTAAACTTAACCTAGCTGCAGAGCTTTCTTCCATGGAAACTCTTAGGTTCTATCTTCAGATCACATATATTGGCAAATGGCTCTAACCTGACTCTACAAATATTTCTGCAACATCAAAACACTAATGCTTATGATTCTGGTATGGGTTTGATATGGGTACACCTAGCACTACTGTATAGCGCCATCAAAAGGGGTAATTGCATGGATTTATTTAGAATCTAGATGTTAAAAATTACAAACGAGCAACAATATTTACAGCTTCCACTTTCTATAGCAGCATAGGCCATATTGCTAAACAAATCGATTTCATACTTTTAGAGAAGGAATTTATTGCACTGGTGCAATCTTATATGTTATAAATAATTATTTGATTGAGGCAGAAGTAGACAACTAGATGCAGCTAATACAATCAATCTTCAAGATGGCAAGAACGAGTGTACACCATGGACACTTACTTATTGTGACTTCTATGCTTGTCATGTAACAGAACCTGAAAACAATCTCCAGTATTTGTTAGGATTCCAAATAAGTTATTGAGAGTTAGGGGCCAACATGCCTTAAAAGATCGCAAAAATGAAAAAGATGGGGAACAAATCAAGGTGTCACTTACAAAGGAGAGGTAGATCAAAAGAATGCACTTGTTTCTTCCATGATAAAAAAAAATTTGGGCACTTTTTCAAAGGTGGTTTTTCGGCCGATGGTTTTATACCTATTGTATTGTAATACAGCTAAGTGGTTTCTTATAGTGAAGAAGTACCTATAAATAATCAGACATGGATTAGGGTTAAGCACAAGCAAGAAATATGTTATTGCATTTGAACAGTTGAGTTAATACAGTAAGTGGGTGCTGTTTTTTCTGGGTTTTTTCCTGAAAGGGTTTCCCAAGGTAAATAATCATGTTATAATCTATTGAATTAAGATTCCATTAGCATTGCTTCTCTTGCATTGGTTTACCCCCATGGTCCCATGCAGCTGCATGAGTGAATTTTCTGCTTAAATTTGGGCAGCAGGGGTTGTCCCATGCAATTTTTTAATTATGTGAAAAGGATAATTTAGAATCTACTTATTAAGCAGAAAAAAGTGGGGGGGGGGGGGGGGGGGGGGGCGCGCTGAAAATAAGCAGCAACTGCATAATGAGAAAAATGCCACATGGCTCCATACATTTCTTTCCCTCCTTTTTTACATCTCCCTGCAATTTTTCCCTCCAGATTTTTCCCTGAAAATTTGGTGTCTATAAATGATGTGGAAGTATTACATAACAATGATTTCTGAAAATTTTATTCTAAAAAGATTTTACAGTTAAAAAATAAAATTTAGAATGACTGTTTAAAAATAAGCAGAAACATTAAATATTCATGGGATCACTGGCTCCACAAGTAACTCCTTAAAAAGTTGAGCAGTGATTACTAGCCAAAATAAGCTAAGCAGCCACATAGGGCCCTGCCCTTAGCAATATTATTTCTCTTTAAAAAAAACATATGATTTACAATAGAAATCCACATATAAGTACAAAAAAATAAATGAGCAATTATGTTATCTGATTCATAAGGAATTGCTAGCAAAATATAATACATGTAAAGTTTCAAAGGAAACATCTCCAGAAATGTCAAAGCAGCTATTTGCACCAGGAAAAATTTTAAGGGATGAGAAATGCTTATCAGAATAATTGACCAATTAATCCATTTCAAATTATAAGAAATATGTACGTTGTAGGCTAATATTTAGGAAAACATACAGATTTTACTACTAGTACTTGTAAAATCTGAAAGTCTGTTTTCAGGTATAACTTTGGCTTTACCAAGGAGTTGCCTATGAACGAGGGCCCATAGAGTTTAAAAAAATATTCTATTAATAAGATGCATTTGGACTCATCAAAAATCACCTTGTTTGATATCAAGGGATAAAAGTGCATACCCTATATTCCTATGCTATTTAATTTATATTAGTTAATTAGTTAATTATTGTTTTATATTTTTTCTTTAAATATTTTGAGTTGAGTGATCAAGGATATATTTATGGACATTTTCTAGGTCATTATTAGAATGACATATCAAGTGATCAACTCCCACATATTTAGTATTTCATATTTTTATTTGTCTCAAAAACATAAAATGCAGTTTAATCCAGAAACTTCATCTCAAATATCATGCACTGTCAACATCTAAGATCTTTTTCTTTTAAATGTTAGCCATTGGCAACGGAAAAACAGCCATTAAAAACATGTTGCTTTACAGGACCAATAACTGGATTAAAGCAAGACATTGCCAGCATCACTATATTTCTCAGTGAAGCAGGCAAATCAACACATTTCAACTTTTATCGCAAAAGAAGCACAAATTGAACCTGGATACAAATTCAGGCCTAGAATGCTGCTACTTACTGCCAACATTAAGTGACGGGGCACTTATGGCAATACCAGAAACATGTCATTATAACAAATACATCAAAGCCACCAGGAAATTGACATGCTAGCAATGAAGGGAGCTTAGAGATCACCTTCATCTAATAATGATACAGCAAAGCCCCCTCCAAAAGGAAGGCTACCTCATATTTCGCCATCATCCCACTAAGATAACAATAACAAGTCTAAAATTACAGTACGATTGTTATGGCAACTGAGCTTCTTAAAAAGTTTTCTGCAGTTTCGTATCCCTAAAACCTCCAGCAACAATTTTTGGACGGTAGAAGCTCGAAAAACTTTAGAAACCTCGCTTGCATAGTTGTAAGGCTGTGGAATTTTAAAAACTACACCAATCCTGTCGCCATTTTTAATGGACTTAGGAAGGTGGAAGGTTACAATCCCTTATAAACCCACGTACAACAACTTTGAACAGCGGAAACATAAAATCTTAAGAAACCCTCTTGCAACAACTTATGGACTGCAGCAGCCTAAAGTTTTTTGAAAGCATCTTGCAACAGTTTAAGAAGTGCTGAAACTTAAAATCTTTAGCAACCCTCTAAGATATTCTATGATCTGTAGAGGCTTTAAATCTTTACAAACCCCTCTTCCAACAATTTATGAAGCGAAGAAGCTTAAAATCTTAAGAAACCCTCTTGCAACAACTTATGGACTGCAGCCGCCTAAAGTTTTTAGAAAGCATCTTGCAACAGTTTAAGAAGTCCTGAAACTTAAAATTTTTAGCCACCCTCTAAGATATTCTATGATCTGTAAAGGCTTTAAATCTTTACAAACCCCTCTTGCAACAATTTATGAACTGAGAAGCTTTAAATCTTTACAAACCCCCCTTGCAACAATTTATCAAGTGAAGAAGCTTAAAATCTTTAAGGAGGCTCTTATCTTACCGTGCTGCAGGCGAAGTAGGGCATATTAATTTGGATCAGAAGCAGTAGAAGCCGAATCAGACTTCTTCCGTTTCTTGGCGTGGAGTTTAGCGAGCTCTAAAATAAGCTTGGTGAACATCTCCATTTTGGCGATCTCGATTCTAGCATACACTTCAGAAAATCCTACCAGCGCATCGGCCAGCGACTGCACAGGATTACTCGAAGAAGACGACGCGGATTTAGCAGACGATTTCCGCTTTTTGGAGACTCCAGCAAAGGGGGAGGGTTTTTTCCGCTTGGGGGGCTTCTTTTCCGGCGAGGAAGAGTCCTGGAAGTCAAGCCTAGCCTTATTCTTACAACTGTAACCAACGGAGTTCAAGATATCATCAAGAGAGCAATCGGCGTCAAGTTTCCCTTTGTCACCGGCGCCGGCGCCGAAGACAGACAGCACCATGTCGGACATGGACATTGCAGGCAACGGCACACTCATACTCTCGCCGGCGAAAGCATCCGGAAGATCGCAGTCATTGAGCTCGAAGGATTGCGAATGCGAAGGCGAAGGCGAGCGGAGATCCTCAGCGGAGTTGGAGGCATCGATTAGGTTAGCGCTCTTGTTAAGGTTAGCCATGATGTGATCGAGCTGATGGAAAAAAGACCAGGTCACAGTGCCACGAGAATCTGCGCGGCGCTTCTCGAGTTTGTAGCGGCGCTTGAGGTTCTCAACCTTGTCACGGCACTGCTTGACAGTCTTGGGCGTCTTGGAGGCGTCACAGTGGGCATTGACGCAGCGCACAATGTCTTCCCAGTCTTTGATCTTGAGGTAACCCTTTATGTTGCCGCATTTGTCACCGTAGCTCTCCAGAAGACAGGCAACGGTGCCCGGATGCCATTCGCACCGTGACGCCATACCCATTCCCATCCGATCCTCATCTTCGTCGCTCCCCATCCCCATCCCCATCCCCATCTCCTCCACCCGCTTCACTCTTTCCAGAGATCGCTGCCAAGGTAATTCTCGCATTGCACGTCTTTCGAACTCTCCATTCCAATGCTCTTGTTATCTTTTTCTCCTACACACGCCAACGACAACGCCACCGTTGTTATCTCCTATCTCCTATCTCCATCTCCCATCACATATCTCCTATCTGGGAAGGTGGTATTTGGATTGGGGTTAGTATCTTATTCTAAGATTCCTTTGTGCACTTTTCACGGACACAGGGCTTCGCAAATCCCATACGTATGCCTCAATTTTTCTCGCCCTCTGCCATTTTCACCCCTTAATCCAGAGTCCAGACCTAGATAAGTGTCCCACATTCTCGATTTAGCTGCGAATATATTTTAGTTTTTTTTTTTTTATTGAAATTTGTTCTTTTTAATTATGAAAATAATGGAAGACAAAAATTACAGTCGCCAGTCTGCCCCAAAAGTGGAGGGGTCAACGTCAAAGGACCCCGAACCGAAAGTAGAAAGAAGAAAATGGTTTTTTTAATTAGAACCATGAGACTTGACGATCAACGAGGGTAGAAGGGACTCGACCCATTGAGCTCTTTATTTGTTCTTAGGTTTCACTTGGTTATCCTCTTCTACTATGGTATTGAGATCAACTTTCAAAACATAAGGAATTCGAAAAAGAGTCTTTAGGTAATGTGAAAATTGTAGACCCATTCTTTATGTTTTTTTTTTTGGGGTTTGATTGATTAAAGTGTTTTTATGTAGTCGTAAGTTTATAAATAGTAAAAATGTGAAAATTGTAGATCCATTCTTTATGTTTTGGGTTTGATTTGATTAAAGTGTTTTTATGTAACTAGCATACCTATATTTAAAAAATATATCTAAAGTACCTTCGAGGCCCCTATTTCACATATGTGGTAAATTGATTATTTGGTAATAGGCTCCTAAGGATATCTCTGGCGTGCTTTAAATATATTTTTTAAATATAGGTATGCTAGTAGCATTGGAAGAGCCAAACCTATTTCTAACTATATTATATATCTTAAGAATTATTATAATTATATAATATAATATTATAATATAGGTTAGATATATTATCATAATATTTTATATAATTATTATATATTATATTATAATATAGTTTAGATATATTATTATAATTATAATTATATAATATAATATTATAATATAGGTTGATATATTATTATAATATATTATATAATAATTATAATTATATATTATTTTTTAAGGTTCAAATGAAGGTTAGATTTAGAATTATGGTTTTGTTTAGGGATTGGTTTAGGATTATGCTTATAAATAGGGTAAGATATAGGGTTAGGCTTATAAATCAATGTTAAGTGTAATCTTAGGATTATGGTTAGAATTAGAATTAGGGCTAGATTGAGGGTTATAATTACAATTAGGGTTTGGGTTAGGGTTAGAACCAAGGCTATATTAGAATTAGGGTTTTTTAGGGATACAGTTAGGGTAAAGGTTATAAATAGGGTTAGATTTAGGGTTTTAATCATGTTTTAAATTATGGTTATGGTAAGTATTAGAATTAGGGCTAGGGTTATGATTAGGAATAGAGTTACGACATTAGGACATTTATATTTAGAGAAATCTATGTTAAGTGTAAATTTAGGATCATGGTTGAATTAGGATTATGGTCAGATTAGGGTTATGCTTAAAATTAGGGTTACAATAAGGTTTGAATCTAATTAGGATTATGGTTATGTTTATAAATCTTGTTGAATTTAATGTTTTATTCATGTACTAAATTATGGTTAGGGTTAGGGTTCCACGTACGGTTAGGGCTCGAATGAAGGCCATATTTAGAATTAGGGTTTTTTTTAGGGATTGGGTTAGGGTTAGGTTTATAAATCAATGCTAAGTGTAATCTTACAATTATGGTTAGAATAGGGTTAGATATAGAATTAGGGTTAGATTGAGGGTTATGATTATAAATAGGGTTTGGGTTACCATCAGAATTAAGGTTAGATTAGAATTGGGGTTTTGTTTAGGGATATAATTAGGTTGAGGGTTATAAATAGGGTTAGATTGAGGGTTATGATTATAATTAGGGTTTGGGTTAGAATTGTAATCCTGATCGTAATTGTAACCCTAACTTTAGCTCTAAACATAACCCCAACCTTAATTCTATCCCTAACCCTAACCATATTTCTAACCCTAAGTCTAACTTGAACCTGAACCCTAAACCTAAACCTAATTGTATCCCTAACTTATAATTTGAACCCGAATTGTAATTATAACCCTAACCCTAATCATGATAGTAATGCAAACCCTAACTCTGATTCTAACCCTAACCATAATTCTAACCCTAACAAATAACCTTAATTCTAACCCTAACCTTAATTGTACCCCTAACCCTAATTCTAACCCAAACCCTACCCATAGATCTACTTAACCCTAATTCTATCCCTAACCGTAATCGTATTGATAATCTTAATTTTATCCTTAAACCTAACCCTATTTTTATCGTTAATCATAATTGTACCCATAATTCTAACCCTATCCCTACATGTAACTATAATGCTAACCCTAATTATATGCCTAATACTAACCATAATTCTAAGTATAATTTTAACCTTGATTCTAACCCAACCCTAAACCTAACCCTAATATTTAGGCCAATACTAACCCTAACCCTAATTCTAACCATAATGCTAACCCTAATTCTATTCCTAACCTAATTCTAATCATAGTTGTAACCCTAATTCTAGACCTAATTGTAATAATAACTATAATCCTAATTCTAACATGAACACTAACCCCAACCCTAATTCTGCCCCTAGATGTAGTTAATTTCTAATTCTATTCCTAATTCTAACCCTAACCCCAACCCTAATTCTAATCATAGTTGTAACCCTAATTCTAGACCTAATTGTAATAATAACTATAATCCTAATTCTAAGATGAACTCTAACCCCAACCCTAATTATAATCCTAACCCTAATGTTCAAGCCAATACTAACCCTAATTCTAACCTCAACGGTAACCCTAATTCTAATCGTAGTTTTAACCCTAATTCTAATAGTAATTCTAATCATAATCCTAAGCCTAATTCTAACTATAATTGTAACCCTAACCCTAAATCCAATTATAATTATAATTTTGATTTTATCTCTAACCCTAATTATGACCCCAATACTAATTCTATTATTAATTCAAACCCAAATTATAACTATAACCCTAACCCTAACCTTAATCCTGATAGTAATGCTAACCATAACTCTAATTCTAACCCTAACCCTAATTCTAACCCTAACAATAACCCCAATTCTATCCCTAACCCTAATTCTACCCTTAGATCTAGTTGACCCTAATTATATCCCTAATTCTAACTCTAAGCCCAACCCTAATTCTAACTCTAAGCCCAACCCTAATTCCAACCATAGTTGTAACCCTAATTCTAGACCTAATTGCAATACTAACTGTAACCCTAAATCTAACCTAAACCCTAACCCCAACCCTAATTGTAACTCTAACTCCAGTTCTAATAATAACCCTAAGCCTAATTCTATCCCCAAGCCTAACACTAACCATATTTCTAACCCTAATCCTAACTTGAACCTAAACCCTAACCCTAATTGTAGGCCCAACCTATAATTTTAACCTAAATTGTAACTATAACCCTAATCCTAACGGTAATCCTAATAGTAATTCTAACCCTAACCCTGATTCTACCCCTAGATCTACTTAACCCTAGTTCTATTCCTAATTCTAACCCTAACCATAATTCTTATTGTAAGTAATTCTAATTGTAACCCTAACCCTACTTCTAATACTAACCCTAACCCTAACTCAAACCCTTATTCAAACCCCAACCCTAATTCTAACCTAAATTCTAATCCTAAACCTAACCCCATTTCTAACCCTAACCCCAATTCTAACTGTAATTCTAACCCTTATACTTACCCTAACTCTATCCCTAATTCTAATCCTAACCCTAATACTAACCTTAACCCTAAACCTGGTTCTAACCATAACTATAACCCTATTTGTAACCATAAACCTAGTTCTAACCCTGACCAAAATTGTAACTTTAATTCTAATCCTAACCCTATCTATAATTGTAATCTCAACCCTAACCCTGATTCTAACCCTAACCCTAAAGCTAATTATAACTATAACCCTAATTATAACTATATTTGTATTTGTAAACCTAACCATAGACATAATACTAACCATAACCCTAATTTTAATTATAATTCTATCTCTACCTAAAATTCTAACTGAAACCCTAATTCTAATTGAACCCTAACCCTAAGACAAATTCTATCTATAACTACAATTCTAATTTCAACTCTAATTCTAACCCTAACAATAACCCTAACCCTAATTGTAGGCCTAACTTATTTGAATCCAAATTGTAACTATAACACTAGCCCTAACATTAATCATGACAGTAATTCTAACCCTAACCCTAATTGTACCCCTAGATCTACTCAACCCTAATTCTATTCTTAATTCCAACCCTAATCCCAACCCTAACCCTAATTCTAATCCTAACCCTAACCCTTACTCAAATTCTAACCCTAAACCTTTCTAACCATAAAAACAATTCTAACCCTATTTTAATTGTAACCCTAACGCTAACCCTAATTTTAAATAAAATGTAACCCTAATTCTAATAATAGATTGAACCCTAGTTCTAACATAAACCCTAACCCTAATTGTAGCCCTAACTTCTAATTTGAACACAAATTCTAAAACAATACAACCCTAACCCTGACCCTAATTCTAACTGTAACCCTAACCCTAACATTTAGGCCAATACTAACCCTAATTCTATTCCTAAATCTAACCCTAACCCCAACCCTAATTCTAACCATAGTTCTATATATAGATATAAATGTAAATGACCTTTGTTGTTTTAATTCAATTAAAATTGATTTTATTTCAATTAAAACTAAAGAGTAAGGTCTTCCCTTTGTTGGACATGTTGTCATTGATGTCAAAGATGTATGAAGGAGATTGTTGGACATGTTGTCATTGATGTCAAGAAGGTATTCATGCTTTTTATCATGAATGAACAAACGAGAGTATAAAAAATGATTCTCATTGATGTCAACATAGCAATATGATTGAATGTAAGACACAAAGCCATTAACGATGTCAAAGGTTGAAGAAATTGTCGAAGGTTGTTATTGGTGTCAAGAATGTATCAACAAGACTATCGACGAGATTGTTGGCAAGAAAGACGTATAATGAGATCATTGGGAGATTGTTGAAAGTATGCATTGTCAAAGATTGAATGTATTGTTTAAATTAAAGATTTAAACAATCCTCTTTATGATGGCTGATGATTCCTTTGTGGTGTATAAGATATACAATAAACATCATATTGTTGAGCTGACTTTGTGGTGTATAAGATATACAATAAACATCATATTACTGGCCGACTTCCTAAATATAAGTGGAAACCAAAAATATATTTTCTCTAGAATGGCCAACCTCTTATAAGAAGAGCACCATGCATAAAAAGATATATATACACAGAATGAAGTGTGCAATTTTGGAATAGAAGGAGCAACGATTAATTCATGAATTGGTGCGATTAAAAGAATATAAGACAAGGCTATGAATTTCATTAGTAGAGGATGCGATGTGTTACAAAGAGAAGCAATTATATTAAAGGCCTTTTTAGAGGCATCGAATTATTTTGGAAGGCAACGATTAATATATGACATGAAGAAAAAGACAAAACTATTTATTAAGGAAGGGCTGTGATTAGTTTTGGAGGGACAACATGCTATGGAGAGTCACATTTATTCACAAAAGACATAACAATTGAAAAGGTATAAGAGGGAATTAATGAAATCATTTGAAGACAATGAATTAGAGATATTTCTTTGAGTAATAAGGAAGAGAAGGAGCAACACTAAAAAGTGCAAATCTGATTTATATTAAGAAGATATATGTGTGATAGAGTGTAGAGAACAAAGTGAATGTCAAATGTAATACACTTAGATCTACATGTGAAGATTCAAGAAGAAGAATATATGTAGAAATAAAGAAGAAATATATGCAGATATAAAGAGGAAGATAATGCTGATCTAGAAGAAAGTTATGCTGAGATAAAGAAGAAGACCTTGTTGGGATAAAAGAAAAGCTAAAGCATATTTGAGAGAAGAGTTTGGGCAGAAATAAGAGGAGAAGTCCATGCAAAAATAGAGGATGAGTTTGGGCAGATCTTAAGGCAGAAATTTATGAGAAGGTGATGCTATGATTATGACCAATTTTGTGTGAAGAAGTGGTACATAGTTTGGATCAGATTTGAAGGAAAAAAGTAAGCATAAGTGTAATCAGATTTGAGAAAAGAGGTTGTGCATATTTTGGATCAAATTTGAAAGGAAGAACATTGTGTTATTTGGATCAGATTTGGAAGAAAATATATTGTGAGTTAAGATCAAATTTGTAAAAGAAAGTGATTGATGCAGAGCAGGGTGGAGTATTCAAATCATTCGCAATTCAACCAACATTTCAATTTGGAACCTTTAACTTGATGTCTTTTTCTCAAATTCTCCAATCCTACTTGTAGCCCTTCAAACAATAAAAATTCAACATATCTTTTGGAGTATGCCTCAAACCCATGAATTGGTTACCATTTGGAATACCCTTTATGCTCTTAATTAACATATCAAATTTGTGCATAGGCTTGTTTCAGAACTTCAACCTCTAAAATTGATTGTCCTACTGCAATTAGGCCAAATTAGGCCACTTTTCCAAAGCAAGTGTGTGAAATTCTTGCTCCAAACTTCCAGTTTCCACTCCAAGGGTTCTAACACATCACATAGGGTCTGTTTATAAAGGGTTCCATCACCACAATTCATCACAACTTCATTGTTTCACAAGTTTTCTAACCCACCTAGTCTCCTAAGCCCAATACATGAGGATATTAGGCTAGGGCTTGCTCAAATTCACCCAAAACTCCATTCCCTACACTACCCAACTTCAAAATCTTAAAAAACATACTAAAACCCTCCATTCCACCGAGTTTTACAAATTTTCAACGATTGAATGGGCCCCAAAACATAATTTTTCCTTTCAAACCCTCAAACATAGGGTTTCTAGATTGTTTTTAGGAAAACACTTCAAGCTCCCTTAAATTTCAATGAAATTCAATGCAACCAACACCAAATCAAAGGTAATTCATGTACCTACCAATTCCAATGCATTTCATATCACAATCTCTCAGTATGGAGCTGTACAGGATGCTGCAACAGCAAATTTGCACATAAAACTGTAGGAAAACATAGCACTTCTTATTGAAATCACTTCAAAAAACTCTTCAGACCATGCCTTGAAGTTTGTGAGGCATATTTAAACTTGCTCAACCACCAAACAATAGTTCATAACCACTTTTTGAACCAATGACTGTTCAACTTCCCAAAACAAGCCAAAATTGTAAAGTTGCATAGCAATATTTACAAAAACTTGACAATCCAATGTAAATCTAACCCCACATGACTCATTACATAGAAAATGTTGAATTTGATATTTAATTCAAGCCTCAAAGATCACCTGCAAAACCTAAGATTTACCTTCCACAAGAGAAAAAACTCCTCTCCTAAAAGAGATGCTGAAAGAAAGTACAAATGAAATCTCTTAAGAGACTCTCTCAAGAACATATGCAGATATACAATTAGATACCCCCCATGAGAGAGAGTGGAGACTCCAAAGCCCCCCCAGAATGAGAGAACCCCTGTGCCGATGATCAAACCAATGTGACTCCCCTGAGGAAGAAACCAATCCAACGATCGATGATGAGGAAAGCCCTGGATGTGAGGTGAAAATGGAAGTCCTAGATGATGCTCATTGGAGAACAGAAGTGAAGCATGAGTGTCTGAATGACAGGATGTTGAATCAAATGTAGCAACATTATCTGAATGACATGATGTTGAATCAAATGTATCAACATCAAACAACTCAAGATGATCCTGAAATGGAATCTCCAATGAAGATGGGATAACAGATGTGCTGAATCTGTCATCTATGAGGAAATGAATATCCTCTGATATGGCCTCAACAACTACACAAGATGGCTCGATGAGTGGAGCTACAATGTCAATCAAACCTGAAGAGGGATCCTGCTAAATAGATGTGGTCTCAACAGGAGGTGGAGGTGTAGAAGTCTCAACACTGGTCTCATGAACAAATGGAAGAACACATAAGTTCAAGTGACCAAACTTCTCCTCAGATACAACATGCTCTCTTGGAGAAAGAGTGTGATACCCAAATAGTGGAGATGGTGGACCAAAGTGTGTGAATGCATACAATCGGGAAGAATGATCAACTGTCCCTGTTGCAACAATGTTGCCAGTCTGAATGTCTCTGATGTGCACTAAATCCGGTGTGAACTCAACTGTCTTCCCTGTCCCACTGTGAGCAATCTGATAAATGGAGAGAAGGTTGGTGGACAAAGATGGTACACATAGTACATCATTGAATGTACCGTCATCAATGTCGATAGAACCTTTCCCACATACACTCATATAAGTGTTATTACCCATCAATATGTGTGGTGAGGATGCAGCCTCAAAAGGTGAGAACATGTCCTAAGAAGATGCCATATGGTGTGAAGCACCTGAATCCAATAGCCATATAGATGAATGTGAACTGGTGGTTGCACATAATGCATGACCCTTTTGTGGAGTCTGTCTATTTGTCTGGAATGATGTAGATGAAGAAGACCCGCCTGATGTAGATGAAGAAGAGGGATGAATATTGTTCTTCATAAGAAGAGCTATCAAATCTGAAACCTGTTGTGCATATCCATCTATCTTTTTCTCATAGCATTTAGACTCATCATGTCCTAACTTAGTACAATAAGCACACTTAGGTCTTTCTTTCTTCGATGATTCCCCCTTAGGAGAATGAGAATCAAAAGTGTTTTGTGAACTAAAATCCTTCCCATGCTCTGTGGTCTTTGGTTTCTGTTTCTGCTTTTGCTTCTGCTTCCCCTGAGATGACTGAGCTACCAATGCATGGTTCTGTGATAACTTGGACTGCTCACGTGACAATCAATCACAAAATACCTCAAATGTAGGCATGGTAAATCGTGGACCCAAAGCATCCATGGTGGAGTAGAATGTAGAAGAGAATATCTAAAATGAACCTCGAAGCTTAGATAGAATCAAGTAAATACTCTCGGTGTCAATTTTGGTCTTGCCACAACTCTACAAAAGTGATCTGAGTGATTTGAATTTCATCAAGAAATCCTCAATAGATGGAAATGAATCAGGTACCAAGGAAGTCAATTCTGCCTCAATCTGAAGTGCTCTGAACTTATTGATGGTGCCAAATAGATCATTGAATTTTGTCCACATTGCCCGAGGAGTTGTGCAACTCTCAAGGTGAAATAAAAGACTGTCTGAAACATGTAATGATATCAAACCCATGGCCTCATCCATTTTGTTTCTATGCTACAAAATCTCAAACTAGCGTTGCAACTAAGGCTAAATCTCATCCAAACAGGACCATAACCCCTTTGACATGAGAATTCTGGTCATATGTGCTTTCCAGGTATGATAATTGTGTGGGGAAAGACGTTCAACTGATGAGGTGTCTGCCATGATGTTTATGGTTTTGAAATGTGTTTAATGATAGAGGTTTCTGATTTTTGATGTGTATATACAAAAAGCAAGAAAAAAACACCCCCCACAACACAAGAAACCAAACCCCAGTACAAATTTGAAAGTTGGAAAGCGTGAAAAAGCAAAAATCACTTCAGACTATTCTCTATGTACCTAGTGAATTTTCTGATGAAATAATCTACAAATCTGGAAAGAGCACTGTAAGACCTTTCCAACACCTATTCGTTTGCAAAAAACAGAGTTCGTATGCAAAAGTTATGGCCAAAATACCAAAACTGCTCCAAAAGGGCTTTGGGGGAAGCCTAGCGGTTAGCTAGCCGCTAGCATTAACCATTAGCATTAACCGTTAGTGGTTAACCGCTAGTGGTTAACTGACTGCAGCACCTGTGCATACTATTTTTTTTGTTTTTTTCTTGGATTTCGTGTCATACCAGGCCATACGACCCATAAATGAAAAAAATTACCTCTCGGAGTCACTGTGTCAGATTTTGATGATTTGACAGTTGATTTTGGGGTTTTTGGACGCTTTGAACGTGATGGTAAGGTCCATTTGGGCTGAAAATGCTCCAAAATTGTAGGTACCCTCTGGATCTGGAAACCCTCTCAAACTTCAAACCTTCATAGATCGGGCACCGTATAACCAAAATTGACAAAACAAAGGTCAATCTTGACTATTTTGAACCTTCTGGATGCAATGGTGAGGTCCAAATTAACTCAATATGCACTAAAATGTTTCTTTAAGGCAAGATCCCTCAAAAAATGAATAGGAAGCTGCAGATCTAGAGTTCTGATACCATGTTGAAGTTGATAAACCAACCTCACAGATCCCAATGAACACCTGCAAGCAAATAACCTATCACATAAAGGAGATCAAGAGGCACAAAAATGGTGCTCTACAACCTTGAAGCAAAATATGCATTAACCAGAATGAATAATTACAAAGAGATCAATCCTTAAGAAAGGAGATCAAAACCCTAAAGGTGAAAACCCTAAGATGAATAATTAATAATTAATTATTAATGAGCCTAAGTTTAGCTTAAGTGAAAAATAAAGTAAAGGTGACTTAATTAATTAATCAATATGATTAAATTAATTAAGTAATTAACCTATTACTCTAACAGAAAAATGGTCTAAATAGACCTTATTATACCACACAAGACTCAAAACACCCAGAAATCTAACATTTGGCCATATTTACAAAATCTGACTAAGTGCCCCTGCACCATACACCCCAAGAGAAAAGAATCTCAGGCTCCACCTAAGATTAGGTGGTGGACTGTTGTGCCATGTCTTTTAATGTCCTCCTCTGTCATCCATGTTGCATCTTCATGAGGGAGGCATTGCCACTTGACTAGATATTCATTGTACACTTTATGCCTTGTTCTCTTCACTTCCTTTGTATCCAAAATGCTTTCAAGCCTCAAAGGCTGACTGGTGGTAGGTCCTTGACCCAATCTGCATCTTGAACTCCTGATTTACCTGCTTCTTCACCTACAATCACAGATCCTTTGAAAGGATAGAGGTCAAAAACATTAAAGATTGGAGAGATAGCCACTCCAAGAGGGAGTTCTATCTCATAGGCATTTGCACCAAATTTGTGGACCACCCTGCATGGCCCAATCTTTTTCATTTGTAGCTTTGTATATTTCCCTTTTGGTAGCCTTTCTTTCCTCAAATGTGCTAGGACCAAGTCTCCCACCTTGAATTGAACATCCCTCTTCTTCAAATTTGCATATTGCTTATACTTCTCCACACTCTTTTGAAGATTTTCTTTCACTTGTTGATGAATATCCTTCATGGCTACTGCAAATTCTTCACCCTCAGCACTCCTCTCCATACCACTCAAATCTCTAAGCTTAAAGACTCCCCTTGGCTTCAATCCATAGACTATCTCAAACGGGATCTTTCCAACACTTCTATTGACTGAGTCATTATAAGCAAACTCAGCTTGTGGAAGAATGAGATCCCATTATTGTGAATGATCTTTTCTCAAACACCTAAGAAGGTTCCCAAGACTCCTATTGACAATTTCAGTATGCCCATCTGTTTGTGGATGATAAGCAGAGCTAAATGTCAAATTGGTTCCCAATTTCTTCCAAAGAGTCCTCCAAAAGTGACCTACAAACTTGTTATCTCTATCAGACACAATGGTCAATGGTAATCCATGAATTCTCACTACTTCCTTGAAGAATAACCCAACAATATATGAAGCATCATTTGTACATTTGCATGGTATGAAATGAGCCATTTTGCTAAATCTATCAACAACAACAAACACACTGTCAAATCCCCTTTGAGTTTTAGGCAAACCCAAGACAAAATCCATGATGATGGATTCCCATGGCCTGTTATGAATTGGTAAAGGCTAATAAAGATCTACATTAGTGCTTGAACCTTTTGTTTTTTGGCAAACTACACAACTTTCAACAAATTTTTTGATGTCACTTTGCATTTTTGGCCAATGGTAATATCTTCTTACCAGCTCCAATGTTTTATCTACACCAAAATGACCCCCTAACCTACAACAATGCTTCTCCTTAATCAGATTTGTCATCATAGAGCATTTAGGGATACACAACTAAGCACCCTTAAACAACAATCCATCTTGTATCAAGAAATTAGAAAATTCTTCATGGAAAGTACCATCAAACTGATTGCAAATAGCATATACATCTTTGAAATCATCATCTCCTTCATACATACCTTTCAAAGCATCTATACCCACACTTTGGAGCTGAAGTTCTTGCACCAACATTTCTCTTCTGCTCAAGGCATTCGCCACTTTGTTTGACTATCCTTTTTTGTGCTCAATGGTGAAGGTGAAGCTTTGGAGGTACTCCACCCACTTCACATGCCTGTGATTAAGCTTGTCCTGGCTGTTCAAGAAATTTAAAGCATGATTATCAGTAAAAACAATAAATTCCCTTGGAAGGATATAGTGTCTCCACTTTTTCAATGCTTGAACCATGGCATACAACTCCAAGTCATAAGAGGAATACTTCTTTGCCTCATTGATCTTTTCACTGAAAAATGCAACAGGTCTACCCTCTTGACTCTAGACTACCCCAATTGCATACCCACTTGCATCACATTCTATTGTGAAGACCTTGTTGAAATCAGGCAATGATAGGACTAGTTGTTGGGCTACTCTATTTTTCAGATATTGAAAGTTTTTTCTACCTCATCAGTCCATTGAAACCTCTTCCTTTTGTCCCCTTTGATGGTGTCAATGATGGGAGCACAAATGTGACTGAAATTCTTAATGAATTTTCTATAAAAAGTAGCTAGACCATGAAAACTTTTTACCTCACTTACTGATGTAGGCGTGGGCCAACTGAGAATTGCTTCTATTTTGGTGGGATCCATCTTCAAAGTGCCTTTTGAAATCACAAAACCAATGTCAACTCCTCCTTCATGAATTCACACTTCTCAAATTTATCATCAGCTTTTCTTCATTCAACCTCTTCAAAACCATGTCCAAATGCTGCAAGTGTTCCACTTTGGTCTTACTAAACACAAGAATATCATCCAAGTACACAACTACAAACTTACCTATGAAAGGCTTCAAAACTTCATTCATTAGTCTCATAAAATTGCTTGGTGCATTTGAAATCCCAAATGGCATTACCATCCATTCATATAGCCCCTCATTGGTTTTGAAGGCAATTTTCCACTCATCCCCCTCTCTAATTCTGATTTAATGATAGCCACTTTTGAGTTCAATCTTAGAAAAATAACATGCTCCTCCTAAACAATCCATCAAATCCTCCATTCTAGGTATTGGAAACCTATACCTTATAGTTATTTTGTTGATTGCCCTTGAATCGATGCACATTCTCCAATCTCCCCCTTTCTTTGGTGCCAAAATAGCAGGGACAACACATGGACTTAAACTTTCTCTTATGAGACCTTTATCTAGCAATTCTTATATTTGTTTCCTTATCTCTTCATTTTGTTGAGGGGTCATTTTGTATGTAGCCTTATTGGGTAAGTTTGCACCTGGTGTAAAGTCTATGTGGTGGCTCACATCCCTTATAGGTGGCAAAGAACTAGGGAGCTCATCAGCAACTATGTCTTGATACTTGTTCAACAAAGTTTGCACTTCCTTTGGCACATCCTCAAGTCTTGCTGTTGTCATAATAGATTTGGGTCTAATTATGATTGCATACCCCTGTCCACCTTCCTCTTTCATGGTTTTCAAGAATTCTTTCTCCCCAACCAACATGACACTTGCCCAACCTGAGTATCTACATTTTCATCTTGCAAAGGAATGAGGGTAAAAGAGACTCCATCTTTTTCAATTACATATGTATTTGTTTTCCCATCATGCTTGGCTTTTCTGTCATACTGCCAGGGTCTTCCTAACAGCAAGTGACAAACATCCATTGGGATGATGTCACACAAGATCTTGTCTTTGTAACCCCCCAATGTTAAACTCAACCCATGTTTGTTCATTGACCAAGACTTGTTGACCCTTATTCAGCCAAGAAACCTTATAAGGTGTGGGGTGTGGAATCCTTTTCATCTTTAGTTTTTCAACCATCTCCAAAGAAACTAAATTATCAGTTGAACCTGAATCAACAACTACCTTACATACCTTTCCTTGTGATTTGCAGGTGGTTCTAAACAATGATTTCCTTTGTGGAGGCTCTTTGATTGTTGGCACCTTAATGAGTGTCCTTCTCATCATTAGAGTTTCACCAATCTCTGGAACAACAGGTTGGGAAGGGGAATTGACACTTTCCTTGTCTTCCTCATGCACAAGTTGAGTTCTTCTTTCACCTCCATTTGAGCTAGAGGGCTACTTTTTCGGGCACTTCCATGCTTGATGACCAAATTGGTTGCACTAATAGCATTTGCCTGAGAAGGTATTTGACCCTCTCCCTTGTCCACCAAATCTACCTCTACCATTTGTTCTTCTACCTCTGAAACTACCTCTCTGATCTGCCTCTTGTTCTTGATGGCTGCTTGTCTCTCCCTGTTGTTTTTGTGACTATCCCCTTCCTCCAAAGTTGCCTCTGCCTTGCTGCTCTTGTCTTATTTTTATCCTTTCCTCTACCTTGACTGCCATTTGGAAACATTCTTCAACTATCTTAGGAGTTGTGAGACTTATCTCATCCTAGATGTTGTACCTTAAGCCATTTAGGTACCTTGCTACCTTCTCCACTTCATCTTCAGTATGTCCTGCTCTAATACTCAATTTATGGAACTCTTCAGTGTATGCCATGACATCCATCTCCTTCTATTTTAGGTTTTGTAGCTTCCTAAAGGTTTGAATTGCATAGTCAACAGGAAGAAATTGTCCTTTCACCTTAGCTACCATTCTATCCCATGAGCTTATCTTTGTTTTGTCCTTCTTTACTCTCTCATCTTGCACATAGTTCCACCATGTTAGGGCAGGGCCTTTCAACTTTGTCTTAGCAAATTTTACCTTCTTGTCATCTACCACCTCCTCATACTCAGTAATTATCAAGAGCATCTATCCAACCCAACACCTCTTCACTATCCATCTTCCCACCATACATGGGCAATTCCATATTCACCTTAGGAGTATCTCCTTTGACATCCTTCAACATCTTAACCATTCTCAAATCATCAGGGTCCACCTCTTCCTCTTGGACTCCTTCTTGAGGGTTCTCATTCTCAGCCCCTTCCTCTTCCTCTTGGTCACTTTGGTCTCCACTGACCACACCTCTCCTTTGGTTAGATTCCAATGCTACAAGTCTAGCTAGGACAGTCTCTTGAGACTCCTTTACCTGTCTCAACTCCTTAGCATGTTGCTCTTTCAATTCTCTGACTTCTCTGGCCGTTGGATTGCTCTTTGGAGGCATCTTGGTTATTCAAACTTCAACTTCTTTCCCACTTCTCAATCAGAACCTATGCTCTGATACCACTATGATGCAGATCATGGTAGAGTATTCAAATCATTCACAATTCAACCAACATTTCAATTTGGAACCTTTAACTTGATGTCTTTTTCTCAATTTCTTCAATCATGCTTGTAGCCCTTCAAACAGTAAAAAAACAAAATATCTTTTGGAGAAGGCCTCAAACCCATGAATTGGTTACCATTTGGAATACCCTTTATGCTCTTCATTAACATATCAAATTTGTGCATAGGCTTATTTCAGAACTTCAACCTCTAAAATTGATCGTCCTACTGCAATTAGGCCACTTTTCCAAAGCAAGTGTGTGAAATTCTTGCTCCAAACTTCCAATTTCAACTCCAATGGTTCTAACACATCACATAGGATTTGTTTATGTAGGCTCCATCACCACAATTCATCACAACTTCACTGTTTCACAAGTTTTCTAACCCACCTAGTCTCCTAAGCCCAATACATGAGGATATTAGGCTAGGGCTTGCTCAAATTCACCCAAAACTCCATTCCCTGCACTTCCCAACTTCAAAATCTTAAAAAACATACTAAAACCCTCCATTCCACCGAGTTTTACAAATTTTCAACGGTGGAATGGGCCCCAAAGCATAATTTTTCCTTTCAAACCCTCAAACCTAGGGTTTCCAGATTGTTTTTAGGAAAACACTTCAAGCTCCCTTAAATTTCAATGAAATTCAATGCAACCAATGCCAAATCAAAGCTAATTCATGTACCTACCAATTCTAATGCATTTGAGATCACAATCTCTTAGTACGGAGCCGTACAGGATGTTGCAACAACAAATTTGCACATAAAACTGTAGGAAAACAAAGCACTTCTTATTGAAATCACTTCAAAAAACTCTTCAGACCCTGCCTCGAAGTTTGTGAGGCATATTTAAACTTGTTCAACCACCAAACAATGGTTTATAACCACTTTTTGAACCAATGACTGTTCAACTTCCCAAAACAAGCCAAAATTGTAAAGTTGCATAGCAATATTTACAAAAACTTGACAATCCAATGTAAATATGACCCCACATGACTCATTACATAGAAAAATGGTCTAAATAGACCTTATTATACCACACAAGACTCAAAACACTCAAAAATCTAACATTTGGCCATATTTACAAAATCTGACTAGGTGCTTCTGCACCAGTGATCAAGATCCATAGAAGGTTGGTGCCTTAATGGGATTCGGTGTCTCTTACTGGGTTGGTGCTTAGTTACAGATTGGTGCTCATGAAATCTACAAGTGGGGATTGGTGTCTCTAGTGGGTTGGTGCTCACGGATTATATAAGAAGGGATTGGTGTCCCATGTAGGTTGGAGCCTACAAAAGATTGTAAAAGAGATTATATATAATCAATATTTTGTCGTGGTTTCTCCCGTAAGGGTTTCCACGTAAATCTTGTGTTCTTCTTGTGGTGCATCATTGATAGATCTTGTGTGATTGATATTGTTATGATTGTTAAGTTGTGAAAAAGTAAAAGTTTGTATTATACTGATTCACCCCCCCTCTCAGTATAATTGTGTGTTCTTCATTCTTAACCTTGTTATTCATTTATTTGTAATACATACATAGAGGGTATTCTCACACAAAATGGTGTGTTTTATTTGATTTCAAGTGATCATAGTTCATCATATCCTCATCTAATTATTGTAATCTCAAATGATTGATGGAATTGAATTACTGAAAAATTAAAGAATGTTACTGAAGTACATGAGTTTAAGCCAAGACATTATAATGCAAGTTTTTTAAGAAAAATAATGAGCACCACCAATTTAATACAAAGAACATAATTTATATGTAGGTTTACTTTGGATATTTGGTTGTTTTTTATTTTCTAATTCCAACTCTTCAATTGTTAATTTAGCTTTACGTCTACAATTTATTTCTCTCAACTTTATTTCGGTGTATCCTTTGTTCTTCTCTTTTTGCATTTGTCATTATTTTGTGTTGTTGTCTTCGATATTCTATCTAATATTCTCTTCGGTATTGTCTTCGTTGCTCCTTAGACTCAAAATTCAACCTAGGTCAATCCATACCTACACAATAGTTGAAAACAAATATTTATGTCTAAAGTTATAACAATGACATGTTAATTTGCAAAGATTATGGCTTTTAATGAAAAAAATTATCTTAAAATTTATAACTTCATAAGACAATATTAATTCGACTCTAATTCGAACAAGAATGCACTGATAGGTAAAATCTTATCATGTAGCATCCATGGGGTGACATTTAAGTTTGGAACACAATAATTATTAAATTACAAGATATGGAAAGGAGAGTTACATGTTTGGTAATAGTCCTACACACCTCACCTTTCCCAAACATTGTAATGAAATGAAAAGAACCGTGATAGAGAGATCTACCATAAAGTAAATGGGTCTAAAAAGGATAACAAAATGTAAACCTTTGAATTCTTCTCTACCTAGAAAATGTGCCCCAACTATCTAATGCCATGAATCATATTAGACAAGAGAGATGCATACCTAGCATCAAAGAATTCCATTAAGCATGAAACTACCTCTAGATCTTCTCTAAACCTAAAAATACTTAATATTCAAAACAAGAATCAGGCTAGAAATACAATGAACATTCTCATTAGTAGCGAGCTTGTTTTGAAATTCACCCAAGTGTTGATCAATATGATGGATTGCTTCTTCAATCCCCATGTGAAGAGTTACTTTATGATTGAAGCCTCCCTTGAAATCATTAAATTAATAAGTGGGGGAGGGAAGCAGATGGAAAAGGGTTGTGGAAATCCAGTTATAGACGTAACTAAAAAGATCAATGATAGTAGGTGGAGTTCCAAAAATTATTAGTAATGGTTCTTAATGTCTCCAAAATGAGGTTTAATATTATTTTCATAGAAGGATTATCCAAACCTCTCAAAGGTTTGGTGAAAGTTTTTGATCCACCATCCTTATAGGAAGCCAATAAGAGATCCTTGACATTGGAAACTTTAGTATCCAAAAACAAAATCTTCTCAAAGGCATCCCCTTGAGTAAACAAAATAAAACATTCTAGAAGGGAGTATCTCGTGTACCTCATCCAAAGGATATGCTCCCAAGAATGAGGAAATAATAAGTCAGAAATAAGCTTAGAAGAAAGAAATTGCGTTTCTCTTGCAAGGATCCATGGGAACCTAGTCATAGATGTCTTGGTCAAGGCCAAGTGCATTACATAGAGGTAATATCTGATGAATAATCAAGATCAAAGGAAAGCAAACCCAAGATTGAAAAAGAAGAGTCAAAACCTAAAAAGAAGAAAATAGAAGAAACTTTAGGAAACATCCTTGCCACACTTTCTAATGCTCCCAAATATCATCCTTTTAGAGCTTGTGGAGTTTTGCATGGGTAGAAGATCATAGTGTTGATTAATAGTGGGACAGCCCATAATTTTATAGACAGAGGATAGGTAGCCAAAAGAGGTTTGAAAATAGAAGAGTTCGAAGGATTTAATGTCATAGTGGTTGTTGGTTTCACCATTCCTTGCACAAAGAAGATCCAACAACTTAGTATCCCATGGGAAGCCACAAGATCTGTGATGACTTTTATGTTGTGGGTCTAGGAGAGACAAACATAGTTCTAGGAGTATAGTGGTTGCATTCCCTCAAAAAGTTTTTTCAAAACTATGAAAAATGGAATTGAAATTCAAATCAGAAGGGAGAGAAGTAGTTCTTTGAGGCATTACAAATGGAGCCCCAAGAGTAGTCTCAACAAAAAGAATGGAGAGATCATTTTGTAGAGGACAAGTGGCATGGGTAGCATATTGCTTAGTGACAACCAAAGTTTCACCCATGGGTAATAAATCATATCATGTAGATATTCAATCTATTCTAGATAAACATAGCATGATATTTAATGACACACCTTCAGGATTGCCACCTGATAAAGGATTTTAGCACATAGTGGAACTTGAGACAAGTTCTAAACATGTCATCACTACTCCTTATCACCATCCCAAGAGGCACAGAGAGGAGATAGATAAATTCATCAAAGAGCTCTTCGATATGGGTCATATCAGATTGAGCTCTATTCCTTTTGTTTTTTCTATAATCTTGATAAAAATGAAAGATGATACAATGAGAATGTGCAGTGACTACAAAGCCCTCAATAAGAAGACTATCAATAATCAATACCCAATTCCCAAGATCAATGAGTTGATTGATGAGCTTCATGGGGTAGTATATTTTTCTAGGATTGATCTCCAATCAGGGTTCCATCAGATAAGGGTAAGAGATGAAGATGTTCACAAGACAACCTTTAGGTGTTACTATGGACACTATAAGTTTCTGGTCATGCCCTTTGGCTTGACAAATGCCCCAGCTACCTTTTAGACTTGCATGAATCAAGTATTTAATAAACAATTAAGAAAAATTTTGCTAGTTTTCTTTGATGATATTTTTATTTACAACAAGACTTGGGAATACCACTTGTGGAATTTGGATGAGATTCTCAACATACTAGAGCAATGTTTGGTCTTTCTTTGCAAAAGAGTCCAAGTGTGAGTTCAGTATGAAAAAGATTTCATATTTTGAGCATATCATCAGTGCCCAAGGTGTCAAAGTGGACCAGGAGAAGATACAAACAATTAGAGATTGGCCTCCTCCAAGCACTTTGACCTAGTTAAAAGGATTCTTTGGCCTTTGTAGCTATCATAGAAGGTTTGTAAGGGTTTCTCTCAGCTTGCAACACCCTTAATAGACTTAACAAGGAAATGAGCCTTCTCTTGGGATGAATTAGCAGAGAGAGCTTTTGACAAGCTCAAAAAGGGAATGAGTTCATGCCCTATATTTGTTGTTCCAAATTTCTCACTTCCTTTTGTGTTAAAATGTGATGCTTTAGGAGAAGGGATTGGGGCAATGTTAATACAAAACAAGCATTTGAATTTGAGAGTCAAAAGTTTAGAGAACTAGAAAAATGATTCTTAATTTATGATAAAGAGATGCTAGCCATTATGCATGCCTTGGCCAAATTCAGATGATAGTTAGTTTGTTGTAGATTTGTGGTGAAAACTAACCACAACAACTTGAAATTCTTCCTTGGCTAAAGAGACTTGAATGACAGACAATATAAATGGATGAGTAAGCTTCAAGCTTATGACTTTGATACAGAGTATGTTAAGACAAGAATAATGTTGTAGTTGATGCATTATCTAGAATGTCAATCTTATGCTCTATGTCTGATAGCTCTACTAATTGGAAAGCCACTATAATAGCAGAGTATGCAAAGAACATATTTTCTATTAACTTCCATAATGGCAAGATAGAATATGATAGATTTAAGGTAGCAAATGATCTCATCCTCTACAAGGAATAGAGTCTATCCCGTCCCAAAATCTAAGGTAAAGGATAAAGCCTTGAGAGCAATGCATGATACACCATTGGTAAATTCTTTTAGAAGGAACTCAAAGGAAATGTCTTCAAACAAATCAGAGAATGTGTCATCAATAAAATAAATTAGAACAAGTATTTATAGCAGGTCTTTTTTAACCCCTACCTATCCCTAGTAAAAAATGGGAGAGCATCTCTATGGATTTCATCACTAGCCTCGCAAATGTTCAGGGTAAGGATTCCATATTTGTTGTGATAGATAGACTCACTAAATATGCACATTTCTTTGTAGTTTCTTTAGAGTTTAAGGTGCCACAAGTTGCAAAAAAAATTCAAAGAAGTGTTTAGGCTTCATTGTTTGCCTAAGAACATAGTGAGTGATCGTGACAACAGGTTCCTTAGTTTTTTTTGGCAAAATATTTTTCATTTGACAAGAACAAAACCAACACCCAACACAAGCTATCACCCTCAAACAAATGAGAAAATAGAGATTGTGAAGAAATGAATTGAGGGGTGTTTAAGGAACTATATAGTAGGACAACAATCTACTTAGATCAAATGGATCTATTTGGGAGAACACTACTACAACACTTCCTACCATATGCCAATCAATATGACTCCATTTATGGATTTGTATGGTTATAAAGCTCTAACTTTTGCTGACTTGATAATCATAGATCTAGTAGAGTGCCAAGAGCTAGAGACTTGGTCGAGCACAACCAAGAAATTTCGGTATCACTCAAGGAAAACCTCCAGCAAGCACAAAATCAACTAAAATTATATGTAGACCAACATTGCATTGAGTGAACTTTTCAGATTGGAGATATGGTTTTTCTAAGACTAGCCATACAAATAGTCTTCTCTCAAGAGAAGTGGAGCTAAGAAGCTTAAGCCTCACTTTATAATTGGAGAGGTTGTATATAAGCTTGAATTTCTAGAGCACGATATGATTCACAATGTTTTTTATGTTTTGTGCCTCAAAAGGGCACTTGGATAGCACATCATCCCTTCAACAAAGTTGTCTCCTCTAGATGATGAAGGAAAACTTATCTTGGTTCCAAAAGCCATCATCTACATCAAAGAAAAGAAACTCAAGAATAGGAGCATAATAGAGTATCTAGTACAATGGAAGAACCTCCCAACTAAAGATGCTATATGGAAAGGAGTAGAGATACAAGAACATCCAAATTTACAATTGTTGAGGGCAAGTGATTCTGAGAAGGGCGAACTGTCATGTCTCCTTTTCAGAAATAAAATAACTGAGAGACCCAAAGCCTATTTCTTTATTTCTCGTAGGCTAAGGGATAAATTTAGAGAAATATTTTAATAATAATGTTTTAAGTTAGTTCTAGTAATATTATTTGAAAACATTGAAAAATGACAACTTAAATATTATTATTAGTTAGATAAAGTGGGCCACCTAAATAGAGCATAATAAGGCCTTTTGTAACTCCTAGGAATCTTTATTTCAATTTGTTTTAGGTGAGCACTTTTGGAGGAATAAAAAGAATTCAAAATAAGGGTGCCAAAAAGAAGTCTATAAAAGAGAGGCAATCACTCAAAAGGAAATCATCCAATTTATGAAATCAAAACCCAATGTAATAGCTTGAGCACATATATTCATTTATTTCTCCTAAGAATGAAAACCCTTGGAATGTGGAGATTTGAAGGACGAAAACCCTCTTGGTTTTCAATCAAGGGAAGAGGACGAAAACCCTTTGTTCTTTAAGGTGGTTTCATCCATGAATCACAATTGTGCAGAGAAGATTGTAGTGTGTTTCTAGTTTCAGTTTGGTTTAGTGTGTTTGCATTTGAATGTGGTGTGTTTATTTTAACATTTTAGTTTGGTAGAGAAAGCATTTCAGTTTGATTTATAGTGGAGATTCATATTTCTATATTTTCCATACTAGGGCAGCCACTTCATATGTAATAAGTTTGATATCTAATAAGGCGTTGTTGTTCCAATATTTCTGTATTTCTATGAGTTTGATGTTCCAAATATCTATAGTTCCCATTTCTTACTTCGCACAACTATAGTGCCACCTATTAGAATCTGAAAAGATTAATAACCCAGAAAACTAGTGCAAAGAATAGATATCTAAACTATGAATGCAAATGATACGAAATCAAAATAGCAACACAGAGTTAGTCTCCAAAAGAGTAATACAAATGCTAGAAGCAAAATAGCATTAAGAGGATACAAAAGCAAAAGATACAAAATATAAGCTAAGTAGCATGCCAGGGAGAGGGAGGAGGTGGCAACACTGACCAATAAGGAGCAACCATCTATCAGACTAAAGATAGCAAAGTATCTTCCCAAGATAGCTAATGGATGCTCACATGTACGAAGGTGACACCTCATAACCACTCACCTAATTAAGCATGCTTTATTAACCTAAGCGAGATTAATAGAAGTGTAGGAAAAACCTAGGAATAAAGGGAAAAAATAAATAACCCACTAGGAAATAAAAACCTACACTAACACCCCCCTTAAGCGAAGCTTAGGTGGATGTAGAAATGGGTCCCGACAAAAACAAGCCTGATGAGGTACCCATGTACATAAAATTCCCCCCACAATGAAGTAGCTCCAGTGTCGAAGGAGGATGCCCATATATGAATGCTGAAGATGATCCATTTGTGGCAAATGACATTTTTCCCCTTAGGAAGAAACAACTCCAATGGTGAATGCTGAAGTAACTCCCACTCAAAGAAGCAAGGTGAAGAAGGAAGCCTCGTGATGTATCCTGTCTCAGAACTCTTCTCAAGTGTCCCCATGTGAATATCAAAAGATGCCTCAATGCACAAAAGTAGAAGCAATCTAATCCCATGTGTAGAATCTAGACGTACAAGATCCAAAGATAAGGAAGATGAGATAACAGTGATGAAATGACTGTCATCAAAGAGAAGTTCAATGTCCTCAAGAGTGTCATCTAGATCCAAAATGTGAGACTATTCAAACAAACAAGAGATGTTTGGTAGAAATTGGTCCCAATGAAGTGAATCTAGAAGACATATCTGATCCTGCTGCAAAAAATCACTGGAAGCCCTCAAAGAAGCAACTCTGAACTCTGAAGTGACAACAGGTGCAAGGACAAAATAATTGTCATGAAAAAGGAGAGATAAACCCTTAAATGTGTCCAAATCTGAAATGTGAGACTCCACAAACAAAAATGCAATGCCTGATGGATAGGAATCCCAATTAGGAAGACTGTAATGATCCTGCTGCAAAGAACCATTGGAAGCTCTCAAAGAAGCATATCTGGAATTTGATGAAGCAACAAGTGATGTATCTGAAGATGGGGTATCAATGTATGTCACACAAGATGGGGCAAAAGTAATCTTAGTATTATCCATAAGAGCCTAGTCATCCAAGGAAACATCACTATCAGATGAAGATCCAAGGTCTCCATACAACTGTTGGATGATGGTCCAAGCAGTGAAAGGGCACTCAGTGTGCTCTATGTGATGTAGAATATCCTCAGAAATAGTAATACATATCAGTCCATAGACCATGTCATTATTGTTAAACCATGCATTCTTTTGTTCATAGTCACTTGGCTCAGGAACTAGTCCAAGGAGATGGGGCAATAGATCTTGCTCAACGCAATGATTCTTTATACCTTGTTTCCAAGACAAATAGTTCTCTGAGGTTAACTTAACAACAGAAGGATGGAAATAACTAAATCCATGATGAACCCCTAAAATGATTACAATAACCCCATAAAAAGTGTAACTCAAAGAGAGCACATAAGACACCCCTTTTTTTCACTCAATCAAAGAATCCCCCCAAGAAAATATGATTTGGCACTTTATATTAGTGCATTTACAACTGTCACTAGCAAGAAATACTAAGTGGTCTTGATTTCAATGCATTACAAAACACTCACGAAGAGCATATGCTAAAAATACAACTTTGGCACAATACCCAGAGAAATAAACAACACCACTACGATCTACTCAAAAAATCATGCACTTTCAAAAAAAGAATTGCCTCGATACAAGGTTGTATGTGAAAGTTATGATCCTTCGAAGTTTCCAAAACGAGAACTGTGCAGTGTCACGACTGAGAATCTATAATTTCTAAAAAATCTCTGCATCAAAATCAAAAAACGTCTACACTAGTGCATAGAGCACAAAAAAATAGTTAAAACAATAAAAAAAAAAACATCATGGGAAAGGGAGTCCTTATGAGCAAGAACGGAGCATTTGAAAACTGCCTTCAAAACTGCAACTGCCAACGGAGAGGGGTCCTGTTGTAGCTTTCTGATTGCGTTTCTACAAAATATATGAGCTGCATGAAAAAACTAAAACTTACCCAACTAGTTTTTCTATGCTGCGAACAAAACCCAGAAGGCATTTTTCTTGCTGATGTACAGAAGATGTGCATCCAGTGTAAACAGAAAGCCTTTAGCTACAAAAAAACAACCCCAGCAACCAAAAAATGACATGCAAAGGCTGAATCAGCTACCTAAGACAAGCAATGGCATGCTAAAACTTGCAATATTGATTGAAAACACCAAATATGCAAGCTGGTTGTTAGATTTGAGCTCGAAACCCCAGTTCTGCAACTGTGTATGACAATCTCCAATTTCAGTGAAACGAAAGCCCAGTCTAACTTTCTAAAGCCTCTTGGACACGTAGGAATAGCCAGAAATGCTGCCAATATAACCAAAAATGTTGCAATCACCCAGATTTCATAAAATACATGTGCAAACCCCAAAGATTAAAAAAGTTTCCGGCAAACTTTTCTGATTTTGAAAATCATCCGAAGATGCAAGAGAAGAGCATACTGGGTTTTTTGAAAAACTGTAATAAGATTTATTAGCCCCCCCGAATCTCTTAAATATGGAAACTAAAATATACTTTTGCACATAGAATAGCTCTGATACCATATTAGAATCTGAAAAGATTATTAACCCATAAAACTAGTGCAAAGAATAGATATCTAAACTATGAATGCAAATGATACAAAATTAAAATAGCAACATAGAGTTAGTCTCCAAGAGAATAATACAAATGTTAGAAGCAAAATAGCATTAAGAGAATGCAAAAGCAAAAGATGCAAAATACAAGCCAGGTAGCATTCTTATATAGACTAGAAAGAGGGAAGAGGTGGCAACACTGACCAATCAAGAGCAACCATCTATCGGACTAAAGATAGCAAAGTATCTTCCCAAGATAGCTAATGGATGCTCACATGTAGGAAGGTGACACCTCGCAACCACTCACTTAATAAGACATGCTTTATTAATCTAAGCGAGATTAATAGAAGTGTAGGAAAAACCTAGGAATATAGGGAAAAATAAACAACCCAACTACGAAATAAAAAACTACACTAACAATGAGGAGTCAAAGTTTAAAATTTTTCATTTACAATTTTGCAGGCAACAAGATGCAAAGTATATTGTTTCCTTATGTTTTCCCTTGATATTAAAATTCAAATTGACTTGTGATATGGATAGCCAAGTGTCTGCTTTTTCAATCACGAAAATAAATAAGGACATGTCAAAGTTTAAAGTATATTATTTTTCTTGTGCAATTTTGCATCAAGTTGGCAACACTTGGTATCAGTACAAATTCTTCAATTTCACCAAGCTTGTCAACCTTTGGCTCTTTAATCTTTTTACTTACCATCAACAAATACTTAACAAAGCCAAGATATACACTTGCTAGCTCTTCTACCCTTATCACATATTGGAAATTTGTAGTTGGAATTGGGTAGAACCTGCTAATTTTTCTCAAGAATGTAATATTTAATGATATGAGGAGTTAAAGTTTAAAATTTTTCATGTGCAATTTTGTAGGCAACAGGATGCAAAGTATATTATTTCCTTATGTTTTTCCTTCTGTCAATATTGTATTCCACTATATGTAATGTCCCCTTCTGGCAAGCCCAAAATTTTCGCAATCTTGCACACAAATTCAACTTGCAAAAAGAGAACATTAGTACTCAATTCTTTCTCATACTAATTATATCATTATATTCATAAGAAATATCAAATTCATATTCTTATATTTCCCATCTAGGATTAGAACCTTATAATTATAATCAATATGCATTATATCATGTTCATCATATCTATCATTTCCATCTAATCTTTCATTCATAAGGGATGATTAGTTAGAATGTAATAGGCCAATTAGTCCCCATGGGTCCAATATTCAATTCCTTCGACTCAAGGGTGAATAACTCACCAACTTAGTCAAAGGCCTTAATAAACTCCTTGGGTTTTACCCCAATTAGGATGTAATAGGCCAATTAGTCCCCATGGGTCCAATATTCATCTCCTTCGACTCAAGGGTGAATAACTCACCAACTTAGTCAAAGGCCTTAATAAACTCCTTGGGTTTTACCCCAAGGCCCTCCTTGGGTTTTACCCCAAGGCCTATTATACTCCTTAGGTTTTACCCCAAGGCCCTCCCTGGGTTTTACCCCAAGGCCTATTAGACTCCTTAGGTTTTACCCTAAGGCCCTCCCTGGCTTTTACCCCAAGGCCTATTATACTCCTTAGGTTTTACCCTAAGGCCATAATCCTCTTGTCGTGAGACAAGGGTCATTTCAATTACCCATGGTTGGCCAATTTCCATCCTACCTATCAACCTTATGCCTTAGTAACTATTCTTGCTATCTTGTTAATAGTCATTTGCTTGGCCTCTTATTTCGATATACAAATTTATCCTATCGTGATCATTTATGTAATAAGGTATCCTTTAGTATTTCATGATAGTTCATTCTTAGTATGAATATATGTTCCTATCAAATGATATCAATTAATTCTATTCATGATCATTTATTCTTAACATGTACATGATGATATCTAAGACATTGATTTACATCCATAACTATCATAGCATATCATGATACCTCCTTACATATTGAATAAAGCTATGCACTTAATTTCCTTATATCTACATAATCATAATTGGATAACTTGTGATTGTGAACATATGCATTAATGTCATAAGCATTCGTACGTTATAAAGTTGCTGATTGAATCCTTATGGAGTTTTGTTCTTCCTTATTTCGCCTCTCAATTATATTTGTCTGAAATGAATGTTGGTTTGATCAATGGTGGCTGGTGCGAATGCTTGTGTGGACTATAACAATGAAATCGTTGATTGTTTCCAAGTTGTCCTTGATTGCTAATATATTTCTTTATAACTTTTTTTTTGTTTGCAGAGAGGAATCTGATGCTTCTTCGATGCCCCTTGAACTCACCTTGGCTACCTTTTTAAAGCCCCGAATGGGGTGTTATACCAATCGTCACATTGTTTTGGAGACCCCTGCCTTTTCATAACCAAGAGTTTATCCTTTAATTAATCGCCTTATGAGGATCGATGTTTCATGGATCAGGAGTCTTCATAATGATTTGCCTTTAATCTTATTTTTCTTATATGATTTTGTCTTTTAGTGCCACATCAGTTCTTGTCTTATTCTATTCATGTAATGAAATAAGCTAACTTTTTAATGTTTTTAGAGTAGGGAATAATGGAGATGAATATTTCCAATCTTTAATTGGAAATCATCGAATCATGATAGGTCTCCCCTCTTGAGATTGCTTGTCCTCAAGCAATTCCATGTTTGTGAATCTAGTTCTTCTTGTCTTTCCCATGTGGCATCATCATCCGGAAGATTCTTCCACTTAATGAGATATTCTATGATGGTTCTATTTCTTAGCCTTCTCTCTCTTGTGTCCAAAATTGCCTTAGGCTCTAGTATCAATTGCCCTTCATCATTGAGAGGGGGTAGATCTTCGCATGGTGAATTGTTTGGCCAAGTACCTTCTTAAGCCGGGATACGTGGAACATGTTGTGGATTCTGCTATGCTCGGGCAAGTCAATTTCATATGCAACTTCTCCTACCTTTCTTAACACCTTATAGGGCCCATAGAACCGGGGCTTGAGCTTTTCTGCACCATTGGTTTTTATAGATGTTTGCTTATAAGACTGCAATCTTAGGAATACCATATCTCCTATTTCAAATGATCTCTCCACTTGTTTCCCGTCGGCATACACCTTTTGTTGATTCTGAGCATGATGTAAGTTGTCTTTGAGAACTCTCATAATGTCCTCATGCTGCTGAATGAAGTCTTTGGCTTTAGGAACTTGACTTTCATGGAGGATCAAGTTCCCAAAGGAGGTAGATTCATACCCATACAAGGCATTGAAAGGGCTCATTCCTATTGACATGTGATGGGTTGTATTGTAGCCATATTCTCCTAAATGAATCCATTTGATTCATCCCTTTTGCTGCCTGGTGACATAGTTTCGGAGATAGCCTTCAATCCATTTATTCACGATCTCAGTTTGACCATTCGTTTGGGGATGATAGATGGTACTTGGTGTTAGCTCAGTTCTGGACAATTTGAACAATTTTTGCCAAAATAAACTCATGAAACGGCTATCCCGATCACTGACTATATATTTTGGTAGTCCATGTAATCGGAAGATCTCCTTAAAGAAAGTCTCATCTACTTGGGGTGCTTTATACTCGGAAGTGATGGCCATGAAGTGGGCATACTTTGTGGGTCGGTCTACTACCACATATATGCAATCCTTTCCTTGTGCTTTTGGAAGGTCGGCTATAAAGTCCATGGAAATGCTTTCCCACTTTTGTTCCAGAATGGGTAAAGTTTGAAGTAATCTGGCTGGATGGTTTTGCTCTGTTTTGTTTCTTTGACATGTATCACACTCTTGCACATGTTTGAGTACATCACCTTTCAAACCTTTCCATGCAATTTTTTCTCTAATTTGTTTATATGTTTTAAAGTACCCTTGATGCTCGGCTAAGGGGTTATCATGAAACTCTCTTAGGATCTTCTCTTTCAACCTAGATCCGGCTGCCACATAGGTTCTATTCTTGTAGAAGATGACTTCATCCCTTATTCGAAATTCCTCATTGGGTGTATTTCCTTCAAGTATGCTCATGGTGAGAGGATCTTTGACATATTCAGCTATGAGAATATTTCTCCAATCAGGGGTGAGACTTGTCATTGTGCTCAAGGTAGGCTTCCTGGATAGTGCATCAGCAACCACGTTATTTTTCCCTTTAACATAGGCAATGCCAAAATTGTAAGCTTGTAGCTTACTAACCCATTTTTTTTGCTGATCATTTAAGTCCCTCTGTTTTAGGAAGAATTGGAGACTATTGTGGTCGGTTTTGACCACGAACTTCCCACAAACCAAATATTGTCTAAACTTGGCCAAGGTATGCATAATGGCCAACATCTCTTTGTCGTATGTAGAATAGGGTCTTTCCGCCGGAGATAGTTTTCTACTCTCAAAGGCAATGGGATGTTTATTTTGCATTAGGACAACCCCAATACCTTCACCGAATGCATCACATTCCAGCTCAAACAGAAGTGCAAAGTCAAGAATTGCAAGTACGGGACAAATGCTCATTGCTTCTTTTAATTTCTCAAGGGCTTCTTGTGCTTCCCCACTCTATAAGAAAGATCCTTTCTTGGTTAGATTGGTAAGGGGAGCAGCAATCTTGGAAAAGTTCTTGATAAACCTCCTATAATAGCTACACAAGCTTAGGAATCCTCGGAGATGAGTCAGGGTCCTGGGTCTCGGCCATTCCTTAATAGCTTTGATCTTCTCCTCATCAACTTGGACTCCTTGAGCACTTATTTTATGTCTAAGATAGAGGTTTTCTTCCATGCCAAATTCACAATTGGAAGCTTTGGCGTATAGGGACTCTTGTTCCAGAATTGATAGGACTTCGTCAATGTGTTTGAGGTGCTCCTCCCATGTCTTGCTATAGATTAATATATCATCGAAGAATATCAACAAGAACTTTCTCAATTGTTTCCTAAATGTGTGATTCGTGCATGATTGAAAGGTGGCCGGAGCGTTTGTCAATCCAAAAGGTAGAACCAAAAATTCAAAATGACCATAATGGCATCTAAAGGCTGTCTTTGGAATATCTTCTTCCCTCATCCGGATTTGATGATAACCCGATCTTAAATCAATCTTTGAAAATACCTTGCCCCATGTAATTCATCGATGATCTCATCCACTCTTGGTATAGGGTATCTATTCTTGATAGTTTGTTTATTCAAAGCTCAATAGTCCACACACATTCTCATGGTCCCATCTTTCTTCTTTACCAATACCACAGAAGATGCGAATGGTATGGAACTTGGTTGTATGTGTCCCATTTCTAAAAGTTCATTGATTATTTTTTCAATTTCTTCTTTAAACTTTTGGGGATGCCTATAGGGTGTTGTGATAATAGGTTTTGCATCTTTTTCCATTTCAATCATGTGCTCAAACCCTCGCTTGGGAGGCAAACCCGGTGGAATGTCATCAAATATTTTTTTATGTTTCTTAAGGATAGGTTGGATGTTAATGTGGATGGCATGCTGGAACCTGCAATATTGATTGAAAACACCAAATATGCAAGCTGGTTGTCAGATTTGAGCTTGAAACCTCGGTTCTGCAACTGTGTATGACGATCTCTAATTTTGGTGAAACGAAAGCCAAATCTAACTTTCTCAAGCCTCCTGGATGCGTTGGAACAGTCAGAAATGCTGCCAGTATAACCAGAAATGCTGCAATCACCTAGATTTCATAAAACACATGTGCAAACCCTAGAGATTACAAAAGTTTTTGTCAAACTTTTTTGATTCTCAAGATCATCCGAAGATGCAAGAGAAGAGCATAATGGGTTTTTAAAAAAACTGTAATAAGATTTATTATGCCCCCGAATCTCTCAAATATGGAAACTAAAATATACTCTTGCACATAGAATAGCTCTGATACCATGTTAGAATCTGAAAAGATTAATAACCCAGAAAACTTGTGCAAAGAATAGATATCTAAACTATGAATGCAAATGATACGAAATCAAAATAGCAACACAGAGTTAGTCTCCAAGAGAGTAATGCAAATGCTAGAAGCAAAATAGCATTAAGAGGATGCAAAAGCAAAAGATACAAAATACAAGCTAGGTAGCATGCTTATATAGACCAGGGAGAGGGAGGAGGTGGCAACACCGACCAATTAGGAGCAACCATCTATCAGACTAAAGATAGCAAAGTATCTTCCCAAGATAGCTAATAGATGCTCACATGTAGGAAGGTGACACCTTATAACCACTCACCTAATTAAGCATGCTTTATTAACCTAAGCGAGATTAATAGAAGTGTAGGAAAAACCTAGGAATAAAGGGAAAAAATAAATAACCCACTAGGAAATAAAAACCTACATTAACACCACCGCTACAGTGTTGACACAGTAAATGATTCTTGATAGAACTGTACAACCTCTGTTTTAGCATTTAATTGTGAGTATTCTATACTATCACCATCATTTGAATGAAATCAACATTTGGATTTTAAATTCTAATATGGCACAGTCCTAAATTTGTAACAACATTTGAATATACTCAACATTGGAGCTAGAGTTCCATAAATACTTATTCTTGTATTTGGTGTTGTCATAATCAATTGAGATTTTCCTAACAATAGTTTACATTCAATCATATAGTTAAGTGGCACATTTGGGTATCCATCATCATTGCTATTTACATTAGAAAATATAGTGATTTATTTGTAATCAATGAATTCATAGAGGTTGATTCCTTTGATTTTTTCATTTTATGCTCTCATCTCGCCCTCATGGAATCTTAGTGATCAAAAAGTGGCATGTTCTTGACCCTAACCTAGCCATGAACCTCAAAAAATTGTAGGGTTCATAAAAACATTTAAAAGGAATATTACATCTTCAGTTGAACAAAATTAGAGTACATACTTCTTTATCCACTAAGTTAAACACAGCCAATTAGGTGCAAAAATGCTGAGGATTTAGCCCTTGTGCACTCCAACTTGAGTCTCTTTTCACATAAGAAACCTAATTACAACAAGGGGGTGACAAGGAACTGAAATCTATCTCCTTGTGTTGACTTAGATGCTATTGTTGCGTAGCTTGCCAAAGTCTTTATTGATGAGGCAACTTCTACATATGATGTGGCTAGTGGGAGTGGCACTACAGTTGATTGTGGTTCAAATGAAATTGAACCAAATGTTGACTTTCATGCTCTTAATGAAGAGCCATATGAAGATTACTGAATATTGATTGTGATTTTCAGTTTGTATTGATATTTGACAAATTACTGAATTATGAATTTCAATTCATGAGTATTTTCTTTATTGCAAGTTATGAGTATTTCTATTTTTAGAATTTTTAATATTATAAAATTAGATATCATACACACACACGCACGAACTTGTACCTGTATGCGGGAAAAAAAAATTCACGTACCAGCGAACTCATATGTAATGTCCCCTTTTTCAGAGTGATCACTTAGCAAAGTCGGCTAGCCTATTCACATTCCCGTAGGCTAAGATGGAGGGCTTAGCGAGTATCCCACATGGTGAATAATCACACAAGCTGGCTAATTTTGTAGGGCAATTTGAGTTAGGGAGATAATTTGATATAATTTTGTGATAATTTTGAGATAATCATCATGGATGAAATAAATTGCCCTCATGGAGAGCAACCCACTTGGAAATTGGAGGATGGAGAAATAAAGGGGAAAATTGATGAGACCTTGAAAGGAAAAATAAGAATGATTTGTAATATCTTCTCTAAAGGTGGGTGACTTGATTTGAGGTCAAATTATTGATGTTTCATGTGCTTTGTTGGTTTGCCCTTGGAGGTTGGAAAGAGGGAGAAAATAATATAAAAATAAACAAAGTATTTTTCCTTATGGTGTAGGCACCCAAGAAGAGGAGAAAAAATAAAATAAAAAGTGTTGTTGGAAAATAGGTGTTGTACACCTTGCATAACATTGGATTATTTTATTCGTGTAAAATAAATATTTATTTGTGGTGCATCTTAATTGACGTGTTTAACCACATTAGATATTTATTTGGAGGCCACTTGTAAAAGTTGTATGTAACATTGAGATATTATTTGTTTTATTTAATTGTTGGGAAAACGTAGTACCAACATTAAATAAGAGGGTCAATGGTTTTGTGTATCCATGGTTTTGGAACACATGGTTTTATCTAATACCAAGTTGTATTTGTGTGAGCTTGGTCTATAAAAGCAAGCACATGGTCATTAGTTGGGTTGGTTGGCTATTTCATGGTAAGTGGATTGGAGGTTTGTGAGAGGTTGTCATTGTATTGAGCTCTCTCCTGTAAGTGCACATTGTGAAGCATGGCAGGTGATGCGTGGATTTATGCTTGGACACATGGAGTATGCATGGAGGTCCTTGATGGATTTAGAGGCATTTATGGAGACTCATGACATGTATTGTAATATCTTTATTGCTGAATAATACATATGAGTGTGGATGCTTTTGGACGCTGGGTTTTTCCCTCTTGAGGGTTTTTCCAGAGTATATCTTGTGTTATCTTGTGTTTGTCATTTGATCTTTGCATTATGGTTAATTTCTGCATCTTATCCTCCTATTGGGTTATGTGGAATTGGTTTTAATTGACTTGCAAATTCCTAACATGTGGATTCATGCTTGGACACATGAAGGATGCATTGGAGGTGTTTGATGGTTCAGAGGTATTCATGGAGACTCATGGCATGTATTGTAATATTTTATTGTTGAATAATACATATGAGTGTGGATGCTTTTGGAGGCTGGATTTTTCCCTCTTGAGGGTTTTCCCAGGGTATATCTTGTGTTATCTTGTTGATTGTTTATTTGATCTTTACATTATGGTTAATTTCTACATCATTTTCTCCTATTAGGTTATGTGGAATTAGTTTTACTTAACCTACAAATTCCTAACATGTGGTATCAGAGACATGTTTATGGTTGAGGGAGGTGTGAGCTCCTTGGTTTGTTGATAACCCTTGTGTGTTGATTGGATGCAAAATGGGAGCCATGGCAATGCATGAAAGGATTTGGGACATTACAAGGTTTTGTGCGGGTTGTATTGCAAATTGGGGGTTTTGGGTATTGGAGAATTGTTGTGTTTTTTGTAGATTTGGTGATTGAAAAATTATGGCTAAAGAGGGTTTTTTGGATCGGTGCAATGAAGGTTTTTTGGAGGGATTTTTCATAGATAACCTCTTGGGACAAAATCGACCTCGCCATTGGATTTAGGAGGCTTGAGAGACGAAGAAAAACATATAATTTGCCATGGTTTGGTCATGGGAGAAAAAAATATTTTTTTGCCCCTTTGGTATGCCGTACGGATTTGCAAAATTTAAAAAAATTAATTTACTTGCACATTGTTTTTCTATAGTTGATTGAAAAATCAAAAATCAAAATTTTATTTTTGAAAACTATAGAAATGCAATTTATAAGTCAAGATATGAAAAAAAAATTGATTTTGGGGGGGTACGAGTCTGCAGACCTCGTACCCTACCCCTGCGCAAAGGGTATCGGTGGGTACCACTAGCTTAGAGCCAGTCGGCCTCTGGGCCGGGCCCTCTGCCAGCCGGCGTGGCCTTTGGCCGCCAATCCGACAGGGTGCCGCTGGCATGCCTTTTGGCCTTTAACAAATTAAAAAAAAAAACAATGGCGTTCAAAACATTTTAGCAAGCAGTGGGATTTCTATGACAGCAAAATAATTTTTTAAAATTTGGACTTTTCAAAAAAAAAAAAAATCCCTCTTATTAATGCCAAGAGTTCATGGAAAACAAAATGAATTTAAACCTACCTTTTAAATCTTCTAGCTAGTATGCCACACCAACACTACCACTATGCCCAGTCAGTGCCACATCATCTGCTGATGGGGTGATGACGTCAACAATGGTACAACAGTGTATGGACAGTTCCCACCAGGGGTCTTCTTTTAGCCCTCAGAGGGCATTTTCTTCCAGGAGGCATAACTTTTGCCCACAGTATCAGTTGTTCGACTTCTTATAGGCATTGGAAAGGTCTCTCCAAGCACTACGCAGTGGTATAGGTTTAATGATTAGATTTTACTATTTATATTAGAATTCGGTTCTTGAAGCCAGGCATTACTCCAGGACAATTTTATGCTCATAACTTTTGCATACGAAATTAGATTTTCAATTTCGGACAGGCGTTGGAGAGCTATTGCAATGTATTATAGTTTGGATCATATAGATTTTCAGTTTGGTGTGCAGAGAGATATTGGTACTTGTTTGATCACTTGTAGGAGCTTGAGATTTAGAGTGTGTTTATGAGTGCGCTCGGATTGATTTTTGGGCACAAACTTGTGGGAGTGCATGTTGATATGAGACCATCAACATGGTATAGTAAGTTTTCAGATTTGGTGCTTCCAGATATAGGTTTATAGGTGTTTTCAGAGTTTAGACTTTGATGGAAACAGGTACATAGGTTGTCTTTTGGTTTGAGGACATGGTTGATATGCATGTGAGACTTGGAGTCTCATTTTAGTGGGAGTTGAGTATAGGTACAGTGATAATGATGATTATGGTGTAATGGATATGTAGGTATACTTTTGCATTGGCACGACATGATCATGTATGCGATTGACATGTATGAGCTATGATGTTCGATTCATGATTCCAGGTGGTGTTGTGCTGTTGTTTTAGGAGGTTGTTTTTATCTCCCGGATGCTTGATTAGTTCCTTGACTATGGTTACTCGTTTGTGGACATGTTGGCAAATCGAATCTAGCGTTGATTTGGTGTTTGAGCATTGGAGTCTACAGGTTGTCTTCTTTGATATCTCGGTTTGCATGTTACTAGTGTGATGATGAGTTTGCATGTTACATTTGTTTGGGATCTACGAGTTATGTAGTTTTGTGGGCTGATCACTGATAGGCTATTGTGAGGTCCTAACACTTTAGTTGAAAAATATATCAATTTTATCGACCGGGTAGTGTCCAAGGATGTATGCAATAGGGGATATTTTTTAACATCTCATTTAGGAACAATTTTTTGAATTCTTGGAAAGCTTTTAAAATATAATTTAAACTAGAAAGCATTCAAATCTTTAATCTAGAAAACAAACAAATTCTAATCTATAAATTCACACATGTAATTTAAACTATGAACTTGAAAGGCTAATTTGCTAATTGAAACACACGAGAAACTTTAAACTAAATAGTTAACAAATACAACAGATGCTCTGAAATTTTCAAATAAACAAACTTCAAAGAAAAATCATTATTTTAAATACCACAACCTGCAGGAACACAATAGAGCTATATACGAGATGAGATTAATCTAAACAAAACATTTAAGAACATAAATAACACATATGAAAATACTTATCTATTCTATAATCCCTTGAGTGGCCATCTCTCGGGCGTTCCTACTATCAGTTCAAATCACATGCAGTACTTTAGCAGCTTCAAAGTAAATCCCATTCACAATACTTCCATTGCTCAGAATCATATTACTCAAAACAAATTACTCAGAACAAGACTGGCGGTCTTCAATCACCTATTTGGCTATAGTGGGATGACTTGGATGTGGACTGTCTATATCCATGAGATTGATTCAGTGTTTATGCAAACTTTGTTAGTTGGCCTTGTCTATGGTCATTTGTACATTGGTATGTTGCTTTTGGATGAGAGGATGGATGATTAGAGTGCCTTGATAGTCAGTTGTTGGGACTTCTAGCATGTTTATCATGATGTCATGGATAGCTTAGATACATGGTTTTATGTGATCTTTTTTCCAGTGATGGTTTTATCTTCTTGGTTGGAGATTATGGTTTACTCTACCTTTTGGGAGCTGTTGATGTTACATCGAGATTCCTTGATTAGTTTGGGGCCATGGATAATCTTCATTTAGGATATGGCTACTTTGTTATCATGTATAGCTCAACTTATCATGATTCAGTGGGAGCTTTGGCAACAATATGGACTCATCATTTGTGATGGATGATCTTTTGTAGTGGTTGTGGGTGTTTTGGAGAGGCTCTTGGATTATGATTCTTGTTTCAATGAGAATGCTTTGACATCTTGAGTTCCATTGTTAGTAGATGGTTATCTTCATGTGATTGGAGATGTTAACATCTTGGTTTGCCATGGAGGACTTTTTGAGTCTTTGGTTGAGGTGTCAGTTTATGACTTGTCAGTTTGACATGTTGATCCTTGATTTAGAGATGTTGATATTGTGTCTTGATGGACTCTTGATCACGTGTTAGAATTTTGACATGATACAGGTTCTCTTGAGATAGGATGTGTGCATCAGTGCATGTGATCTCCTTGGAGGAGATGGTTAGATCATGATGTCATGATTGGGCTCCTAATTCTGTAGTTGAAGCATTGACATTGATCTTGTTGGTTTTCTTGGTATTGAGTACTTTGGTCATTTGCTTGAGATCTTCATGATAGTAGAGTGTTGCATTTGGAGTTTGGCATGGATTGATCATGGAAGTGCTGATGGATACTTGGAGACTTAGGTGAGGCTAGAGTTCTCTTGGGATTAGAGACAATTGTTGAAACAGTTACTCTTTGGAGGTTTCAATAGATAGACTGAGGAACCTACACCTAGATATGAGTGTGAGTTCATTATGGACCTAGAGGAGATTGTTCTTGGAAAGAGTCATTGTGGCTTGGTGTATCCTAGAGGAGCATTCTAATTCCCCACTCTTGGTCTACTCGGTGGTTTGTCATCTATGAGGTATTGTCCATCCTTTTAGATGCATTTTTCTTTATGTTTCATCTTCTCATAGATATGGATCTTGAGCTATGGTTATTGGTTCTGGAGGGTTCATTTGAGGGATGTTAGCATGATTATCTCCTTGTTCACATGGTTTGATTTATGATGTTTATTATGAGGAGTTTAGGAGATGTGATTGGGCTTATTCCTAGTTATGGAATGGTTATAAGTTTGATCTACCTTGATTAGAGAGGCTTACATCCATGTTAGTTACATGTTACATATGTTCGTTTGATCTATGAGATTGAATGGTTGGGTGTTGTTGAGGCTTTTCATTTGGGGTTGTAGAGGAGATCATACTTGACACAAATTAGCACTTTGAGGTGTTTGTAGAAGGATATTATGATTTACAGGTTTTCTCTTTTTGTCTTATGGCTACTTCCCAGAGGATCATGTTCATATGGTTAGACTTGGGATATATATGGTGACATCTTGGGAGAGAGTACGCAACGATTTATCTTTCATGTGTGGATCATTGTAATTGCTCTTGACACTACATTGGCTTGTTGATTAGCCACACCTTGGTTTGAGTGTTGATTAATAGACTTGGTATGCCTTGGATCTATTTTTTAGATTTGACATTACCCATGCAGTGGGAGTTCTTGGATGTATGTGTTCTTCATTGACATATTTTATACATGGAGCTTGTGATTGTGGTATATGGGTTCGATATGTTGTTGGTATAAGTTTATTGATGTTGTTGATACCTATGAGGTATGGATGGTTGGCTGTATTAACATATGCTGTGGGTGCTATTTCTAGTCATGTGGGTTTTTACCTTTGACAACAACTTGGAGCCTTTTGGATTCACTTGGATTTGATGCTTGTGTTCTTTGGATTGGTGCATCTACACCTTAGCATGTTCCTTTTCTTCCATAGGTGGCATGTTGGAGGATGACAAGAGTTCTTGCTTGAGATGGTGGTCACTTTGATTTTATTGTAGGTATCTTGATGGAGCATGAGAGCATGCTGGAGATTCATGTGATTTCATGTTTGCCTATGATGATGTTTTTCATTGATTGACCCTTATGCAATGTATACAACAAGTGGGAGAATGTTGGGAAATAGGTGTTGTACACCTTGCATAACATTGGATTATTTTATTCATGTAAAATAAATATTTATTTGTGGTGCATCTTAATTGATGTGTTTAACCACATTAGATATTTATTTGCAGGCCACTTGTAAAAGTTGTATGTAACATTGGGATATTATTTGTATTATTTAATTATTGGGAAAACGTAGTACCAACATTAAATAAGGGGGTCAATGGTTTTGTGTATCCATGGTTTTGGAACACATGGTTTTATCTAATACCACAAGTTGTATTTGAGTGAGCTTGGTCTATAAAAGCAAGCACATGGTCATTAGTTGGGTTGGTTGGCTATTTCATGTAGGTGGATTGGAGGTTTGTGAGAAGCTGTCATTGTATTGAGCTCTCTCCTATACGTGCATATTGTGAAGCATGGCAGGTGATGTGTGGATTCATGCTTGGACACATGGAGGGTGCATTGGAGGTGCTTGATGGTTCAGAGGTATTCATGGAGACTCATGGAATGTATTGTAATATTTTGTTGCTGAATAATACATATGAGTGTGGATGCTTTTGGAGGCTGGGATTTTCCCTCTTGAGGATTTTCCCAGGGTATATCTTGTGTTATCTTGTTGATTGTTCATTTGATCTTTTCATTATGGTTAATTTCTACATCATTTTCTCCTATTGGGTTATGTGGAATTTATTTTATTTGACCTGCAAATTCCTAACAAGTATATGTTGAATGCACAAGACAACTGAGAGGGGGGGGGGTGAATCAGTTGTATCTTAAAATTTCAAAACCCTTACACATATTTAGATCTGCATAGATTCAATTAACCCTTAGACTGTTATGATGATAAAGCATGAAAAGAAAATAATAGAAACTGAATCAAACCAACATCAAACACAAGAGAACACCGGATTTATGTGGAAAACCTAAGAAGGGAAAAACCACGGTGAGCATTAGCTCACAATATAAAGTAGTATCAACACCGAATTACAAAAGGCTCACTGCCTAGAAAGAAAGAGATAGAAGAAGTGGTTCATTGCCAAGAATTGAACTATTATAATTGCATCTGACATATGCATGGAGTATAGTTTCAATGAAGCTCAAAATATAGAACCAATATTCACCACAATACCATCACCTTCGCAGCATCACTGAAGAATAGTAGACACCTTTTGCTCACTGCATCCAGTAATCTAACACACGAAGGCTTGTACTACACCGCACATTCAACCACACTGTCACTCACATCACATCCATCACACACACATGATCACGATCCCTTGACACTTATTTATACCATCATCAACCTTGAAAGCATTCTCCAAGGTCGGTAAAGCACCTTAGTTTCACAAATTCAAATTAGATCGGACCTAAAACATTCTTGCGGTGGAAAGGAATGAAGGCGGACCACAACACACCTTAGCTCAGATCTAAATTCATCCAAGAATGCCACTCCACGCTACTGCAATCACCAAAGCGACTCTGCAATTAGTGTAAACACCCAAGGTCGGCCAAACTTGTGTTAACACAATAAACTTTTAAGTACATGCTTCCTCAAACCCAAAGATGACTCCCGAACCACATGCAAGGCTTCAACATAATCTAAAATATTCCACGAGCATCTTGAAACATCCTGAAATCCAACAAATTCCTCTACAACAACTTTCACCTACCATACAATCTTATCATGTTTGTCCAGTATACTTAACTATCTCTGTCATGCACTATATCTTTAGAAATCGACTTCTGAACCAACAAACCATGAACAACTTCAACAGAAGAAAGATATGAACCTTATAAGCACATTTCCAGAACCGCAAGGCCAAAATCAAATCTGTGTAGAAATGTGGAGCAAAACAGTTTCTCCCAGACGCCTCTGCAAAACTCAAAAACACAGTCCACACACTGGTGAACGCAACTTCCTCTGTACAACGAACCAGAGCACCAAATTTGGAATATGACATCTATGAACATCTCTGAATAGCATATCCAAATTGCAAAGACAGATCTTCAACATAGAGGAACTGCAGAGCAAAAACTGGAACACTACTCTGTAAACCAGAATGTTACTTCATCACACTGTTTCCTTTATTAATCAAATTTTCTCAAAAGCACTTGGAAACCAACCAATAGAAATATATTCTCAACATCTTCAGCACCTCTGCAAAGAAACCAACTCATCATCAACAAAACATCTCAACCAAACAACTCATACTATTGCAATAGCCTCATCTTTTCTCAACCGGTTGACACAGTTGACACCAATGACAACACAATCTTGTTGACATCAATGACAACACTGATAGTACATACTTGCAATAGTATATCCTTCTTTGTGGTCAGCCAAGATGTGGAAAACGACACCAAGGGAGTGACTAGGAGGGAGTCAGCCTAGGAGAAGGCTTAAATTGTACCTTGAGCGCCTATCTTACCTTGAATGAGGTCGGCCTAGGAGATAACGTAAAAGAAAAATAAAAAGGAAAAATGACATGAGGTTGGCCAACTTTATGAGGAGGTTAAATCATGTATAAATAAAAGATCAATAGGAGGCATTTGGGCATATCTATCTATTCATATTTTGCATGAGTTTTTACTCTTTGGCTGCAACAAAAGTTGGACTTTGAATCCAAGGATGAAAACCCTTGTGATTCTTGGTGAGTTGGATGAAAACCTAGCTCATCTTGTGGAGGTTTCACGACAGGAACCTATTTGCACTTCATTGGTGATTTATGGAAGAGAAAAACAGAAGTTTCAGAATCAGATTTCAAGATTAGAATTGGAGCAGCATCTTATTGGCAAGATGTGTTGATATTGATCTAGGATTTTCATCCTAGAGTTGAGTGCCACCATTTGGGAGAAGGGTGGTTTGATTTAGAGGGTGAATTTGGGAGTTTTGAGCAGATTTCTCATTGATTAGGGTTTCATTTTCATATCAGTGTTGGAGCAGATTAGATCACCACTTTGGAGCCGCATTCTTGGTGCTTTGTGACATCATTGCCTTAGGGTTTAGCCCTAATTTGGAACACCACTATTTGGAGGAGTTCACTAGGTTTGTTGTGAAGTAATTTCACATTTGGAGCAACAAATCCTAGTTGTTTTTGGAGAAACATTTTCATACCTAATTGTGAAGGGAAAATTCATCTTTGGAGGACACTTGGTGATCATTCATTGTACATCACTAGGGTAGATTGGAGAGCCATCAATTTAAGGGTTGTTTTGAGCATCATTTACCATCATTTGGTATGCATAACCCTAGGGTTTGACCTGATTTGGGATAGCAACATTTCTGGGCTTGTTTGCCATGTTTGTAGCCCATGTTTGGATGTACTTTCAAACTTTTACATTCTGATTTGTAACAACAGTGTTGTCTTCAGAATTTCAGACTTGTGTGCAATTGTTGCTCATAAATTGTGTATTTCATGATATATTTCATTTATCATATTGGGAAAATCATTTGGCATAATATTTTGATGATTTTGGATGTTATAAGTTGGCTATTATAAGTGTTATTTCATTTTGAAATTAAAAATTAGAAATCAGAAAGTTAGGGTTTTGAGTAGAGTTCTAAAAGCAAAAAATTAGGGTAAAAATCAAAATTTAAAAATTAGAATATTTAGGGTAGATTCCCATTTGGGATATTGCAGTGGTATTAGAGCTATGATCTTGCTAGCCTAGAGGGTTTGATCATATACAAAATTCGAAGATTGAAAAAGGTATTTTTTAGCGCCTTACTTTGTGGAGTTGCCAAGGGTTTTTGTCTTGCATATATGATTGACTTATGAGTCATGGAAGATAAAGAGATGGATTCTTTGCTTGAGTCTTTTTGGGCAAGTCAAAATAAGATAATGAGAACTCTCCAAAAGTTCTTACCAAAGAAAGAAGGTAAGGAGGTAGTCATGAAGAAATAAGCCACCAAATTCATTGATGAATACCAAGGTATAATAGATGATTTCAAGATAGATATGTCCTTTGAGGATTTTTAAGAATGCATGAAATTGGGAGTCCAGAAAAGAAGGATCTTTATAACTACATCAAAAAATTAAGAAAAGAAGAAGACAAATCAGAAGTTACCATTGAAGAAAGGGTGGAAAAGAAAGAAGAATCACTTATTTGTGATTTGCAGCCTACAAATGATCATGGGGAAGGAAAAAATCAGTCAACATGTATAAAAGTTTGGACTCCTAGCCGCACATGTGGAATCCCTAAAGAGGATGAAGCCATATTCACAAGTTCACTTCAGCCATATGAGGATTTGGACAAAGAAGAATCGTCTGTTGTGTCTACAAGTGGAGAACACCAAAGTCTTCATGGCGAACACCAAGTTGAAGAGTATGATGTCCCAGAGTTTGCCAAACCACTAGGATTGGATCAACTACATGAAGGTGTTGGCACTCGTTTTGACCTGGAGGCTGAGCTTGTTTGTTGGAGGGTTTCTTCCTTCAAACCCTAAGTGTTCCTGTTCATCGGCAAGAGCTTGGTCTATCAGCGAAGGATATTGTGGTTCTGCCGACAATGTTGGTCGTGCCGATGGGGGTACCTCAAGTGTTATCGGCATGAGTTTGCATGTGTCTTGGCCATCATTTCAGTAGCATGGTGTGTTCTTTGTATATCGCCGTGACTTTGTGCTATCGGCGAGGGAGTTTCTTGTTGGGCCGATGGCGTATGTTTGGCCGATAAGTGGATGTGTGTGTTGTCGGCGTGACTTGGTGCATCGGACGAAGTGTGGAGAGTTGGGCCGACAGGGGTACTCTGGCCGATGGAGCTGTATCGGCGTAACAAGTGATGTCGGCAGGTGAGTTTTTAGTTGGGACGACAGTTGGTAGTCTGGCCGATGAGGGATGATCAAGGTGGTAGTCGGCAGGAGTAATGCTATCGATGAGAGAGTTTTCTGGTTCGCCGACGCTTGAGGTCTCGCCGACAGAGTATAGTTTGTTGGTGCCATCAGTGTAATGGAGGATTATCAGGTGAATGGGCAGATTGTTGGCCGATGGTGCAGGTCTGGCCGATGGAGTTGCCATCGGCGAGTATGGGGTAGTGTCAGGCCGATGGGAATTTGGAGGATGCCATCGGAGTGAGATGGTATATCGGGCTAGCATTGTTTTGATCTGCCAATGGTAGAAGTTTGGCCGATGGGCTGTGGGCGAAGGCATGTGTGTCGAGCGCGGCAAAAGCACTCAACACTTTGTTTGAATGCGGCTATGCTTTTAAAGCGTCGAAGTTGTCTCCACACCATGCATGTGGGATTTTTCCCCTTGCATTATTTTTGAACCTGCGAAGGAGGCGTTTTGGCGGGAAACTTCTTTTTGACTGCAGCGACAGTTTTCTAGCGACCGCGGGTGGTTGAGGCCCTTAATGGCGACTGTAGCAGGAGTATGGGCGATGGTACAAGTGATCAGGCTGCCTGATTGAGAATGAAGACTTCCAGATAGTGGCGTGTGGCTCGAGGCCCCCCTTTGTCTGCTGCATTAACATTTTCTGAGTGCCATTCCTTCCGAGGACTGTATCTGGCAGATTTTTGTAATGGCCATGTAATTAATTGCTGTGGTACACTCTCTGGCTATTATAAGCAGACTGTGTTACCATTTTAGAGGTTGTTGAAAGTTGAACATTTTGGCTCTGTAACACAATACAGTTCGTTTTGGTTGCTCTGTACAGCTAAACCTGTGAGTTTATGTATCTCTTGTTGTACGTTTTGGCTTGAATCCACTGATTTCATGGTTAATCTTGTATGAAGAATGCTATGTTTGCATGTGTTTTGTTAATTCTGTCTCCAGTATTGCATGTATCTTTCTTCTGAGTCTGGATATTTAAGCAATATTTGAGACTCTAGAACATAGAATTCCTATGTTGAATGTCTGATCTTTTAACTTCTGCTCAAGGGGTAGATTAAACTGTTTTCAGGTTGAACATTGGGAAGGGTATACTGCAGTAGGGATGCCATAAGTAGAGATAACTTAACACTCTGTGTTGGGAGATATCTGTAAGGCAGGTATCATATATATCCCCCTGAAATCCAGTTTTAGCTGTTCATGCTGATCATTCACAGGTGTATGTCTACTGACTCCAGGCCCTGGATAGGCACCAATCTTGCTTTGTGTTTGTGTTACAACCATGTCCAGCTTTGCATCCAAACTCAAAATCAAAGTCAAACTCTAAAACAACCATTAGGACATTAGAATTAGTTTTAGGATCCTCAGTCCTCTGTCTACAACTGCAAATAGGCCCAAAGCTAGCCCCTTTGCTCTTATCTTTCAGTTTTGGTCTACTTACAGGAGGACTTATCTGCTTTCTGTCAGCATCCCAGTCTTTGTATGCATATCCCCATGGATGTTGAGTAGGGAACACCCCCCTAGGTCTTGCAGAGCCTGAAGAAGAAGAGGAGATAAAATATAGAGTCTATCTCCTACGCTATTGGCCCCTGGCCCAGAGATCCTATTGATCACTGATGGCTACCTTGTAGGGAAATCTGGGAATGAGCATCTAGTCTGGGAAAAAACTAACAGAAATTGGCGACTCTACTGGGTAATTTGTGAAAGAACCCTGGTTTTCAAAAGAAAACAGTTTTCTAGTAATAGGTGGCGACTCCGAAGTAATCTCCCAACCGGTCAAAGTAAAATTTATATGCAGGGGAGAAGATCCCAACAAAATCCTTTATTTGAAGAGTTACCAGTAACAAGAAGAATGATGTACAGAAGAAAGGGAGCTGTCTCAGTTAGTCATGAGGGTTCCCCCAAAAAAAATGATGATATACAAGATAACCCTAGGCCATCAGGACAGCATGCGCCCTACTTTTCAAATGCAGAAGCTGATATTCAGGGTGCATATGAGAGGCAACAGGGTGGTAGCGTGAGAATGAGGTCGGAGGTGTTCCAAGAACGCCCATTTCTAGACCCTAGTGAAAGGTTTGAAGAGGTAGAGTCTCTGAGGGATGATGAAGATGATGATCAGAATATGGTAAAACCATCCTCCTCTAGGCCCAGTGAGGAAGAACTAGCTGATGAAATTAGGAGCTTAAGGGCCGAGTTTGAATATCAGCAGGCAATATCAATCAGAGATGACTTGAGGAAGAAAGTGCAAGCTTTGAGGACTGCCCAGAATAATTCAATTCCTACCCTTGAGAATGCAAATGTGCAGAGACATCAACAGAGAAATGAAGTGCAACATCAGCATAATGATGAGAGACAAAATGTGAATGATGCTAGGATACCACTAAACAATGTAAGAAACCAGAATGCAAACAGAAATATTAATGTTAATCAGTTAAACAGACAGCCAATGCAGCTAGATAGATTCAGACAGCTGGTATTTGATGGTATTCCTGGGTATCCTAACCCCATTGACAAGCATCTGAGGCTGCAAGTGCCTAAATTTTCAGGAAACAACACAGTGTCAGGAGAAGATCATCTAAAAGCCTTTCAAAATGTCATGGATAACTTTGAGGTTGAACATGAGGATGTTTTCATGAAGTCATTCATGCAATCCTTAATAGATGAGGCAAGAGAATGGTACAAGAATCTGCCTGATAGGAGTATTTCATCGTGGGATGATTTTAAAAGGATGTTCAAGGAGCAATATGGTGACAAAACTGACCCTAGCTTTTTTGTAAATGAGTTCACCAGTATCACTAAAGGGTCAAATGAGCAGGTTGCAGATTTTAATGCAAGATTTACTAAAGTGTTAAACAAATTGCCACATCACATGAGGCCAAATGAACCAATGTGCATAATATTGTATATCAATGCCTTTGATGCAAAAACTGCATATGGATTAAGAGATAAAGGTCCTGCTACTCTCAGGGATGCTTTCAGAATTGCAGTGAATATTGAAAACAACAGGAAAGCATCGGGCAAGACAAATAGAAGGGATGATATAAAAATTCTGCAGAATCCAAACAAGCCTCAGAACACTCAAGGTAATACATCTGCCCCTGAAGATAAGATAGACAAATTGGCAAATGTTGTTAAGGACCTAAGCTATAGATTAGCTAGAAGTGAAAAAGGGATAGGTCCTGATAGGCAAGTCTATCAAAGGCAGGAAAAGAGGCCATCATTGCATGATATGCCTTATAATACCAATTGGCATGATGGTAAACCTATATTCCCACGTAACAACACAAATCAAAGAGCTCAACATGTCAAAGAAACTCCCGATCCTCTAAAGAAAGCTGTAAATATTGTTGATGATGCTCCATGGTGTATAATTTGTCAGATGCCACATTCACAGTCACAGTGTATGATTGCTCAGTCCTTGTGTGATAATACTACATCTTGTAATGAATGCAATGAGCCACATTATGTGCAAGATGATGATGTAAATATGATGTCCATAAGCAATGGATACACTCTTTATGATGCTGATGAGAGTACAAATGATGGAACTCAGGGCTGCCAACAGTTCCCATATGATGAAGATGATGAAGTTAACTATGCCTATGCTCAGAACTCACACAATTTTCTGAGTAACTTACAACGACCTTCTAATGAGGAAATTAGGGCCTTCACAGCTGCAGCAGTTGCTCAAGTCAAGAGCAACTACAATCTCAAGGGTAAAAATCAGGTAAGCAGCCCACATCAGCCAAAAGATGTTACTATAGGACAGCCAGTGCATGGTAATAAGGGGATGGAATTACAAAAAAGGTAGTGGGTTAATAATAAACAGAATTTCAGACATAGAACAGGTCATGAATCCCAAGGACCAGAAAATAGAATCCCTCAGGCTGAAGATCAAGGTAAAGGTTCCCAAAACAAGAATGATGATCAGGGAACTATGAAAGTAAAAGCTAAATCAGTGCAAGATAAGAACAGGATTGTGGAGCAAGCTACAACTGTTATACAAAATTATGTTCCATTTGATATAGCTCAAGTCCTCTCCCAGGTAAAAGTCTTTGTTCCACTCATGGAACTCATGAAAGTGGAAGAAATCAAGAATAGGACAATATCCCTAATTTCAGGGGTACCTTTTTAAGCTAAACAAAATGCTCAGACCCAGGGTGAGAAACATGTCATGTGTAATGAAGAAGATGAGGCTCTTGAAGTCTATTTAGGAGTGACTATGACAAAGTGTCCTTCACAAGTGGAACCATTTTATGTTTCCCTAGTTATAAATGGAAAAATAATTAGAAATTGTATGCTTGACTTTGGAGCATCTACAAATGTCATGCCTTTGGCCATCATGCAAGAAGCTGTATTGAAAATTGACAAGGCATGTGGAAAATGTTATGCTATGGATGCCAGAGAGGTACCAGTTATTGGAATCATGAAGGATGTAGATTTCAAACTGGCAGCATTTCCTGAAAAGAGATATAAAATGAATATAACAGTGGTTGACATCAAGCCACAGTATGGTATGTTGTTGTCAAGAAGATGGGCAGCACTAATTGGTGGAAGTATGCAGCTGGACTTGTCATATGCCATGATTCCAATGAATGGCAGGGATGTTAAGCTAATCAGAGAACAGAGATCATCAGAGACAGTGGAAGACCAAGAAGCAGAGGAACAGATATGCTTTGTAAACACTGACTGTGATAACTTCAAGGTTGTCTCAGATGATAGAGAGAATAAAGAAAAAAATGTCTGCAGTAAAGAGCTGGACCAGCAGGGTTTGTGGACCATGTATTTTGATGGAGCTTGTGCAAAAGAAGGCTCTGGAGCTGGAGTTGTTTTTCTATCCCCAACTGGTAAGCTCCTCAAATTCTCTTTCTTGCTGAGGTTTGTTTGCACAAACAACATTGCAGAATATGAGGCTTTACTCTTAGGCCTAAATATTGCTCTCAAACATGGAATCAAAATGCTAAGAGTATTTGGGGATTCTGAGCTGATTGTATCCCAAATTAGAGATAGGTATGCTTCAAAAAATAAAAGGTTGAAACAATACAAGCATGCTGTTTGGGATACCATTGAACTATTTGATGCATTTTCAATAGGCTGGGTAGAGAGGTCAAAGAATGTTATGGCTGATTTCTTAGCTAATGTTGCAATAAGGCCAGATGACATCACTCTGTCAGATGTTACAAATGTAGAAGTTAAAATCAGGCCTGCAGTACCAGAAAATATATGCAGTTGGCAAGTGTTTAATGATGATAGGGACTTGTTAAAATTTTTGCACTGCATAGATGAATATGAGAATCAAGAAATTGATTTCCAAGCTTTTGTAGAGACTATAGATGGAAAAGAAACTCTTGTGGGAAAAGAGATAATTCAATTGAAGACTAATAAAATCCCCAGAGGATTAGTAGCTTTGGAAAGAGCTTTTGACAGTAGAGATAAATTGGTCACAAGGACATCTCCCACAAATAAGGAAGATTTAGAAGAGATAAATTTGGGGACATCTCAGGCCCCTCAGAAGGTATACATTGGTAAACAGCTCAAACCACACATTAGGAGTATGCTGATTGCATTACTGAAAAAGTATAAACATGTTTTTGCTTGGTCATATGAGGACCTAAAAGCCTACAGGGAAGATTTATTCCAGCATGAGATCCCATTGAAGCCAGGAGCTAAGCCATTCAGACAGAGGCAAAGACCTATTAATCCTACCTTGGCTCCAAAGATGCAGGAAGAACTTAAAAAGCTTAGGGAAGCCGGAATAATTGTGCCAATCAGACATTCAACTTGGGTGTCTAACCTTGTCCCAGTCAGAAAAAAGAATGGTGATATTAGGCTTTGTGTTGACTTCAGGAACTTGAATGTATCCTCTTTAAAGGATAACTATCCACTGCCTAATATGGAAGCTATGTTGCAGAGAGTGACTGGTTGTGAACTCTTATCCATGATGGATGGATTTTCAGGTTATAATCAGGTGAAGGTAAAGGAATCAGAACAGTATAAGACTGCCTTCACCACCCCATGGGGAACTTATGTATATGTTAGAATGCCGTTTGGGCTAACAAATGCAGGTGCTACATTTCAAAGGGCAATGGATGTTGCTTTTGCAGGGTTGATTGATTCAATCCTGGCTGTGTATCAAGATGATCTGACTGCTTATTCAAAGAAAGAAGAGCAGCATTGTTTGCATCTGGAGCAGATTTTCATAAGAGCACTAGAGTATGGTATTTCTTTAAATCCAAAGAAGTGTGCCTTTGGGGTAGTTGAAGGAAAGCTCCTGGGACATATTGTTTCCAAGGATGGAGTTAGGATAGATCCAGAGAGAGTGGCTACTATTGACAGAATTCAAATGCCAAAAACTGTAAAAGGAGTTCAGTCCTTCTTTGGACAGATAAATTTTGTTAGGAGATTTGTTCCCAACTTTGCAGAAACCACAAGGAACATTTCCAAGATGATGAAGAAGGATGCAACTGTCCACTGGGAAAGTGAAGCAATAGAATCATTTCAGAGTATCAAAGAGGCAATCAAGATGGCCCCTGTTCTTAAATCTCCTGATTTTTCTAGGCCATTCCAATTGTTTTCATTTGCTTCCTTTCACACTGTTGCTGCATGTTTGCTACAGAAAAATGAAGATGGTTTTGAACAGCCCATCACTTTCTTCAGTATGTCCTTGCAGGCTTCTGAGTTGAAATATGATATTATGGAAAAACAGGCATATGCACTAGTCCGAGCCATCAAAAGTTTCAGACCATACCTGGTAGGATCACATATAATTGCATATGTACCCCATGCAGTAGTCAAAGACATATTCACTCAGCAGGAGGTGACTGGAAGAAGGTGCAGATGGATAAACAAACTGCAAGAGTTTAACATAGACATACAAGTTACCAAGTTGGTAAGAGGACAAGGATTAGCCAAGATGATGGCACAGTCAAACTTGGAAGCATGCCAAGTTAATGTAGTCCAAAATGAGAATGTAAATGTATCAAGATCTGAATGGTACAAGGACATTATCTACTACTTGCAAAATCTGAATTGTCCTTCCCATTTCAGTGACAGTCAAAAGAGGACTTTAAAATTACATGCAATCAGGTATGTTATTGTTCAAGGTGAGCTATACTGGAAAAACCCTGATGGTGTGCTGCTGAGATGTGTGGATGAGGATATGGCTAACAATGTTTTGATTGATATGCATAAAGGATTGTGTGGTGGACATTATACTGCCCAAACAACAGCTCATAAAATTCTCAGAGCAGGATATTGGTGGCCCACTCTCTTTTCAGATGCACAAAGGTTAGTGAGGAAGTGTGACCCTTGCCAAAGATTTTCAGGAAAGTTGAAATATGATGGTGCTTTACCCCTCAGGACTGTAACTGTGGATGCTCCATTTCAGCAATGGGGAATTGACTTCATAGGGGAAATTGCAGACAAATCAAGTGGGGGACACAGTTGGATTTTGGTGGCAACAGATTACTTTACCAAATGGATTGAGGCCATTCCAACTAAGAGAGCTACAAGTAAGGTGGTGACGGATTTCATGCTAGAAAATATTATCATCAGGTTTGGAGTACCATTCAAGATAGTCACTGATAATGCTATGTGCTTCAGATCAGGTGAATTTGTTGATTTTTGCAACAGGTATGGGATAAATCTATCATATGCATCACCATATCACCCACAAGGGAATGGTCAAGCAGAATCAAGCAATAAAAGCATCATGAAAATTATCAAGAGGATACTGGACAAGAACAAGAGAGCTTGGGACTCAAAATTGAAGTTAGCCATATGGGCTGATAGAGTGACAGTAAAAAAGGCTATTGGAATGTCACCCTTTGAGCTAGTCTATGGTGCATCAGCCAGATTGCCCATAAACAATCTACTGCCAGTTTACGGATTCATTCAGGAAAATGATGAGGAGATTGAAGATTCCATGACAGAAAGAGTGAATCAGCTGGTTGCACTGGATGAAGACAGAAGGAAAGCCCACCAGATCAATCTCAAGAGACAACAAGAGGTGAAATATCAGTTTGACAGGAGAGCTACTAAAAGGAAATTTCAGGTCAATGATCTGGTGCTCATATGGAATGCAAAAGATTAGGACAAGGGTAAACATGGTAAATTCGAACCCTTATGGATGGGCCCATATCAGATTTGCAGTGCTCATGGGGAGGATTCTTATTTCCTCCAGGCCCTAGATGGTGAAGTTCTGGAATTGCCTATGCATGGCCAATTCCTTAAGTTCTATTTTGCATAGATGACTTGTCACTTTGCACATTTGTAAAAACATGTATATAGTGTAAATGTCTTGTGCAGTTCGTGCTTTTTGGTTTTTTTGCCTGGTCTGCCCGGAGATCTGATTCTCGCTGCAGGTTTTCACCTGCACGTCCCCATTCGGAGCCAGTGTTGGCACTCGTTTTGACTTGGAGGCTGAGCTTGTTTGTTGGAGGGTTTCTTCCTTCAAACCCTAAGTGTTCCTGTTCATCGGCAAGAGCTTGGTCTATCGGCGAAGGATATTGTGGTTCTGCCGACAATGTTGGTCGTGCCGATGGGGGTACCTCAAGTGTTATCGGCATGAGTTTGCATGTGTCTTGGTGATCATTTCAGTAGCATGGTGTGTTCTTTGTATATCGCCGTGACTTTGTGCTATTGGCGAGGGAGTTTCCTGTTGGGCCGACGGCGTATGTTTGGCCGATAAGTGGATGTGTGTGTTGTCGGCGTGACTTGGTGCATCAGACGAAGTGTGGAGAGTTGGGCCGACAGGGGTACTCTGGCCGATGGAGCTATATCGGTGTAACAAGTGATGTCGGCATGTGAGTTTTTGGTTGGGCCGACAGTTGGTAGTCTGGCCGATGAGGGATGATCAAGGTGGTCGTCGGCAGGAGTAATGCTATCGGTGAGAGAGTTTTCAGGTTCGCCGACGCTTGAGGTCTCGCCGACAGAGTATAGTTTGTTGGTGCCATCGGTGTAATGGAGGATTATCGGGTGAATGGGCAGATTGTTGGCCGATGGTGCAGGTCTGGCCGATGGAGTTGCCATCGGCGAGTATGGGGTAGTGTCAGGCCGATGGGAATTTGGAGGATGCCATCGGAGTGAGATGGTATATCGGGCTAGCATTGTTTTGATCTGCCGATGGTAGAAGTTTGGCCGATGGGCTGTGGGCGAAGGCATGTGTGTCGAGCGCGGCAAAAGCGCTCAACACTTTGTTTGAATGCGGCTATGCTTTTAAAGCGTCGAAGTTGTCTCCACACCATGCATGTGGGATTTTTCCCCTTGCATTATTTTTGAACCTGCGAAGGAGGCATTTTGGCGGGAAACTTCTTTTTGACTGCAGCGACGGTTTTCTAGCGACCGCGGGTGGTTGAGGCCCTTAATGGCGACTGTAGCAGGAGTATGGGCGATGGTACAAGTGATCAGGCTGCCTGATTGAGAATGAAGACTTCCAGATAGTGGCGTGTGGCTCGAGGCCCCCCTTTGTCTGCTGCATTAACATTTTCTGAGCGCCATTCCTTCCGAGGACTGTATCTGGCGGATTTTTGTAATGGCCATGTAATTAATTGCTGTGGTACACTCTCTGGCTATTATAAGCAGACTGTGTTACCATTTTAGAGGTTGTTGAAAGTTGAACATTTTGGCTCTGTAACACAATACAGTTCGTTTTGGTTGCTCTGTACAGCTAAACCTGTGAGTTTATGTATCTCTTGTTGTACGTTTTGGCTTAAATCCACTGATTTCATGGTTAATCTTGTATGAATAATGCTATGTTTGCATGTGTTTTGTTAATTCTGTCTCCAGTATTGCATGTATCTTTCTTCTGAGTCTGGATATTTAAGCAATATTTGAGACTCTAGAACATAGAATTCCTATGTTGAATGTCTGATCTTTTAACTTTTGCTCAAGGAGTAGATTAAACTGTTTTCAGGTTGAACACTGGGAAGGGTATACTGTAGTAGGGATGCCATAAGTAGAGATAACTTAACACTCTGTGTTGGGAGATATCTGTAAGGCAGGTATCATATATATCCCCCTAAAATCCAGTTTTAGTTGTTCATGCTGATCGTTCACAGGTGTATGTCTACTGACTCCAGGCCCTGGATAGGCACCAATCTTGCTTTGTGTTTGTGTTACAACCATGTCCAGCTTTGCATCCAAACTCAAAATCAAAGTCAAACTCTAAAACAACCATTAGGACATTAGAATTAGTTTTAGGATCCTCAGTCCTCTGTCTACAACTGCAAATAGGCCCAAAGCTAGCCCCTTTGCTCTTATCTTTCAATTTTGGTCTACTTACAGGAGGACTTATCTGCTTTCTGTCAGCATCCCAGCCTTTGTATGCATATCCCCATGGATGTTGAGTAGGGAACACCCCCCTAGGTCTTGCAGAGCCTGAAGAAGAAGAGGAGATAAAATATAGAGTCTATCTCCTACACTGTTGGCCCCTGGCCCAGAGATCCTGTTGATCACTGATGGCTACCTTGTAGGGAAATCTGGGAATGAGCATCCAGTCTGGGAAAAAACCAACAGAAGGTATGAGTTCTTTTGAGGTTCCATTAATTGAGCCTAGCATTGCTTCACCATCTTTGCATAATGTTGGCAAGGAATCAATTTGTGATTTGGGAGACTTTGAAGAGGATGTTGTTCACACATATGAAGGCAATTCAGAAATTTCAGTATGTAGTGAACAAAGAAACTTTGATAAGGATCACTTTGTGGTTAAGGAAGTCATAGTTGTGCAGAGACTTTCTACACCAGCCATTGAGGAAGAGCATGAAGTAAATGATTCTACTTATTATTATGATGGTGATTCCTTGATTAAGCATGATGATTACCTAGCTTCCAAACATGGATATTGTGGGAAAGGTGACAAGAAGACAACTGATTGTGGGATGCATGATTATGAAGACCAATCAGAAATTTGGTATGAAGATGTTAGGTCCCATGAGTCACACCATTTGGAAGGTCAATTGTAGGTAAATGAAGGTATGATGGTGGCAGCCCTAACTCATTTTGATCATACTCATAAGATTATGGCAGATTATTGTTGGAAGGCTCAAGGGAGACACAAAGGCCTTGAAGGAGAACTATCTCTTGCTGACTTACATGTACTCAAAGAGGCTTTGGTTGTAATGAAGTCAAATTACCTACACCTACTTTCAGATATAGATCATCTCCTCAAACTAGATGAGATATAATTTGATGCTTTGAGAGGAAAAGAAGATGAAGTGGATAGGCTTACTTTTGAGCTTAAGGTTACCATGGATTCTTTGAAGAGTACTCAAATGGCCCTTCAAGAATCAGAGAATCAAGTTGATGAGCTTTGTTTGGAGTTGGACTTAGCACAATCCTCATCTCTCAAATCATAAATTCAGTCATCTATGGCAGCCACTTCCAAAGAACAACAATTCAATATGGAGATTGTGAAGATTGGACACATGGATGAAGAATCTGATGGACCCCATTGTGAAGTCTTGAGAAGGGAAGATGATGATATAACTTGCAGCCATCAGACATAAGTTATGACAAGTGGTACACTTGGTTTTCAGTTGGAGACATCTCTTGGACCAACACTTGTTGATGACCATCTACTCATGGAAGGAGAGATGATTAAGGCCTATGAAGACATCACACAAAGGTATGAGGTAAGGACTAATTTTCTGACTTGCAACAACGATCCCTTATCTTCATATAATCATGACATGACAGCCAATAAGATGGAGGTTCGGATCAGCCTTGAGGCTTTGATTTTTAGTTGGAGACACCTATTGGATCAGCATTAGATGAAGGACATTCAACAAGGAGGAAGAAGATGCTTGAGGCGGTTGCAGACACTACAAAAAGGTATGACAACAGTTCTGATTTGGAACAACAGTCCCTTACCTTTACATAATCATGAGATAGAAGCCAATACACATGAGGATGATACTGGGAAGACTTTTTCTATTATTGATGAACATGAGCCACATGTTGTGGATCCAAATCATGAGAGGTATGATTCAGAAACTTCTGTTTGTACACATAGTTTGTGTTATCAAAAAAATGTGAACAATAGCAATAAATAACTAATCATCCAATAACTCAATGGAAAATGATGTAAACACAAGTAAACAAAGAATACACCTTTGAAGACCGTTTTACCTCTATGCTTCCATTGTTCGCGTATCTGCTCTTGATCTTGATGGTAATGGAGCTCTTAGAAGTGTGCACTTCCTCGTTGTTTGAAGATGACAAGAATAGAATGGTTGTGATAAGGAATGTGCAATGGAGACTAAACTACAATGCAACTATAATGAAGATGGGTGATTGATAATGGAGACATGATGATGATAATGGATTTGTAATGCAAATGCAATGAAGGTGGTTTTGCCAAAGGCGCACTGTAATGATTCCTACAGAGTAAGATTATGAATGCTTAGATGGATATGAAATGGGTATGAGGACCTTGTTTATATAGGTTGAGGGAAGACCAAATCCAAGTGTCAACAGATCCATAATTGGAGGAATTTCTTGAGTTGTGTATGGTTGAGAAAGTTTGAGGGAATGTGCGCCAATCAGAAGAGGACAAGTGTCCAAGCTCCTTTCATGTGTCATGGAAGTTAACAAAATAGATTGAAGAGTTAACTAAATGGATTAATCAGTTAACTGGGTTGATTGGGGAGTCAACAGAATAGATTGAGGAGTTAACTGAGATGATTGATCAGTTAACTGGGTTGATTGGGGAGTTAACAGAATAGATTGACCAGTGAACTCAATTGACTAATTAGTTAACTATTTTGATCGATGAGTTAACTAATCTGACTGGAGGAGAAATAGGACATGTGGGTGAGGGAATATTAGCTAATTAAATATTAAAATATTTAATTATGTGTGCAACATGGTGAGGTGGATTTATGGGATTAGGACTTAGGATAAAGGAATTTAGGATTAATTAAATAATTTAGGATTATTTAATTGTATTAGACATTAGAAGTATTTAGGGATTTTAATTAAATAAATTGATTTTTATTTAATTATGGGATAAGGAACCAATTAAATAAATTTAGAATATTTATTTAATTGATGGAAGAATAAGAATTAAGATAAATATTAAAATATTTACTTAATTCGACATGAGCCAATTTTAGGTGTATACATTTTATCCCTCTTTGATGCAATGTGTTTTATCACGTTGTCTCAAAGAAATAAAATTTTTCTGTGATTGATACATGCCCCAGTTTGCCCCTAGTACAGGTTTATGATGATAGGATGCCCCCTCGGGAGATTGGACGGGAAGAATGTGAGGGAAGAATGTGACGACAGGATGATGGACGATCACATGATGAGATAGGATGACATGATGGCTAAGAAAAATAGAGGATGCAAGATAAGGGATGGATGAAAGAGTTAAATGACATGTTATGCAAGATAAAATGATAACACACACAAGCACGCAAGCAAGTATGCACAACTGATACAAGAACAAACAAGGTATTGCCCCTGTCCAGCCGTAAACCGATTATTAATCGATAATGATTGATGGTGATAGTGTTATCATTGCAGGGAACAATATATCCCTAGATCAACACAAAGATGTGGGAAAGATATATCCCACTGTCAATGATGAGTGACAGATTTGGTTTACGACGAGATTAGTGAAAGGAGGCTAGGTGTGCGGAAAATGCTTCCTACACTAATATAATGAGGAGAGGGCTATGCAAATTCAACTTTATCGTAACTATTACAGCAATGTTAAACCATTAACATGAGATATTATCGCAATACACATACACACAAAAAGTAGATAGAAGAGTGAGAGAGATAAGATATACGTGGGGAAAACCCTTACGGGTGAAAAACCCCACACTCCAAAACACAGCTCAAATGTATTACAGTAAACAATAACAGATTACAATACAGTTTCAGAGCCAATGCTCTTTCAGGAGTCTTCGAATGTCGAATCTAGAGATATTCTGGCAGCATAACAGTACTTGTACCAAAGTTATCTATCTCCCATCCAAGCAACTGTTTATATAGAGTTTACAAGGCAAATATGGAACCTTCTAGAGATGGGCGTCCATCTTAGACTCATGCCCCAAAACCCACTCCTAAGGACACTTGTCCAACATCCCATCCTAAAGTGGGCACCTGGTCCCAAGATAGGTTACGACAAATGCTCTTATGCACCTTACAGCTATCATAGAATCCGTCATACACTGACTAAAAATATCATATTCCTCTTACATGTCATAACCTCCCTTGATCGCCCAAAGATGCCTTTCTCTCGTGCAAAGATACTCATCGACACTTGTCATTAATTAAAAATCGTTTGAGGTTTCGAGGGCATTGCCCCCGAGCCCCCACGAGGGTGCTGCCCCTCGACCCCGCCATGTACGGTGATAGGGAGCATGCCAGGGGCGTTGCCCCTAAACCCCGCAAGGGGCTACGACCCTTGACCCTGTCTTGGGGGCGCTACCCCCAAACCCCCGTTAATTATTCAAGGGGGAAACCACGGCTGCCAAAGTCACCAAAATTTACCCTGCTGCATATACACAAGGTGCTGACTACACTAACTCAACATGGGATAAATAAATACAACATTAGGAATTTGCAAAGGTTGAGACACCTTAATTCTCAACAATTAGGACCAAGACCATTGATTGCGATTGGGTAATTTGACAAGATTGATTAACTCGATTGGTATGAATTAAGGATGGACTTGCATTTGGATCATTGCCTGGGTTGATTGGATTGACTTGATGATCAGATGAATGATTGGATTGGTGATTGGTGATGCCCTAGTCACTCAAGAGTGAGGGTGACAAGGAAAGATAATGGTAAGTTAGCAAATAAGATGAATGATGATGAAAGATAATTTAGAAGAATGATTTGGTTAATGGATGAAATTGTTTGGATGAATGGATAACTTAGATATTGAGACACTTGGAATTTGGATAAAGATGCAATGCTTATAAATGAAATGAAATGCAATTTGGTATGTATGATAGCGGATTTTTTCATCTTCTTGTGCAAGTTTTTGAAGTACTTTGTTTCATCATTGAGCTTTTAAAATGTTGTAAGAAAATACAAGCATCTAGGTATAATTAAACCATGATGACTTGAGTATTACTTACATGGATTTTGAGATAGCAAGTTAATACAAGCATCTAGTCAAAATTGAATCTAGATGACCTGAGTATGCCTTGCGTGTGTCTGGTGGTGCCTGCATAAACATTTAGGTTTCAAGCATTTTAATTCGCAGGCACCCTCCTAAAAAATCCAAAAAATTCTAACACTTTCGGCCTCTGCAGTAGTAAAATTGCAAAAAATTAGTTAAGGTGCAGATTCTTTGTATATACAGGGTTGCTTGTATATACATGCAGTCAAATGTGCATTGGCGGGTCAGAAAACTCTATCGCCCTTTGAAAAAAAACTGAGAACTTATATGCATTTCCAAATGCATATCGAGTTGCATATACAAGGGAGAATCTGTCACAGATTCCCCGGGAATATTCTGTAGTTGTATGCATTTCCAAATGCATATCGGGTTCAAAAGGACGCATGTACATTGGGGGAATCTTTCATAAGATTCCTAGAATATTCTCTGCATGTATATCAGGTTTTTCTTGTACATATTTTGTTGTATGTCCTAACATACAAAGGCTATATACAAGTGAAAAATGTGCAATGGTGGAATATACATTGAAGATTCCTTGAAGATGCCACCGTTGTACCGAGCAGGTGAGTTGTATGTTCTACATACAACGCCAAAGATGCATTGCAGACTTCAAAAGGGGTTCAAATCAGGGCTAAAGTGAAATTCGGGTCCGCAAATGTATGAAGCTAAGTTGAATGTATGTCCAATATACATTGGGTCTTATACAACGAAATATATACAAGGAGGGGCGGACATACATTCGCTACAGTATAATATACAAGGGGCCTTGTATATTCGGCAACGTACAAAGCAGCAAAGATGCATTCGGTGGGGCCTGCGGGTATATACAAATGAATTTGTATATGTTCGACATACAAAGGCAGTTGTATATTGGCGCATGCAATCAAATATACAAGGCCCAGACCCGAGGAGTATTACATTCTGGTTGATGCAGGTATTGAGCTTTTAAAATGTTGTAAGAAAATACAAGCATCTAGGTATAATTAAACCATGATGACTTGAGTATTACTTACATGGATTTTGAGATAGCAAGTTAATACAAGCATCTAGTCAAAATTGAATCTAGATGACCTGAGTATGCCTTGCGTGTGTCTGGTGGTGCCTAAATAAACATTTAGGTTTCAAGCATTTTAATTCGCAGGCACCCTCCTAAAAAATCCAAAAAATTCTAACACTTTCGGCCTCTGCAGTAGTAAAATTGCAAAAAATCAGTTAAGGTGCAGATTCTTTGTATATACAGGGTTGCTTGTATATACATGCAGTCAAATGTGCATTGGCGGGTCAGAAAACTCTATCGCCCTTTGAAAAAAAACCGAGAACTTATATGCATTTCCAAATGCATATCGAGTTGCATATACAAGGGAGAATCTGTCGCAGATTCCCCGGGAATATTCTGTAGTTGTATGCATTTCCAAATGCATATCGGGTTCAAAAGGACGCATGTACATTGGGGGAATCTTTCATAAGATTCCTAGAATATTCTCTGCATGTATATCAGGTTTTTCTTGTACATGTTTTGTTGTATGTCCTAACATACAAAGGCTATATACAAGTGAAAAATGTGCAATGGTGGAATATACATTGAAGATTCCTTGAAGATGCCACCGTTGTACCAAGCAGGTGAGTTGTATGTTCTACATACAACGCCAAAGATGCATTGCAGACTTCAAAAGGGGTTCAAATCAGGGCTAAAGTGAAATTCGGGTCCGCAAATGTATGAAGCTAAGTTGAATGTATGTCCAATATACATTGGGTCTTATACAACGAAATATATACAAGGAGGGGCGGACATACATTCGCTACAGTATAATATACAAGGGGCCTTGTATATTCGGCAACGTACAAAGCAGCAAAGATGCATTCGGTGGGGCCTGCGGGTATATACAAATGAATTTGTATATGTTCGACATACAAAGGCAGTTGTATATTGGCGCATGCAATCAAATATACAAGGCCCAGACCCGAGGAGTATTACATTCTGGTTGATGCAGGTATGAGGTCCGGATTGCATGTATATTGGGTTTGTATATGCAGCATACAACCCGATATACAAAACAAAGGTGATACAAGCTGGACTTCAAAAGAAGGTACATTATGATGCATAATGTTTTCAAGTCCGCTGCTTGTATGTATGTGTGTATTGTATATTGCGGATATACAAAGGTAAGAGGTACAAGCCGGACCCGAATTAGTCTCCAATTTGCTTCATAACAATTTCAGGTCTGCCTTGTATGTATGTTGCACATGTGTATACATTGAGACAGGTGCAATAAAACGTATGCATTTCGGACCCGATGGGGAAATCAAATGTGGCAGGTAAGTGTTTGAGGTCCGACTTGTATATCAGATGATTGTATATGCATTTGAACATGCATATACAAGGGTGAAAAGGCAAAAAAGAGAGGGAAGAAGGCCAGCGATTGGAACATGGAGTGCCTACATGGCACGTAATCATTGGTTGGTGACTTTTCAACATTTTTTGGGAGCCGTTGATCCTGGTGATGGGAGTTGATCGACGACCATGTTTTGAACCCGTAGCGAAGGTTTTTTCTTGTGTATTTGCAATTGTTTTCGAGTGGGAAAACAGCTGATGCATCCGCTGCTACACTTCAAAAGGGGCCTGTGAGTAGGTGAGGCAATAATGGCAGACTTGCAGAGGATGATCGATGGAGTTGACAGGTCAACCACCTGATTGAAGATGAAAATCCTTGAGCGGCGGTGTAGATCCCAATTCCACCTGCTCATTCCTCTTTGTCTCTCCGCAGCATTGAATATTTCTGAGCGCCATTCCTCATGCATTGAATCTGGCAGATTTTTTATTTGCCTTGTAATTAATTTTTGCTGGGCACACAGTCTTGGTATAAAAGCCAAACTGTGTTACTCATTGTTGTTGTTGAAAACTGGACAAAAATTTTGGTGCTGTAATAAGATACAACTTCATTGGTGGCTCTGTCTTGGCTATCTTGTGAGTTTATGAGTCTCATGTTGTATGTTTTTCTGCATAAATCTACTGATATCATGCTGATTTAAATGAGTAATGCTATATTGCATGTGTTCTGTTATCTGTCTCCAAATTGAGTGTGTTCTTATGAATCTAAGCATTTAAGGGGTGTTTATGATTCTAGAATATAGGTTTGCTGTGTTGAATGCTTGATTTCTTACTTCTGCTCAAGGAGTAGATTAAATGTTTCAGATTGAGTGTTAGGAAGAAGACATTGCAATAGGGATATCAGTAAGAAGAGATAACAGGATACTCTGTCTTGGGAATTATCTGTAAGGCAGATACTAAAAATCCCCTTGATATCCAGTCTTCGGTATATGTTTATGCTGGCCATTCACATATGTATGTCTATTGACTCCGAGCCCTGGATAGGCATCGATCCAATCTTGTATTGAGGTTGCAACCCAAAGTCTCAGTTTTGCATCCAAATATAAAATCAAACTTAAACTCTAAATCAAACCATTAGGACTTTAGAAGTATTTTTAGGACCAAAATCCTCTGTCTCACAACTGAATATAGGCCCAAAGCTAGCCCCTTTGCACTTATTCCACAATTTTGGTCTACATAAAGGAGGATTTATCTACTTTGTATCAACATCTAAGTAAGTTCATGTGCATATGTCATAGATGTTGAATAGGGAATACCCCCTTTGGTTTTGTAGAGCCTAAAGAAGAGGAGGAGATATTTATAGAGTCTATCTCCTATACTGTTGACCCCTGGCCCGGGAATCCTGTTGATCAATGATGGCTACTTTGTAGGGATAATTGGGAACAAGCATCCAGTCTAGGAAAATAACCAACAGATCTAGCGACTCCGTTAGGGATGAAGGAGTCAAGTGATTTGAGGGCTGGAAAATTTAGTTTCCAGTGAAGATTGTTGCAGCAATACCAAAAAATGACCATATGGTGCTCTGCTGGCGTGTTGAATCCAGAAAATAAAAGTGCCTTGTTAATTTTATTGTCCTCTCTATGAGAGGTGGCGACTCTGTAAAAAAGTTTTGGTGCACATGAAAGACTGATGTATGTTATGTGATAAAAGAATGTTCTATTCATGGTTTCAACATCTGGATGAGAAAAGGTACCTAGCTCCTTCCCATTTATATTTGTTGTTTTATTGCATAAGTTAGATGCCAAGGGGAAGCCTTAGGTCTTAGGCAGACATAGGATGTCTAAAAGTAAAATTTATATGAATCCCAATATGTATTCACCCATACTCAGTCAAGAGGGGGACGAAGTGTTATGTAAAAAAATTGAAGAGATAAAGAATAAGTTGATATCCTTAGAGGCTAGGCAAGCTCAGTTAAATAGTAATAATGTTTTGTCTTCCAGTCAGAATGCTAAACCTCTTGTCGGCCCTTTTGATCCTTTGTATGACCAACTAGATTTATCATGGGTTGACTATGAAATGGAAAGTATGCCTATCCAAATTTATAATCAGATGCTTAGATTTAGTGGACACAGTGTATGTGATGGGGATGCACATATCTAAAATTTTCACAGCTTTATGGAGAATCACTCATTTAGAGATGAGGATATGTGGACGAGGTTTTTTGTTAGATCCTTTGGTGCTAGAGCTAGAGATTGGTATTTGAGCTTGTTGGTTTTTCTTCTGAATCAGCATCAGGGTTTTCCAGTTCTAATGCACAGGTAGATTCAGCCAACTGAATACAGGAGGTTGCGTGAGCTCCTCCCCTTCACTTTTGGTTCTGCCGCACCAAGGGGGGTGTCCCTATAACTCAAGATATAACCTTGACTAGCTCAAAGATAGAAAGATCTAACTTGACAACAACAGGCAGAATACTCTCATGTATGGACCAAGATCTGCATGATAGATCACAAGGTTGGCAACATTCTTGGACATAATGTCTGGTTAGGTATGAGAGCATGCAGGGGTTTTCCTAATCCTACTCCTACAACTAACAGGTGGAAGGATGAGATGGTTTGAAATGGTGTTTGGAGTTATGGGACTTTCCTAGACCCATTGAACAGACAGATTCCCAAACCAGTGCCTTATCTGGGCAGCAGAGTCATATCTAAGACTGTAAATGTCTCCCCATGACAACATAAATTCATATCCAGAGGACCTAAGAATAATGCTACTGCCTAACAGCAACATGTCCAAGAAAGAGTATCATTAATGATCATACTTAACAGATCCTATGATGCAATCTATTTCCCTTTGTATCTGATCAAAAGCCTATTTAACTACTCCTTGAGCAGACGCAATAAATCAGACACACAGTATGCACATACTGAAAAACTTGGAAGCCCTTGACAACCTTGTTTGAAAGGAAAACAAATGACATACAGGAGACAATCAGAAACAATACACACACAGGTGTTTTTCATTTAAAATCAATCTGCATAGAAGGCCATCATAGAGAAAATCATCATTTACAAGCCAAGATAGATTAGTACACCAGACTAAGGACCGAGTCTGTAGCAAAAAATGCCTTTCAAAATGTGAACACCTTATGTTCAGAGTCAGAGCAGAAAGCCCAAAAACATCCAACCCCTAAAAAGTAACACAACCAAAACCCTTTATACAGAACCGTGTACATTCAGCAATTAATTACATGGCCAGAAGTCAAAAATTCGCCAGATACATTCCTTCCAAGGAATGGCGCTCAAAATTTATTACAGCAACAGACAGAGGAACCTAGAGCCACGCGCCACTATCTGGAAGTCTTCATTCACGATCAGGCAGCTTCACCGTTTGTATTCATCGCCCATACCCCTGCACGACCGTCATTGATGGCTCAACCACCCGCATTTCACTTGGAAACCGTCGCTGCATTCAAAAAGGATTTCCCGCCAAAACACGTTCAACCGCGGGTTCAAAATATACAAGGGAATAATCCCACATTCACGGTGAAGAGACTCCTTCATTAGTTTAAAAATGGGGCCGCACACATAATAGGTGTCGAGCGCTTTTGCCACGCTCGACACACAACCCTTCGCCCACAGCCTATCGCCATGACATACACTATCGGCCTACCCCATAGATCTCCTGCCGACCACAGTGGTCTCGCCGATCGCAACATCTCCACAAGTCACCAACATCCCCATCGGCCAGAGGAGAACCATCGGCCAGCTCCACAAATCTCCTGCCGACCTCAAAGGTTATGCCGACGCCTATTTCACATTCCTTGTCTGTCGGTGAGACCAAAACCATCGGCGAGCAACAAAATACCTATGCCGATGTCAAAGGTTACGCCGATGGCCATCCAAAACATTGCCAAGTCGTTCCCTCGGCGAGACATTACCCATCGGAGCAACGAGAAACTCCCTGGCCGACCACACCGCTCACCCCGATACACACATCCTCTGTCGGCGAGACCCTCAACCATCGGCCAAGCAGAAACATCCTCTGCCGATGATACCATTCACACCGATGACCATTCCATGCTCCCCTCTCAGTGTGACCTACGCCGATGACACCATCGTCGGCCAAACACTTTCCATCGGCGGACCCTCCAACGGCTAGCCCAACAGCCAAAGTCTTCCCGATGCTCACCTTTGCATCCCTCCATCGGCGAGACCTACGCCGATGACATCGCATCGGCCAAGCCTCCCACCGTCGGCACAATTCAAAATACCTAGGCCAACAATACAACTCTCGCCGATGAACCATGGCTTCATCCCTCCGTCGGCCAAACACACGCTGATGATTCTTCATCGGCCAAGCTCCTCACATCGGCAGATCGAAACAATGCTAGCCCGATACACCAAATCTTGCCGATGAACACTTGACTTACCCCCATCGGCATGACCAACACCGTCGGTGGAAACACAATATCCTTCGCCGATGCACCAAGCTCTTGGCGATGTACAAAGAACACACCATGCTATTGATATGATCGCCAAGACACATGAAAACTCATGCCGATGGGCAGAACATGAAGACCCCCCCTTCAAGAAAGATGATGTGGATGTTACAAAACACTGAAGGGGTGCCAAAACTGGAAATTTTTTTGGATTTTTTGGGATGGTGCCTGCATAAAAATTGCTAAATCAACTGACAATCAATTCAGGCACCAACAGAGCTTTCCAAAGAGGTCCTTTGCCTATTGGGCTGAACTTGCTGACTGTTTTAGAAAAGAATTTGCAAGAAAACCTAGTGATCTTGTTGCAAGATTAATGGAAATTAGAAGACAAGATAAAGAGCCCGCTATTGATTTTAGTCATAGATTTGTAGTTGCCCTTTCACAAATCCCTGGAGACTTCAAACCTGATATTTTAGCCTGCATTGACATATATTTTGAAGCTTTCGAGGAGGACTCTAGTGCATTATTGAGGGAATTCAAGATAACAAGTATGTAGATGGCATACAAGTTTTTAGAAAATATAGAAAAATTGAGAAATGAGCATATGCGGAATTCCCTGTCCACAGGCTTTGGTGTGAATAACAGTTGTATGGCTGCAAATGACCAAGTGATCATGGCATCATGTGAAGACAGAGATGAAAATGAAAAGATAGATGTTGAGGATGCCCATGAAAGGATCAATGTTAACTCCCATTGCAAAGTTGAGGTGTCTGGTTCTGAAAACAATGATGTGGTTATGGAAACAATGAATACTTGTTTGAATGGGTTTGTGGAGATGATTGTGAGTATTGTGCTTAGGATAGAGAAGAGATCAGCAAACAAAGGATCAATTCCATGTTTGAGTCATTGCCTTTTATTCAGACACATGGAGATGATGAAGAGCAATCAGGTATTGAAACAAGTGCTAGTGCTGAGCATGATTGTTCTTTATTTGACTGTTGTTTTGCTTATGACACACAGGTTGATACTCCTCCACAAAGGGAATCCATTGGTAATGAAAATGCATGTTCTGCTACCCATGAACCAGCGGCATACCATGATGAAGCTGAAACACCTGGATCAGCCCTTTTTGACGCATATAATGATGATGATTTGTTTGAGTATGGTGAAAATCAAGGAACTGTTGTTGATGTGGATTCTAGTTCTCATCCTGACGAAAGAGAAGCCAACATACATCATGAAGGTTATTGCAGAGAGGTGCTTGAGTATGATCTTTTCCAGTTTGGTGTTGCTGATGGTTGTGTGCATGATGTGCACAAATATAAATTTGAGAGCTTTATCTTTGATATGCCAGCTTATGATAAAATGAGGCCTGATGCTCCCAGCTTTGTGGTGGACTTTAAGTGCCTTCAGTTTTCAGTCCAGCTAGGAGATCATTTTGCAATGCATATTGCTGATATAGATGATGATAAGCTTTATATGCTATATGAATATGCATTATTTGATAAATATAACATTCACATGTTGTTTGATGCTGAAGGTTATTTGCATAAGGATGACAGCGACAAGCTAAATAAGATGGTTGAATATGCAAATGACAAGGGTTGTTTGTGGGTAAATTATGGCAGCATCTTCAGGCTTGACCCAGTGAGATCAGAAGAAAATCAAGTGTTTGATAGAGGAAAATTCTGGTTTTTCCTTTTTGGTGGCCTAGGGCCACCAAGTAAATTTTAACTAAATATGTTTTGTGATGCAGGTTGGTATGTGTTTGACTCTATGCCCAATGGACAAGGGACTGGTCTGCATCCCAGAGATCTATGGTTCTCGCCATGCCTGCAAGAGGCATGCGTCTCCAGACAGAGCCACTGGTGGTGCCTACATAAACATTCAGGTTTCAGGCATTTTAATTCGCAGGCACCCTCCTAAAAAATCCAAAAAATTCTAACACTTTCAGCCTCTACAGTAGTAAAATTGTAAAAAATCAGTTAAGGTGCAGATGTCTTTGTATATACGGGGTTGCTTGTATATACATGCAGTCAAATGTGCATTGGCGGGTCAGAAAACTCTATCGCCCTTTGAAAAAAAACTGAGTTATATGTATTTCCAAATGCATATCGAGTTGCATATACAAGGGAGAATCTGTCGCAGATTCCCTGGGAATATTCTGCAGTTGTATGCATTTCCAAATGCATATCAGGTTCAAAAGGATGCATGTACATTGGGGGAATCTTTCGCAAGATTCTTGGAATATTCTCTGCATGTATATCAGGTTTTTCTTGTACATGTTTTGTTGTATGTCCTAACATACAAAGGCTATATATAAGCGAAAAATGTGCAATGGCAGAATATACATTGAAGATTCCTTGAAGATGCCACCGTTGTATCGAGCAGGTGAGTTGTATGTTCGACATACAACGCCAAAGATGCATTGCGGACTTCAAAAGGGGTTCAAATCAGGGCTAAAGTGAAATTCGGGTCCGCAAATGTATGAAGCTAAGTTGAATGTATGTCCAATATACATTGGGTCTTATACAACGAAATATATACAAGGAGGGGCAGACATACATTCGCTACAGTATAATATACAAGGGGCCTTGTATATTCGGCAATGTACAAAGCAGCAAAGATGCATTCGGTGGGGCCCGCAGGTATATACAAATGAATTTGTATATGTTCGACATACAAAGGCAGTTGTATATTGGCGCATGCAATCAAATATGCAAGGCCCAGACCCGAGGAGTATTACATTTTGGTTGATGCAGGTATGAGGTCCAAATTGCATGTATATTGGGTTTCTATATGCAGCATACAACCCGATATACAAAACAAAGGTGATACAAGCTGGACTTCAAAAGAAGGTACATTCTGATGCATATGTTTTCAAGTCCGCTGCTTGTATGTATGTGTGTATTGTATATCGCGGATATACAAAGGTAAGAGGTACAAGTCGGACCCGAATTAGTCTCCAATTTGCTTCATAACAATTTCAGGTCCACCTTGTATGTATGTTGCAATTGTGTATACATTGCGACAGGTGCAATAAAACGTATGCATTTCAGACCCGATGGGGAAATCAAATGTGGCAGGTAAGTGTTTGAGGTCTGGTTTGTATATCAGATGATTGTATATGCATATGAACATGCATATACAAGGGCGAAAAGGCAAAAAAGAGAGGGAAGAAGGCTAGCGATTGGAACATGGAGTGCCTACATGGCACGTAATCGTTGGTTGGCGACTTTTCAACATTGTTTTGGGAGCTGTTGATCCTGGTGATGGGAGTTGATCGACGGCCATGTTTTGAACCCACAGCGAAGGTTTTTTCCTGTGTATTTGTAATTATTTTTGAGCGGGAAAACAGCTGATGCATTCGCTGCTACACTTCAAAAGGGGCCTGTGGGTAGGTGAGGCAATAATGGCAGACTTGCAGAGGATGATCGATGGAGTTGATAGGTCAACCACCCGATTGAAGATGAAAATCCTTAAGCGGCGGTGCAGATCTCGATTCCACCTGCTTATTCCTCTTTGTCTCTCCGCAACATTGAATATTTCTGAGCGCCATTCCTCATGCATTGAATCTGGCAGAATTTTGATTTGCCTTGTAATTAATTTTGCTGGGTACACAGTCTTGGTATAAAAGCCAAACTGTGTTACTCATTGTTGTTGTTGAAAACTGGACAAAAATTTTGGTGCTGTAATAAGATACGACTTCATTGGTGGCTCTGTCTTGGCTATCTTGTGAGTTTATGAGTCTCATGTTGTATGCTTTTCTGCATAAATCTACTGATATCATGCTGATTTAAATGAGTAATGCTATATTGCATGTGTTCTGTTATCTATCTCCAAATTGAGTGTGTTCTTCTTATGAATCTAAGCATTTAAGGGGTGTTTATGATTCTAGAATATAGGTTTGCTGTGTTGAATGCTTGATTTCTTACTTCTGCTCAAGGAGTAGATTAGATGTTTCAGATCGAGTGTTAGGAAGAAGAAATTGCAATAGGGATATCAGTAAGTAGAGATAACAGGATACTCTGTTTTGGGAATTATCTGTAAGGCAGATACTAAAAATCCCCTTGATATCCAGTCTTCGGTATATGTTTATGCTGGCCATTCACATGTGTATGTCTATTGACTCCGAGCCCTGGATAGGCACCGATCCAGTCTTTTATTGAGGTTGCAACCCAAAGTCTCAGTTTTGCATCCAAACATAAAATCAAACTTAAACTCTAAATCAAAACATTATGACTTTAGAAGTAGTTTTAGGACCAAAATCCTCTGTCTCACAACTGAATATAGGCCCAAAGCTAGCCCCTTTGCACTTATTCCACAATTTTGGTCTGCATAAAAGAGGATTTATCTGCTTTGTATCAACATCTAAGTAAGTTCATGTGCATATGTCATAGATGTTGAATAGGGAATAACCCTCTTGGTTCTGCAGAGCCTAAAGAAGAGGAGATATTTATAGAGTCTATCTCCTGTACTGTTGGCCCCTGGCCCGAGAATCCTGTTGATCAATGATGGCTACTTTGTAGGGATAACTGGGAACAAGCATCCAGTCTGGGAAAATAACCAACAGTGTCAACATACAAGGATTGCCCTATTTCATGTTTAGACTCATAATGTCCTCGATGATCTTTTTCCGATCATGTTGTTAGACAAAGTCGTCACATTACTAAAGATTAATCCACAAACAAAAAACAAGTAAGATAATTATGCCCCCATCATAGCTTCTCTAGTTTTTGACATCCTTGAGTAGCATAAAAAGACATAATAACAAAAATCAAGACTCGGCAACTTAAACCTTTTAATAAGCACAATTTTTTTTGCCATAGTTATGTTTTCTTGCAACAAAAATAGATACAATCATCATGGTGGTTGAGGCTCATTGTGTCTTGGCATAGGTCTAGTTCTTGTGTCAAGAATTTTGTTTGAAAAAGTTTGTTTGGTACTACTGCCTGCTGTCTAGCAATAGTATCGCGATCCTTATTGTTATCCTCTGAGATGCGGGACATTCAAGAATCCAACTCTTCAACTAGGTCGAGGATTTGACCCCAGTCAAGTAAAGGATTGATTTATTATGGATGCACTGACAATAGACATGAAGAAACAGACCCTAAGGGACTGACCTAGTGCCTCGGGGGCTCATTGATGATGGCCTTGCCTGCATGACGACTCAAAGGCAACATAGTTTGGGATGTGGACTTTGTGGACCTAGGACCTGGGTGATGGGAATTTGGATGGACAAAGGGATGGGGTGGATGGAATGGATGGGAAGCCTCGGGGGCTCATCAATGATGGCCTTGCCTACATGATAGCTTAGAGGCGACGTAGTTCAACAATGGTACTAATGATGGGGTTGCAGACGATTTGATGCTTTTGGGATTTTTGGATGGTAATTTGGATAACCTAAATGCTAGATATTGATGACAAGGGAACATCATGGATAGGTAAATGGATGGGTGATAGTGGATAATGGATGAAGGAGAGATGGATCAGAAATGCATGAAGGAGAGATGGATGAGAGAATTCAGGATATGATCTCCAAGGACTATGTCGCATAGGAATAACTCAGGAATTGACATGACAATGCTTATGACAAGAGGGTAATAGTATTTGATTGGTTTGAAAAAGATAAGGTACATCAAGAGTTTTTCCAAAGCATGTTTCGACATTTTGCTCCCATATCTTTATCAAGATCAAAAGAGGAATGGAGGATGAATTGGCTCAATATGATAGGTATATGTAGGATAAGGATGATAGGAGGGTATGGTAAGATAGGATGGAAAATGATAGGGTCAATGAGACAATGCACTGCCAAGGGTAAATGACATGGAAGATCAACCTACACACGACCCCTGTTTGCTAGGTTTTCATCATGGTACTTATCCAAGGCGCCTGTTTACCAGGTTTTCACCATTGGATGAAAGGATTTTTCTTTACTTTTTTTATTTTTGATTTTTCTTTTTCTTTTTTTTCCTTTTTCTTTGACTTTTTTTCTTTTTTTTTAATATTTGGATAAGATAGGTGGAATATGGACGAGAGGGACTCAAGTATCTGGTTCCATGAAGGTGATAGTGTCCCGTTAGAGATGCATGTCATCGCATGGATCATGTCAAATGTCTCTATGCTCATAGATGTTGGTAAGGATCGCATGAAAGGAAGATAGAGCAGGTAGATAACGGATTATGGAAGGTGCGATAGTGGATGATGATGCGGATTATGTAGGACTTATGCAAGGATGGAGAGAAGGCTTATGCAAAAGCATGGACCATGGGAATAGGATGGTGAAGGTATGTAGGATAATAGTGGAAGGAAGGGGAGATGGAGGTAGGTGGAAGTGTCGTGGGATGGAAGGGAACCATGACCAACGGTTGCACATATCATAATAAACATTGAAGCTTATGATGGGAAGGTGGTGTAGGAAGCAATGGAGATTTTTGCTTAGTGGACGGGTGATTTAGGCATTTAGGGACCCGCATAGACTTAGTATTTTTCTGATTTTTGCATGTCATGTGGGAAGGAAAGGACTTGAGACTTTTGGATGGAATGGGATTTTTGGATGGAAGAGGAGAAAGTGGATGGTTGGGATTCTTGAGAGGTGGATGCCTCATTTAACTTGATGGCTTTTTGCTTAGGTACCTAAACTATTTTGCTTTTAGACTGTACTTGTGAATGTATGGGCTTGGGTATATGCAACTTTTGTGCAGCTTCTGAGGTAATTGCTTGTTGCTTGGGGACCCACACCTTTTTCATTTTTGCTTTGAGGTGGGTGGCTGTATGTAGCTCTTGAGATGGATGTTTCTTCGATTCTTGGCTTTTGTATCCTAAGGCATGAGGACCCTTAGGATTTTTGACTTGATAGGTAGAGGCTTCCAAATTTTTGCTGTTGAATCCCCTGGGTATGGTGGAAATGGGGTTGGTGAAAGCTCCTTGTTTAGACAATGTGTGCATTTGTTGGCCATGATTGGGATTTTTAGAGGATTTATGGATGGATGGATAAGGTGTTGGAAGAAGTGATGGTAAAATTCATGGAGGGATGTTAGGAGTTGGGAGTAGCGGAGGTAGATTGGACAGTGGAAGGTGTATGGTCACATGCTTTTGGGATGTGTATGATAAGGGAGGTGGAATGGCGACATATGTTTTGGGGATATGATAGGATGTGCGATGGGAATGGGTGGATTTTCAAGGCATGGAGGAAGTACCAACATTATGAGATTGCTTTTCTTGGGGGGTGTAACCAAGGCCATAAGAGGGTGGAGGGACTTTGACATGGATAGGCTCCAAAATACCTTGTTCATGAAGGCCTAAGCCTTTACCTTGATAGTTCATATTTTGGAGTATGCAGTGGACAATGGGATTATGGGTGATTTGTTCATTATTCGATGGGGAAAGTGAAGTGGTAGATAATGGTTGTTTCTCTCCTAAGGAGGAACATTCATGGATGAAGGTGGTAAGACCAAGGGTATATGGTGGGGGATTTGCAGCATGGTTGATAATGGATGGTGGAGGATCGTTAGGATCTTGATTATCATTATGCTCACTAAGATCCAAGTTATTGGTTTGATCATCTATGTGCACTTGGGAGGCAAGTGTCTCATCTAGGAAAGTGTGTGTTGTTGGATCATGGATAGGACTAGGTGGAGGATGGAAAGGAGTAATGGAGGTTTCTTTCTCAAGGATGGTTATGGGGTTATGGATAGATGGGGTAAGAAGCTCGTGACCATGTAATGCATAAAGTTGGCTAAGAGGATCATCATGGTTTGCTTGATCATAGATAGGATCTTGATCATAGATAGGATTAAGTGTGATATGGATGGGATCAATCTGCTCGTGTATAGGTTCTTCATTAACGATAATATCTTGATCATAGAAAAGATAGAGGTTATGATGGGTTGGATTTGGATTTCTTTGTTATGTATAGGGATAGGATCAAGTTGCTCATGGATATCTTCTTCACAGGGAATATCTTGATCATGAAAAAGACAAATGTTATGGATGGGTGGAGTGAAAGTGATTTGATCTTGATTAGGACTAGGACTTGATGTTTTCACATGCTTAGGATTAGGTTCTTGACATAACTCTTGGGTTACTTGAATAGAAGTGATAGGATCTTGGATAGGCATGGTATGCTCTTGAGGGTTATCAACTTGAAGGGATGAAGGATCTTGACTTGGATTCATAGTAGGAGGTTCTTCAATAAGCTCAAGGGGTTGTGGATTATATGAAGGGGTTGTAGGATTTGACATGGCATTGGAAGAATCTTTTGTAAGTTCAAGGATAGGAATTTGAGGACATGGTTGACTCCCTGCTAGTAGCACTTGGATCACATCCTTTGTAGGTGTATGGGTACATGAATGAGGTAATGGATGAGTGGATTTGGAGTTCTCCATATCTTTTCCTTTGCTATAATATTTTGGAAATAATCTTTTGAGAAAATCGTCCAAGGATTCTTTGGTTGATGGATTAGAGCTTGGGAAGTTTAATGGTGGTGTTGGCGTAGGACTAGTATGCTTTGGGATATGCATTCTAGGGGACGGTGATGGAGGACTAATAGATGGAATGGTATATGATTCTAAACTTAAGGTGGTATTTCCCTTGTCAATAGTATCATTAAGACGGGTTAAGGATGCGTGATGTTGGTGTCTAGAGGGGAAAGGTGTCGTAACCAAGCTTTTATCAAATGGATAAGGGGATATGTCCTTTAATGAATATCATTTTGTGGAAGATCCAGTTTGTAAATCCCCAACTACTTGTTGTAAAGCTTGGATTTGTTGCGTGAGTGCCTCTAATGGATTTGTCACATCCTTAGCTTTCTTATTTTTGGGAGCTTCAGTTTCATTTGTTTGCCTTGTTTCTCTCAATTTTTCTACGTCAAAATAGGAAGGTAACTTTGCTCCTTGTTGTGCTAGCATAAGGAAGTACTTTGTGGGATCCATTGTGATGACTTTGTCCATAGTTTTTGAAATTCGTGGTCTTGTTGAGCACCAATTACTTCCTCATATGGGATTTCTTCCTCTCCATCACTGTGAGATGGAGATGGTATGTCTTTGTTCAAAGGATCCATATCTTTCTTTTCTTTGGATTTTGATCTAGTTGCAACCATAAAAACTGTTTGATGGGGGTGAATGTTGGATGAAAATGCTTGTGAATGGATGTTTTTGGTGTGGTTGAGATGACAAGATTTTTCCTAAGCTTTGAATTTTGATCTATTGTTTGCTCAAACAAATGTGCTCTTGAGGTAAAAGATAGTCAAAGTAGGGAGAGTTGGTCACCGCTATTGATATGGACTACTTTTATCAAGATTACACTAGTGTAGTTCTGAGATGAAGGATGGCATATCCTGTTATGAAATTAACTAGATTTTTGTTTTAAATTTTGGAAGACCTGAATGACACCTTAGTAGGAAACGTGGTTTGCTTCATTTGATGTTTTTGACTATGGATGCTATGACAAATGGAAACGGTTTGGAAAATGTATGCAAAACTGATTTGTATGGTTTTTCTGAGATCATAAACAAGGTATATGCAATAATGGGTATCCAGAAATGAATTTCTTTTCTCCTCAAAATGTGTGGAAGTGCTCTCTATTTTCTGAGTTCTACAGAAGGTTTGCCCTTTTGTTTCAGTTTTTCGATCTTGGCTTGTTTTCAAAATGTTTGCCGAAGCAAGTCTAGTATTTTCACTGATGATTTGTATCAATTAGTTGCAAAAAAACACATCAAACAAGAAGATTCCATGTTATTTTTACAAATTTGTGACCAAAAGCAAGCACAATCCTAAGGTTGGCAAGGACAATATTTGATGAGTTCCAACTTAGTTTTTACACTAGCCACTTGCATAAAGGCGTGACAGATAGTAACTTGGTAGCACCGGTTCCCCTCCATGGCACTCACTTCTCACACATACCAAGTTACAGTTCCTCCGAAGAGTTGAACTTTTCTGTCTCCACACTAAATGAGCGTATGACGTTGGATGACTCTAGAGGATTATCCTCCTGTGTCACCAAATAGGGGTTTTTGGCTTACTAGAACAAAAGGATTTTAGTCAAGGCATTCATTCGGGTGGTTACACATGTGGCAATTCACTCCGATAAGGAGGTTTCCCAGCCTGCAGATGTTACGCTCTCTAGGGTTTTGGGCGAAACATTTGTCGGTGTACCACAACGGCACCCGTGGTTTGCAATTTTCATCACAAACCTAATTTATTTGTAGTGACTTCGAGGTGGCTTCGCTTTAGCCCGTTATCACTTAAGGTCATCCCACTTGGAAGGAAGGAATTCTAAGGGCAGGCCTCTCTAAAAGTTACACATGTAAAATGATAAGTTTGGCATTCTGGTCACCCAAGAAAGGGGAGAGCATGGGCCTATTATCATTTTCAAGCACAGAGAATAGTGGTTGTTTATCTGCCTAGTTAAAAAAAAAATAAGTAAATGTGTTAACTCTACCAAGCACAGAAATTTGTAACAAGATAACAATATCTTGGAAAAGATTGTTTATTTTAACCTTCTAACAAATCTAGGTGTAGATTGTTGCTTGACGAAATAAACAAGTGTTACTTTCCCCTATTAAGCTATGTGATGGATTGTAGTATAAGATAGTAAAAATATAAAGAAATTGTTTAGTTTTAACCCCTAGGTTGGGACTAGATGAAAGTTGTGATGCAACAAAATGATTTACTTTCCACCTAATTAAAAACTAAGTGAACATTGTATGCAAATTGTATGATAATGCCTAAACCAATCCTATTCAACACTTAGTGTAAAAATAATTGTCTTCAGTGGACATTCTGCACCAAAACCAGATTAGTAGTCTCAAATGTTTATTATTTTCTTCATCACATGATATGTAATGGGTCTTGATGTCCACTTGTAGTCCACGAAAACAAAAAAAAATCAAGAAGCTTGCAAGTCAAATGTTTAGGTGAAAAACACATAATCTGAAAAATTGCATGAAAATATCATGTGACATCAAAATAGATATTAAAATCAAAATCTACATGAAATTCTATGTTGTTTCAAAAAAAAAATCATGAAAATTCGTTAAAAAATATGCAAAAGTTATAGTCATTTGAAGTTTTCAAGGTAAGGTTGACTTTGACTGAGAATACCTAATAATGTTGACCAAATGGGCTAAAGATACCTATACCACTGAAAAGTAGAGCGAATCAGCTTTCCAACGACTATAAATTTGTCAAAATCTGACCTATTTCAAGAAAGTTATGCCAAAAAGAAAAAAAAGACCCCTATTTGAGCATGTAGGAGTAAGCCAGATAGTCAGTAAACAGTTAGCAGTTTGGGCAAAAGTGGTCACATATGATGGTTATCAGAAAAGTTATCAGAAAAATGTCAACAATAGCAATAAAGAACTAATCATCCAATAACTCAATGGAAAATGATGTAAACACAAGTAAACAAAGAATACACCTTCGAAGACCATTTTACCTCTATGCTTCCATTGTTCGCCTATCTGCTCTTGATCTTGATGGTAATGGAGTTCTCAGAAGTGTGCACTTCCTCGCTGTTTGAAGATGACAAGAATAGAATGGTTGTGATATGGAATGTGTAATGGAGACTAAACTACAATACAACTATAATGAAGATGGGTGATTGATAATGGAGACATGATGATGATAATGGATTTGTAATGCAAATGCAATGAAGGTGGTTTTGCTAAAGGCACGCTGTAATGATTCCTACAGAGTAAGATTACAAATGCTCAGATGGATATAAAATGGGTATGAGGACCTTGTTTATATAGGCTGAGGGAAGACCAAATCCAAGTGTCAACAGATCCATAATTGGAGGAATTTCCTGAGTTGTGTATGGTTGAGAAAGTTTGAGGGAATGTGCGCCAATCAGAAGAGGACAAGTGTCCAAGCTCCTTTCATGCATCAGGGAAGTTAACAGAATAGATTGAAGAGTTAATTGAATGGACTAATTAGTTAACTGGGTTGATTGAGGAGTCAACAAAATAGATTGAGGAGTTAACTGAGATGATTGATTAGTTAACTGGGTTGATTGGGGAGTCAACAAAATAGATTGACTAGTGAACTCAATTGACTAATTAGTTAACTGTTTTGATTGATGAGTTAACTAATCTGACTGGAGGAGAAATAGGACACGTGGGTGAGGGAATATTAGCTAATTAAATATTAAAATATTTAATTATGTGTGCAACATGGTGAGATGGAAAGGTGAGGTGGATTTATGGGATTAGGACATAGGATAGAGGAATTTAGGATTAATTAAATAATTTAGGATTATTTAATTGTATGAGACATTAGAAGAATTTAGGTGGAAAGGTGAGGTGGATTTATGGGATTAGGACTTATGATAGAGGAATTTAGGATTATTTAATTGTATGAGACATTAGAAGAATTTAGGGATTTTAATTAAATAAATTGATTTTTATTTAATTATGGGATAAGAAACCAATTAAATAAATTTAGAATATTTATTTAATTGATGGAAGAATAAGAATTAAGATAAATATTAAAATATTTACTTAAGTCAACATGAGCCAATTTTAGGTCTATACAGTTTGCATCATGAGGATCATGAGTCAGTTCTTTTGGAGAGCCCATTGAAGGCTCAAGTCACAGATATGGATGGGATAGTTGAGCATACACCTTGTGGACCAGCCAACAATGATAGGCATAAATGTGTAGATGGATGCATTTGTGATTGAGGTTTGGTTGGGCATTTAGCCATCCATGGAGAGCATGGGGAGTCTACTTGTGTTGAGACACAACCCTATGATGATGGTGATTCTTTGATGGACTTGGAGCTACCTGATTTTAGAAATTGTGTCACATGTCATGGAGACATTTGATTTTTATTGGTATGCACTTGGAGATGTAGAGTTTCAGTTGGTCTATGATCCAAGGTATACAGATGATGTCATAGAGTTACTTTATTTGGAGTGGCATATGCTTAAGTTTCAATTGAGGTATGGCAATGAGCATGAGGGTAGGAGTGCTCCAGCCCTAACCCATGGGTTTCTACCTCATACATTGTTGATAGATGGTTGTCCTACTTTGCTGGTCATGGAGTTTTCAGGGTATATTTTGAGGACAACAGTTGTTTGGATGCTTTGGAGAGGTTTAGATCACTTCCTCAATGTTGGAGATTGGCATGATGATGAGATCCTATCATCATATGTCATTGGAGGTACTTTTGGCACCATCATTGGTGTAGTTTTCAGTTTGTTTGACGTTGTTCTCTGTCACGATGCCTAATTTCAATAATTAATTTTACTTATTAATTATGATATTTTATTGAGAATAATTAATATTTATTTATAGTTTCAAGTTAGCGAAGCTAATTTTAGATTTGTTTATAAAATTATGATATAAGTTATACAGAGCATAGAATTTAGCAGTAAGGTTTAGATATGGTTTAGTTAATTGATTTAAATTAATTATTCTTATGTGTTGTGGGGAATAAGAGCTATTTTATTATTATTTAGAAAAATTAAGACCATAGGTCAATCACCTATGGGTAGGGTACTTGTTTATTCATAAAAATTTACGTTTTAGAGTTGTTCTAATGCATTTTTAGTGCACAAAAAAATGAGTGACGAAATTGGAAGTGGTAGAGTCTTCTTCTCTCGAAGAGTCTTAGAGAATTCAAGTCATCAAGAAAAGAAATAAAAGGAAATCCAAGAATCACATTTCTTAAAAAAAAGAAACGAATGCCACAAGAAAGAAGAGGAATACAAGGAGTCATTAGAGCCCAAAAGAAGAATATGAAACTTGGCAAAAGGAGATATTATAAGAAGATGAAAGTTTGGCTTCAAGGAGGGGGAAATGAAGAGAAGAGCCCATGTATTCTGATTTTTGCAGGTCATCAAGAGGATGTTCATAGCTAATGTTGAAGATAATTCTTGAAGGAAATTACAACCATTTCGATGAGGCAAAGGAAACATACATTCACGATGACTTGTTAGATGAAGAATTTCTGAATTTCACGAGGACAAGAGAATCCTAGGTAGAAGAAAGGAAAGCGATCAAATGAAGAATATGTAAGATCTCACATTAAGGAATCTTGGAGTCTCTCTTCAGATGCGTTTGGAGGTATTCTTCATTAATTAAATCCTTAAGGTATTTCCTTGAAAACTCACTATTATTTATGTTAAAGTTATTCTGAAATTTCTTTTAAGAAAACTTCTTGTTGTCTCATGAAATTAATCTTATCATATGAATTATTTTATAAAAAGGTTTATGGGTTTTGAGAATCATGTTTTCAGCTTTCTGAAACATCTTACGGTTTTAAATTTAATTAAGTATTAAGAAAGTTATTGTGATTTTAGTACTGCTGCAACTCTGCTGTAAACCCTGCTGATGTTTTATAAATTACTTTCTACACAAGATAGGGATTGTAAAATTGTTTCTGGGTTATGTGAATATTTATTTAATCTTTATAGAACATTTTATAGTCTTAGATTTCGTTAAATATTTTGAAAGTTATCACATTTTTACCATTGCTGTAGAAAAATTGAAAATATAGGGTTTAGTTGGTAGTTTACTTTGTTAGAAATGAATTATTCTTATTACATAAGTGTGTTAGATGAATTCTCACACTTTCTTTCTTGGAATGAGTATGATTAGATAATCTTTCATATATTTAGTTGTATCCAAAAATTAGATTGAATCAAGTATATATTTGTATTACAAGAAGGTCTATTAAACTCTTATGTTGATATATATATATATATATATATATATATATATATATATATATATATATATATATATATATATATATATATAGCATAGTTATTTGAATGTCAAAATTAAAGTAAAATAATAGATCTTTTATATTTTATTATTTCTATCATTCATTATAATATAGGGAATACTTTTGAGTTATCAAATCATTCTCGATTTATGATCAAGTTTGGGTTAAATCCGGATTTGAGAGAAAGATATGATTGCAATAAACACTACCTCCTCATCTTATATAAATTTTCTAACTGTTTTCTGGGTTTTATTTCCCTTATTCTTACCTTTCCAAAACATCTTGAATTTTAAAATTACACTAAGAAATAAGAAAGTTATGACAGATTTACTACTGGGTGGTTTTTCATGTTAAGGCTATTTCTATTCAATTAATTCATTTTTTACATTCATCTAGAATGTTTTGTCAACAATTGAAATTGATTTATATAGGTCAATAATTGAAAATAAGAATCTCATTTAAATAGGTAGAGTGAATTATTTTCTTAGAATCTTTAATGTGTAACTAGCCATGTATGAGAGAATAGAACTCTTGAGATACTTGTGCATTGCTCTAATGACTTAGGAATTGGAGGTTTTCTTATTGAATGGACAATTTAGTAGGCTCCTCATTAAAAACTTTAAGCTATATTTTACTTGTGTTTGGATAATATAAATGTAGATTAGAATTTAGGAATGAGGCTAAAACTTTAAATTATAGTATAGATGAGGATGAGAGAAATATAATAGAAAGTGTGTTTCATATCAATGTCCATGGGAATGAATAGGTAGAAATTATAAGTTGAAATTACGTTTAATTTATTAATATCATGTAAGTTCTTAGATTTCTAATAATTATGTTTTAATACATTTGTTCTAGTATGGTGTAGGGTTGACTATAAAGGGTTCATTCTTTAAATAAGTCTAGGATGATATAATGAATTACTGAATATATGATGATAAGTTATGTCTTTCTTTGCTTTTTTCATCTATTCTAAGTGAGTAGATATTGCATGCATTAGTAAGGTGTCGATAAGGGTTTTATGTGTTGTTAATGATAAAATATATATTGTGGAATAGTGCAAAAAATCATTTTATTTAGAACTTGATAATTTCCATAATTAGCATAGACTTTTTCATTTATTGCAATCTAAGTAATTGTTTGTGGAAATTTATGCTTTTTATCCAAGAATAGTTGGAATATTTTTATAACTTCCTTATTTTACCCTGTAGGGAATATTTATAAATTTAGTTGTTGCATGCACTTTTTAGAACTAAAATGATTTAGTCAGCATATGGTGTATTTAATCTTAAGAACAATATGGATGTGTATATTTATTGATTCTAGAAAATATTGTGTTGAACTAGATCCCTTGTGAGTTAAAGTATCTAAGTCAACCTTATGATTGCAAGACTAGTTACCCGAACTACGAAGCCTCTGCGCTACGCATACGTAGGCAAGGCCATCACTGATGAGCCCTCGAAGCATTAGGTCGGCCCCTTAGGGCTTGTAGGTTCGTCATTTTGTGCATTGATATCTAATATGTTGTTCATTGATTTTGCGGGACTAATGTTTATATCTAGTTGTGCAGATTCATGCCGAAAGATTTGTGCAGTTATGAAGACAAGCATTATATGAATGGTGTAGGTAACTGAACAATCTGAAGGTGATTATTAGTCATCCTGCAAATTGTACTTCTCTCTGTGTCAAGTTTAGTGGATCAGATGTAGAGTGTTTTCATGTTTATTGTTGATGTGATATTCTTGTATAAGCCTACATGGATGAATATTGTAAAGGCACATCTATTTCATTGCACTTATTGATTAACTGATGCATGGAATCTTATTTGAATATATATTAATGAAATTTGTTCCATGACTTGTGTTATTTGTACTATTTTATAAGAATAATATTATTTTATTTTAGCTATTTGGGATGGTTGTTACATTCTGAGTTATACCAGCAGCATAATATGGAGTGACATGTTTCTTTATGCACCTATGATGGGCATCTTGCACATCAATAGGAGGCCATTCATGCTTAGATGGACCATTGGTGGTGATGGCACGATGAGGCATCTATATCTCCACTTCCAGTGGATATGATGGTATGAAGATTTGGGATCCAGGAATTGGTATGAGTGGTACACTTTGTCACTAGGATCTTGATGAGTTGCTTCACAAATATTGGTGTGGTGATGTTCGTATCAGAGTGGAGCAGCGGAAGACTTGGTACAGGTGGTTGTGTATCGGAGATCCTATCATACATCACTTGTTGTTGAGCATGGCATTCTCTGAGGCTTTGGTTGTGTATAGTGTTTTGTCTTTGATAGACCTAGCACTCATGGATGGTATAGCCTTTGGAGGCACGAAGTTGTTGGCACTTGTGGTTGATGGTTTTGCATTCTTGTTCCTACAGCTACATAGGCAGAGCACATGGAGGAGGAGCAGGATTTCTAAATTTGGGGAATGGAGTCGAATTGAGTTTGAGTGTGTATGGCTAGTCGTGCTTCATTGCTAGCCACTGGAGCTCACTTTGCATATCATTCTTCATATTCTTATTGAGAGATGCAGCCACAGGTTGAGTAGAGTGATCACGGGACACTTGGTTGGATGGAGATACCTGTCACTTGAGGGTATTTCACAGGATACAAGTTTGCAATTGCTTGAGGACAAGCAATTCCGGGAACGAAGGACTACAATGTCCTCTTTTTTAGAGTGATCACTTAGCAAAGTCTGCTAGCCTATTCACATTCCCATAGGCTAAGCTAGAGGGCTCGAGGAGTATCCCACACGGCGAATTCTCACACTTGGCTAATTTTGAAGGGCAATTTGAGTTAGGGAGATAATTTGATATATTTTTGTGATAATTTTGAGATAATCATCATGGATGAAATAAATTGCCCTCATGGAGAGCGACCCACTTGGGGAGTGGAAGATGGTGAAATAAAGGGGAAAATGGATGAGACCTTGAAACAAAAAATAAGAATAATTCTTCTCTAAAGGTGGGCGACTTGATTTGAGGTCAAATTAATGATGTTTCATGTGCTTTGTTGGTTTGCCCTTGGAGGTTGGAAAGAGGGAGAAAATAATATCAAAATAAACAAAGTATTTTTCCTTATGGTGTGGGCGCCCAAGAAGAGGAGAAGAAAAAATAAAATAAAAAGTATATCCTTTGTGGTCGGCCAAGATGTGAAAAAGACACCAAGGGAGCGCCTAGGAGGAGTTGGCCTAGGAGAAGGCTTAAATTGTACCTTGAGCACCTATCTTACCTTGAAGGAGGTCGGCCTAGGAGATAAGGTAAAAGAAAAAAAAAAAGGAAAAATTACACAAGGTCGGCCATCTTTATGAGGAGGTCAAATCATGTACAAATAAGAGATCAATTGGATGCATTTGGGGATATCTATCTATTCATATTTTGCATGAGTTTTTACTCTTTGGCTGCAACGAAAGTTGGGCTTTGAATCTAACGACAAAAACCCTTGTGATTCTTGGTGAGTTGGACAAAAACCTAGCTCATCTTGTGGAGGTTTTGTGACGGGAACCTATTTGCACTTCATTGGTGATTTGTGGAGGAGAAGAGCAGAAATTTTATAATCAGATTTCATGATCAGAATTGGAGCAGCATCTTATTAGCGAGTTGTGTTGATATTGACCTAGGGTTTTCATCCTAGAGTTGAGTGCCACCATTTGGGAGAAGGGCGGTTTGATTTAGAGGGTGAATTTGGGAGTTTAGAGCAGATTTCTCATTTGGAGCAGATCTGATTGCCACTTTGGAGCAACATTCTTGGTGCTTTGTGACATCATTGCCTTAGGGTTTAGCCCTAATTTGGAGCGCCACTATTTGGAGGAGTTCACTAGGTTTGTTGTGAAGTAATTTTATATTTGGAGCAGCAAACCCTAGTTGTTTTTGGAGCAGCATTTTCAGACCTGATTGTGAAGGGCGAATTCATCTTTGGAGGACAATTGGTGATCATTCATTGTACATCACTAGGGCAGATTGGAGCGCCATCAATTGAAGGGTTGTTTTGAGCATCATTTACCATCATTTGGTATGTATAACCCTAGGGTTTGACCTGATTTGGGACAGCAACATTTCTGGGCTTGTTTGCCATGTTTGTAGCCCATGTTTGGCTGTACTTTCAGACTTTTACATTCTGATTTGTAACAGCAGAGTTGTCTTCAAAATTTCAAACTTCAAACTCGTGTGCAATTGTTGCTCATAAATTGTGTATTTCATTTATGATATTGGGCAAATCATTTGGCATAATTGATGATTTTGGATGTTATAAGTTGGCTGTTATAAGTGTTATTTCATTCTGAAATTAAAAATCAGAAATCAGAAAGTTAGGGTTTTGAGCAAAATTCTAAAAGCAGAAAATTAGGGTAAAAATCAGAATTTAAAAATCAGAATATTAGGGCAGATTCCCGTTTGGGATATTGCACCGTACCCATCCTGTACTAGGATGACAACTTAGTGTTTTAAAGGTGCATCATATAAAAATATATAAATAAATTTGATGTTTAAATGACATGGTTCATGCTTCTATAAAGAGAATATTAGAAATTGCAACTTCTTTTCATAGATGGAAAAAAATGTCCAAGGATGTTTGAGGTTGGTCTAGTTCACCACGTGATGCAAGAGCTGCATCGGCCTATGCTCGATGGTTGACTAGTTTATTTTTTGTTAGAACTTAAGCTTTGCAGTTTTGCTTCGTGGCTTTATACATGAATTTTTAGTCCCTTGGTATCTTTTATTTTTAATAATCTAATGAATTTGGCAGACCTTTATGATAAAAAGGGAAGGAATATTTCCAATATGAAAATTTTCTTAAAACAAACGATTGCAATATGAGTAACATGCAACACTTTCAAAAATACAATAGAGATTGATATGTTTTTCTTTGTACTTTAGCCCTCTTGTTGCTTAGCTTGTAACTACAACCTTTGAGTTCAATGGGTTATCGTGCCTAACAAATGTTAATGAAGGTTGTTCATCATTCTCCCAATTCTACATCCAGTTCATAGCACTTATGATTTTTTGGTCCTTCCTCAGACTTTTATCAATTTGGTAAGAATATAAATAAAGATCTCAGAGTCTGATGATCATATACATTATATACCCATAAAAAAAATTCTCTTGTTAACAAGATTTTCACATTAATGCCTTTCTTCATGAACTGACTTCTCAAATCCTAGCATAATGCTATCTTACAAAACACCTATGGATCTTGAAGTCTCATATCTCGCAACTACTTGCAATGGAAAATTATCTGACTCAATATGTTTGAATTTATTCACATTCCATCATCATCAAATACATTGATGTCTATAGAAGTCCTTCCTGCAGGAACCTGCATGTAGAAAGAATAAAGAGGATTAAGAAAAAGTATGACAACTAGGTTAATATCCAAAGAAATAATTGGTTTTAAAAGAGGCATTAATAATTTAAAGATGATAATTTGCACTTAATGCTCAGATCCAATATACATAAAGCATAAATGAAAGTGCTTAAATTAGAAAAGAGGACATGACTGGTTCTTACAGGGCATAAACAGCTTCTAACAAGATCTGAACTATCTTGACGACCAGCCTGTAAAATGCAAAGAGCACATGACACTTCTGATAGATACATAGCTTAGAGCACCATTAGTTTGATCGTCATTAGTAAAAACTACCCTGCATTATAATGAGATTTCACATTTGCCCATAAGTATGGGAATGCATCCTATAATGATGAGAGGTTAGGTGGGATAGATGCGAAAGAACTTTCCAATACCTATAGCATTATGTTTATGTTAATGGCATCATCGGGATTCAGTCCAATAAATTTTGTTAGAAGAAAGACATATGAGAAGTATCATAATGGATTAGAATTCAAGTGGTTATAATTGACCCCATTAGTTTAACTTTAACCATCTATTTATGTAAGCCTTTTCATATAATATCCTACCAGTCACTTCACTCTAGCAGCTGAAACATAAAACCTCTAGTACCTCTTGTGCTCCTCCAATTACTTCCATTTCACAATGATAGCATGATCCTTCAAAACAGAAGCTCTGTAAAATTCCACACACTGGTTAGTACTATATCAGCTATGATTCTTATTTTACAATACCATCATTAGAAGTTTCATTATATTTCTCAATTCTGATATGCTGTGGCTAAAGTCCTTCAGTATTTTAAAAATTATTTATTAATACTAGCACAGACTATTTCCAAATTCAATCCAAATGCCATAGACAATGGAAAGACAATAACTAGAGAAACAATTTTTATGATTGAATCAAGAATCTGTACCTCATTGTAGCAAAGCTCAAAAAGATTTAAATATATTGTAATTATAAAGAATAAAACAGTACTATTTATATTTGAAGATAAACAACAGATTATTGATCTAGTTACCCATGGGCAGAAGATGCCAGATAAAATGATTTGTATATAATTACTTAGAAACTTCAAAATGATCGCTATTTAGACTACATGAGAATTGGTTGGTCTGGAAGAGCTGTAGAAATATGGACAGCTGATGACAAACGGAAAAGAAATGTGAAAGTAATAATAAAAGAATGCATCATTGTATATCAATTGTTACAATTAGTCCAATTTACAACTACATGTTGGCAAGCTACAGAACTATGTAATCCTGTCAATACACAATGAGTTTCAAATGCGAGAACACTGCATCATGATAAAATTGGTAGTAGCTTTGCAAATCGCAATTTTGCAGTTATCTGCTCTTATTGAATAACTGAAAAGAATACACGTATAAGAACATCATGTTGTAGAAAAAGAAATATTGTTCCATTTTACTTACAACTTAAGTATCTACTGATAAGCATAATTCACTTGCAAAAAATAGGTAGCATATATTTATAGAAAGTAAAAGTAGTGAAGACAATACAAACCGTATTGGGAATCATCATTCCACAATGTTCAGCAATCCGTAGCAAGTTTTCCCCAGATCTTGCCGAGGTTGTAACCTGGAAGTATGCAACATGAACACTGCTAAAAGTTTAGAGAATTTAAAATGACCTTTAATAAACTCAAGTGCAGATAATCTCTCTATATGTGAATGCAGTACTATATATATATAATGCAGACATGCCTTTAACCAGTTAAGAATATCTTCTCTCAGAAAGTGGGAACTGAAATGTTCATTTACAGCTCGTTACAGTGTTAACATGAAATATACAGTTATTACTTTGTTTTCCATTATAATGTTTTTCAATTAGTAATGAAATTGTTGAATAGCCATCCATACAGGTGTAAGATTTGGGCTCAAAGTTCTTGCAGGATGGCTGCAAAAAATGTGCTGACACCACGTAAGATTTAATGCATATGTTGAATTAAATTTAAGGAATGAAAAAGAATTAAAACAAACTATTAGTGTGCAGAAGTAAAGACTAATACAAATATGAAAGAATGACTGAACAAAGCACTATTTTATTCATCAAAACTACGCATACTGAGCTACCATAAAATGCAAAGAAATTGCACTTAATAGAAAATACAAGAGGAGATGCAGATGAGAACTCAGTCTCCTAAAATAACATGATTTTCCCAAAGCCTATCTAAAAAAAATCAGGAAAGAAAGCAAGCTAATCCTATAATTATTTAAATAGAATATCTAGAAATAAAATACATATCTATAAACCCCAGGACTTCTGGCGCGGGGTGTATCGTGCGAAACGAAGATGTGAAGTTGGTCTGGGTACTATCTAAGAAGCTTCCGCCAGGGACCAATAACGAAGCTGAGTTCTAGGCCCTCCTGGCTGGACTCAGATTGTGCAAAGAAAAGTGCCTAACGAACTTGGATATCGAAGGAGACTCATTAATATGTATTAATGCCATCTCACAACACAACATTCTCAATTGGAAACTTAGAAGCATTGCGGAGGCAATTTGGGATGTGCTAAGTACCATGGATAATTATCGACTGGCACATTGCTACCGTGAGGCCAACTTGGCTACGGATATGCTAGAAAATCAAGCGTGTGAACAGGAGGCCGAGGACATCATTGACTGTGGATTGCAGACATGGGGAATGTTTCCGGATTAATTTGTAGAACACCTGGAGTCTGCATATCACATGACGAAGATTGCTGACAGCATGCCAGGTTGGGAGAATTGATCGTTTTCGTGCAGCTCTGCCTACATATACAAACATGGTTTCCCGGAAGATTATTTGTCTCCGCTCCTGACTCCTAACTAAGAGTTGTGAACAGAGCCAATGGCGTATGCAGTGGTGAACATATACGACTGCCCCTGCAACACCAACGACGTGCTCACACAACTGCGAAGGGTCTTTCTGGTCCAAGATGATAACATACTGCAGGCCCTGTGCCAAGTTATCAACCCTTGCATGCCGCCTGATGTCCACATTCATGACTAGGTGTTGCTTGGCCGATTCCTGGCGCAGTTTACTTTGGCTCAAGGCCACAAAGGCCTGACCAAGATTGCGGCGAGGAAGCTGGTCGCTCCACACTTGCAACAAGTTGTAGTCAAAGCGGTTTCTTCCTTCAACAAAAATCCCAAGTACGGGAGTTGGGGTGGCGTTTTCAACATAGCCACAATGTTGGAAAATGATGACATTAAGCAAGCTATTACTCTTTTTAGAGAAGGTGTGATTAGGGGCAATAAGGAGACTTTCTTTCTTTGTTGGGCACATGGCTTCTCCTCTAACTCTGGAGCAAGTAGAAAGGGTGGGTCAGTTTGCTGCAGGCGTGAGATTCATCCTGCACCAAATGCCCAAATGATGTAGCCTCTTGGCCATGTAACCTTTTTTAATAAGAGCTGCCCCCAAGGCAGCATTTTACGGATTATAAAAGGCAGCATTTTACGGATTATGAAAAATAAAAAATACATATCTATAATATCCACATAAGCAAGATGAATATAACCTAAGGTGTAATAATGTATGATTTACACCAACACGCTTGTAGTGTCCCCTTTTTCGAAGTGATCACTTAGCGGAATTGGCTAGCCTATTCACATTCCCGTAGGCTAAGCCGAAGGGGCTAGGGAGTGTCCTACATGGCGAATTCTCACACTTGGCTAATTTTGTAGGGCAGTTCGAGTTTGGGATATGATTTGACATATTTTTGTGGTAATTTTGATATAATCATCATTGATGAAATAAATTGCCCTAATGGAGAGTGACCCACTTGGAGAGTGGAAGATGAAGAAAATAAGGGAAATTGGATGAGGCCTTGAAAGAAAAATTAAGAATAATTTATATTATTTTCTCTAATGGTGGGCAACTTGATTTTAAGTTGGGCCCAATAATTTCTAATTTTAGGGGCAACTTAATAATATTATAATTAAAATAAAAGGTGTTTTTAAACACTAGTATTAAAATAAAAAGTATTTTTAAATATTTTAAAAAAAGTACTTTTAAATACTCGGAGGGAAAAGTTTTTTAAAAATTAAAAAAAATAAAAATGGAGAGCCCGAAAAAGGCAACTATAAAAGAGAGGTCAAGGCACAAAGCAAATCATCTGATTATGCCATTTCACTATTCCTTCCAAATTGGAGTTTGAAACATTCAAGGACGAAAACACTTGGTGTAAGATATCCCAAGGACGAAAACCCTCTTGGTTTCCATATTTGGATTCAAGGATGAAAACTCTCTTATCCATTAGAGGTGATTCCATCTAGGAATCACAATTGTGCTAATTTGTTGAAGATTGATTGAGAATTTGAACTCATTTTTCAATTGCTATAGTGGTGCTACAGTGTAAAAGGGTTAGATTTTTTGATTTTGAAGAGGTTTTGTAATGTTCCCTTTTGAGCCATTGTTGCAAAGTGACTTAGATATTTGAAAAATTGGAAAATAACTCAAGCTTGGAGAATGGAAAGTCACTTTTAATGTATTTAACTATTTTTCCTTGACAAAGCGGAGATGAATTATGACTTGGAGTATTTTTGTGATAATTATGGTGAAGTAAAAAATAATTTGCCTTGGATTTGGTTGGAGGATGGAAAATGGGAAAATAAAGAGAAAATAAAGATAAAACAAATGGCAAAATAAAAATAATATTTTATTTGTTAAAAAATAATATATTATTTGTCAAAAGGTGACAGCCCAAGTTGAGATGGAAAAACAATAAAATATTAATATTTTATTCCTCTATGTTGGCCGCCCAAGTTGAGGAAGGAAAAGAAAAATAAAATAAAATAATATTTTATTATGGAGGTGGACTTGAAATGAAAGTAAAATATTATAAATATGGGCGCTCCACTTGGGCTTTATAAAAAAGGGCTTTGGAGATCGTTTTGCATTATTGTGTATTTGTCATTTGATATTGGAGATTTTCTTTTTGGCTGCAACGGAAGTTGAGCTTTGGAGATTCTGTGACGAGGATCTATTTGTGCTTCATTGTTGATTGTTGGTGAAGAGGAGTAGAATTGCATAATCAGATTTGCAGATCAGACTTGGAGGCTCCATCATTGGCGAGTATTGTTGCATATTGGCAAGGGTTTCCACCCTAGGATTTGAGCGCCACCATCTAGGCTTGGAGCGACTTGGTTTGTGAGGCAATTTTTGGTGTTTGTTTGATGTTAGGGTTTGAAGAAATATTCAGATTTGTAGCAGCATCACAGCAGACCTGATTCGCCCTTGTTAAGGAGTGATCTTGGTGCAAGGATTCATCATTTGAGTTAGGGGTTTGCCCTACTTTGGGGCGCCATCACTTGGAGGCATTTTGGAGGGTTGTTGAGCATCAATTGTCATCATTTTGGATCAGCAAACCCTAGCCGATTAAGTGCAGACCTGTGCGCATCATTTGGAGCAGCCTTTGGAGTGGTTTGAACTTTGAAGATCATTGACATTAGGGTTTCATGCCCTAACTTTGGCGCCACATCTTGGAGTGCGATTCCATCATTTTTTGGAGGTCTTTTGCATTGTTTGGTATGTATAAACCCCAGGGTTTATAGCTGGGCATATTTGGCTTGTTTGCCCATGATATTTTGATGTAATTGCAGACTTCATAATTCTGATTTATAACAGCAGACATATGATCCATATTTTCAGTCATTGTGGTTGCTTTGTGGTGTGGATTCATTGTGTATTTCATTGTGAAATTCAGCTATGTTGTTGGCAATCATATTGGCATGGTTTATATGATCGTTTGGCATGTTTATTTGGCTGTTATAAGTGTTGGTATAAGTTTGATTTAGAAATCAGAACTTCAGAAAACTAGGGTTTCAGCAGAAAATCAGAAAATCAGAAATAAGGTTAAATTTCAGAACCCTAAAATCAGAAAATTCAGTTAATATCCTATAAGGGTTCTTACAGGTTTTCAGCATTGTTGCTGTTCGTGAGGATTTTTCAGCGATTGGATCTGCTAAAGACAATATATCTAGCTGTTGTACCATTAGCTAATTGCTGATTTCAGAAGGGTTTCAGATATTGCTACTGGTTGGCGAGGGTTTGTCGATTTGATGAAGGTTTCAGTAGCCATATCTACCCATTCCCATCACCGCTCTCATCGGTGTTGTACAACCTACCGCTCATCATACCCTCCGTGGAGCTGCTCATATTTCCTAAATTTTGTCGCATAGCATTGGGCAGCTGTACCTATCATTGCATCAGCTTCGTTGTGACAGCCAGTTGTGAGTAATCATCTTGTACTTCTAACTGAAAACTAATAACTAAATTGTTGGTGCCAAGTTGCAGATCTATTATGGGTGTTTTGTGAAGGTTTAATGCTACTAGAAGTGACATATTTCTGATTATTTTGGTTAACATTTCCAGTCATTAATATCAGTTATCAGATCTGTTGTCATAAACCCTTTTTTGAGGAATTCCATGTTTGATTTAACATCACTAATCATTGGATCTGCTGATCATAATTAATTATATGATGTGAATGAGGGTTTCATATGTTGTATCACATGTTCTACATCAGATCTGCCATTATATTGATTATATTTCGTCTTGAAAGGGTTTCCTAATTAACACCAGCCCTAAACAATTCTGATCTTCTGTTATACTTGGTTATTTTTGGCATTTGAGGGTTTCTAAAATTTATGACAGCATTGTGGAATGTTGAATCTGCTGTTCGTAGTTGAAAATTTTAATTGATAAGGGTTTTTAAGTTGTTGCTGCTCATTATATTGCTAATCAACATTTATTTCATTGGGGTTTGGCATCTACTTTGATATTTCTCATCGTTATAGCTTGCACATTTTTGAAATTTGCATATTTCTTGAGATTGTTCCGATTGAGGACAGGACAAGATTGAACGTATGTTCATCTTTCTTCCTAAGGACAAAAACCCTTTTGGCAAATAGATTTGAGGACAAAAACCCTCCTATTCATATGAGTAATTCCATCTAGGGATTATCAATGTGTTGAAATTGCAAAAGAGTTTCCAGTTTCAATGGTTTGTTGGGTTCTGTGAAGCTTTAGCTTTTGTTATGGTTTCCAGATTTTGGGTGATTCTGTGTGGATTTCAGATTTGTGGTGGATATTGTTATTTATTTGCTTTAACAAATCCTATCGATATTGTGGTGAATAACTTATGCTGGCTGTACTATTGTATGAGGCCTTACTGTTGGCAAGAGACACTATATGGATTCATGGTTGTTGTCATTGATGGCAACAAAGGTCATCCCACATATCCGCAAGTCATGATGTGTCTCTACCGGAAGTCAGAATAAAGAATGTTGTGGTCCGGTGAACAAGAACAGAGCATGTGGCAAGGTCCGACAGATTGGTCCGGATCTCTCAGAGGAAGTATCTTGGTGCAGTGCGGATTTGGGGAAATCAAGAGGACTACCTTGAGTGGTATATTCCAAGGATTTAGCCTCCGGTGATGAACAAGGAGAAAGATATGAATAGTTGAGTACCGGATTCCTGAGAGACAGTGAAAACAGAGGAAGAACTGACTGACAGAGTATCAGACTACTTTCCGGATGTGTTACTATTGATGATAGAGGTTGTGAAGGCATGAATCATGTTTGGCCGACATGATTAATGATATCTACAAGTATATGCTTGATCCGCATTGCTTGATGAAGAAGGATTCAGCCGACAGAACAAGAGTTTGTAAGAAACTAGACTGTTCCGGATGCCGACTAGAAAGGTGATGAAATCACTTGTGCGGATATATATAGAGGATGGATTTAGTTGTGAAGGGGGTGATGGTATGAAGATATATGCGAATAAGTCCAGAACAGAGCAGAAGTAGCAAAAAGGATCCGGTATGTGAAAGATAGCAGAATAAAGAACAGAGGAAAGATGAAGTGCAGCAGATCAGTATACTGAGCCTAACCGGAACTGAACTCCAGCATATGCAGATGCTTCCAATCAGTTCAAGACTGTGATTCTTATCACTTTGTAGACAGTGTGTCTTCTTGTAGGCAGTGGGCCTCTTGTGAGCAGTGTGCTCGGGCAGTGAGCCCTAATTGGCAAGTGCCATTTTTTGTAATCTTCTATTCTTCTAACAGAGAATAATTTTGGGTTAATCACCCCGTGGTTTTCTCCCTTAACAGGGTTTCCACGTCAAAAATACTGTGTTATGTGTAATGTTTTATGTTTGATTCAATGCTGCATCAATTAATAAGAAAGTTCAATAAGGGAAATAATTAGGATAACTGATTCACCCCCCCCCTCTCAGTTATCAACAATTGGTATCAGAGCCAAGTTCCTCCTAATAGAGCCTAACAGCTTGAGGAAGATCTGGGAGTTCAAATGGATGCATATGGTTTAAGGGAGCAACTCAAGACTGCTCTTGAGGATCTTGAACAGTCAAATTCTGAAGTCAGTGAATTAAAGGAAAGACTCAAACAGGCTGATGAATTCATGAGAGAATTAAAAGACAAATTAAGTCTCTCTATGAAAAAGAGAAAGGAGCTGCTCCAACAGTTGGCAAGACAAAGTGAAGAAAGCAATACAAATGAAGAATTGACTGAGCAAACCAAGTTATGTGAAAAGTTATCAAAAGAAGTCATTATGTTAAGACATGAAATGGAATCAGGAACTATAAAGTTTACTCAAGAGATTGAAGAAAAAAGAAAGGCTGAAGACAATCTAAGACAATCTCTTAAAGAAAAATCAGAAGAATGCCACCAGATGGACAGGATTATCAGACATCTTGAATCTGATCTTGAAGATGCCAAAGATAATGAAGAAAAACTTGAGGATCAAATTGCCTCTCTCAAAAGAGACCTTCAAACAGCAAATGAATATAAAGAGAAATTCAAGATAAGTTCTGCTCAACTTGAAGTTCTTCTTGGAAGTCAAAAGAGGACAGATGACAAGTATGGTTTGGGATATGAGAAAGGAGAAAGCTCCGGATCCGGTCAGAAGAATCTTGGATCAGAAAATCCAAGGAGCAGGCCTAGAAGACCTCCGGTAAGACAGCCAAATGCTCAAAGATATCCATCCTTCAATGGATACTGCCACAGCTGCAACCACTTTGGTCACAAAGCTAATCAGTGCAGAATGAGAATGAATCAGATTAATTCATCCTTCTCCGGACAGTGCTTCAACTGCAAAAGGTATGGACACAAATCCCATGAATGCAGAATTATGCAAGTAAACAAATCATTCAAAGGTAGATGCTTTACATGCAATAGAGTAGGTCATATGGCTAATCAATGCAGATCAAGAGGATATCAGTCAAATATGCAAAGAAATGTTATTTGCCAAATCTGCAATAGGTCCGGTCATAATGCTAAAGTCTGCAGAAACAAGTATCAGGACAAAAGAGGTCCGGTGTATAATCAGAATCAAGACAAGGGTAAACAAAAGATGAATGCGGATGAAGTTAGGAATCAGATGAGCAAGATTTGGGTAAAGAAAAGTTCAGAGAATGTAGAGGTTGGATCCGCACCAGACTCTGGTGCTGATATTTCTTTCGGAAATTAAAAAGTGAGCTCAGGCTCAGGGGGAGACTCAAAGAAAATCCTGTTCCCCCAGCCAAACAAGTGGTGCCGGATGTGGCACAAGATGCGGATTAAAGGGTTTGTAGATATGAGTCTTGAGATGCTTCAGTCAAGTTTTCAGAGGTCCGCTTGGAGTTATGAAGAAGCTGTGATCGATCAAATAAGACCTGTTCAGGGAGATGCTCCGGTATGACAAAGGATTACAAAAGGTCTGGAGAGATCCGGAAGTGCACTATCTTGTTCTGCGGATTGAACAGAGTGTTTGGGATGTTCTTGTAATATGTTACCTCGATTTATTCATGATTGAAAGATCCGGATGATATTCACAGATCAGGACTAATCCGGGATACTCCAAGCTATCCAGACAAGGCAAACCGGAATAATGTAGGTGAAGCATTTATTGCAGACAGATATTAGGGTTCGCGGAGCAATATAAGGGATTTCTCAAAAGTCATTTGCTCATTCTGCACTCAAGAAGAAGCGAATAGTGGAGCTCTGCAACAAGATTCATCAAGCACACCAAGGATCTCCTGCCGAAGTCATTGCATAAAGAAATCAATCCAATCACTCTGTGCAAATCGAAGGCGCATAAGGTATTCTCCGTTTTTCATTACCTCACTGCAAATCTTTGAAGAATGGCTACTCCAAATATAGTTAAGATCTCTGATAGACCTCGCCCCTCATTCAAGAAACATCCTTACAAATCATTGGAGGTAGATCCACTAGGAGCCTTCTCTAGTGTTCCTCATGGTGTATTGCATACGGAAGATATTAGGGTTTATATCCATGCGAATCTTGAAGACTTTGGAGAATCAAAACTGATGGATATCTATCACAAACAATTGATAGATGACTCCTTTGAGATCAAACCTCAGTATAAAGCTATCCAGGACAAACACTTTGCACAGTGCATTCATTTCCCCTGTTTTGAAGAAGATGAATGGGTCCGGTATGTACTAAGTAGAGTACATGACAACTTCCTATGGTTGAACAAGCCCTTCAAGATCACCAAGGACGCAATTAGGGCTGTAACCGGTCTGCACTCATCCGGTGGATTACCTGTTCTCAAATCTGTCAAAAATCAGACAGTCAGTGATGCAACCGGATCCAAGTTTGACAAGAGAGCTATGACAGTTGATGACATCATTGAACCGGATGTCAAATTTGCAGCTATGATAATTGGTTACAAAATCTATCACTCCAGTAGGGAAAATTCAGTACCGGGAACTGCAATCTACACAGCCTATCAGATGTTAAAGGAGAATGCAGACTGTGACTTGTGCGAGCTTCTAGTAAACCAACTCTTTGAAAATCTGCAGAAGATTAAGAAGGACAAGAAAAACTCCTTCAAATATGGCAATCTGATCCTTTGTCTCTTCTTTTACTACATGAATGAGCTTCCCGGATCCAGTGGATGGATATGGCAGAATGACAGACCGGTTGCCATTCAAATCAGAGACTATTTGCATGGACTTGGGGATGCAAAAGCAAGAAATACAGCTCTATGGGGTTACTTCAAGAACTTCCAAAGCATGATGCATGCAAGAGAAAGAATACCCCAATCCCTTGTTGAAAAATACAAAGACACAATATGCTTCATGGTAGAAACAGATCAGTGTCTGATGGAGGCAGTGGAGCCAAGGACTGTCTGGATCATGCCTATGGGGTATGAAGTGGATGAACAGATAGTAGAGCTGCATGTTCAACACATGCTAAGCCAGCCCAAAGATCCTAAGGCAGAAAGGTTTGGAACCTTTGAGGAACTGAGTGTAAAGTTACATGTAGAACTCAGGGAACCGGAGATAAAGAGGAAGGTAAGAAAAGAAGTTGAGCATATTGCTCAAGGCCTAGGCATCTCAAAAGAGGCACTTGATGCCAGCCGGGAAAAGAGGAGGAAGGCTGAGGAAGAAGAGAAAAGTAAAGAAAGTGTTCCGGTTGAAACTCCCACCCGGACCAGATCATCAAAAAGATCTGCACCTCCCTCAACCAAAAGTTCAAAACCGGAAGTCCAGGCATCCGGTAAAAGATCCAAGACAAAAGCCACAAGGGCTTATAAAAGCCAAAAGGATGAAGAGGAAACAGAGTCAGATGAGGGAGTAAAAGAAATAAAGAAGCAGAAGAAGAAAGGATCCGGTAAACCCTCCTCAGGACAAGACAAGGATGAAATGGCAGAGGTATCTGTTGAAAAGCCCACTCTGTCTCTAGAGAGTATAATCAAGTCGGTCACGGTGGATGGAAACCTTCAACCAATGACTGAATCTTATGATGACTTCAGTGAGGCTGACCAAAAGACTCTGCAGGAAGCCACAGTCAAATATCTGAACATATATAATAAGGCTTTCATTGAGATCATATCTCTTATTCCTAAAAGCCTAGAAAAGGAATTGGAAGTAAGAAAGAACAATGCTCATGCAAAAGATCTTGAGATCCGGGAGCAGATAGCTATTCAGCTATATCTTCAAATTGATCCCAAGACAATGAACATAATCTTCAAAGACTGCAAAGATGAGTTCAGAAGTAAAGCCAGGATGAATCAACTCATGCTTGGTGAGACTGACAAAGTGGCCCAAGAGACAGAAGAGATCCTCCGGAAGGCCTTCAAAAGGTTCAATCTTCCTGTTGTAGAGGACTTAGGTACAGAAACAGCTGAGGACTTGGAACCCTCTGCTCCAGAAGAAGTGGCCTATGAACATACAAGCATCTCTCCTCCGGTTTCCCCTACAGTCTCCGGATCCAAAGAAGAAGAGCAATTACAGGAGAAGGAAGCAGGGGTGAAAGATAAAGAGGTTGACAGTTCCAAGACTGCAGAAGAAAAGAAACATCTGTCTCCGGCAAGAGACACTGCACAAACTGTTCAACAATTTTTGAGCAAAGAAACTTTAGAGATTGATGAACCGGAGCTTCTAAAAGGCCCATTCGACTTTGACTCTCTCTCTCCGGTACAAACAATGAAGATAGCTTCATTTGCAAATGCCAAGGCAAATGAAAAACTCCTGAAGTCTCATATGGAAGACTGTGAGTTGATAGAGGCTGCTTCCGGAGTACTTGTAAAGATTATGCCATCAATCCAGATAGATCCGACAGCCTCCTCTTCTGGTAATCTAAAAACCTTAGTCAGCAGTGTTGATACACATTTTGATTCTCTAGAAAAATCAGCTGAAGAAAAGGTCCGGAAGGAATTTTTGGATAAAAGATTTTCAGAAATATTAGAATTAATCTCTAAAGATAGGAAGATTGTGAGCATTGGAATAAAGAGCTTAGAGAATGCTCTTAAGGATGGCGGTGACATCTACAAATTTTGTATATCCTGGCCAAAGGCAACAGCAGCAATTGATAAGAAAATAAAAGAGGAACAGGACAAGCTACAAAGCTTATCTCAAAGTTTTGATCCTCTCTCTTCCTCCATAATAAATCAAGAATGTCAGACTATTGCAGTCTTGAATGAAATAAAGAATCTTGAGAAGGAAAGGAAGAATATCACTAACCGGATGGGAGAACTTAGAAGGATTATAATCCCTAAGTTGGAAACTATGCATGAGGCCATCAGTGATGCTCAGACCACCGCCCAAACAAAAGATCCGACAGATCTCAAGCGGGCAGAAGCTTTTGCATTTTTGTTGAGTGGTCACATTTCAATTTTGGACAGAATGAAGCAAAGTTGGGCTACAGAAATGATCCAATTGCAGACATCCTTTGCAGACATTCTTCAGTATATGTGAGTATGTAAATATGCGGCTATGTATAGAAAATTTTTGAAAATTTTGGTGTGCGGACCCCACCCTTTGCCATTGATGTCAAAGGGGGAGTGAGGAGCAGTGAAAAATGAGGAATCCAACTAAGGGGGAGTTCCGGAAATTGTATATAAAGACAGAGCATCAGCAAAGGGGGAGCATAGTGTAAACACTTAGTCATTTTTCACTAAGTGTTGCCATCAATGCCAAAGGGGGAGATTGTTGGCAAGAGACACTATATGGATTCATGGTTGTTGTCATTGATGGCAACAAAGGTCATCCCACATATCCGCAAGTCATGATGTGTCTCTACCGGAAGTCAGAATAAAGAATGTTGTGGTCCGGTGAACAAGAACAGAGCATGTGGCAAGGTCCGACAGATTGGTCCGGATCTCTCAGAGGAAGTATCTTGGTGCAGTGCGGATTTGGGGAAATCAAGAGGACTACCTTGAGTGGTATATTCCAAGGATTTAGCCTCCGGTGATGAACAAGGAGAAAGATATGAATAGTTGAGTACCGGATTCCTGAGAGACAGTGAAAACAGAGGAAGAACTGACTGACAGAGTATCAGACTACTTTCCGGAAGTGTTACTATTGATGATAGAGGTTGTGAAGGCATGAATCATGTTTGGCCGACATGATTAATGATATCTACAAGTATATGCTTGATCCGCATTGCTTGATGAGGAAGGATTCAGCCGACAGAACAAGAGTTTGTAAGAAACTAGACTGTTCCGGATGCCGACTAGAAAGGTGATGAAATCACTTGTGCGGATATATATAGAGGATGGATTTAGTTGTGAAGGGGGTGATGGTATGAAGATATATGCGAATAAGTCCAGAACAGAGCAGAAGTAGCAAAAAGGATCCGGTATGTGAAAGATAGCAGAATAAAGAACAGAGGAAAGATGAAGTGCAGCAGATCAGTATACTGAGCCTAACCGGAACTGAACTCCAGCATATGCAGATGCTTCCAATCAGTTCAAGACTGTGATTCTTATCACTTTGTAGACAGTGTGTCTTCTTGTAGGCAGTGGGCCTCTTGTGAGCAGTGTGCTCGGGCAGTGAGCCCTAATTGGCAAGTGCCATTTTTTGTAATCTTCTATTCTTCTAACAGAGAATAATTTTGGGTTAATCACCCCGTGGTTTTCTCCCTTAACAGGGTTTCCACGTCAAAAATACTGTGTTATGTGTAATGTTTTTATGTTTGATTCAATGCTGCATCAATTAATAAGAAAGTTCAATAAGGGAAATAATTAGGATAACTGATTCACCCCCCCCCTCTCAGTTATCAACACTTACAACTTCAAAGTATTGATTAAATCATTGTTGGTTGTACATATTTCGGTTGCGGTGCACCATTAATCAGGTCGTACTTCTTGTTCAGCCACAACTCATTGTTGCTTGTCGTTACACTTGCAAAAGGGTAATTTGTTCATGTTTGGGCTCAGCTGTACAATCCTGGAGATTCCATACAGCTCTATATGAGGGCGATTTCATGTTCAAGGCTGACATAGCAAGGATTGCAACATTTCTGGGGTCTGATCGCAGTTTATAGAGGCTGTTGAGAAAGCCATACCATGTATGGTACCAGCTGCACCATTTTTGTAGTGAAATACTTAAGTTTGTGACTGCTATTCTTATCAGTTGTGACTATTCTGATTTGCAACAGATTATTATTTGAGGTAGCTATTCAGTTTCAGGGGAAATCATTAATCACCAGCTGTTGTACATTGTTCCTATTTTGCTGTACAAACTGGGTATGCAATCCATTCATTATTATGGAGTTTATATCAAATTTTAGAATTTCTTTTCTGCTATTAAGAATACATTCCAGTGGGGTTTCTGCAGAAGTAAATCAACATTTGAAAGTGTTTCAGTTTATTGTTCTAATATTCTCTTGTATAGATTTTGTATTTCGTTTTGGAAGGCTTGCCGCTGAAATCAATAGTGTAAAAGCTTCAGATTTATACTTGCATGCATTGTAGCTGTGCGACTTGCCGCCAGCAAGTTAGAGATTATAAGCATTTTCTTGTCCCAATCACTGTATGCTCTCACCCTGCCCAACTCCGGATCTCGGTGATCAAAAAGTGTGAGGGTTTCATGCATTTTCATTTATAAATTGAAAAAGAAAATCAGTTCGGGACATTACATTTACTGCCACGTTTGCTATCTAGGCGGAAGTTCCATATGACTTAGTGTAATGTCCCCATTTCCGGCATGATCACCTAGCAAGGCGAGAGTTAGCCTATTCACCATTCCCGTAGGCTAATTCATGTGGTAAGGGAATGGCAGTTTTGAAACTTGGAGAATGGAATGTTATTTTTTGTGGCTTCAACTATTTTTCCTTGGCAAAATGAAGTTGGGAGATGACTTTATGTATTTTTGTGGTAATTTTAGAAAAGTCAAAATTTAATAAAATAATTAGCCAAGAGGAAAAGCGACCCAATTGGAGAAGAGAAAATTGGAGAAAAATAAAGAAAATGGAAATTAAGACAAATGACAATTAATATAATATTTTATTAATTAAAATATTATATTTTATTTCATAAAGTGGCCGCTCAAGGTGAAAAAGGGAAAATAATAAAATATTATTATTTTAATCTCTCTAAGTTGGCCACCCAACTTGAGAAAATAAAAAGAAAATTAAAATAAAATAATTTTCTTTGGAGGTAGACTTCAAAATGGATAAAAATACAATTGATTTGGGTGTCCAAGTGAGATATTATAAAAGATGGAGTTTGGAAGTCATTTTCATCATTCCATGTTATTGTCATTTGATATTTGGAGAGTTTCTCTTGGCAGCAACTTCGTTTTAGCAAGCTTCTAAGGACGAAAACCCATCCCACATTGAGAGATGGATCCATTCGGGATTTATTATTGAGCTTATTTGTAGGTTTTCTTTGCATTTTGGAGCTTCAACCAGCTAGGGTTTGAAAGAAGATTGGTATATCAACTAGGGTTTGGAGTTTATTGCAGGTTGAAGACATTGTGATTCAGATTTGAAGGCCCATTTGGCATATTTTCATTAACAATTGCTTGGCTTGGGTTTGTGGGTGAATCACCTTGCATTGGAGGGCATTTTTATGATTGGCATCATCCATTGATATTCAGATTTGGTGTTTCAGACCTCTGAAAATTCGAAGCAGGTTGCAGATCAGAGGTTTTGGTGGCATGTTTTGATGTTACATTGACATATTTTTCGTCTAGGACCTAATCACTTCATTCCTAGACCTAGCCGCCACATTTTGGCGGATTTTTGGGCTTGTTTTGAGCTAGGGTTTGCAATCAGATTTGTCATCAGAAACTACATATCAGAAAATCAGTCATATAACAGCGGTACAGCCATCATTTCTTCATTGGTGATCTTCATAACCTAGGTGGCCACCCTTTGGAGCCATCGCTTCACTTTGGAGAAGGAATTTTGGTCATTGTGGATCATATTTGTATTCATCTTCAAGTCTGATTTTGTAATCAGTCATGACTGTCATGTAATCAGCATCCTCTTATGTATGTGATTGATATGATTTCATCATCCGGGTATATAATTGAAGACACATCTTTCAAATCTTCAATTTGAAACTATCTATTTCAATTTCAGTCATCTATGTTGTGTGTTTTCTATGCAAATATGTTTCTATTTTGCTGTCATATCATGGCAAAAACCTACATGCATTGAAACAATCAAAAACACAATCAAAATCAAACAAAAACAAATTCAGAAAATCAGAACAGCATTGAGAAAAACAGGGCAGAATTGGTAGGGGTTCGTACACTTAGCAACATATCTAATGGTTGAACCCAGCCAAAAGCATGCCTCATTCAATTAAACACACTTTGCCGTCTTTTAAATGCCTTGGGCAGAGATTCAAGTGGAGATTGACAACAATGTTGCCACCTTTGGACTGATGGGTGAAGATTTAGCATGGTTAAGCCATCTCTAGCAAGCACTTCTCCTTCTCTTGCCACTTTTGATGACTTATGAGGAATTTTTGGTGGAGTTTGATCACTATGTCGCCACATTTTAAAAGCTGAGTGGTACTGTTCATCACTTTAACCAAGGCATAACTTTGTGCTACTTGAGCCAAGGCGGAAGTTTGCATCACTTATGCCAACTTACAAATCTAAGGCAGAAATCCAGGCAGAATTTGTCAAGATTGTCACCACTTTTACAATGTTGGTGGAGATTTCTTATGGTTTAGCTGTAGAGAAAGTGCACTCATGACTCATTAACCACCTTGTTTGACACTTAGGTGGAACTTCTAATCACCTTTGCCACGTTTTGCTGTTGCCAAGCAGAAATTTTGATCACTCATGCCACAAGCAAAACTTTGATAGTACTCTGTGTTTCCCCCAATTTTGATCTTGTCTTTACCCAATTTATTTTTGGATCGTCTTAGTCTTTCTCCTTGTCCTTGTATCGTGTCTCAAGTCTAAGTCTTCTCCCCCTTCTTCTATTGGAAAATTCCTCTTTTCACGAACTCAAGGTTTGGGGTCTTCTTTTCTATAATTCCTTTGTTGTCAGTAATTTTGAGTTTCCCCGAACTTGACTCATTTTCCGGGTTATCGAAAAAGCTCTGTTGGCAAACTTTGTCAGGAAAATCCTAAGTTCACGAACCATATCGGCAAAACTTTAAGTTCGCAAACTCACAACTTTCCCAATAACCTTTTCATTAGGAAGCGTCTTGCTACTTATTTGTCACTTCTTCAGTCTATCGGCTTTTTTTACCTTTTGCGAACTTTAAAACCTATGAGTCTTTATCAACTTTTAGTTCCTGAGTTGTGAATTTTGTTGATTTCCCGATTCCCCGATAACCCGAGGGTGGTATCTAGTTCATGTCAAGTTTCACCCACCGATAAAAGAAAAAGGGGTGTCTAGTCATAGCCTAGCTCAAAGGTTCGTGGAAAGTACTTTTCGCCGATCATCGCTATTCCCAAGCATTGTGGAAGTTATTGGATAATCGCATGGTTCGCGAAATTCCGAAATCGCTGATAAAGCGATAAACACACAGAATCAGGAATATATGAAGTTCGTGAAATTCACTTTTTACCGACTAAGTAACACAAAGTTGGAAGCTCGGTTTGCGAAATAGAAAGTTCACCAACAACAAATTTCTACGATAGCCAAATTCGTCGATAAAGGGAAATGAACTCTTAATAAAGTGTTTGATATGACAAGTCAATGCAACATTTATTGTAAAGGAGCATTTAATGTCTTAACCCTACATTTAATGTCTTAACCCTACCCCGTTTTGTTTACCTTATAAAGTAAGTTTCTCTTACGCATTTTTCGCAATTGCTATTGAGAACGCGATTTTGGGAGCTAAACTGCTACCTCTCCAGTCATCTCGTTCCCGTAAACATTGCATTAGAGGTAAGTGCCTTGCCTGTTCTTTCAAGTTGAAAATTTGCTGTTAGCTAGTTGTGGGGGAGTTTACATCGAGGTTGTTCCTACCTTTCATAAATTACCAGAAGTTAAATCAGAAATTACATAAACAGTTCATACCATTTGTATCATTTTTCCTGATCAACAGCTGTTGTGTATCTTCTGCAGCTTCAACACCAAACTTCAATACAAACCGACTATTAATGATATACAATATCTATGATCAACTCAGTCACTGTCACTTAGGGATCAAGCACGATGCAATGACTAGTCTTTAGCAAGAGATCTGGTGATTATTATTGGCTATAGCTTCAAACTCTGCTGATATCTGTATCATGACCATACAATTCTGTCGCTTCATACATGAATCCTTGGATTGTTAATGAAAAGAGATGCACCAGCTATACTTTATCCACGATCTATACTCCAAGATGGCAGTGACGCTATATTCAGATGCTCCCACGATTCTCCTTTATCCTTATGTGTGCCTTAAAAAAAACTATCACTTCTTTCAAACTTATCAATGCTTATAAATATCCTTCACCGTATCATCTCTCCTCACACGTCGATTCCCATATCATACCAAACTTATTACCATGCGCTGATTTTGACAAGTCACACTTTGTATTTCACACGCCTTCCTCCACAAATATATAAAGTGGCGATCAGATATTGAATAGGAGTGGATTCCTAATACAAAACAAATGCAACTTCACCTTATAATATATTAATCGCTTCCCTTGCTTGAAGCCTTGTCTTATATGAGGTGCGATTAATATAGATTTCCTTTTTACTGCAGACAAGTCTGTAACTTGTCAGAAGCTGTCTCCTTTTATAATCTGCATACCATACCTTAATAAAATTCCACAAATTTCTTAATGAATTCACTTAGTGCTGCATGGGACCCACCATTTACAAATGTAAATACTTCTTTGAAAACAATAATAGACATATAGCTGCAGACTAAGATATTCTGTCAGAGTTTTGTCTCCTATTTACCGGCAATATGAATATCAACTGTGAATCTCAATTTTGCAATACAAATGGAACATTATTCTAATATAATCATTACAAAGCAACCTGCGAACACCTGATATGAACAATATAGTTTGCACAATATATTTAGAGATATTTGAACCATAAAACCATCAAATCTGCATAATATATCTTTTGATTATTCAACAATGTCTGCAAACACAGATCTTCAATGAAACTCACAAATGGTCTCCGACCAAATATCGAAAACCCAAATACAATGAAGCACAACTGTGAAATCTGAGATAATTTCACCTCAAGGTTGGTAAGGGAGCATCACCAAACCAACAACTATCAAGGGATCATCTCCTTGATACCGCAAATGCAAGGGAACATCTCCTTGACATCAACTGAAGTCAGAACTTGATAGAACACAAAAGACTCAATACATCAATACATGACTTCAAATGACTCCCAGGCATCCTTTTAAAGCCCTTACATCAATTAGGCCTGGCCTAATTTTATTAAATGAAAGTTTCTGTGTACACGGTCACACTTGAACTTTATTAAATGATTGTTTTTGTGTACACAATAACACTTTATTGACTTAAGTAACTTAATAAAAGTATAATTTTATAAAGTAATTAAAATACTTTATAAAATTAAATTACAATTGAAATCTTTTAAGTTACTTAAAAAAATGGGACATCATAGCCCTCCCTTCCAGACATTGCTTGTCCCAAGCAATGGGAAGAAAATGTGCACTCAAACAATTCCTGGATTGCAAATCAATCGAGGCTCCTTAATCATGCTCAAACACATCACCTCAAAGCTGCTGGTGTAGAAGATTCTGGAACCACTTCCACTGTCGCACAATGATGCAAAAACACATGAATCCATCCTTGTTACCTTGTCATAAATCAGAATAGCAGTATGCAATTTGAAAATGTCATTCCAAATGATATGCAAAGTACCATCCTTAATGCATGAAGATAGGAAATCATCATTAGACTGATCTACAACAAAAATATATTGATTTCCATCGTAGCAAACTCTCCCAAACACTGCTGTAACAAAACTGACATCACATGCTTCAATGTCCAGCAATGAAGAAAAACCAACAAACCATGGAGAGTAAGCTATCAAATCCTCCACATACTCCAATAAGAAATCATCATCAAAATCATGAGTAGGCTGGTTTAGTTCACCAATTGGAACTAATGCATCATGAAAAACTGAGTTACCTTCATCTCTATTGTCATACTCATGCATATCATTAATAGCTGATCCAAAATCACCAAATAGAGCTGATTGCAAAACTATAGGACTGCTGTCCTCAAACAAATCAGGTATCATGTTATGCCATTCCATAGTATTTTCTCCTTCTTCAAATCCCAAATATTCTTCATCAAAGGCTGTCCCAAAACAAGACTCTCCATGTGCACCACCTATGCTTTCATGAAACAATTCATTGCCCATGGTTATCATAGATTTTGATGTTATTTGATGAGGCAAAGTGTACTTGAGGGCTCTCATAATAATGTGTTTCCGATCATGTATGAAACTCAACTCCATTTCTTGTAAATCTTGGATGACCCGTTGTAAAGAATGTAACCATTGCATGCCAAATACAATTTCATTATCCTTCAAATCAAGAACATAGAAGTCATCACAAAGAGTATACTCACCAAATATGATACTAAGCTTGCTTACTTTCTTCTTGCAAAGAATAGTGAGTCCTCCCGCTATAGTCACATCAAAGCCCTCAAAGCCATCACAAAGCAATCCCCTTTTGTTGACCAAGCCCTCATCAATATAGTTATGTGAAGCTCCATATATATTTTCCCCTTAGGCTGGCAAGATCATGGCTCTGATGCCATTGTAATATCCCTGTCTAGGATATATGCTAATGTTCTAATATTCAAAAGTCTGATATGATTTCCTACTTGCACATACACAATATAGCTATGCCAACTTTTGTACCCTTGTCATGATGTTTTTCATTTATGGATCATAATGACAAATAAACATATACTTATGCAAGGTTATATCAGGAGAGCCAAAGAGCCAATGACTGATATATAAAGATAATGAAATTGAATATACTATTCAAATTAAAGATTTGAATAGATTAAGCAATTGCTGTGACAATATTGATTTTTGTTTGAACTGTATGAAGAAATCTATATACCGGAAGTTAAATCAGAAATTACATAAACAGTTCATACCATTTGTATCATTTTTCCTGATCAACAGCTGTTGTGTATCTTCTGCAACTTCAATGCCAAACTTCAATGCAAACCGGCTATTGATGATATACAATATCTACGATCAACTCAGTCACTGTCACTCAGGGATCAAGCACGATGCAATGACTAGTCTTTAGCAAGACATCTGGTGATTATTATTGGCTGTAGCTTCAAACTCTGCTGATATCTGTATCATGACCATACAATTCTGGCACTTCATACATGAATCCTTGGATTGTTAATGAAAAGAGATGCACCAGCTATACTTTATCCACGATCTATACTGTTAGATGGCAGCGACACTATATTCAGATGCTCCCACGATTCTCCTTTATCCTTATGTGTGCCTTAACAAGGACTATCACTTCTTTCAAACTTATCAATGCTTATAAATATCCTTCACCGTATCATCTCTCCTCACACGTCGATTCCCATATCATACCAAACTTATTACCATGCGCTGATTTTGACAAGTCACACTTTGTATTTATCATAGATTTTGCTGTTATTTGATGAGGCAAAGTGTACTTGAGGGCTCTCATAATAATGTGTTTCCCATCATGTATGAAACTCAACTCCATTTCTTGTAAATCTTGGATGACCCGTTGTAAAGAATGTAACCATTGCATGCCAAATACAATTTCATTATCCTTCAAATCAAGAACATAGAAGTCATCACAAAGAGTTTACTCACCAAATATGATACTAAGCTTGCTTACTTTCTTCTTGCAAAGAATAGTGAGTCCTCCCGCTATAGTCACATCAAAGCCCTCAAAGCCATCACAAAACAATCCCCTTTTGTTGACCAAGCCCTCATCAATATAGTTATGTGAAGCTCCATATATATTTTCACCTCAGGCTGGCAAGATCATGGCTCTGATACCACTGTAATATCTATGTCTAGGATATATGCTAATGTTCTAATATTCAAAAGTCATATGATTTCCTACTTGCACATATACAATATAGCTATGCCAACTTTTGTACCCTTGTCATGATGTTTTTCATTTATGGATCATAATGAGAAATCAACATATACTTATGCAAGGTTATATCGAGAGAGCCAAAGAGCCAATGACTGATATATAAAGATAATGAAATCGAATATACTATTCAAATTAAAGATTTGAATAGATTAAGCAACTGTTGTGACAATATTGATTTTTGTTTGAACTGTATGAAGAAATCTATATACCAGAAGTTAAATCAGAAATTACATAAACAGTTCATACCATTTGTATCATTTTTCCTGATCAACAACTGTTGTGTATCTTCTGCAACTTCAACGCCAAACTTCAATGCAAACCGGCTATTGATGATATACAATATCTACGATCAACTTAATCACTGTCACTCAGGGATCAAGCACAATGCAATGACTAGTCTTTAGCAAGACATCTGGTGATTATTATTGGCTGTAGCTTCAAACTCTGCTGATATCTGTATCATGACCATACAATTTTGGCGCTTCATACATGAATCCTTGGATTGTTAATGAAAAGAGATGCACCAGCTATACTTTATCCACGATCTATATTGCCAGATGGCAGCGACGCTATATTCAGATGCTCCCACGATTTTCCTTTATCCTTATGTGTGCCTTAACAAAGACTATCACTTCTTTCAAACTTATCAATGCTTATAAATATCCTTCACCGTATCATCTCTCCTCACACGTCGATTCCCATATCATACCAAACTTATTACCATGCATTGATTTTGACAAGTCACACTTTGTATTTCACACGCCTTCATCCACAAATATATAAAGTGGCGATCAGATATTGAATAGGAGTGGATTCCTAATACAAAACAAATGCAACTTCACCTTATAATATATTAATCGCTTCCCTTGCTTGAAGCCTTGTCTTATATGAGGTGCGATTAATATAGATTTCCTTTTTACTGCAGTCAGAAGCTGTCTCCTTTTATAATCTGCAAACCATACCTTAATAAAATTCCACAAATTCCTTAATGAATTCACTTAGTGTTGCATGGGACCCACCATTTACAAATGTAAATACTTCTTTGAAAACAATAATAGACATATAGCTGCAGACTAAGATATTCTGTCAGAGTTTTGTCTCCTATTTACCGGCAATATGAATATCAAACTGTGAATCTCAATTTTGCAATACAAATGGAACAGTATTCTAATATAATCATTACAAAGCAACTTGCGAACACCTGATATGAACAATATAGTCTGCACAATATATTTAGAGATATTTGAACCATAAAACCATCAAATCTGCATAAAATATCTTCTGATTATTCAACAATGTTTGCAAACATAGATCTTCAATGAAACTCACAAATGGTCTCCGACCAAATATCGAAAACCCAAATACAATGAAGCACAACTGTGAAATCTGAGATAATTTCACCTCAAGGTTGGTAAGGGAGCATCACCAAACCAACTACCAAGGGATCATCTCCTTGATACCGCGAATGCAAGGGAACATCTCCTTGACATGAGCTGAAGTCAGAACTTGACAGAACACAGAAGACTCAATACATCAATACATGACTTCAAATGACTCCCAAGCATCCTTTTAAAGCCCTTACATCAATTAGGCCTGACCTAATTTTATTAAATGAAAGTTTTTGTGTACACAGTCACACTTGAACTTTATTAAATGATTGTTTTTGTGTACACAATAACACTTTATTGACTTAAGTAACTTAATAAAAGTATAATTTTATAAAGTAATTAAAATACTTTATAAAATTAAATTACAATTGGAATCTTTTAAGTTACTTTAAAAAATGGGACATGTCTTGATGACAAGAAAGTGACTGTTCAGGACAATATGATCAAACAGGATTGTAGGTCTGATAAATGCAGGGATACAATACTGACTTAGTGCAGAGTCAGGGATACAGAAACACTAATTGAGATTTGGCAGGCTTATTTGCAGATGATGACAGAGTGCAGAGTACAGTCATCATCATCATCATCAGGGCAGATAAGTATAGCAAGACAAGTACAGTGATCATAGACAGTTCTTAATGCCAAAGGGGGCAGGTAGGACAGTGTTTGGAGTATGTTCAAATCAGGAGCAGAAACAGTGAACAGCATGAAGATACATATAAGGGGTCTGCAACAGTCATCACAAAGACAATTCATTTTATTACAAGCAGAGACATAGTGAAGAAACCTACATTGAGAGAAACTAGGGTATGCTACAAGCAAATTCATATAAAGATGGCAATCACTAGTCATTGTTTTGTTGGTTCAGGACTTTTGGAGCAGCATCTTTGTAATGTCCCCTTTTTCTAGTGAGTTAGTCTATACTTGGTTCCCGTAGACTAACCAAAGTGGTTAAAGAACTCCGGGAGTTCGTTTGGTCGGTTTCTGACATTCTGGCTGAGACTTACTATTTTTAGTAAGTCGCGAAGTTGGCTATTTTGGGAAACTCTTTATTGGAGATGGAGCGTTTCGCTGAGATCTTTCCAACGGTCTATAACTCATGGGATTCTGTGACCGTTTGGGCTTTCATATTAAAGTCCGTAAGTTATACTTTATTATTATATTTGGACTTTAATTAATTAATGTTGGTGACTTTGGAGAAATAAGGAAAAATGCAAAAATAAGTCACTAAGGGATTTGGGTGCCCCTTTGAGGAATAAAAAGCAAATTTAAAAATAACATTTCCCTCTCATATGGGTCGACCCACTTGTGGAGTTATAAAAAGGCAAAGAGTGGGAAAAGTTATTCATTCTTGATATTACATTTTATGCTTCTATTTGCTCTGCAAATTAGGGTTTGGGGGATTTCTTCCAGCCAGGGCTTTTGGTGACGGAAACCACCATTGGTAGCAATCTTCCGTAGATGTGAAAGATCACCCAAGGGGATTTTAGAGCAGCCATACTCAGTGGCTGTATTTGAGCTTCATTTTGATACCACCATTGACGAAGATGGAGATAACAAGATATATCTTATTGCAGTTTTGTTGCAGCTGAGGAAGAGTATTAGTGACGGATTGTATTGCAGATTTGAGAAGGGTTGGGACTGCCATTTCTTCATTGCTGGCCGTACTTCATTTGCTAGCCATACCTCTTCATGTGTAGGCTGTACCACTTCATATGCTGGCCGTACTTCTTGGAGCAGCTGTTTGGAGTTTATTGGGGCTGTTCTTCCTTGCTTAGTGGTCATTTTTGACCTAAGGGTCTATGCTGATAGTTGTAGATTGTTTCCTTGCATGTGCTGATACTTTCAATGCAAAACTCTATTGTCATGTTGTTGGTCCGTCAACAGCAAAAATATGAAGATGCTTATTTTGACATGGGTATGTGATGGTTATTCATTTTATGCCATTCTATGAACTGGGTCTTTATTATTTAGTTCATATCTGTTATAGTTTTTCTGGGTTTTCAGTTGTATGCTATATTCCTTGTATTTTGACATATACACTTCAAGAAAACAGAAACCCCCTTCTGCATCTTCTATCTAGTTCTGAAAGATCACAGAAAAAGCTTAAAAAACTAATAACATTAAAAGATAAATCAAAAGAACAACAGGTGCAAGTTATTACAATCTTAGAAAGTTCTTGCTTGATGTGTTGCAGAGGTATGATGACATTGCCTATGGTTACTCTGTTGAGCACACAACTATACTGAGAGGGGGGGGGGGGGCGGGGGGTGAATCAGTATAGTACAACTTTTAACTTTTCAAACTTTTATCACAATTACAACTTTCAAATCACAATCAACTATGCAAGAATATATCAATGTGAACCAGTTGACACCAAGATTTTACATGGAAACCCTTAAGGGAGAAAACCACGGTACAAATAATGTACTTTGTAAATTATATAAGTTTTACAATGAATGTAGGCACCAACCTACTTAAATTACTTAACTTCCACAATTTAGTGGGCACCAACCCACAAGGAGCACCAACTCCTATCTCAGATTTAGTAGGCACCAACCTACAAGGAGCACCAACTCCTTAATTGCAAGGCACCAACCTTGATTTTGACTGAAATTATGAAAGGTAGAATGCTGTCTTCAAACATATCTGCACCTCTCATCAATCTTCTATTCTTCTTTGTGATATTTGCTATCACTTCAAGGCTCACACAAGAATTTATTTTCTGGTCTGACTTTATACTCTCATTCTCCACACACAAACTCTACTCTTTTATATCTGCAAATACTTTCCTTCTCAAATCTCTATGCACTTCTCTTAAATCAGTTATTCAATGCACTCATAAATCTGCTGCCATATACTCAAGAACTCTGCCTTTAATGATCTTCTAATATATCCTTATATGTAGATCTGTTTGGTGTATTTCTAATATGTCCCTTTTTACACATATATATCTGAATCATTCTTCATGTCTGCTGGTCTAACTCTTTATCTTCAAATCTGCAGGTATCTAAAGAATATATCTTTTATATTTCACTCTGCCACATCACTCTTTCCTTTTTTTAAAATCTGCTCTAACTCAGAAGTCTGCCTTCATTTGGACTGATTTTATTTCTGCTCCTCACAGAAATCTGATGGTACTTGAATGATATAAACTTTTATTCCACACACACACCTTCCTATTCATATTATCTTTCTCATCTTATATCTCCGTATCCAAGTGAAGTGATACACCTCTTTGAATAGAGATCTCCCTTTGAAGAGACATGTCTTTTTGTTCAAAAACTAATCGCTGCATTCTATTAACTCTTTTCATATTCTTAATCACACCTTAATCGGTCCTCTTTTTAATACTAATCATTTTGCCTTATATGAATGACTTTTGTCTTATTGAAAGTTGCTCGTTCCTTTGTCTTTTATCAACCTTCATAGTTTAATACGGATAAATCACTATCCACAAAGTCGCTGACCTTTTTTTTGTTTTTTGATTTCTCCACACATTAATGCTATCGCACATCTTCAATTTTTGTATGAGATAATTCACGTAGTATTTAGGAAGTGCTTGATCTTTTGCTTGGTCGGCTTATATTAAATCATTTCAAATCTTCATCGCTGCCTTCTAATGTTGATTTGCCTTCATTAAGATATTCGCACCTTTTCATATGATTGTTCCTCTTAAGTAAAGGTAATCGCTGCTTTTATACATCTTATTTTAATCGTTGTTTCTTTATCATGATTACAATATTTGATTACATTTGTTTTCTTGTGGGAGTGCTTCAATCTAGGAAGTGGGCCTCATAAATAATATTAATCAGTGCCTTTTTGTCTATGTTAGCATTTAATTAAATAAGACTTATTTTCTGTTTCTTCTTTTATATCAGCCCAAATTTGTTTTTAGTGTTTTGTCTTATCCACGTATACCTTCCACTATCTCATATCATCTTTTTGTCTTATATGCAGCACGCACTTAATATCAATTTTATGATATATAATTGCTGACTTGGCATGAATGTCAGGTTTTGTCCCCTAAAGAGGGTACAGCAGCTTGTATCTCTGTCTTATTTATATATTACCTTGCACATAATATATGTCTTCTAAATAAGACATTTGTGTCTTATATGGACACTTTATATCTTTAATTATAATTGATTTTCAATCTGATTTTTGGCCTTCATAACCGTAATTTAAATCTTTAATTTAAATTACATTTAATCTTCATCACTCAATAACAATCTCATCATACCTTATTGTGGGAATCAGCCTCTTACCTTTTTGCTTCAATAATACAGCTTACTTTGTATTTCCTTTGACATTAATGACAACAATCTTGGACAACGAATTCCTTTGTGACATCAGTGAAAACATTTACAACAATCTCTTTCAATGATATTGCCTTTCATTTAAGCATATTCATATGTTGACATCAATGACAAACATTTCTTATACTCTCGTCTATTCATTCATGATAGCAACCATGACTACCTTCTTGACATCAATGACAACATGTCCAGCAATCCCGATCTTATGTCTTCTCATCTTTGACATCAATGATTTGAAGACAGTGATTTGTCTTTAAGAGAATTCCTGATAGAGTATTGTTGATGCATGTTTTACGACAGCAGCAACATTTAGAATAAAACACTGGGTATTCTATCCTCTCTTGAACAAAGACTCTCGAGTGCTAAACTATGTGATCACACAAGAGTGCTCCAAGGTTCCTTACGGGTCAAGTCTTGATTGACACGGGATAAACTCAGTGAAATGATGTGATTTGCTAGTAATCACAAAGGAGACTTACGTAATTGTTCTTAGTGTTTTCTTCACAAAGGGGAAAAGACTTGGATTTTATTACTTTCTTCAGTGAGAAAAGATATAGATTTCCTAAGTTCTACTACTAAAGGGGTGAATGATTTCTCAGTGAGGCTCCTTACGAACTACTCCTAGTGTAGATCTAAAACAAAATGCAAAAGATAAAAAGGAGTTTAGGAAACTAACTGATGCAAAAGACTACTGTTGATTCATGGAAACTGAAACCATGCTCTGCTTCATCATGAGACAACAACTACACAGAAATGGTGCAATCTTCCAAGGAGTTTATAAAGATTTTCAGATTACTTAAACATAGAACATGGAAATGAAATATGCAGAAAGTGATCGAAGTTAAGCCCAAAATGAGTTCAGACTAATCATGCACCGAGATTTGCAAGCCACAAATCGCAAATGGTATGAACAAAGAGTTCCAATCATGCAGCAATAGCAATATTTTCCACTATTTTAACTTAATGAACACTAAAAGAAACTAAAAAAAATACGACATCTGAAAATAGAGCTTATGATTTGCTTTAAGGAAATGAGAAGACGATGATTATATCCCAAAGAATGCTACGAACACCAAGCTTCAATGCTCATGTATTGATTTTGGAAGTATCTTTTACAACAATCTTGCTTAAAACCTCAAAGTTTCTTGCTCAAAAGATGAAAAAAAGTTACAACTTCTTTTGCTCTCCTATTCTTCTTCTAAAATGACAAGTCTATTTCTCTCTGAATCTGAATATATTACAAATGAGGCACCCAGGCCTTTATATAGGCTCCAAAATACCAAAAAGGGGCAAGATTTGATTTCCTTGAAATCCACGCCCAAAATTAGGTCAAAAGAAACCCTAAAAAGAGGTAGGTGAGAAAGAAGATCAGGTTGCCAACATTTTGGCAAGTAAAAACATGACACATGTCCTGGGAGGGTCCCATGCTGACTAGGATTCCATCATGACATCATCTAGGTGGGCGCCACCTCATCCTGCTGACTAGGATCCCCTCAAGGCATCATCTAGGTGGGCGACACCTCATCCTGTCTTTTAGTCCCAAGCTCAATGAATCTGGTGATGATATCTTCCAGCTCCTCCATTGGAATGCTTGGCAGGTTCTCCATTTTGTAGTCCATGACTGACAGGCTAGCATCACAAGTAGTGAGAGTGCTCTCCCAATCTGATCCTAGTTGGTGAACATCACCCATGATGGTCAAGAGTGTGGAAATATCCTCAAAGTGCCCCTTTTGGACAGGATGGGCAGCTCTGAAATACATACTTTGCATCTTATCTCTTAAGCATTGCACATTCACCACTCCATCATCCCCTATCTCTTGATCGAACCATGCCTCTATTGAAATGATGATTTTGTCCTGAATTTCCTTTACCATTATCTTTGCTTGGGTGGCATCACTTTCCATCTTCTCAATTATTTCTCTCTTGAAGACTAGAGCAAAATACCAACTACGGAAGTCAGGCCTGATTGGACTGTATTATGTTATTTTCCACCAAGACCTACCTTGGAGTACTCACCAATGTTTTTAAACTTGGAATGGTCTCCGTCATGTCTATGCTGAATCCCTGACATGTTTCCATTATTACCTGAATCCTATTCATGAGGGTGATAACTCTTTCATACACCAGGATGAGATCATCCACGAATCTGTTAGCCTTCTCCAAGACATCTCCAATCCATCCATTTGCTGCGTGGCCGATTGAGCTCATCTCTTCCAATTCAACTAGTGAATTTTTGGAAATACCTGTAGGCTGAGCAATTGTCCCTTTGGCTGACTGTAGGAGATTCATCAGGTTCATGATATAATGCTTCAATTCCTCATTTTCTTTCTTTAGTTGATTCTTCTTTTCCTCTTCCTTAGCCTGTTCTTGATGGCTGCCGCCGAATCATCCAACTCTTCCACCTCTTGCCTCTTTGTAGTTGGTCCTAAATCGACTGTCACTACATCATATTCCTCGGGGGTAATATCCCCTTTTGCCTTGTCCTCCCTCGGAACTGCAATCTGAACTTGGCGAGACCCGGATTCTACTTTAGTTATCTTTAAATATTTCTTTGCCCTTTTCTTCTCTATGGGCTTGCCTATCCTGCTGAGGAAGTCATCTAGTTCGGTGAATGGGTCATACCCCATGACGGATTTCTCCTTCAATTCCTCTTGTAGCCATTCCGGTCTCGTGGAAGGATTGTCATTCTTCGGAAGTTCTTGTTGCTCATGATCTCCTTGTGGCATGGATATCCCGCCTTCATGGAATTCTTCATTTAGGAACTCTAGGTCCTGGTCTTCAAATATTTTCTCAATATGGATCACCTCTGGATTCCTTGGGGAATGTTCAGGAGTTTCCACAACCGGATCGGAAGTTCCTTGCTGAGTGGATTCCATGGATGCATTTTCACCTCTTCTATCTTGTTCATTTGGGACCACTTCCTTTTCCACATGCTCCTTGTCTTTAACAGTTGATGGCATATTGTCATCAAGAAACAAATCGATCTCTTGAACTGAAGAAGTACTAACTGAATGTGGCCTACTTGTCCTCTGTTCTTCTTGTACTGGTTTCTTAGTGGAAACCTCTAGAACCTTCACTCTCTTTTGTAATGTCCCCTTTTTCGTGAGCATCAGAGTTTTAAGGGTTAGCCTATCATTTGACCCTCGTAGGCTAGTGTGGTGGATTATTGGGTCCAGTTTGGGCGTTATGGAGCTCTTCAGGTGGCAGTTGTCAGTGTTTATCTCTCTAGATCCTTCATATGTTTTGAGGCATTGATATTCAAAGGTTTCTAGTTCCGTTTTGAGGGACTTACTATTTATAGTAAGTCAGTGGATGTTAGAGAAGGACCCTTACTACTTTTAGCAAGGCAGTTGGGTGCACAGTGGATACAATGGTTAACTTCCAGGTTCAGACGGAATTGAGAAATAATGATTATTTGTGGAGTTGTGTTATTTTAATTATTAATAAAGTGATTACTTTATTAATAATTTTTTATAAAGTGCAATTATAAAGTTTTAAGTTCACTTTATGTCCAATGGGGCCATGACCCTCAAAAAGGTCACTTAAAGTACATTAAATACTATTATTAGTTGAGTGCCCATTTATTAAAGCATTTATTAAAGTGAAAGGCAAACATGAAATACATTTTTAAATGATTAAATGCCTCATGGGAAATTGTGCCATCTTAGAGAGGGTATAAAAGCATGGGAAAAAAACAAATGGAGGATTCATGCTTGATATGTTATTTTGAAAGAAACTTTTCCTTGAGAGCTTGAGAGCTTTGGCTTGCAGGTTTAGAAAACCCTAGGACGAAAACCCAGATCAACCCACTTGGTGAATTCATCTCAGGATTCACAGTTGTATTAAATTGTTTAGTATTTGTGTTGATATTGCTGGTTCATCATTGTGGCAGCCATTGGAAGGGTTTGATATTGCTGATTTCTACATATGATGGCGGCTAGGGTTAATGGGTATTGAAGATTATTGCATATTCATTCATGGCAACCCATTAGCAACATTTTGGTATCATGTTTGTGGCATTTTGACAGAATTTGTGGAGATATCAGTTTTGGCGCCTAGGGTTTTGATGGCAATTTGAGTTTTTGATCATTCCTTGGTTCCAAAATAATTTATAATAATTTTCCAAAGTGGGGCGACCAGCTTTGGGAGGATTTTGGAGGGTTTGAAGTGGATTTCAGATTTTATTGAAGCCTAAATTAATTTATTTGAATATTTCTTCATTTGGGCAAATGGGTTTTGAAGGAGAAAATTATATGATATGAGCTAATTACACCTAGGGTTTCATTCTTCTTCATTGGGTATCAATATCATAAATTTTGGCACACATTGGCAAGGGTTTCAGGCTGGTTTAGTCACATGCATTTACATATCAGTCTAATATCAGTTTACAACAGCCAATAATGGGTTCGATTGTATGAAGAGAAGATCAAACTTGCACAAGGATAACTTTTGGTGTCTAGCGCTCCATCATTGGACTTCATTTTGAAGACAAATTTGGAATAACAAGGTGTTTGGAGGCAAAGTTTGGACCTGCATTAAATATCAGACCAGTAGTTGATCATAGGGTTTCATATCAGTCACATTCCAAGGTTCCAAGTGGTCTACATCAGCTATTTTTAGTCATAACTCATTGATGGTGAAATCAGGTATGTTTGATATGTGAATTACCTTTCAAATCTTGAATTTGAATAGGTAATATCAGTCTGATTTCTTTATATCAGACCTCTATAATTTTGTAATCAGACCTGATTTAGTTGCAATAAAATGGCTCAATTGAAGTACAATCATTATCTTTCATTTGTGCAATGATCCCCTTTCACTTCTATGTCATTTTATATGTTTATGCAATGAAAACAATGTGAACTAAACCCAAGCAAGCAATCCGAATACGAAAATCAGAACTTGGTATGACAACTGTTTGACAAAATTACATGCAAGCAAGAGGTTCAAATTTGGGTCAGTTTTGGCATATTTTAGTTGTGATATTACATCTTTGCAGGCGGGTTATCAGCTGCCTTACTACTTGCCTCACCCCTTCCTGTTCCTTGTTCCATCTCATGTGATTCTTCAGTTATTTCATCATCGGAGGATTGGGACTCCAAATCTCCCATCAAAGCATAAGTCAGGGGGACATTCTGCTTATTCAACCTATCAATCTGTTGATCTATCCATCTTTTGGTGTCTACCAGAACTGGTGTCATCAATTCATCCAAGTTGGGGATTTCCTGTTCAGCCCAATCTAGTGTTGGGAGAGGTTCATCCTTTTCATTTTCATAGAAAGATTGAACTTGCCTCCCATCTTCTTCAAATTGATCCGGAACAGAGAAAACTTGGGTTGTTTTAATCATGCCCAAAGATAACCTAGAGCACATCCTTTTCCTTATCTCGAAATCATCTGCTGCATTTGTCCAATGGTCTTCAAGGTGTACCTTGTGCTTGTGCCTTCTTCTGCAAGCTACCTGGGTGGTATTATGAGGATTGAAATTTGCTCTTGAGCCATGAGTGACTAGGTTGTAGAATTGCAACTCCTCATTGGACTTTTCTGCAGCCTAGATGGATGGGCATACCTCAATGGTATCTCCGATTAGGATTGGGAAAGATAGTCCAGCCTTCTTCTTCTTCTTCTGGACTATGTCGTATGCTGACAGTTGCCTTGTTAATTCGAGGAACACTATTTTGTTGGTAGGATATCTCGGCAATCTGTACGGATAGGAGAACCCTTGCAGCCGGATGTAAGTGAATTTTGGAAACTGAGTGAACCAAGAGCCATACCTCTTAACTAACTGCATGGCTTCTTGTGACAGCCTCTGATGAGTCCCTCCTTGGAGTGTTCTCGTGATATGCACGGAGAATGCATCATTGAACCTTCTGAAATGAGCTATGTTTTGAAGGTGCAACTGTGGGTAACAATTATAGACTTTGACCTGTCTGGTGCAGGAGCACCCCTTCAACAAGCCAAATATACATCTGAGGGAGAAGACTAAGGTTTTAATATGTTTTATGCATTTCATGTTGTCATGTTATATTTGTGTTGTCATTTCATGTTTGTAATAAGACCCCACCATGAGAACCGACCCCACCATATGAATCGAGGTCACAAATTTGGCATCCTGTTAAGCCAATTTGGACATCTTAGACATTTGGGGTATGTGGATGATTAAATCAAATGTGTCGTGTTGTTAGGTGTTGTGCTGTCTTGAGCCAAACATGTGTCATGTGATTAGTTAGGGTTTTGGCTTATAATCTTGGTTAAGCAAAATCAGAACAGGGGAGTTGGAAATAAAAACAGGCAGAGGTGGTTGAGGAACGGCTCGCCTTCCACCTTCTGGAATTGTCAAATGTATGAATCTTTGTAATCGGCTTCTGTTCCTTGAGACACAGAGAGATGAAGTTGGAATGAAGAAATAGAAATTCTGTCAGTTGTGTTTTACAAATTCTGGATTCTGTGTAAATTCTCTGTGTATCGATGTCATGTCCCCATTTCCGGCTTGAGCACCAAGTGTTGATTGGATTAGCCTACTCCTCATTCCCGGAGGCTAATTCTGAATTATAAGGGAATGAAATGGGTTTTGACTAACTCTGTGTGTTATTTTGCAGGTAGAATCAAGGAGTTTTGAGTCAGAATCCACTAAGTCATGAGCAAGGCGCCCATTTTGGCAGAACACACTCCTTCTGGCGCCTAGCTTCAAAAGTCACTTCTGGCATTGAAGATGAGGATTCAAAGATAAGGCGCTCCACCTGGAGGGGTTCCACCAACCAAGTGCCTAGATCAGATATGGACTTGAGCAAGGATCCTCCAATTGAGTTTGGAATCACTGAAGTGGTCTAAGTGAGTTAGGCGCACTTCCTAACCTTCACAACACTCAAAGTGCACCTAGTCCTCATATTGCGCCTAGACTCCTTTGCCAATGGTGAATTCATTGATCAAGTGAAATCTCGCCTTCAAAAGATCCAGTGGAAATGGTTGATTGATCAACATGATGAAGTTTTCTAAGTGAGGCGCTAGCATCAGGTTATATCTTCCATCATGAGCGCCTAGAGCATGAAATATTCCGAGCCAAATTTTTTTGTTTTTTCAAATTACAAATTACAAACCAATGCACCCGTTAAGGTTAGCAGCTAAACCAAAACGTTGCTGAAGCAACTCTAACCAGAATGTACACCAGGATCCCGATGTGGGCAAGGTGTGAGCATTGGTTAGAGGATCTTAATCAAAATGCTTATGCAATAACTCTAACCAAGAATGGCGCCAATGATGGCGAGCATATGGTCAGAGGGTTTTCTACACTAAGTACTGAAAGAGAACTCGACACCAAGTATGTGCTACCCAATCCAATATGGAGTTGAGGCGACCGTATGGCGGAGTATTCCAAATTACAATGCTTGAAAGAAATAACTGTAATGCTGAAAGTACTCAACACCCAGAATGTGATTTCTATCCCGGAATGGGAAAGTAGCTACCATAGGGCGGAGGTAAAGTAAATACAAAAGCAAATACTGGAAGTAGAGTTGAGCATTACAAATCAGAATTGAACAAGATTGAGAATTACTGCCAGTACTACTGTCAGTTTACAAAATGAATCTCATTCGCCTTTAAATTAAAACCAGCAACCTATGAATTTACTCATATGCTCATATCTCCCTCATAACTCATCCAACTGACTTGAAACAAAATGCAATTATTCCCTAAGAATGATGATGCTTAGGATAGAACACTGAAAACAGATCAAAATGCCATGTATTATTTATGCACAGATTCCAATGCATCAGCAGAGGGTGCGGCCTTCAAGAAAGGGCGATCTGCCTTTTAAAAATCACAGCTATCTCAAAAAAAATCTGCAAACTGGATGAAAGTGACGCCTTGACCAGACAATGAGAATAAGAGAATACCCAGAACAATATTTTTGTTGTTTTTTGACTTATGAATAAAACACAAATCTGCTGTAGCTAAAAATGCAATGCCGGAAAAACTCTAATATGCAAAACTGAACTAAAGCCAAAAGCTGATTACAATGCACAAATCCCAATGTAAACTCACAAACTAGACTATTTCACCACTAGTCGCTATCTTTCAAGCGAGAAGCAATGCCAAGCTAGGAGGCATACATTCCTCGAAGCAATCCCAAGGCCAATCCGGCAGCATAACATTATCAAGATTTTGGATGCCGAAATGAGAGCACTCTTCCTCCTTTTATACTTTTCCAACTGGGAGTCTCTAAAATCCTCTTACATATGGGATAAAACATGAGAGGGAAAATAATATAATCCTCTTTTTCAACCTCACCCTTAAAGTCCCCTCTTTTAAAACAACATTAATATTAAATAATAATGTTTAATTTACGGACTTTAAAACGGAGGCCAAGATGAAGTCAGAATTCAATGATCTATAGCTCGTTGGAAAGGTCTTAACAAGATGAATCCAACCCCACTCTCAAAATCCCGTTCTGGTGCCAATCCTGAACTTACTAAAAATAGCCGTAACCAACAGGGACTAAGGAGAACAAACCCGGAAAGAAACCGCCAACCAAACCACAATCCACGAACAAAAGCAACCACCAAACATTAAACCCCAATTTCAACCTCCGAGTAGCCTACGGGTCTCCAGAATAGGCCAACGGTCAACTGTAAAAGATCAAGCTAGAAAACGGAACATTACAGTCCGCCCTTCCCAAGATTGCTTGTCCTCAAGCAATTGCAAGCCTGGATGCTGCAGAATCTCATCATTCTCCCAAGTAGCATCCTCCATAGGCAAGTTCTTCCACTTCACCAAATACTCTCTGATAGTTCTTTTCCTCAAGGAACGCTCCCTAGAATCAAGAATCTCTTCTAGAATCAAAACTAACTGTCCTTCATCCAAAGGTGGCAACTGTGATGAAGCAACAACATTGTGTCCAAGTGCCTTCTTGAGGCGAGACACGTGGAATACATTGTGCACTCTGCTATCCGAAGGTAGCTCCAACTCATAAGCTACTGCCCCCACCTTCCTAGTGACCTTGAACGGCCCATAGAAACGTGGTTTGAGCTTCTAAGCTCCACTTTTCTTGAGAGTGGACTGTCTATAAGGTTGTAGTCGAAGATAAACCATATCTCCAACTTCAAAAGAGCGCTCAACACGCGGCTGATCAGCGTACATCTTCTGCTGATTCTGTGCAATCTGAAGATTGTTCTTCAATGAGTTCAAGATATCTTGACTCTGCTGCAACAAATCTTTGGCCTGAGGGGCTTTGCTATCACCAAACACCAAATCAGCAAAGCTAGGAGCCTCATAACTGTAAAGAGCCATGAAAGGTGACATCCTTATTGACATGTGAAAAGTAGAATTATAACAATACTCGCCCATGTGAAGCCACTTCACCCAAGCTCTTTGCTGCTCCGAAACATAGTTTCTCAGGTAACCTTCCAACCACTTGTTCACTATCTCCGTTTGTCCATCTGTTTGAGGGTGATAACTAGTGCTTGGAGTAAGCACTGTACCACTCATTCTGAAAACCTCTTGCCAAAAAGTGCTTAGGAACTTGCTGTCCCTATCACTCACAATGTTTTTTGGCAACCCATGTAATTTAAACACCTCATGAAAAAACAGATCTGCAACTTGGGCTGCTGAAAAGGAGCTGGCAATGGCGAAGAAGTGAGCAAATTTTGTTAATCTGTCCACTACAACATAGATACAGTCTTTACCTTGAACCTTGGGCAACCCAGTGATGAAGTCCATTGATATGCTTTCCCATTTTTGATTGGGAATGGGAAGAGGTTGCAGAAGACCAGCTGGTAAAGTATGCTCATTTTTGTTCATCTGACAAGTGGGACACTCCTGAATGTATCGTTGAACCTCCCCTTTCAGCCCTTTCCAAGAAAATCTTTCCCTGATCTGCCTATATGTCTCGAAAAACCCTTGATGACCAGCAAGTGGAATGTCATGAAAGGTCAACAAAATCTTCTTTTTGAGCTTAAATCAGCCACCACAAAGATTCTACCCTTGTAGTGTATCAGCCCTTCGACCACTTTGTACCTTTCGTCAAGAAAAGTACCCTCAATGATGCTAGTTGCAAACTGATTTTTGGCATAATCAGCAAGCAACATGTCCCTCCAATTAGCTGTAAGCTCACACAATGAGCTCAAATGAGGTCTCCTAGATAGAGCATCAGCCACAATATTGTTTTTCCCTTTGACATATTCGATGTCAAAATCGTAAGCTTGAAGCTTACTCACCCACTTTTGTTGCCTCTCGTTCAAATCTCTTTGATGCATGAAGTGCTTGAGGCTATTGTGATCAGTCTTGACCACAAACTTGCTTCCCACCAAGTACTGTCTGAACTTGGCTAATGCATGCATAATGGCAAGCATCTCCTTGTCGTAGATGGAGTAGGTCCTTTCAACACCTCTTAATTTTCTGCTTTCAACCACAATGGGATGTTTGTCTTGCATCAAAACAGCCCCAACTCCTTCACCGGATGCATCACACTGTAGCTCGAACGGCTTGGAGAAGTCTGGGATAGCTAACACCGGACAAGAGCTCATGATCCCTTTAAATTTATCAAAAGTAGTTTGAGCCTTTTCTGACCAACAAAAGGCACCCCTTTTCGTGAGGTCAGTAAGAGGAGCAGCATTTTGAGAGTAGCCCTTCACAAATCTTCTGTAGAATCCACAAAGACCCAAAAATCCTTTCAGATGAGTCAAATTCTCAGGAGGTGGCCAATCAACAATTGCCTTGATCTTTTCAGGATCAACCTTCACTCCTTTAGCACTGATTATATGGCCAAGGTAAAGTAACTCCTTCATTCCAAATTCACATTTGGATTCTTTGGCAAACAAACTCTCTGATTCCAGGATGCTAAGCACTTCCTCCAAGTGCTTGAGATGTTCTTCCCATGTCTTGCTGTAGATCAGGATGTCATCAAAAAATATCAATACAAACTTCCTCAACTGCTTCTGAAAGATTTTGTTCATACATGACTGGAAGGTAGTAGGAGCATTAGTCAACCCAAATGGCATGACTAGAAACTTGAAGTGGCCATAGTGACATCTAAATGCTGTCTTCTCAACATCGGATCCTCTCATCCGAATCTGGTAATAACCCGACCCCAAATCGATCTTTGAAAAGAAATTGGCTCCATGTAGCTCATCAATGAGCTCATCTATCCTCGGGATGGGATATCGATTTTTGATGGTGCTTTGATTCAAAGCACGATAGGCCACACACATGCGGATGGTACCGTCCTTTACCAGGACAACTGCCGAAGCAAAGGGGCTCTTGCTTGGACGAATGAAGCCCATCTCCAAGAGTTCTCGAATGTTTTTCTCAATCTCGTCCTTTTGCTTCTTAGGATACCGATAAGGAGTTGTAATAACTGGTTTAGCTCCTTCTTTGAGCTCTATGACATGGTCTGAACCTCGATTAGGAGGTGGTCCAGGAGGTAAATCAGCAAACACCTTGCTCTTCTTTGTGAGTAAAGACTGAATATCAGGAGGGTAGTCTCTCTTTATTTCAACCGGACTAGCAGGAAGAATCATACACTCTGCAGCCCACTCAACTTGATCATGACGAATCAGCCTTGCCATCCTCTTGAATGACACAATCCGAGGACCACCATTGGACATTCCTTTTATCACTACATTCTTCCCTTCGGATTGAAACTTGAGCTCCATGGTTTGCAGATTTAGAGTGATCTCCTCGAGTGAACGCAGCCATTGAATGCCTAGGACGGCATCCGTATCTCCAATTTTGACTACATAGAAGTCGTCCTTGACTTCATAGTTTCCCACTTGCATGGTCATGTTTGAGATCTTCTTGGTGCAGGTGATGTGAAAACCATCAGCAACCATAACCTTGAAGCCTTCAAACTCTTTTGTTTGCAGCCCCTTCTTTGCCACCACAGCTTCATCAATGAAGTTATGCGTTGCTCCAGTGTCAATCAAAGCAACTATGCGTTGCCCCTTAATCATCCCTCGAACTTTGAAGGATTCATTCCTTTGAAAGCTTGAAAGTCGAGCCAAAGTGCCTCCACTTCCCTTTTCATCTTCGGATTCCTCTGGGACCTTTTCCACTTCACTGTCTTCAGAATCAGACTGCTGGTCTGACAAATCAGAATTACTTTCTTCAGCTGAATAGTATTCAATTTGATGAAATTTGCCTCCTTTTGGGCAAACATGATCTTGGGACCATTTTTCTCTACACCGGAAACATAACCCTTTTCTTCTGAGTTCATTAAGTGTCTCGGGATCCAACCTTGTGACATGAGGTTGATGCTGTTTGAACTCCTTATGCTGAGGTCTTTTTCCTTTATCTCTTTTGTGAAATGATGGCTTGGGTTGAAACTTTGCTTTAGGAGCAGCCCACTCCATGTTTCTTGCCTTCTTCATTGCCTCTTGTAGAGAAGGTGGATCAAAAGCTTTGATCCAACCCTTGAGTGGCTCCGTCAATCCTTCACTGAATAGGATCACCAAGCGCCTCTCAGTGACTCCTGTGACCATGATTGAAAGCCTTTGAAACTCAGCTATGTAGGCATCAACTGTACCATATTGCTTAAGTTGTGCCAATTCTCTGAAATGCACTTCTGGATCTTTTTTCTCAAATCTCTCTATGAGCTTATTGGTAAACTCATCATAGGTAGTGATAGACCGATGACCCAAGGTGACTAGACCATGGTACCACCACTCGTGCGCCACCCCATCCAGGTGTAGTGTAGCGAACTTAATCGCCTCCTCCTCCATGGGTCTAAGAGCTAGATAGTTGTCTAACTTCTGTATCCAAGCTCTGGCTGAACTATTGTCACTCCCATCAAAATGTGGAAGCATAACCTTGTTGATAGCTTGATGCAAATCCCCATGAACTATTGTCCTCCTTTGTTCATAATGTCTTCCTTGTCCTCTATCCTTCCTTTTATGATCCATAAAATCATTATAAGACATATCTGCCTTAATTTCATCAGGTAGAGAATCATACTCAGCGCGGCCGAGTCTCAACTGTTCAACAAATGACACATTTTCTTTTGGATCAAGATGAGGTTTTACTGGTGCCAAGAAAGTGGGTTTGAATGGCCTGGAAGAAATGTTTGTGTTATTTGAAGCAGGCTGAGCAGCATGTCCGTTATGTTGGTTGGTGGCACTGTGTTCTCTACCATGTCCTGAATTGTTCAGTAGAGGTTGGTTCTGACCCATTCTCCCCATCATGAGAGATATCATATCCATTAAAGTATCCATCTTCCTCTCGAACCTCTTTGCCGGACTTAATGATCTTTCTCTTCCTTTCCCATTATTATCTTTGTTACCTCCCGACGTCCCCTCATTATCCCCCATTTCTCCTTCAGGAGAAGACTCCCAATTGGCTCTTAATACTTCTGAAGCTGTTTGACCTTCTGGGGCCTGATGCCAATGAAACTGACTAGTAGCCTTCTTATATTCTCTTGCTAAGTACCTCTGTTCTCTGTCACTCATAGAAGGTTGTTTTCACAGGATGGCAGGATGCGTGGCTCTGATATCACTGAAATATTCCGAGCCAAATTTTTTTGTTTTTTCAAATTACAAATTACAAACCAATGCACCCGTTAAGGTTAGCAGCTAAACCAAAACGTTGCTGAAGCAACTCTAACCAGAATGTACACCAGGATCCCGATGTGGGCAAGGTGTGAGCATTGGTCAGAGGATCTTAATCAAAATGCTTATGCAATAACTCTAACCAAGAATGGCGCCAATGATGGCGAGCATATGGTCAGAGGGTCTTCTACACTAAGTACTGAAAGAGAACTCGACACCAAGTATGTGCTACCCAATCCAATATGGAGTTGAGGCGACCGTATGGCGGAGTATTACAAATTACAATGCTTGAAAGAAATAACTGTAATGCTGAAAGTACTCAACACCCAGAATGTGCTTTTTATCCCGGAATGGGAAAGTAGCTACCATAGGGCGGAGGTAAAGTAAATACAAAAGCAAATACTGGAAGTAGAGTTGAGCATTACAAATCAGAATTGAACAAGATTGAGAATTACTGCCAGTACTACTGTCAGTTTACAAAATGAATCTCATTCGCCTTTAAATTAAAACCAGCAACCTATGAATTTACTCATATGCTCATATCTCCCTCATAACTCATCCAACTGACTTGAAACAAAATGCAATTATTCCCTAAGAATGATGATGCTTAGGATAGAACATTGAAAACAGATCAAAATGCCATGTATTATTTATGCACAGATTCCAATGCATCAGCAGAGGGTACGGCCTTCAAGAAAGGGCGATCTGCCTTTTAAAAATCACAGCTATCTCAAAAAAAATCTGCAAACTGGATGAAAGTGACGCCTTGACCAGACAATGAGAATAAGAGAATACCCAGAACAATATTTTTGTTGTTTTTTGACTTATGAATAAAACACAAATCTGCTGTAGCTAAAAATGCAATGCCGGAAAAACTCTAATATGCAAAACTGAACTAAAGCCAAAAGCTGATTACAATGCACAAATCCCAATGTAAACTCACAAATTAGACTATTTCACCACTAGTCGCTATCTTTCAAGCGAGAAGCAATGCCAAGCTAGGAGGCATACATTCCTCGAAGCAATCCCAAGGCCAATCCGGCAGCATAACATTATCAAGATTTTGGATGCCGAAATGAGAGCACTCTTCCTCCTTTTATACTTTTCCAACTGGGAGTCTCTAAAATCCTCTTACATATGGGATAAAACATGAGAGGGAAAATAATATAATCCTCTTTTTCAACCTCACCCTTAAAGTCCCCTCTTTTAAAACAACATTAATATTAAATAATAATGTTTAATTTACGGACTTTAAAACGGAGGCCAAGATGAAGTCAGAATTCAATGATCTATAGCTCGTTGGAAAGGTCTTGACAAGACGAATCCAACCCCACTCTCAAAATCCCGTTCTGATGCCAATCCTGAACTTACTAAAAATAGCCGTAACCAATAGGGACTAAGGAGAACAAACCCGGAAAGAAACCGCCAACCAAACCACAATCCACGAACAAAAGCAACCACCAAACATTAAACCCCAATTTCAACCTCCGAGTAGCCTACGGGTCTCCGGAATAGGCCAACGGTCAACTGTAAAAGATCAAGCTAGAAAACGGAACATTATAGAGCACCAGGGCGCCAATGCATGATTCCATGACACTGAATTTGCGCCCAAGTTGAAGGAGTTTTAAGATGCCAAGATGGTGGTATAACTTCAAATAGGCGCCTAAGGATAAAGGCGCCATCTCTTGTTCAAAGAAACCCCTGTGGGTGCTTAGGCGTTAGTCTCTGGCACTCTAGATATGCGCCCTAGTCAAGAAGTCACTTGTGAAGGCAAGATTTCAAGGCATCAAAGGTAGTGGACTTTCAGTTGAGCACCCCTCCATATCAAACATATGCCTAAGTGATAAGGCGCCATTTCTTGTTGAAGTAATCTCCTAAAGGTGCCTAGGCGCTAGATCATGACAGAGCAAACCTTAAATAGCGCCCTATGTTAGATGATAGTTTGATGTTCAATGAAGATCAAGTTGTTTGATGAAATGATCTTAGGCGCCTAGATGCCACTTTACAACACTCCAAATCCGCCTAAAACATCAAGGCGCCAAGACAGGATTCAATGACCTTGAAAATGCGCCTAAGTAGGAATATGCTCTCCAGACTCCTCAAGAGGTCAGGGCGCTTGGTAAGGGAAGTATTTTGTTTGATTTCAAGACTCCAGAAGTGAGCATTTGCATAGAAGATAAGCCTTTCAAGGTAAGGTGCCAATCTAGTTTCTTTCCTGCCAATAAATGCGCCTAGGTGAAGTTGCAGACTTTGACAAGATGTTAATGTTCTGTATGAGGGCGCTAGATTAAAAAGGAACTTCAAAAGGTTTGATTGCTAGTGTTTGAGAGTTTGAATAGTGTTGAACATCTTCATGAAGATGCTAGGCGCAGATACCAGTCAAGATGACCTCAAAGGTGTGCCTAAGATGGATGCAAGTTCCCAAAACCAGTTTAGATGCAAGGCGCTCCATTAGGGGACAATGTTATGTTCATTTGAAGTCAAATTACCTTCAAATTTCCTTGAAAAGATGATAAGTTAGAACCTAGGCGCCAAAACCTCTGTAAATCCTTCAAATATGCACCTACCCTGTGAGGTGATGAGTTGAACATTCCAAATCTTCAAATGTTTAAGTATGAATCCAGAGGAGTTCACTTCCTAAGGCAGTATCATCCAAGGATGAGAACTTATGACTTAGGCGCACTCCCTGGTGAGATCCTCCACAGCTAGCGCCCCAGTCAGAAGAACCCTTAAACTGCGCCTAAGTGTTTCAAGAAGTGGTTAAGGTTGTTACAACTACCTGAATGCCCATTGGTCAGAAGGATAGCATTTGGATCTGTGTCAAGGTCTCTGGATAAGCTTGCCAACTCAGAATGAGTCATCAGATGGAATATTCCCTTGGATATGCTTCTTGGGAAACATGCCTTGGTTCCTCTTTGTGCATTGAAAAACGTGCCTTCATTGCCTTTGGAAGGCCTATAAAAGGAGCTATCTCATTCATTTGGCATCGAATACTTTGGCAAAATTTCTCTCTGCTAAGCTTGTAAGCTTGTAAGCTTGTAATCTTGAGGCCTGCGAGTTTCAAGTGTTGGGGTGATGCTCCCTCAACAAGCAAGGTGATGCTCCCTTGTGATATTGTGAGGTGTTGACATTCAGTTGACATCATTGAGTTTGATTGAGTCGATCAAGTGTAGACGTTATTGTAAACATCAAGGCCTTTCTTTTGTATCTCCATTGAATAAGTTGTAACTTCATGCTATTGAAAGCATTATCCATGTAATAAGACATTGCAAGTTGATTGAATCAAGTAACTAGACAAGTGCCCAACTCTAAGGTTGATTCCTTCAAGTAGTTATCTTGGATATATATCTTTGTGTTGTTGAAGTAGTTGATGAATTGATAGCAAGTAAAAATTGTTTAAGGAAAAATTTTCGTAGAACTAGTTGGGTATCTTCCAATCGAATTGTTCTGTGTATATTATCTGTATAGAATTGTTTTGTATTTAATTTAGTTTTCTGTTGTCGAGATGCATGATTAAAAGCATTCCACTGGTGGATTTCTGTGAAATCAGTGGAATGGACTTTGTACAATAGTTTTTCTGTTTTGTTTTCCTTTTGTTCGTGGTCATGGCAGAATAGAGATTGCGAGATTTGTTACAAAGGAGGTTATTGGCGTGAGATTCGAATATACATTTTATGTATATACGTCAATTGCATGCCAGGAACAGTTTGTGAGTATCATCCTGTGTATATCCTGTGAAGAAATGTATGTGTAAGAGTCCGTTCGGGTTGAGTTCATGTTCGCTGAATATACAGTGTGTATATCGCTAATGTACCTGAGTACATTTCATGTGTATATCGCAATTGTATGCGAATATACATTTCGTGTGTATCCTGCATCTGTGTATCGGGTTGCAAAAGCATGTTCTAAATGTATGTTGGAAGTTCGCCCTTCTGCAGATATGAGGAGTTGCCGACATTATATGTTTGCGGTGGTTGAACCAATTCTAAGGTTCAACAGGTTCAATTGGTTCATCGGAGTAAGTGGTGCCGATAGTTGAACCGGTTCAATGGTTCAACGGTTCAACGGGTTCAGTGGGTTCATCGAGATACAGTGGGTTCATTTGGTTCGTCGGTTCAACAAGGAGCATCGGGTTCAACGGTTCAATGAACTCGGAGGTTCAATCGGTAAAGTCTATGCGATGGGAGTATATTGAACCGATAGTGTATGTTGAACTGAATAGTTGAAGGTTCAATGGTTCATGAGGTTCAATGGTTCAGTGACCGTAGGTTTAGCGGTTCAGTCAGTTCAAGTGGTTCAAAGGTTCAACCACAGTAATAGTTCAGTATTCTTGAACTGTATTCACCGCTCCGTTGCGTTGCTCTGCATCAAGTGGTATCAGAGCTAAGGTGTATCCTTTGGGTAGAAGAAGAAGACAAGATGTCAAACGAAGAGGGGTCACAAGAGTACCCAGCAAAGATGACCAACGCTGAGTTGACGGTCCTAGTGAAGACGCAAATGGCAGAGAGCAGAGCAGCTCAGGCTCAGAATCAGGCTTTGAAAGAAGAGTTAGAGAAGTTGAGGGATAGAGTAGAGAAGGGAGAAGAAGATTCTGGTAAGCGAGAAGAAGGGGATGAAGAGGAGATCCCTAGGCAGGAAGAGATAGAGGTTCCTGCAGACCAGAGACCCTTACTTAACACCCTCAAATCCATGGAGAGAAGGACCATGGATATGAAAATAGACCTGCCAGTGTTTGCAGGCAAAATAGAACCTGATTTAGTGATGGAGTGGATAGACTCCTTGAATAATTTCTTTGAGACTGAGGAAATACCAGACCACCAAAGGGTGAGAATGGCCCAATCCAAAATGAAAGGGGCTGCACTAAATTGGTGGAATTTCATCCAAGATGACAGGGTGAAAGAAGGAAAGAACAGAGTTGCTACTTGGAAGAAGATGATGGCTTTAGTGAAGGAGGCCTATGTTCCATTGGATTACAACATCCAATTACATAAGAGGAAAGAAAACTTGAAGCAGAAGGAGTTAGATGTCAGCTCATACACAGAAGAGTTCATGAAACTATGTGTCAAGGCAAAGATAAAGGAGGGTGAGGAAGAGAAGGTGGCAAGGTACCTCAATGGATTGAGGTTTGCCATCCAAGAAGACATAAATCTGCATAACCCAGAGATAGTCCAAAAGTGCTACCAATTGGCACTCAAAGTGGAAGAGAAATTAAAGAGAAGACAAGAGCAGAACAGTAGAGGAAGAGGGAGACAACAAAGGGGAGGAAGAAGTCCTTTTAGAGGCAGAGGAAATGGATTTGGATACCAAGGTGAATCAAACCAAGAGAGCAACAAAGGAGATAGCAGTCAAACTCAAGGGGGAAGTTACAATCAAAGAGGAAACTTTAGGGGCAGAAGACCACCGTTTAGAGGGAGATCTTAGGGCAGGGGACCTATCAGATGTTACAATTGCAATCAAGAAGGCCACATAGCCAGCAGATGTCCAGGAAAGGCAACAAGTTCAATAGGAGAAAGGAGGATAAATTTGATCCAAGAATCTGATTGTCAAAGTGTGACAAGCTCAAACACTTTTCAAAGTGTGAATGCTCCTGACAGTTATGGATATCCTAAGAAAGGAGAATCTTTGATGATTAGGAGAGCAATGACCACCTTGAAGGTGCCTAACAAAGAACCCCCACAAAGGAAGTCTCTCTTCAGAACTACTTGCAAGGCAGGAGGAAAGGTATGTAAAGTTCTGATTGACTCCGGATCCACTGAAAATTTTGTGTCATTTGAAATGGTAGAAAAGCTTAAGCTTAGAAGACTACCACATCCTTGCCCATACAAGGTCTCATGGCTCACCCAAGGTCAGCAAACAGTTGTGGAGGAACAGGCTTGGGTGGAGTTTCAAATTGGACCATACAAGGATAGATTATTGTTTGACATTGCCAAGATGGATGCTTGCCATCTCCTATTTGGAAGACCATGGCAATATGACTTGAAAGCACACCATGATGGAGTTAGAAACACATATTCAATCACCAAGGATGGTAAGGTGAGAGTTGCTACCATTAATGGAGAATGAGGTGGAATCAAAAGGGAAAGAAGTCAAGGCGATGATGGTAGAAGGCAAACAATTCATGAAAGAGACAGTAGAAGGAGCAGTTGCATATGCTCTAATTCCATGCCTAAAGGTGAACAAGGAGCAGCAGCAGGAAGTCAAGGGAGAGAAGAGGCAAAGGTTCATACATCTAGCTGTCCAAGAGCTATTGGACAAATACAAAGGCATCATCTCTGATGGAATGCCAAGGTCCCTACCACCTATGAGGGACATCAGCCATTGCATAGATCTGATCCCAGGATCTACACTTCCAAACAAAGCAGCATACAAGCTTACCCCAGAGCAGAATACAGAGGTAGCAAGGCAGACTGAGGAGTTGTTGGAGACAGGCTTAATTGGCAAGAGTTTAAGCCCATGTGCAGTACCGGCTGTACTAGCACCAAAGAAGGAAGGCACTTGGAGACTCTGTACTGATTCAAGGGCTATCAACAAGATAACAATCAGGTATAGGTTCCCAATTCCTAGGATAGAAGATTTGCTTGATTGCTTGGGGGGTGCTAAAGATTTCACAAAAATAGATCTAAAGAGTGGCTATCATCAGATTAGGATTAGGCCAGGAGATGAATGGAAAACTGCATTTAAGACCAATGAGGGGTTGTATGAGTGGAAGGTCATGCCTTTTGGTTTGTCCAACGCCCCTAGTACCTTTATGAGGTTGATGAATGAGGTCTTGAGGGAATTCATAGGTAAATTTGTCATAGTATATCTAGATGACATCCTGATTTTCAGTAATACAAGGGAAGAGCACCTCAACCATATAGACTTGGTCCTCAAAAGGTTGCATGAAGAGCAACTAATGATCAACTTAGCGAAGTGTTTGTTCATGCAGGAAGAGATCATCTACTTGGGATTTGCCATCTCAAATAACAAACTGAAAATGGATCAAGAGAAGATAAGTGCCATATTGTCTTGGCCAACTCCTAAAACCTTGAATGATGTTAGAAGTTTCCATGGGTTAGCAACCTTTTATAGGAAGTTTATAAAGGGGTTTAGTCATGTTTGTGCACCCATGCTTGACACCATAAAAGGAGGACAGAAGTGCAGATTCACTTGGACAAAGGAGGCAGATGATTCATTTGAAACATTGAAGAAGAAGGTGGCAGCACAGCCAGTCCTTGCACTTCCTGACTTCAACAAGATTTTCCAGGTAGAATGTGATGCAAGCCACATGGCAATTGGAGTAGTACTCAATCAAGAAGGTAGGCCTATTGCATTTTTCAGTGAGAAACTAAATGATGCAAAGAAGAGATACTCATCATATGATTTGGAGATGTATGCTCTAGTACAGTCACTCAAAAAGTGGAGGCATTACTTGATGCCCAAAGAATTCATAGTGTTCACAGATAATCAGGCCCTTAGTTTCATAAATAGCCAAGAGAAGCTGAACCATAGGCATATGAAGTGGGTGGAGACTTTGCAAGCTTTCACCTTCACACTCAAACACAAGAAAGGGGTCAAGAACAAGGTAGCAGATGCTTTGAGCAGGAGGGTTCTAACCATAAATCAGATCCAATTGGAGAGTGTTGGCATTGACTCTTTGAAGACCATGTATGATGCTGATGAAGACTTTGGAGAAATCTATAAGGTATGTATTTCCTTTGGAGACAAATATCATGTTGAGTTCTCTGAATTTCTAATCCAAGATGGATTACTTTTCAAGGGTTGACAGTTGTGTATTCCACGGTGTTCTATGAGACTGAATATCATTAGGGAGAAACATTGTGGGGCCATGGTAGGACATTTTGGTTTAGATAAGACTCTTGATCTTGTGAAGAGGCATTACTAATGGCCCAAGTTGCAGTCAGATGTGAGGAGATTTGTGGAGGCATGTGTGATATGTCAGAAAGCAAAAGGGAGATCCACTAATGCAGGTTTGTATCAGCCACTACCCATTCCTTCTAGGCCGTGGGAGAGCATAAGCATGGACTTTGTATTGGGTTTGCCTAGGACAAGGAAGGGATATGATAATGTTTTTGTTGTAGTAGACAGATTTAGTAAAATGGCACACTTCTTGCCATGCAAAACCACTTGTGATGCTTCATATGTTGCAGATTTGTTTTTCAAAGAGATAGTGAGGATACATGGTTTGCCATTGAGCATAGTGTCAGATAGAGATGTGAAATTTATTGGCCACTTTTGGAGGACTCTTTGGAAGAAGCTTGGAACCAATTTATCCTTCTCATCAGCCTACCATCCTCAAACAGATGGGCAGACTGAAGTGGTTAACCGTTCATTGGGAAATCTACTAAGGTGTTTGACAAGGCAGCATGGAGAGAAGTGGGATAACATCCTACCACAAGCAGAATTTTCCTATAATGACACCATTAATAGGAGTACAGGGAAGTCACCTTTTCAAGTGGTATATGGTATTCATCCAAGGGGTATTTTGGAGTTGAGAGATCTACCTGCAGGAGAGTCTATTAGTGCAGATGGAGAAGCCTTTGCATCAGCCATCAAGGAGGTGCATGATCAAGTCAAGACACAACTCCAACAAACGACATTGAAGTACAAAACATATGCTGACAAGAAAAAGAGGGATGTACAATTTGATGTTGGAGATTTGGTGTGGGTTAATCTGAAGAAGGAGAGGCTCCCAAAAGGTAAATATACCAAGCTCATGCAGAGGAAGATTGGACCATGTCAGATTTTGAAGAAGTGTGGGCAGAATGCTTATAAGATCCAACTTCCTCCACACCTTGGATTGTCACCCATTTTCAATGTATGTGATTTAACTCCGTACAAGCAGAATGCAGATGTAGAACAAGAACCATTGCAGGGTGCAGCAGATGATGATATTCCTAAGCATGATCCACCAAAATTGAAGAAGATATTAGACTCAAGAGTGACAAAGAAGACAATGAACAAAGAGTACATGGAGTACTTGATGGCTTGGTACTGGGTGGCTTGGCACGGGAAACCTGATTTAGAGGCAGTTTGGATGACTGAAGATCAGATCACAAACCATGGTGCAGACCTTCAAACTCTGATCTCAAGTGGGCTTGAGATCTCCTCCCGGGGAGTATGGTGCAGGAGCACCTCTTCAACAAGCCAAATATACATCTGAGGGAGAAGACTAAGGTTTAAATATGTTTTATGCATTTCATGTTGTCATGTAATATTTGTGTTGTCATTTCATGTTTGTAATAAAGACCCCACCATGAGAACCGACCCCACCATGAGAACCGAACCCACCATATGAACCGAGGTCACAAATTTGGCATCTTGTTAAGCCAATTTGGACATCTTAGACATTTGGGGTATGTGGATGATTAAATCAAATGTGTCGTGTTGTTAGGTGTTGTGCTGTCTTGAGCCAAACATGTGTCGTGTGATTAGTTAGGGTTTTGGCTTATAATCTTGGTTAAGCAAAATCAGAACAGGGGAGTTGGAAATAAAAACAGGCAGAGGTGGTTGAGGAACGGCTCGCCTTCCACCTTCTGGAATTGTCAAATGTATGAATCTTTGTAATTGTTGAGTTGTTTGTAGCTTCGATCAGATGACGTATTTATTATGATCATAATAAATATGAATATATAAGTAATATTAAATATTACTTATATATTCATACTTAATATATAAGGTATGTTAAAATAAATATGAATATAGCATGATCGAATGATATATTACCAAAGTATAAACACCGACTACAATTCAAACGGTGATTGGCAATTGCTAAAGCAATGGAAAGGTGACGAAGTCACACCTGTGATAGGCGTGACTCCTTGAGGAGTCACGTCTGTCACAGATGTGACTCCTACCGTCACTCATATATATATCAACGTCTTTGCCCTGCAATACCACGTGCAGACACAGAAATCAAAAGTGTATAAGAAGTGGAAATTGCATATGCAAAAATAAAAGAAAGTAATAAATTAAGTCTGCAATACAAATATCCAACATTTAGAAGTTATCCAAGTTAGAGATCATAAGTTCGATTTGGATTTACATGGTATCAGAGCTAGGTTAAGCAGAATCCGGGCAGAAAATTGAACTTGAGAAATTCAGATTTAATACATCTCATTTCTCAAATGGCAGCAGCAATCCGATTCGAAGACAGATTGGAAGGAGGAAATAACTTCTCATCATGGAAATTTAGAATTATGATGATAATAACTTCTCATCATGGAAATTTAGAATTATGATGATACTAAAAGAAAATAAAGTTGATTCATTTGTGAGAGAAAATAAAACGGAACCAGAGAATGATCCTGATAAAACGACATGGATTGAAGGAAATGACAAAGCCATGAAAATCATAGTTGATGGAGTTAGAGATCATATCGTGCCGATTCTGACAAAACATGAGACTGCATATCATATGTTTAAGTCACTTGAAAGCACTTATGAAATTAATAACTCCAGCAGAACCTTAGCCCTAAAGAGAGAAATAAATCATATAAGTATGAACAAAGGAGAATCTATCAATGCATACTTTATGAGAATATCTGCACTAAGGGATCAACTATCAACACTTGGGTACTAAATTGAAAACACGGAACTAACACTTATTGCCCTAAATGGTCTCCCAAATTCCTGGGAGACATTTGTTCAAGGCATTACTGCAAGGTCTAAATTTCCAAAATTTGACCGCCTAAGATTAGACTGTCTTCAAGAAGAATCTAGACAGACAAAGAAAGGGTCAAAACCATAGATACGAGACTCAGACTCGCCTCGGACTCGGCAAGCTAATTTTGGACTCGGACTCGGACTTGGCGCTTAGACTCGGCAAAAACTCGGCAAAGACTCGGCAAATTGAAAAATCCAAGAAATTCAGAGATTTTTAAGGATTTAAAACTTGTTTCATGCACCCTTTAATAAATAAACCTTAAAGACACAATAACATCATCAAATAGAAGCTAATTTGATCACATACACAAGTATACATCGATCACATAAGTATAAACGCAAATTGTAGTTGAAGGAAATAACACACTTAGATATATAAATATTGTCAAATGTATACAAAACTCATGGAATATGAAATCCATGGCATCAAAAGTTGCAAACAAATATCAAAACAAAAACTAGAAGTCTATGCCACTATGGCTCAGAGGAGCCTGCAAGTGCACCCTTCTTACGAAGGCGTCTAAGATAGGTCCTAGATGATGATGCAGCTATAATATCTGCCTCTGTCTCTGTGCCACCCACACCAACATGTAATGTGTCTGCTGACTCTACTCGTGCTCTAACCTCCTCCTCTGCCATGGCTACAGCCTTAGCCTCTCTATCCGCCTGGTCAACCCAATCAAGGTCCTCATCACTAAAGATAGGATCCTCAGCCTCAGTGATCCAATCAGATTGTGGATCGACCTCCTCTAGCATGATGGGGGTGGTGTCAGTGCCCAAAATTTGTTTGTGGCGAAGACGAAGGTTGTAATGAACAAAGACTAGATCATTCAACCTCTGCACAGACAGTCTATTGCGCTTCTTGGAGTGTATGTGCTCAAACATACTCCCATTGCGCTCACAACCCGAAGCACTGCATGGTTGGCTCAATATTCGAATTGCAATCTTTTGAAGATTTGGTACCTTAGCACCAAACATATCCCACCATGCATCTGAGATGAGAAAAAGAAAAAAATCAATCTCATTATCCAACTTTAAGTTTCAACATTTAATAATAATATAAAAAGAGGAAAAGTTTATTAGATTTTAAAACTTAAATTATGCTCTTAATATGATTTTACCTGGCTGCAATGTTGACCGATTCTTTTTGCAAATCTCACGAGAAAAGAGATCTCCTTGTGCAAGTCTAAAGGTCTCAAGCATAGTTACGAGACTCGGACTCGCCTCGGACTCGGCAAGCTGATTTTGGACTCGGACTCAGACTCGGCACCTAGACTCGGCAAAAACTCGGCAAAGACTCGGCAAATTGAAAAACCCAAGAAATTCAGAGATTTTTAAGGATTTAAAACTTGTTTCATGCACCCTTTAATAAATAAACCTTAAAGACACAATAACATCATCAAATAGAAGCTAATTTGATCACATACACAAGTATACATTGATCACATAAGTATAAATGCAAATTGTAGCTGAGCTGTTGAAGGAAATAGCACACTTAGATATATAAAATTTTAAATATAGTCAAATGTATACAAAACTCATGGAATATGGAATCCATGACATCAAATGTTTCAAACAAATATGAAATATCAAAACGATAACTAGAGTCTAGAAGTCTATGGCTCAGAGGAGTTGCATCCTTCGCCTTCCTACGAAGGCGTAAATGGTAGGTGTTAAATGATGCCAAAATTGACGAGTGAACAGAAACTTGGAGAAAACTCGGCAAAATCTCGACAAATCAATAGGATCCAATAATTTGTCCTCTACTCTTTTTCTGCAAAATCGAAACCCTGAATTTGACTAAGTCTGAAACCCTGAAACCCTGAAAAATTGGTTAAGTCTGAAATCTAATGGATCCTCCAAAATCTAGAATCTGCATGTTAAATCCCATGGATCTGGAACCTATCTCAAACATCCTGACAGTATATTTCAAAATATTTAAAGTATAAGAAATTCATTTCTTATACTTAAATATGTTTTGAAATATACTGTCACCGTGTTCCTGATTTTTTCACTAGTTTCAGCCGAGTTTCCCTGTCGGGACTCGCTGAGTTTGGCGAGTCTGCGAGTCTGGCGAGTTTTTTCAAAAAATTCGCCGAATCCGGGTCTGAGTCCCCCAGACTCGGCCAAGGTGCCTCGCCTCAAACTCGCCGAGTTTCGTTACACTGGTCTCAAGCTCATGGACTATCTGTATTGAATTAGCCGACGTCCGCTCTAACACTGTGTAGAGCCCACTCAAAACCTCCTCATCCGCCTTGAATTCAGGGCGGAATTGAAATGCCGGATTGAGGTAATAAGCGGCTGCGTGTAGGGGCTTGTGAAGCTGGTGGTGCCATCTGCTATCAATGATCTCCCAAATGGGACGATACTTACCCTCAACTCCCCCATAGATGGATCTAATGGCCTCCTTGGCCCTATCCATGCCCTCATATATATAGCCCATTGCGGGCTTCTCCCCATCAGCAACTCGTAGAACTACTAGAGGCTCAGTGACCTACAATTATTGTGAAAGTGAACTGTGAAACATTAACTTAAGTGTGAACAAAAATAGGCAAATAAAAGAAAAATATGAATAAAAATTAAAACATAATATATAATTAGATTTTCATTTACCTTTACAATCTCCTCAACAGGTGTCCAAAATCTTGCCTCATCAAAGATCCAATTTGTTACTTCAGCCCCTGCATTGGTATGAGCATAGGATGAGGAAGTCCACTCCTCATCAACAAACATGCGCCTCAAAGCTTTTTTTGACTGAAGCAAGGATTGTAATGTGATGAAATTTGTTGCAAATCGGGTTATGCCAGGACGAGCCAACTCCTTTTGCTGCGTGAATTGCCTCATTAGGTTGAGGACCCATGCATGATTGTATATGAATTTACAAATATTTCTTGCCATCTCCACACATGTTTTGATCCATGGAATCTTGCCAATATCCTCCAATGTGAGGTCAAGGCAATGGGTAGCACATGGAGTCCAAAATAATGATGGGTGTCTCTCCATCAATAGTCTACCCGCAGCAACATAATTTGCTGCATTATCCGTCACCACTTGCACCACATTCTCCTCACCCACCTCAGCTATGATTTCCTCTATAGCTTCACAAAGGAATGTGGCATTTTTAACATGTCCTGAAGCATCAATAGATTTGATGAATACGGTGCCACCTGAAAAAGAAACAAAATCAATGATTCAATAAAGCATAAATTAAAAATATTAATCACTAAATCAATGCATTGTAAGAAGTAGAATCACCTGAGGAAGAAACAAGAAAATTTAGCAATGTCCTATTTCTCCTATCAGTCCAACCATTGGTCATGATGGTGCAACCCTTCATCCTCCATATCAACCGTTGCTCCTCTATTGTGGCTTTTACATCGGCCACCTTTTTTGTCAAAATTGGGCCCTTTATGTAATCTTCACTAGGGGCTTTGAACCCCGCCCCACAAACAGTAATGGCATCAACCATGTTTTGCCAATAAGGAGACCTAACATATGTCACAAATAAATTAAATTAAATAAGTATTGTAAAATGGAGAGTTTAAATTTGAATTCGACATATCTCTAAATATAAAAACTCAAGAGAAAGAATCAAGCTATAAATTTTAAAACAATCAAACAAAAAAGAATTACCTGGCTGCATGGAATGGAATGGTGCAATAGTACCAAAAGTCTCCGATTGCACGTTTAGCTGCATCATGTATGTCCTTGTTTCAACCCATGCTCTCAAGCGACGATTGGGAACCTGGAGTGGTGCGTGGCAAAATATATGAATCAAGAGTCCTAGATTTACGAACTCTAGGCCCAAGAACACTGCCGCTGGCAGTGGCACTAGTAGTAGCAGTAGCAGGTGTTCCACTTCCAACACCTGGAGGAAGAAATGGAGGCATGGAAGAAGACTCTCCACTACCACCAACACTTGTCATCTCCTCTATTTGCTTCCTTTTCAATTCTTTTTTTTGCTCAAATGTTTCTAGTTGCACTTTCACCTCTCGTATAACCTCAAGAGGCGCTTTTCCGTATGGGTTAGCATCATGGATTGGTATTTGTGCAAGATGGTATTTCAATCTATTAATGCCTCCACGAAAAATTGTTTTGCAATAAAAACATTTTGCTTCTCCTTTCTTTTGGCTAGGCATAATTTCAGCATGTTTCCAAGAAGGGTCCTTTCTAATTGGCTCTTTGGACATTGTGATAAAGATGATTTGAAATTTTGAAAATCTCAAGTTTCAACACTGCTGCAATAACATATAAAATTTATAAATACAAAAAAAATTAACATTTGTGATTTATAATTATTAAAGTAATAAAAAAAATGTAGGGTTTGCTTACAAAAACACCTAGGGTTTACTTAAAAAAAATCTAAACACCTAGGGTTCTTTCTTTTATCTACTAAAATAAAATAGAAAGAAATGAAATGTAAAGAAAAATGCAAATTTTGGTTTAAAAAAACACAAAAAACCCTTCAAAATACAAACTTACCTCTAAATATAGCTTGAAATCAATAAAGAGCTCCTTCCAATCCTTTGTAGACACCTCTAGATGCACCAAAAGTAACTACGAAGCTGCCCCAATGCGATTCAACAATCGATTTTTACTCTACCTCCTTGCCGGTTTCCCTACAATGCACTCCAATTTTTTCTCACAACTCTGTTTTCTCCTTCCCCTTTGGCTTCAAAATGAAATAATGTTGCTTTTAGGGTGGAGGAGGAGCTATAAGTGAAAAAAAGAACAAGTTGAAGTGAGTTTTTTGATGTTTTTTAAAACTTTTTGGCGTTTTTCTGAGCGGCCGAGTCTACATGACGGGAATCGGTGAGTTTGGCGAGTCCGGTGAGTCCGGTGATTTTCTGGCAAAAATTCGGTGAATCCGAGTCCGAGCCCCCCAGACTCGGCCAGGGTGCCTCGCCTCGGACTCGCCGAGTTTTCGCGAGTCTTGGCGAGTTTCGTTACACTGGTCAAAACAGAAAAATATAGATGAAGATCTTCATGTTCTAAATACAAACTCTCACAAGAGAAGAAGAAACACTTGAAGAAGAGGAAAAATCATCACGGGAAAGGTTCATTCAAGAAAGACATTTCTCGCATCCAATGTTTCAGATGCGACCAATATGGACACTATGCAGTTAGATGTCCTGACAGAACCAAGCAACAAGCATCTTATGCCAAAATAAAGGAGCATGAATCCGAGAAATATATATTCTACTCTGCACTTTCAAACCAAGTAACAAATAAATCCAACACCTGGGTTATAGATAGTGGTTCATCAAGACACATCACAGGGTTCAGGGAACTACTAGACACCATGGTAGAAGAGACTGACGAAGAAGTAACAATTGGAGATAACTTTGTACATCCAGTCAAGGGTGTTGGCACATGCACCCTCAAATTAAAGACTGGCATCTCCATCCAACTTACTGGAGTATTGTTTGTCCCAGGCATCAAAAGAAATCTAGTCTCCATATCTGCACTTGAAGATAATGGATATAGGGTGACCTTTATGGATAGCAAAGTATTGGCATGGCCAAAGAATTCTACTATTAAGAAAGCCAAAACCATAAGTCATAGACAAGGGTACTTGTACGAGTTATGTATGAAACCAAATCTAGCCCTAATTCATGAAATTGCAAACTCTAATGAAATATGGCATAGAAGGCTAGGACACCTAAATTTCTGTGCCCTATCTTCCATGGAAAGACTAGTTACAAGGTTACCCAAACTCAAACAATGTAATTCAGGGGTATGCAAGGGGTGTGCCTTAGGGAAAAATACAAAGGGGTCCTTTCAAAATAGTTCTAGCAAAACAAATAATGTATTAGAACTAGTCCACTCAGATTTATGTGGACCCATGTCTGTACCCTCCTTAGGTGGGTTTCTATACTATGTAATCTTCGTTGATGACTTCTCCAGAAAGACATGGATCTATTTTCTTAAATGTAAAGAATCACAGGAAATCCTTAAAAGATTTAAGGAATTCAAATCCATTACTGAAAACTCTTCCGGGAGAAAAATCAAAACCTTAAGAACAGATAATGGGAGTGAATACACTTCAGACATTTTTGAAGACTTTTGTAAAAACACTAGGATTAAGAGGGAGTTCACTGTACCCTATAATCCTCAACAAAATGGAGTTGCAGAAAGAAAAAATAGAACCATTGTAGAAGCTGCTAGGGCTATGTTACTTGATTAGAATATAGACACTTCACTTTGGGTAGAAGCATCTAGTACTGCTGTCTATATACAGAACAGATGTCCTCACTCTCATATTGATGAAAAAACTCTTGAAGAAGCCTTCACTGGCACAAAACCAGACATTAGTCATTTAAGGATATTTGGTTGTCCTATTTACATTCATGTGCCCAAAGAGAAAAGAACTAAGCTAGAACCTTCTGGGAGAAAAGGCATCTTTGTAGGCTATAGTGAAACATCAAAAGCTTATAGAATATATATACCTGGTCAAAGACAGATTGAACTAAGTAGAGATGTGATTTTTTAGGAAGACATAGCTTTCAAAAGAGCCAGAAATTATATTGAGTCAGAAATTCAAACTTCCAACTCAGGCATAGAAGAGGATCTTGCACCTGAGTTTCAGAGGGAGTATCCAGAGGAAGATGTAAACCATGAACAAATCACATCACTAGAAAATCCCAAGAAAAGACCACTCTGGGCCACCAAAACAATGGAAGAAGCTAAAAATTATGTCGCTCCATCAGGAACTTTTAAGGAAAGCACAAGACCTAAGAGATTCTCTAGTTATGTAGCTTTAATGAGTGAATTCATTAAATCAGAACCTTCTAGTGCTATAGAAGCTCTTAAGCACCAAGTATGGAAGGATGCCATGACAGAGGAGTATCAATCCATCCTGAAGAATGATGTGTGGGATATAGTACCTAGACCAAAAGGGAAATCTGTTGTTTCTTCAAAATGGCTATTTAAAATCAAACAGGCTGCAGATGGCAGTATAGGGAAATACAAAGCAAGATTTGTAGCCAAAGGATTTTCACAAAAGGAAGGAATTGATTACGACGAAACCTTCGCTCCAGTTGCTTGATATACATCAGTCAGGGCAGTTCTAGCTATTGCAACAGCCAAAGGGTGGAAAGTTCATCAAATGGACGTAAAAACTGCTTTCTTAAATGGAACCATTGAAGAAGAGGTTTACTTAGAGCAACCCAAAGGATTTGAGATTCACAATGCAGGATCCCATGTATGTAAATTAAAGAAAGCTCTATATGGACTTAAACAGGCCCCCAGAGCCTGGTATGAAAGAATTGACAGTTACCTCTTGAGATTAGGCTTCTCAAAGAATGATGCAAATCCAAATCTCTACTTCAAACAAAGCAAAGGTGATATGTTAATATTGATATTATATGTTGATGATCAATTGATTACAGGAGAAGATCACCTTATTGATCAGTGTAAGAAAGATCTAGCTTCAGAATTTGACATGAAGGACTTAGGTCTATTACACTACTTCCTTGGACTGGAAGTATGGCAGAAATCAGACTGTATTATTCTAAACCAAGGGAAGTACACAATTGATATATTAAAAAGGTTTGGTATGATGGAATGTAGACCTATGTCTTCCCCCATGGAAACAAATCTTCATAAATTGAAGGAAGCAGCAGTAGATTCTCCGTTGGCAGATCCCACTCTTTATAGACAGATAATTGGATCCTTGATGTATTTGGTCAATACCAGACTTGATATCTGCTATGCTGTAAATGCCTTAAGTCAGTTTATGTGTGAGCCCAAGGAGATACATCTTGTGGCTGTGAAGCGTATAATGAGATACCTTCAAGGTACTCTAAATTATGGCTTAAAATATGAAAAGGTTGACTTAGATCTACATGGATTCACAGATTCAGATTGGGCTGGAAGTGTAACTGACCGGAAGAGCACCTTCGGATGTTGTTTCAGTTTAGGGTCAGCAATGATATCGTGGATCAGCAGAAAAAAGTCTTCAGTTGCTTAGAGTTCTACAGAGGCCGAATATATTGCAGCTTCTATGGCTGCTAGAGAGGCAGTATGGCTTAGAAAACTGTTTGTGGGATTATTTGGTAAACCTCTGAAACCAACTATCATCCACTGCGACAATCAAAGCTGTATTAAGCTATCCGTGAATCCAGTATTCCATGATAGATCTAAACATATTGAGATTCCTCATCACTATGTGCGTGATATGGTGGAAAGGAAAGTGATTCAGTTGGAGTATATCAGTACAGGAGATCAAACTGCAGATATTCTTACCAAACCACTCCTCAAGGTGAAAGTTGAATACTTCAGGAAAAATTTTGGTATGATTGAAATGTAAGACTAATTGATTTGTACTAATATATTAAAGATGTTTAATGTGTAAACTTCTTGTGTCATATGTGTGACTCTATGACATTATGGGCCTACCCATTCTGTGTTTATTTCTAAAAGGTGACGATTTTTTGGATAATCTACACTTGTACCTAACATTATAAGGTGACGATCTTATAATGTTCATTAGACTAATATCATGTGACTTGATATTTGCATGAATCATGGAGTTATCATTATTAAGGTATGGTAGACATTATGTGACTTAATGTCAGTGCACATACCATAACTAGGATATATAAGGAGAATGTAATGTTCTCGAGTACAGTATATCCTTTAGTATCACGAGGTAGGTGATGCTACGTATCACGAGATAGGTGATACTATATATCATGAGTTATGTGATATTAAATTACTTTGAGTAATTCATTACAGATTAGATAATTGATATTCACAGAGATTATTGTGATATTGTTATCTTCCCGAGCTAAGAGGGAGTGTTGAGTTGTTTGTAGCTTCGATCAGATAACGTATTTATTATGATCATAATAAATATGAATATATAAGTAATATTAAATATTACTTATATATTCATACTTAATATATAAGGTATGTTAAAATAAATATGAATATAGCATGATCGAATGATATATTACCAAAGTATAAACACCGACTACAATTCAAACGGTGATTAGCAATTGCTAAAGCAATGGAAAGGTGACGAAGTCACACTTGTGATAGGCGTGACTCCTTGAGGAGTCACGTCTATCACATTTGTGACTCCTACCGTCACTCATATATATATCAACGTCTTTCCCCTGCAATACCACGTGTAGACACAGAAATCGAAAGTGTATGAGAAGTGGAAATTGCATATGCAAAAATAAAAGAAAGTAATAAATTAAGTCTGCAATACAAATATCCAACATTCAGAAGTTATCCAAGTTAGAGATCATAAGTTCGATTTGAATTTACAGTAATCGGCCTGTGTTCCTTGAGACACAGAGAGACGAAGTTGGAATGAAGAAATAAAAATTCTGTCAGTTGTGTTTTACAAATTCTGGATTCTGTGTAAATTCTCTGTGTATCGAATTGTTCTGTGTATATTATCTGTATAGAATTGTTTTGTATTTAATTTAGTTTTTTGTTGTTAAGATGCACGATTAAAACCATTCCACTGGTGGATTTCTGTGAAATCAGTGGAATGGACTTTGTACAATAGTTTTTCTGTTTTGTTTTCCTTTTGTTCGTGGTCATGGCAGAATAGAGACTGCGAGATTTGTTCCAGAGGAGGTTCTTGGCGTGAGATTCGAATATATATTTTATGTATATACGTCAATTGCATGCCAGGAATAGTTTGAGTATCATCCTGTGTATATCTTGTGAAGAAATGTATGTGTAAGAGTCCGTTCAGGTTGAGTTCATGTTGTTCGCTGAATATACAAACAGCGTGTATATCGCTAATGTACCTGAGTACATTTCATGTGTATATCGCAATTGTATGCGAATATACATTTCGTGTGTATCCTGCATCTGTGTATCGGGTTGCAAAAGCATGTTCTAAATGTATGTTGGAAGTTCGCCCTTCTGCAGATACGAGAAGTTGCCGACATTATATGTTTGCGGTGGTTGAACCAATTCTAAGGTTCAATTGGTTCATCGGAGTAAGTGGTGCCGATAGTTGAATCGATGGTTGAACGGGTTCAACGGGTTCAGCGGGTTCATCGAGATACAGCGGGTTCATTTGGTTCGTCGGTTCAACAAGGAGCATCGGGTTCAACGGTTCAATGAACTCGGAGGTTCAATCGGTAAAGTCTATGCGATGGGAGTATATTGAACCGATAGTGTATGTTGAACCGAATAGTCGAAGGTTCAATGGTTCAGTGACCGTAGGTTCAGCGGTTCAGTCAGTTCAAGTGGTTCAAAGGTTCAACCACAGTAATAGTTCAGTATTCTTGACCTGTTTTCACCGCTCCGCTGCGTTGCTCTGCATCACTGTCCTTGGTCGTTTCCTATATGTCCTTTCCATGTTAATCCTCTGTATCTGCAATTCCTTGCTAGCATGTAGATCACATAGGAACTCATATAGAAAGTCTTTGATTCTTCCAGATTCCTTAATTGTCTGTCAATGTTTAGTCGCTGATTAGCTGGGCCCAATCGATCATCTTTACCCCACTAATTATCTCCTCTACGAAGTAGAACATCCAAGGTTCGAAAGTTGAAGCTTGAGGGCATCCCATGACTCTGTTTAGTAAGACGACAAGGTCTCCATACTCTTGCTTGAAATCAGATTTGAGGAGTTTCTCTGGCAACCTGGAATGGTGAGATCTTTTCTTCCCCATCCATGAGGCATTGACTATTTCCATGCAGGCCTCAGGTCTAGCCTCAAACATCTTGAGTGCCTCTTCTTTGCTCTTGTAGAGGGTGGGACTATAGGTAGGAATGTCAAAGGCTTCAGCAATCCTTTCCTTAGAGAGGTATGTAACATACAACCCCCTAAATTTTTTTTTTTTTTTAAAACTTACAATGTTAGCACAATCATGCATAAGCAAACTAAATGCCTCCACACTTCTGATCACCCAGATCCCAGGATGGGCAAGGTGAGAGCATATAGTGGTTGGCTCACACTAAGCAATTATGCAACAATGAAAATACAATTCATCCGTTGCGGCGGGCATCCACAAGCATGTGGGAATTCACCACTTGAAGTGGGTAAAGAACAAAGAAAGATTACAATGCCATCCACTTGTTCAGTGGGAATACTCCACTTTTCCAGTGGGTGATAGAAAAAAGAAAGAATGATGTTTTCTCCACACTAGCGGTAATACCATCTAGGGGTTATTATGTGTTTGTGCAACAAAGAAAGAGAATAAATTGCATCAGCTGATAACTACAACAGATGGAATATATTATATCATCTTAGTATAATGCATATGTCTAGCACCACACTAATACCTTGCAAAGAATTGAAGATTAGTCTGCACAAACATAAATCATCAAGCTGAAATCAATGCATTTGGTCTTTGATGAACAGAGTCTGAAAACCACTCAGTCTTCTTACTGCTGTACAGACAACTAGCAATCTATCCAATTGCCAATAAGCATAAACATGGTCAACACTGCAATCATACAGCCCCACAACAAATCAAGTGCCACTGATTGATATCAATCATATAAAAGTGTCATAACAAGAAGCAAATTTGTATTTCAAAGGATAATCGACCCAGGAAAGTCATACGGCCCTATGGCATCATAACACTTCAAACTTAATGATCTAAACCCAAACAGTTAGCAACAATACAGTCTGATTTGCCACTGTTCAGACCTCCAAACTGTCCCTGCATATCAGAAAATTGACTTATCTTTGCATTCAAGAAACCCCCCATTTACTGTTGTACGACACCATAGAAGGGTGGTATGGATCTGCAATTATTGAATGATTATAAACTCAGAAAAATCTGATAATCTATGCAATGGCAGCGCTAAGAGATGAGAATGAAGTCTAGTGCACAAGTTTTCAAAGAATCATTCATGAGAGATCATAAATTGGAATCATTCCCCTTAGCTTGTACGGCCCAAGATATACGGCCTGCTCCAAAAAAATCACATCCAAACACTTCAAAATCTGCATGAAACATAAAGCAAAGAGCCTGCAGATGGTCACCATAAAATACCAATGATATTTCAATTAATATCAACTCCAAATATTTAATCTTAAGTACAAACAATTCCATCCCTCCAGAGTACAGACTGCCAGGTACAACTCAACTTAGGTTCATAAAGATTTCAACACAAAACTCCATTCTTTCACACCAAAATATAAACAAATCTAACACCAAACATTAAATTGAGACACAACAAAAACTCCATGAAAGAATAATGGCAAACTCTGTATAAGTCTGCTTCAATTTCCTTCTTTAGCACCATGGTGATTCCTGTATAAAACCACACCAACTTCAACTAGGGTGGATCTCTCACCACCGAAACCGAACTACTCCAAGAGAGTTTTCGTCCTCAAGAAGAATTTCTACAAGAGGGTTTTTGTCCTCAAGAGAAATGGAAGAACTCGCAGGTTCATTTCGGCAACATAACAATACAAATCATCAACCTCCTCAACAATGAGCCCATCTCCTCCTTTTATAACTTTTTGAGGGATATAAAATATTATTTCCTCTATCCCTTCATATTTCTCCTCAAAAATATAAAAAATAATTCATTATGTGTGCACAACTTAAAGCCGCCTTTTTAATTAAAAGCTCCCTTTAGCTCAAAAGACCCATTTATCAAAATAAAGGAAATATTTGATTCACAAGGCCCCAATATGATGCATCCATGATTTAGAGCTTTTCATCCCCTTTCCAACGAGCTATAACACTTAAGTGTTAAATGAACATTCCCCAACTTTTTTAACTTAAGTGCAATAATTAATTGTTTAGCTCATTAAATCAACTGATTTTATGGGAAATCCCAAATATCGCCAAACTGCAAAATTAAGCATACCAACATACTCTATGATGTTTGGGAAGACAAATGATGCCCTCCGGGTGACTTTCTAAAAATAGACGGCCTTGGAGAGCAAACCAAGAACCCGACCAAACATTAGAAAGCATCATTGCAATCCTGAACACCATCTGAGCTCAAAGCCATAACCAATTACTCTGTAAAACTGATCTGTGGCCATTCCAAGAACATTGGAGTTCTCCCAACAAAGCCGGAAAGCTACTAAGAGACTAAGGACAAGCCAAAATGCTCACAATAATCAATGCACCAAAAATGGGACATTACAGTCCTCCCTGCTCAAGATTGCTTGTCCTCAAGCAATTCATGCTATCCAATTTAGATACCTGCATGATTAACAATAATATATCTAGATCCCAAATCAATCTCAAGAATGCTTCACACCGCTTCTGCTGTGCCACTCTGATATAATTGCAAATTGCACCGCTGAAACTCTGCTTACAACTATGAAACATTCCTCTAATCACAAAACTATTTGAATCCCAAGCACCAATAAACCCAAAGATGAAAGAGTTAGCAATCATCAATACAATTATCCAACATGAAACTACTGCTGCAAACCAAAATCTGAAATGTTCCTCCGCGGAAGAACACAAATCAGCTTGATAACAAGCTGGGAACAACTCAGAACAGTCATGAATCAGTTGATTCTCACTTTCCAAAAGAGCATTAGTAACTGTAACACTTGTTCCTTTCAACTGATTACTTCTGTCATCTTCCCACAAAGAGCTAAAAGAAACAAAAAGATCAATCTCATGGCTACATAAGTCTGAAATAATCTCATGAAAATCAGATTTCAGTGATCTAAAAATGGGATAGCAACAACAAAACTGAAATCTTTTGAGAACAATAATAAATTTAGGCCATCTACATTCAGAATATGTCAAAGTTATGACCAAAATTTCTCTCCAATCAATAAATATATATGCAATTGAACACCTATGATGGCTGATGGGAGTAAGGATAGCAGCTTTATAACTGAAATTTGACTCCAAACTTATCCATAAAACAATCTTACCAACACCACTATCCTCCATGGAACCCTGCAAATAAACTCCATTGTCAAAGTAAGCCATCATTGAACCTAAACCCTTGCATACCTGAGCCTTATGCCCATCTTCATCAACTAATGAAAACTTCCAGTTGAAGAAATTTTTGTGCACAGTAACATTCCATGAATGCTTTGCACCAGGATCTCATATCCTGTTACTATCTTCCTCCATGTTACTTATATCAAATTGGTCTTTATCATTCAACATGAAAAGAAGATTATCATGAGTTAACCTAACTTCCATCATAAAAAAAATATTACCAAATGATTGGAAGTTGTCTTCATCTTCAGGTTCAAACAATTCATCAATTGACTCCAACTGTGTATCTGCATACTTAGGAGGCTGTCCTAAGTCAAAATCTCCTTGGAGCGAATCAAGCTTTTCAGTTTCCAACTTGCTTTCATTTGCTCTAGCAACTCCTACTTGCTCCTTGAATTAATAAAAATCAACAAGCTGATTTTCAGCTTCTAAGAGAGCCATTTGGGTACTCTCTAAAGAATCCATAGTTGTTTTAAGCTTAAATGTAAGCTTATCAATTTCAGCATCTCGTCCCTTCAATGCATCACATATTCGACCAATAGACACAAGGACATGATCTCTATCAATAAGCAGGTTCAAATAATCAAATTTCAAAGTTTCCAATGCCTTCTTGACTATACACCAATCTTCAAGTGAAGCTCCCTTTTCCATGCCCATTTGTCTCCTTTCAACTTAAGCTCTCCAAATGTGATCTTCAACAAACTTATGTGAGCTATCCAAATGTGTTAGAACTTGGACAACCTTATTTTCGGTGACTAACAACTGATTCTTAAAATCCAAATCAGCTGCACAACAAATTTTCTGTCATATCCTTAGAGGCATGATCTTTGAAATCAATTGCTTTTAAGTTATCCTCTTCATAGCTACTTTGACTACAAGAAGTAGCATCACATAAATTCAATGTTGAGCCAACCTTTGAGGCTTATGAAATCTTCTAACAAACTCTTCATCAACTGACTCTTCTACAAGGATACTAAGTTCTTCAAATTGCATAGGAGTTGAATCTTCTTCATCACTTAGATCAAATGAAATGGCAGTCTCATAATCAAACATTGAATCATCACCAATGGCTGATTTAAAGTCTTTGTCAGCACATTCTTCGTCAAGGATCTTTGATGAATCTAACTGCTCTTCTCTTTGCATGGAACAATCCCACTCATAATCAAGACTTCCATCACTAGAATGGTGGAAATGCTCTTCATTAGGTGCTATTCTGAAATTTTCAGCAGCATCAACTTTTTCATCTTTTATGATTTCATTGTTTCCCATGTCGTCAACACGACACTTTGCTTCAATGCTCTCAGGCTTACTTGCAAAGTCACCGTCTAGCAATCTATCGATCATCTTCAACTCATCAATTGTAGTGGGATCCTTAGGATCTTCATCAAATAAAAGACTTGCTAAGTCCAACACTTCTAGTTCTTCATCAAAGCAAAGCTCAGCTTCACTAATTTCTGTTGTAGACTTCTCCAAATCAGCAAACTCCTCTATGCATGTCTCATGATTTGTTACTTTAACTTCATCATAAAGAGGCTCAATCTTATGTATTTCAGATATCAAGACTCCATCTTTCTTTTTATTTGTTACATCATCTTGAAAGAAAGGATATGTGATGAAAGTTACTGGTTCAGCTTCTTTGTTCTTGCAATAATGGTTAGGCTCCCAAGAATCTTTGCATAGGAAACAAAGATTTCTTCTTCTAAGTTCATTCTTGCTGAACTCTTTCTTCCTCGGAATAAGAGGGTTCTTGTTTGGTGGGATGGAAAGCGATGACTTAGAATGGATCTTGGTCCTTGCAAAAAGAAAAGGTAATTCGGGCTTGCATAAAGACATTGTCTTCGTCTCTTCTTCCTTCCTTATCTTCTGAATGTATTCTATTAAGCCCTCTTTGTCAGGATTCCCCTCTTTGATGATTTTCAAGAAAGCATCCCAAGGAAGTTGCCGCTTACAATCATCTGATAGTCTTTCATACTCATCAATAATCTTAGTGGCCTTATGGTGATACTTCCTTCTGTAATGTCCCCATTTTCGAGTTCTCTTGCAGTTCAGTCAGAGCTGACTTTTTGGGTTGGTGACAGCATAATCAGAGTATTTCAATGTCACCAGGGTGTTCGGGTGATCCAGAGGAACTGGTTGACACTTTCCAGAGGGTTTTCGGACAACTTGTCTGTACTTACTATTTATAGTAAGTGCTTGCATGTCGTTAATCTTTCTGGGTTTTTCTGGGTTTGCCCTCTTTGGTCCCCGGTGGTCACTGCTATTTTTAGTAAGTGGCAGTTTGGCGTTGTTTGGGCGACTTGGTAGTCAACTGTTGGCTCTCATAGACATTGCACTGAGCTCGGAGTTATCAGATGGTTCGGGATTGCCACCGGAACGGGATTTTGAGAGTGGGGTTGGATTCGTCTTGTCAAGACCTTTCCAACGAGCTATAGATCATTGGTTTCCAACATCATCTTGGCCTCCATTTTAAAGTCCGTAAATTAAACATTATTATTTAATATTGGACCTTGGTGCTTAGGCTCGACAACTTAATGTTGTTTTAAAAGAGGGGACTTTAAGGGTGATGTTGAGAAAATAATTAAAGAGAATTATAATATTTTAAAATGTATTTCCCTCTCCTGTTTTATCCCATATGCAAGAGGATTTTAGAGACTCCCAGTTGGAAAAGTATAAAAGAAGGAAAAGTGCTCTCATTTGGATATGCTTGGTTTATTATTTTCTTCTCTCTTTGAGATTTCCCTTGCTAGGGTTTTGGAGCTTTGGCTCTAGGGTTTGAAGGGATTCGAACCAGAGGCTCTTGGAGACGAAAACCTCCCTGCTTCTACAGGTGTGCAATACCACCCAACGGTGCTTCTTTGGTGGATACATCCAGTATTCACAACTGTGCTTCATTGGAGCTTGATTTGTTGAGGGTTTGACAACTCTTGGACATATTCTTTGCAGATTTGTGAAGGTTTCCTTATGCAAATTTGAAGCGCTGATTCAAATACAGATTAGAGCAGATTTCATTGTGAGTTTGGGGACTGTTACTCATTGTTGTTGCAGGCCGTACCATTCAGCCCCAGCCGTACCATTTCAAGGTGGATATTTAAGGAGATTTAAGGGAGCATTTGCATTCTTATATGGTCGTCTAGCCTTGGGAACAACATATAGTCCATTGCAGCCTTGTTTTAGAGGCCATACACCATTTTGTTTGCTATTCATCACTTCCAGCATAGGCCGTACACCTCCAGGAGTGACGTGGGGGCATTTTGGCTTCATTTCTCTTTGTGGGTATTGTGGATTTTGCATTGCTAGAGGCGTTTGGAGCCCTTTGTATCACTGATATTATTTTGTATGCTCATCTTTGTATTTCTTCGGAGATTGGAGTGATTTCCAACCATACCCACTAGTTGGTCCGGCAACAACATAAACATGAAGTTGTATTTCTGCACATGGGTATGTAATAGTAATTAATATTTGGCTATTCTGCTATCTGGGTCTTTGTTATTTTCTCCATATCTATTGGACTTTTTCTGGGTTTGCATTCTATGCTCTATATTGTATGCTCCGGCAACACATCTGCAGGAAAATTGAAAACCCCTTCTGCATTCTTCTGTCTAGTCTATAAGAACACAAAAATAAAAAATAAAATAACACATAAAAAGATTTCTTAAAAATACAAACAGGTACGACACATTACAGTGGTATCAGAGCAGTGTATCTTGCCATCCTGTGTGGTTATGTATGACATGCAGAAGATGAAATGAGACATGCAGCCTACACATCAGTATTATCCCAGACGCAATAGATCGCAGCGAGACATTTAGGTTCCCCATATTTATCCCTTTGCAGGTACAAATACAGTAAGGGTAGAGGAAATGGATGATGAAGATTGGGAAGGGCTCAGTATCCAAGAGATGCTGAATAATTGGTGTAGGAGACAGAAAGAGGATCTGAGAGTGTTACGACAAAATTCTAATCAATGATACAGAAGATAGACAGGTATTTCCTTAGGAATCCTGATAACAATGACATTTGTAAAGATAAGATTAAAGAAGATACTACCATGAATGAGGTGGTGCATGAAGAAAAGGTTAAAACAACAGCTGTGGATCCTAGTTCGGATTCAACTAGTGATGATTCTAATGACTTCCTTGATGATTCCTATGGGGCTGATGACTGTATTGAGTCCACTCATACATTTTTAGATGAAGGGCATGGAGAACGCAAATTTGATGGTGACTTCAATACAAATTTTGATGATACTTTATCTTATTTTGCTAGTGTTAATTCAGGTGGCCTTGGTTTTGACTTTCAAACCAAGCCTATGGAGAGAGATACTTACATTGATACCAGTGTTGGTGAATTAGAGGTGGTTGTTGATAGGCCTTGTGAAAAGATGAGATCATTGGATGATATCCTTTTGCCAGCTAGAGATGATGGTTTCTTTTCTTATTCTAGTGTTGATGACACAAGTGGTTGTTGGTTTGACTCTCAAACCCAGCCTATGATGGGGAATGATTTATTCACAAAGGACACTAGTCATGAGGAAAACAGTGATCACATTTTCCCTGATCTGAGCAAACAACACTTTAGCACGTGGGATCCGGGTGTGATGGTCCCAACATTTGATGTGGGTCCTGATGGATCTACTTTTGGTCATACTGCAGTTCCTACTTCATTTACATAGTTGGGCTTGAGGGACGGCATTGATGACATCGATGATGTTGATATCAACCTTGAAAACAAATCAGATTTGGTGTTGCATGGTGCTGATCATAAATCAGAAATTTTTTATGAAGTTGCCAAGTCTCAGGGGTCCTATCTTTTGCGAGGACAACTAAAGGTAAGTGAAAACTTGATAGCTGAAAGAATTGAATCCAAGCATCTGTATGATGAATACATAATCACAAAACATGAGGCATGCATTGAGGAGCTAGCTGATTTGGGAAGACTACCACAGAAATTAGTAATGCCGAGCCTACTCTTGAGATAGCAGCCATTCCATGTGAGGACGATAGATGTGTGGAGTTCCCTAACATTGACACTCAAGATTTGGGTGTTAAGAATGAATTATGTGATGCGGATTCAAGCCATAGCAAATCTGATTGAAGAGAGGAATGAGACAGAAAATTTACTTAATGGTGATGAGTCCCGGGATCGCTCTTTGGATGGATATGCAGTTACTATGGAAGAAGTATGCAAAGATATTGTCAAATCAGCAACTTCTACAATGTCTTTTGAGCCATTCTATGAGATACATAGCAGCAGTACCTTTGATGCTATTGTGTGCCAAGTTGATAGCACACACGATGCTGCTAATCATTTAGTGAGCGATGATGATTCAGCCTCATACCATAGTGCAGATTACAAATCGAAAGATTTGTGTGGAGATGATTCGTCACAGGGGTATCATCATTTAGCTGGGCAATTGAAAGTTAATGATAATATGATTGCTACAGCTTTGGAACATTCTGATGTTGCTAGACAGATGTTGGCAACCTATGGCTAGAGTACTCCTGAGATGGATGAACACGATGATAGAGGACTTTCCCTTGCTGAGTTTCAGGCACTTAGAGATGCAGTTGGGATAATGAAGAATAATTACCTACAACTGTTATCAGATAGAGATCATCTTCTCAGGCTTAACGATATTTATCATGATGCTCTAAGGGGAAAGGAAGAGGAGGTTGATGAGCTCACCTATGAGCTTGAGGTCGCCGCAGACTCTTTGAAGAGTGCTCAAACAACCCTTCAAGAGTCAAAGTTACGGATAGATGAGCTTACCATGGAGTTGAGCTTGACACAGTCTTCATCACCTACATATACCATTTAGATATCTATGGTAGCGGGTGGTGATGAGCATACATCCACGGATGGTGGTAATGAGTATGTGGAGGATGTGACTACATCCATTTCATTTACTGGTGCAGGTGACAATGATGGGACGATTGTGTTGGATGAGTGTAGCAGGGAACAATATGTTGCACCAGGTGTTCCTGAGGTTGGTCCCATTTCCTGTGATGCAGAGCAAATGATTGATGGCTCTTGTGGTGTAGTAGTGAATTTCCCAGAGAGTTGTGTGACAGATCACCACACTACTTCATCATTTTCACAGGAGATATGCAGGGCATCATCCAGTGGTGTGATCGGTTCTCATGTTGATTTGTTTCCCTCTCCTGGAAGCAAATCAAAGTTTGCATCCTATGCAGCTGATTGGGATAGACAACTTATTGAGTCGTAGCGATGGAGAGATCAGCTGAAGGTTACCAAGGATAAGGTTGTTCAAACCTTAACTCGTATTGACAGTACCCACAAGTTTGTGGAGGGTCTCTTGTGGAAGGCACAATTGGAGGAAAGACAGATAGGGGTAGTTGCGGGCACATCTACATCTGATTTGCGAACTATCCAGCATGCCATGGAGTGGATTAAATCAGAATACCTCCAATTGCTTTCAGATCGGGACTTTGCTATTGGTTATGCAGAGAGGACTTGTAGAGTATCTACCCAATTAACCATTCAGGATCAAAGACATAAGCAATCTTCTGATTCGTGTGATGCGAGTGATGAGGAGTGTGTTCCCCATGACTATGACGGTCAACCGTTGACACAGGCAGGTGCTTTTTATTCTAACTGCATAGTGAGGAGTGCTCATCATTTCTCCTTTAGTCCACACACATATGACCTGATGATGTCTAAGTGTGGATTGGCTCAGGATTTATACCATCCATTGTGGGATGAAGGGTTGCCATCTACAGAAGCTGGAACTAGAGATTGCAGGTGGCTGACTCAGATACATTCAGAGGATTATTTGCAGAGTCAGAGATCAGATTACCATCATGGTGATATGTATCGGACAGAGTTTGCAGCTTCTTGGTCTCGTAAATTTCCATTGGAGACATGGCTTCTGAGAGGTTGTAGTGTCATGTGGCATGATGGCATGTTTAGTCTTTACAGCGGTGATGGAGGAGAGTTTATTCATTCCCTCGTTCTGAGAGGAGCAGTTTCATATCTTCCAGCACCTATGTTGTGTAGTCAGTACATCCATAGAAGTTTTGCAGAGGATGGAGGGGAATGTTGTGGTTCGGACACTTCGAGGTTTAATTTCCTCTTCATGATTGATGGATGTGAGGTTCTAATGTGTTGGGATCCAGGTGGTGATAGGTTTGGCATGACAATTCAGTTGGATTCCGAGGTGTTGCTTCACCACTCTCTGCATGGTAAAGGTTTTATCAGAGTAGCGCAGCGTCGACGTGGTGGTTCTATGCTGAGAATAACTTGGGACCCTGGGATCATTTTTGGTTTCAGTTGGGTTCAGTCTATTGCTTGGAGGTTGTATTGGCATTGCTTGAGGACAAGCAATCTTTGGGAAGGGCGGACTGTAATGTCCCCATTTTCGAGTTCTCTTGCAGTTCAGTCAGAGCTGACTTTCTGGGTTGGTGACAACATAATCAGAGGAGTATTTTGATGTCACTAGGGTGTTCGGGTGATCCAGAGGAGCTGGTTGACACTTTCCGAAGGGTTTTCAGACAACTTGTCTGTACTTACTATTTATAGTAAGTGCTTGCACGTTGTTAATCTTTCTGGGTTTGTCCTCTTTCGTCCCCAGTGGTCATTGCTATTTTTAGTAAGTGGCAGTTTGGCGTTGTTTGGGCGACTTGGTAGTCGGCTGTTGGCTCTCATAAACATTGCACTGAGCTCGGAGTTATCAGATGGTTTGTGGATCCAGTTGGCACCCTCTGAGTTGGCTCAGTTTGCTTATGGCCATTACTATTTTTAGTAAGTTCGGGATTGGCACCGGAATGGGATTTTGAGAGTGGGGTTGGATTCGTCTTGTTAAGACCTTTCCAACAAGTTATAGATCATTGGTTTCCGACATCATCTTGGCCTTCGTTTTAAAGTCCGTAAATTAAACATTATTATTTAATATTGGACCTTGATGCCTAGGCTCGACAACTTAATGTTGTTTTAAAAGAGGGGACTTTAAGGGTGATGTTGAGAAAAGAATTAAAGAGAATTATAATATTTTAAAATGTATTTTCCCTCTCATGTTTTTATCCCATATGCAAGAGGATTTTAGAGACTCCCAGTTGGAAAAGTATAAAAGGAGGAAAAGTGCTCTCATTTGGATATGCTTGGTTTATTATTTTCTTCTCTCTTTGAGATTTCCCTTGCTAGGGTTTTGGAGCTTTGGCTCTAGGGTTTGAAGGGATTCGAACCAGAGGCTCCTGGAGACAAAAACCTCCCTGAGTAGCAACATTCTACAAGTGTGCAATACCACCCAACGGTGCTTCTTTGGTGGATACATCCAGCATTCACAACTGTGCTTCATTGGAGCTTGATTTGTTGAGGGTTTGAGAGCTCTTGGACATATTCTTTGCAGATTTGTGAAGGTTTCCTTATGCAGATTTGAAGGGCTGATTCAAATACAGATTAGACCATATTTCATTGTGAGTTTTGGGGACTATTATTCATTGTTGCAGGCCGTACCATTCAGCCCCAGCCGTACCATTTCAAGGTGGATATTTAAGGAGATTTAAGGGAGCATTTGCATTCTTATATGGTCGTCTAGCCTTGGGAACAACATACAGTCCATTGCAGCCTTGTTTCAGAGGCCATACACCATTTTGTTTGCTGTTCATCACTTCCAGCATAGGCCGTACACCTCCAGGAGTGACGTGGGGGCATTTTGGCTTCATTTCTCTTTGTGGGTATTGTGGATTTTGCATTGCTAGAGGCGTTTGGAGCCCTTTGTATCGCTGATATTATTTTGTATGCTCATCTTTGTATTTCTTGGGAGATTGGAGTGATTTCCAACCATACCCACTAGTTGGTCTGGCAACAACATAAACATGAAGTTGTATTTCTGCACATGGGTATGTAATAGTAATTAATATTTGGCTATTCTGATATCTGGGTCTTTGTTATTTTCTCCATATCTATTGTACTTTTTCTGGGTTTGCATTCTATGCTCTATATTGTATGCTCCGACAACACATCTGCAGGAAAACTGAAAACCCCTTCTGCATTCTTCTGTCTAGTCTATAAGAACACAAAAATAAAAAATAAAATAACACATAAAAAGATCTCTTAAAAATACAAACAGGTACGGCACATTACACCTTCGATCCAACTTCTCTTGAACTGCTCTTTCTAATTCATCCTGCCTTTGGCGAAGAGAATCAAATAGAACATCTGTCTCACTTCTCCTCTTAAGAGATGCCATAATCTAACAATCACTGAACAACCTCTTTCAACTGCCACACACTGAACAACATGCAAGTGTTGATCACTCACATGCAAGGCTGAAATTTCTATCCCACACTGAAGATCTGCAAGGAGTGAGTATCAACCCAAATAGGCTGGCAAGATCACCAGCTCTGACACTACTGTAACATACAACCCCCTAAATTTTAAAAAAAAAAAAAAAAATTTAGAATGTTAGCACAATCATTCATAAGAAAACTAAATGCCTCCACACTTTTGATCACCCAGATCCCAGGATGGGCAAGGTGAGAGCATACAGTGGTTGGCTTACACTAAGCAATTATGCAACAATGAAAATACAATTCATCCGCTGCGGCGGGCATCCACAAGCATGTGGGAATTCACCACTTGAAGTGGGTAAAGAACAAAGAAAGATTACAATGCGAATTCACCACTTGAAGTGGGTAAAGAACAAAGAAAGATTACAATGCCATCCACTTGTTCAGTGGGAATACTCCACTTTTTCAGTGGGTGATAGAAAAAAGAAAGAATGATGTTTTCTCCACACTGGCGGTAATACCATCCAGGAGTTATTATGTGTTTGTGCAACAAAGAAAGAGAATAAATTGCATCAGCTGATAACTACAACAGATGGAATGTATTATATCATCTTAGTATAATGCATATGTCTAGCACCACACTAATACCCTGCAAAGAATTGAAGATCAGTCTGCACAAACATAAATCATCAAGCTGAAATCAATGCATTTGGTCTTTGATGAACAGAGTCTGAAAACCACTCAGCCTTCTTACTGCTGTACAGACAACTAGCAATCTATCCAATTGCCAATAAGCATAAACATGGTCAACACTGCAATCATACAGCCCCACAACAAATCAAGTGCCACTGATTGATATCAATCATATAAAAGTGTCATAACAAGAAGCAAATTTGTATTTCAAAGGACAATCGACCCAGGAAAGTCATACGGCCCTATGGCATCATAACACTTCAAACTTAATGATCTAAACCCAAACAATTAGCAACAATACAGTCTGATTTACCACTATTCAGACCTCCAAACTGTCCCTGCATATCAGAAAATTGACTTATCTTTGCATTCAAGAAACCCCCCATTTACTGTTGTACGACACCATAGAAGGGTGGTATGGATCTGCAATTATTGAATGATTATAAACTCAGAAAAAACTGATAATCTATGCAATGGCAGCGCTAAGAGATGAGAATGAAGTCTAGTGCACAAGTTTTCAAAGAATCATTCATGAGAGATCATAAATTGGAATCATTCCCCTTAGCTCGTACGGCCCAAGATATACGGTCTGCTCCAAAAAAATCACATCCAAACACTTCAATGTCATGTCCCCATTTCCGGCTTAAGCACCAAGTGATGAATGGATTAGCCTACTTCTCATTCCCGGAGGCTAATTATGAATGATAAGGGAATGAACTGGGTTTTGACTAACTCTGGGTGTTATTTTGCAGGTAAAATCAAGAAGTTTTGAGTCAAAATCCACTAAGTCATGAGCAAGGCGCCCATTTTGGCAGAACTCCTCCCTTCTGGCGCCTAGCTTCAAGAGTCACTTCTGGCAGTGAAGATGAGGATTCAAACAGAAGGCGCTCCACCTGGATGGGTTCCACCAACCAAGCGCCTTGAGCAGTTATGGACTTGAGCAAGGATCATCCAGTGTTGAGTTTGGAATCACTGAAGTGGTCTAAGTGAGTTAGGCGCACTTCCTAGCCTTCACAACACTCAAAGTGCGCCTAGTCCTCATATTGCGCCTAGACTCCTTTGCAAATGGTGAATTCCTTGAAGGATTGATCAAGTGAAATCCTGCCTTCAAAAGATCCGGTGGAAATGATTGATTAATCAACATGACGAAGTTTTCTAAGTGAGTGGAACAAGGAAGAAGGCCTATTCACTTTAGGCGCTAGCATCAAGTTACATCATCCAACAGGAGAACTTCTCCTTATCTAGGCGCCATTTCTTGTTGAAGTTATCTCCTCAAAGCGCCTAGGTGCTAGAGCATGACAAAGTAAACCTTAAATGGCGCCCTATGTCAAATGATAATTGATGGTTTAGAATGCATCTTCAAAAGTACGCCTAGGTGTTGTGATGTTAGCTTTTGCTCAGACAACCTTGAAGATGCGCCTAAGTAAGAACATGCTATCCAGACTCCTCAAGAGGTCAAGGCACTTGGTAAGGTGTTTGTGAAAGCAGAGATGAGTTTCTGACTAAAGGAAACAAGGTTAGGCGCCAAGACAAACAAGTACATTCAAGATAAGCTTTTCAAGGGAGGGCGCCAATTCTCACCTCCACTGTTGTTTTGTTGCGCCTAAGGGACTTATTCCCAAAAGTGCGCCTAAGGAGTTCTCAGTCCATTCCAACTGATAGGCACTTGATAGAAGGTAGTCTTGTTGATTCAGTTGTGGTTTGAGTTGAAGGTTTTAGCAAGACAAATTCCCTTTTTCTCCCTAAGGCGCCAATTTGGACCTTTTCCTATCACCAAGTGCGCCTAGGTGAAACTGAAGGCTAAACAAAATATGGATACCCCAGATATAGGCGCTAGGTTGAGAGAGCATCAAAAGTTGGATTGCAAGGGTGAATTGAGGAATTAGGCGCTGGTATCAGTTGATGCTACTCCAAAGATGCGCCTAAGATAGTTGCAAGTCTTCTAAACAAGTTTTGGAACAGGGCGCTTCATCATAAGGTAAGATGACCATCATTCAAAGTCAAGTTGTTGTCAAAGTTCTTTGAAAGGGGGTGATAAGCTGCTACCAAGGCGCCAAAACCCTTGTGAACTCTCCAAAGTTGGCGCCCAGTTAGAAGAACACCAAAATTGCAGTGGTTGAGGTTGTAAACAAGAAGTAGGAAGTCTAGAACTCTAGGCGCATTCTAGAGTCCCTGTCAACCTTCAATTGGCGCTTAGTGATAGCAAGGCGCACTTCTTGGGCATTTCCTACCTCAACTCCAATGAGTGCCTCATGAGGATTGACTGAGTTGAGTGTCAAGGCACTCTTCTTGATAACATTGAAGAGCTTTTTCCAAGTTAGGCGCAATCTCCTCAACTGGCGCATAGAACAAGCAGGGCGCACTTTCATGTTCCAGACATCTCAACTTGGCGCCTAGTCAGGAGATAAGGTAGTTGTAACTACCTAAGCTCTCATTGGTCCACAGAAGGTCTTCGGGATCCGTGTCAAGGTCTCTGGATAAGCTTGCCAACTCAGAATGAGTCATCAGAAGGAATATTCCCTTGGATATGCTTCTTGGGAAACGTGCCTTCATTACCTTTGAAAAGCCTATAAAAGGAGGAGCTCTCTCATTCATTTGGTATCTATGCATTTGACAAAATTCTCTCTACAAAGCTGTTGAGCTTGTAATCTTGAGGCCTGCGAGTTTCAAGTGTTGGGGTGATGCTCCCTCAACTGACAAGGTGACGGTCCCTTGTTGTACTGTGAGGTGTTGACATTCAGTTGACATCGTTGAGTTCAATCGAGTCGATCAAGTATAGGCGCCCATTGTAATCATCAAGGCTCCAAGGCCTGCTTTTGTAATTCCATTTGAATAAAGTGTAACTACATGCCATTGAAAGCATTACTCATGTAATAAGACATTGTGAGTTGATTGAATCAAGTAATAAAACAAGTACCCAGCTTAAGGTTGATTCATTCAAATAGTTATCTTTGATGTATATCTTTGTGTCGTTGAAATAGTTGATGAGTTGATAGCAAGTAAAATTGTCTAAGTAAGGAAAAATTTTGGTAGAATTAGTTGGGTATCTTACATTCAAAATCTGCATGAAACATAAAGCAAAGAGCCTGCAGATGGTCACCATAAAATACCAATCATATTTCAATTAATATCAACTCCAAATATTTAATCATAAGTACAAACAATTTCATCCCTCCAGAGTACTTAGCTTAGGTTCATAAAGATTTCAACACAAAACTCCATTCTTTCACACCAAAATATAAACAAATCTAACACCAAACATTAAACTGAGACACAACAAAAACTCCATGAAAGAATAATGGCAAACTCTGTATAAGTTTGCTTCAATCTCCTTCTTCAACACCATGGTGATTCCTGTATGAAACCACACCAACTTTAGCTAGGGTGGATCTCTCACCACCGAAACCGAGCTACTCCAAGAGGGTTTTCGTCCTCAAGAAGAATTTCTACAAGAGGGTTTTCGTCCTCAAGAGAAATGGAAGAACTCGCAGGTTCATTCTGGCAACATAACAATACAAATCATCAGCCTCCTCAACAATGAGCCCATCTCCTCCTTTTATAACTTTTTGAGGGAAATAAAATATTATTTCCTGTATCTCTTCATATTTCTCCTCAAAAATATAAAAAATAATTCATTATATGTGCACAACTCAAAGCCACCTTTTCAATTAAAAGCTCCCTTTAGCTCAAAAGACCCCTTCATCAAAATAAAGGAAATATTTGATTCACAAGGCCCCAGTATGATGCATCCATGATTTAGAGCTTTTCATCCCCTTTCCAACGAGCTATAAAACTTAAGTGTTAAATGAACATTCCCCAACCTTTTTAACTTAAGTGCAATAATTAATTGTTTAGCTCATTAAATCAACTGATTTTATGGGAAATCCCAAATATCGCCAAACTGCAAAATTAAGCATACCAACATACTCCATGATGTTTGGGAAGATGAATGATGCCCTCTAGGTGACTTTCTAAAAATAGACGGCCTCTCCAAGAATCTTGGAGAGCAAACCGGGAACCCGATCAAACATCAGAAAGCATCATTGCGATCCTAAACACCATCTGAGCTCAAAGCCATAACCAATTACTCTGTAAAACTGATCTGTGGCCATTCCAAGAACATTGGAGTTCTCCCAACAAAGCCGGAAAGCTACCAAGAGACTAAGGACAAGCCAAAATGCTCACAATAATCAATGCACCAAAAATGGGACATTACAAGGTAAGCCATCACCCTGCCGTCGGGAGCAACAATCTTTCATTGTTCAGAATTGTAATGCTTGATGCATTCCACTATTAGTTCAGAGCAAGGTATAGCAGGAGAAAACAGGCAGCTTGTACAATTCCATTACGGACCATCCTTCTTGCGATCTTGGATGGAAAGTGTTCTTCAGTCCTGTACATTCACTTCTTAATCTCCTCCATGTTAACATGCTTGATGTTAGTGTCACCTACATTCTTCCACTTTGAAACAATCCTGGATTCGGGAAGCACACTTTTAAGGGTGTCTCGAATCTGAGTTTGCCTTGAGGTATTTCTCGTTTTAGCACTTGCCATTAATGAAGAAATCTGTTCTTTACTTGTATGAATTTCACCTCCTCTTACTGAAATCTGTCCTCTTTTGAATGAAAAGCTTTTGCTTCTGATGAAGAGTCCTGCTTCAGTTCAATGGTTTTTTGGTCTTTTATGTGAAACTCTGCTTTGGAGAGAAAAATCCCTGCCTCTCTTGATGAAATCTGCCTCTGTACTTGGTCAAAATTGACCTCCTTGCTCAGAAATCTGACCCTAGGAGAAAAATTGACCTGCCTTAGAAATCAGATTTTTAGCTGGTGAAAATTGAGCTGCTTGCTCATAAATCAGAGTTTTTTCATAGTCAAAATTGACCTTCTTACTCAGAAATCAGAGTTTCTCATGCAGAAATACGATTTTACTTGGTCAAAATTGACCTGCTCCTTCAGAAAACTGATTTTTGTGATGAAGAGAAAGTCTGATTTTGATGAAAATCTCAGTCCTTTCATGAAAATCTGTTTTGGCTTGATGAAAATTTCTTTATTCTTTGATGAAAAACCTGCTCCTTGGCTGAAGAAAACTCTGTTTGAGGTGAAGAAGAAGTCTGAAAATTTCTGATTTTGATGGAAAAGGTCTGGTTTTAATGGAGAAAACTGCTTTGACTAGAGAAATCTGCCCTTTGTTGGTATTTCTACTTTGGAGCATGGAAAAATCGACCATGGAGGTGAAGAAATTTGGTCTGATTATGAAGAAATCAGACCCCTGATACCTGCCCTGCCCTTTGCTCTTGATCAAGAAATCTGCCTTTGGATGGAGAGATATGTCTTTGCTTGGCTGAAGCAACCTACTTTTGAAGCAGAAACCTGTTCTTCACTCCTTTAGAAAGCTGCTCCTTCAGAAATCTGCCTGAATATGATGAAGAAGTATGTCTTTTTTGTTGTTGAAATGGACGAGTTATGGGAAGACTTTGCTTGGAAATGAAGTAAAATGACTTCAAATGCCTTTAAATATGGCTAAATTCACCTTTTGGAGGTTGACCTAGCTAAGCACCTCAATTTGGATTGGGATGAAAAGATCTGATTTTTTTTATTAAGATGCTCAAGCCCCTCAATTGGCTGACCTAGCACAAAGGCACCTCAAGCTACTCTATTGGCCGACCTAGCACAAAAGCAGCTCAAGCTGCTCTATGATTGGCCGACCTAGACATAAGCTGCTCAACTTCCAAACGGTGGTCTGATTTTTGGATTTTATGAATGTTATGGATTTGCTTTTTTTTCTTTGAAATCCTTCTTATTCCTAGGCGTACATGTGATGAGGTCTTGGATTTAGCTTTCCAAAATATCTTTTTCTTGGATTTAGTGACCTTGTCATGAGTTTTTTTGGATTTAGTGAGCTGGTCATGAGTCCTCCCTAGGCGTACATTTCATGAGTCCATGGATTTTAGAATTGTTTTGATATTTTCCTTAGATTTCTTCTCAAGTCATGCCTTTTCCCTTGCTTGGAGTTAGGCACACTTTTCATGAGTTCATGCATTTGGGGAGGTGTTTGAGATTTGTGCATGGATTTGGTGAGCTGCTTGGCATTTATGCATGGATTTGGTGAGCTACTTGGCATTTATGCATGGTTTTGAGTTCATCTCCCTAGGCGCACTTTTCCTTAGTCCATGTATTTCGTTGTTGTGGATTCTCATTTCCATGAATTTCCTTCCTTGACATGCCTTTCTCTCTGCTTGGAGCTCCTAGTCGCTAGGCGCACTTTGCATGAGTCCATGCATTTCGTGAGATGCTTGAAATATTCTTCCACGTATTTGGTTTCATCTGCCCAGACGTGGAGTTGGTTGATGCTCCTCCCCTTGGCGTGGATTCTTTGTATTGTTGGATTTCTTTCCTTTTAAACTGCATGATGGGCCTTGGTCTCTCCTTGAGGAGCTCATGGAGCTAAAACATGACTTTCTCTCTCCTTGAGGAGCTTGTGGAACTTGTCTCACTAAAACGTGACTTTCTCTCTCCTAGAGGAGCTTATCTCACCAACAGGACATTCTCTCTCCTTGAGGAGCTTATTGTTGTGACCAAATCACACATCGCCCCATTGCAAATGGGGACCCCCTTTTTTTTGAATTCCAGTGCTTTGCCAAGTCTAGGATGGTGTCCTTTGCATGATGAAGTTAGTGGTGTTTGAGTCTTAGAGCCCCTTGATGACCTGATCCTGATGTTTGAGACCCTAAAAATGACTAACTCTGGTATCCTGATCCTGAAGATCCTGAAAATTGGCTAAGTCTGAAATCTGGTGGATCTTCAAAAATCTAGAATCTGCATGTTAAATCTGGTGGATCTGAGACCTATCTCAAACATCCTAAAAGGTATATTGAAAAATATTTAAAGTATAAGAAATTCATATACCCACTTATACTTATACTTATTAAATATATTTTTTAATATACCTTACCTTGGCGACTTGCATTTTTGGGCGCGAATTTGCTCTAGTACTTAGGCGCATTTTCCCACCTCTACCAACTCACATCAGCGCCTAGATGAAGATCAACTTCCAAACTCTCCAAGATAGGGCGCCTTGACTAGAATTGGCATTAGAGACCTTAAACATCAAAATTTTGGACAAAGGAATGATTCCAGAATTTAGGCGCCCATTGCATGTTCAGAGGATCATAAGAATTGCGCCTTAGGTTAAAGTAGATGAGTTTGGGCGCCATTTAGTGTTGCTTTTGCCATTTAGGTGCCTTGGCAATAGTGTCGATGAACAAACTCCAAGTTGCGCCTAAGGATGATCCAGTCTCCCAAGGGTGTAAACAACTCCAAATGAGCAAACTTAAGCTAGGCGCCCTTCATGCATTGGACTACCTCATTTTGGCGCCTTAGCATGAAAGAGCAAGAGATGTTCAAACAAACTCCAAGTTGCACCTTAGGAAGAAAGAGTATGAAATCCTGATGTATGTTTGAGAAGATCCTGAAAATGACTAAGTCTGATAGCCTGATATCCTGAAACACTGAAAAATTGACTAAGTCTGAAATCTGGTGGATCCTCCAAATTCTATAATCTACATGTTAAATCCGGTGGATTCGGGACCTATCTCAAACATCCTGAAAGGTATATTGAAAAATATTTAAAGTATAAGAAATTCAAATTTCTTATACTTAAATATATTTTTTAATATACCTTACCCCTTGGACTTCCTTTTCTGGGCGCATTTCTCTATTCGCAATGACTCCAGATGGCGCCTACAACTCAAGGCGCCTCCCATCATTCCAAACAACTTCAAAATTGCGCCTTGACATGAGATGAACATAGGAGTAAACAAAGATGGTGCCTTGAATGGAATTGATACAAATGACCTCAAGAAGTGAAGATTTCACAAGGAAAATGCATTATAAGTTTAGGCGCCCTTCATGCTACAAAATTACCTCATTTTAGCGCCCTGGGAAGAAACATCTAGTTTTGGCGCCTTGAGGGAAATAACTCAAATCTATGTTTAAAAGTGGGCGCTAGAAAGATAGAGGTCATTCAGGACATGTTTCATCATTTAGAATTGTAAAATTGTAAGTATCAAGTCATCAAGAACCTTAGGCGCTCATTCCTACTTGCACAAACTTTCATTAGCGCCTAGAGATAAGAATGAAGTCACTTGATCAAGGCGCCATTTCTAGTATTTTTGGTCATCAAATAGGCGCCTAGAAGGTAAAATGTTATGAATCCTAGTCCTAGCGCCCAAGAGTAGACCTCTTAACATTCAAGTATTGAGCAAAAACCAAGTTTGTTAAGGCATGATTCCTTGCTATTCTAGACATTTTTGGCGCCTAGCATGTGGGTGATGAGATTACCCCTTGAGAGATTGAATAAACGAACATAAGTGTTTTGAAGACTAAGAAGCTGGTTAAATACACCTAGGCGCCCTTACTTGTCACTCCTACACCAAATTTGCGCCTCAAGAGGAAGGCATCAATTCCCATTGCTAAATGAGCGCCTAGAGGGAGAGAGCTACCCTGAGACTTGTTCAAACATTTGGAATCACAAAAATAGCAAATTTAAGGCCATATTTTATCTAGGCGCCCTTGCACTTTCATGCCAAACTCAATTGGCGCCTTGAAGAGAATCATTCAAGTTCATACCTAGAAGTAGGCACCTTGATAAGAGAAATCATTTTTAAACATTACAATTGCAAGAAATCATTTAAAGTTATGAATGTGGGACTAATTTGCCTTAGGCGCTCTTTGCTCCTCTTTTCACCTGTATATGCGCCTAAGTTTGAAGTAAAATTATTCATACGTTTAAAGTTATTTCTTCGTGTTATGAAGTGATTGATATATTGTTTATCTTGTCTTCTAGGAACATCAATCAAGCTAAGGAGTTGTTCGAGGAACCACCTTCAAGCGAGGAGGAGGGAGTAACACTATTCTAAGGGATCACACCTCGAGTCTTCTACATCAATGACCTCATGTTAGATCACATCAACTTCAAGTGTTCATCATCAAGTTGCATCATTGAGAGGAGTGTTGGTGGAGCCAAGGAATCATCAAGGACAAGCACCTAAGTCACCTTCGAATTGTAGAAGAAACATCAATGACATCATGTTGGATCATGTCAAGTTCAATGATATCATGTTCGAAGACATTCCTCCATCCAAGCTTCAAGTCAAGTTCTCCCAATCTTCAAAGGTTCATTAAGCTTCAAAGTCTCCTTGAGAGGTCATCTACTCTACATCCAAAAAAAGGTGTTATCATCTACACTCCAAAGGATCACCTCAAGGTCAACATGCCAAGTGTACTTCATCAAAAGGCATCATGTTAGAGACACCCATCATACTTCAAGTTCCATTCAACCTTCAAGTCTTTGAGAAGAGTCTTCTACTCCGATTCATGAAGCAAGCGTCATCATCTACTCTTCAAGAAGGAGCATCGTCAAAGAAGATCATCATATCAACTTACCTACAAGAAGAAGAAAGAATCATGAAGTTAATCAAGTGAAGCAACAAGTATCATACATCCAGTCTACAAGAGGAATGAACAAGGCAAGATCGACAAGATGTATTCCCAAACATGTAAGTTCAAGCAATCACATTGAATACATCACCACATTGATGATACAATCTTCAAAGTATGCTGAGGTGGCATCTATGTGGCGAGTACACATCATTTTAAATGCATTAAATGTATCATTTAATAAAAGAAGTCAAAGGGATTCCTATGTGAAGGATGTTTTAAATGCTTTCGTCTTATCCTTATCACATTGGAAAGCGTGCCGTCATTGCCTCTCTTTTTTGTTAAAAATAACAAGTTGTGGTAACTACCACTGAGGTGGCGCGATCTAGGCCCTTGGCTACATGAATTGATCTTAGCCATTCATTGTAATTTGGACTTCTATATAAAGGCCTTGTTGCCTCATTTGTAAAATCAGTAGATTGTAGGCAATAGTTTGTAGGAGTAGAATAAAAGAGACTCAAAATTTCCTGAGAGGACTTGAAGTTGTTGTACATATTTCTCAAGATTAATGCAAAGGACATTGGAGTTCGCTTGGTGTTAAGTGTTGTCTTGTGGAATTACATGGTTTCTTGTACTTTGATGAAATGGAGAGGTGTTTCAAATTAGATTAAAAGTAGATTAGAAGTTCATTGATGTGATGTATGTTGTATTGAATATTTGATCAACTCCTAGCTCATGCTTTTAACATTCATCGCCGGTGAAGTGTTGTGTAAAGCTAGTCCGAGCCTTATAATTTGCATAAGTTCGATTGTGGATGCTTATTTGAGCTGTGCCATTCGATGGGTGCTTATTTAAGCCTTCATGATTTAAAAACCATTCGCGTAACCTTAGGAGATTGCACCAACTCCATGTAGTTGTAGGCATCCTTGGCAAAGTGGAGTTAGGTTTATCAAGGAGTTTGTCTGTTCAATACCTCATCATTGCTTCATTGACCTTAGATTAGTTTCCTAAACCCTTGCCCTTTTACATTTCTTTATTATTAAGACTTTGTGCATATATCATCCACACTGAAGGAGGAATAAGCTAAATGAAATATGAAGAAGTCTGCGTAAGTCCCTTTGTGATTATCAGCAAGATCACATGTAATCACTGAGTTAACCCATTATGAATCATAAATAAGGAACCTTGGAGTTACTTCACTGGATCACATTGTTCATCCTTTGAAGAGCTTTATTCAAGAGAGAGTGGGATACTGTAATGTTTTACTCTATTGTTGACTTGTCTAAAAACAATCATCAACACTTATCTCACTAGCAGGACATTCTCTCTTCTTGAGGAGCTTATCTCACTAAGACAAATTTTGCCAAGGGAATGCTCAAGTTAAGGCAAGTTTAGGACTCTGGATTGGACTCCTGGAACAGAGACTTCAAGACTTTGGAGAGGGTACTTCATTTACCCTTGAAACCCCGGATAAAGACCCCCAGATTGTGGATTGATCGCCTGTTTACCATGGATTCCTATGCTCATGGTGAAGGACTTAGACATCTTTTTATGGAATGATGGATTGATCCTCTATGGATTGGCCAGATTCGATCGAGGAATGGGAACTAGAGTTTCATCTATCTCTAGGAAAACTGATCCTCTCTACCATTTCAAACCTCCTTAATACCCCCTACGGGATAGGTGTGTTGAGATTCCTCTCTATCTTCATGGCCCTGAGCAAGAAACAACAAATTCAAAGCAAAACTGGAACCACGTCAAAAAAAAAAGAGGGGGACCCCATTTGCAATGGGGTGATGTGTGAAAGAGGTCACAACAAGTATCTCATGAGCAGTATGGTGTTGATGGTGTATATCATTCAGGGGGAGTGTCTGCTTCTCTATGCATGAAAAATTTTACCAGTGGAAGAACATATGAAGTTTGCAGTTGTGGCTGAAGAATGTGAGAGGAAAACAAGTGACATGAACTATGCAAATAACTTGAATTCTTTGAAAAGATGGATATAATAGAAATTTCTTGAACCTGATAATTCTGCCAGCAAGAATAATGTAGATGTACTTATCTGCAGGGGGAGTGTATGGAGTGTTGATTGATTTCCAACCAAGGGTCCTTTGTCACTTGATGTCAAAGGGGGAGAGAGAGAGAGCCATGAAGATTTTGCCATCAAGGACAAAGGGGGACTTTGTTGGATGTTGGTTTGTCATTGATGTCAAAAGGTCAGTACAAAGTGATGTGGGAGTTGGACTATCATCAGGCTTGGTCATTATGTTGAAAGGCACAGAGAGTTGCAATGGTGTTTGTTGATGTGGTTTATGATGTTTGTCATTGATGTCAGTATGTTGAGTTGCTTCATGTTATGGCTGCCTTCATGACAAAATTGTTGTTCATGGACTATGATGTCAATGTTGGTTTATGGTTCACTAAGTTTGAATGTTTGAATGGTGTTGATCATGGTATGGCAGTGTCATGGTATGGTAGTGTCAAGGTATGGCAACATGAAGTATAACAACTTGAAATGTGTGATGTGTCATATGTCATCAAGGTGTCTAACATGGAGATCAAAGGAGTGATGTTCATCTTCATGCTTCAAGATCTGCTTCATGATGTTCGTGTTCTCATTTCAGGAGTTCATATAGTGTTCAATTTGATGCCTCATGATATGGTGTTTCAGAATGCTTCATGTCAGCATGACAAGGTTTGTGCAAATCTTCATTTCATTGGTGTTGGATGCAATGATGCAGTGTTTCATCTCAGACAGATGGATGTTGTAATGAGTTCATATGGTAAAGGTTGATTCACATGGTGTAAACAACAGTGTGAGATTGATTAATGTTTGTGTTTGTTCATTCCAAGAAGTTTCAATCAAGAAGATTCTACCATTCATTTCATGGTGTTCTTGCTTCATGTCAAGATGCACTTCAAAGTTGCAGTGATATGGATGCATGCTTTTGGTCATGCTAATGGAGGTTCCTATTTCACATTACATCTTCATTGCTTACCTCCATATCTCAGGTGTTCTGTGAACAGTTTAAGTCCATGTTCCTTTAGTTGCCTCTTAGGGTTTGTCATCCCTTATCTCTTAGCCCTAAAATTTGTTTAGGTTCTCTTCATTAGTACTTGTCTGCATTTTATCCTCTGCCTCTACAACAATGTTCCTAAGGTTAGTGTAGTGTGGTCTGCATGCTTTTGAGGGGATTCCTAACATTAGGGTTTGTATTGTCTAAAACCTAATATACCCTAATATATCCCTAAAACCCTAGACTATTAGTCTTTAAAACCTAAAGCTAACCCTCAATGACAAATGCACTTTTTGTTATATTTAGAAAGTGACTTGCGATAGTAGGTCACTTTATAACTTAAGTTATGAATTACGGGTCTGAGCTCGTGTATTGACTGGTCCCTCTTCCTAGGGTATACCGGTTCCTCCAATCAACACATTATGTTCGAGCGTCAAGTTTATATCAAACGGTGGATAGCTTATTCTTTGTGGGCGCAAAAGGTTGCATCAACGGCCCTCATTCAAAGTTCTTTCAAATCTCAACGGTCCTTTGATGATTCTTAATTTTGACGGTCATTTCCTTATGACAGCGCTGCAGAGCTTTTTATAAGTGTTGGCGTTTCAATTCGCACCTCTGGAATGCGAGTTGGAAACGGACAGTTATGCACAGTTAAACTGCTCTTCTATTATGAGGGAAAGTTCCCTTTTTGTTGAATGTTTGCTTAAAAGATAAATAAATAAAATTTTCCTATCTTTTTGTTTCTCAGCTGTGAGCACAAGGTTATAAAACTCTATTTCGCTGTAGCAGAGGTTTTTCTTTTTTAACTTCTAACTACAGCTAGGCCTAAACTAAATGACGCTTTTGATCGCCTAAGTAAACACAGAGCATAGGAATCAAAAGTTGACAAGGAATGATTTGTTTTAACATAAAAGCTTTAATAAACTTCTTCCAAATTCACATTAGAAGACTCATTGTACTTTAAGATGAAAACTGAAATAAGATAACACAAGCCACACATCTAACGACAAAACTAGATGATCATGAGATAGAAAATCAAAGCAAATGGCAGGCATGAGACTTCTATTCCCAATATCATAAAGTTAATACAACTCCAGGACATCAATATTGTAGCAAAAGGCAGGCATACAATACGCGATCAAACACTAGAAAACAGATTACATAGAGTGAACACGCACTTGAAATAACAACTTCTGCAGGCTAGAATAGGCACAACAAATCTTGCTATCACAAACACAGCTCCCTTTACAATGGGAGAGGCTGCCCTTATTTATACTAAATCAAAGGAGTAGGGAAGCCTAAAATCTCCTTGACTTTATCTAACTAACTTGCCAACTCACAAGCTTTATTTCTATTCTAAGACAAAGATTACAACTAACAACTGCTTTAAAACAATTTGCTTTAAAGCAAAGAAAGCTCCAACTATTACAAAGTGACTTTTTACTATTTTAAGGATGGATAAGCTTTGAATGAAAGCAAATGCTTTAAAACAAAAAGCATTGAATTAAAGCTGCTTTCCTTTGAGTCACATCCCCATCTTTATTGCTGCTTTATTGGTGATGTCATCCATTGATATTATTTGCTGATTTCTTCTAAAACACAGATTTCAAAAGAAAAAGCTGGCACATGGGTTTTGTAGACAATCCCATTTTGAAGCAACCCAGATCGTCGGATTTTGAAAAAGCAGAGGATTTCCTGAAAAAGCAGCAAAAAAATAGATTTCCGAAAAAATAAAATTTCCCAATCTTCAGGAGGATGAAATTTTGGATGGACCCATTTCGATGAAAACTGAAAAAACTTCGGCCCTATTTCTGAAAAACAATCCCCTAGAAAGATGGACCTTGAAAAAGCGTGCCTTTGTGCTTCCCGATCTCGAAACTATGAAGAACACTGAAAAAGCACTCCGTTTGGGTTCTCAAATCTTGATGAGAAGAAAACAATGCTCTTCTTCCTCTAGATGCAACCTGCAAAAATCATGAATAAAGGAGGCCAAAAGCTTGTCTTTATAGAACTTTAGGACGAAAAAGTAGCTTTCTTTGTGAAAGCACAAAGCTTGAATCTTATCCATGAAGAAAGCAACTTTTAAAACACAAATCCAAGTAGATATACTCGAATAGGAACAATCCCTATTTTATAGCTGCCTATGGCTTCATATGTGAGATGATTAAAAATATCTTCTTTGATGATGTCATCAAACACGCGAGATTGCAAAAGTGTTAGCCAAATTTTCCTTCGTTTTGAAACTTTTGCACTCGTTTTGACTCCTGCATGGCCTGCCTTTAACTTCAATAAGATGGCAAACTGTCACCATTGACTGAAAAAGCTGACTGATCATGGCATCTTGAAGATTTATCAATCTTGATTTCATCCCCAGCCTCGAATTAATGATCCGACGATGTTTGACTGCAAATTTGACTTTCGAGAACTGTTGATGGACAAAGATTCAGAAGCGGCTGCAAGAAGCAATGCCTTGACAAGAAAAATTCGAACACTGGATAACATAGGCACCCCTAGCCTCCAGGGGCGCCTGGAATCTCGTGCCTTAGCCATTTTTCAAGATTTTAAATTTTCATTTTTGAAGATTTGCAACTTTCCTGAAAAACATGAAAAATAATCTATCTCTGCAAATGTTGGGCACCTCTAGCCTCTAGGGGCGCCTGGGATTTCATGCCTTAGAAATTTTTTGGAATTTTTCAACTTCTTCCGCAAATCTTGAATTCTGCCAGATTTTGAAGGTCCCTTGCCTAACGTATATTTCAAAATATTTCCTATACTTTAAATATTTTGAAATATACTTTCAGGATGTTTGAGATAGGTCTAAGATCCATGGGATTTGACATGCAAATTCTAGATTTTTGAGGATCCACCAGATTTCAGAGTTAGTCAATTTTTCAGGGCTTTAGGACATCAGACTTAGTAAATTTCAGGATTCCAAGGACAGGCATCAAGATGAGGGTAGACTGGATAGCCTGAGCATATTTGAGATGAATCTCCTACTTTTACGAGCCTTTTGACTGAGTTTGACTGCTTTTATCCACCTGAAAGTGGGTTGACGAGGCATTTTTGACGTTTCTCGAAAAACGCAAAAAACATCTAACACTGGGTTGCTTGGGCACCCCCAACCTCCAAGGGCGCTTGGATTTTCAACACTTAGTCAAATTTTGATGATTTCCAACTTTTCTTCACTTTTCGGATCCATCATGCACCGTTCTCCGTTTCTCGTCAGTTGACGGCTGCTTGACTTTTCTGTGTTATCTGAACAGCCCAGAAAACTTGAAATTGATCCCTGGCAGATGAATCTTCCTCATTAATGGCCTTGGAGCTCGTGCTTTGCCATCTGAAAAAGCAGAATTGACCCAGTAGAGAAGATCTTTTGCAGATTCCATCTGGACCACCTTGATCGTGAAGCAAAATCAGCCAATCAGAAACAGGTATGACACCTAAATCGAAGATTCTATTTTTAGAATTTTTTGTCGACATCTGTATTTCAAGAAACCCAAAAAACCTAATTTGACGTCTATTTTTAAAAATTTTGACTTTTTGACAAAAAATTTTCTAGACTCTCACAAAATGCCTTAATGAAGCAAATTTTTTGATTTGGCACAACAATTGGCTTTGTCTGGGGACCATGTCAGATACTTACGGCATAGGAGAACCGAGAATCTCTGAACTTTTAGCTTGGATCAGTGCCTTATCCATTGGGCAAAGAGTCAGGACATTTTCCTAATGACCTAGAACAAGACTTTTTTCCTAAAATCACCTAGGGCCGGACTTCCTAAAATCACCTAAGAGTTGGAACTTCCCAAGCACACAAAAACACGACTGTCACATTACAGAAAGGGGAAACACATTACGACATAACGATCACATTACGAAAAGGGGAAACACATTACAAGAACAGAAAGTTGACACAAATGCTCTTTTGAGCAAGGACAAGAAGGAAATTAATTGTTACATAAAACCGTCAACTGATTCGAAAAAATAAGAACCATCTTTCCTTAGCTGTGAAGATTGTCTTGGCAACACAAAGTTTTTCTTTCTCTGCAACATCTCCTCAAAGAGCCACGGTTCAAGCGGGTATTCACGTTCAGGCCATGAGAAGTTCATGAGGAACTGGTTGATACGCCAGAGATTAGGTGGAGCATCTTCCTCTAAAGTGAGCAACCTCTGTAACAGGTGAAGGTACAAAACCTCTTTTTGAATATATGAAGCAAGGTCTTGTGGCCAAAGTATACTTGTGGGTATGGTAGTCACCACATATTGAACTTGACGTTCATTTATGTCTTCAACAAACGCTACCTTGAACTCGGTCAATGTATCATCCTCTGGAAAAGGTCTAAGCTACTCATACACAATCCTCATTACTGACTCTTGGCTTATTGGATCCACAACTGTTGTCACCCATTATTCTAGTGTTTCAGGTACTTCTTCATTGGTCATGTTTTCGTCCATCCAACCCTCAGAATCTGATAAATCACCAAGGTCTAAATGCTCAAGCTCCTGATCATTATCAAAGTATTCTTGATGGACAACATCTTCACCTTGCAACTCACTTTGCCATTCATTATTTTGAAACTCGTCATCTTCCATAGAGTAATCTTCCTCTTCAGGAATATCTGACAGCATCTTGTCTCCAGTGACCATGTAGCCTCCTTCTGTTAAGCGAGCAGAATCATAGACAGATTCATCTGAGCTATACATTTCTTCATCTTCTTGATCGATTTCACATACGACATCTCACCATACACTTGTCAAGGATTTCTGATTTCTCCAATTGATTCTCTTTAGTGACCAAAACTGAATATTCCATGAACTCTTCTTCTCCATCAACCTCTTCATATGTTGCATTTGTGAAGTCTCTTTCTTGTACAGGCTCATAGATGAATTCAGCATCGTCTTCTTCACTAGTGTGCATGAAAACTTCTTAGGACAAAGATGAAGACGGGCTAAACTGCAAAAGAAAATTTATAGTATCCTCTACTGAAGAATCACTCTCCAAGTGATGTAGGAAACTGTCGAGATCCAATGATGAATCTTCCATATGATCTCCGGTTTTGATAAATTCCGCCAATGACGAATCATCTTCAAAATGAAGATCTTGTTCTTGCTCTAATTGCAATGTTTCTTTGGTCTCTTCTCCTTTGAATGTATCTGACACAGGTTCTTCAAACCAACCTTCAAAATATGAGAAGAACAAATTGGATTCATCATTGCTTTCTGCAGCATATTTGATCTCTTCCTCATAATTTTGCTCTTGGGAAGATTGTTGCACTTCTTCTTCCTCAAAGAAAGTATGCAAGTTGTGTATTTTTTCAGGTTCTTCCATCGACAATCCTTCCTCATATTCGAAGTTATGCAAATTTTCAGCTTCCGATGAACATTCATGTTCCATATGCAAACACATGATGTCGATTGAAACAAAATTAGGAAAATGTTCCCTTCTAATATTTGATTTACACTGGGTAAATCCCTTCATAGAGCCGCCATCGGATTCGTCAAAGAGACGTTCAGGATTATCCAAAAATCCTTGATTTTCATTTGATGCTTTTAATATTTGCATGAATCTTCTCATCTCAGGGCAATTTTCTCCATCATGTTGGTCTGTTGCGTGGAACAAGCAGTAGATTTGTATTGCAGAAGACACATCTGCCTCTTGACGCATAGGTGATACTTGACGCATAGGTGAAGCAGGTTGATCATTGACATAATTAATGAAAGAATTTGGTATACTTGAAGGAGATGAAACTTGTCGAAGCGGTACAACATTCAAGGGCACCAGTGGTTTGATTGAATCTCTCTGGATCTTTCCAGTATGTTGCTTGCATACTCCTGAGCTTCTTGCAGTTTTGTAGTGTGTCTTTGCTTGAGGTAGAAAGAAATTTCTGAAGATTGTGCATTGGTGAAGCAACTTAGCAGAATTTCTGACGAAGGATTCAAGGTGTTTGCAACTTTTCCAACCAAACCGTTGAATTTGGCCATGAACTCTCGCATCGGCTCACCTTTGTCTTTCTTGATGTTTGAGAGTTGTGCAAACAAGACATGACTATCTTCTGCAGGCTTGAAACGGGTGAGAAATTTCTCCCTCATCGACTCCCAACTTGTGATAGAGCTGGCAGCGAGGTGATTAAACCATTTAGCTACTAAGCTTTGCAATGTTTCCACACACAAACGCACTGCAACATCTTCATGTGCAACGCCAAGAATCCCACAGGCGGTGGTGAAGGCATAAATGTGCTCATCAGGATGTTGCTTGCCATCACCATGAAACTTCGGAAAACCTTTTCTTGATCCTTCAGGAAGCTCATGATTTTCTGCTAGTGCCAATGGTCCAATGTTGTCACCCCAAGGTAATGGGGGTGGATGCCGCTGATTCTGATTATTGCGATTGTTATTATTTGCATCACCAATTGCTCTAGGCTGGATTACTGGTTCCTCTTGAGGTTCTTCCTGCTTGACTTTAGGAATTATCTGGACTTCAGGAACTATGTTGGATGCTTCTCCAACTTTTGTAGGAACAAGATCTTGGAAGAACGGATCTGTAGTACCGTCTTTCCCCCTTCTTGTATAAACCCTGTGAGCCAGGATTATCTACTGCCACGCGGGAGGTGGTAATACTGGTCTTCCAGCTACAATATCTGCTTTGTGTTCTTCTTCGTCAAGAATAGTAGCTGCGTTTCTCCACTGAGCAGGACTTTCCTTTTGCACAAATATGAAACTCCTCAGGCTACTAATGATATTCGTTTGCTCTCCTTCCACACGTACAAGATTTGGTTGAATACCAGTTTAACATTTGGTTGTTGAACAGGAGCAGTAGGACGCCAGAGAGTCATTCCCGTGACATAAGCTTAAGCTTGCTTGAAGTTTTATACCTCGTGCCCCACGGTGGGCGCCAGAAAACTGTTGGCGTTTCAATTCGCACCTCTAGAATGCGAGTTGGAAACCGACAGCTATGCACAGTTAAACTGCTCTTCTATTATGAGGGGAAGTTCCCTTTTTGCTGAATGTTTGCTTAAAAGATAAATAAATAAAATTTGTCTATCTTTTTGTTTCTCAGCTGCGAGCACAAGGCTATAAAACTCTAGTTCGCTGTAGCAGAGGTTTTTCTTTTTTAACTTCTAACGACAGCTAGGCCTAAACTAAATGACGCTTTTGATCGCCTAAGTAAACACAGAGCATAGGAATCAAAAGTTGACAAGGAATGATTTGTTTTAACATAAAAGCTTTAATAAACTTCTTCCAGATTCACATCAGAAGACTCATTGTACTTTAACATGAAAACTGAAATAAGATTACACAAGCCACACATCTGACGACAAAACTAGATGATCATGAGATAGAAAATCAAAGCAAATGGCAGGGATGAGACTTGTATTCCCAATATCATAAAGTTAATACAACTCCAAGACAAAAATATTGTAGCAAAAGGCAGGCATACAATACGCGATCAAACACTAGAAAACAGATTACATAGAGTGAACACGCACTTGAAATAACAATTTCTGCAAGCTAGAATAGGCACAACAAATTTTGCTATCACAAACACAGATCCCTTTACAATGGGCAAGGTTGCCCTTATTTATACTAAATCAAAGGAGTAGGGAACCCTAAAATCTCCTTGACTTTATCTAACTAACTTGCCAACTCACAAGCTTTATTTCTATTCTAAGACAAAGATTACAACTAACAACTGCTTTAAAACAATTTGCTTTAAAGCAAAGAAAGCTCCAACTATTACAAAGTGACTTTTTACTATTTTAAGGATGGATAAGCTTTGAATGAAAGCAAATGCTTTAAAACAAAAAGCATTGAATTAAAGCTGCTTTCCTTTGAGTCACATCCCCATCTTTATTGCTGCTTTATTGGTGATGTCATCCATTGATATTATTTGCTGATTTCTTCTAAAAAACAGATTTCAAGAGAAAAAGCTGGCACATGGGTTTTGTAGACAATCCCATTTTGAAGCAACCCAGGTCGTTGGATTTTGAAAAAGCAGAGGATTTCCCGAAAAAGCAGCAAAAAAACAGATTTCCAAAAAAATAAAAATTCCCAATCTTCAAGAGGATGAAATTTTGGATGGACCCATTTCGATGAAAACTGAAAAAGCTTCGGCCCTGTTTCTGAAAAACAATCCCCTAGAAAGATGGACCTCGAAAAAGCGTGCCTTTGTGCTTCCTGATCCCGAAACTATGAAGAACACTGAAAAAGCACTCCGTTTGGGTTCTGAAATCTTGATGAGAAGAAAACAATGCTCTTCTTCCTCTGGATGCAACCTACAAAAATCATGAATAAAGGAGGCCAAAAGCTTGTCTTTATAGAACTTTAGGGCGAAAAAGCAGCTTTCTTTGTGAAAGCACAAAGCTTGAATCTTATCCATGAAGAAAGCAACTTTTAAAGCACAAATCCAAGTAGATATACTCGAATAGGAACAATCCCTATTTTATAGCTGCCTATGGCTTCATGTGTGAGATGATTAAAAATATCTTCTTTGATGATGTCATCAAACAAGCGAGATTGCAAAAGTGTTAGCTAAATTTTCCTTCATTTTGAAACTTTTGCACTCGTTTTGACTCCTGCATGGCCTGCCTCTGACTTCAAGATGTCAAACTGTCACCATTGACTGAAAAAACTGACTGATCATGGCATCTTGAAGATTTATCAATCTTGATTTCATCCCCAGCCTTGAACTAACGATCCGACGATGTTTGACTGCAAATTTGACTTCTGGGAACTATTGATGGACAAAGATTTGGAAGCGGTTGCAAGACGCAATGCCGTGACAAGAAAAATTCTAACATTGGATAACATAGGCGCCCCTAGCCTCCAGGGGCGCTTGGAATCTCATGCCTTAGCCATTTTTTGAGATTTTAAATTTTCATTTTTGAAGATTTGCAACTTTCCTGGAAAACATGAAAAAGAATCTATCTCTACAAATGTTGGGCGCCTCTAGCCTCTAGGGGCACCTGGGATTTCATGCCTTAGAAATTTTTTGGAAATTTTCAACTTCTTTCGCAAATCTTGAATTCTGCAGATTTTGAAGGTCCCTGCCTGACGTATATTTCAAAATATATTTAAGTATATGTTTAGAAAACATATACTTTAAATATTTTGAAATATACTTTTAGGATGTTTGAGATAGGTCTCGGATCCATGGGATTTGACATGCAGATTCTAGATTTTTGAGGATCCACCAGATTTCAAAGTTAGTCAATTTTTCAGGGCTTTAGGACATCAGACTTAGCAAATTTCAGGATTCCATGGACAGGCATCAAGATGAGGGTAGATTGGATAGCCTGAGCATATCTGAGATGAATCTCTTGCTTTTACAGGCCTTTTGACTGAGTTTGACTACTTTTATCCACCTGAAAGTGGGTTGATGAGGCATTTTTGACGTTTCTCGAAAAACGTAAAAAAAATCTAACACTGGGTTGCTTGGGCGCCCCCAACCTCCAAGGGCGCTTGGATTTTCTAGACTTAGTCAAATTTTGATGATTTCCAACTTTTCTTCACTTTCCGGATCCATCATACATCGTTCTCCATTTCTCGTCAGTTGACGGCTGCTTGACTTTTTTGTGTTATCTAAACAACCCAGAAAACTTGAAACTGATCCTTGCAAGATGAATCTTCCTCATTAATGGCCTTGGAGCTCATGCTTTGCCATCTGAAAAAGCAGAATTTACCCAGTAGAGAAAACTCGATCTTTTGCAGATTCCGTCTGGACCACCTTGATCGTGAAGCAAAATCAGCCAATCAAAAACAGGCATGACCCCTGAATCGGAGATTCTATTTTTAGAAATTTTCTATTTTTAGAAAATTTTGTTGGCATCCGTATCTCAAGAAACCCAAAAAACCTAATTTGATGTCTATTTTTAGAAATTGACTTTTTGACAAAAAATTTTCTAGACTCTCACAAAATGCCTTAATGAAGCAAAATTTTTGATTTGGCACAACAATAAGCTATTTTTAGCAAAGAAAAAGGCTATTTTAATGGCTTGACATGCAGATACATGCAAAGACCACTTTCTCCATTTTCAGATGCTTCAGAAACCTAAATAAAGGCACAAATTGTTTTTTCTAAAAAGGGGAGAAGATTAAATGCTTTATGGAGGAGTGGGTATTGAGAAAAAAGATGATTCTTTTGCAGGTGTGTTATTGATGCAGAAATGGATGTTGGAATGGACTGGATATAGGCAGTTAGCTTATTATTTTTGACAGAGAATCATGAAATGAAAATGAGTGTATATTGCATAGTGGGTTTTGAATGAGTATATGAGAGTGAAATAGGCGATAGATAGAGTGCTTTTTGACAGATTATTATGCAGATATAGCAGAAGGTGGATGAGAGTGTGGAGAAAAAACCAACCTCTGTGAATGCAGATGTAGTAAGGAGATTATGCAGATGAAAAGTGATAATATGGAACAGGGGATAGGCAGATAGAGAACGTGTTATTTGATTGAGAATTATGCAGAATATGAGAAGTGAAGACAGATGAAGCATGATGGAATGAAAATAGAATGGGCAGATAGTGAAAGTAATTTCTGACTGTGAAATATGCAGAGTGAGAGATGTTGCAAGTGAATCATGCACAATGTGAGTGTGCATTATGCAGATGAAGATATGTAGTTGATGAATGAAAGAAAAAGGCAAATGAATTGAGATAAGGTGAAAAAAGAGATATGCAAAGACAATGTGATTGATCAAAGATTTGAATTGAAATAGAGAAACCCTCTGAAATCTTTTCTTCTCAAATTGTTGTAAGAGTTATTGCCAGTGAGGCACACATTGTAACTAGTGAGGTTTGCCAGTGAGGCATAGCTTGTAACCAATGAGGTTTGCCAGTGAGGCATAGACTGTAACCAGTGAGGCTTAATGGAGATCATGTTCATAGTGGTTTTTACCCTTTTGGGGTTTTCCACTCAATCACCTGTGTTATGTGTTGATTCTATTTGACTTTTGTGCTTTGTCAATGCTTGCATGTCCTGATGCAATTATCTTGTGTTTCATGATCATGTTAGATTGTTTTATTGTGTGAAGATCTTGGTTGAAGAATTAGTTTTATCAAATCACTATTCACCCCCCTCTCTCAGTGATCCTTAGTATTCCAACATCTATTTGGTTGCATGCATTGATGTGCTAACCCTGCTGTGATAGTTTGATAATTTTGAAAAAAATTGGGGTAGCATGCTACAGCCGGGCATACTTCACATTCATGGAGTTGGAGGTTGGCTTGGTGTTGAGGACTTTCCGAGGTGTTTCTACTACCTCATGCTTTGCACATGTGGAGTGATGATTTGGGATCCAGGCGGTGGTACTTGGAGTATCGTCGGGTTGCTTCACAACCTCTCGGACATGGATGTTGATAACATGAGGCAGCCGAGGCTTGGTGACAGGTGGACATACTTTCGAGACTACACTCTTCATCACTTGTTAATTGGCATATTTCTCTTCGAGGCTTCATTCCTGAGGAGTGGCACCTTAGGAGCTTTGGAGAGTGTTGCACTTGTGGTTGCAGGATTACTTTCAGAATATGGAGGATGGTGCTTGTTTGGGCTCGAGTGTGTATGGCTTCGGCTACCGAAGTTCACTTCACATTGCATTCTTCTAGGAGGATGCGACCACCAGTGGAGGTTTTGTACGGCCACCGAGCATGCAGACAGATGGAGATACATGTCATTTGACACTATCTCATCGGATACATACTTGCCATTGCTTGAGGACAAGCAATTCCGGGAAGGAAGGACTGTAATATCCCCATTTTTGGAATGGTCGTCATGGGAGAGCGGATGGGCTAATCTCCACACTTCGGGATTTTTGGGAGGCTACTTGTCATATTCTTGGAGCGAGCCACTTGGGAGAGTCACACATATGAAGATGTACTATTGGTTGTGGAAACTTGCAATACTGTGCCAAGAGATGAATTTTCTAGGTGATGAAGTTGTTTGCATAATTTGTTGTGATGCCACTTTGGTATTTTAGGCTTGGACGACCTTGGAAGGAGGAATAAAGAATAAACAAATAATACTTCTCCTTTGGGCGCTTGGTGGAAGGGAGGATGGAGAAAATAAAGAAAACCAAATTCATATATTTTGAATCTTCTAGGCACCCAAAGTATTTGAGGCAGGTCAGTCCTCTTAGTGAGGGAAAATAATAAATAAAAAGTACAAAAGTGCCTAGGTCAGCCCTAATTGAGAGGGCATAAGTTATGTATAAATATGAAATCATTTCAAGGCATTTTCATCATCATTCAAGTTCACATTTGGGAGTTTATCTCTTGGAGAAGGTCTTGGAACAAAAACCTCAAGCACCTTGGAGGAGTTGGACGAAAACCTAGCTCTTCATTTGAGGATTCCGTGACGGGGAACTACTTGCACTTCATCATCTTCTTGGGCAGAATTCATATCAGCTTTGGGAGAATTCATATCAGCTTTGGGAGCATTCATTGATGGCTACTTCTTGGCGAATTGTCTAGGGTTTCACCCTAGCATTGGAGCGAATTATCCTTGAGGAGGAGCGCCTTGCATATTGAGGTGTTTTATGGAGATTCTTGGCTGCTAGGGTTAGGGTTACAGCAGATTTCTGCTACAGCAGACTTGCAGCCCCATTCACCTATGGTTGAAGGTCATTTCATGCATATTTTGGTATGTAGAACATTGTTATTTATCTCTACTATGTGGCTGGGCATGTTGGCTGTTTGCCCTAGCCAATTTATGTAATTGGAGACTCCATTAAATCTGATTTATAACAGCAGACTTCTAAATTATATTTCAGTCATTTGTGGTTGCCATTTGAAGTGGTTTAATTGCATATTGTGTGGTGGAATTCAAATATGATATTGGAAATATTGTTGGCAATGATATTATGGTGATTTGGCATATTCTATGGAAGTTGTATGCAATTGTTTAAGTCTGAGTTTTAGAGCCGAAGTTAGGGTTAGAGCATAAAACTAAAGTGCAGAAAATTAGGGCAGAATTCAAAAAAATTCATTTGAAGACACGTAAATTCAAACTTGTCCAAAAATATCCCCTTTGGGATATTACACAAGTGGTGACAAAATCTGTTCACTAACACTTTGCCACCTTTCCAATTTGTTCATCCATGCCAAGGCAAAGTAAACAACAAACTTAGCCATCTTTCCATTCCTCCTTTTTTCCGATGCCATTGACATCATCTCGAACATCGTTATCATTCTCTGTTGGATTTGTGGCTATCACCATCATTCTGTAAAAGTTGTTGGTCAAAGAATAAAAACCATGACATGACAACCTATGCAGACTGACTGGGAAGACCACAAATTTAATTGGATTGATGCACAAATGACAATCACTTTGACAACAAATAAGCAAAAGGTAAGGATGAAAATTGAGTTTCATAGAGGTGCAACAGTTGGCAATTGAGAAACTTGTGACAAGGTAGTATCCTATCTATACCATTGTCAAAGACTAGGAAAAGGAATTCTAAAATTGTGAACCAGTTTATATTTTGGTTTTGGACCTTATCTAATTGGATTTTGCAAATTTGATTGCCCCTAATGTCTTCTTTACAAGATTTCCGTTTTTTTTGTAACAACATGGTATTAGGCTCATATTACATAATTTATTGTTGGAACTTTGAGCATACAAATGATGAGCACACATGTGATATCCCCATTTGCATAATGGTCACATCTGATTTGGGTATTTAGCCTTTTCACTATTCCCATGGGCTAAATCGTATTCTAAGGGAATAATTGGTTGAAACAAGGAGTAAAAAGTAACTTAAGTGGTTCTGTTTTTAAGTTAACTTTATAAAGTGTTCTAATTTTGAATTACTTTATAAAGTATTTTATAAAAGTTACTTAAGTGGGTCCAAAAACACTTTATGTCATAAAGTGACATTGTGTACATAAAAACTTTCATTTAATAAAGTTAAGTGGGACCTATTTGGAGCTCTCCACTTGAGGGCTTTATAAGGAGCTTTTGGAAATCATTTTTGATATGATTGAGTTTATGTTATTTTGATGTGGAGACATTTCTTCTCAGCTGCAACTTGTTTCAGCTTGAATTCAAGGACGGAAACCCTTGTAATTCCTAGTGGGTTGGACGAAAACCTAGCTCGCTTCGAGGAGACTTCATGATGGAGGTCTATTTGTACTTCATTGCATGAATTTGATATTTTAGAGGAGCTGGAAATTGAGTTTATTTGCAGGCTACAGTTGCTAGGGTTTGAAGGTTTTATGTATTTGCTTCAGCAAGATATATTTCCAAATTTATTGATTTGCAAGCAAATATAAATTTGGTAATTCGATTTATGATGTGAAATTTGTGGAGTTTTGAGTACTTGCTATAGGGGAGTCTATTTAGCAAAATTGTGAGATTTGCAGGCAAATACAATTTTGGAGATTTCATTGCGTGAGATTGAAATACATATCAGAAAATCATTGTGCTGTGTGTGCAAGTGGTATTCAGAAAATACAAAAGCAAATCAGAATTATATAGTGAAGTGTGTGGGGAAGAGAAAATTATTAATTAAATCAGAAATTAATGTGATATCAGTTGAGTTACCGGCTGTACCACATTGGGAATCTGTTTTGGCTGACCGTACAATATACAAAGATAAGCAATTAAATATTAGAAGGTATTTTGTTAGGAGTAAAGCTTAAGGAAGCTTTCACAAAGCTGCCGTACAAATATTGAAGGGATATTGAGCTCCAAATGGAGAGTGGCCCCCACATATCCAATCACTTCTTTAAGAAGCCTAGCCCATGAATCACAAAGGCTGCGTAAGCTTGACGACTAAGATTTGAAGATAAAAGAAGGGAAGTGGGACCCACATATGACAAGATTGTAGTCTACAAGGAATGTTTTAAAGGGTACGTGAGGTTTGGTAGAGTTTGTGGAAGAGCTGAAGTGAAACGTGAGAAGGAAAGAGGGATACACTGCCTATTAAGAGGAAATTAATATACTTTGATATCAGTCGCTCCTTCTCTGGGGTTATTCATATGTTTTGAGTGGTGCATAAGGTATGAAGGATAAACAAATGAAAGGCACAACTTTTAATAAAGTTTGGAAGGATAACAAGTTGTTGTTATAAGCTATAAATCTGCTTCTGCACTTGGTCCAGCAGCTGCAAGTAATGTTATTCATCCATTCTTATAATGTTGGCTTCCAAGAAAGGTTAGAAATCAAATCTCACTTTTTCTGTGATTCTGATTTTTATTAACAGCGAGATGTATTGAACTGTATATTCAAATCTTTGTATGTTGGAAGATAGTAAACTGTTTGACAAAATGCCTCTATATTATCTTTGTATCTGTATCTGGTGATAAGATTGCATATGAATTATCTTCTAAACTCCTTAATCAAGCTGTCCACATCAATCATACTCAGAAAATTCAGTTTATAAGCCAAATGCAAAATGTTTGACGAAATGTTTGCACAATAAGAATCAGAAAATTGTGGTTTTTAAGCAAAATCTTGTTAGGGGATTTTACAACACCGTTATATTGAGAGGGGGGGTGAATCAATATAATACAATCTTTTATTTTTTCAAACTAAGATCCACAATAATATCAATTGCACAACATCATTCACTTAAGATCTAACAATTATGCAACACAGGATGAACACATGATTTACGTGGAAACCCTTATGGGAGAAAACCATGGCAAAATATTGCTTATGTGTGTGTGTGTGTATTTCTCTTACACGCTTTGTAGGCACCAACCTACAGGAGACACCAATCCCCTCTTGTACAATTTGTGAGCACCAACCCACTAGAGACACCAATCCCTGCTTGTAGAATTCGTGAGCACCAACCCACTGGAGACACCAATCCCCGCAATTGAGCACCAACCCAGTAAGAGACACCAACCTCTTGTCAAGGCACCAACCTTCTACGGAACATGATTACTATCTTCTTGTGAATGTCCTCTTCAATGGATGATGAACAATCACACTCAATTTTGTAGGTTCTCCTCTTCAAATCTGCCTTTACTCTTCTCTATAGATCTGTTATAAATCTCTCCTTTATATCTGCACAATCTTCTCCTTTACCTCTGCACTATCTTCTCCTTTATCTCTCTATAGATTTTTTTTATATCTGCATTAACACCCTCCTTTATATCTGCATAATCTCCTCCTATATCAGCATAACCTTCTTCTCTTTTATCTTCCTCTAACTCCTCATATGCAGATCTGAAAGTGTCTTTCTGATATACTCTTTATTATTTACACTTCCACTCACTCTATCCACAACACATCGCAAATGCCTTTTATATCTTCTTGTAGGGAAGCAATTTCATTAATGGATGCAACCTTTTGTTAAGAAGACAACCCTTGTTTAAACGTGCAACTCTTCACAACAAACACACTCCATCCAAAATCTCACCTCTCCATAAATACCTTTTAGTGTGACGATTTTGTCCTTTTGTGTGGGAGCGCTTAAGGCTAGGAAGTCGCCCTCATAAAACAATATTCATTTGCATTGTTAATACTCCCTTAAACATAACCGCAGCCTATGTAATTCGCTGCCTGTTATATGTATTAACCATTCGCTGATGTACTTTTTTTAATCTACGCATGTATGATCACGTTTTTCATTGTTTGACATACTACTCTTAAATGAGTGAACTATTTTGTTTGTTCTTTGCTTATATCCATTATCATTGTCGCTGCTCTATTTACTTTAATTGCTGTGTCTTTTTTTTCTTTTATCGCTGTCATCTAACACTATCATTTATCCTCTTGTCAACAGGAAGATCTCGACCTTCAATAGATATATTAAAGTTCTCCATGTGAATGTCCCTAGCAGCTGATCCCTCATCCTTGGTGCCATGATGAACATAAGCAACTGGCATCCCTTCCATTGTTACTTTCATTTCTTCTAAATGTGATTGGTATGTGGCCTCATGTGTTCTTGACTATTTCAACCAAGACTTAAAACCGCTTGAACATCGACTTAACTTGTTCCACTAATAACATCACTCTTTCATATATGCGTTTGTTTCTTTCACTTTATGTTCTCTTCATCTAATGGTTTGGTAATATCATCAAGGCTGATTTGCTTTTATTTCTCACAACTCCTCCACCTTGGCAAAAGCTTCCACATACTTGTCAAAAGATGCATAGACATCTTGACAGCCTTTGACATCAAATTCCTTGACAAATTTAGACAGCTAATCCCTCATACACCTTTGACATCAATGACAACAATCTCTGACATCAATGACAATATTGCCAACAACAAATAGATTCCATAAGGCTATCTTCATTGTCTAGTGCAAAATCTACCCCAAACTTTGTTTTTTAAGATCAAGTATTTATCTAAAGGCATAACAAATACTTTACATGGTTTAAAGGCATAACAAATACTTTGTATGATTATTGCTCATAATTGTAGTACTTTTTTCCTTTCCTTTTTCAATTGAGAGCACAATTAACCTCATAAGGAAATCAATCTCTATTTGAGACATGGGTCTTTGCCTAGGGTGGCATAATCAAGTTTCCTTGTGGACATTAAAAAAAGTGATGGCTAATTGGAGTGGAGTCTTTAGAAGAACATGAGTATATGGTGAGAAATCTTTGGTTTGCAAGATAAAGATGGAACCAATACTATGGGTTGATGGTAACAATCCCTAGTTGATGGTGAAGACCTTCAATGTCGATTCAGTAAGGTCTATAATGCTAAAATGGTGGGAAGCGACTCTTATACACGTTATATTATCTGCACCCATGAGAGTACCACTCTTTTTGATTGGCTAAAGATGTTTGAAAGGGATGCATAGTAGTAGGATAATTAGTTGATTGCGACAGATATAATCTGAGTTTGGTTGCTTGTCATTTCTGTACATTGTACCTAGAGTGTCTCAATCTGAAATTCTAACTAATGCCTGTTAAATGGTATAATTGTTAGAATTTAAGTTGTTTAATGTTATAAGATCAATACCATCCATTTGTGGTTTCATTACAATTGTGATAAAACATTTATTGCCACCAATATAGGAAATAGTACAATAAACTTGGATGCATTAAGTATGTGTATTTTAGTAACAATATCCAGAAAACCCAATATAACATACATTTATTAAATGCCTTCTTATAGCCAGTCAACTTTAACAAAGAAATTTTGTTTCTTTCGTACATCATGTTCTTTCTTAAGAAATAGGGAAGAGAAAATACCAGAGGAAACAATAATTCCTTTGCTTCAAAGAAAATAATCAGACAAAATAAAAAATTTGTTTCACTCACTTTTTTAAAGTCCTTGTTGAATGTCAAAAGCACCTCCCCCCCAAGTTCCGAGCTACAAAAATAAATAAATAACATCAGCTGAGGGAAAATGTTCTTCATGTACTCACCATTCAAATAGTCCACAACTAAATGTAAATGATTGTTTGATTTGTGCTCCTTGCTTTCCATTATACACTGCAAATAAAACACAACTCTTTGTACCGAGCGACAATCACTTGCACCTAAAATAATAAATTAGTATATATACTACCTAATTAACTAATTCATCGATTACATTCATTGTCAATTGAACCCTTGTTTGGAAAAAAATTGGAGATGGGTTCTGCTTCCACGTGCAGAAATTACAAACGAAACAAAGAGATTTCATTGCTTATAAAACAATCATAACCACAATTTTAATACAGAAAAAATGGTTACAGATATGTTTGTGAATAATGAATAACATTAAACAGTGTGCTGTTTTTTATGTAATTACAATAAAGAAATTTTGTAGAGTATAAAACTATCGCAACCCATTCTAACTCACAAATGGCTAGTTTAGTGATATAGAGTATAATGGTTGGATAAATGTTTTCAAAAAAACTGGTAATATTCTTTCATTAAAGTCTCCACTACGATTCAAAAGTATTCACTTTATAGACAACCTAGCATTTACAACATTGATACACAAGCATCCCTAGTGCCATTTAAACAATGTTTCCTATTTATATATCTCGACTAAGTTGCCGGTTCGGGTTCGGGTTCGGGTACGGGGGTTCGGTTCGTGGATTCGGCCAAAATTTTTTTGGGGGTTGGGTTCGTTTTTATATATATGTATATGCAAAAAAATTAAGTGTAGAAGCAAGAATTAAGTGTAGAAAAGCAAGAATAAAGTGTAGAACACCACATAGCATCATATAATCAACAAACCACCATCAACTTGAATATCATAAAACATAAAGCTCGAACTTCAAGTTCAACAATCAATTTTCAATGTCAAATGACAAATGTCATCAATCTTATGGATTTGCTAAATCCTCCACATCATCATCATTATCATCATCTTGGACTTGGACATTAGCAGGATCATTTGAAGAACCACAACCAACACCACTGACACTTGCTGAAAAAGTGTGCTCGCTCTCTGATCCCTCAAGTGCAACGTGTTGGGAATGGGAAGTAGAAGCATCCATGTCAATTTGCTCTAGGTCCACATCCCACAACTTTGATTCCCCTTCCTTATAGCCATGTTGTTTGTGCGAAAGGAGGCGCAAGTTGGAATGCACATACACTAAGTTCTCCGCCTTTTTTGAGTGCAATCGGTTGCGCTTTATTGAGTGGATGAAAGAGTATGTGCTCCAATTCCTCTCAGATGCAGAGGAACTAGCAACCTATGAAGACAAAGTAGAGAGAAAGAGTTAAAAAGTTAAAACTTACAAATTATAAAATTTATAAATGAATTATGAAACTTCAAAGTTTAAATTTTTAAAAGTCTTTAAGATAAAAACATAGAAATTTAGTAAACTTACTAGTGATAAAACTTTGATTGCAAGAGGTTGTAGGTGCCGGAATTGTTGGCCATGAAAGTACCACCAATTGTGAGCAACTTTCTTGAATTTATCACGAAGAGACTCAATGCTTTGACCATTGGAGTGTACAAAATCAGTGAACTCATTCATGAACATATCCTGCAATTCTGGATCAGGGAAGAGTCTATGAAATGCTGCCTTGTACCCTTCAGACACTTCATAATCTCTCCACAGGGAAATCCTATTTGGCACCGCAAGAATCTCAACACTATAATACTTTGGAGTCAATGCAAATGCAAGAAGATGCAGCGGGGTTGTCATTGTGTTCCATCTAGCCTCAATAATTTCATGCACTTGGTTGAAGAGAATTTCTCGAGGATCTTTCTCCTCCTCATTTATGATGGTCTTTATCTTCTCTATCATTGAATCAATGCCATCATATATCTCCCCCATGCTGTAAGATACCCAACTAGTACTAACTAAAAAAATTTTCTACTTAGACAAATTTACTTACACTTAACTCTTCAACTACTTAATCTACTTAACATCACATATGAAAAGATAACAAAGGCAACTTGTATGAATCAATTTGAAGTTGGGCACTTGTATTATTACTTGATTCAGCTCAATGCAAATGTGTAAGATACCAAACTAATTCTACCAAAATTTTTCCTTACTTAAACAATGTTACTTGCTATCAATTCATCAACTACTTCAACAACATAAAGATATACATCAAAGTTAACTTCTTGAATGGATCAACCTTAGAGTTGGGTACTTGTCTAGTTACTTGATTCCATCAACTTGCAATGTCTTATTACATGGATAATGCTTTCAATAGCATGAAGTTACAACATCATTCAATAGAAATACAAAAGAAAGGCCTTGAAGCCTTGATGTTTACAATAGCGCCTACACTTGATCAACTCAGTCAAACTCAATGATGTCAACTGAATGTCAACATCTCACAATATCACAAGGGAGCATCACCCCAACACTTGAAACTCGCAGGCCTCAAGATTACAAGCTCAACAGCTTTGTAGACAGAATTTTGTCAAATGAACAGATGCCAAATGAATGAGAGAGCTCCTCCTTTTATAGGCCTTCTAAAGGCAATGAAGGCACATTTTTCAATGCACAAAGAGGAACCAAGGCACGTTTCCCAAGAAGCATATCCAAGGGAATATTCCAACTGATGACTCATTCTGAGTTGGCAAGCTCATCTAGAGACCTTGACACGGATCCCCAAAACATCCTGTCGACCAATGAGAGCTCAGGTAGTTACAACTACCTCATCTTCTGATCAGACGCCAAGTGGAAGCAGTTTAAACATGGAATGGTGCCCAATGAGTCTTAGGCGCCCAACTGAGGTAGCAATGGCATGGAAATGCGCCCAACCTTTTCTGGTGACTTTAACATGCATGATATCTTGTAGGAATGTTCATTGAGGGTTCTCTGACAGCGTTTAAGGCTATTTTCATGTCTTGGCGCCTATTTGATATAGTTCCTTCATACAACTGCGCCTCACCATCACTAGGCGCCAATTGAAGGTTGACAGAGACTCTAGAATGCGCCTAGAGTTCTAGACTTCCTACAACCTCAACCACCTCAATTCTGGCGCAATTCTGGTGTTCTTCTGACTGGGCGCCAACTTTGGAGAGTTCACAATGGTTTTGGCGCCTTGGTAGCAGCTTATCACCCCTTTCAAAGAACTTTGACAACAACTTGACTTTAAATGATTGTCATCTTACCTCATGATGAAGCGCCCTGTTCCAAAACTTGTTTTGAAGACTTGCAACTATCTTAAGCGCATCTTTGGAGTAGCATCAACTGATACCAGCGCCTAATACCTCAATTCACCCTTGCAATCCAACTTTTGACGCTCTTTCAACCTAGTGCCCATATCTGGAGTATCAATATCTTGTTTAGCCTTCAGTTTCACCTAGGCGCACTTGGTGATAGGAAAAGGTCCAGATTGGCGCCTTAGGGAGAAAAAGGGAATTTGTCTTGCTAAAACCTTCAACTCAAATCACAACTGAATCAAAAAGACTTCCTTCTATCAAGTATCTATCAGTTGGAATGGACTGAGAACTCCTTAGGTGCACTTTTGGGGATAAGTCCCTTAGGCGCAACAAGACAACAGTGGAGGTGAGAATTGGCGCCCTCCCTTGAAAAGCTTATCATGTACTTGTTGCATTTCATTGTTTTTCAATCAATCAAAAGTACTCTGGAATGCCTCCTCCTTCAACTACTGAATCTTTAGTGCAAGTTTACATGATCCTTTCATAGGCGCCAAAACTGGGCTATTCAAACTAATAAGTGCGCCTATATATGCAATTGATAAGATCCTTGGGCGCCATTTCAAGTATCCAGGGTGACAACCAAATCAAGGCGCTTGTGTGAATCTTTGACAAAGGAAGAAAGCGCCTTACTTGCCTAGGCGCATCTGGAGGGTACAATAGGCAATTGAGTGCGCCAAGCAAGTTATGGAGTCTACCGACCTTCTTATCAAATCAACTTAATGTTGTAAGCTATTTGGTAGAGTTCCCTCCTTAGGCGCCAAAATGGAAGAGTTTCACCAAAATGTGCATCTCACATAGTTTCAATCCTAGGCGCCAGAATCAAGGAGTTTTGACCAACATGCGCTTGAGCTAGAAGTTCCCTTCTTTACCTTTGATTGTTCATCACAATGACTTTCCTAACTTCAAATCCTTCAATCAAACCATTATCCATGCTAGGCGCTCATTTTGGAGTGTTTAACCTGATAGTGGTGCCCAAGCAAGAAAGCCTCATACATACCCACTCCACTCATCTCAATACTAAGCGCTGGGTTGGAGGAAGTTAAACACATGAAGCGCCTCCAATTGAATCCCCTACTGAGTGCTACAAGTGGATTGGAGAGTTAGGCGCCAGAATGAGTTTGAATTTCCTAGAAATGCGCCTAAACATCATGAAAGCATTATTTGACAATGTGACCACAGACTTAGTCAAATTTTAGGTTTCTAACTCTGTTCCTGCAAAACAAAAAGATAGAGCTAGTCAGAAACCAATTCATTCCCTCATCATTTAGAATTAGCCTCCGGGAATGAGGAATAGGCTAATCCATTATGCACTTGATGGTCAAGCTGGAAACGGGGACATGACAGTCTCCCCTCCCCGGGATTGCTTGTCCTCAAGCAATTGAAGGTTAGGATGCTCTAGAATCTTTTCTCCTTCCCAAGTAGCATCCTCCATTGGCAACCCTTTCCACTTCACCAGATATTCTCTTATGCTTCGGTTGCGAAGTTTCTTCTCCCTTATATCCACCACATTTTCAGGTTCAAGGGTTAGCATTCCTTCTTCATCAAGTGGTGGTAGTTCATCAGTTGAAACCACATGTTGACCTAGTGCCTTTTTGAGACACGACACATGAAATACATTGTGGATGCGGCTTCCTGCCGGCAAGTCAAGTTTATATGCCACTTCCCCTACTCTTCTCAACACTTTGTAGGGCCCGTAGAACCTTGGTTTCAATTTCTCTGCGCTTGACTTCTTCAACGTACTCTGTCTATATGGCTGAAGGCGCAGAAACACCATGTCACCTATTTCAAAGCTTCTTTCCACTCGGTGTTTGTCGACATACAACTTCTGTTGATTTTGAGCTCTTTGCAAATTGTCCTTCAGGACTCTCAAAATATCTTGAGTGTCTTTCATCAATTCACTTGCCCTGGGAGCTCTACTGTCATCCAATGCCAGATCAACAAATGAAACGGCTTCATATCCATACAAAGCTCGGAAGGGAGTCATGCCAATTGACATATGAAAAGTAGTGTTGTAGCAGTATTCACCCAGATGTAGCCACTTAATCCAAGCACGCTGATGATTAGACACATAGTTTCTCAAGTATCCCTCAAGCCATTTGTTTACAATTTCAGTCTGTCCATCGGTTTGAGGATGATAACTAGTGCTTGGAGTCAGGTCAGTTCCAGCTAGTCGGAATAGCTCTCTCCAAAACACACTGATGAACCGGCTATCTCGATCACTGACTATGGTTTTAGGCAGGCCATGTAGTCGGAAGACTTCACGAAAGAATAACTTAGCTACTTGCAATGCTGATAACTCAACTGGGATTGCAAAGAAGTGAGCAAACTTGGTTAATCTATCCACAACTACATAGATACAGTCTCTTCCATTCACCTTCGGAAGACCTGGGATGAAGTCCATAGAAATACTCTCCCACTTATGTTCTGGAATTGGCAGTGGTTGGAGTAATCTTGCTGGAAATGTATGCTCTGACTTATTCTGTTGACAAGTCAGACACTCCCTGACATACTGAAGAACTTCTTCCTTCAGACCTTTCCAAGTGAATCTTTCCCTAATCTGTTTGTAGATCTTGAAGTAACCAGGGTGTCCTGCAAGTGGAGCATCATGGTAAGTCTGCAAAATTTGTTGCTTCAATTCCGACTCAGGAGTTAGATAGATTCTATCTTTATAATAGATGATATCATCAATCACCTTGTACCTATCATCCTGAATGATTCCATCCATGATCTCACAAGCAAATTTAGATTTGGAATACTCAACTAGAAGCTGGGCCTTCCAATCCACTGAAACTTTGCTTAGGGCACAAACAGCGAGTTTTCTAGACAGGGCATCGACAACCACATTCTTCTTGCCTTTCACATATTCAATGTCGAAATCATATGCTTGTATCCTCACAACCCACTTCTGTTGTCTTTCATTCAAATCTTTCTGCCCTAGAAAGTATTTCAAATTGTTGTGATCAGTCCTGACCACAAACTTAGATCCAACTAGATACTGGCGGAATTTGGCTAAGGCATGCATGATTGCCAGCATCTCTTTGTCATACGTTGAGTACAATCTTTCTGTATCTTTCAACTTCCTGCTCTCGAATGCAATGGGATGTCGATCTTGCATCAAAACAGCTCCAATGCCTTCTCCTGAAGCATCACATTCTAGTACAAAGGACTTAGTAAAATCTGGCAAAGCCAGCACTGGTGTTGTACTCATTACTTCCTTGAACCTATCAAATGCAGCTTGAGCTTCTATTGTCCACATGAAAGCTCCTTTCTTTGTTAGGTTTGTCAAGGGTGCAGCAAGCTGTGAAAATCCCCTAACAAATCTTCTGTAATAGCTGCAGAGGCCAAGGAAACCTCTTAGTTCAGATACGTTCCGGGGAACTGGCTAGTTGTGAATAGCTTCAATCTTTTCCTCTTGAACTTTCACACCATTTGCTCCTATCACATGACCTAGGTACAAAATTTCCTTCAAGCCAAAATCACACTTAGACATTTTTGCATACAGAGATTGATTCTCCATGACATTCAATACTTCATCTAAGTGTTGGAGATGTTCTTCCCATGTCTTGTTGTAGATCAAGATGTCGTCGAAGAAAACCAACAGGTACTTCCTCAACTGCTTGTTAAAAACATGATTCATGCAGGACTGGAAAGTAGCTGGTGCATTTGTCAGTCCAAACGGCATCACCATAAATTCATAATGTCCATAATGGCATCTGAATGCTGTCTTTGGAATGTCCTCTTCTCTGACACGAATTTGATGGTAGCCAGATCGAAGATCTATCTTTGAGAAATAGACTGCTCCATGCAGCTCATCAAGGAGTTCATCAATCCTGGGTATTGGATACCTATTCTTGATGGTCTTCTTATTCAATGCACGATAGTCAACACACATCCGCATTGTTCCATCCTTCTTTTTCACTAACACCACAGATAATGCAAATGGACTTGATGACGGCCTTATGTGCCCCATATCGATCAATTCTTTGATCGTCTTCTCAATTTCAATCTTAAAATGCCTAGGATGCCGATAGGGTGCAATGTTAACAGGTTTCGCCCCATCCTCCAATTCGATTACATGTTCAAAACCTCTATCAGGAGGTATTCCTGGGGGTATGTCCCTAAACACCTTACCATGCTTATCCAACATTGCCTGAATATCTGCAGGATAAATTTCTTCAGCAGAGAGGATTTGGTTGTCCTTGATGCAAACCTGTGCTGCCCATTCGATGTCATTATGCCTGAATAATGCTTCCATTCGTTTTGCTGAGACAACTTTGGGATTTCCATCAGACACTGACTTCAGTTTGATCTTCTTTCCCTCATGCATAAATTCCAGTTCCATTTTCTGAAAGTCCTGGACAATTCTTCCAAGTGAATGCAACCATTGCACTCCAAGTACTACATCATTATGCCCAAGTCCAACCACATAGAAATCATCCTGTAAAGAATAATCTCCCATTTGAATTTGCAGTTGGGATACTTTTCTGGTACAACTCATTAGGAATCCATCAGCAACTGCTATTTGAAATCCTTCGAAGTCTTCAACTATGAGACCTCGCCTTGCTACCAAACCTTCATCTATGAAGTTGTGAGTAGCACCACTGTCGATGAGACAGGTGACTCTTTGACCCTTCACAACTCCTCTTATACGGAAGGCATGATACTTCAGAACTCCTGAAATAGTTGCTAATGTTATTTTGTCAGATGTTTCTTCCGAAACAACATTAAGAGTTGGTTGTACCTCCTCTTCATCCTGAGTGGATTCTCCTTCACTCAGTGACTCTTCTTCACTTCCATCATCGGATACAACTTCAATCAAATGAGCTTTACCTTTACCAAGGCATCTGTGTCCTGGTTCCCAAGGTTGTTTGCAGGAAAAGCAGAGTTTCTTCCTTCTTAGCTCATCTCGTTCGGCTGCAGATGGACCTTGAGCCATCTTTTGAGGAAAAGAGGGTCTCCTTTGGGTAGAGCTAACTCCTTTATAGAACCTTTTCTTAGGCTGATAAACAGGAGTAGTATCAAGATCTAGAGCAAAGTCAATTGCTTCTTCCAGGTTTGCTGGCCTTTGTACCTTTACCAATGGCTTGATTTGATTGTTCAATCCCTCGATGAACAGCATAGTGATTCTTCGGTCTGTCATATCGAGTACCATTACTGCGATCTTCTAAAAGTCATTAACATACTGCACAACTCTTCCTTCTTGCTTGAGTTGAGCAAGTTCGCGATAGTACACTTCAGTGTCTTTTCTATCAAACCTCTGAATCAACTTGGTTACAAACTCATCATAGGAAGTTATCCTATCATGATGTTGAGAGACTAAGCCATGATGCCACCATTCATAAGCCAATCCTTCAAGATGCACTGTAGCAAATTGAATTGCCTTCTTTTCAGTTAACGGCTTAAGGGAAAGGTATGTATCCAACTTGTTTACCCAAGCCCTAGCACTGAGCTTACTACTTCCATCAAAGGTAGGTATGGGAACTCGATTCAATGCTTCTTTATACTCCTTTGTATCATCATCCCTTCTTGGAAGAAAGCCTCTAGTTCTACCTCGCCTGTCTCTATCTTCCCTCTTCTGTCGGCAATATTCATTGAAGGTCATCATATCCCGAACACGTTCTGGTAATCTGGCATAGAGATCTGCAAAGAGAGCTATCTCATCTTCAAAATTATTTGGTTCTTCTTCAAACTCTTCATCGGCTTCATTGTCCTGTTCAGGTGGTGGTGGGAGGAATGTTGGTCTTAAAGGCCTATCAACTGTAGGAGTTCAAGTGCGAACCCTTTTGCCTATTGCACTAGCAGCATCATCATCATCATGTCGTTCTTATCTTTCATGTCTAGCTGCATCTCTACAACCTTGTCCAGCTGCTTCACCCTGATTCATGTTTTGAAGGGTTTGTAAGACTTGTTGCAGTATTTGAGCCGTTTGTTGATGTCCAACAGCCATGTTCCTGAACATCTCTCTAGCTTCATGTTCACCATCAGCAGGTGGACTTCTACTTCTTCTTTCCTCAACCATGTTAGCCTGTCTAGCTACAATTGCTTCTGAAAGAGTATCCTGTTGTGGGTAAGGATGAGTCCACTGGAACTGCCTTCGTTGTTCACGCGCAATGTATCTCCTTGTTCTATCACTTTGTTGATTACCTTCTTGCATGAAAACCCAAAGGCTGGCAGGATCCAAGCTCTGATACCACTGTAAGATACCCAACTAATTTTACCAAAATTTTTCCTTACTTAAACAATGTTACTTGCTATCAATTCATCAACTACTTCAACAACATAAAGATATACATCAAAGTTAACTTCTTGAATGGATCAACCTTAGAGTTGGGTACTTGTCTAGTTACTTGATTCCATCAACTTGCAATGTCTTATTACATGGATAATGCTTTCAATAGCATGAAGTTACAACATCATTCAATGGAAATACAAAAGAAAGGCCTTGAAGCCTTGATGTTTACAATAGCGCCTACACTTGATCAACTCAGTCAAACTCAATGATGTCAACTGAATGTCAACATCTCACAATATCACAAGGGAGCATCACCCCAACACTTGAAACTCGCAGGCCTCAAGATTACAAGCTCAATAGCTTTGCAGAGAGAATTTTGTCAAATGAACAGATGCCAAATGAATGAGAGAGCTCCTCCTTTTATAGGCCTTCCAAAGGCAATGAAGGCACGTTTTTCAATGCACAAAGAGGAACCAAGGCACGTTTCCCAAGAAGCATATCCAAGGGAATATTCCAACTGATGACTCATTCTGAGTTGGCAAGCTCATCTAAAGACCTTGACACGGATCCCCAAAACATCCTGTCGACCAATGAGAGCTCAGGTAGTTACAACTACCTCATCTTCTGATCAGACGCCAAGTGGAAGCAATTTAAACATGGAATGGTCCCCAATGAGTCTTAGGCGCCCAACTGAGGTAGCAATGGCATGGAAATGCGCCCAACCTTTTCTGGTGACTTTAACATGCATGATATCTTGTAGAAATGTTCATTGAGGGTTCTTTGATAACATTTAAGGCTATTTTCATGTCTTGGAGCCTATTTGATATAGTTCCTTCATGCAACTGTGCCTCACCATCACTAGGCGCCAATTGAAGGTTGAGAAACTCTAGAATGTGCCTAGAGTTCTAGACTTCCTACAACCTCAACCACCTCAATTCTGGCGCAATTCTGGTGTTCTTCTGACTGGGCGCCAACTTTGGAGAGTTCACAATGGTTTTGGCGCCTTGGTAGCAGCTTATCACCCCTTTCAAAGAACTTTGACAACAACTTGACTTTAAATGATTGTCATCTTACCTCATGATGAAGCGCCCTGTTCCAAAACTTGTTTTGAAGACTTGCAACTATCTTAGGCGCATCTTTGGAGTAGCATCAACTGATACCAACGCCTAATACCTCAATTCACCCTTGCAATCCAACTTTTGATGCTCTTTCAACCTAGCGCCCATATCTGGAGTATCAATATCTTGTTTATCCTTCAGTTTCACCTAGGCGCACTTGGTGATAGGAAAAGGTCCAGATTGGCGCCTTAGGGAGAAAAAGGGAATTTGTCTTGCTAAAACCTTCAACTCAAATCACAACTGAATCAAAAAGACTTCCTTCTATCAAGTATCTATCAGTTGGAATGGATTGAGAACTCCTTAGGTGCACTTTTGGGGATAAGTCCCTTAGGCACAACAAGACAACAGTGGAGGTGAGAATTGGCGCCCTCCCTTGAAAAGCTTATCATATACTTGTTGCATTTCATTGTTTTTCAATCAATCAAAAGTACTCTAGAATGCCTCCTCCTTCAACTACTGAATCTTTAGTGCAAGTTTACATGATCCTTTGCTAGGCGCCAAAACTGGGCTATTCAAACTAATAAGTGCGCCTATATATGCAATTGATAAGATCCTTGGGCGCCATTTCAAGTATCCAGGGTGACAACCAAATCAAGGCGCTTGTGTGAATCTTTGACAAAGGAAGAAAGCGCCTTACTTGCCTAGGCGCATCTGGAGGGTACAATAGGCAATTGAGTGCGACAAGCAAGTTATGGAGTCTACTGACCTTCTTATCAAATCAACTTAATGTTGTAAGCTATTTGGGAGAGTTCCCTCCTTAGGCGCCAAAATGGAAGAGTTTCACCAAAATGTGCATCTCACATAGTTTCAATTCTAGGCGCCAAAATCAAGGAGTTTTGACCAACATGCGCTTGAGCTAGAAGTTCCCTTCTTTACCTTTGATTGTTCATCACAATGACTTTCCTAACTTCAAATCCTTCAATCAAACCATTATCCATGCTAGGCGCTCATTTTGGAGTGTTTAACCTGATAGTGGCGCCCAAGCAAGAAAGCCTCATACATACCCACTCCACTCATCTCAATACTAAGCGCTGGGTTGGAGGAAGTTAAACACATGAAGCGCCTCCAATTGAATCCCCTACTGAGTGCTACAAGTGGATTTGAGAGTTAGGCGCCAGAATGAGTTTGAATTTCCTAGAAATGCGCCTAAACATCATGAAAGCATTATTTGACAATGTGACCACAGACTTAGTCAAATTTTAGGTTTCTAACTCTGTTCCTGCAAAACAAAAAGATAGAGCTAGTCAGAAACCAATTCATTCCCTCATCATTTAGAATTAGCCTCCGGGAATGAGGAATAGGCTAATCCATTATGCACTTGATGATCAAGCCGGAAACGGGGACATGACAGTCAAAGGCCCAACCACTACACCAAAAGACTGGCCTGGAAGTGAGGGCGGCATACCCAAGCGTTAAGGGTGGAGGCTAGACTTCCCCACTGGAGTGTCCGAGGGCGAACGGGGCACATCTCCCTACCACTACGGACACGTGGTGGCGGGGCCCATCACCCGCCCGCAGGGACATTACAGCCCACCACGCTCCGCAGGGCTCGACCTCGAGACCTCGGCTCTGATACCACAAAGGCCCAACCACTACACCAAAAGACCTGCCTGGAAGTGAGGGCGGCATACCCAGGCGTTAAGGGTGGAGGCTAGACTTCCCCACCAAAGCGTCTGAGGGCGAACGGGGCACATCTCCCTACCACTACGGACACATGGCGGCGGGGCGCATCACCCGCCCGCAGGGACATTACAAAATGTCTTATTACAATGATGATTGCCCACAATGGCATGAATATACAATCCTATTCCAATGATTACAAGAAAAGGCCTTGAAGCCTAGATGTATACAATGTTTTCAACTTCTTCACAACTAGCTCTATCTCACTAGTTGATGTAGATCACTTCAATTGAGCTTAATGATGTCAACTGGATGTCAACACCTCACAAAGCAACAAGGGAGCATCACCTTGTCAGTTGAGGGAGCATCACCCCAACACTTGAAACTCGCAGGCCTCAAGATCACAAGCATAAAGCTTTGCAAAAAGAAATTTCGCCAACAGATTGAGATATAGGATGAAAACGTTATAATCCTAATGGACATGAAAATGCTCATAACTATGATAGAATGAGAATGAATAGCCTAAGAATGATTAAGGCATAAGAATGTTTATATGATGAATAATATTCCTATAAGGAAGCATATTGGATATTGCCAATTAATGTGATCAATGAGATAGTAATGATAAGATTTACAAGACATGATTCCTAAAACCATGATATACTCGGAGAAGAGCAAGTAGCCTCACCCTTAATTTTTCTATCACCCTATGAGTATGGTGGTGAGTTAAGGAAGGGCGGTATAATGGACCTAGGTGACCCTCAAGTGGATGAAGAACACCGCGTGTAGTGTGAAGTCCCTTGAGCCAAGAGGCGAAGAACACCGCGTGTAGTGTGAAGCCCTTGGGCCTAAGGTTATGTAAAATTAATAAATGTGCCCAACGTTAGGTGACTCTCAAGAAGGTGAGGAATGCCACGTGTAGCATGAAGCCCCTTGAGCCAAATGGTGAAGAATTGCCGCATGTTGCAATGAAGCCTTTGGGCCTACGGTGGGATAGTTACACCAGCACCTTAATGTAATCGTACTCATATGGGGTGCGTGAGTAAAGTAGATTTAACGATCAGGCTCCATAATGACTCTCCCGAGGTATATCATGGAAAATTTTATGTGAAAGAAATGAGAATATGAAATGCATATATGTAGTAAACTTTAATGTTGATTATGATTATGAGGTTACTAATCCTAAGAGGAAATGTGAAAGGTATATATGCTAATGAACTTGATATTGGTTATGATTATATGGTTACTAACCCTAATTGCAATATGTTGATATTATAAGGATTTATTGGTTACTAATGTTCTCTTTTACAAGTTAAAATTGTGTGCAAGGTTAAGAAATTTTGAACTGCCCAAAAGGGGACATTACAACTTTCGTTGCAGCCAAGAGTGAAAACTCAATATGAAAGATGAATGTAAGATATGATGAATGATGAGCAAATGACCACAAATGAACCTTTATTTATACATGATTTCCTTGTCATCTCCAAGCTAGCCGACCTATCTTCAAACACCTTTATATTTCATTTATTTATCTTTATCTTGGCCGACCCTTCTTAGGTTAGGTTGGCGCTCAACAAAACAAATTAAAGATTTGTTTTTAAGTCTTCATTCCTTCCTTATGCCGACCTCCACTGTGGGCGCTCCTTTATGCCTTTCCACCTCATGGCCGACCACTTAAGAAAATACCTTCTTTATGCTATTCCTTTATCTCCAAGGGAAAACCTAATTGTCACAAGATACCTCAAACATTTGACCTCAAGTGAAGTAGTCAACAACAAGAAACATCATCACAAATTATGTCTTAATTTTCCCAAGGCAATTTCATATTTTTCTCCATCTTTTAATCTCCAAATGGGCCGCTCTCCTCTAGGGCAAATTATTTGACCAAAGTTGACCCTACCAAAATTACCACAAAAATATGTCAAATCAATTCACACACTCAAATTGTCTTACAAAATTAGCAAAGTGTGCAAATTGGCCCATTAGGTCATCATTAGGTGATCACTCCGAAAAAGGGGACATTACAATCCTCCCTTCCCGAAATTGCTTGTCCTCAATCAATGGCAAACCTGTATCCTACAAAATACTATCAAGTGACAAGTATCTCGATCCAATCAAATGTCTCCTGGTCACTCTACTCCTCAACTTGTGGCTGCATCTCCCAAAGAGAATATGAAGAATGATATGCAAAGTGAGCTCCAGTGGCAAAACTAGCCATACACACTCGAACTCAACTTGGCTCCACTCCCCAAATTCGGAAATCCCGCTCCTCCATGTGCTCTGCCTGTACAATTGTAGGAACAAGAGTGCAAAACCCTCAACCACAAGTGCAAACAACTCCATGCCTCCAAAGGCTCCGTCATCCATGAGTGCTAAGTCTATCAAAGACAAAACACTATACAAAACCAAGGCCTTGCAGAGAGACAAGTCTACCAACAAGTGATGAAGGATATGACTTCTGAAACATGCCCACTTGTGCCAACACTTCCACTGCTCCACTTTGATACAAACAACACTATGCCAAGAGTTGTGAAGCAACTCGTCAAGATCCATAAGTAATAGTGCATCAAACATACCAATACCTGGATCCCAAATCATCCTACGACCACATCCACTGAAAGTGGAGATATAGGTGCCTCTCATCATGCCATCACCACCAATGGTCCATCTAAACATGAATGCCCTCCTATTGATGTGCAAGATGCCTATCATAGGTGGATAAAGAAACATGTCTCCCCTCACTATGCTGATGGTATAACTTAGAACAGCATCAAACAAATTGGAAACCATACCTATGATGATGCCAATGATGTCTCCAGGATCATATGATGTTAGAGTCTCAATCCTATGCAAGTCCACAACAATGAAGTAGTGATCCCAACCTTTCCAATCCATCCAATCAGTCGCTGTCCCCCATGTACATTCTAGAAACTCCACGGCCAGCAAAGTAGGACAGCCATCTACCAACAATGGATGCACTAGAAACCAAGGGATTAGGGCTGGAGCACTTCTATCCTCGTGCTCATCTCCATACCCTAACTGAAACTCAATGTAATGCCCCAACCTGATTTTTTTTTGTTTTTTTCTATTTTTGTGCTTTGGTTTTGTGTTGTGTTTTGGAAGGAGACGGAAATGCAGAAGTTTGTTTTGACAACAAATATTAAAGCAACTCAAACAACATTTAAAATAGCTTCACGAACACATATTTCAATAACCCATTTTCACTATAATCTGAAAGTACATTATCTTGGCAAAATAAGAGATACCCAGATTGGGAAATCCCATTACAAAACTAAAACAAACACACCCATTTTGCTGGTTATGATTTTGCAAGTCTGAAAGTAGTTATGGCAGCAAACTGGAACCACAAAGACACCTCCAAAGATAACAAACTCTTTTTTCTCCCTCTTGGAAATGATGCACAACTGTTATAATGCTTTAGGCACCCCAAATGGACCACCACAGATGCCCAATCTCTAGGCGTTTTGGCCTAGATTCCTCACGCCTGGTACAGGAGGTGGTACGACCTGTTTTGCCTGTGTAGCAGCCACATAAATCTTACAAACCCTTCCCAAACTACTCCAAGAAAACTCTCCAAACACCTATAAATCTGCTGCAGATAAAAACCACGCCAAAATGGGCCAAGAATGAAGCTCAAAATCACTGTAGAAATGGTATGGCCTCCTCACAGAATGGTACGGCCAGCACAAGGGATACATAGCAGCTTGAATCTAATTAAAAAATCCTTTGTTTGAATCTGAAAACTCCTCTAAAAAACCTTCTCACAAATCTGCAAACAAATACTCAATGCAAACCCTATAAATCTACCATTTTTGAAGTTCCAGCATAACCTCCGTATGAAGTTATCAACAAATATCCTAGAGAGATCTTTCACTCCCGCAAATATTGTCCTCCGTGAGGGTTTCCGTCCTCAAGAAGCTTGAAAATGGTGAACTTTGGTTCAACTAGCAAATACCTGTGTGTAAAAATCAAGCATATCCAAATAAGCGTTCAAAAAGCTCTTTTATCCTCCTTCAAACCCTACGCTCAAATTGGGGATTAAATCAATTTTTTTTTTGTTTTAACTCCTTATGCCTCCCATAAAGTGGCATCCAACTCAAATAGACTTATATTTCATGTTGTTCCACTTTATTAATCCCCTATAGTCACTTTATAAAATATATTAATTAACAATAAAGTTATATCTTTAATTTAACTTTATAACTTATCGTTATTTAATTTAAATTTGCTTGACTATACCAAATATCAAAAAGTTGATATCAACCGCTCCCACTGTCACATATAAAAATAGCTAAGATACCGGGTTCTTCAATAATGGTCCCCGTACCCGTATGGGTTCTTTTTGGGTCTTGGTACGGGTCTGGTACTCCTGGGATTCGTCCAGGGTCCTTCCCGGGGTGCTCGAGGTGGACGCTGGGCGAGCCCCAAGTGAAAATGCATGAAAAAATTAAAATATAATAATATATATTCTAAAGATAGTTTAGGAAGTTATTGGATATATATTGACAATTCAGACATTGCACTTTTTTATTAATTGTGCATTTTATGGTTAAATTTTTGTCTCTCTGCAATTAGGGTGTTTCATTTAAAATATGATATGAGGCCACAAGAAAATGACTAAAGGCAGAGGTCTATGGGAATGAAAGTGCCCAATACTTAAGGGTGTGAAATAAAGGTGAGCAGACAAAATAGACATTGAATGAGAGAAATCCAGTTAGTGTGTGGTAGGAACCGGTATAGAAGATTGTTGAAATACAAAGGGAAGAAAATCCTGTTGGCAAGGACAGATATTTTGCATGTATTTGTAGTTTGCGTGAGAAATTTTGTGCACGTGTAGAAAACATAAATGATATATAAAGGATCTGAGGCATCCTCATTGGACATCCTCAGAAATGCAACAAAGGCCAAATGTCCTTTTTTTAATTATTTTTGAAGAGAAATTTTATTGTTAAGATTAAATTTGCAGAGCCAATGCAAAAGACAAAAACTAGGGAGTCTTTCGTCTATCTCCAGCACAGTACAAATGTTCATTTACTCTTATGTAATACTCGGGAGAAGAAGAGGATTAGTTGAGATACAGCAAATGCCTTAGTTGTTTATTATATATTATATAGTTATATATAAATTAGTTATTTTATATATATAATATATATACATAAATATAAATATTTATTAATCTATATAGTTATATATATTAATTTAATTATATATATATATATATATATGTTGTCGTACCGTACCCGGGTCAAAAAAATTGCCGTATCCGCGTACCCGAACCTCGTACCCGTATCTGAACCCGTACCAGGATCGGCAACTTAGAAAACTAGTAACCCTGCCAACCGTTGTGCTAAATCAAAATTTTTGCTTCATTAAGGCATTTTGTGAAAGTCCAGAAAATTTGTCGTCAAAAAGTCAAAAGGTCAAATTTTCTAAAAATAGACATCAAATTTGGGTTTTTTGGGTTTCTTGAGATATGGATGCTTGCAAAATTTTCTAAAAATAGAATCTCTGATTCAGGAGTCCTGCCCGATTTTGATTGGCTGATATTGCTTCACAATCAAGGTGGTCTGGACGAAATCTGCAAAAAGTCGAGTTTTCTCTACTGGGTCAATTCTGCTTTTTTAGAAGGCGAAGCACAAACTCCGAGGCCATTAATGAAGGAAACTCATCTGCCAAGGGTCAAATTCAAGTTTTCAGTGTTGTTTAGAAGGCAAAGAACTATTGAACGACTGTCGATTGACGAAGAACGAAAAACAAAGCATGGTGAATTCGGAGAACAAAGAAAAGTTGAAAATCATTAAATTTTTCCAAGCCTGGGAATCCCATGCACCCCTGGAGGCTAAGGGCACCCAACCTTCACAGAGATAGATTATTTTTGCGTTTTCTCGAAAAACGTTAAAAAGACCTCGTCAGCCCGTTTCCGGGTGGTCAAAATTAGTCGAATTCAGTCAACAGGCTCGTAAAAGTTGGAAATTCATCTCAGATATGCTCAAGCTATCTTGATCACCTCTCATTCAGCATCAGCAGTCAGCCGGATGGCCAGAAACGAAGATCAAATGGGACATGCGGCACGCAAAATGGAGAGATGAAAAATTGAAAATTTCCAAAAATTTTCTAAGGCATGAAAACCCAGGAGCCCCTGGCTAGGGGCGCCCAACATCACCAGTGTTAGTTTATTTTTCATGTTTTTTTCCGGAAAGTTTATTTTTCATGTTTTTTTTCTAAAAAATTGCAAATCTTCCTCCGTCAGCTGGGTCGGATTCACAGAAAATCAGTTTGGCCCAATTTTTGAGACAGGCAGAAGGTACAATCGATCAGTTTTCATCAGGCTTGCCTGTTGCCTGACTATCAATCTCAGTTTTGTTCCGGCAGGGGAGTTTCAGCATCCGAACAGGGGCCCACAGTCATTAGAGCACACACAAAAAATGAAAAATGTGCAAGTTGAAAATTGGCTAAGGCATGGGATGTCAGGCGCCCCTGTCCAGTGAGGGCGCCTAGGTTCTCCGGAGATAGAATTTTTCATGTTCTGTTGATGTCATCTTCCAGCCATTTCCCAATCTTCGTCCGGCGACGGTTTCCAGGAGTTGAAATTGCAGTCAAATGTCGTCAGATCGTCAGTTCGAGGCTGGGGATCAAATCAGAATTGGTAAAATTTCAAAATGCCATGATCAGTCAGCTTTTTCAGTCAATGGTGATAGTTTGCCATCTTGTTGAAGTCAGAGGAAGGTCATGTCGGAGTCAGAACGAGTGCAAAAGTTTCAAAACGATGAAAAATTGGCTAACACTTTTGCAACCTCGTGTGTTTGATGACATCATCAAAGAAACAATTTTCATCATCCTCACACGTGAAGCCATAGGCAGCTATAAAATAGGAATTCATCCTATGTGAGCACATCAACTTGGATTTTTGCTCAAAGAGTTGCTATCTTCACGGATAAGCTTCAAGTTTTATGCTTTCATAAAGAAAGCTGCTTTTTCGCCCTAAGTCCTATAAAAACAAGCCTTTGGCCTCCTTTATTCATTATTTTTGCAGGTTGCATCCAGAGGAAGAAGAGCATCGTTTTCTTTCCATGAAGATTTGAGAACCCAAACAAAGTGTTTTTTCAGTGTTCTTTGTGGTTTCGGGATTGTGAAGCACGGAGGCATGCTTTTTCAAGGTCCATTTTTCTAGGGCATCATTTTTCAGAAACAGAGCCGGAGCTTTTTCAGTTTTCATCGAAATGGGTTCATTTGGAATTACGTCCTCTTGAAGATTGGAAAATTTTAGTTTTTCGGAAATCTGCTTTTTTGCCGCTTTTTCGGGAAATCCTCTGCTTTTTCGGAATCCGACGATCTAGGTTGCTTCGGAACTGGATTGTCTACACACACATGCCAGTGTTTTTGCTCAAAATCTGTTTTTTAAAAGAAATCAACAAACAGTTTTCAGCCTTTTGTGCAAAATATTTCCAAACATAGGCGTGTTCACAGGCATTATTCAAGTTTTTCAGTATGCAATATTCTCCAATAGAAATCAAGCCTAAAACGGCTTTGGATCATGAGTACCTGAGAACCGTCGAGACAGATTTGCATAAGGTGCTTCCAATATTCAATTTGCATGCTTTAGAAGATGCAGGAAACATCGCCATCAAGAATCTGAGTCACTCCGGGTTGCTTGCAGCAGCTTCATTCCCTGTCACAATGCAAAGCATTGAATTCGTAATCGCTTGTACTAAGCATTACAATTCAATTACAAGGGAAATCCAATCAGCAGATGGGCGTTACTCTGCAGCCTCAGGCCTAATGACATTGAGAAATGTTTTTCAATACCATCGTGGAAGGAAAACTTCGTCATTTCTATTGAAGAATGCAAGAGGGTGTGGCACAATGACAAGGAAAAATATCAGAAAAAGATTGCTCAAAAGTGGTTAAAGGAAAAGCAGAATGTTTTGCCAAAGAACATTGGATGTAGAGAGTTCAAGGAAGAATACGCGATAATGATTACTCTGCTGAACCGGGTCACAGGTCAAGCAGAAGCCAATAAATTTCAGCCTTGGATGTTTTACATCATCTCCCAGATTGTTGACAAAACAGAATACTTTGACTAGTCAGCATTAATCAGTGATAGCCTCCACCATCAGATAATTGATTTTCAAAGAGCTCATGAATTCCACATGATGCCATACCTCATATATCTGATGGCCTTTCAAGGTCAGTTTAGGGGTTTGAATATTGTTGGAACTCTGGGCATTCAACATATATATCACCATTACCCGTAATTAGAGTTCTCTGAGGCTGAACGACATTATAGGCGGGTAAATGATGCATTTCTTATGCATGCGGTGCGAGATCTTGACAATGAGTTGCATATACGGTTTTCAACTGATGCCAGATCGGCAATGGCGGAGTGGGCTGATTGGTTTATCCAGTTTCCCACGTTCTCCTATATCAGGGTATATGGCTTTTCAGAAGAGCCAGTCATGTTACCAAGATATCCTACGAATGAGGTAGTGTTCATGGAGTTTCTGAGGCAAGTCTATGAAGTTCATTCATTTTTGCGTAGCAGGCGCAAGGCGGCTTTCAGCTTTCCGGTTGGGATGGGTATATACAGATGCAGATCTGGAGCAGATGCCAAAGTAATTGGTGGTGAATTGTCCAAGTATGGCCTCAAGTCATTTGACAGGAGGTTTTCATATGATCCCCGTGGTGTTTTTGCAACACATCTTGGTCAGAATTGTGTACATGCGCCTGCAGTTGAAGATTTCAGGGCTAATTGTGCAGATGAGTTCGAAGTGCGGAAACGTAGCTATAGCAGGTTTACTTTTCAGCAGTTGACTGATATCCTGTCAGAGGATGTAGAAGGCTTGTCAGATGATGATGGTGAAGTTCTACTTCCCACGTATTTCAGAGATCAGATTGAGCAAAAGCCACTATCCCCAGTTAATTGGTCCACCAAAGAGAGCACCTCAATCGAGGAAAGAACAAGCCGAGTTATCAAAAACAGTACGATATTCCTGAGTAATAAGAAGCGGAAAGAAGCCATTCCAGTTGCAGAGCCGCCAGTTGTTCAAACATCTATACCTTCCACTTCTAAATTGAAACCAAGGGTTAAGGCTATGAGTGTTCTTCCAGAAGGAACGAAGATGGCCAAGTTGAAGAGGAAAAAGGTTGAGTCTCCAATCCATATTCAGCAGGAACAGCCAGCAGTTGCATCAGAAGTTCCAACTGAACCAACACCGCATGTTGAAACAATGCCTTCAGTTCATGTTTCTCCACCTCCATCACCAGGAGCTTCTCCCATTCACATAGATTCAGAACCAGATTCACCAGTTCATAACACTGCAACACACATTGATTCATCAAGAGTTGATGGAACTGGAACCGAGCCTCCCAAGGAAGTTGGCTCATCTTGGCTTGAGAACATCTTGGGTAGGAAGAGGAGAAAGCCTTCATATCAACTGAACTTGACAGAACTTGATAGCGTTTACCAAGACATACCAGAGAAGAAATTCAAGAAGCAAGTTCATATGGAGAAGAATGTTGATGGAGAGATTATTCTTGAAATTGCAACACCGCCGGAAGATAAGAATGTCAATGAGATTGAGGTTGATGACTTCAAGGTTGTCAGAGCCAATCTTGATAGAAGTACCCGGCACACAGATGTGAATCTCTTTGAGGTTGCAGCAGATAATCTGAAGGAGAGAGTGTTGAAAGACAAGGAAGATAAAGCAGCCCTCAAGGCTGAAAATAGGCAACTGCGGCAACATATTTCCAATCTTCTTCATGGCGCTTCACAGACCAACTTATTGCTTCCTCAGATTTTGGAATCACCAACCGATCAGCAACAACTAAGTCAGTTGGTCATTTACGGGAGGCACATGAAGGATTGGGTGGAAGAGTTTGTAACTAAAGGTAGATATGTACTTTCACAGATCTATCAATTGAAGTACAACGCTCATGATCTGCGTCAAGGCATTCAAGGGTTTCAGCAGAGTATGGTTGAAGACAAGCCAGTATTTGAGATCATAATCTCCGACTTGAAGGTAGCATATGATTCCGTTGATTCAGCAGAAAATAAGAAGGTTTCTACTTGGAAAGCACAGTATCTTTTCACAGTAAAAACACATGAGAGGATATCCTCAGAGTTAGCGGAATGGAGGGAAAAGGTGATAAGTGTTCTCAAGTTCATGAGGTCCTTTGTTTCTCAGATCCCGTGCTCATATGAGAGAGAAGATGGTACCCTGTATGATCTCAGCAAAGTACAAACAGAATTCCAGACTCTCGTCAACAACAATTTTAATCGTGATCTCAGTGCCGACAAGATGAATCGTTTTGCCGCTGACAGTAAAGTTTGATAAAGCTGTGGATGAAGTTCGTGAATTCCTACAGATGGTTGCAGATGGTGAAGAGATGTTAGAAAGTCAGAATATCATCTTGGAAAGTATCGGTGTTCCTGGCAAGGATGTGGTTACTAGCTTTTTGGAGGATATTGTTTCCCAAAATATCAGTGGGTGATGTCACCAATAGAGCAGCGATATAGATGAGGATGTGACTCAAAAAAGCAACTTTAACTCAATACTTTTTGATTTAAAGCATTTGCTTTCATTCAAAACTTATCCATCCTCTAAATAAAAAAAATCACTTTGTAATAGTTGGAGCTTTCTTTGCTTTAAAGCAAATTGTTTTAAAGCAGGTGTGTGTTAGAATCTTTTGTCTAGAATAGAAATAAAGCTTGCGAGTTGGCAAGTTAGTTAGCTAGGATCAAGGAGATTTTAGGGTTCCCTACTCCTTTGATTTGTGTATAAATAAGGGCAGCCTTGCCCATTGTTGAGGAACTGTAATTGTGATAGCAAAATTTGTTGTGCCTATTCTAGCCTGCAAAATTGTTATTCAAGTGCTTGTTCACATTGTGTTATTTGTAATCTAGTGTTTGATCGCATATTGTATGCATGTCTTTGCTGCAATATTGTTGTCCTGGAGTTGTAATAGCTTTTTGATATTGAGAAAGGAAATCTCATGCTTTCTATTGCTCTAATTCTCTGACTCGTGTTCATTCAGTTAATGTCATATGTGTTGCTTGCATACCCTTATTTTCAATTACATCTTAAAGTACAACAAGTCTTCTGATGCGATTTGGAATAAGTTTATTTGAGCTTTTGTGTTAACAAATCATTCCTTGTTTACTTTTGATTCCTAAGCTTTGAATTTACTTAGGTTGTCAAAAGCGTCATTTAGTTTAGGCCTAGTTGTAGTTAGAAGTTAAAATTAAAAAAACCTCTATTGCAGCGATAGAGTTTTATAACCTTGTGCTCGTAGCTGAGAATCAAAAAGATAGGCAATTTAGTTTATTTACCTTTTAAGCAATCATCAGCAAAGAGGGAACTTCCCCTCCTAATAGAAGAGCAGTTTATCTGTGCATAGTTGTCCATTTCCAACTCGCATTCCAGAGGTGAGAATTGAAACGCCAACACCAACTGACTTAGTCGGTGCCCGAAATTGAATTACTAAAAATAGTAAGTATTGGAGAACTCAACCAAAATCACCCTAGAAAAGGATGTTGTGCACACCATAACCAGCTAAGCTGAAACAGAAGTATTCCCATCCTGCTAGATAAGAGTCACCCAAAGTTCCCTAACCCTAACAAATTAGCCTACAAGAACCCACTGTATAGGCTAACTGCCACCAAATTGTACTGATTAGGAAGGGGACATTACAGTCTGCCCTCCCCGAAATTGCTTGTCCTCAAGCAATCTCAACTATGGATGTTGCAAGATTTGCTCATTCTCCCAAGCAGCATCCTTTACAAGCAGGTTCTTCCACTTCACCAGATAATCCCTGATAACCCTCTTCCGCAAGGTTTGCTCCCTGGTGTCAATGATTGCCTATGGAACAAGAATCAATTTGCCCTCTTCATCAAGAGGTGGCAACTCACTAGAAGGAAACACATTGTGCCCCAATGCCTTCTTTGTCATGTCCCCATTTCTGGCTTGAGCACCAAGTGATGATTGGATTAGCCTACTCCTCATTCCCGGAGGCTAATTCTGAATGATAAGGGAATGAAATGGGTTTTGACTAACTCTGTGTGTTATTTTGCAAGTAGAATCAAGGAGTTTTGAGTCAGAATCCACTAAGTGATGAGCAAGGCGCCCATTTTGGCAGAACACACTCCTTCTGGCGCCTAGCTTCAAAAGTCACTTCTGGCATTGAAGATGAGGATTCAAACAAGAAGGCGCTCCACCTGGAGGGGTTCCACCAACCAAGTGCCTAGATCAGATATGGACTTGAGCAAGGTAGAATGAAGTTTTCATGCTTGGGCGCCCATGTCATGTTGGCCCTACCAAATATGCGCCTTGGGTTTTGAAGGATGTAATCAAGAAGATGGAGTCATCTAAGGATATGATGTGAACCTATTGAACTTGCAGGATCCTCCAGTTGAGTGTGGAATCACTGAAGTGGTCTAAGTGAGTTAGGCGCACTTCCTAACCTTCACAGAACTCAAAGTGCGCCTAGTCCTCATATTGCGCCTAGACTCCTTTGCCAATGGTGAATTCATTGATCAAGTAAAATCTCGCCTACAAAAGATCCAGTGGAAGTGGTTGATTGATCAACATGATGAAGTTTTCTAAGTAAGGCGCTAGCATCAGGTCATATCTTCCATCATGAGCGCCTAGAGCATCAAGGCGCCAATGCATGATTTCAGGACATTGAATTTGCGCCCAAGGTTGAAGGAGTTTTGTCGGAGGCAAGTATGGTCGAGTTGTTAAGGTGAACTTAAGTAGCCAAAATGATGTTGTATAACTTCAAATAGGCGCCTAAGGATAAAGGCGCCATTACTTGTTCAAAAGAATCTCCTGTGGAAGCTAAGGTGTTAGATGGAGTCTCTGGCACTCTAGATATGCGCCCTAGTCCAGAAGTCACTTGTGAAGGCAAGATTCCAAAGGCATCAAAGGTAGTGGACTTTTAGTTGAGCACCCCTCCATATCAAACATATGCCCAAGTGACAAGGCGCCATTTCTTGTTGAAGTAATCTCCTAAAGGCGCCTAGGCGCTAGATCATGATAGAGCAAACCCTAAAATAGCGCCCTATGTTAGATGATAGTTTGATGTTCAATGGAGATCAAGTTGTTTGATGCAGTGATCTTAGGTGCCAAGACAAGGTTCAATGACCTTGAAAATGCGCCTAAGTAGGAATATGCTCTCCAGAGGTCAGGGCGCTTGGTAAGGGAAGTATTTTGTTTGATTTCAAGACTCCAGAAGTGAGCATTTGCACAGAAGATAAGCCTTTCAAGGTAAGGCGCCAATCTAGTTTCTTTCCTGCCAATAAGTGCGCCTAGGTGAAGTTGCAGACTTTGACAAGATGTTAAGGTTCTGTATGAGGGCGCTAGATTAAAAAGGAACTTCAAAGGGTTTGATTGCAAGTGTTAGAGAGTTTGAATAGTGTAGAACACCTTCATAAAGATGCTAGGCGCAGATACTAGTCAAAATTACCTCAAAGGTGCGCCTAAGGTGGATACAAGTCCCCAAGACCAGTTTAGATGCAAGGCGCTCCAGCAGGGGGCAAGGTTATGTTCATGTGAAGTCAAATTGCTTTCAAAATTCCTTGATATGATGACAAGTTAGAACCTAGGTGCCAAAACCTCTGTAAATCCTTCAAATATGTGCCTACCTTGTGAGGTGATGAGTTGAACATTCCAAATCTTCAAATGTTTAAGTATGGATCAAGAGGAGTTCACTCCCTAAGACATTATCATCCAAGGATGAGAACTTATGACTTAGGCGCACTCCTTGGTGAGATCCTCCACAGCTAGCGCCCCCAGTCAGAAGAACCCTTAAACTGCGCCTAAGTGTTTCAAGAAGTGGTTAAGGTTGTTACTACTGTCTGAATGCCCATTGGTCAGAAGGATAGCATTTGGATCCGTGTCAGGACCTTTGGATAAGATCGCCAACTCAGGATGAGTTGTCAAGAGGAATATTCCTTTGGATATGCTCCTTGGGAAACGTGCCTTGGTTCCTCTTTGTGCATTGAAAAACGTGCCTTCATTGCCTTTGGAAGGCCTATAAAAGGAGGAGCTCTCTCGTTCATTTGGAATCTGTTCATTTTGACAAAATTCTCTCTGCAAAGCTGTTGAGCTTGTAATCTTGAGGCCTGCGAGTTTCAAGTGTTGAGGTGATGCTCCCTCAACAAGCAAGGTGATGCTCCCTTGTGATATTGTGAGATGTTGACATTCAGTTGGCATCATTGAGTTTGACTGAGTTGATCAAGTGTAGGCGCTATTGTAAACATCAAGGCTTCAAGGCCTTTCCTTTTGTAATTCCATTGAATAAGTTGTACTTCATGCTATTGAAAGCATTATCCATGTAATAAGACATTGCAAGTTGATTGAATCAAGTAACTAGACAAGTACCCAATTCTCATTCAAGTAGTTGTCTTTGATGTATATCTTTGTATTGTTGAAGTAGTTGATGAATTGATAGCAAGTAAATTTATTTAAGATAAGGAAAAATTTTAGTAGAACTGGTTGGGTATCTTACATTCTTGAGGCGAGACACGTGGAAAACATTATGAACTCTGCTCTCTGCCAGCAACTCTAACTCATAAGCTACTTCCCCAATCTATCGGGAAACTCTGAATGGGCCATAATATCATGGCTTCAACTTCTCTGCACCACTCCTCTTGAGAGTGGACTGTCTATAAGGCTACAACATCAAATAAACCATGTCACCAACCTCAAAAGATCGCTCAACTCAATGCTGATCTGCATATTGCTTCTACTGATTTTGAGCTTTCTGGAGGTTCTCCTTCAAGGACTTCATGATATCTTGGCTTTCTTGTAACAAGTCCTTTGCCTTAGGCACTCTACTATCCCCAAATAGCAAATCTAAGAAGTTGGGTGCCTCATAGTTGTATAGTGCCATAAATGGTGACATCTGTATGGACATATGGTAAGTGGTGTTGTAGCAATACTCACCAAAGTGGAGCCACTTAACCCATGCCTTCTGCTGCTGTGCAATGTAGTTCCTGAGGTATCCTTCCACCCACTTATTAACAATTTCAGTTTGCCCATTCGTCTGTGGGTGATAACTAGTACTAGGAGTGAGTTTAGTCCCACTCAACCTGAAAAGCTCCTGCCAAAAATGACTTAGAAACTTGTTGTCCCTGTCACTGTCACTCACTATACTCCTAGGCAACCCATGGAGCCTGAATACCTCCCTGAAGAACAAATCAACAACCTGTGCTACTGTGTATGTGGCTGAAATAGCAAAGAAATGGGCAAATTTTGTCAATCTATCCACCATAACGAAAATACAGTCCTTACCTTGGGCCTTGGACAACCCTGTAATAAAGTCCATGGAGATGCATTCCCACTTCCGATTGGGAATGGGTAGGGGCTGTAATAAACCAACGGGATAAGAATGCTCGTGCTTATTTTGCTGACAAGTAGGGCACTCACGAACATACTTAAGTACCTATGTTTTGAGTCCTTTCCATGTAAATCTTTCTCGGATCTGCCTATAAGTCTTGAAATACCCGGGGTGACCAGCCATAGGAACATTATGAAAAGCCCTCAAATCTTCTTCTTAACCTCAGATTTTGGTACCAACAATATCCTATCCTTGTAAATGATAAGATCAATTACGACGGTGTACCTGTCATCTTGGATGGTACCCTCTATAATACCTGTAGCCCACTGATCCTTAGCATATTTTGATGAAATCAACTCTTTCCAATCAGCTGAAATCTCCACTAAGGAACATAAATGCAGTCTTCACTAAGGGTTTGACTAACCACTTAAGAAAATATCTTCTCTATGCTATTCCTTTATCTCCAAGGGCGAACCTAATTGTCAGAAGATACCTCAAGCATTTGACCTCAAGTGAAGTCGTCAACAAGAAACATCATCACAAACTATGTCTTATTTTTCCCAAGGCAAATTCATATTTTTCTCCATCTTTTATTCTCCAAATGGGTTGCTCTCCTCTAGGGTAAATTATTTGACCAAAGTTGACCCTACAAAAATATGTCAAATCAATTCCCACACTCAAATTGTCTTACAAAATTAGCAAAGTGTGCAAATTGGCCCATTAGGTCATCATTAGGTGATCACTCCGAAAAATGGGGCATTACAACATCTTGATGAGGTGTTGAGCATCCTTGAAAGAGAGTCTTTGTATGCAAAGGAATCTAAATGTGAATTTGGCATGATAGAGCTTCTATATCTTGGTCATCTAATCAGCTCCAAAGGTGTTAGTGTTGATCAAGAAAAGATCAAAGCAATATTAGATTGGCCTCCGCCTACTAATCTCTCACAGTTGAAGGGATCTTTTGGTCTTTGTGGCTTCTACAAGAGGTTTGTGAAAGGTTTTTCACAAATGGCTGCCCCACTTATAGATTTAACCAAAAAGGGGGCCTTTGTATGGTCAAACACAGCGCATAAATCTTTCAATCAGTTCAAACAAATCATGAGTTCATGCCCTGTTCTAGCTATTCCTGACTTCTCCAAGCCATTTGAGCTTGAGTGTGATGCATCCAGTGAAGGAATAGGTGCTGTCCTAATGCAAAATAAGCATCCTATTGCCTTTGAAAGCAGACAGTTGAGCGGTACAGAGAAGAGTTATTCCATTTATGACAAAGAGATGCTTGCTATAATGCATGCTTTGACAAAGTTCAGGCAATACCTTGTTGGTGGTAAGTTTATTATCAAAACTGATCACAATAGCCTCAAGTACTTCCTTAATCAGAAAGACCTCAATGATAGGCAGCAAAAGTGGGTTAGTTAGCTACAAGCTTACGATTTTGACATTGAATATGTCAAGGGGAAGAAAAATATAGTGGTTGATGCCTTGTCAAGGAGGCCACATTTATGTTCCATGATGGAGATCACTACTGATTGGAAAGAGAAATTTCTTGTAGAGTATGCCAAAAACTCCTTTCTCACTAGTGTTATTGATGGTACTTTACAGGATGACAAGTACACATTAGTGAGTGAACTCATCCTTTACAAAGGAAGAATCTTCTTAGTACCTGAATCGAGGCTTACGATTAAGATTATGAGGTCATTTCATGATGCACCCATGGCTGGTCACCCGGGTTTCTTTAAGACTTACAGGCAGATACAGGAAAGATTTTTTTGGAAAAGACTCAAGAACGAAGTCCTTAAGTATGTTAGAGAGTGTCCTACATGCCAACAGAATAAAAATGAGCATACTTATCTTGCTGGTTTGTTGCAGCACCTACCTATTCCCAATCAAAAATGGGAAAGTGTCTCTATGGACTTCATTATAGGGCTTCCCAAAGTGCAAGGTAAAGATTGCATACATGTTGTTGATAGATTGACAAAACTTGCACACTTCTTTGCGATTTCAGCAATGTTTACAACAGTACAGGTGGCCGATTTGTTTTTTAGGGAAGTGTTCAGGTTGCACGAAATGCCTAAGAACATTGTAAGTTCTTGAGCTTGTTTTGGCAGGAATTATTCAGATTGAGTGGGACTAAGCTCACTCCTAGCACGAGTTATCACCCACAAACTGATGGGCAAACAGAAATTGTCAACAAGTGTGTGGAAGGGTATCTTAGGAATTATGTTTCAAGGCAGCAGAAGGCATGGGTAAGATGGCTGCATTTGGGAGAGTATTGTTATAATTCTACTTTCCACATGTCTATCAAGATGTCACCATTTATGGCATTGTATGGATATGAAGCCCCTAGCTTCATAGATTTACTATTTGATGATAGTAGAGTGCCCAAAGCTAAGGATTTATTGCAGCAGAGCCAAGACATAATGAAATCCTTGAAAGACAACCTCCAACATGCTCAAAATCAGCAGAAGTTGTATGCGGATCAGCACCACATAGAGTATGCATTTAAGATGGGTGACATGGTTTATTTGAGATTGCAGCCTTACAGGCAATCCACTCTCAAGAAGAGTGGATCAGAGAAGTTAAAGCCATGTTTTTATGGCCCATTCAAGATCTCCAAGAGGATTGGAGAAGTGGCATATGAATTGGAGCTACCAAAGAGTAGCATAGTGCACAATGTTTTCCACGTGTCTCTCCTCAAGAAGGCGCTTGGACATAATGTTGTTCCCTCTTCTATGTTACCCCCTTTGGATGAGGAAGGGAAATTTTTGTTGGTTCCAGAGGCAGTTATTGATTACAGGGAGTGTACTTTGAGGAAGAGGATCATCAGGGAGTATTTGGTGAGGTGGAAGAATCTACTAGTGGAGGATGCTACTTGGGAGAGTGAGCAGATATTACAGCATCCAGATTTGCAATTGCTTGGGGACAAGCAATTCTGGGGAGGGAGGACTATAATGTCCCCTTCTCAGGCCTGATCAGTTTGGTCACTGTTAGCCTTTTTCCCAAGTTCCTGTAGGTTAATTGGTGTGGTAAGGACTCCAAAGATCTTAGAGAGCACCGGTTTTTTTTTATTGTTTTCTATTTGCAGCTTTGAGCTCAGTTGAAGCTATGGATTGCAGTGATGCTTTCAAAAGTGTTTTCGAACTCCTGGTTTGTGCTCCTCACTTCTTGGAGAGTGCGTCTATTTTTAATAAGTTACCAAGTTGGCACCTAGCATCATCCCACTGCTTCAGTTACGTCTTGGCATGTTCAGTTTCAATTTCCGATGCCTTGGCAATGCTTTCCGCAACTCGAGTGGAGTATTTAAATTGTACACTTAAGTTTCTAATGTTTAATGTTTGATTATTCACTTAAGTGTTATAATTTATAAAGTTGTTTTATGACCCCTCCTTAAGTGGGCACCTAGGGAGTGAGGGAATATATTATTAATGTTATTTTAATTCTTCAAGAAGGGTGTGTTGGAGTACTTCAGACCACTAAGAGAGGGGGGGGGGGTGAATCAGTGGTCTAGAAAATAATTCTTTTAACAAATAGATTCTTCACACAAAAGCACTAAAACAACATAACTCATTATGACTGATCATGAAACACAAAACAATTGCATCAGGACATAAAACCATTAGCAAAGCACAAGAGTCATAACACAGGTGATTGAGTGGAAAACCCTGGAAGGGTAAAAACCACTATGAACATGAACTCCATTAAGCCTCACTGGTTATAGTCTATGCCTCACTGGCAAACCTCACTGGTTACAAACTATGCCTCATAGGCAATATCTCACTGATAACATATCCTATGCCTCACTGGCAATAGGAGCACTTACAACAATCTCAGAAAAACAGAAAGAATACAGAGGGTTACTTTGTTTCACTACAAAACATTGATCAATGTCACTATCTCTGCATATCCCCTTACAATAGTATAACTCTATCTCTGCATATCTCCTTCAATCTCTTCTATTTGCATCTATCCTCTTCTCTCTCATCACCTGCAAAACAAGATTCACACTTTCATTTTCATGTGTCCTTTTCAATCCACATTGCATTTCTCTTATCATTCATACTCTATATATCTTCATCTGCATAAAATCTTCATACTCAGCATAATTCACAGTCAAAAATTACTTTCACTATCTGCCCATTCCATTTTCATACCATAATCCTTCATCTGCATTCAAATCATATTTACAAAAGAATCACACTTAATCCCCTAATACCTACCATTTACTGCACACCATCTTCCTTTTCATAATTCTCTGTCAAACCATAATTCCATCTGCTCGTTTGAAAAATACACATAGTGATGCATTATCTGCATAAAATCATATCTTCAAAAAGAAAAACACCTTCTGCAATAATACCCTCACATAAAAACATACTTTTATTAGTTCCTCACTATCTTGCATATAGAATTCTTAGACTCCCCACTACATATACACCATTTCGGTTACTGTGGCATCAATATTACGAGGGAGTCGGTTCTACAACCTTTTTGCATGTCGTGGATGAAAATCAAAAGACTTTTGTTATTTTTATCCTTGAAAAGGCTCTGTGCAACTATTAAAAGAAGGTGCCCGTCAAATTTTAAAAAGAAGAATAATTGTTGGCAATTTAAAACTATTTTAAACCTCCACTTTTGATCACAATTTCGCGCCTTTAAATCCTTTTAATCACGACCCTTGATGTTCCCCTTGGCGCCCGAGCAGCATTCGGTGACTAGAAGATCCGGTCCCACTAGGTAGAAGGGCCGGTAAAACTATGACCTCGACCCCTTAAGTTTGTGACTTAAGTTATAAGTAACCTATTATAATAAGTCACTAAAAATAACAAAAGGTGCATTAAGACATGACGGGTAATGAAGAGTTTTAGGTAATGAAGCCTTAGGGATTTTTAGGTCATTTAGACTAGGGTTTTGAAAGAATAACAAACCCTAACTACATCTCATCAAATGTAAACCCTAAAACCATTTACTGTGGGTAATCAGACAAATAATAGGAAACATACAGAGACTTTAGGGTACTTTAGTACTAGTAGGGTTTAGATACTGTTTTTAGAGGTTTTGGATATAGAATCTTTAAGTTAGGCTCTTGAAATATGCATAAACCCTAATCAAGCTGCTATGAAGAACTTCAACTTCAACACATGACTGAGAGAAATTTGGCAGAAGGTTTTCAAATGCCCTGTCAACATCACAACCTTTTAAAACTGTGCATTAACAAACTTCACCAAAGTACCAAACACCATTCAAACAAACTTCAACTGTCATAGAAATGAGAATTGACAATGAGCACCAATCACATGTATCATGATCATTAAGCAACCTCAAGCCATTTAAGCATGATCAAGACATGAATACCATCTGAAGCATGAACATGAATAACCTTTAATGAACTTGACACATACCAACTTAAACTATGATCTCTCAACATCATCAATTCACAAGTCAACCCCTGAAGCATGAAGCATGACAAGGAGATAGAAGATATCCACAAACAAACCCCCAAACAGCTGCACAAAATGGTACAACCAACCCTAGATGGTACGGCTAGCTTGGGCAAACTGGCAACACTCTAAAACACTCTACAAACTACAAATTTCTCCTCAAAATAATATTCATAGAATATCCATTATTTTGTACTCTAAAACCCTTGCATTCGAACACTGAAAATCTGCATTGATAACAAGCATAGCCTCCGAATAAGACTATCAACAATCACCCTAGAGAGGTCTTTCACTCCCTAAGATGATGATTGTTGGTTGTTTTAGAATCCCAACTAGATCTTAGAGACAATCTAAAGAATAGCCAATTCTAATGATCAATTGCTCCAAGGAGTTGGCCAACGAACAGGAAAAGATGGATAATTCTTTTCCTCTGCACTTTAGGCTCTGCAAAACCTAGGAGGGTGGTCCTGTACAATATTATTTAAGAAGTCCTTGCCATTCATCTCAAATACTGTTATAAGCAAATATGTTCTCTCTAAACAACACCAAAGAATTACAAATATACTAGAGTAATGGACTAGATCCTCAGGCTTTCACACAATTCACTTACAGGAGAACATAAGAATAACATTAAAAAAACAACTTAAGGCAAAAACAGAAATTCATTTTGATTTTCAAATTTGTATGACCAAGGAGTTGCATTAGACACAATTTCAAAGAGATCAGTGCCTTAACCTAGGGTGCAGAGTCAAGATGAATGTAAATATAACCCTGCACAACAGTATTTTCCCCTAATACTGTTGTGCAAAAACAATACATGCAAAAACAAATATAAAACCCTAAACCGAACAGTAATCGGGAATCAAAAAAAACTAAGGCACAAAACCCTAGCTGGAACAGTGTATGTTACAGTGGTATTGTTGTGACCAAATCACACATCACCCCATTAGGAATAGGGACCCCCCTTTTTTGAGCTCTGTGCCTTCAATGAGTTTTCAATGAGTTTTTGATGATGTCCTGGGTATCTTCCTCTGCCGATCCGGTAGTGATTTCCTCTTCTATGATCTTTGGTTCATGATTAGGAGGCAGATGAACTTGCAATAATGAAGAATCTTGATCAAATCCCATCTAGATAATGAATCTCGAGATCAATCCTGAAGTATGTTTGAGATCCTGAAAAAGACTAAGTCTGGAGCCTGAAATCCTGAAAATCCTGAAAAATGGCTAAGTCTGAAATCTGGTGAATCCTCCAAATTCTATATTTTGCATCTTAAATCCGGTGGATTCGGGACTTATACTTAAATATATTTTTCAATATACCTTTACCTGCGCGATCCTGAAAAATGCCTGACAATTCCAGAGGATTCGAAAAGCTGATCTAATGCGACGAGATGTCCAAGTGGCGCAAAACCTTGGCGCAAAATCACAAGGAAAAAGGCGCTTGAAGATGATGATTTCCACTTGATGATCTAATGCGCCCATCTAAAACCTTGATCTAATGCGAAAAAGCATGAGGATTTCAATCAATGATCTACTGCGCCCAAACCAAAAGTATCATTTTGAAGGAAAAGATGAAGATTTCAATGCCTTGATCTAATGCGAAAATGAAAAGACACCTCTTAGAGCGAATCTTGGAGCGAATTAAAAGATGATGAGTCTCAGAGGATTTTCAAAGCTCATCCAATGCGCTAGGAAGAAGAATTGACTCCGAAATCTAAAATTTTGAAAAGAGATTAGAGGATTTGGAAGGCCCAACTGATGCGCCACCTAGAAGGAAGGAGAAGTCTTAAGGTTTTTGGCTTGAGAAGGATCTAATTTGAGAGGATTCAAAAAAGCCTATCTAATGCGCCAAAACTTGAGGATTTCAATCTCTCATCTAATGCGCCTATCCAATGTCAAGCATCCAAGGTGAAATCTAAAGGATCTTCAATGCTTCATCTAATGCGACCTCATGAGGGGAAACTCCAGAGATTCCAAAAAGCTGATCTAGTGCGCCAAAGTAGTTTCAATGTGAAGTTTGAAAGATCCTTATCTAAAGTGAAATACTTGAGGATTCTCCATCCATGATCCAATGCGCCTACTCCAAGGTCATCCAATGCGCAACATAAGGAAGAATGAGATTTGTTTCTAGAGGATTCTCCATATCCCATCCAATGCGCCAACACCATGCATGATTTACTTCAAGGTAAAGTTCATCTAATATACCAAAGTTTTGGAGATTTCAACATAATGAAGTGATGCGCCACTTCCAAGACCCTTATCAAAGTGCTCAACAGGAAGAAATCAAAAGTGGCATCTAGTGCGCCATACATGAAGGGAGAACGAAGTTTGTTTTGAAGACTTCAAACTACCTATCTAATGCGCTAGGAACTTGAGGATTTCAATCTTTCAACCAATGCGCCACTCCCTTAAGCAAGTGAAAACTAGTTCAAACTAAAGCAATGTTGAGAGGAGTCTTAAAACTTGATCTAATGCGAAGTGTTGAGAGGATTTCGATCCTTCATCCAATGCGAAATGCTAAGAGGAATTCAAACCTTGATCCAAAGCGCCATACATTAGGATTTTGAGGGTGTCTTAAAGTGAAATGCTTGAGGATTTCAATCCTTGATCTAATGCGCCTAGAGGGTTATCAAGAAAGATCAAGGTATTTCAAAGAAGAAGGCTTCAATCTACTCATCCAATGCGAAATGCAAGGAGAAAGTCAAACACGAATCCAAAGAATACGAAGAAGACCTCGAAGACGTTATCAAATGTAAAAGGCAAGAGGATTTCCATGCCTCATCCAATGCGCTTGAAGAATAAGGTATCAAAATTGCAATCCACAAGGAGATCGTCAAGACCCCATCTAATGCGCCAATCAAAGGAAAGTTTAAACATTTAATGATTTTACCTTGAAAAACGTGGAAATGGCATTTTATTAAATGAAGATCAATCAAAATTAAATGTTTTTCACTATAATAAAGGAGGTCGGCCTAGGTAAGAGGTAAAGTTTTAAAGCAAATTATATATATATACCTCATCTCCTTTTCATTTTTATCATTTCAAAGAGCAGAATTACTTCGCAAAAGCAGATTTTGTCTTCAAGGAGCAGCAACAAGAAGGTTTTATAGAAGTACAAATTTGAGCAAGTGTTAGATCAAATTTCAAGGTATCAAATTCAAAGCAGCCTATCAAGTAAGTCTGATCTGAATATTTTCTGATCTGATTTTCTTCTTTTTCCTTCATTAGATGCATTTAAATTGTTCAAGTATTGGTAAAATTTAAGAAGGATAAGTGGATTTTCATATATTCCTTGAGTCTAGATAGTAATATTTCATAATTACAAAGGGATAACTTCATAATTTAATGCATTAAAGTGGCTGAAGTCTAGGTTGTGTTTGCAGTTACTTATTCACGTCAAGTTTGCAGGATCATGGCAATGACTTCCAAAGAGCGACAAGCGAAGATCCGGATGGATGCTAAGGGGAAAATTCCCGAATCAAAGCTCGTCTCAAGGTGGACAAATGTAGGCGACACGAATATGGGCAACAGCAACTTGGAAGATATCAAGTCAGTCCTTGAGGAACCTAACGGAGGTAGTCTTGCCCGAGCCATCATGAGGAGTGGAGCCATTGAAGCTGCTTGTTTTCCGCCAGCTTTGCCGTGTCCAAAGATGATCATTGAATGCGTCAAGAAATATGATGTAGATACAAGGCAAATTACAGCCAAAGATGGAACGATATTAGCTTTTTTGCAAAAGGAGGCAGTTGAAGAGACTTTCAACATTCCAACTAGGGAAAGAATGATCAGTATCTCGATACAACAAGGTCAGCAGGAATACGATGTTGATTCAAAGACAAAGTTGCAAGAAATAAGGAGAGAATGGATGGCCAATCCAGCTATGAAGTTCAATATGAATAATCCTCCACAGTTTCACAAGTCAGATTTTCACCCTGAAATTGGATACTTGATTATGTTTCTAAATAGAAAAGACAGAAGAGGAGGCATATACTCACCTTGAGGAAATTGTGCAAGTGTATGATAGAGTCATTAAGCTTAAAGATCGAGTTCAAGCTTTATTAAGAAATTGTGCTGAGTTTAAACCGATCAAAGAGCAATACATGCCACAGCTCAAGAGTTTAATGGAAGCTCCATTAGAAGATCTAATTCATGATAAGGTGATTGATAGAGATACTCCACATGACTTCATCACTTGGTATTTCTCCTTTCACAACAAGGGGCAATTGGTTGATAAAATTGAAGTAGATATGTCCAGAATAAGAAGTGTTCTTCTAAGAACAGAGAATCATATATACACTGCTTTGACAACAATATGTAATCCTTATGGAAATGTTACTATTGAAAATATGAAGCAACAAGTTAAGGCATTCTACTTTCAGTATGATGGACTTGATAAGGGTCAGCTGGATAGTATATTCACACTTGCATATCGTCTTGGAGAAAATAAGTCTTGGATAAACGACTGGGAGAAGACACTTGGCGTCTATGAGTCAGATGTGGCAGTGGCAGAAGGATCCATTAATGCGGCGACAAGTGTACCAATGGAGGATATTGTTCAAATTGTGTCTAGATTCATTGTATCTCATAGTACTACTACATAGAGGGCACATGATGTGGCTTCCTTATCTTCTTGGAAAGCGTGCCTTTGTTCCCTTCTTCATAGCTTCTTTCATTTAATAAAGTGAGCCTCCTTCATTTAATAAAGGATAGTTTGTTACAACTACTTGTGATGTGGCTTGATCCGGTCCGCTGATTCGGCCGATCGATCTTGACCCTTCTTTCCTTTGAGGTCTATAAAAGAGCTCTCATTGCTCTCATTTGAAGAGGTTGGAAATTCTGAAATTGTTGTAAGAGCTCTCTGAGATAATAAAAGATTCATTGTTTTGGTGATTCTATTTATGTTTCCGAGTGTTGCATGGTTTCAATTTTCAAACAAAAATTGAGTTATAAGTTTTCTTTAAGTTTAAGTTAGTTAATGAAAGGTTGCTTTATTGCTTTGTGGTGAAGTCTATAAGTTCATACCATTTGTAGTCTACGGCTTGTGGATTGCAGTGCATGGTTAGTCTGAACAATTGAACGTCAATTTGATCTTTATGCTTGTTGAATCTTTCATAAGCATAATTGATTTAAACATCTTGTACACCTTTGAAGATTGCACCTATCTTGTGTAGTTGTTTTATCTTGGCGAAACAGGATCTGGTTCGATTTCACTCCAAGTAGTAAACGTCCTTGCATTTAGGATTAGATTAGTGTTTCTAAACCCTACATCTTTTGCCTTTTTTACCATTAAGTTCGAATTAGGATCAAGAACCTCAACTGCTAAATCATACGCATCAATTGCAGCACTTAGGCTCTCTAGTATTCACTTCCATAGTCCTTGAAACAAGTAGTTACTTGAACAATTGTGTAAGTCCCTTTGTGTGTAAACAGCAAAATCATACTTAAATCGCTGAGCTGTCTCTTACCGAAAACATCAGAAGGAACCTTGGAGTCATCTTGTTTGATCACCTAGTTCAGCATCCGAGAGGCTTTGCTCAAGAGGGAGTCAGATACTCAGTATTTTACTCTAATTGTTGACTTGTCAAAAAACAATCATCAACAGGTATTAGAGCAGAAGATCTTGCCATTCTGTGTAGTTGTTTGGAACATGCAAAACAAGTGTTAAGTAATGCAGCTGGGAACCCATCAGTATTATCTTAGACGGAACATGTCACAACCAGATCTTGAGGTTCCACAGCATATAGACCCCTTTTCTGGTACTGATACAATTATCATTCTCGCAGAAGTAATGGGGGACAGAGACAAAGAAGAACCTAGCACCTGTGACACTTTTGAATGATTTAGCCAGAGGACAAAGAGAAATGCAACAAAACTTTAACCAGTTGATCAGATGATGGCTAACCATGTGTTCGGTAATCCTGGTAATAATAATAACCATGACAGGAACAGGAACAATAATGGTGATAGGCACATCGGTGACAGGAATATGGGTGACAGGAATATTGGCAGCAGGAACGACGGTGACAGGAATAATGGTGATGGACACAAAAATAGGAATGATGAGGCTAGGAGATATGAGGGCGAGACATCGGTCAATAATAGAGCAGGCACACATTATACAACATATGACAAACCGGGGATACCCAACTTCTCTCCCAGAAACAATGCAGCTGAACCTGAGCCTACCCAGTTGGAGTTTCAGGATGTGATAGTCAGGGATTGGCATGCATCTAGTGATGAGTTCAGGGCCGAGATGTCATTCTGTGACTACTCAAACTTGCGGATGAAGCATAACCAAAGGGTGGTAGACAACATAACATAGAGTTGCAGAAGAAGGTTAACAACCTTAATATACCTTACTTCGATGGTTCGGGAAAGACCACAACTAGAGCATGGGTGCAGAAGCTGGACAACTTCCTACAGCTTAGTCCAATGCCTGAGAAGGAGGCCATCACATATGCAGCTCTACATTTAGACGGTATTGCCCATAAATGGTGGCACCATGGGAAGATTACATTGGGACATGATCGGATTACTTCATATGCAGAGTTTACAGGTCGTCTCATAGATAGATTTGGCAAAAAGGACCCCGAGTTACAATTTAAGGAGTTGACGCAGCTCAGGCAGTGGGGTTCAGTTGAGAGCTACATCTCTGAGTTTCAGAAATTGCCAGTGTTGGTGACAAATATCTCAGAGCGTAGATTGCTGCTTTTGTTTATTGATGGGCTTACAAATCCATTGCAAGGCTAGATTAAGGGCCACAACCCACCTTCTCTCCATGAGGCTATGAACAAGGCTAGAGACATGGAGTCTTCATCTTCTAGAAGCAGATTTCAGTCGAGGGGATTCCCATACAGAAAGGACAAGGATAAGAACAGGAAACCTTTCCAAAACGATACAAGCCAACCCAAGGAGAAAACAAACCAGTTAAACAATGATCAGTTGAATGAGTATAGGAGGAAAAAACTTTGCTTTCATTGCAAGGAGCCATGGGATCCTTCACACAGGTGCCTTAATAAGGTAAAGGCAAAGTTGATAGATTACTATTCAGCTGAGCAGTCCCATTTAGAGGCATTGGACCAGCCATCGAACAGAGAAGATAGTGGAGATGAGAGTGCCTCACAGCGTAGCAGCGATAGTGATGGAACATTGGCACAACTTTCTAGCTTCCAGAAAGTTGGTTCCTTCAGAGTTAGAGGAGTTCTTGGGGGTCAGCACATCATCACCTTGATTGATACATGTGCAACACAATTTTATTGATGAGGGGTTGGTGGCTAAGCGAGGGCTTAAGATAGAAGAGTTTGAAGGGTTCAAAGTAATGGTACCTGACGGCTTCAAACTCACTTGCACTGGAAAGATTTCTGGGTTGACCATACAGATGGGAGAATATGAGCTTAAGGATGATTTCTATGTTGTCGGCATAGGAGATACAGATGTGGTACTGGGTATGCATTGGATGATGACACTTGGGGAGTTCACCATGAACCTAAAGAAAATGGAAATGAAGTTTGAATCCAATGGGAAGAAATAGTGCTCAAGGCATTGTCAGATGGAGGACCACGAGTAGTCTCTCTCAAGAGGATGGAGAGAATGTTACACCATGATCAGGTAGAGTGGGCAGCAGAGTGTCTAATTATGCCAGAGTCTCTACAGCAGCCTAAGGGCAATTATCATCATGATATACAGAAGCTGTTGACCAAGCACAACAAAGTGTTTGGCAGTATACCTCCAAGAGTGCCACCTGACAGAGGTATCGAGCATGTCATTGAGCTCGAGGACGGGTCTAAGCTCGTGATCACTTGTAATAGTCCTTGCCAATTCTGATCCAATTTTCTCAATTCTGTCCCAAATTTTCTGAATTTGTTTTTGAGCGTTTTGGATGGTTTTCAAGAGGTTTCAATGTTTGTTTTTGTTTGCCAATGAATGATAGATGATATACAGCATTCAAGTGCATAGGAAAGCAAATAAATAGCAAACTGAAAATTAAATCAGACCTCTAATTCAACTCAGATCAGCAGCCCTAGCATTCTTCAAATTAAACATTTGCAAAACAACTTCAATAAAACATACCCAGATAAGAGCGCACCAAATAAAGACCTAAATAGAGGAGAAATGAGCGGTATTATTTCATATAATTTTGTGATTTACAACAGCAGATGATGCAGCTCTGATATAGCTCAGATAAGTCTTCAAAATAGTACAAATGATGTCCAAAATGACTTCCCCAAATGAGGGCAAACTCCTCCAAATAGTGACGGCTTGAAATGATGACAATAATGGAGCTGAAGATGATCAAATATGGCTGGAAATGATCTCAGAAAATTATGAACAACAACATGCAATAAACCCTAGGCGCATGCAATCAGTCCAGCAACATAACCTCCTCCAAATGCCACAAATTCGATGTCAAAATGATGCCCAAGTGTTGCCATGAATGAATATGCCAAAATATCAAATACCTAAAGCCCTAGCTGCCACTCGATATCAAAATCTGCAAATTGAAACCCTTGTCCATGGCTGCCACAATGATGAACCAACAATATCAACACAAATATGATGTCGAACAATGCATTGAAGCCCAATTGTGAATTCTGAAGTAAATTCACCTCAAGGAGAAAATGGGGTTTTCGTCCAATCTCGCAAATCCTAAGTATTTTCGTCCTTAGAATTTTGGCTGAAACCCTAGTTTGCAGCTCAAAGGAAAATATCCAAATCAATTATCAAATTCTCAATCATGCCAAATGAACTCCAAAAATGACTTTTTATTCTTTTTCCAACCGAGGCTCCACATTCACTTTATTTTATTTCCTTTTCAAGTCCACCTCCTCTCACATAATAATATCTAATGTACTTTAAGTGACCTTTTTTGAGGGTCATGGCCCCATTGGACATAAAGTGAACTTAAAACTTTATAATTGCACTTTATAAAAAATTATTAATAAAGTAATCACTTTATTAATAATTAAAATAACATAACTCCACAAATAATCATTATTTCTTAATTCCGTCTGAACCTGGGAGTTAACCATTGTATCCACTGTGCACCCAACTGCCTTACTAAAATAGTAAGGGTCCCTCTCTAACATCCACTGACTTACTATAAATAGTAAGTCCCTCAAAACGGAACCAGAAACCTCTGAATATCAATGCCTCAGAACATATGAAGGATCTGGAGAGATAAACACTGACAACTGCCACCTGAAGAGCTCCATAACGCCCAAACTGGACCCTCTAATCCACCACACTAGCCTACGAGGGTCAAATGATAGGATAACCCTTCGAACTCTGATGCTCATGAAAAAGGCGACATTACATCACTACTCCCTATCGTCATCCTAAGAGGCTCAAGGATGAGATAGAGAAGACCATCAAGGAACTGTTGGAGATGGGTCACATCAGGCCAAGCAAAAGCCCATTTGCATCCGCTATAGTATTGGTCAAGTAAAAAGATGTGACCATTCGGATGTGTATCGATTACAGGGCCTTGAATAAGAAAACTATCAAAAACACGTATTCGAGTCCCCGTATAGATGAGTTGATAGATGAGTTGCATGGGGCATGCTATTTTTCTAAGATAGATTTGAGGCCGGGATACCACCAAATTTGGATGAGGGAAGAAGATATACAGAAAACAGATTTCAGGTGTCACTACAGCCACTTCGAGTTCTTGGTGATGTCGTTTGGGTTGACCAACGCCCCTGCTACTTTGCAAAGTTGTATGAACCAAATCTTCAAGAAGCAACTAAGGAAGTTTGTAGTGATTTTCTTTGATGACATCCTGATTTTTAGAAGAACTTGGGAAGAGCACATGAGACATTTGGAGGAGGTTTTGAGTATCCTCGAGATTGAATCCCGCTATGCCAAGGAGTCCAAGTGTGACTTCAGCATGACAGAGCTATTATATCTGGGTCATATAATCAGTGCAGATGGTGTGAGGGTTGATCCATAGAAAATCAAAGCGATCATTGAATGGCCTCCACCGACAAACCTCACTCAGCTTAAGGGGTTCTTTGCATTGTGTGGATTTTACAGGAGGCTTGTGAAAGGCTTCTCACAGACAGTAGCACCATTAACAAATTTGACTAGGAAAGGAGCCTTGGTGTGGACAGATGCCGCGCAACAGTGTTTTGACCACTTCAAGCATTTAATGTCTACCTACCCAGTGTTGGCAATCCTCGACTTCTCCAAACCTTTTGAGTTGGAGTGTGATGCCTCAGGAGAGGGGATAGGGGCAATTTTGATGCAGGAGAAACACCCAATTGCATTCAAGAGCTGGAAGCTTAGGGGTGTGGAGACGAGCTACTCAGTATATGACCAAGAGATGTTGGCCATAATGCATGCATTGGCCAAATTTAGACCTTACCTAGTTGGTGGGAAGTTCATCATAAAAACAGAACAGAACATCATAAAATATTTGATGAACTAGAAGGATCTGAATGATCGACAGCAGAAGTGGGTCAATAGGCTCAGGCTTATGATTTCGACATCAAGTATGTCAAGGGCAAGAAGAATGTAGTTGCAGATGCCCTATCCAGGAGACCCCACTTGTGTTTGCTTGGGGAGATATCTGCTGATTGGAGAGAGTCAATTTCAGCAGATTATGCTAAGGACTCTTGGGCAATAGGAGTCATTGAAGGCACTATTCATGATGACAGGTATTCTGTGGTGAACGAATTGATCATCTATAAGGACAGGATATTTTTGGTGCCTAACTCTCAGTTTAAAAACAAAATTCTGAGGTCTTTCCATGATACACCCATGGCTGGCCATCCTGGGTTCTTCAAAACATACAGACAGGTTCGGGAGAGATTTACATGGAAAGGACTTAAGAATGAAGTCCTTAAGTATGTTCGTGAGTGCCCAATATGTCAACAAAATAAAAATGAACATACTTATCCTGTAGGATTATTGCAGCCTTTGCCAATGGATTTTATCACAGGGCTACCTAAGGTTTAGGGGAAGGATTGTATCTATGTGGTGGTCAACAAACTAACTAAATTTGCACATTTCTTCGCCATTTCAGTGACATATACAACAATACAAGTGGCTGATCTCTTTTTTAGGGAGATATTCAGACTACATGGGATACCCAAGGGCATAGTGAGTGACAAGGACAGTAATTTCCTAAGTTTGTTTTGGCAAGAGTTGTTCAGGTTGTGTGACACTGAGCTAACTCTCAGCATCAGTTACCACCCACAGACTGAGGACTAGACAGAGATAGTAAACAAATGGGTGGAAGGGTATCTCCAAAATTATGTGTCGGGGCAGCAGAAGGCATGGATCAAATGGCTGCACCTGGGGGAGTACTGTTATAACACAACATATCACATGTCTATCAAGATGACTCCATTCAGGGCCTTATATGGGTATGATGCCCCTTGCTTTACAGACTTACTACTTGGTGACAGCAAAGTGCCAAAGGCAAAAGACTTGTTGCAGGAAAGCAAAGATATAATGAAAGAGCTCAAGGCAAATATGCAACAAGCTCAGAACCAGTAGAAGCTCTATGTTGATCAACACCGAGTAGAGAGGAGTTTTGAGGTTGGAGATATGGTATACTTGAGGCTCCAACCCTATAGGTAGTTCACTCTAAAAAGGAGTGGGGCAGAGAAACTAAAACCCAGGTTTTTATGGTCCGTTTAGAGTAGCCAGAAGAGTTGGGGAAGTAGCTTATGAGCTTGAGCTAACAGCAGACAGTCGAGTGCATAATGTGTTTCATGTTTCCAGGCTTAAGAAAGCACTTGGCCATAATGTAGTTCCTGTCGAGTATAAAACTCTACATTTTGTTTGAAGTAGCGCGCCCGCGAGTTTCAGTTTTGTGTCTATAAATGTTTCTGAGAATGGTCGCGAGGGTTTTACCAGGGTTTCATTTTACTGTTGCTGCGGATTTCTTTTTGCCAGTGTCGCGGAGTCCGACAAGTGTCGAGCCCCAGTTTCAAGCCGCTTTTTGTTTCTAAGTTATAACTTTGCAGCGGATCGTGCCACATAGCGGAAATGTTTCTAATACATTCCAAGTTGCGACCCTGCGGAAGACGCCACGTGTCGCATGCGGAGACGCAATTATAAAGTTTCAATGTGCCTGCGGAAGAAGCCATGTGTCTTTTGTGGTAGTCGCGGAGCTTGCCAAGTGTCAGTTTCCGCGTGCTTGTTTCTATGTGTTTCGATGCAAGGTAATAAATGGAGGTAGGCCCCAGTATAAGGTATCAGTGCAGCGGATTGTGCCACATGGTGGATGCGGCGCCCAAGTAAAAGCTTTTGCCCCTTTCTTCCAACGATAATAAATGTTTCTTCGGTTTTGCGGAGCCCAACACATGTCAACCTCCGCGTGAGTCTCAAAAAGGTTCTAATGTTTTGAGAAGGCTGCGGAAGCCACCACGTACCAGTTAGTTGTTGCCGCGGATGCTGCCACCTGTTCCTGTTTGAAAGCTTATGAGCGAAGAGTTGTGGGCCCCTTTCCTAACAGTGTCTTTAACTTTCAAAGCTACGGATCACGACAGTTGTCACAAGCAAGGGCCACCCGAATATAAAAGACACAGTTAAGTAAAATGTTGCGGATAAAGACACGTATCTATTTCTAATTGTTGCGGACGCCGCCATGTGTCAATTTCCTGTTTCTCCCGAGAGATGAAGAAGTTTAAAGTTATATGCGCGCGGACGCTGCCATGTGTCTCAGAGTTTCATTGTTTAAAGAGTGCGGAGGCCGCCAAGTGTCTTTTCCCTATAGAAGGAGATGCGCCATGCATATTTTGTCACAGCCAATAGACTTACAAAAAATGTAACTGTTTGCGGATCCAAAAGATTTTTAAGTGTCAGGGACTTCCAGTTAGCTCCAATTCGGTTAGGCCGTTGGGATTCGATCGTGCAAACGATCTAGAGTCGATCCTGTGCTATAAATATGTAACATAGGAGATGGATCGGGATATAGAGAGATTCATTCATAAAAGTTTCGCTAGAGATATTTTCTATCAGAGATTTGAGACTTTTTGCTGTGACCAGTGAATATCATTTGCCTTTATTTTGTTATTTGTGATTCAGAAAGTAAATGTAACTGTGCATGTATCTGTGCCTCTTATGTTGCTGGAAAATTAATGAGAAAGACAGAATTTTGTGCCTTGGTTGATATTTTCTGTCACTGTAAATTGTCTGTTTATGAGCCTTTGAGTTTATTCATTATACCTGTTTATGTTAATCATGCAATATTTGCTCTTTAACGTAACTGAAACTTGAGAATAGCTTCACTGTGCTTAAGTTGAGAGAGATACTTATTATTCAGGCGCATCGCCATAGATAGATTTGCTTTAACTGTATCTTTAATGCTGTTAATTTCTACCCTTTTTCCCAAAACCCATTTAAGATAGAGAAGAGCCAGCTTCTTTAAAATCTAGAGGTTGTTTCAGGGAGCAAATCCCACATTCTTGAAACTTCCCATGTTGGTGTTGAAACCCGCACAATTTTACACATCAACAGTTTTTGGCACGCCCGGTGGGACCATTTCTTGAAGTTTCTGTCAAGATTGTATGAGCCAAGAAGCTACAGGAAGTCAGAGCTGTGGACCTGTAACAAGAGCTCAATCTTCTGCTAGACCAGGCATTCATTTGCCACCGCTGGTAACTAATCCAAGGAGAAGAGTGAATCAGTTTGTAGCAGCACCAAGAGTAATTATGGGAGCACTTATAGCCCCAAGGAATTATGCAAATTGGAACACTGGCAGTCCTCTGATTCTTCCAATACCACCAGCTACTTGGGATGCTATCCCAGCCAATGCTCTGAAGGCTCTGCCTAAATTCAGCGGGGAAGATTTCAAGACACCTGAAGAGCATCTGCAAGATGTATCTGATGTTTGTGCAGTGCATGTGATCACTCAACAAAATGTGGCTATAAGACTGTTGGCAGCTTCTTTTGAAGGGAAGGCTCTGGACTAGTATAGATCTTTAACCCCAAATACAATATCCACATGGGATCAGCTTGGTGATGCTTTCTTTGAAAGATTTAAAGAAAAGGGTGATAAATCTTCTTTGCTACAACAATTGATCACCATCAAAAGGGCACCACAAGAAGCTATAACTGATTTCAATTCAAGATTTCAAAAGACTTGGGAGAGGATCCCTGCCACAGCAAGACCACTACCAGGTATGGCTATTGTGTTTTACCTTAAAGCTTTAAACTCAGATATATCAATGATGATCCAACCCCTTGGAGGCCAGCCACTACCAGAAGCTTATGAATTTGCAGTCAAAGCTGAAAATAATTTAATAGATGCTGGAAAGTTGCCCCCAAGGCCTCCTATGCCTATGTTCCCAGAAATTACCTTACCTCTGCCTCAAGAAGTCCCTAATCCTACAACCCCACCTGTGTGTATGTATTCTTTTCCTCAGCAGCCTGCTAAAGTAATTGCCCCTGTTCAATCATCTGAAATGGATGATGTCAAAAACATTTTAAGAACCTTTTCAAATGAGATAATCAATCTGAAGAGACAACAAAATCCTTATCCAAAACCCCAATATCAAGGATACCAAGGAAATAGACCTCCCTTTCAGCCAAATCAGTATCAAGGCCCTCAAAGGCAAGCTAATCCTCAACCATCAAACCAGTTAGTCACAGTCCCTACACCTCTACAGACTATTCCTCTGAATCCCAACAGGGAAATTGTTCCAGGGCAAAATAATTTTGCGGATGGCACCAATGCTTGGTGTTTTCCTTGCAATAATGCCCATATGCCCAGAGACTGCCCCAAAGGAAATTTGCAGCAAAAGATAGTAGAACAGAGAGCATTAGAAGGACAATTTGCAACTTCTAACACTTCACAATATCAGTCTCTTGGTGTGCAAAATGCAGTCCTGGTTGCCCAGATGCAAGGAATGTCCTTACAACAGGAAGAGGAAATAGCCCCTGAGCATGCTTTGTTTTTATGGATTGAAGATGAAGATTCGGTGTTCTTGAATGAAGCATCTACTTCCAAGAAGCCATCGGTACAAGTAGATTATTATACCAGAGCAAAGAGGAGAATGATGGAACAACCGGAAGTCACTCATAATGAGATCATGGGAGCTCCCCCTTTTCAAGGTCATCAGAGCACAACTGCTAGACAAGAAATGCCCCAGCCTGTGCAGAATCAAGTAGCCTTAGGTCAAGTTCAAAAAAAGGCAAGATACCCTTATTACTCAAAGGCCCAAGCATTAGGACCTGTCAATATAGTGGATCAACTTAAAAAGACACCAGCACATGTATCAATCTGGGACATGCTAGCTATTCCTGAGCAGAAGACACTGTTGCAAGAAGCTCTGTAGGGCCAAGAAGTGCCTAAACATACTGGTGCCAAAGGAGGACCTGTTGATAAAGAAAAGCTGCAGCTCAAAGATACTGTACCTCTGCAAACAACAGCCCTTTTGAACAATGCACCTGAGGTAGGTAAATCCAAACCAGAACCCTTTTATTTGACTTTGATAGTTGGGAAGAAACTGTTGCATAATGCAATGATAGACTCTGGGGCCAGTACTACAGTAATGCCAAAACAAATAGCAGATGCTTTGAAGATAAAGTATGAGCCACTTACTAGAGGAGTTATGCAGTTGGATGGGAAATCAGTGCAAACAATAGGAAAAATTAAACAACTCCCATTGCAATTGTACACTTATCCTAATATAATTGTGAATCAGGATGTGGTAGTCATAGATATTCCTCCTGTATTTGGTCTATGTCTATCCAGAGATTTTACAGCCAAGATAGGAGGTTACATGTCATTAGATTGGTCACACCTCATTCTAAGAACCAAATATGGGACAAAGATGAAGATACTGTTTGAGCCATTATCAAAAGACCATATCACAAATGAACCAACCCCAAAATTAGAGGCAGTCCATGCTATACTGAATAAAGATGAAAGAATCTTTGTTGAAAAGATAGGTGACTGGACTGAACATGACCAACAGGAGGAAGAGAATAATCAGTTGTTGACTATGATGCAAAGTGACCCCTATGGAAATTATGACTCTACTGGTTTAGGCACTTATGTCATATTTGAAGAAGACCAAGAAATCCCAAATGTTTTAAGGAAAGAAACACCACAGACTCAAGAATCTGAAAGGGACTCAGAGATCTGGACTCTAAATTTTGATGGGGCTAGAAGAATGGAGCTGGAGCAGGGATTTGCCTTACTGCCCCAAATGGTGAGAAAATTTTAAGAGCCATCCGTTTTCAATTTGCTTGTACCAATAATGATGCTGAGTATGAATCCTTGGTGCATGGACTCATGTTAGCCAAGAAAAAGGAGTAAAAAATCTGATAGTAAAAGGAGATTCAGAATTAGTGGTGAAACAAATCAGAGAAAAGGCAGTGGCTAAAAATGTAAGGATGAGATCCTATAGGCACAGGATTTGGGACCTAATAGATGATTTTGAAGCTTTTAATATTCAAGTAGTCCCTAGAGCCCAAAATTCTAAGGCTGATAGAATGGCACAGATTGGTTCACAATTTGATCCAGCAATTGATCTACTAGTCAACAATGAATCAGTCAAAATTATAGTGAGGCCAACTATCCCAGACAATGACCAAAATTGGCAAGTTTTTGAAAATGATTTCAAGTACTTTCATTTTTACAACAGTCAGGAGAATTTGCTGATCAGTTGCAACCCAAAATTGAAGAAGCATATGGTGACCAAATAATTCAACTAAAGTCAAATAAGCTCCCTAAAGGACTGATTACCTTAGAAAACTTATTTGACCCAAAAGATGTAAGCCTGGAAAAGAAGAGGTTTCAAGCAAATAAAGAAGATTATTCTGAAATTCAGGTTAGTGAAGGAAGAAATTTGAAGATTGGCAATTCTACAACCTAGCAAGAAAAGGAAAGATTGATTGATTTGTGTGAAAGATATGATAGGGTGATTCCCTGGACCTATGAAGATCTCCATGGCTATGATAGAGATATCATCCAGCACACTATAGAGCTGGCTGAAGGATCTAAACCAGTTAGACAAAAGCAAAGGCCAGTAAATCCAAGGATTGAACCTCTAATGGTGGATGAGTTACAGAAGCTCTTAGAATCAAAAATAATTTTTCCAATCAAGCACTCAACCTGAGTATCAAACTTAGTGCGAGTAAGGAAAAAGAATGGTGACATAAGACTCTGTGTAGATTTCAGAGATCTGAACAGAGCATCTCTGAAAGATCACTATTCCCTGCCCTCTATGGAACAAATTTTACAGACTGTGGCTGGATCAGAAAGATTTTCCTTATTGGATGGCTTCTCTGGATACAATCAGATTTGGATGGCTGATGAAGACCAACATAAGACTGCATTCACTACCAAATGGGGAACATTTGCATATGCTAAGATGCCATTTGGCCTTTCAAATGCTGGAGCCACTTTTCAAAGAGCAATGGATGTAGCATTTGGAGAGCTCATAAACAAAATCATCCTGATTTATCTAGATGACCTCACTATTTTCTCTAAAAATGCTATTGATCATTTAGAGGCAGTTTTTAAGAAGTGTCAAGAGTTCGGAATATCCCTGAACCCCAAGAAGTGTATCTTTGCAGTACCTCAGGGTAAACTGTTAGGGCATATAGTGTCAAAAGGAGTCTCTATTGATCCTGAGAGTCACTGCCATTATGAACTTATCTTTGCCAGTCAATAAGAAAGCAGTTCAATCCTTTCTGGGGAAGATCAATTTTGTCAACCGATTCATATCAGACTATGCAGGTCTAATTAGACCGATGACACTGTTGCTAAAGAAGGACCTGGTTTTCAAATGGACTGCAGAAGGGAGACAGGCTTTTGAGGAGATCAAGAAAGCCATTTCAACAGCCTCAGTACTTAGAAACCCAGACTTTTCTAAGTCTTTTATAATGTATGTGTATGGAGGTGAGTTCAGTGTTGCTACTGTTTTGACTCAGAAAGATGACCAGCAAGAAGGAGAGCACCCAATAGCCTTTTTCTCTAGGACACTCAGGGAATATGAGGCCAGATACAATTTTGTAGAGAAACAGGCATATGCCATGGTCAAAGCCCTTAAGAAATTCAGACACATGGTAACGGGAAATAAAATTCTGATATTAGTGGCTCATCCTAGTGTAAGAGAATACATTATGGAGGGTGAGATCACTGAAAAAAGAGCAAACTAGATAACAAAGATCCTTGAATATGATGTGGAGGTCAAACCCACTAAGTTAGTAAGAGGCAAAGGTTTGTGCCAATTTATGGCCCAAGACATGGAGAGAATGGTGACTGCAGAAACAGAAAGTGAGAGTGTGTTGAGGATCCAAGAGATTGATCAGAATTCCTGGGTCACAAACAGAATTCAATTCATGAAACATGGGATTTTCCCAAATGAGCTCTCTCATGACAAGAGAAGGTATTACAGGCAACAAGGGGCCCACTTTGTACTAATTGACTAGAGCTTATTCAGGAGAAATGCTGATGGTATACTCTTGAGATGTATAGAAAAGGATGAGGCTCAAAGAATATTACATGAGTTGCACCATGGGACCTCAAGAGGGCATTTTTCAGCAAGGACCACTGCCATAAAGGTGACTCAAGCAGGATACTTCTGGCCAACTCTATTTACAGACTGTTATCAGTTGGTCAAAGAGTGCCAAGCCTGTCAGTTTTATACAGGAAAAAGAAGAAATGCAGCAATGCCCCTAAGCCCCATAATTATAGATGAGCCCTTTGCCCAATGGGGTCTTGATTTCATTGGTATGATCAATCCAGTGTCAAGTATGGGACACAAATGGATCCTTACAGCCACAGATTACTTTACCAGATGGAGTGAAGCAGTACCACTCAAGGAAGCAATAGAAAAAGTAATACTAGACTTTCTGGAAAGCATTACTGTTCGTTTTGGCCCTCCTCATACCATCATATCAGATAATGCTAAGGCATTTTTGGGAACAAAAGTATCTGAGTTTGCATTAAAGTACGGAATTTATTTGAAAACTTCTTCAAATTATTACCCTCAAGGTAATGATCTGGCAAAGTCTACTAACAAGAACCTAATCAGACTCATTAAGAGGATTGGGACCAACTATCACAAAGAGTGGCATAAGTTGCTAAATACAGCACTGTGGGCTAACAGAATTACACCTAAGCAAGTGACAAAGATGTCTCCATATGAATTGGTCTATGGTAAGCCAGCTGTAATGCCACTAAGCTTAGAGATTCCTGCTCTGCAATTATTGAAACAAATTGAAATTGAGGAAAATGGCCCAATGCAAGTTAGACTTGCTGAACTTCTGGAAGTACAAGAGAAAAGAGAGAAAGCACATGAGTCACTAATAAGACACCAGAAAATAATCAAGGATTGTTTTGACAAGAAAACTTCAAATCCCCATTTTGAAGTGGGCTCAGTGGTTTTGAAATGGGATGAAAGAGCTGCCAAGCCAGGCCGACACAGCAAGTTTGAGTCACTGTGGACGGGCCCTTACAAGATTCGTTCCTGTAAGCAACAAAATTCTTTTGAAGTGGAAACTATGGATGGCGAGCCTGAAGAGATTCCTGTTAATGGGATCTATTTGAAACATTTCAATTGATCGGGAACTCTTATGTACCATAGTTAGTTAGTTTCCCTTTTTGTAGCTTTCCTGTTTTCCCGCTTTCCTTTAAATAAGTGTTCTGTGAACACGTGTCATCAGCGCAAGCCCCTTCTCTTTTTGAAAATCTCACATTCATTTAAGGTTGTCTCCAATCCCCAAAATCCCCAAAAGTACCACTTTCACAGCCACTCATATTTTTCTGACACTCCTCTCTACAGAGATTTCAAAAGATACACTAACGGTTTTCTCAGTGTAAATGCCATTTATGAGACTCAGTGTGTCATTAAAAGCCCCATTAAATTAGCAAAAATCCCAACTGTGGCTTTCATTTGTTTCTATCTCTTTGCTGCGAATTGGTACTGTCTTTAATCCCTAGCGAGCGCTTTCACCTGTGTATTTTTCCAGTGGCATTTCCATCCGTTACTGTGACAAAGCTTCTTACATTCTCCCCGCAAACACATATGGTCAAGGCACAGTCCTCTCGGGAGGGACTCGGAATATATGAATCAATTGACAACCTTTTAAAAAGCAAATCTTACACCTCGGCTCCTGCACAACCTAAGAGACCCTACCCTAGAACAAGAGTCCCTGAAGTACGTTACTCCGTCGACACAGCAAAGGTTAAAGATTTTGCAGATGGCATCTTCGACCCAGCCCTTCAAAAACCTACCAAGACTCTCCGTGAAGGGGCACACCAGAGATGCATTCAAAAGGCAAAGAGTGGACAATCTGAGACTTTTGGAATGAGGATTTGGACTTCACAGTTGGCACAATTTATGGTTCCAAATGTGCACCTCTGCCCTGACTTAATTGATATATGCGCGGAGCATTTTCATGCGCCATCATGCACCATTCAACAGGGACCCTTTATGGTACAGATTACACCCAAAGCTATAAGGGACATGCTGGCCCTGTATCATGATCGAACGACCACTTTTCCCACTATTGCTAAAATGCATAAGACATGGTCGAATGTCAACAACCAGCTTAGGTTCCTTAACTCAGAATTGCAGTTAGAGGAGGAGAACACACAGATGCCCACACTACCTACAGGAAGGGCACAATTCAGCCAGGCCAGTCAAGAGGCACTGTCCATGATGCCTTTCATTTTCGAGATGAAGGAAGATAACACCGTCTATGATTGGCAAATTGCCATCATTTTCAGGTTGAAAACTATGGATAAGTCGCAGGAATACCGGCTGGATTTTTCAGAACAAATTGCCTACTCCATGGTCGACCAGCTTGTTAACTTCAAAACCACGGGAGTATTCAGGTATTCTGCCTATCTGTTTCATTTGATGTTATATCAGAACCACAATATTTTTGCACAAAATATGCAATTGAACATGTACGACCCAAATTTTGGGCAAAATAGAACCATTCTGGTGTCCGCATGGACACATGTGCTATCTGAAGCGTCAGACCCTTATGAGTTCTGGGAACTCTTTGTTGCCCCTACATTTTGCCATTTGAGCCCTGAACCTGTAGAACATAGGTTGACACCGAGCATTAAGGGTTTCATGACCAATTGCCCAATCTCATGTGATTATTTCTTTGGGGCCCAAAATACTATCATTAGGGTCCATGGCTTCAATGAGGAACCAATGCTGCTCCCTAAAATTTTGACCCCTAGGGTAGCGTTTCTAGAAGTAACCCGGCAAGTGTCTGTGGTTGATAATGAGTATGGCACCAAGAGGAAGAAGAAGAAAATGTATGATATTCCCTGGGTCAGAAAGAACATGGCCTTAGAAGTCAAAGATGCTGAGCATTTGTTGCTACGAAAGTTAGCTGTCTTGGGATTCTTTATCATTGAAGACAAATGGAGATACGATCCAAACAGTTTTATAGCCTCCTGGGTTAAAACCAACAAAGTCGGGGCTAAAATTGTACATGAGGGTTGCCCCTTTTGGGAAGACAGGAGAAACGCTAAAGAGGATACCCCAGAACTGTATGTGGAACTGACAGATTTGCCTTATGAGGGGCCCAGGCCATGGGAGACCTTTTATGTTAAACAAAAGGCCTTTGACCCTAAGCTCAGGATGGGTACTGGTTTAAAAAAAGCTTTGAAGGGCAAGGAGTGGAAGCCCGAGAAAATAGAGGCCTATTGGAAGTATAGGCAGGAAATTTTTGAGTTAACACACTCTTTTGGAAAGGTTGACACAGATGAAAAATGGGAGTCGATCTGGGATGAGTGGCATCCATCTCCAGTTTCTAGCCCTGATACAAGCAAAATCCACAAGAAGGGTGGGGAGTCTGAAGAGGAGGCTGAGTCAACTCATACAATGCAAGCAACAAGACAAGCCTCATCTACTGTCCCTATATCAACATGGCCCCAATCTCTCAGTACTTTAGAGAAAGAAAAGGGTGTGATGTCATCACCAACCACAGGGACTCCATCAATTTCAGCTATTGGAGCTTCTAGTTTTGTACCCTTGCCACCTCCAGTAGTGGTAAATGTTGTAGAGAAGGAATCAGCGGAGCAAGAAGGAGAAAGGCCGAGGAAGCATAGAAAACTAAACCTGCCACCAGAGTCAGATGAAGAAGCAGAGCCTTTGCTACAACAACTATCAGCCACATCTGTTGTTCCTCAAGTAAGTGTTTCCTCTCCTTCCTCTCAGTCTCTTTCTTCTACCATAGGGGTGGCAATCCCAACTAGCCACACATTAGTATCCCCTGCCACCTCTACTGTGCCTATTTCTACACTTGCCCCAATTGCTAATCCTCAGGCCAGGTTTTCACAGGCCACCTCATTGCCATTCTTTTCCCCCTCTGTTCCAAGAAGAGCACCTCCCCAAATCTCCCCTAGCCAACATTTGGCTATTCCTTATGGTTTACCTCAGGGTCATCCCTTTGTTGGGGGGTACATTGCTTCTCCCCCAACTTTCCAAGCTCGGGCAGATACAGCAAAGAAGGCTAGAGAAGCCAGGCTAGACAAGAAAAGAAAGAAAGAAAATAAGAGCTTGGTTGTGCCACATATGAGATCTCTCTTTGACCCTATACAACAGCAGCTGACTGTCACACATTTGTCCCCAAATGTGGTGAAGCCAAATGAGCAGATGCAGCCTCAGGACTTTGCAATGAATGCAGTAGCCATGGACATGTCACTTTTCAGACCACAAGATAGGGTCGAGCTACTCAATGAAACAACTTCTGCTGTTGCAAATGACTATTTAAAAGTGTCCAAGAAGTTGCAGAAAGTTGAAGCTAACTTAGCTCAGGAGAAGACAAATACTAGCAACCTTGCTACAGAATTGAAATCTAGAACAGATGAGATAGAGAATCTAAATAAACAGTTGCAAAATACTGTTTCCTGTCAAATTCATCAAGTGACAGTGGCTCAAAATGCTTCTCTAAAGATGGAGCTTGCTTAGGAAAAAGCTGCAGTAAATGTTTTGAGGCAAGAAAAAGCCACCTTAGAGAAGAGGTATCAAGAAAAGTTGCAACAAGCTACACAGTCTCAGCAGAAGCTACTGAATGAACAGAATGCTGCTGCTGCTGCAATACAGGCACAACTCTTAGCAGAGCAACAAACGACAAAACAGCTAACATTGGAGTTAGCTAACAGGCCTCAGAATGCTGGAGTTCTGAATCTAGCCAAGGAGCTATATGTGTTAGTGTGGAAAAGAATCTCTGAGGAGATTATCTAGCTCAGACCCTCATTAACTTTCTTGATTGCACAGCTGTTATGTGAAAAAGTGGAAACTTCGGTTCAAGCCACTCTATCTACTATCTCTTTGAGAGTTTCTGATTCTCAACTGTTGCTGAAAAAACTATGACACAACAGATGAAATATTGTCAGCAGCAGGGATCAGTGACAGGATGGTAGCTGCAAAGAGAGTGAATGAAGTTCTAAGTTGCAATTCAACTGCTACAAACTGTCAGGAGCTCCTGGATATTGTCAAAGGAGTAAAGGACATGAAGAGACACATAGAAGACTTGGTGCGACTAGGTCTTCCCTCGCCATTTCCAGATGCTAGCACTGTATTGATGATTGATGAGATTAAGACCCTGCTTTTAACAAGACAACATGATCAATCTGTTTTTCAAGGTTTAAGTGATTCCTCATCAGTACAGGAGGTAGAAGCTGTCTTGATTCCGATGGCCCAATTAGAGTTTCAACTGAAGACCGTGGTTCAAATTCTGCAGAAGTTTTCTCACAAGGACATTATAAGTCTTGATTTTGCCTTCCAGGATTTACAGAGCAAGCAAGGACTCTCGGATTCATAATGGTCTGTCTATCAGACAGCTTTGCAGAATTTGTGACCCTGTCTTATATTTTACATACATATATTTCACCAAGTTTTGGGTTCTTTTTGAGCAGGCTCAAAATCCCTACTGGTCGCCAAGAACTGTAGAGTATAAAACTCTACATTTTGTTTGTAGCAGCGCGCCCGTGAGTTTCAGTTTTGTGTCTATAAATGTTTCTGAGAATGGCCGCGAGGGTTTTACCAGGGTTTCATTTTACTGTTGCTGTGGGTTTCTTTTTGCCAGTGTCGCAGAGTCCGACAAGTGTCGAGCCCCAATTTCAAGCCGCTTTTTGTTTCTAAGTTATAACTTTGCAGCGGATCGTGCCACGTAGCGGAAATGTTTCTAATACATTCCAAGTTGCGACCCTGCGGAAGACGCCACGTGTCGCATGCGGAGATGCAATTATAAAGTTTCAGTGTGCCTGCGGAAGAAGCCATGTGTCTTTTGTGGTAGTTGCGGAGCTTGCCAAGTGTCAGTTTCCGCATGCTTGTTTCTGTGTTTCGATGCAAGGTAATAAATGGAGGTAGGCCCCAGTATAAGGTATCAGTGCAGCGGATCATGCCACATGGTGGATGCGGCCCAAGTAAGAGCTTTTGCCCTTTTCTTCCAACGATAATAAATGTTTCTTCGGTTTTGCGAAGCCCGACACGTGTCAACCTCCGCGTGAGTCTCAAAAAGGTTCTAATGTTTTGACAAGGCTGCGGAAGCTGCCACGTACCAGTTAGTTGTTGCCGTGGATGCTGCCACCTATTCCTGTTTGAAAGCTTATGAGCGAAGAGTTGTGGGCCCCTTTCCTAACAGTGTCTTTAACTTTCAAAGTTGCGGATCACAACAGTTGTCACAAGTAGGGGCCACCCGAATATAAAAGACACAATTAAGTAAAATGTTGCGGAAGACACGTATCTATTTCTAGTTGCTGCGGACGCGGCCATGTGTCAGTTTCCTGTTTCTCCCGAGAGATGAAGAAGTTTAAAGTTATATGTGCGCGGGCGCTGCCATGTGTCTCAGAGTTTCATTGTTTAAAGAGTGCAGAGGCCGCCAAGTGTCTTTTCCCTATAGAAGGAGATGCGCCATGCATATTTTGTCACAGCCAATAGACTTACAGAAAATGTAACTGTTTGCGGATCCAAAAGATTTTTAAGTGTCAGGGACTTCTAGTTAGCTCCAGTTCGGTTAGGCCGTTGGGATTCAATCGTGCAGACGATCTAGAGTTGATCCTGTGCTATAAATATGTAACATAGGAGATGGATCGGGATATAGAGAGATTCATTCATAAAAGTTTCGCTAGAGATATTTTCTATCAAAAATTTGAGACTTTTTGCTGTGACCAGTGAATATCATTTGCCTTTATTTTGTTATTTATGATTCAGAAAGTAAATGTAACTGTGCATGTATCTGTGCCTCTTCTGTTGCTGGAAAATTAATGAGAAAGACAGAGTTTTGTGCCTTGGTTGATATTTTCTGTGTCGTAAATTGTCTGTTTATGAGCCTTTGAGTTTATTCATTATACCTGTTTATGTTAATCATGCAATATTTGCTCTTTAACGTAACTGAATCTTGAGAATAGCTTCACTGTGCTTAAGTTGAGAGAGATACTTATTATTCAGGCGCATCGCCATAGATAGATTTGCTTTAACTGTATCTTTAATGTTGTTAATTTCTACCCTTTTTCCCAAAACCCATTTAAGATAGAGAAGAACCAGCTTCTTTAAAATCTGGAGGTTGTTTCAGGGAGCAAATCCCACATTCCTGAAACTTCCCATGTTGGTGTTGGAACCCGCACAATTTTACACATCAACAGTTCCTTCAATTGAGCTTCCACCATTGGATGAGGAAGGGAAGCTAATTTTGGTCCCTGAGGCTATCATTGACACACGTGAGAGGAATCTCCGGAGATGGATCATCAAGGAATACTTGGTGAAATGGAAGAACTTAACAGTTGAGGATGCGACATGGGAGAGTGAGCAAATACTTCAGCATCCTGAGTTGAGATTGCTTAAGGACAAGCAATCTTGGGGAGGGTGGACTGTAATGTCCTGTTGTGACCAAATCACACATCACCCCATTAGGAATAGGGACCCCCCTTTTTTAGAGCTCTGTGCTTTCAATGTGATTTTGATGATGTCCTGGGTCATCTTCCTGTCCCAATCCGGTAATGATTTCCTCTTCTATGATCTTTGGTTCATGATTAGGAGGTAGATGAACTTGCAGGGATGAAGAATCTTGATCAAATCCCATCCAGAATTGAATGTTGAGATTAATCCTGAAGTATGTTTGAGACCCTGAAAAGACTAAGTCTGGAGCCTGAAATCCTGAAAATCCTGAAAAAATGACTAAGTCTGAAATCTGGTGAATCCTCCAAATTCTAGATTTTGCATCTTAAATCCGGTGGATTCGAGACCTATCTCAAACATCCTGAAAGGTATATTGAAAAATATTTAAGTATAAGAAATTCAATCTCTCAACTTATACTTAAATATATTTTTCAATATACCTTTACCCTCGCGATCCTGAAAAACGCCCGACTCTTCCAGAGGATTCAAAAAGCTCATCTAGTGCGACGGGGCATCTAAGTGGCGCAAAATCGCGATGAAAAGGGCGCTTTCAACTACAAGATAAGATGAGGATTTCAGTTGATCAACCAGCGCCCATCTAAAGCATGAAGGGAGACGAAAATGTTAAAGGATTTTAAGCTTTCAAGTGATGCGATTTTAGAAGATTTTCATGCCTTTTGATGCGAATTCCAGAGGAATTTATACATGCTATCTAATGCGCTAAAGCATGAGGATCTCAATGCCTTGAACTAATGCGCTAAAGCATGAGGATTTCAATCAATCATCTAGTGCGCCCAAATTAAAAGCATCATTTTGAAGGAAAAGATAAGGACTTCAAACACTTAACTAATGCGAAAATTAAAAGACAAGTCTTGGAACGAATTTTAGAGGAAATTAAAATGTTAAGTGTCCAGAGGATTTCCAAACCATGAACCAATGCGCTAGGATAGAAGGATTGATTTCGAAATCTAAATTTTGAAGAGAGTCTAGAAGATTTGAAAAGCTCATCTAGTGCGCCACTTGGAGAAAAGGAGAAGTCTTAAGGTTTTGGGATTATGGAGGCTCTAGTTTAGAGGATTTCAAAGTCTCATCTAAAGCGCCAAAAACTAGAGGATCTTCTTTATCCCATCCAATGCGCCCATCTAGGAAAGGAAGACTCCCAAACATCTAACCTAAGCGCTTAAGTCAAGTGACCAATGCGAAACTCAGAGGAATTTGAAACCCTCATCCAAAGCGACCTAAGGAGGAAGGAGCTAGTTGAGGTTTATTACACATCTAAGGCGAAATTTCAGAGGATCTCCAATCCCTCATCTAATGCGACTTCATGAAGGGAGATTCCAGGCGCTCCAAAGGGGATACATCACAAGGTTTAAGTCAATTTTCAAGAGATTCTAAGGTGATGATCTAGTGCACCAAGAGGTTTCAATATAAAATCTAGAGGATTTTCAAACACTTATCTAAGGCGAAATCCAGAGGATTTTCCAACCTTCATCCAATGCGCCATACAAGGAAGAAAGTGAAAGTGTCCAAGACATCCCAGGTTAAGTATTCAACGCAAGTTTAGAGGATTTCAAAGTTCTATCCCAAGCGCCAACCTCAGCATGATTTGCTAAAGGTAAATGCACCTAAGTTTTGAAGCTTCCAACATAGTGATCCAATGCGCCACTTCAAGGTGGTATCCAATGCGCCACACATAAGGAAGAATGAGGTTTGTTTTTGAAGAACTCAAGTTACCCATCTAATGCGCTAAGAGGGAAGAAGGTAGAATATTTCAAAAACACTAACTTGAGAGGATCTTGTCACCTTGAACTGATGCGCCACTCCCTTGCAAATGAGAACGAGTTCAAACCCAAGCAATTTGAAAGGAGGTTTTGAGAAGACTTCAATATACTCATCCAATGCGAAATGCTAGAAGGAATCAAAAACTTGATCCAAAGCGCCTGGAGGATGAGGATTTTGAAGGTGTGATCTAATGCGACTATCAAAGAATTAAGTCTTAAAGTGAAATGCTAGAGGAATTTAATCCTTGATCCAAAGCGCCACTAAATCAAGGCAGTCTAGGCAAAATTCAGAAATTTTCAAGATGAATCCAAAGTACCCAACTAATCCGCCACCTCATGAAGGGAAGAAGAGTCAAGTGTTGGATGTGTGTAAGGAAGAGCTCAATGTATCAATCCAATGCTCTCAAAAGAGGAGGATTTCGAAACCCTCATCCAACGCGCCTAGAGGGTTATGAAGGGAGATCAAGGTATTTCAATCACCTCAGGAAGACTTCAACATACCTATCCAATGCGAAATGCAAGAAGAAAGTCAAACACTTAGTTCAAGGAATACAAAGAGGATCTAGAAGATGTCATCAAATGTAAAAGGCAAGAGGATCTTAATCCTTCATCCAATGCGACTTGTAGAGGAGAAGAAATAGTGGAGTTTTAAAGGAAAATTTCAAGAAGATCTCTTACACCTTATCCAATGCGCTTGAAGAAGAAGAGTTAATAGGTATCAAAATTTCAGTCTAAAGGAAGATCGTGGAAACCTCGACCAATGCGCTAATCAAAGGAAAGGTTATAAACATTTAATGGTTTTTTGCCTTGAAAAATGTGGAAATTGCATTATATTAAATGAAAATCAATCAAAATTAAATGTTTTTCACTATATTAAAGAGGTCGGCCTATGTATGGAGTAAAGTTTTAAAGACAAATTCTATATATATACCTCCTCTCCTTTTCATTTTTATCATTTTCAAAGAGCAGATTTGGCTTCAAGGAGCAGATTTGTCTTCAAGGAGCAGCAACAAGAAGGTTTTATAAAAGTACAAATTTGATTTTGTCAATCCAAGCAAGTGTTGGATCAGATGTCAAGGTATCAATTTAAGGCAGCTTATCAAGTAAGTCTGATCTGAATATTTTCTGATCTGATTTTCTTCTTTTTTCTTCTTTAGATGTATTAAAATTGTTCAAGTATTGGTAAAACTTAAGAGGATAAGTGGATTTTGATAGATTCTGTCATGTCCCCATTTCCGGCTTGAGCACCAAGTGATGAATGGATTAGCCTACTCCTCATTCCCGGAGGCTAATTCCGAATGATAAGGGAATGAAATGGGTTTTGACTAACTCTGTGTATCATTTTGCAGGTACAATCAAGGAGTTTCAAGTCATAATCCACTAAGTCAAGTATAGGGCGCTCATTCCTACAGTTACACTTCAAAAAAAGCGCCTTGGATTTTGAAAGCAATAATCAAGAGGATGGAGTCATCTTTGGATGTGTTGAACATCAATTGGGCGAATTGACTCATCAAACTTGAGTTTGGGATCATTGAAGAAGTCCAAGTGAGTTAGGCGCACTTCCTAGCTCTGATAACCCTCAAAGTGCGCCTAGTCCTCATAAGGTGCAAATCCAGGATAAAAACATGGGTGTTTGAGCTGGGATGGTTGATTGAGTGGATGAAGTGAGTAGTCCATGCAAAGAGGAGTCTTAATGCATCTAGGCGCCAATTTCACCTTCAATAAGATCAAGTGGAAAGATGAAGTGATCAAGTAATGACATCTTGTTATCTAGGCGCACTTTTCCTCTAACAACCTGTCAATGAGCGCCTAGCTATTTAGGTTACTTCTGGCACTCAATAATGGTTTTGAGATGGGGCGCTCAACATAGCTAAACTCCTTCAATAGGGCGCCTAGCTTAATGATGAAGATTGGACAAGTATATGAGGTTTCCATGCCTAGGCGCAAACTCCATGATGCCTAGACCAAATGTGCGCCCAAGCAAGAACAGGAGATTCAATAGGTTAAATGAGTAGCACATTGATTGGTGAAGATACTTTCAACTTCAAGAAGTTTCATATCCTGCCAATCTGGGATGAAATTGGCCTAGAAGGCTCTAGGCGCACATTCTGACTGAAGACCTCAGTTCTGGCGCCTAGTTACAGAGTGAGTTAAAAGATGAAGTTTGAACATGTGAAGTAAGGCGCTCACTCCAGGATGAGGTATTTTACCTTCCAAGATGACAAGACTTGAAGACTTGACAGAGAAAACAACCATGCATGCAAGGCGCACTTCCTGCCTGTTTCACCTCCAGAATGCGCCTAGCTAAGAAAGAGGTTTCAATCCATTCATAGTGAAAGGCGCTTGAGAGAAGATAATAATTTTGATCCAGTTGTGACTTGTGTTGAAGCTTTTAGCAAAGCAAAACCATTCTCTTCCTAAGGCGCTATAGAAGACTCAAACAAGATGTAATACTTCAGATGAGGGCGCTAGATTTCAAGTGTTTGAAAGTGTGAATTATGCAGAACATCTTACTTGAAGTGTTAGGCGCTGATACTAGTTGAAACTTCCCCAAATGTGCGCCTAAGATAGTGGCTAGTCCCCAAGACCTGTGTTGAAACAAGGCGCTCCCTCAGGAGATAGCGCCTAGGATCCAAAAGATCTTTGCTAAAGTTCTAAGTTTGCATGGAGTCATCAAATTCTTCAAGGCGCATATTCAGGCCTCTGCTACCTCAGTTGGGCGCCTAGGTCACATTGGGCGCCATTCCATGATCATACTACTCCAAATGGGCGCCTAGTCAGAAGATAAGGTAGTTGCATCTACCTGAGCTTTCATTGGTCAACAGGACGTCCTCGGGATCCGTGTCTAGGTCTTTGGGTAAGTTTGCCAACTCAGAATGAGTCATCAGACAGAATATTCCCTTGGATATGCTTCTTGGGAAACGTGCCTTGGTTCCTCTTGGTGCATTGAAAAACGTGCCTTCATTGCCTTTGGAAGGCCTATAAAAGGAGGAGCCTTCTCATTCATTTGCAATCTATGCATTTGACAAAATTCTCTCTGCAAAGCTCTTGAGCTTGTAATCTTGAGGCCTGCGAGTTTCAAGTGTTGGGGGTGATGCTCCCTCAACTGACAAGGTGATGCTCCCTTGTTGTACTGTGAGGTGTTGACATTCAGTTGACATCGTTGAGTCTGATTAAGTTGATCTAGTGTGCAAGGCATTGTAATCATCAAGGTTCCAAGGCCTGCTTTTGTAATTCCATTTGAATAAAGTGTAACTTCATGCCATTGAAAGCATTATCCATGTAATAAGACATTGTGAGTTGATTGAATCAAGTAATAAAACAAGTACCCAGCTTAAGGTTGATTCATTCAAATAGTTATCTTTGATGTATATCTTTGTGTTGTTGAAATAGTTGATGAGTTGATAGCAAGTAAAATTGTTTAAGTAAGGAAAAATTTTGGTAGAATTAGTTGGGTATCTTACAGATTCCTTGAGTCTAGATAGTAATATTTCATAATTATAAAGGAAAAAAATCATAAATCTAATGCATCAAAGTAGCTGAAGTAGAGTCTAGTTTGAAATTACTTATTCGCGTCAAGTTTGCAGGATCATGGCAATGACTTCCAAAGAGCGACAAGCGAAGATCCGGATGGATGCTAAGGGGAAAATTCCCGAATCAAAGCTCGTTTCAAGGTGGACAAATGTAGGAGACACGAATATGGGCAACAGCAACTTGGAAGATATCAAGTCAGTCCTTGAGGAACCCAACGGAGGTAGTCTTGCTCGAGCCATCATGAGGAGTGGAGCCATTGAAGCTGCTTGTTTTCCGCCAGCTTTGCCATGTTCAGAGATGATCATTGAATGTGTCAAGAAGTATGATGTAGATACAAGACAAATTACAGCCAAAGATGGAACAATATTAGCTTATTTGCAAAAGGAGGCAGTTGAAGAGACTTTCAACATTCCAACTAGGGAGAGGATGATCAGTATTTCGATACAACAAGGTCAGCAAGAATACGATGTTGATTCAAAAACAAAGTTGCAGGAAATTAGGAGAGAATGGATGGCCAATCCAACTATGAAGTTCAATATGAATAATCCTCCGCAGTTTCACAAGTCAGATTTTCATCCTGAAATTGGATACTTGATCATGTTTCTAAATAGAATGACAGGAATGCTGCAATCTGCTACCTTTCGGCCTTGGATGTACTCTTTCATCAAGTCAGTTCTCAAAGGGAAGATGATTGATTGGGCTGGACTTATCAGTCAGAGTATACATGAGCAGTTCATCAATTTTGCTAAGACCAAGACTTGTTATATGAGTTCCTATGTGGTATACCTTCTCGCAAGAAATGAAGTCTATTCAGGTTTGACCAAAAGAGGAGAAGTCGGCATTGGGCTTACTAAGTACTTATCGCATCAGTGTTATCCTCAGTTACACCTCAAGAGTATCAATCATTATACAAGGTTCAATGATGCATTTGCTATGTTCATAATGAAGAAACTAAGAGGAGAATTTCATAAAAGGTTGTCTAATGCAGCAAGAGAGTTCATTTCAGCATATGGACATTGGTATACTCAGCATGAAAGGTACACTTACCTAAGGATCCAAGGGTTTACATCATATCCATACAGATTACCAAGATATCCAACCAACAGGATGGTAATGTTAGAGGTTACAAGGCAACTCCTAGAACTCATCAGGTTGCAAAAGTTGAAGAAGAAAGGAGGGATTCAGTTTCCACTTCTTCTTGGACAAAATCTGGAGTGTCCATCATTGTCAGCAGCTGAATATTCAGAGATAGAGCTTCAGGCATATCATTTGCAAACTCATGGCACCAAGAGGCTTAACTTTGATCCTTTTCAAGTTTGCTGGAAATATAACAGAGAATTTAAGCATGCCAAGCAGTTGGAAGACCACTAGGCCAATGCCCAAGATGAAGATGATCTCCGAACACTTCAAAGTTCGAGACTCACCTGGGATTTAGTTAGAGCTTCCAAAGTATTCAGGATACCAGACCAGTTCACTGAAGATGATACTATGTTGATAGATGAATTTGATAAAATAAAAGATTTGCCTTATACAGTTGATTGGTCAAAAAAGGATGTGTCCGAGAAAGAATTGATAAAGCCAGTCTTGGCCATGACACAAGTATGTATAAATCAACTATTGCAAGAGATGAATGATGAAGGCCGAGTTCTTACTTACAATAAGATGGATGAAGGAGAACCAGGACAGCATAGTACACATAGCAAACCACAACATAGTGGAAATAATCAAAGTGATAATCCAGCTAGAAAAAGGAAAAGACCTAGTCAAGATCAAGGAGAATCAAGCCGAAGACCTCAAAAGAAGAATAATCTATCTACTTCATCTAATCCACAAGAAGGTGCTTCAGTTGTTCAGAATCCAATACAAGAGATAGAAGTTATAGAAGAAGTTGCCTTGATTCCATCCGAGGAGATTCAGTCAAGTCCCACTGTCATAATGGAGGAAAATGATGATCTTGATCAAGATGAAGTAGGTCAAGCAGAATCTGATGAGGAAGTAGCTCGTGTACAACACAGTCAAGTTCAAAGACCGCGAGATCTTTCTGCTTTCCCACCGTGGTTGCGGCAAAGGATTGCGGAAAGTACAATTGTAGAAACTTATCAGCCTGCTCCAGTTGGGGAATTGCTTGTAAATGCACAGAAGAATAATCAGAAGAAGAAAGCAACAGTCTTTTCCAAAATCACTCAAGATTCTGCTGGAAATAGAGAGGTACATATAGCTGTTCCTAGAATTGACAAGGAGTTAGAAGATATGGCACCTGAGGATTACAATATGACTACTATTGGCATGGGTCCAATCACAAGGGAACAGGTAGAGGAGGAACTACAAGAGTCAGTGAATAGTGTAAGAAGCATGTTGAAGCAAGAAAGAGAAGCAAGGTTAAAGGTTGAACAAGATTTTAATACATTGAAGCACTACATTCAGCAAGTCATGCAGCCTATCCAACAGAAGGAAGCTACTCCAATCCCTCCGTCTATTCTTCCACAAGAAACAGTATCCCAAGTTGAAAACATGAGAACTTCATCTCAGGTGATGAGAGGATGGATAGAAAAGATAGAAGAGAAGGCATATACTCACCTTGAAGAAATTGTGCAAGTGTATGATAGAGTCATTAATCTTAAGGATCGAGTTCAAGCTTTATTAAGAAATTGTGCTGAGTTCAAACCGATCAAGGAGCAATACATGCCACAGCTCAAGAGTTTAATGGAAGCTCCATTAGAGGACCTAATTCATGATAAGGTGATTGATAGAGATACTTCACATGACTTCATCACTTGGTATTTCTCCTTTCACAACAAGAGGCAACTGGTTGATAAAATTGAAGTAGATATGTCCAGAATAAGAAGTGTTCTTCTAAGAACAGAGAATCATATATACACTGCTTTGACAACAATATGTAATCCTTATGGAAATGTTACTATTGAAAACATGAAGCAACAAGTTAAGGCATTCTACTTTCAGTATGATGGACTTGATGAGGGTCAGCTGGATAGTATATTCACACTTGTATTTCGTCTTGGAGAAAATAAGTCTTGGATAAATGACTGGGAGAAGACACTTGGCGTCTATGAGTCAAATGTGGCAGTGGCAGAAGGATCCATTAATGCGGCGACAAGTGTACCAATGGAGGATATTGTTCCAATTGTGTCTAGATTCATTGTATCTCATAGTACTACTACATAGAGGGCACATGATGTGGCTTCCTTATCTTCTTGGAAAGCGTGCCTTTGTTCCCTCCTTCATAGCTTCTTTCATTTAATAAAGTGAGCCTCCTTCATTTAATAAAGGAGAGTTTGTTACAACTACTTGTGATGTGGCTTGATCTGGTCCGCTGATTCGGCCAATCGATCTTGACCCTTCTTTCCTTTGAGGTCTATAAAAGAGCTCTTATTGCTCTCATTTGAAACGGTTGGAAATTCTGAAATTGTTGCAAGAGCTCTCTGAGATAATAAAAGATTCATTGCTTCGGTGATTCTATTTGTGTTTCTGAGTGTTGCATGGTTTCAATTTTCAAACGAACATTAAGTTATAAGTTTTCTTTAAGTTTATGTTAGTTAATGAAAGGTTTCGTTATTGCTTTGTGGTGAAATCAGTAAGTTCATACCATTTGTAGTTTGCGGCTCGCAGATTGCAGTGCATGGTTAGTCTGAACAATTGAACATCAATTTGATCTTTATGCTTGTTGAATCTTTCATGAGCATAATTGATTTAAACATCTTGTACACCTTTGAAGATTGCACCTATCTTGTGTAGTTGTTTTATCTTGGCGAAACAGGATCTGGTTTGATTTCACTTCAAGTAGTAAACGTCCTTGCATTTAGGATCAGATTAGTGTTTCTATACCCTATATCTTTTGCCTTTTTTTCGTTAAGTTAGGATTAGAACCAAAGAACATCCATTGCTAAATCATACGCTATCAATTGCAGTACTTAGACTCTCTAGTATCCCCTTCCATAATCATTGAAATAATCAGTTACTTGAACAATTGTGTAAGTCCCTTTGTGTGTTAACAGCAAAATCATACTTAGTCACTGGGCTGTCTCTAATCAAAATCTTCAGAAGGAACCTTGGAGTCATCTCGTTTGATCACCTAGTTCAACATTCGAGAGGCTTTGCTCAAGAGGGAGTCAGATACTTTGTATTTCACTCTAATTGTTGACTTGTCGAAAAACAATCATCAACATGTCCCCCATTTAGTCCAAGCATTCAGATGATGAGATTAGCCTATTACCAGACTCCCGTATACTAATGGCATTGGTTAGGGGGTCTAATTGGACCAATTCACTAGGACTTACTATTTATAGTAAGTTATGCAGGGCAATGTGGATCGACTTACTATTTATAGTACTGTAGGATCAGAGTACCTAGCAGTGGTATGGTTTCAAGATGTCCGGAGTACTATGTGTCGATGTATAAGTTAAATTGAATATTTACCTTATAATATATTTAAGGGCTAAAGTGACTTTAAGTTATAAAGTGACTTAACTTATAAAAATTAAGTTAAAAATTAAAGCATTATTGCTAGGTGATGGGCGCCACTCATGGAGTATTGGGGACTTAGTGAAATGAAATAAAATAAAAAAATATTCCCAATCTTGGGTGTTGGAGGAAGTGAGTTAAAAGAAAAGAAAATAATTTCATTTGGATTATTCACTCAGAAAATATTTGATTGTCGTGCATTGCTTTGGAGCTTGGCTTCAAGGGTTTTGAACTTGATTCTGCTGACACAAAACCCTCTTCAAAGTCACCTTTTTCATGCTTGAAAGACAACATTAGGGAGAATTTTGGAGGCTTCACTCAGGAGCTTCATTTGAGCTTCCGGTTGATGCGGTTTGACGGAGTTTTGAGCACATATTGAAGATCTTCTATGCAGATTGGTTATGGCAGTTGAGGAAATGGATACTATGCAGATTTGAAGTGTGTTGGGACTGTGTTTGGCATCTTGGCTCGCCGTACTACCGATTATGTTGGCTGTACTATGCTGCTGCATGCCGTACTGTTTATATTGGTGATTTTAGTGGTGTTTGGGACAGTTTGAAGGCATCAAATCTTGGCGTTGAGGGTTGCAAGGGAACTGCAGTGAATTCTGGGCAGTTTGCAAGGGTTTTTACATCTTTTAATTGCTGAGTACACTTACAGCCAGGCCGTACAACCAAGAGAGGGACGTGGGTGTTGCTAGGACAGTTCGTTCCTTCAAGTAGTTGCTATCATGTCAAATCTTGGCGTCTAGGGTGTCTTTTGATGTTGCAGCTTTGATATTGTTGAAGGACTTACATTGCATGTGGTTATTAATGATTTTCCATTGCTTGTAATGCTGGCCCAAGTACGGCAATAATACGAAATTGCAGATTTGAAAATGGGTATGTCACAATAATTAGTTTTAGCTTGTTCTATGATCTGGGTCATTGTTCATTTATGCATATTCATTGTATATTTTATGGGTTTTCATTATATGCTAGTATTTCATTGATAGCAATGCAAAAACAATACATGCAAAAACAAATATAAAACCCTAAACCAAACATCAACCGGGAAACAAAAAAAACTAAGGCACAAAACCCTAGCTAGAACAGTGTATGTTACAATTGGATGATTGATTTTCATGGTTGATCCTTTGTTGATGATTATACATATTTGGCATAAATTTTATGGATGTTTGGAGCATGTTTATTGGCTGCCTATGAATGTTTATACTTCTGAAAATAAAATCAAAAATTAGGGTTTGAGCAGAATTCTAAAAGTGCAAAAATTAAGGGTAGAAATCAGAAAACAAAAATCAAAATTTTAGGGCAGATCCCATTGGGGATATTACAGGGGCTGAAGACGGAGCCATATCCTATGCCTACTCAACCGCTTTCTGCCAATTTGGCTAATGCATTGGCAACAAGACGCCACTAGAAACATGGCGAACCAGGACCAACCTCAAGATCAATCATTTGCAACTATTGTGGACTGAAGATGAGTGGAGACATCAATTGCCTCAAATACTACCTTGCACAGATTAGTGGTCGTGACATCAAATTGTGTTTGAATGTTGAGCGAAAGGTTGTGTTGTGACCTAATCACACATCGCCCCATTGCAAATGGGGACCCCCTTTTTTTTAAGATTTGTGCTTTGCATTGAGTCTTGGAAGATGTCTTAGGTCTATTTTATGATGAAATCAGTGGTATTTGAGTCCAATAGTCCCCTGATGTCTTGATATCCTAATGTATGTTCTGAGATCCTGAAACTGACTAAGTCTGATATCCTGAAAATCCTGAAAATTGGCTAAGTCTGATATCTGGTGGATCCGAGACCTGTCTCAAACATCCTGAAAGGTATATTGAAAAATATTTAATATTATACTTAAATATATTTTTTAATATACCTTACCCTGGGGACTTTCATTTCTAGGCGCAAATTTGCTCTAAGACCTTAGGCGCATTTCTCCACTTGCAGTGACTCCAAATGGCGCCTACAACTCAAGGCGCATTTTATCATCCAGACAACCTCAAAATTGCGCCTTGAGCAAGGATAAGTTAAGACCAAGGCGCCTTGATTGAAAAATTTGCCAAAAGACCTTAAGCATTGATAATTTGACAAAAATAAGACATTTAAGTCTAGGCGCCAATTCATCCATATGGAGTCTAGGTGCATTTTGCATCTGTAGCCACCATTTTTAGCACCTTGATGTGAGATGAGGTTTAAATTAATGATAGATAGCACCTAAGGATGATGTAGTCTTACAAGGATGTAAACAAGTGTTAAGAGCCTTTACAGTATCAAAGAATAAGCCAAATTCAAGTAAGGCGCATTTTCATACCTTGATCATCATCTAAGGCGCCTTGCACAGGAGGTCTTGAGCAACATCAAGTGAGGCGCAATTTCTTGCTTCTACAATCACCTTTGAGCGCCTAGGAAACTAAGTGTTTGTAAAGATGAATTTGAGCGCCTAACACCCAAAGGCACACCTATTGAAACTCCACAAGAGTTTTAGATTCATGAAAATAAAGTATCCTCCTAAGAGATAGGGCGCCTTTTCTTGTCTCCACCATCCATTTTGGCGCCTAGAGGAGAATGAGCTTCAAATCACTTCCAATAATAGCGCCTAGTGTTAGAAGCTTCCAAATGACTAAAACTTAGCATGAAGAACTTAGGCGCCCATTCAACTCTGAACAACCTTACATTTGCGCCTAAGATGAAGGAGACTTTCTTAAACATTTAAGCATTGAGTAACAAGCATGAAGACCTTAGGCGCAATTTTTAACTCATTTTACCTTTGATGAGCGCTTAACTTGGAGAGAACACCTATTAGCATCAAGGCGCTATTTCACATTCAGAACATCATGGATAGGCGCCTTGCAAAAGGAGGACTAGAAGTCATCAAATTAGGTATTACCTTGAAGTAGAAGTCCTCTAGACACCTATGCATTAAGTTGAAATCATTAAAATGTCAAAGAATAGGTTAAATCAAGACAAGGCGCCAATTTGCAGTTGAACAACCTCAGTGAGCGCCTAGATGGAAATTGCATCCAATGACACCATTGATTGAGCGCCGTGAAAGAATGAACCATCATTAGTCATCTTCAATGGTTTGAGAACATAAAATGTCAAGTATAAAGCTAGTTTATGCCTAGGCGCAAATTTCCTCTATGTAGCCTCATTCTGGGGCCTTCGCATGAAAGGAGTATCTAAACCAATAAAAGGAGGCGCCTTAAGAGCCCTAGCCTTCCTTGAGTTCATAAAGTTGATCAAGCTCATAAAATTCTCATCATGGACTCAGGCGCAATTTCACACCCAAATCATCATCAAAATGCGCCTTAGGGAAGATCAATATCATTAAGGAAGTCAAGGCGCCCTTTCACCTCCATGCCAACTAGATTGGCGCCTCATGAAAAATCACTTAAGTTCATCTCCATAAGTGAGCGGCTTGGGAAGAAGGATCACTCTAAGCCTTCTTTAATTGTTAAAATTGTAAAAATGACAAAAATAAGGCCAAAAGTGTCTAGGCGCCTTTTTCACCTCCTATAGTCTTGAAGGGCGCCTTCGAAGGAATGCATGAGTTGATGTCATTATGTAAATGCCTAAAGGAAGAAAATCATTCTAAGACTTATTCAATTGTTTGAAATCACATAAAGCTCATCTTAAGCTTAGGCGCACTTTTGCACTTCTACAACACTAAATATGCGCCTAGACTTGAAGAAGGGTTATTTACATGCTTTAAAGTGATTTCTTTGTGTTATAGAGTGATTGATATTATTTCTCTATGTTGCAGGAGCGTTGGTGAAGTCAAGGAGTCATCTGAAGAGCGAACACTTGAATCACCTTCAAGTTGCAAAGGAAACACCACTTCCAAGGGTCAACATGACAAGTATACTTCATCATCATCTACATTAATGAAGACATCCCTTCACCTTCAAGACTCTTCAATCTTCAAGTCCATGAGAGATCATCTACTCTATATCATGAATCAAGTATCATCATCATCTACTACATTACTCTTCAAGAAGATGCATCCAAAGAAGATCATCATATATCCTACAAGAAGAAGAAGAATCACGAAGTTAGTCAAATGAAGCAATATGCATCATACATATCCAGTTTACAAGAAGATCAACAAGGCAAGATCAACAAGATACATCTCAAGTGTTCATCATCAAAAGCAATCACATCGAAAACATCATACAAGATGATACAATTTGGGAATATGCCCACAGAGCAAAGTGAATAAACAGTTGAAATCCATAAATATGCTGAGGTGGCACCTATGTGGCATGTACCTATCACCAGTCAATCACAATTCGCCACATCATTCAACCCCATTTAATGTATATACAACAAACAAGAAACTAAAGAAGATGTCCATGTGAAAGATGCTCTAAAGATTTCTTCTTATCCTTATCTTCTTGGAAAGTGTGCCTTCATTGCCTCTCCTATGTACTAAAAATAGCAAGTTGTTGTAACTAATTGCTGAGATGGCATGATCTAGGCCCTTGGCTACTTGAATTGATCCAGGCCATTCATTATAACTCTGGACCTCTATATAAAGGCCTTGTTGCCTCATTTGTAAAATCATTAGATAGTAGATCAGCGAGTAGTAGTCTGTAGTAGTAGAATAGAAGAGACTCTCGAAATTCTCTGAGAGGACTTGGAGATTGTTGTAAATATTTCTCAAGATTAATGCAAAGACATTGGAGCTTGTTTGGTGTTAAGTGTTGTCTTGTGGAATAACATGGTTTCTTGTATCTTGATAGAATGAAGAGATGTTTCAAAGTAGATTAGCAGCTCATTGATGTAATGTATGTTTGTATTGGATATTTGATCAACTCCTAGCTCATGCTTTTAACATTCATCGCTGGTGAAGTGTTGTGTAAAGCTAGTCTGAGCTTCATTATAATTTGCTTAAGTTCGATTGTGGATGCTTGTTTGAGTTGCGTTGTTCAATGGGTGCTTATATGAGCCTTCATGATTTGAAAACCATTTGTTCACCTTAGTAGATTGCACTAACTCCATGTAGTTGTAGGCATCCTTGGCGAAGTGGAGTTAGGTTAATTCAGAAGTTTGTCTGTTCATACATCATCATTGCTTCATTGACCTTAGATTAGTTTCTAAACCTTTGTCTTTTTCCCTTTTTTATTATTGAGACATTGTACATACATCATTCACACTGAAAGGAGAAATAAGCTAAGTGAAGTATGAAGAAGTCTGCGTAAGTCCCTTTGTGATTATCAACAAGATCACATGTAATCACTGAGTCTATCCAATATAAATCATGAATATGGAACCTTGAAGTTGTCTCACTGGATCACATAGCTTAGCCTTTGAGAGACTTTACTCAAGAGAGAGTTGAATACTTAGTGTTTTACTCTATTGTTGACTTGTCTAAAAACAATCATCAACAGGTAGTACATGAGATGAATGTGGCCCTTGCTTTGAAAGAGCAAAAAAAATGGGAGAAGATGAGGACAGCAACAACCATTGTTGTAGTGATGAATCCCAATATGGTACAGAAATCAAAGGCAAAAACAAAGATAGAGCTCGTGGGCTCCTCTTGTGGTCCATGAATTCGCAACACATCCACTTCATTGAGCTCCATCCAAATGTAGTCACGGGGTTTTTTTGTTCCACAAAATACACCAAGTTCACAGCCTTCGCTTGAAGTTACAGGTTGGAACACAAAGAGACAAGATGAAGCAAGCACGGCTTGTGCAAATTTTTGGTACTAAAACAACCTTCCATTCAATGTGGTGAGAAACTTGTCTTGAGAGAATTTGGGCACAATCTTGACCGTTGCAGGCTAAGGGTTCAAGGCACCTAATCCACATTACTTAAGTGGGCTGTTGCTCAATACAAAGCAATGATAATCACCCCAACATTCCTGACAGCATTCACCATCTGCTCAGTTTACTTGATTCACATCTTGATTATATTTTCTGCATTGACTGTGGCAAGGTTAGAAGGAACTTCAAATTTGACATTGGTTGGTGGGAAATAATACCAATTTCAAAATTGGAGATAAGAGAGAGCATGAGACTCGTTGAAAACTCTCTATATAGGGATTACTTCTATAAATATAGATGTCTCCATCACGCTTCTAAGCCATTCAAAACTTATAGTAGGAAGAAGAAAATTTCCATCAGTGAGTGATATCTTTGAAATGGGGACTGTTGAAACCACTGTCAATTTTTAGAAGATAAAGGAAAAATCAAAGTCACATTGGATGAAAAGCTGAAGGCGATATTCCTGTTTTTACGAGGCCATAATCCCTGCTGTTGATGCTGCTTACATCCAGGTACTAAATGCTGGTAAGAAATTGTTCTCTTGCCATTCTGCCTTTGCTCTTATTTCTGCCAATTCCATCTCTGTAAACAATCAGCCCACTAAAGTCAATAATCTTGCAGATTTTTGCTTTGCCCATACGAGTTGCCTCCCTTGTCAGCATTCACCAAGAGTCACCCCTCCACAGAAAGACCCCCAATCCACTCTTTTCCACACTCAACCTTTGAAACCAGATAGTAGCATGAATAAAGGAGACCCCAATACCTTCACTGATAAGCATTCAAACCATCACAATGACAAGCCACAAAATATACTCCCTCTCCTTCTGAAACAACATCCACCCACCCTTGGCCAAAATAAACAATACTCTATATGCCCTGATGAAGATCATGGAGTGGCAGGGAAAGCAACAAGAATCTAAGCAAAGCAATGATAACCTGTTCATCAATAGCATCAACAAGGTGGAAGAGGGGTTGAGTATCCTTTTCTATTGCAATCGAGAAGTTCACCATAGGGCTGCAGCTGTGAAGAAATTCATGGGCAATGAAAAACCAAACAAAGAGAGCATCAATCTCCACCCAACACTCCAACAAATGAACACAAACAAGAGAATGCCACATCAAAGAGCTCATGTGCTGAATGATTTCAATGCATCTGTGGAGCAATGGAACCTGTACACCAGTGGTCAAGCTCAGGTTCACCTAGGAGGGGATTGGCAAGTAGAGAATCATCTGCAACCTACCACCAATCTGCAGAAGCGTCATTGTGCCAATAAGAACCTTAATTAAAGCTGATTGGATTATACTTGCTCTTCTCTATGTTACATGTGGATGCTAAGTTTACTAAGTTATGTTTTGATTCATCTATGCTTCAGCATATAGATATTTATGCTTGGTTTGCTTTCCATGTAAGGTATATGTAATCTACCCACCATGACTTAGCTCTATGGGATTTTTTATCTTCATACCTATCCTTATATAACATAAACTTCTCTTTTTATCAAAAAAAACAAATAACAAAGTCAAATGTAACTGGTACCTCATTATCAGCCTAGGTAGTCATTAAATAAGATAACAATAGTGTGCAACGCTTCCTTTTTTAACTTTGCCTTTTCCATGTATTTTTTCTTGCAAACATCTCTTACGTCTCAATATACATCCTCACAGATTTTCAACTTTGTTTTCTCAGATTTGGAGTTTCATTTCTTCATACATCAAGTTCCTTTTCCATTAACATACGCAAGTGTTGGTATTTAATTTGTAACTTTCATGACAACACAAAACAAAACAGTGAATACAGTAAAACCGTTCTTCAAATTAGAAGGCGAAGGTCCCTAAGACTTAACTAAACTTACACTAACAAAACCCACAAATATTTACACTATACAAATCGTCAACGGGGGTTTTGCATGTAATATAAAATATTACTTTGACTATGTAATGTCCCCTTTTTGTCCTCCTTAGCTAAGCCAACTTCACCTAAGTCAAATTGAAGTTAAGTTGAGCCAATTTTGAAAATTACTTTATAAAGTGACTTAGATATTTGGAAAGTTGGTAAAAATGACTTAAAGATTGGAGAATGGAAAGTCACTTTATAAAAGGAGAAAATAAATTATAATAAAATGACAAAATAACACATTATTTTAATGACAAAGTTGGACGTCCCACTTGGAGAAGTGTAATGTCCCCTTCCTAAGCAACTTCGATTCTTTGGGTTAGTCTATCACCAGGGTTCTCGTAGACTAATGTGGATGGTTAGGGAACCCATTTGGGGTTGTTCGTCATGGTGCTCAGTCGGTTTTTGAGGATGTGATTTGAATTCATTTTGGTGAGATGTCACTTCTGACCTTTTTTGGAGTGATTTCGGACATGTGGTCCGAATTAACTAGTTTTAGTAGTGGTCCCGGGTTTGATGCGACTCGGTGCAATGGACTTGGATTTCGCTCGTTCTTCATTTGCCCTCTTGTTGGTGCTTCGGAATCCATGTTCAGAGTCCGTTTGATCTATTATTTTAATGGTGCGATATTTTTCTAAGTTAAATATTTAACTTAGTTATATAGTTATAAAAGTGACTTTATTGAAAAGACATGAAATATTTTAAAAGAAATAAAGTCATTTAATTCCCTAAGGTTGGGCGCCCCCCTCAAGTGGGACTAAAAAGTGAAAATATTAAAAGAGCTTATTTTTCCAAGATATGCGTTGGGAAAAGAGAAGAAGAATAAAAGTTGAGTTTGAGCATTCATTTGGTTGCTTGAATATTATCATTTTTTCTCTTGAGGGTATGAACAGTTGGTTTCTTCTTGCTTCTTGGAGACGAAAACCTCCTTGAAGATCAATATCTGCAGGTGTGAAAGATCACCCAAGGATATTTGCTGATAATCTCATACAGGGTGTAATGTCCCCTTCTAACAAGTCAAAATTTTCTCAACCTTGCACACAATTTCAACTTGTAAAAGAGAACATTAATAATGAATTCATCTTTATAATATCAACATATCTCAATTAGAGTTGACATTCACATGTAATTATCAATATCAAAGTTCATATGCTTTCCATATTTCCTCTTAGGATTAGTAACCTTATAATCATAATTCAATATGCATTTCACATTTCCTCATATCTATTATATATGTTCCATGGTTTACCTCAGGAGAGACATCCATGAGCTTGAACGTTAATCAAACCTATGCCACTCACCCAATATGGGAGGGTGCCTTAAGGCGCTGGTACACAAGACCCACTGCCGTAGGCCCAAGGGTTTCACCACTTGGCTCAAGGGGCTTCACGCTATGCATCCGGCGATACTTCACCCTCTTGAGAGTCACCTACCGTGAAGCCATTACTAGTATCTAGGTCTACGCAACCATAGGCCCAAGGGCTTCACGCTATACATCCGGCGATACTTCACCCTTGGCTCAAAGGGGCTTCATCGCTATACATCCGGAGATACTTCGCCAGCTCGAGGGTCACCTAGGTGCTAGATCCTAACCGCTTTTCTCTAACCACCAGTCTCATACTTATAGGGTGTGTAGGTGGATTAATGCCGAGGCTTCTATTCTCATCCTGGGTATTCCATGCTTATGAAGTACACTTATAAGAATTATCTTTACTATCTCGTGATCCTCATTGATCACGAGATGGTACAATTAGATCATATTACTCATTTGCACTATCTCATGATTGCCTTTCACATTACTTGGCAATATCCAATATGCTTCCTTATAGGAATAACATTCAAACATCTTATGCCTTTTCATTCATGATTATGAGCATTTTTATATTACTAGGATTATGCAATTCTTCTATCACATTTATCGACATTCTTGATGATAGGCATTCTTATCATATGGTATACATTTCGTTCTATGATGACATTTTATTTTATTACAAATATTCTTATACTATTCTATTTCAACTATGCTTATGATATTTCATAATAGTATTTTCGTTCCATTTTATTCACATATATATATATATTCTCATTCTATACAACATTCTCGTGTTAGAGACATTACTATTCTATTATGTTATACATATTTTCATTCTATTATCTCATTCCATTATGATTGATTTTAGAGAGATCATTTCTAGACTTATGATTATAAACACATTAACTTATGATAAGATGACATACCTTGTAAGGTTGATAACTCTGCTGGTGTTTATTTGATATAGTCTCTTCTTCTCCAACAATTCTGATGCAATCTCTTTCAAGTCTGCATATACCTCTTTAGATCTGCATATTGTATCTCTATCACTCAGCACACTTCTCTTTTAAGATCTGCATGTATTCTTTATAACCGCCACCTTAATATTAATATTATCATTGCTGCTTTCATTTATATAATCCTCTCTTATTAATGTTCATCACCGTCCTCATATAATTCTCTTCTTATTAATATTCATTGCTGCATTTCTTCACAAGATGACTGCTCTGCTGCAAATGATTTCCATTATATGTTGTGTGGCAGCAAAGACACTACGGCTTGATTTGTATAACTCCTGTATGACTGCTTGATATGAGTCGATGGTATGCTGATATCCTTGATTGATTATATCTTAAACACTGATTTGCTTATGTATAAAGTTGTAAATGATCCCCTCCGATGATACTTAGAGGGATGTCCTCGATCCTCTTTTATATCTTGGATCGGCGTCTCAAACCAAGAGTCGCCACTCAAGACATTACCTTATCATAAGTGCTAGTCTTTCTTGACTAATCGGCACTAATACTCTTAACATCATCGGCGGTTCTTGTTTGTTCTATTATCCTCATCGATTTCCTTGGGAGCGGCTCTTTCATTGCTTATTAAGTATTACTTTGCTTTCTCCTCATAGCCTTAGTTATTCATTGCATTATAGACTTAGACCGTTCGGTGTTATGAATCACTGTCTTCATAACCATAAATTATGTAAAATCATGACCATCCACAAAATTGGACCGATTTCCTTATATTCGGTGCCTTAGTATAAGGCAAGGTCATTTGATCTTGTAATTATATTTGTATTATTTATAATGTATAAGAAATATAATGATATTTAGAATCAGATTAGATATATTATTTTTATTTGTTATTATAATATATATATAGCATATTTGTTATTTATATAATATAATACATATCCTTATGTATTATATATTATATGATTATTTTAATATTTTATACATACCTAATTACGGGGACATGACAGGCCTCCCCTCTCAAGATTGCTTGTCCTCAAGCAATTTTAGATTTGTTAAAATTGTAAAGTATGTTATTGATCCATACTTATCAAGGAGTCAGAGTATAAGATGACAAGTTTATGTTGCCAAGGATTTCATTGACTCTTTATGACTGTTATCATGCACTTGGGCTCATTGGGCTATCCATTTGAGGAATCACCATTGGAGTTACTTCCTGTAACATACACCCCACTGTATATGTTTTGCACTGACTGATTTTTTTGTGTTTTTGCTGGTTTGAAGTTTAAGTTTTTATTGCATGTGTTTGCATGTATGGTTTTTGCAACAATAACATAGAATATGCAACATATATGGAAAACCCAGAAAAAGTAGAATAGATATCAACAAACTAACACAACCCAGATTGTATTTAGCTGAAATATGAATTACAAAAACATACCCATGTCAGGATTCAACACTTCGTGTCAGGCCTGTGCCGGCCCAGCTACAATGCACATAGAAATTCACTCAAATCTTCATCTCCAGCTATGATAATGCAATGAAAGTACATACAATAGGGCTGCAGATGCTAGGCGACCCTTTTTTGAATGATATAGAGGCATAAATGAGGTTCGAACCTCCTTCTCCAAGTCCCACGCCCAGCTACCTCTTGTACGGCCTGCCTGGGGGTGTTGAACAGCAGCAAACTTGTTCTTTTCAGCCTTAAAACTCCTTCTAAACTGTCTGAAATCTCTGCAGAGATGAGGCGACCCCAACCAGCTGTCCAAACATCCAATAAACTCTCAACAATGACTTCTATGAAGATGTATGGCCTGCTTTGGGAATTTGTCATGTCCCGCTATTAAGACATTGTTTAAATTAAAGTTTTAAACAATATGATAAAAGTCAGTGTAATTACTTTCGTAAAATACAGTTAGTCAAATAATTACATATATTTAGGTAAATATATATTATTGATATATAATATTGAATAAATAATATTAATAATATTATATTAATTAAAATAGAATATATCTATTTAAATAGACAAGGGTCATAAATGACGATGATAAATATTAATATTAATAATATACAATATTATTATATTAAATAAACATAAATGAATATTAACATATATATATGTATTTAAGTATATTTAATATATTCAAAGGATATTTATATTAATAGAACAAAGATATTATTACTATTCATTAGTAATATTATATATAATATTACTATTATTAAAGATAAGAGATAACTAAATGAAGACTTAGAACTAATAAGACAAACCCATGAGGCACGAAACAAAGTTAAAGAGACTCCTTAACATTAATAATTAACGGTGATTGTCACAAATGGCAAGCGAACATAATAAGATCGACAGAAGTCTATTAAGGACCCGATCTCTTGAAGGGAGACGTTCCCCCACATGACACGGCCGTCCAATTCTATATAAGCAAAGATCATTGATGGAATAGAAGGGGAGGGGAATCACATCTGAACAGGAAGGAAGAAGAGATTGACATGAACCATACGAGGAACGCTGTCCATTCCAGAGCAGACGTGAAATTTAGAAGGAAGTCTGATGCATACGAAGATGAATTGAACGTTGGGAGACCGCCTATATATATATGTGTGTGTGTGTGTGTAGTTCGAAAGTTTTATATAGTTTAAGGGAGTCAAGGATAGGGCGTGGGGAATACATCATATCCTTTATCATTACATATCAGACATTATTTCTGCATCAATAACATCAAGGAGGATCAAAGGAAGATCATCGAATTATCAAATCATTAACCATCGAATAAGCATTTAAATATATCTGCATCAAATAACAAGACATCTCCTCAGCGAACCATCTCTATCTGCACATTGAACATAAACCAGAACATTGGATCAAAGAAAGATCATATCTTTATATCATAATCATAGAAGATATCATCGAACATCGAATCATCTCATCGAACAAAAACAATGACATCTGCATTTGGAACATGGATCATCACAGAAGTACTGGAAATCGATCAGCAAATGTCATAACCGATTGCTTCCCAAAGAGATTAAAGACATTCAAATTTTCCATGATGCAAACAAGAAGGAAATCCGATCAGTTACTTGGCATTAAGATACAAACCATATCTATAAACGACACATCCACATAAGGCCGATAGTGGCATCCACAATGGATCGCATGGTATAACATCATAAATGAATAAACATGGTTAGAAATAACTAACACATTTATATTAAGTAATGAAAGAAGGACCGATCATATTGTGTTAAAGAACCTAACTAATGATCGATTAACAAAGATGACTTCAAATGAAAAGTGGCGATCATTATTAAGCAGCACATCCATTCGAATGGATCCAAGTATAAAGGGAAGTTCGACGGATGGGAAAGAGACATCATCTCATCGTACCATCTCAACAATCAGAATGTAATGTCCCCTTTAAGAAGATCCTTATTTTCCACCTTGCACATGAGAATTACTTCTTAAAGGAAACATTAGTAATAGATAAGATCAATAAATCATATTAAAATAATCAAATAAATAAATTATTTAATTATTCAATCTTAAGTGGATTCATACTTAGGGTTGTTTATTATATGTTAATTTTATTTATTTTCAAACCCTAGTGGAGATGGGGTACTATCTCTTGTTAGGTTGCATGAATCATCCTCTACAGGTAGTGCCTTTGTATGATGTAACACATGCCCATTCCACCTTAGGTCTTACTAAGTGCCTTTGTATGATGTAACACATGCCCATTCCACCGCAGGTCTTACTTATTACCCTTGTATGATGTAGCATAGTCCATTCCACCGCAGGTCTTATCCATTGCCTAAGTATGATGTAACATGGTCCATTCCACCGCCGGTCTTATCTACCTTTCGATGTATTAATCTACTTCTTCCTAACAAGTCTACCTCCAATCTCTCAATGTGTTCTATGATCTTATATCATGGGTTTGTTTCTAAGGACCTTGCCTTCATTATATAAATCAAGTATGATTACTCTTTATTGGGGCTTAATCCTAATGATGATGGATTCTCTAAGCATTTATAATCATGTTATTCATAGATGTTTAAGCTATCTATATCATGTTAGTTATTCGCTCCACCTTGACTATAACATGCTATCATATCATCTATACATATTTATATTTATAATTATAATAATATTTAATCACTAATATTGATATTTGTTAATAATATATTATTTATAATATTGCTTTCTTATATTACTCAATTTATTACTTAAATCTATATTTTAATATCATTCATATTATAATCCCTTTAATTAATATCATTCCGTATAAAAAAATAATGAAATAACTTATAGATATTAATTTATTTATTTCTTTGGGAATATAGGTGTAGCATACTTATCTTATTTTCCCCAGCAATTAATCATGTCTATAATTCAAACTCATAAATTATTAATTTTATATCTGCTTGCTTCATTGTATTTTGTTGTCTTTCATTGCTTCCTCCACTCTCTACCTTTATATTTTCTTAAATGGTCAATGACTACCTTTTCACAAGGGTCATGTCTTTTTATAAATATATTAGTTGCTGCTGCCTTGACGGATTGTCTTAGAGGCAATCTAATATATTATATAATGTATGATTTACATTCATTTATATAAATATGTTTATTATATTATAATCATAATAATAATTAATATTAATATTAATATTAATTTTAACATTTATATTTATTATTATATAATAATAATATGCTATTTTAATATTAATATTTATATTTGTATTGGTTATTTATAAATATAATATATCGGTTAATATTTAAAATATTTATAGATACTATCATATAATATTATATATTTATAATATTATATATATTTATTAATGGCCTATGGCCAGGATATTTAACATGACATTTTAAATCTTTAATTTAAACAATGCCTTAATATGGGGACATGACACAGAATCCTTAGCATCAAGACATTGGATCATCATAGCACAGTTCGAATCATAAAATAAGAAGAGGGAATAATATATTCATAATACACGGCGGATCATAGAAGATCGATCATCAAAAGTGCCCGATTCCTTCCTTCAACCGATACAATTACCTTTCATTCTAACAGCAAGTACCAAGTATAAATTTCAGAAAAGAGGCATCAATAATATTACAGCAGTGGCACTTATCATACATTCGGCCACTTTATAATCAGAGAACACATTATCATCACATATACAGATATTATTGTCCATTCTGCAGACCGAGCACATCGACTCAGCCACAAAGATCATATCAAGGTATGTCTTTACATCCAATGTTCTTGTACTTTGTAAATTTCTTAAAGTTTAATTCAATAATATGTGATCATAGAATGAGTGAATATCTTACAATGAAAGCGCTGCAAATCATATGAAATAAGCCATAACAGTGATATAATATCATGTGCCATGAATGTAATCTATTAGTCTCATATGGGAAAAGTGAGCAAGAAATGCCTAAGAGGCCAATCATGGGTATTTAGAGGCCTTTGTCACATGCTGGTACAAAAGGCAAAGGATATTGATATAGTGGCCTTGGCTGCAAAGGGTGCAAAAGGCATCCCAAGTACCAAGAAATCTCATAGAGGCCTTGACTCCAAGGGTACAAAAGGTACTCCTCGAGTCTAAGGATAGAAATAGAGGACCCATGATGGATAGTGGCAAGTATCATCTCACCTCTCTCATATAAAGCTAATGATTAATACATGGAAAAGTGATAGAGAATGTGAAATATATATTGATAGAGATCATGACATTAATGATAGAGAATATGAAAGACATATTGATAGTGAACTTAAGAGGTAACATGTGAAATCTATATAATGATAATGATCATAAGATTAGTGATAGAAAATGTGTATTGAAAGTAATCATAAGATTATGAATAGAAGATATGAAATGATAATTGATGTTGATCATAAAAATTATAAGGGCAATGTTCTTATGTGATTTGAATATATCATATGTCTATTGCTATAAATGAAATCAAGAGGGTTTAGTGTACTAATGTTCTCTTTTTGCAAGTTGAAATTTGTGAACAAGGTAGAGAAATTTTGATTTGTGAAAAGGGGACATTACAGAAAACCATACTCAATCAGCAAACAGCATCAAATCATCAAGTTTTAAGATCGACTCCTCAGGCATTGAGATCGAATCAAGTAAGCAATTATCACTTAATACATTAAAGAGAGTAACAGCCATCAAATAACATCATCGCAAGATGTCTCTATCTGCATTATGAAGTAACAAGAACTGAACCTAAAGATTAATGAAGGCCTTAGGGTAAAAACCTAAGGAGAAGGCCTTAGGGTAAAACCTAAGGATTATCTATGAAGGCCTTACGGTAAAACCTAAGGAGAAGGCCTTGGGGTAAAACCTAAGGATTAATTATGAAGGCCTTGGGGTCAAACCCAAGGATACATGAAGGCCTTTGGCTAAGTTGAGGATTATTCCCACTTGAGACAAAGGAATTGAATATCAAGCCCATGGTGACCACTCATGCCTAACTCATCATCCCTATAAGAGAAAGATGACATGATTATTATGATGAATATGATATTAATGTGCATGAATATATGGTTCTAACCCTAAATGGAAAATAGAAGAATATGAATTTTATGAGATGAATAAGACATGAAAGTGAATTATGTACTAATGTTCCCTCTCGCAAGTTGAAATTGTGTGCAAGGTTGCGAAAAAGTTGGACTTGCTAGAAGGGGACATTACAGAATTGTACGGCCTGCTTGCAAGGTCTTCAAACAGCAACAAAATAGCATGGAAACTCATATAAACTGCCTTCTAACAGCTGCAACATAAACTCCTACAAATATCTTCATCTCAAACTCAATTGAACACCAAAATGGATTCTCTGGATGCACAAATGGAACCTGTTGTGACGTTTTCACACATCGCCCCATTGCAAATGGGGACCCCCTCTTTTCGCTTTAGATCTTAGGGTTTGTAGGTTAGGTTTTGGTTTTACTAATCTTTCGCCAAGTTTCTTGCTCAGAATCCATGAACATTTGACTAAGAAGAAGTTTCAACATGCTTGGCTCACGAGGAATTTGAAGAAGGCTTAAAATGGTGAAGTAAAAGAGTGATTTTCCTGAGGATAAATGATGCCCTACCTATCAGTCCTTGATCAAATCTGACCAATCCATGGCAGAAGACCATCATTTCATAAGAAAAGGTCCAAATCCTTCACTCTGTCCATAGTTCCAATCCAGGGATCCCTGTCCACAATCCTATTCCAAAGTTCCAATCCAAAAGTCCAATCCAAATTCCCATTCCAAGTTCTACCCGGAATCCTGTCCCACAGTTCCAATCCAAGGTCCTGAATTTGACAAAGCTTGTCATTCCATGTCAAAGTTCATCTTTCCATTGAACAATCCTAAATTCTTGGCTCAGAAACACAGAGAATTCCAAAACACAACTCAGGAAATCCTTAAAAAAAATTGGAAAATACTTGTCGAAACCACGAAATCCTGACTCTAGGATAGAGGTTCTCAAATAAAACCCGATCAGAACCTAAGTCCAAATCCATGGAGACAAGGAATTTCAACTCAAGAAAAATCCAAGACAAGGAATTCCAGACAAGAAAAATTCCATGACTGAAGTGCAGGTGACCCTTGGACAATGAATTCCAACTCAGGAAAATTCCAAGACAGAGAATTTCAACGCCAAAAATCCAGGACCCCTGGAAAAATGCGACCTTCCTCAAGGAGGAATTCCTCAATGCCAAAAATCTAGGACCCTTGGAAAAATGCGACCTTCCTCAAGGAAGAATTCCTCAACTTCAAATTCCATGACAGTGAAAAATGCGCCCTTGGTCTGGAAGGGATTCCTCCACAGTCAAAATTCCAGAACCCCTGGAAAAGTGCGACCATGGTCAGGAGGGAATTCCATAAGTAAAAGGTTCTGGGACTTAGTAAAATTTCAACAATGAATTCAAGAATCGTTCCAAGACCCATGCTCCAGGAAGGAATTCCAGCATAACAGAATCCCTGACCCTCAAGAAAGTGCGACTTGGATACTGGATTCCCTAGCCCTCAGGAAAATGCGCTCAGGAACTAGATTCCTGGACAGACTGGAATGTGCGCTCAGGGTGAAAGATTCCTTGACAGGATGGAATTTGCGCCAAGGAACTGGATTCCTGAACAATCTATAATTTGCGACCAGGAACTGGATTCCTGGACAGAGTGGAATTTGCACCCTTGGTCTGGGAAAGATTCCTCCAGGACAGAAATTCTAGTACAGAGTGGAAAATGCAACAGGAGTAGGAATCCACACTCAGGAAAAGTGAAGTTCACGGAGTGACCTCCAACTTGGGTAAGACTTGCTCAAATCTTCAAAGGTGAAACAGACTATAGTTTAGTCAAAGCCTAGCTCAATGATTCATCCAAGACCCCGAGTTTTAGTATTCATGTTTCCACCATTGCAAAGTGACAAAACGAAGAATTCTTTGTCAAGTGAGGAAATACTTGTCAAAGTAATGGAAAATCCATGATGCCTAAAACCCTGATTCCTCAGGCACAAAATCCCTGACCCTCTAGAATTTGCGCCAAGGAAGAATTTCTCCACGACAAAGAATTCCAGAGCACCCCAAAATTGCGCCAAGGATAAGGAAATTCCCTGAGCATAGTGAGAAATGCGCCCAAGTCAAGGAATTTCTCCAGGATAGAGATTCTAGTACCCTCTGGAAAGTGCGCCCATGCCAAGGAGGAATTCCCTGAGCATCTGGAATCCCCGACCACATCAGAAATGTGCCCAAGCCAAGGAGGAAATCCATAACACGTTGAAATCCCCGACAATCCTAGAAATACGCCACCGCCTGGGAGGAAAAAGACAAAATAGCATGTCGGCCAAATTGATGGCGGTTAGCAATAAAAAATTGGGCAAAAGTGAAAGTCGGCCATTCCCAGTCAGCCAAGTGGCAGGGTGGCTTGAGCGCCTATATAAGGGAGGGCGCCCAAGCCATTTCAAACCAAGTCGACAAAAATCCATCAACTAGAAGCAGAAAATCCTCCTGAAAGAGCAAATTTCTCAATTTAAAAAGCAAAGATTTTTATAAGAGCGGGAATTCATCCAAAACCCAAAGTTGGATCCAGGAATTCATCTTGAAGTCATGAAATATGCGCTCAAGGATGGAATTTTTTCTAGGGCATGTTGAAAAGTGCGACTTGGAGTCACTCCACAACCTAGCAAGATGTGAGACCAAGGAAAATATCCACAACAACATAAGAATTGCAACTTGGAATTATCCTCTAAATCTCGCTCAATTCTTAGTAAAAATCTCTTCCAAAGGATGAAGCATTCCATAACTTAGTGGAAATCTTGATTGTGAAGTGAAAGTCCAAGACTAAAGAATCCATGACCTCTTGGATTTTGCGACCTAGAATTCCTGGTTGAGGAATTCCTGTCCAAGGAATCCTGCTCCACCTTCCATATGCGCCCTGCCTTGGAAACTCTTCTTGTGCATGCCTGGTAACCTTGGAATGAAGGAAAAGTTAGTCCAAGTGTGAAGAATACTAGAAAATGAGGAAAATCCTTTATTTGTTCAGGAGTTCATAAGTCAAATTTATCAAATCTTGCAAAATCATTCATGTTTCATTTCAAACTACATTACATTAAGGATTTCATTCGCCTTTGCTATTCAAGAGTTCTCTTTCTTTTGCAGATGTTGAAGACAAGGATCGGTTCCATGAGGAAGGTGCTCGTTGATCCAAGACATTCAAGACGCAGAGAGCTTCAGAGGCCGGAGAAGGAGATTATCCTACGTCAAAGAGACTTCACAAGTCCAGAACAAAACATCACTCCATTCCAGTGCCCACCTTTCTCCCCTAATACTCAACATGATTGGCACAAGGAAGGGAACATCAGAGATTCCAGTTCTGTGACAAGGAGACTTCGCAGGAATGCTAAAGGAAGATGAAAATCCTTTCAACACTTCAATGACACAGAGAATGCTAGCATCAAGGACAGCCTGATACACTTCAAGTTCCACATCAGGGACTTCAGTTCCAGACAAGAGGATCAATCCTTGGAAATCCAAGAACAAGAATCCATGCTAGTGTAGGAATCCAAAGGGAAAGGCAGTACAAGGACGGAATTCCAATTCCAAAGTACACAACACAGAGACAAAATTCCAAGGAACAGGATGAGGTGGCGGATGACTAGACCTTGCCTTGCAGGAGGTCCTAGTCAAGTGGCGCCCAGGACAAGTGGCAGCTTTTCATTCAGGCCCACCTACCACTTTTGGGGTTTCTGACTGGCTTAGGGTTTGGCACGGATTTCAAGAAAATCAGATTTCCTCCCCCCTCTTTGTACTTTGCTTGCCTATATAAAGGTTGGGGCGCCTCATTTCAAGGGGTCCTTTTTTCTTCTCATTTTCATGCTCTCTGAGCAGCTAGTTACTTAGTATCATTTCTATATCACTCCATTCTTGGAGCAAGAAACTTCAAAGGATTAGCAAGATTGTTTTAAAAACATTTTCCAAATCAATAATATGAGCATTGTGGATTGGTGTTCATAGCATTCTTGGATTATGACATGGTTTTCCTGATTTCTTTGAAGCAAATCTTAAGCTCCAAGTTTTGAAGTTGTCTTATTTCTTCTTATCTTTTAGCTTTTATTAGTTAGAATGATGGAGATTGTTATTGTTGATGCATGATTGAAACTGATTGTTCAAACCATTTATGATCTGTGGCTTGCAAATCACAATGTATGGTTGGTCTGAACTTATTTCAAGTCTAACTTCGATTGTTTCTGCACGTTTCAGTTCCATGTCCCTTGCAGGAGCAGTCTGAAAATCCTTACTTCCCCTCAGAAGATAGCACCATCTCTGCCTAGTTGTTGCCTCATGACGAAGCGGAAGCGTAGTTCAAGTTTCTATCCTCAATAGTAGTCATTTCCATTGATTAGATCCCTGAACCCTTGCCCATCTTTTGTTTTTTTTTAGATCTTCACTAGGATTAGTTTTCAAGAGCTTCATTGTCAAATCATACGCCTCTCCAAGAGTGGAACTTGGAAATTCCAAGTTTTCCCCTTTGTGAAGGAGTTCCATTCATCCACGAATCCGAGTCCGAGGGGTAATGAATTTCATCCGTGTCCATGAAGAAGGAGCAATTTCACGTAAGTCCCTTTGTGATTACCAGCAAGATCACATCATTCCACTGTGTCTATCCCTATGCACGTCAAGACCTGACATTCAAGGAACCTTGGAGCAGTCTCACTCGATCACGAAGTTTAGCGTTTGAGAGGCTTTGTTCAAGAGAGGATAGAATACCCAGTGTTTTATTCTAATGTTGTTGCTGTCATAAAACACACATCAACAGAACCCTTGTATGAAGCTCCCTCAAACCCTCTCCTGATGCACTCTCTCATACACGAGGAAAGGCGAAATGCAAAGGTTTCCGTCTCTGCAATTCAATGATCAAAGCCAAAGAGCCAAACTCAAAACCCCAATGCTGGAGCAACTCAATATCGAAGCAAATAACATAAGCAAGCATAAACAAAAATGAGGTTTCTTTTGCTCCTCTAACGCCCAAGAATGAGGGAATTTTTAATTAATTTTATATTTGAAACAACCCCATTATCCCTCCATGAAGTGGCGCTCCTCCCTAGGCACATAACCTTTTTGACTTTAAGTTATAACTTAATGTTATAAAGTTAAGTTATAATATAACTTAAAGTCACCTCAAAATATAATAAGTTAAATCTTTAATTTAACTTATATTAAATCGATAAAGCTCTAGAGGATTCGACTTCCCAAATCTCGTGCCCCGGCCCCTGCACTGCCCTGCTAAAAATGGAAACTGGCTCTATCACGACTTACTATAAATAGTAAGTCCCCAAACTGATTCCCTGAACACTGCCATTAGCCTACGGGAATCCTGTGATAGGCTAATCCTAACCTCCTAGAGTAATGAGCTAAGTGGGGGACATTACACTTCCTGACTAAAATATTGAAATGTAGACATGCCCCTATACGAAAGATTGTTTTTCAACGATTATTATCACTATTCTATATTGCATGGGAGATCTTAGATGATGAAGGTGCAATTACCCCAAGAAATATTAAACTTTAAGACTATATTTGTTCAAGTTCATGAAGACCACCATAAGAAATCCTCACAATCACATGATTGTTAATGCATCTTTACAAAGTTTTAAAGTATTCCACCTTACTATTAATGCATGTCTTGTGATATCGGGCCTTGCAAGAATCTCAAATTGGTTGCCCTCAAGGTAACTATAATGTCCCCAATTGGAACAATACTAATTTTACCCTAAAAATTCAAATCCCACAAGTTTAGGGTTAGGGTTTCTAATTCCTGGAACAAATAGTTTGATAGGGTGCCCAAGAAACTCTCTACCCTAGGCCCAAGAGCAGGTGCTTCACCCCTCTTGGCCCCATGTGGCCTTTTGCCATCCATATGGGGTGGGGTGCCTAGTGAGGCGTCCTATCACCGTTTCCCTTATCAGAACCATTTTGCTTCTTCTTATGACTCAATTAATCACCATGATGGGAGGTTGGGGTGGAACTACAGCAAGGTGTCCCGGAAATCACTCCTTCCAAGCCCAAGAGCGGCCTCTTGTGCCCCCTTGGCCCACATGTGGCAAGCCTCAGCCATCCACCATGGGGTGGGGTACTTAGAAGATGATCCCAACGCCGTTTCCCCTCCTTGTAGGCCCACAATTCCCTCATCATAGAAATCATGACATTCATACAAGAATCCACATTAATGCATGATAAACTAATCAACTCATAGTTGCAAACAATCATATCAACAATGCATAATGAATTATGAAGATGACATGATAATATGTATGAACTATATTTCTGCATCTAAGTTTACTCTTTATCAGCTCCAAATCCGCTTCTGATCTTCAATATGTTCCAAATTGGTATTGTTTCTTCTTGATGAATATATTAGGAAGCATTTATATTCCCACAGTATATATTATATATTTTTAATCTCTGAATTATGTTGTTTTCTGCCCCTTGTATTTATTCTTAATTCCTAATATCTATCCTCTATATATATATATATTTTCAGATATCTTCTTAAAAACTCAGAATTATATCTTTTTCCCCTCTTCAATCAGTATATCTCCCTTTGCTGATCACTGGACTATATTCCCTGCAGACTTAAATCTCCATACCGATGTCTACTCTTGTTTATGATATTCATTATATTCTTCTTCCATTTAATAATGGTTGTTGCTTTTTATATCCTCTTTTCTTCTTCTCCAAAATTGTATATTTAAAACTCCAAAATATATATTGTTCCTTCTTATCCCTCCACATCTCTCTCTAATCTGAATTTTATATTCTGGGGGGGGCATATTTTTTAAAGATTGTGACCTTTCAATTGCAGCCCTAAATTAATCGCAGCCTTGCTAATACAAGCGCTGCTTATGGATATTAATTGTAAGGCAAGGAGCGCTGCCTATTATCAATCATAGTCTTTTATTTTATTGCCTTAATATTGTTTCCCTAAGAGTAATCGCTTCCTCAAACTAATTACTAATCCAACATGCTATTCGTTGACTTGTTATTAGTTATAGCTGACTTGTTATTAATATTAATTATTAATTATATGTGGTAAGGCAAATCTGCATCGGTCCTTAAGTTGTGAATAAGACTTAAGCTCTCACTTATATACTTATAATATATATTTATTAGTTTATATATTTATTTCTATATATTTATATTATTATTATATAATAATAATAATATTTAATTTAATATTTATATTTATATATTATTAATACTTATATTAATATTTATACATATATTTACATTTATATTCGTTATTTATAAATATAATAATATATCATTGTTAATTAAAATTAAAATATATTATATTTTAATTATATAAAAAATATTTATATAATAATATTATTTAATATTATTTGTTAATTAATAATACATGACTAAACACCACATTTTACGAAAGCAATTTCACCGACTTTTATCATGATGTTTAAATCTTTAATTTAAACAATGCCTTAATATCAGGACATCACAGTAACTTACTAAATTCTGAGTAAACATTATCTAGTTAAGATCCCAATTTTGATTACAATGAAGACTTTTTCATAATTATTTGGGAGTAGTAGTAACTGCTGTCAATCAGGATAGCAGTACGGACAGCCATGTAGAGACACTGAACCCTATAGGTCTTCCTTGTTACATTGTCCATCATTCAAGAAAAGGACAGAGTTAATTTGAGTTGCTGATGCAAACATAACTATGACAGGGATTTCATAAGATGCTCATAGATTTGATGGTCATTGGCCACTTCTCCAATCTTGAAATGGGTTTTGCTTAACATTTGTAAGTCGAGGTTATGCCTTGCTATCAAATTGTATTTTACCTTAGATACTTAGTAAATACATTACCATGACTGTTTGAACATAGCATAGTGCTAGATCTCCATATAATAGTGTTAGGTTGAGGTCATTATATTGTATCAGTTCAAATGAAAAGATGGAAGTAATGGTAGTAAGGCAAAGTTGTATGACAACCTTAGTGAAAAGTGAACCTTGCACTTACCTTTCAAGTCGAGGTATAACGTTTGATGGTTATATCTAGACTAGGATTTGCAAGAACTGTATTTGTGGGTGATAATGATAAGGCTATCTTAGCTGTTGTAGTGTACAATATAGTGTTGTAAACTCTTAACATTGATAACAAGGACATAATAGTCTTGAGGATGTGAACATGATTGTGTTAATCAAGAAAGAATGATGAGAGAGCAAAATTACATTTGTCTATATTATAATGAGTGAGGCTCTCTAGAAAGCACCGTCGGAGAGAAGATCCATGTTGAAGTATATGCACACAATTATATATGAAACACAAAGCATAAATACACATAATACATGAAGCATACACAAAACTTACCTAATGCACGAAGGTATATGAAGCATGAACATAGTATGTAATACACAAGTATACGTAATACATAAACACATAGCACACACTTGGTACACAAAGTATGAAGTATACGTAAGGCATGAAGCATTCATGTAACACGCAAGTATACACACGAAAAGTATACACGAGTACAAGTAAGTCATGAAGTGTGCATTTGAACATACATAAGTCATGGAGTACACACATAAATCATGTAGTATACATTTGAACACACAAAGTCATAGAGAATACACTCAAATACAAGTCATAGAGGATGCATTCAAATATAAATACAATCACAAGTCACGGAGTATACACTCAAATACAAATACAAGTCATAGAGTATTCAATCACAAGTCATACAAATACAAGTCATAGAGTATACACTCAAATACAAATACAAGTAATAGAGTATTCAATCACAAGTCATAGAGTATACACTCAAATACAAATACAAGTCATAGAGTATTCAATCACAAGCCATACAAATACAAGTCATAGAGTATACACTCAAGTACAAATACAAGGCATAGAGTATACATTCAAATACAAATACAATCATAGAGTATACACTCAAATACAATTAAAAGGCATAGAGTATACACTCAAATACAAATACAATCATAGAGTATACACTGTAGACAGCAAATTAGTTAAGTGAATAAATAACGTAATAAGATGTAATTAGTTGTTGGTACCAACCGACGGGTCAGGTAGTTTGGAGTCGGTACCAACGGTTGGCATCACAACCAACCTTGGCGATGAGTATTTAGAGTGTCAATACATCGTAGTCGAGGCATCGGTGATTTGACAATAGTTGATATGCAGACATTGGAGTCATAATGAAATATGTATGTTGCTGTTATGAACATTGTAATGTTTCCTGTGAATCAATGATGAATACAATGGTCTATTCTGAGTAATTCTGTTATGTTCGTATGATGCACTATACTACTACTTTATTTCTGTTTACTTCATATTCTGTGAAACACACCATATTGCGGTAAACATTTGGCGTCATTGCCCGTTCGAAAACGGGCCATCGGGTGACAAGTCGAGGACAAGTTGAGTCGTCCGAGGCCATCGAGTGACAAGTCGATGACAAGTTGAGTCGTCCGAGGCCATCAGATGACAAGTTGAATCGTCGGAGGCCATCGGATGACAAGTTGGCTATCGATGACAAGTTGAGTCGTCCGAGGCCATCGGGTGACAAGTTGATGACAAGTTGAGTCGTCCGAGGCCATCGGGTGACAAGTCGATGACAAGTTGAGTCGTCCGAGGCCATCAGATGACAAGTTGAGTCGTCCGAGGCCATCGAATGACAAGTTGGCTGTCGATGACAAGTTGAGTCGTTGGAAACCATCGGACAAGTGGCATCATCAGAAATAAGCAAACCGTCGGGTGTAACTAGGGTCGAAAAAAACACAATGAAGATGGCGTCGTGATGGGGCAGCCGACCGAAGAGCCAGTACAAGCAAACGAGGATTGTGAAGACACTCTCAGACGAGAGACCCCTCAGTCGGTCATCTGGGATCAATTGCACGTCGACCAAGAGGTCAACCATCTCCTCACCTAAGTAGTAATTAATGCCCATACAACTCAATAAGGATAAGAATCGAGTACCAAGTGGGCATGAAACACCAGAGAAAAGAACACGAAGATCATTGAGATTAAAGGAACAAGAAGAACGAAGGAAAACACTGAGACAAATTGTCAATGAACATCATCATGCCAACGAAGGAATTTTCAAGACACCGCTGACAAATAAAGAAAAAGGGAATGAAAATGAATTGACAAAAGAAATTGAAAACAGCATACGCCACATCGGAGAGTTATCCATATCGGACGACAAAGGGCCGAGAGTTGGAAGATTTGAGCCTAAGACCCCAGGGCAGAGGGAGTATCAGAACGAACCCGAGGAGACTTAAGGTGTAGAGGACGCTGACAGAGGACGCGGGGAAGACTCGAACGTGGCCGAGAGTGCAAGTGATGCACCGGGACGTTGCGAGAGAACCAGTCCAGTCAAGTCCAACGCACAAGGAGGGCATCGGGGAAGGATGGTGACTCCGCCAACCGAGAGGCAGAAGCTGCCATAATTTACGGGGGATGGGTCAGAGGATCCAGACGACACTGTAAGACGTGCGAGACGATTTGGATAGCCAATGGGCAAGATGATGTGGACTACTGGCTGAAAGCATTTCCAGCGACACTGAGAGATAGTGCCATCGACTGGTACACAGAGTTGGCCCAAACACACAGGGCATCATGGAGATTACTTAAGAAGGCATTCCAAGACGAATTCAAACTTCTGAGGGATGACAGTGAAATTGTAACGGAGATCTACAATACGAAGCAAGGGAAGCACGAGAACGTGCGAACCTACAACCGGAGACTAAAAGAATTGTTGGGAAAACTGGAGACTCAGCCGGCCGACGGGCTGAAGAAGCGATGGTTCATCGAAGGGTTGCGTCCATCGCTGAGAAATAAAATGAAAGTCGTGCCTCCGTCATCATATGATGACGTACAATCGAGCGATGGATATAGAGAGTGAAAATAAAATATCCTTCTGAGGGAAAAGGAAGACAGACGACGAGGAGAGTACGGATGACAACAGCGACAGTGAGTCCAAGACTGTGCAAGCACTCAGGAAGGACATGATGAGAATGATGAAAGAACTGAAGGCCAACAAGGAGAGTATGAGGGAAGCCAGAGAACTGTGGTGTATAGATTGCAAGGGGGAAGGTCATACAAAGGCAAATTGTCCGAAAAAATTGTTTTGTGATACCTGCCAAGTGATGGGACATTCCATCAAGGAATGCCCATACAATCTGAAAGCAAGGGGTACGCAAGTACTTTTCACTCAAGGAGAACCGTCAACACCACCGAACACACCACCAAAGCCCCAGTACAATAGCCATGCATCCCCTGGAGGTTACCAAAGCAATAGAAGTCCGAGAAACAGATTGCAGTACGACAACAAGGGGCGACCTATGATACAGTGCCAACAATGCAACAAGTGGGGACACTTTGCAAGAGAATGCCCGAACAACAATCATACCACAATAAATGCATTATGCAAGTGGTGTGGGCCTGGAGATCACGAAGAAAAAGATTGCCCGAAGCAAAAAGGGGTGAAACTCATCAGTTTCAAGGAAAATGATGAAGAGATCCTGGCAGTCACCCAAGCACAATGGAAAAAAGCGACGTATCCAGACCCCCGAACCAAGAAGGAGAGACTTCGGGAGGCTAGGAAAGAAGTAGAGATGGCAATGGAAATGGAAGGAAAGAACAGAAGAACAACTATCGTACGACCAGAGTCGGACAAAAGTATCGTGAATCAGGTGCTGCAAACCACTGTATCGGTCAAGATAGCGGATCTTCTACAGAGCATGCTGCAACTGAGGGTGGCGATCTCAAAAGTGATGGAAGGGAACTCAAAAGGGCAAACAAAGGATGAAGATGTCATAGTGGAGCCACCGCTGGAAGGAGAACAAGTCGTCGATCCGAGACTGTTGACCATTAACAATGGCAAGAATCCAGCCATTGTACACATGGAAATTGGTGGATGTCACCTGATGAACACAATAATCGACAGTGGATCGGGAGTGAATGTGCTGACAAAAGATACGTGGAAGTGCTTGGGGAAACCTACACTATGGCCACAAAATTTCCAGTTATTGGGAGCAGACCAGCACGGAATTAAAACGTTGGGAGTGCTAATGGCTCAGAAAGTAAGGATTGGCACCCAACTCTTTCGATTAAACTTTGTAGTCATAACAGCACAAAATGCGTCTTACGATGCATTACTCGGCCGAGGGTGGCTGATAGCTGCCAAGGCCAACCATAACTGGAAAAAGAACACATTGTCAATAGAAAACAAAGGTAAGAAGATTGTCATAGATCTGAGAACATAGGCTATAAGTGAGGAACTAGCATCGGATTCCGATTCAAACGGAGGGGAGTCAGTTGGCAGAGGGCCAATGGAACCTGATGAGGAAGGAGTATTAAAATTGCAAGAATGTTCTGAGGATGAAACTAATTCCTTTAGTGGGCTCTTCCACTGGCAGATGGAAGATTACGAGTTCTTTCAACCGGAATGTAATATGATTTCAATAAAAGAAGTCGGCAAGAGCTCTCCGATGAACAATGCAAGTCCTCATAGTGTAAGTCCTAGCAATGCAAGTCATGGCAGTGCAATTCTTGGCAAAACTCGGTCGAAGAGTGAAACACTCGGCAACTGTGAAACTCTCGGCAACTCTCGGCTAACGAATGAAAGTCTGGGCAACTCTAGGCCGACGAGTGAAACATTGTTCACGAATGAAGCACTTGATGGATTGACAAACACTCGACCACTTGGCAAGAGGGAACCAGTAATGAGTGACAAATCAACCGGAAGTAACAGAGCAAATAGTGGACCAAGAACAGACAAGTCGACCAAGAGAGGCACAGAAAGAATATACAAAGGATGATGCCAAGATAGATGATGCACTTGCACATAAAGTTGAACCAGACAAGGTGATCAGGTATGAAGAGCCATTGGCAAGCAAGGTGAATCGAAGTGATGGAACTAACGACGGGAACCCAGTATTGGAAGCACCAGCTAGAAAGAGACCATACAGAAGGAATAAGGACTATAGAGTATTTCCGTCGACTTGCAATGTTTTGGCGATCGGTGACAATCAACAGAGAAAAAATAATGTTCAAAATTCAGATAGTTTATTTTTTTCGAAGACAACAATTCTAGTCGGAGTTGCAGATCGAACGTGGACCCCGTCGGGAAAAAATAGACAAATCAGATTCAGTTTGACATGGAAAAGACGAAAAAAAATTCAAAACAAAAAATTGAAGGCAATCCATACGACGTACGGCCTGGGCAAAAAAAATTCAAAAAAAAAGTCTGTACGACGTACGACCTGGGCCGTACGACGTACGTACCCACCACTTCAGCCTCATAAAAGGCCATCCTGAACCTCGAGCACTCAGTTACAGTGTTGGACAGAAAATTTTTTATTTTTTCCTCTTGGAGTGCAAAGGGTAAGCATCCAGTCAGGAAAACATGGACAGAGGAAAGAAGATTGCATCGGAAGAGAAGAAAAAAAAACCAAGTGCCGATACAGAAATGGAAGCCATGACCTGGGAAAGTCTGACGGGAAATGAGTGCAAGCAATGGTGAAGGCAGCAAGAGAGCGAGAGCTAGTGGCCCAACACCAGTTGCAGCAAAGGACCGAGGAAGCAAGGAAGCTACAGGCACAATAGCGATCAGCCACCCCAACCTCCTCAGTATATCCAGGGATGTCATTCCAACCTCCCCACTCTTAGTAGGACGTTTTTGAGTTTCTGTCATAATTTTGTTGTTTTGATGCAAATGTCGTCTGGAAGACGACCAATTTTGAGGGGGGGATAGATGTAGACAGCAAATTAGTTAAGTGAATAAATAACGTAATAAGATGTAATTAGTTGTCGGTACCAACCGACGGGTCCGGTAGTTTGGAGTCGGTACCAACGTTTGGCATCACAACCAACCTTGGCGATGAGTATTTAGAGCGTCAATACATCGTAGTCGAGGCATCGGTGATTTGACAGTAGTTGATATGTAGACATTGGAGTCATAATGAAATATGTATGTTGCTGTTATGAACATTGTAATGTTTCCTATGAATCAATGATGAATACAATGGTCTATTCTGAGTAATTCTGTTATGTTCGTATGATGCACTATACTACTACTTTATTTCTGTTTACTTCATATTCGGTGAAACACACCATATTGCGGTAAACATACACTCAAATACAATTACAAGGCATGGAGTATACACTCAAATACAAATACAATCATAGAGTATACACTCAAATTCAATTACAACCATAGAGTATACAAAGCATAGAGTATACACTCAAAATACAAATACAAAGTCATAGAGCATACACTTGAATACAATTGCAAAATCATAGAGCATACACTCAAATACAATTGCAAAGTCATAGAGCATACACTCGAATATATAGTCAAGTCAGAGTACACACTTGAATACAAGTACCCTCGAATGAAGTATACTGTCGGACAATTGGGAAGGGGATTCAGTGCATCCCATACTACACCGTGGACCCGTCCGCCATCCCAAGGTCATCAAGTATACACATGAGTATGAAGCACACACGCGAATACACGTAATACACAAAGTATTCACATTCACAAAGTAAACCTTTGAATACACTTGAATACACATAAATCATAAAGTATACACTTGAATACATGTAAGGCACACATAGTATACACAAGATGGCAGGATGACTGCTCTGATACCACTTGTAATGTCCCCTTCTAGCAAGTCAAAATTTTCTCAACCTTGCACACAATTTCAACTTGTAAAAGAGAGCATTAATAATCAATTCATCTTTATAATATCAACATATCTCAATTAGAGTTAACATTCACATGTAATTATCAATATCAAAGTTCATATACTTTCCATATTTCCTCTTAGGATTAGTAACCTTATAATCATAATTCAATATGCATTTCACATTTCCTCATATCTAGTATATATGTTCCATGGTTTACCTCGGGAGAGACATCCATGAGCCTGAACGTTAATTAAACCTATGCCACTCACCCAATATGGGAGAGTGCGTTAAAGCGTTGGTACACAAGACCCACTGCCGTAGGCCAAAGGGTTTCACCACTTGGCTCAAGGGGCTTCACGCTATGCATCCGGCGATACTTCACCCTCTTGAGAGTCACCTACCATTAAGCCATTACTAGTATCTAGGTCTACGCAACCATAGGCCCAAGGGCTTCACGCTATACATCCAGTGATACTTCACCCTTGGCTCAGAGGGGCTTCATCGCTATACATCCGGTGATACTTCGCCAGCTCAAAGGTCACCTAGGTGCTAGATCCTAACCGCTTTTCTCTAACCACCAATCTCATACTTATAGGGTGTGTAGGTGGATTAATGCCGAGGCTTCTATTCTCATCCCGGGTATTCCATGATTATGAAGTACACTTATAAGAATTATCTTTACTATCTCGTGATCCTCATTGATCACGAGATGGTACAATTAGATCATATTACTCATTTGCACTATCTCATGATTGCCTTTCACATTACTTGGCAATATCCAATATGCTTCCTTATAGGAATAACATTCAAACATCTTATGCCTTTTCATTCATGATTATGAGCATTTTTATATTACTAGGATTATGCAATTCTTATATCACATTTATCGACATTCTTGATGATAGGCATTCTTATCATATGGTATACATTTCGTTCTATGATGACATTTTATTTTATTACAAGTATTCTTATACTATTCTATTTCAACTATGCTTATGATATTTCATAATAGTATTTTCATTCCATTTTATTCACATATATATATTCTCATTCTATACAATATTCTCGTGTTAGAGACATTACTATTCTATTATGTTATACATATTTTCATTCTATTATCTCATTCCATTATGATTGATTTTAGAGAGATCATTTCTAGACTTATGATTATAAACACATTAACTTATGATAAGATGACATACCTTGTAAGGTCGATAACTCTACTAGTGTTTATTTGATATAGTCTCTTCTTCTCCAACAATTCTGATGCAATCTCTTTCAAGTCTGCATATACCTCTTTAGATCTGCATATTGTATCTCTATCACTCAGCACACTTCTCTTTTAAGATCTGCATGTATTCTTTATAACCGCCACCTTAATATTAATATTATCATCGCTGCTTTCATTTATATAATCCTCTCTTATTAATGTTCATCGCTGTCCTCATATAATTCTCTTCTTATTAATATTCATTGCTGCATTTCTTCACAAGATGACTGCTCTGCTTTAAATGATTTCCATTACATGTTGTGTGGCAGCAAAGACACTACGGCTTGATTTGTATGACTCCTGTATGACTGCTTGATATGAATCGATGGTATGCTGATATCCTTGATCGATTATATCTTAAACGCTGATTTGCTTATGTATAAAGCTGTATATGATCCCCTCCGATGATACTTAGAGGGATGTCCTCGATCCTCTTTTATATCTTGGATCGGCATCTCAAACCAAGAGTCACCACTCAAGATGTTACCTTATCATAAGCGCTAGTCTTTCTTGACTAATCGGCACTCATACTCTTAACATCATCGGCGGTTCTTGTTTGTTCTATTATCCTCATCGATTTCCTTGGGAGCAGCTCTTTCATTGCTTATTAAGTATTACTTTGCTTTCTCCTCGTAGCCTTAGTTATTCACTACATTATAGACTTAGATCGTTCGGTGTTATGAATCATTGTCTTCATAACCATAATTTATGTAAAATCATGACCATCCGCGAAATTGGGCCGATTTCCTTATATTCGGTGTCTTAGTATAAGGCAGGGTCATTTGATCTTGTAATTATATTTGTATTATTTATAATGTATAAGAAATATAATGATATTTAGAATCAGATTAGATATATTATTTATATTTGTTATTATAATATATATAGCATATTTGTTATTTATATAATATAATACATATCCTTATGTATTATATATTATATGATTATTTTAATATTTTATACATACCTAATTACGGGGACATGACACAAGGATTATGCTGGAGCTTCACTTTCAGTGGGTTTGGTTTGTCGCGGAGGGCTTCTTCTGTGAAAATCTCTTGTTTCTTCGCACAGTGATTCGAGGTTATTATTGAAGATCATTTTGCAGGTTTTATATCAGTTTTTGGAGGATTGCTAGTAGGTTTTTCTCCCTATGGCTGGCCGTACCAATTTATGGGCATTTTGAGTGTGTTTGAAGACATTTTTAATGATCTTTTCATTCAGCCTTGGCGTGAGACATTGCAGATCAGAACAGGAGCAATAAACATTTTTTTTTTCAAATTCATTGATTTTTCTCCTTTATTTCGCTTTATTTGCCTTTCATCCTTGACTTGGGCCCATAGGCTAACTTGGGCACTACTTTTGCTTTGTTTCTATCTTCATTTTGCCTAAACAAACATGCTATTTTGGTGCCTAGTGGAGCTTAGGCACCCATTCTCATGTCCCCTTCTCAAAAATGAAGGATTTCATCGAAGACCCATAGCCTATCTCTATTTCCCGTAGGCTAAGAGACATGGCGAGGGAAATAAAGTATAATTTGGGGCCCAATCATTGTTTATAAGGGCGATTTAATGTTATTATTGACGGTCATCTATATGAGACATTATAAGGCCTATGTAATATTTTATTTTAAAAAGTGTTTTAAACACTTAGTTAGAAAAAAGTAAAAATTAAAATTAGTTAAGGGCCCAAAAGGGTTGTCTATAAAGGAGAGACAAGCTCTCAAGGCAAAGGCATCCATTCTCATTGTTTCGAATTCAGATTTCAAAATCGTGCATTCAAGGACAAAAACCCTTGGTTGGCGAATTTGTGAGGAAGAAAACCCTCTTGGATGCAATTTAGATTTGGGGATGAAAACCCTCATATCCATTTTGGGCAATTCTACTCAAGGATCATATTATATTTGGGCTTATTGCTGCAGTTATTTCGATTTATATTTGCAAGCAAATTTGTTGCAAGTATGTGCAGTTAGTGTTGTCATTGATGTCAACAAGTCTGTGTTGTCATTGGTGTCAACTGTATGAGCAAACGAATATGCAAGAGTGTGAGCAGTTGGTAATGAGTGGATGATGAGAAAGTGCTGAAGATGTTGTTGATATATTTCTGATGCTTGGTTTCCAAGTGCTTTTGAGAAAATTTGAATAATAAAGGAAACACTGTGTTGTAAAGGTGTTCTGGTTTTGCTCCGCATTCCTTCTATGTTGAAGATCTACTCGTGCGGTTTGGATATGTTGATCAGAGGTGTTCAGAGGTGTTGCATTTAGAATTTGGTGTGATTGATCATTGAGCAGAGGTAGGTGTGTTCACTAGTGTGTGGAATGTGTATTGCAGAGGTGTTTGGGAGAAAGGTTTTTTGTAATAACCTGCACCTGTTGCTCTTTTGATTTATCTTTATTTAATGTTATATTTTTAATTTTTCTATGATCTTTCAGAACTAGATAGAAGATGCAAAAGAAGGTTTTCGTTTTCTTGAAGTGTGTATGCCAGAATACAAAGAAATATAACATGCAACTGAAACCCAGAAAATCTATGATAGATATGAACTAAATAATCAAGACCTAGTTCATAGAATGGCATAAAATGAATATTCAACACATACCCGTGTTGTAATACGCAACTTCAAATTTTTGTTGTTGACGGACCTGTTTACCCCAATATGGTGTGTTTCACAGAATATGAAGTAAACAGAATTAAGTAGTATAGTGCATAACACAGAGCCTTCATTGTGCACATCATTTTTCTAACAAAATCGAACACTCGTCTGCAAAATGAGAGTTGCCCAGACTTTCATTTGTCGGCCGAGAGTTGCCGAGACCTTCACAGTTGCCGAGTGTTTCACTCTTCGATCGAGTTTTGCCAAGAATTGCACTGCCATGACTTGCATTGCTAGGACTTGCACTACGAGGACTTGCATTGTTCATCGGAGAGCTCTCACCGACTTCTTTTATTGAAATCATATTACATTCCGATTGAAAGAACTCGTAATCTTCCATCTGCCAGTGGAAGAGCCCACTAAAGGAATTAGTTTCATCCTCAGAACATTCTTGCAATTTTAATACTCCTTCCTCATCAGGTTCCATTGGCCCTCTGCCAACTGACTCCCCTCGGTCTGAATCGGAATCCGATGCTAGTTCCTCACTTATAGCCTGTGTTCTCAGATCTATGACAATCTTCTTACCTTTGTTTTCTATTGACAATGTGTTCCTTTTCCAGTTATGGTTGGCCTTGGCGTCTATCAGCCACCCTCGGCCGAGTAATGCATCGTACGACGCATTTTGTGTTTTTATGACTACAAAGTTTAATCGAAAAAGTTGGGTGCCAATCCTTACTTTCTGAGCCATTAGCACTCCCAGCACTTTAATTCCGTGCTAGTCTGCTCCCAATAACTGGAAATTTTGTGGCCATAGTGTAGGTTTCCCCAAGCACTTCCACGTATCTTCTGTCAGCACATTCACTCCCGATCCACCGTCGATTATTGTGTTTGTTAGATGACATCCACCGATTTCCATGTGCACGACGGCTGGATTCTTGCCATTGTTTACTGCCAACAGTCTCGGGTCAATGACTTGTTCTCCCTCGAGCGGTGGCTCCACTATGATGTCTTCCTCCTTTGTTTGCCTGTTTGGTTCCCCTTCCATCACCTTCGAGATTGCCATTCTCAACTGCGGCATGCTCTGTAAAAGATCCGCTATCTTAACCAATACCATGGTTTGTAGCACCTGATTCACGATGCTCTTGTCTAACTCTGATCGTGTGGTAGTTGTTTTTCTGTTCTTCCCTTCTGTTTCCATTGCCATCTCTACTTCCTTTCTCGCCTCCCGAAGTCTCTCCTTCTCAGTTCGGGGATCTGGATACGTCGCTTTTTTCCATTGTGCTCAGTTGACCGCCAGGATCTCTTCATCATTCCCCCTTGAAACTGATCATGTTCACCCCTTTTTGCTTCGAGCAATCTTTTTCTTCGTGATCTCCAGGCCCACACCACTTGCATAATGCATTTATTGTGTTTTGATTATTGTTTGGGCATTCTCTGGCAAAGTGACCCCATTCATTGCACTTTCTACATTGTATCATGGGCCTCCCCTTACTGTCGTACTGTATTCTGTTCCTCGGGCTATTGTTACTTCTGTAACCTCCAGGGGATGCATTGCTATTGTACTGGGGCTTTGGTGGTGTGTTCGGCGATGTTGACGGTTCTCCTTGAGTGAAGAGTACTTGCGTACCCCTTGCTTTTAGATTGTATAGGCATTCCTTGATGGAATGTCCCATCACTTGGCAGATATCGCAGAACAACTTCTTCGGGCAGTTTGCCTTTGCGTGACCTTCCCCCTTGCAATCCGTACACCATAGTTCTGTGGCCTCCCTCATACTCTCCTTGTCGGCCTTCAATTCTTTCATCATTCTCATCATGTCCTTGTTGAGTGCTTGTACGGTCTTGGACTCACTGTCGCTGTTGTCGTCCGTACTCTCCTCGTCGTCCGTCTTCATCTTTCCTCGAAAGGATATTTTATTTTCACTCTCTATATCCATCACTCAATTGTACGCTTCATCATATGATGACGAAGGCACGACTTTCATTTTCTTTCTCAGCGATGGACGCAACCCTTCGATGAACCATCGCTTCTTCAGCCCGTCGGCCGGCTAAGTCTCCAGTTTTCCCAACAATTCTTTCAGTCTCCGATTGTAGGTTCGCACGTTCTCGTGCTTCCCTTGCTTCGTATTGTAGATCTCCGCTACAATTTCACTGTCATCCCTTAGAAGTTTGAATTCGTCTTGGAATGCCTTCTTAAGTAATCTCCATGATGCCCTGTGTGCTTGGGCCAACTCTGTGTACCAGTCGATGGCACTACCTCTCAGTGTCGCTGGAAATGCTTTCAGCCAGTAGTCCACATCATCTTGCCCATTGGCTATCCAAATCATCTCGCACGTCTTACAGTGTCGTACTGGATCTTCTGACCCATCCCCCGTAAATTTTGGCAGCTTCTGCCTCTCGGCTGGCGGAGTCACCATCCTTCCCCGATGCCCTCCTTGTGCGTTGGACCTGACTGGATTGGTTCTCTCGCAACGTCCCGGTGCATCACTTGCACTCTCGGCCACGTTCGAGTCTTCCCCGCGTCCTCTGTCAGCGTCTTCTACACCTTGAGTCTCCTCGGGTTCGTTCTGATACTCCCTCTGCCCTAGGGTCTTAGGCTCAGATCTTCCAACTCTCGGCCCTTCGTCGTTCGATATGGATAACTCTTTGATGCGGCATATGCCTTTCTCAGTTGTACGGCATGCGACGGCGATCAGCGTCACGTTCCTCCTCTTGTTTCAGACATTCTTCATACCTTCTGAGAATTTGTTGCCGTCACACTTCCCTATCTCTCTCTTCTCGAAGTTCTTGAAAGGCTATCAGGTTCCTTGCCAGAAGTCGAGGAATGCGGTTCAAAAGGTTATCCACTTCGCTATTGACACGCAGGTTCTCTGAAATAACCTCCTCTGGAACCTCTCTGCGGATAGATTCGTCTCACACGTATTATTCGACTGATAATAACCACAGTTTGACCAATTCCTGAGTTACTTCATCTTCTCGGCTTCTGGGTTCATTCTCTTCTCTGTCGCTTCCCTCGCGTTCTTCCTAAATTTCTTGTATTATCTCTTCTACGTGCTTTCTATCTTGTACTTCCTCGTCGGTGTCAATTGGTTACCCCATTACGCTGCCATTTCCTTGATGCTAGTTACACCCGACAGCTTGTTCCTGACGATGTCACTTGTCTGATGGTTTCCGACGACTCAACTTGTCATCCGATGGCATCGGACGCCTCAACTTGTCATCGACTTGTCACCCTCGACCCGTTTTCGAACTGGCAATGGCACCAAATGTTTACCCCAATATGGTGTGTTTCACAGAATATGAAATAAACAGAATTAAGTAGTATAGTGCATAACACAGAGTATGAAATTATAACAGCATTGCACAGAATAAAGCATTGTTCCCATTCATTGAATATATCAGTATTACACTACAATGTTACAATGTTGTGGGGTCGCCCCGACTACAAAGTATTAAGCCAATATATAACTTGGCCAAGGTTGGTTGAGATACCAACCATTGGCAACGACTCTATAACTATCCAACCGTCGGGGTTAATTCCCAATAACACTCCTAACATAACAACACTAATTAATTTATGATTATTTACTTGGCCGACTACGGTCGACTACAATTATGACCGACTACAGGACCAACAACATGATCATGGAGTTTGCATTAAATATATCAGCAAGAAGAGGAAATCGATCTACAACAATAACATTAGCCTCAAAGGCTGAAAACAATCCAAAATACAGAGTCAACACACCCCACGAACTCCAAAGAGGGCTGCTAAGAAGTGCGGCCAACATATGAAGAAGTACGGCCTGCACATGAAGAGGTACGGCCTGCATATGATGTACGGCCAGCAAATGAAGAAGGAGCAGTCCCAAACTCACTCAAATCTGCAATACAATCCGTCACTAATACTTTCTCTCAGCTGCAAACAAGCTGCAATAAGATATTTCTTGTTATCTCCAACTCCGTCAATAATGGTATCAAACTGAAGCTCAAATACAGCCACTGAGTATGGCTGCCCAAGAATCCCCTTGGGTGATCTTTCAATTAAGATATTCTTTTATTTGTTGATACTTAGAATCTCCTATTTTTAGTTAATGGTCAGTTTCTTGTAACAGTATGTAATTATGACAAGATCGTGTGTCGATCTCTGGCAATCTTTAGCAGTTTCTAAATATAGAAACTTGCTTTCTTTGTAATTACTTGTAACCTATTTAAGAGCCTTTGCTCTATGTGAATATCATCTAGCATTCTGCCATTTACCTGTGTAATATGGTATCAGAGCAGGAGAATTAAAAAAAAATCGGTTTTTCTAAAATTTCGAGAGAAATTTTTTAAGTTTGTGAAGATTGATTTTTTCTGTTTTCGCGAAGTCTCTTGTGTTAAGCAGATCGAGGGTTCTGGTGTTGGTTTTTGTGAGTATTTCTCACTTCAAATCGCAACCCTCCCTATTCAGAATCGTGGGTCTTGTCTTACGACTGTGGTTAAGCCCGCGGCATGATTTCGTGGCCTGGTTCTTCGTTTTTCGCAACGGGTGACACCATTTCTTGACTCTGCAAACTCTTCCTGGCCGCAACCTCTTTATATGCATTGTGGATGCGTTTTTTTCTGGACTGCGTGGCGCGTGTCTAGCAGACTCGTTTCTTTTCTGGAATGTTTTTTTTCTGGCGCGATTTCCTTTAAACGTCTTTGTATTCCCTATGGCCGTTTACACCAGTCCGTTTGTATCTGCAAATCAAGCCCGTGATCTGCATTTGCAGCTAGGGTTTCAGCGAAAGCCTCTGGTTCCAAGCTACGGTTACCTGATCAATTCTTCGGTGGCTTTCATGGCCGCCTAGGGCTTCTGAATTTTTCGGCTAGGGTTTTGACCCTCTGGTTCAAATCTGAAAAAATTTTCGTTTGCAGATTCTTGGTGGGTTTTTCAAGATCTTTTCTGGGTTGACTTCAGAATTTTTCGGCTACCTAGAAATTCGTGCCTTGAAATTTGTGCCAACGGGTTTGTCTTGAAATCTGTTCCTGTACTTGCCTTAGTGCATTGAAATTTGTGCCCCAAGCCTCTTCTCAGTTCATCGTTTTTCGTGCATCGAAAAGCGTGCAAGATGGCGAGTTTGACCAACATTATGTTGGAGGGCAGTCAGCGTTTCAACGGCAAAAATTATAATACCTGGAAGCAGCGAATGATGACCATCTTTGAATATCGCTGCCTCAACCAGATCATTCTAGGCACTACTACCCGTCCAGCAACAGCAGGTAAAGACCAGGATAAGTTTGACGAACAAACTCGTGAAGCAGTCATGCTCATTAAGTTGTCAGTCACAGATGATCAGCTACCTTAGATTCCGGCTGGAAAAACAGCAAAGGAGATTTGGGACCATCTGAAGGGTATGCATGAGACCTCCGACAAGAGCCGTGCGTTCTTCCTGAAAAATATACTGTTTTCTATCATGATGGATGAGAAGACATCTTTGCAGATGCACCTGAACAAGATCTAGGAGATCAGAGATCAGCTGGAGGCTATTGGTCGAAAAATGGAGGAAGAAGACATGGTTGTGATCACTTTGAAAAGTCTACCTAAGTCTTATGAACATTTCATTGAGACTCTCAACATTACATCAGCTAATGTTGATCTGAAGTTTCCAGAACTCTGTACTATCCTCTTGCAGCAGGATCGCTGGAAACAACAGTTTGGTAGTAGTGCTTCTTCATCCTCTTCAGAGCAGGCTTTTGCAGCCAAGTTTCAGGCTCAGAATAAAGGCAAAAGTCAGTCTCCACAGCAGAAAGGCTCAAGTCACCCTCAGGACAGCGGTAAGAACATTCAGTGTAACTACTGTCACAAGTTTGGACACATCAAGAAAGATTATCGCGCATGTATCGCTTCTGAACAGAAGAAGCAGGGAGGGTCTCAGCAGAAGGCCAACAGTGCGGAGCACACTGAGTAGAAGGAGTCTGCGTTTTACGCCTTCATGGCTAAAAGACCTGCAAACCATGCAAACTCCTCTGCCTGGTACATTGATTCAGGTGCTTCGCGTCACTTCACTCATTGTCGTGACTGGTTTACAGAACTCTCCCCTTTCAGTGATTCAGTGGTCTTTGGTGGTGGAGAAGTGTACACAGTTGCCGATAAGGGCACTGTTCAGCTTCAGTCTGGTGGGAGGAAAATCATATTCCTCAACGTATATTATGTTCCTGGTATGGAACTTAACTTGCTTTCAGTCAGCCAGATCATGAAACACTCTCCACAACTTGATGTGGTGTTCAGCGCTCACAAGTGCTCGATCATCGACCGGGAGACCCAATGCACTGTAGTTGTTGGCATTGAGGACCATGGTCTTTATCGACTTGTGGATTCAGATGGTCCTCCTGAATCAACCCTAGCAGCTTGATACTCTTCGGTTACCAGTCTCTGGCATCAGCGGTATGGGCACCTGAATGTGCACTACCTGTCTCAGCTCTCCCGACAGCACCTCGTAGATGGGCTCCCTAAGATTCAGGCTCAGAACTTCGGTGTCTGCGGATCGTGTCAAGCTGGGAAACAACACCGCACGCCATTCCCGACTGGCGACTCCTGGCGCGCATCCAAGGTACTTCAGTTGGTTCATGTTGATGTTTGTGGACCTATGCATACTCTTTCAGTTACTGGATGCAAATACTTTTTACTGTTTGTTGATGATTTCAGTCGGAAAATGTGGGTTTACTTTCTTAGACAGAAATCAGATGTGTTTTCAGTTTTTCAGAAGTTTAAAGCCTTAGTAGAAAAAGAGTCTGGTTGTTCCATTGTAACTCTTAGGTCAGATAATGGGGGGGAATTTTGTTCAAATGCGTTCTCCAACTTCTGTGATACACATGGCATCAAACGCCAATTGACCACACCCTACACTCCTCAACAGAACAGTGTTGTAGAGCGGCGCAACCGCACTATAACTGAGTTAGCCCGTTCCATGATGGAGCACAGATGTGTTCCTAAGAAATTTTGGGCAGAAGCAGTTTTCACTACAGTTTACCTCCTTAACCGGTCTCCGACCTATGCAGTTAAGGATAAAACTCCAGAAGAAGTCTGGACTGGACGCAAGCCGCGGGTCAGTCATCTGAAAATTTTTGTCTCTTGCCTATGTTTGGATTCCCGATGCCAAGCGCTCTAAACTGGACTCCAAGAGTCAAAAATTAATGTTCACAGGATACAGTGATAACCACAAGGCCTATCGGCTCATTGACATTGAGACAGACAGTCTCATCTTCAGTCGTGATGTGGTTTTTGATGAAGAGCGGGGTCCCTTCTTCTCTCCCTCTTCTGTGCAGCAATCCGAAGATCAGCCTTTAAAGGCTCCTGACTTGGGTGTCTGTCTTCCATTAGGTCCACCTTATGGGAGGGATGCTGATAATTCTTCAGATTTTTATGATTCTCAGTTTGACATCCCTGAGGATGATCCTGAGTGTCCTCCTGATGCACCTGTTCTACATGATGCACCTGTTCTACATGTTGCACCTGTTCCAGAACCTCCTGCTGAACCTGACGTTGGCCCATCTACCCGTCGCCCCAAATAGTGGTCTCAGACGATTGCCGATCTTCATGATGATGAACTTGTTGAGGGTAGATCCTCCCGGAATAAGAGCAAACAGCAGCATACAATAAACTTTGCTCTCATAGCCAACCTGCACAGTGTCTATGAGCCTCAGACTCATTCAGAGGCTAAAGGTATTCCAGAGTGGGATACGGCGATGGAATCAGAACTCCAGAGCCTTCAGAAGAACCACACCTGGGTCCTTTCAGATCTTCCTCCAGGGAAGAAACCCATTAGCTGCAAATGGGTGTATAAAGTTAAGCACAAGGCTGACGGAACCCTGGACAAGTACAAAGCACGGCTTGTTGCTCGGGGTTTCTCACAGAAAGAAGGCATCGACTATGAGGAGACTTTTGCTCCTACAGCCAAGATGAGTACCATACAGCTCGTCCTTGCCTTAGCAGCCCAGTTTGGATGGAAAGTCCATCAGATGGACGTCAAAAGTGTCTTTCTCAACGATGAGTTGCAGGAAGAAGTCTATATGACGCACCCTCCTGGTTTCAAGCTTGCCGGACAAGAACAAAAAGTCTGTAGACTGGTCAAAGCACTTTATGGCTTGAAGCAGGCTCCAAGAGCATGGTACATCAAAATCGACAAGTACCTTACAGATCATGGCTTTAAGCGGAGTCCATCTAACCCAAATTTGTACATCAAACATACTGGTAATGATATATTGTTGCCCGTTGTCTATGTGGATGACTTGCTCATTACTAGTAGCTCGGCACACCTGATCGATAAGATCAAACAGGACTTGTGCAAATCCTTTGATATGACAGATTTGGGACTTTCACACTATTGTCTAGGTGTTGAGGTTTGGCAAACTCAGAACAGCATCTTCATCTCTCAGTCGAAGTATGCTCGCAGTCTTCTGGATAAGTTCCGAATGCAAGACTGCAAACCAGCCTCCACCCCGATGGAAAAAGGACTTAAGCTGTCTGCTAAGTCTGACTCACCAGTGGTTGATGAGTCTCTGTTTAGACAGCTCGTAGGCAATCTTATCTATCTGACTGCTACTAGACCAGACATCAGTTTTGCAGTCAGCTACATTTCACGATTTTTGACAGCTCCTAAGGCTGTTCATTGGGTAGCGGCTAAGCATGTGCTGCGGTACGTGAAAGGCGCTTCTGACTTTGGAATTCTTTACACAAGGAATTCTGATCCCAGCCTTAGAGGCTTCACAGATTCAGATTGGGCAGGTTTAGTTGATGACAGAAAATCAACTTCTGGATATGTGTTTAGTTTGGGATCCGGTGCCGTCACATGGACCAGTAAGAAGCAGCAGGCTGTAGCACTCTCCTCCACAGAAGCTGAGTATCAAGGTGCAATGAAGGCAGCTTGTGAGGCAGTTTGGCTTCCTCGGATGCTTGCAGATATGCGACTATCTCAAGCATGTCCGACTCCCCTGTTTTGTGACAATCAGGGAGTTCTCAAACTTGCCAAGAATCCGGTCTTCCATGAAAGAACCAAGCATGTAGAGACGCATTGTCACTTCATCAGATTGTTGGTTGAAGACGGATCAATTCAATTGCTATATGTTCCGACTGAGGATCAGACAGCTGATATTCTCACCAAGTCCCTTAGTCCTGACAAGTTTGTAAAATTCAGGGGGTCTCTTGGTGTAGTGAATAGGTTGACCATTAAGGGAGGGTATTAAGATATTCTTTTATTTGTTGATACTTAGAATCTCCTATTTTTAGTTAATGGTCAGTTTCTTGTAACGGTATGTAATTATGACAAGATCGTGTGTCGATCTCTGGCAATCTTTGGCAGTTTCTAAATATAGAAACTTGCTTTCTTTGTAATTACTTGTAACCTATTTAAGAGCCTTTGCTCTATGTGAATATCATCTAGCATTCTGCCATTTACCTGTGTAATACTTTCACACCTGCAAAAGACTGAAACTAATGGTGGTTTCTGTCACCAAGAGCCAAGGCTGGATATTTCTTTCAAACCCTCATTTGCAGAGCAAATAGAATCATAAAATGTAATATCAAGAATGAATATTGCTTTTCACTTTTTTGCCTTTATAATCCTTCCTTGAGGGGCGACCCTTTTTGAGAGGGGAATAACTTTTAAATTTTTATTTTAGTTTTTCCCCTCATGAGGCATCCAAGTCCATGGGTGACTTATTTTTGTCTTTTTAATAATTTCCACTAAGTCACCACTTTAATATAAAGTCCAAGCAATTAAATATAAATATTAATTTATGGACTTTAAATTGGAAGGGCAAATGGACTCGAAATCTAATGAGTAATAGACTGTTGGAAAAGTCTCGTCGAAACGCTCCACCTCCAATAATGAATTTCTCAAAATAGCCAACTTCCCGACTTACTAAAAATAGTAAGTCCCAGCCAGAATGTCAAAAACCGACCAAACGAACTCCCAGAGTTCCCTAACCACAATGATTAGCCTACGGGAACCAAGTATAGGCTAACACTCCTCTAGAAAGGGGACATTACATTTTTGCTCCGCACTTCTCCGCAGAATGGTTTCAGGTCTTGCGGTTCTAGAAGTATGTTTAGAAGGTTCATATCTACCTTCAGTTGAAGTTGTTCGTGGTTATGTTTAGAAGGTTCATATCTACCTTCAGTTGAAGTTGTTCGTGGTTTTGTGCTCCGCAAGTTGATTTCTTGAGTTGCAGTGTATGACAGAGATGTTTGAGTATACTGGGTTAACAGGATAAGTTTGTTTGGCAGGTGAAAGTTGTTGTGAAGGAATTTGTTGGATTTTAGGGTGTTTGTGGAATATTCTAGATCGTGTATAAGCATGGTGTGTGGTCCGCGAGTCATCTTTATCTTTGAGGAAGCGTGTACTTCAAAGATTATAGTGTTAACACAGGTTCGGTCGACCTTGGGTGTTTACACTAATTGCGGATGTGCTTCGGTGTTTGTGGAAGCGTGGCATGGCATGTATGAATGGATTTAGGTCCAAGCTAAGGTGTGTTGTGGTCCACCTTCATTCCTTTCCACCGCGGGAATGTTTTGGTTCCGACCTAATTTGAATTTACATGGTAAAGGTGTATTGCCGACCTTGGAGAATATTTTCAAGGTTGAAGATGGTATAAATAAGTGTTGAGTTGTTGAGGTTGAAGTGTGTGTGCGTATGAGATGTGAATAACAGTGTGGTAAAGTGTGAAGTGCAGTGCAAGCTTTCATGTGTTAGACTACTGGATGTAGTGAGCAGAAGGTGTCTACAATTCTTCAGTATGACTCCGATAGTGTTGGTAATGTTGTGGTGGACTTCTCTGTTGCATTGCGATGATTTTCTCATTGTAACATTCTTCTCTATCTTCTTTTCTGTTTTGGCAGTGAGCCTTTCTTTTGGGCAGTGAGCTCTATTGTATTCGGTGTTGATATTACTTTATATTGTGAGCTAATCCTCACCGTAGTTTTTCCCTTCTTGGGTTTTCCACGTAAATCTAGTGTTCTCTTGTGTATGATGTTGATTTGGTTCAGTTTCTGTTATTTGCTTTCATGCTTAATCATCTTAACAGTTTAAGGGTTAATTGAATTAATGTGGATCTGAATGTGTGAGGGTTTTGGAATTATAAGTTACAACTGATTCACCCCCCCCCCCTCTTAGTTGTCTTGTGCATTCAACAAAATTATCCATCATCATCAAATTAGCAACATTATTAAGGATTTCTGGTATTATCCAGTTGCGCCTAGTTTTGGAGTAGGGTTTCAGGACCTTTTGGGTTGTACAGTTGTTGCCGCAGCTTATTAAAGGAGGGATTAATATTTTAAGGCTGCTATATCTATTTTGGAGGACATCGCCTATATCCAAAAAGGCCGCCGCCACATTTTTAATAGCTATCACAGCATTAAAGGGGCTCCGCCATATAATTTTAAGGGCTTTGTGATATTTATAGTCAACTGTACATTCTCCTTAGCAACCGTGCCTTGTGGTATAATATCCAATCGCTGCTGCGATTTGATGATTAGCTGGATATTATATAGAGGTTCAGGTTTGTTGATTATTATTTGCAGAATATTGTACCAGTGTTTCTGAGTTTCATATCTTGCAACAATCATAATATTTGATAAATTCTGAAATAACATTTGCTAGGTAATTTAGGAATTAGTTGTTTATAATTTTAAGTTACCGGGTTCTTCTCATATGTCCGTCGTGCCTGTATGGGTTCGGTTCGAGTACAGGTACGGGACGCCGGGGGGTTCGCCCAGGGTTTTGCCCAGGCACCCTGGGTTCCCTGTGGGTTCTTCAAAGAAGAACCCAGGGTGCCCGGGCAGAACCTAGGAGAACCCAGGGGAGGGATGCCCAAAATGGTGTCAAAATCAATTTTTTAAAACATTTTTTTAACCTTTTTTAAACTTTAAAAAAACCTAAATGAGTCTATTTCACCCTAAAAGTGAAATTTATCCAAGTATGACTAAAAGTGAAATAATGTTTTTAAATGAACATTTTAATGATTTGGCATTCCAAAATAACGAAAATAAGTTTTTTTGATAAGAAGTATGAAGTTGGAATGTAAAAGAGATATCATCTAATTTTTTTTGCATAATCTTATTCTTATAGTTTGATAAAGCAATTGGGAGGTATAAATCCAATCTCCATAACATTTTCTACCATTCTCCAAGCCTGTGAAAAAATGGGAGCTTTAGAATAGCGTGTGGAAATCTATCAAATCAGAATGGAAAGAGGATTTTTGTCTGACATAGTAGCTACAAATGCCTTGGTACATATGTATGTAAAATGTGGAACAATGGAAGCATACATAAGGCAAGTGAACTATTTGACAAAATACATCAAAAGAACATGGTTTCATGGACTGCAATGCTTATAGGATATACACAAAATTGGTTTGTGCCATTAATTGCTATTAATGACTATATTCTTTTTATCAAGTGTTTTAATGTTAGGACATATAGTTTGTATAGAGTGTAACATTGGTTTTTGGTTTGAATAAATTAGATATAGCTTTAACGGTTGGTCATACCATCATAGTCTTTACAATATTATATAGTCCTCCATTAGATGGAGCTTTTTTCAATCAACAATACATATATTACATAATTGGAACTTGATTTCTATTGCTTTGATGGTGCTACTTGGATTCAATTATGACTTTGAAATCACTGAATTATGAATTTCAATTCATGAGTATTTTGAATTTTCATTATTACAAGTTATGAGGTATTTAATATATATATATGTTGCCGTACCGTACCCAAGCCCAAAAAAAATTGCCGTATCCCCGAACCCGTACCAGGATCAGCAGCTTAGAGTTTATTTCTGCATTTAGTTCCAGTTTTAATATACTCCATGGAAAATACAAAAAAATACATGTAGCAGTTATGCTGAATCCATCGTAGTTAATTCTGAATTTATTATGGCAATGCAGCTTAGGATTAACTAGTATTTATTTTTCAAGCCTTATATTCTGTAACAGCCATCACTGAAAATTAATTATTGCTGTAGTCAGTTGTGTTGCACTCGTATAATACCTAGGGTTTGATTTATCCACATTACTTTCAGCATTCATTTTTCAGTATTTGCATTTGGTACCAGCTAACACTAATTCTGAAAATCACATATTGCTGTTCAACATTAGCGTAGGGTTTCCAATTTCCTAGCTTAGAATTCATTTTTTAATTTTCCTATAAATCAGAAACTACAAAAAAATTACATATTTCCTAAACAAACCAAAAAAGGGACATTACACCCATGTTATTTTTTGGTGGAATTTTGGTTCATTGACGCCAAGTGGAACTTTTGGAACTTAGCACCAAGAAGTGGAAATTTTGATATTAGTCGCTCAGAAGTGGAAATATTTGACATAGGCGCCAAGTTGTGGGAGTTTCACATGGCAACGCCAAGTAGAAAACCCACTTAAGTGAAAGTTGGGCACCCATGTTGCTTTTTGGTGGAGTTTTTAACATGGCAAGCTGAAAAGTGGAAGTTTAGGCATGGCAATGCCGTCAACAAAGCTCCACTACTTGGCTTGTAGTGGAGAAATCTCTACCCTTCACCAAATTAGAGGAATTTTCAAATAACCATGCCACAACTTCAAACTTCTTTTAAATTCCTTCCATTTTTCATTTTCGAACACTAACTTTGATGAATTTTCCTTTTCTTATTGTCTTTATTCATTTTGAATTCCATTTCCTCGTGATAAAGCCTCAACTTACTTTGCCAACCTTCTGTCCCTGCCATCCACTACCATTCTCCAAAAAAACCAGAAAAGACAAAAAGAAACTTTCTAAAAATAGAAAGTTGGATTTTTGAGCTTCTCTCCTCAATCTGGGAAACAACAAAAAAGCAAAAAGCAGATTTTTCTAAAAACAGAAAGTTTGATTTCTGGTAGCTATTGAAACTTCTAACTTAAATCATGGATTTTCCGTAGTGACAACTTTATGCTTGATGCTTGAAAGATGACCTCCTTATATGATCATGTCTCAGTGTGTCAGAGAAGATTTGCCTAACCTCAATCCTTCCTTCATCTGCCTAGCATCCGCCACCATAGTCTTTCTCATAACTTCATTCCTTCCTTCCACTGCCTGTGTTGGAGCCTTCTTAGAATTTAGCGCTTGATAATCTTCATGACAAACATCGTGTATACATTTTTAGTGATCAGGACATACCAACACCTGGGGACTTAGCCATTTGAGAGGAAAGATAACATAATTGACATTGATGTGACAAGAATGACTTGGTCTTTGGCTATAAACATGATTGAAAACAAAGTTTTCTAGGGGTACCAACAACAAGTTCACTAATTTTCTGATCCAAAATTGATCAGTTTCAGTCAGTATGACATGTTAGAAGACTAAAACTAACTCAAAAAAAGAACACTCACTTTAAGTTTAAATGAAAGTGGAAGACCAACAAAGACAAGTAGGAAGGGGTAGAAGAAAGTGATGTACAGAGATGGAAGTAGGCCAAGATGAAGGTCCTAAGGATGGTCCAGACCCTCAGGAACCCATTAGCATTCCCAGACTTAAGAGATCAGGAAAAACAGGGTCATCCAGCAGCTGCCAAATGTGCCACCGTCATTACTGCCAAAATAAGCACATGCACCAACTGCTGAATGTGCACACTATGGGTAGGGAAGGCCTTAAAACCAACTAAGCCATGGCTCCAGCTCCCCTGTTTCTCAAGTTCAACCAAAGCAGGCAGAGGATGCAGCTGCCAGATCTGCCAACTTCAGACTATGCAAAATACACATTAGGCAGCTACAAAATGTTTCCAATGTGACTGTAAAACGAATGTCAACCACCCATAATGGAATAAGCATTGCTCTTGTGTCTGATTATTGAGTTAGAAAGTCTTTTGGAGGTTCTGCAACTTTTTGGTAACCTTTTGATAAGCATGGATATGCATATTGAGGCCAAGAACTACCATCTAGAGTTTAAATAACCATTAGAGCTGAGTATAGGAAATGTTGCACGGCTGTTTTGCATAATGTTATAGTGCAGAGAAAGCAAAGCAATCCACGGTGTTGTTGATGCCATGGTGGTCTTGGATACTCCACGGTAGAACTTGGTTTGGATTCTTTAAAAAATTATTGGAAAGGAGGCACAGCCCCAATTGCTGGAATCTTCGCCATGGGGCATGTATCCAGGGTATATCTAGTGTCCTTTGGGTTGCGTGACTGTATATACTTTTTCCCTTACTTAATTGTTCATTCTACATACTGTTTTCATTTCCAGCACCATGCAACCATTATAATTCTATGTTAGAAGCTGTTTTCTTATGCAAAGCCCTTAGTCACAGCAGTTAGTTGATAAATTTCTGTTAAGTTTAAGATCTGTGGTTATAACTAAGAGATTAGTATAACCAGCCAAATTACAAATTATTTTGCCATAAAGAATACCAAGAAATCAAGAAGAAAACATAGCGTTTTCTTATTGGTAGGACAAAATGTAACAAAATTAATTTCCCATTTCCTCTTTCTAAATCTGAATTCTTGCTTTTGGATTGCCAAAATCTAACTGCAGTTATCTAAATACGACAGGCAGATAAGAATGTCATGTTGTAAATTTGATACACACAACATCATATCCACTTGAGAGTGATCAAATGGTCTTAAGCCTGAGTTTTTATTGAACTATTTATATAAACTATCCTGGAACTCCAGTTCAAATTTGTGCAGTACGAACAGGTAGAGTAATGATCTGCCTTAATCTGAGATTTACATCGACATTCATAAGTCTTGGAGCAGGAAGGTATCCTAAATTGAGCAGCATGCCACTCCAATTCGGTAGAACTTCTGGTAATCGTAATAGCGTGATGAGGGTTAAAGTTGATTAAACATTGAGAGCTCATTACCTCCTTTGGGAGGAAAAACGAATTTGATCCTGGCATGTAGAAACTATGAACCAAAGTGTGTAAAGGCAGAGGTATTCTTCAGAATTTTCTAATAACTCAAAAACATCTGGGGAATAAATGATTATAAGACTCCTACATAGTCATTGGGTGTTTAAAAAAAAGTAGCAACGAAAGCACAATTCTTAGACATCTCTACGAGCGGACATTTCCAAATTTGAATGATGCCATTACAATCATGTAAATCAAACAGAACCCATAAAGAGCATGAAATAGAAAAGACAATAATCGACTAATGACCATGACATTCAGTGGTTAAATGCGATCTGAGAAGCTAGAGCTAAAGTTTTTGTCCATAGAATACAGATTATTTGACAGTGGAAATAACAAGAGAAATGACATACTCAGCTTTTGCTTTCCAATAGGTACCAGGCAGAGCTCCTTCTTTAAAACGATCTTGTCCAATGCGACCCACTTTTGTAGTTGAAGGCCTATCTGCAATTCACAAGAGCATTTTCAACCAAAAAAATTAAAAAAAACTTGCCCATTGTTGATATTTAGCGAGACGACACTTCTATACCCAAAAATCTAATATTTTCTTTTCTTTTTCTTCTGGCGGGGAAGAAAGGGGAAGGAGGAGATGTTTTATACACACCACAACAACGGACTGTTAGCCCAGAATTAGTCAAGGCTGTAGCTGAACAAATTCTCTGTGCCCCTCGTGGAGGTGGTTTGAGTAGTTTCTCTGAATAAAAATGGTGAGAATTGAGCAATTTTGCAGTGCCTAGACTTCCCATTTTCACCTATGAAGAAAAAGCCTTTCAGAGAATGCAAGTAGCACTTAAGAGAGGTTGTAGCCATTCGATACTCTCATATCCCTTGTTGCCTGGATTATATAAGTTGCTTGTATAACTAATGCTAAGTACGTCTTTACACGCAGACAGAAACTATTAACGGCGAAAATTTGAACGCTGCACGGGATGGTATTCCAGTTTTTATCAAATGAATACTTTTCGACTCCCAAGTAATGAATTGACAAGTTGTGATATTCAATTTTTTTTAAAAGTATTTCTGCAATTTTATTTTTTTTTTGGGGCGAGTTAAGTGTTTAAAATTATTGTTTCCAGTTTAAATTATTAATAATGAATATGTTGGTGAGTTAACTATTTAAAATTATTGTTTGGGATCCAAATCATTAATAATGAATATGTTGGTGAGTTAACTATTTAAAATAATTGTTTGGGATCCAAATCATTAACAATGAATATGGAATGGCTTGTTATGTGGACGATTATTAAATGGTGATATTGAACGATCTACCTGTGTATATATGGAAATCTTTTGAAGGAAATTCCACACCACATGATTTCTTAATGTCATGCTAAAACAAATCATTGTCCTAAAATAAGATCCAAAAGAGGATGAGCTTTAGGAACACCTAAAAAGAAGCCTCAAAGAGACCTCAAATGCAAATATTGTATAGCCCCTAAAAGTTCACATGGCAAAAGGAGAGATGCCAATTTAGTTTGCAAAGAGTTAGGGTTCACTAGGGGCATTTAATGGCTTCACCATATTGTTCAATGAAACAAAGTCAACCATAGGTATCCTAACCAATAAGTCACGCAAAAAAGACTATGATCAAGGAAAAGAGGCCTACGAATAGGTCAAGGATACTCTTTAGGTCTTAGGGGGTCATATGAAGGCTTTAGATGTGGTTGTGGCAAAAGGATATGTAGAGGAGGTCCTCGAGGATAAACAAGATGAGTTCTTGACTTTATCTATTTATAGGGCAGTAGGAGTTAAATAATGGGAGGATTGCACGAAAGCACCTAAATCTACTCCAAGGTGGAGTGAGTCTTGGTGCGAGCGAAAGAGTGATGATTTTTAGCTATTCTCCAAGCACTTCAAGTTGCTCAAGTAGGAAAATAGGAAAATAAGGGGGAAGAAGGCCCTCTTCTCAAAACTCATGGGTCATGTTTAGCCACATCCCAAGGCACATAAAGGTGTGTGGATGCAAATGACATCCAACTATGTTTTTGGTTTTTCAAGTTTTCTATTAATTTTGGGCTTTCTAGATGCTTCAAGAATCATAGACTAATTCCAAATAAAGCAATAATTAAAGTTAATTTAATTATGCAATCACAAGACAACATTTTTCCTAAATGTATGCAACTAATATGGATGCAATGTCTAAATACACCATTTCTTGTATACTTTTCCTATATGCTCATCCACTAGTGCAATTTTTTTAAGTTTTATGTTTCAAATTAAACAATAAAAATAAGCTAATGCAAAAAAAAAAAAGAATAAATGATGTTTATCAACAATATGACAATAATGTATATTTTAAATGAGTCTTTATAATATGCAACTATTTCTAATATGCCTAGTATGCAAACTAGTTCTAGTATGCAAATCTAGATGTTATAATGTTCATTAAACAATAAACCATCGATTCTAATGAATTTATAATAACTAAACAAGTTATAAGTGTTCATGGGAATTAAATCTAAAATTAATATGTTGTTCTAAATGTCTAATAAAAATGTGTTTAAAGTGTGTTTCAGTGTTGGTGTGAATGGGGTATATTACTTAATTAGTTTTCCTTTAGGTCCTTTTTGTACCTTGTTAGTTAAGTTTACTTAAGACATTTACTTTTTGTGTCTCAAGTCATGAGTGTAGAAGTTGTGAAACCAACCTCACAGGACCCAGTGAACGCTTGCAAAACCTAAGATTAACCTTCCACAAGAGAAAAAAATAAAGAGAGCAATTTGCACAAAAAATGATGCAATTAATTAAAGGGATTTATGAATTACATGAGAGAACTTGCTTTTATATTTGCAAGTTAGAAAACCTTAATGAGAGATTCCTAAGTTCAGCTTAAGTGAAATAAAGTAAAGGTGACTTAATTAATTAATCAATATTATTAAATTAATTAAGTAAAGAACCTATTATTCTAACACCCCCCCTAAGATGAACTTAGGGAGAAGCCAAAAAAAAACTAAGGACAAATGCAAGAAAGTAAAGATGGGTCCCAGCAACTAGGCCTAATGAGGTACCCATGTACAAAAGAGTCTCTCACAAATAGAGAAAAGGAAAAAACCATGTGGGAAAAACTTCTCCCCAAAAGAGAGAACAAACCTCCCTACAAGAGAGAGAAAGAGTGAAGGACTAAGAAGCCTCCACAAAAGATGTCCCAAAAGAATAGGAATATGAAGATGAACATGAAGAACTCCACTGAAGCATGAAGAAGCTGCAAACACTGTCAAAGACTAACTGCTATAGTGCTGAAAGAAGAACCTCCTCTAAAACAAGATTAAGATCAAGATCAAGAAGACAAGAATCTGTATGAGTGCCCCCAACGACACTACTCAAATCCGATGGCAAACAAAGGCAAAACATCTGGAACTCAAAGATACAAATGGCACAGGTATCAAAAGTTTGAAGAACTGATCAAGTGAAAATAGAAGGTCACCTCCACAAAAGGAATGCAAGAGTGTCCATATGGTAAATGCTCTATCTCACTGAAATGCATGGGTAACCAGCCACTGATGTACCATTGCATCCGCCTAGTACATAGGAACAAATACTAGATACATAACTCAATCCAATGCCAAACCAAGGAAGCATTAGCACCAACAGTAGAAACCCCCCATAATGCAGACAAGGGAGAGCCATGACAGGTACATTGAAACTGTGTGAAACTAAGAAGTGCATGTAGAAGAAACAAGAACATCTGAACGTGCAAACATGAAAGTACCAACAAATAAAAGAGTGTGCAAACCAAGGCACACATGTATGAGGAAAGAATCAATGTGATTCACTGTTGTCGTAGAAGGGACACTCACTTGACAAAGGTGTGATGACAAAACAAAAGGCAAACATCAACCCTCCATGGCACTTTATATCATAGTGCGAGTACAATAAGGCACCAAATGATGTCCAAGATCTCAAGAATACATGTACAATGTTGAGGCACTTTATTTCAGTGTGTTTACATATGAGAAGTGCTTACAATGGAAGCTCACAATGTCTAAAAAAGACCACATGTTGAAAATACAATTCTTTGATAGAAAGAGATGAAACTGATAGCACCGTGATGTACATAGAAAAACATGCACTTTAAAAAAAATGAGACCCAAAAAGGAGTCTAGACGCAAAAGATATGGCCCGTCAAAGTCTCCAAAATGAGAATTGCACAACAAAAACACTCAGAAAACTGATTTCTAGAAAAAATTAGAAGTCAAAACTAAAAACCACCTATACCACTACAAAGAGCACGAAATTCTACCTTGTTTCAAAAAATATTGCACTAAAAAATACCACCATATGACTGAGATATGGCCTCTAGAAGATGGAGTGCAAAAATGAAAAGCCCAACAGAGAGGGGCTGGGCTAGGAAAAGAACATCTCCGCCAAATTTAGCACAACTGCCGCTAACTTTGGAGACCTACCAAAAATAGAGACTCGCCAGATGATTTGGAGGTTTGCCAAGTATAGAGGGGCCCAGACAAATTTAGAGCTCTGCTAACTGTAAAAAATCTGCCAAATAAACCTCTAAAATAGAGGTACTGCTAAAAAGGCCACCAAATGGCACAAATCTCGAGGCATGCAGGTATAGAAGTACAAGGAATTTATTGCATGTGTTTTTTTTAATTTTTTTAAAAAACACATAAAATTTTTTTTATTACAAAGCTCTTTTTCTTAAAAAAATAATTTAAAAAACAAAGTTTTTTTTTAATTATTTAAAACAAAATTAAAAAAAATAAAGGGGCGTGGGGGGCCGAAGCCCACCCAAGCGAACCCCATTAATGGGGTTTGCGGCCCAAGGGGGTTCCACGGCCCAAAAGTGGTTCTTAGGCCCCTTAAGGGACCGCAACCCCAAAGGGGGGTGCGGGGCCCAAGCCCTGACGCAGGTACACTGCACAGGGGCTGTGCAAGTACCTTGTTTTTAAAAAAAAAAAATTGAACGCCCTTTTTGTAATTTTAAAACGTGCTCCTTTTTAATATTTTTTTTCAATATGAACTTTTTGAAAAAAAAAAATTACAAGCAAGAAATTTTTTTTTTTAAAATCACCTCGGACTGCGTGTTGGGCAAGTCGTACGACTTGCTTGGCAAAAAAATTTTGCCCCAGAAACACCCAGCTCCATTTTCGGTGATTTGACAATTAATCTTAAGGTTTTTGGGCCTTCTGAGTGCGATGGTGAGGTTCGTTGGGCCCAAAACGCTCTAAAAAATAGCTTTCCTCCAGATCCTAAAAAAAAAACACTCGTTAAAACCCTTGCAGATCTGGCCTATGAAGCTCAAATCAAGCCAAATAAAAGGCTTATCTGACTATTTTGACTACTCTAAATCTAATGGAATACTCTGTTTTACACAAAAACACACCAAGTAAATGGCTCTTGCTCAAAATTTTCTCCAAATCTAAGAAGGGGCTTGCAAATCTGGAGCTCTGATACCATGTAGAAGTTGTGAAACCAACCTTACAAGACCCAGTGAACACCTACAAAACCTAACATTAACCTTCCACAAGAAGAAAAAATAAAGAGAGCAATTTGTACAAAAAAGGATGTAATTAATGAAATAGATTTATGAATTACATGAGAGAACTTGCTTTTATATTTGCAAGTTAGAAAACCCTAATGAGAGATTACTAAGTTTCGTTTAAGTGAAATAAAGTAAAGGTGACTTAATTTATCAAGTAAAGAACCTATTACTCTAACAATGAGATCATGACACTTGTCATAATCTCATTTTGTCTTATGTCTCTATATATATACAAGGGTCATGTATTACATTTCATACCATTGCATTGTATAATATTGTATGAGTATTGACATTATATCATTTTCATTTCTTCTCTCTTATGTGGAAGGTTATTTTGGTATTGTAGATGATTCTTGCTCCTGTGAATCCTTTCAATGACTTCGACATGGTCTTAGAGATTTAGATTTGCAAGCCCCTTCTCTTTTCTGAGAGATTTTTGCCAAGCTTTTTCATACAATGCATCCTAGTGTAATCCGACCTCACGGTGAATCGAAAAAACCCTAAACATGTATGGATTGACAATTAACTCGATAGGGTTTGGAGAAGTTGCAATATAGCCACTTGTAGAGGGCATCTTTTTTCTATTGTACAAATTTTACACACTCTGTATAGTTGTATGATCCATATAGCCCACACAACCCTTGCATAGCCTATCGTACCATCACCAATCAGATATGTAGAATATTCTCTATGTCACCCTAGTATGGTCATATAATTTGCATTTTTTGGTAGGTCATATTGTAGGGTATAAATCATGCATCACCTTTCTAGCATGTCATACTATAAGGCATAGTCCTTACATTGTCTCTACACTAGTTTCACATCACACATTACATCAGATCTGCACGTTTGTCAAATCGTGACATCAACAACAAGCAAGTTGCACTCCACTCTTACATTAGTAGGGCACCTCTTTAGTCAAACCAACCAACCCTTGGTCACATAGTGATGTAGGAGCATCCAGGTCCACAAGCGATCTTGTATCAACCAAAAATATTTTATTTTAATTTTCATTTTTGGCATGTTTTTGGTTTTTTTGGTGGTCTCAGGCATCTCTCCATATCAAGAACCCAAATATTTAATCAAATTTGTAAATTTCAAGTTTTCGCTCTGTTGCAGTTTTAAGGCTCCGTCAGATAGTTTTCATGAAAATAATTGTTTTTAAAGATTTTTGAAGGCTGGACTAAAATCCTTTGACAAGAATATTCTTGAAGACATTTCACTAAATATGCAAAAAGAATCGAAGTCATATCTTTCACTGTTTAGGAGATTTTAATGCCAGAAGTTTGTGCTGATGATTTTCGGGAAAATTAATTTCTGGAGTTGTATCAATGCTAGAGAAAAATGGCTTGGTGGAAGCTTAGGAATGTTATTCTACACATCTTGGTAAGTTTTCATGCAAAAAAGAGATTCCTTTAAAAAGTTATGGAAAAAGTCAATTTTCAGACATCACGGTGCATAGTGTTGAAGTCATTAAGGGAAAATTTCTTCTCCAAATTTACTTGAGAAGATTCTAAAGATATTATTTAAGGTATTTAAATAATTTTAATTTACATTGAAATATCAATGTAGGTGGAGCTAGAGAATCTTCTATTTTAATATTTGATTTTATATGTAACCCCTTAGGATGAGGCAATAATATGGAAAAAATCAAATATAAAATAGTAATTGCCTAGTATTAAGAGAAATATTCAAAATGATAGAGGCATATTCTAATTATAACAAGAGTCATTAAAGAAATGCCTCACCATCTAAATGAAACAACTATGTTGGAAGAAAGAAAGTTTCCAAAGTTGAACACTATGTCTTGTTCAATTTTGGAATGTTATTGCAAGTTTTAAAAGGCAGATTTTAGAGGTTTTAAAGGTAGATTTTAGAGGGTTTAAAGGGAAGTTTTCAGCTAGAGAGAAAGGAGTTTTTGAGAGTAAGAAATATGTGGATGAGAGGGAATGGAAAAAGAACTGAAAATCTGAGAACATAAGGAAAGAGAGAGATTCTTGTATGAGAAGCCATGGAAGGCCAAATGTAATAAGTTTTGTTTTTTGTAATGTTGCAGATTTATGTAATCTGTTTACAAGTTTGAATTCTATAATTGAATATTTATGTTTGTTACATATTTGGCATTTGAGGGTTTGAGTTGTGCTACATCATTTGCTATCAAAGCGGGTTGATCTTGAGTGTGCAGAGTATGCACTAGGACTGAGAAGACATTGTTAAACAAGTTATTTTCCTATGTGTTGAGGTATGAGTTATTTTTGCAACTGTAGAGGAAATTGATTTTGTGAGAGATATGTTGGCTATCCTCCAATAGAGATAAAACTGGGTGGAAGGTGTACATACTTCTTCCGCTGAGAGAAAGTGGGTAGAAGAGGTCTTGAAGAGGTGCATCTTCCAGAGTCTTTGTTGGGTAGAGGAGAGTTAAATTTATGTGACATATGTTGGCTGTCCTCCAACAGAGATAAAGCTGGGTAGAAGGTGTAAAGACTTCTTCCACTAAGAGAAAGTGGGTAGAAGAGGTCTTGAAGAGGTGCATCTTCTAGAGTCTTTGTTGGGTAGAGGAGATTTAAAGTTTTGTGAGATATGTTGGTTGTCCTCTAGCAGAGATAAAATTGGGTAGACGGTGTAGAGACTTCTTCTACTGAGAGAAGTGGGTAGAAGAGGTCTTGGAGAGACTTCTTCAGGATAGAATGGATGCATTAGAAGCTGAAATGAATAGAGGAAATGTTGAAGATAAGGAAGAAAGTAAAGACAGGGAAGTGAAAGTCCTCAATGATAATGAAAAAGAAGAAAATAATGAGTTTGCAGCAGGAACATGTCTGTTGGAAGGCATAAATAATGAGATAAAAGAGGTTACAGCAGAAGCTGAGATGATGGACTTTGAGGATCCTATATTTGATGAGAAGATTGGTGAAGATGAGGATGACTCTCTATTAAAAGAAGAAATATGAAAAATAAATAGTCTATTGGAAGGAAAATTGTTAGATGAACCTAGGGAATTAATGGAGATGAATGCAAAGGATGAAGTAGAAGAAAAGGTTGCAGCAACATGTCTCATTGAAGGCATGGAAGATTTAGTAAAAGAAATTGTAGCAGTTGGTCATGTTGAAGACATAGAAGTTGCATCTATTGAAGAGAAAGAAGATGTGAGCAGAGAAGAAGCTATAGAGGTAAAGAAGAGTGAGATTGTAGCAGAAAATAATGAAGATGATATACTATTATGGACTGCACTAGTCAAAAAAGAATGGCATGCATTGATTATAGATGAAGAAAATGTGGTGCAGCAGAGCACAACAAAATTTGTTGTCATGCAAGATAAAGAAGAGAAGAGAGGAGAGAATATTTGGAGGAGGTTAGAATATGGAGAAATAAATTCTATGAGTGGAGAGAAAGATGGTGAACAAAAACTGCAGAGGAGAACATGCAAAATTCCAGGTAGATGCTGGAAGAGGAGGAGGAAGAATGATTCTAATGTACCCACTACAGTGATGGAGTTCACTGCAGGTTGTTTACAACTTGGAAGGATAGTTCTACTATTCAGCTCTATTTTGTGAGCCTATGCTCACAAACTTCTTACTTAGCGTGCATGATGCAGGAGCATCCGAGTCCACAAGCGATCTTGTATCAACTAAAAATATTTTATTTTAATTTTCAGTTTTGGTGTGTTTTTTTTTTTGGTGGTCTTAGGCATCTCTCCATACCATGAACCCAAATATTTAATTAGATTTGTAAATTTCAAGTTTTCGCTCTGTTGCAGTTTTAAGGCTCCGTCAGGCAGTTTTCACGAAAACAATTATTTTTGAAGATTTTTGAAGGCTAGGCTAAAATCCTTTGATAGGAATATTCTTGAAGACATTTCACTAAATATGCAAATAGAATTGAAGTCATATCTTTCATTGTTTAGGAGATTTTAATGCCAAAAGTTTGTGCTGATGGTTTTCGAGAAAATTAATTTCTGGAGTTTTATCAGTGCTGGAGAAAAATGGCTTGGTGGGAAGCGTAGGAATCTTATTCTACACATCTTGGTAAGTTTTCATGCAAAAAGGAGCTTCCATTAAAAAGTTATGAAAAAAGTCAATTTTCAAACATCCCGGTGCATAGTGTTGAAGTCATGAAGGGAAAATTTCTTCTCCAAATTTATTTGAGAAGATTCTAAAGATATTATTTAAGGTATTTAAATAATTTTAATTTACATTCAAATATCAATATGGGTGGAGCTAGAGCATCTTCTATTTTAACATTTGATTTTATATGTAACCCCTTGGGATGAGGCAAGAATATGGAAAAAATCAAATATAAAATAGTAATTGCCTGGTATTAAGAGAAATATTCAAAATGATAGAGGCATATTCTAATTATAACAAGTCATTGAAGAAATGCCTCACTTTCTAAATGAAACAACTATGTTGGAAGAAAGAAAGTTTCCAAAGTTGAACACTATGTTTTGTTCAATTTTGGAATATTATTGCAAGTTTTAAAAGGTAGATTTTAGAGGTTTTAAAGGCAAATTTTAGAGGGTTTAAAGGGAAGTTTTCAGCTAGAGAGAAAGGAGTTTTTGAGAGTAAGAAATATATGGATGAGAGGGAATGGAAAAAGAAATGAAAAGCTGAGAGCATAAGGAAAGAGAGAGAGTCTTATATGAAAAGCCATGGAAGGCCAAATGTAATAAGTTTGTTTTTTTTGTAATTTTGCAGATTTATGTAATCTTTTAACAAGTTTGAATTCAATAAAATGAATATTTATGTTTGTTACATATTTGGCATTTGAGGGTTTGAGTTGTGCTATATCACATAGGGGTTTCAAGCCTTGGTTGCACCCAACCCATGGGGGCTTAAATTTTCTACCAAGGAGGCAGTTTATTTCTGGGAGCCATAACTTTTTCCTATTATGTTAGATTTTAGACTTCTTAAAGGTGATGGAAATCTCTTTCTAAGCACTTTGATGAGACATCATTGAATATCACACTTTAACAGATCATAAATATATTGTGTCAACTTGGGTGGTGTCTAAAGGTTATCTGTAACAGGGTAGTTGGGAAATCTTTACCTAGGAGTTTTCCTACTTTCTCAAAGTAAACCTACATGCTCCTAACTAAAACAACTTAAGTTTAAGGAAATGATTGTAACTGAGCTAGTAAGTTGAATTCAAAGAACTACTCTACAACTAAACTAAGTGTTGGGATAAAACTGAGGTTTAATAAAGTCAACTTTATGATTGGATGATGATTGGTGCTCAAGTCCTAAATTCAGTTCAATCTTATGTCAATCCAGGGCATAAACTTGTGAAAGACATAGTGATTATTTACTCAAGGGTTGTAGGTAATAAATTAGGTAGAATGAAATGAAACTTATCTTAGCAAAGAAGTTGTAAAGACTAAAATCCTTTCCTAAGAATTGTTTTAAAATTGCTACAAAAACTATATGCAAGCTACAAGGACTATATGTTGAATTATAATTTTATTTCAAACAAACTAAACACTAAAAATACTTAAAGAATAGACTATAGTATTACCATAAATTATTTTTGACTAAATGTATATAACAATCTTGTTTACCAAAGTAATGGATAGGTAATACAAAATGTTATAACTATTTAGTTCAACAATCTACATATTATAAATCATAGTCCATATTAATCAAATAAAATGAAACTAAAGCAAAGAAAAACCAAAATAAAGAACAAAGAACAATGTCACTATCATTTCATGAGAGTGGGCCCTCCACTCGATCCATGGGGTGACTGAGGTAATTTTATGTTGAGCTCTTCAAGATTCAAATGAGTTTTTATCTATATTTTGAACAAAAAATTACATCTATATACCTCTATCTCCTACATCCATTCTATGTTGTGGTTTATATAGCTTTTGAGCTCACAAATTACAACTAATTAAATTGACAAAAATAGAGAATTGTTTTGGTCTGCAACCACTCCTAATCATAGTGTTGAATCAAAATAGTATTGGTTGTAACAAAAAAACAATATAGACAATTATTTCTGGCCCATAGCCATTACATCATAAAGATGCAAAACAAATTATAACAAAAAAGTATTACTTAACAGAACAAGTAGCTATGAATTATTAGCATCCTTCTTGACAAATGCAATTCTCATTATTATCCATGAGCTACAGGAAATTCCATTCATCCTTCCTATTTAATCACATACACAAACCAAATAAATCATTACTTCCAAATCAATTCCAAAGTCTATTTTATGCCTTGAAACACATTAAATATCTTTATTCCAAATAAATTATTTGTAACAAAAATATGAGGTAAAGGTTGAATTGGATAGGTCAAACTAAGCAGAAAAAGACTTAGACTTATCAAAATCACTAAAAGTTTTTAACCCATGACTATGGAAAGGAATGCTAATGTGTAATGCCCTCATTTCCGGCATGATCACCTAACAAGAGTTTGAATTAGCCTATCTTCATTCTCGTAGGCTAACTCGTGAATTGAGGGAATACAGTGGTCAAGCTATGGAAATTTGGAAAGTTGTTTTTATGAGGCTCAACTAATTTTCCTAGTCTTGGTGAAGTTGGAAAATAAATTAATGTATTTTTGCATTAATTGTTGAAAGGGCAAAAATAATAAAATAATTGTTTTTGAAATGGGACGACCCATTCATGGAGATTTGAAAATAAATAAAATATTATTATTTTCCTTTGAGAAGTACGACCCACTTGGAGGTGAAGGTCGGTTGAAAAGAAAATAAAATAATATTATTTTGGAGCACTCAAATAGAGAAAATTAAATATTTTAATTTTGGATAGCCACTTGGGAGAAAGGAAAATAAATAAAATATTGTTTCTTTGGCTGACTTGGAGAAAAGTAATTCAAATCTTTAATCTGAATTTGAAAATTAAGCACCTAGACTTGGTCGGCCAACCTTGGAGGAAAAAGGAAACTCAAGTATAAAAGGTCTTTGGAGCTTCATTGATTATCCAGAACTTTTGGCATCTTTGGCATTTTGCTTTCGCAATTTGATTGTAGGTCTTTCCAAGGATGAAAACCCTTGTGGAGGAAGGTGGATTGGATGAAAACCCAATCTCATCTTAGAGGTGGATTCATACGGAGTTCACACTTGCACTTCATTGGAGAATTCAAAGGATTGTTGAGCATTCAAGCTATATCTTTCCTTGCAGATTTGGATCAACCATTTATGAGGATCATCATCATCAAGTTGAGTGTTGATTTGTTGAAGAGTCTCTTGCCTTTCTTTGAGCACCACCTTGAGGAGTTGTTTTCAGATTTGTGTTATTGTTTGAGCGCCATAAATTGAAGGATTTCTTTCACATTAAGCATCGATTTGAGCTAGGGATTGAGGAGACTTTTCCTCAACAGTTTGGGTGTAGCAACACCTTCATTTCAGACCTATTGGGGCAGCAAATTCATACCCTAGCCACCGATTTTGCATCCTTGGAGGAGTTCAACCAAGTTTGGGCCTTCATTTGGTTACTTGAATTGCATTCACCATCATGAAAGGAGGTCGATGAACATAGGGGTGAATTGGAGGAGGGCGAACAACATTTGTGGTTCCTTGACATCATCTAATTGCATTATAGATCATCATTTGTGGAGCGCTCATCATTCCTATTGAAGGCAGATCTGATTTGGAAGAGGTTTGCTCACCTTGAATTGACATTTGACATCTAAATTGGTATGTGAAAAAACCATCATTCACATATGAATTTGTAGTAGTAGTTTATGGATGAATCTTGACTATGATAGAGCCATGAATTTGATGTAATTTCTCATTTGAACAATCTGATTTCATAACAGTAATAGTCTGATTTGATTTGCTCATCAAAATTAATATCTACTTGATGTGGATTTATGTGTAATTCAACTAGGGTTTGATATCATAATTTGGCATGTTGATTATGATGTATTTGGCATGATAAGTGGATGAGATAAGTGTATGTTTAGATCTGAAACAAAAAAATAGAATTCAGATCTAGGGTTTCAAGATTTAAAATTTGAAAATTCAGAAAATTTGGCGTAAACCTTAGTTTGGACATTTCATTATGCAAAAAAAGAAATAACTATTTTTAAAAAGAGATACCTTACAAATTCAATATTCATGCTAAAAATAAATTACAACAATTGAAAGGAAGCTTTTGTGATTTTTTTTAATGATTTTCTGGAATTTTGATAACAACCCAAAGTAAAGAATATTCTCTCACACACAATTATTTAATAATTCTGAATGACCTACAGGTGAACAAAGTATAGATAACAAATAAGGAACAATTGAACACGCATGCATGCAATAGAAACAACAAAGTAACTTATCTATAGGATAATCCATTCTTCTCTAACTAATTGTCTAGCTCCTTCAGAGAGTGGAATATTCTCAAACAATCACATTCAACACCTATAACTCATAGAAAACATATGCATAACTATTTCATACTCATTAAACTTAGAAAACATGCATAAAATTGTCGCTTCAATGTTTAGACTAAAAGATAACCAAAAAATTACTTAATGACTACTACTTTGATTTCTATATCTATTCCCTTCTTTAATTTTCCTAAAAAACATTTTTACGAAACAACATCATGCCAAAACATGCATGAATGTTGTTGTAGTCCAACTAAAACTTCTAACTAAAAAATAAATATGTCAGTTGCTACTCAATTAATACAAAGAGTTTTTGGCATGCAAAGTGGAAGATAAATTCCACAATAACTATTCATATTATGAGTTTCCTCATGCCACGTTGGGAGTTATCCCTAATAATTAATATATTGAAGGACGGTTGACTATTGCATTGGGTGACTGCTACATTTTTGTAGGTGAGTAAGGCATGATCTTCTAGAGTTCTACAATTATACTTACTCTCTCTCTCTCTCTTTAAAGGTTCCAAAGTTTGAAACCCCACCTTATCCAAAGATTAGCATTTCTGGAGTTGGTAAGACTATATCTGAATCTAAGGAGTTCTAAAGATACTTAAGATGCCAATAGAATAGGAGGTCCTAGAGTTGAGAGGTTCTTGTTGCAGGTATGAGCCTAACCGGTGTTGTCATTGATGTCAACATACTCCTATTGCATTGATGATAAGGATTGGATGAGTTGTGTGCTGAGGATATTGAGAAAATTAGTCCTAATCAGAAACAGAGAAGAACAGTAAAGACAGTGAGATAAAGATCCTAGTCAAGATGACGATCAGAGGGTGTGCTTCAAAGGGTTTGTATATATGTATCTTAAGATGATCCAGTAAAGATTTCAGAGATCCGCATGAAGACCTGAAGAAGTTATGGCCACTTAAGTAAAACCAGTTCCGGCAGGTGTTCAGAGGTGACAGAGTGACACAGATAGGTCCGGTGAGATCCAAAAATACAATATCCTGTTCTGCGGATTTGGTGGAGTGTTTAGGAAGCCAATATGGATTGACAACTCAATTGGTTCATGGTTCGGAGGTCCACAAACATCTATTCCAATATGACAGTGATGACAGACTGTGTTCTTGAGGTTCCAGATGAAGGAGAAAATGATTTCAGTAAGAAGTAGTGTGGATGTTCTTGATGTCTTAGGCAAGCTTGTGGAGGTCTTTGTATCGTGTCCAGTTCATGTTGGTGGTCCGCATTGGAGTTTGAGCTCGCAATTGAAGAATTACTTCCGGATGATGGTGTTCTTCCTAAGTCTGGCCGACCGGATGAGTTACACATCCTGCAGATGATCTTAAAGATGTTATGTGAGGATTGGCATGTTCCTAAATGAAGATTGAAGTCTCAGATCTGTGTGGCCGACAGTGTGTTGATCCGCGTGAAGTCTTTTTGTAATTAGTCATGTTGTAGCTATGTACTTGCTCTGTAATGTATGCCGACTTGGATGATAATTCCCAAGTCGATGTCTTGTATAAATAAGGAGTTGTAAAGTCATTTCAATGTGTGTGTTGGGAAGATGAGTGTGTGGTAGAGAGGAGCAGAGCAGAAGTATTGGGCTTAAATGGAACTGACTCAAGCATGGTGAAGATGCTATTCTTCAGTTCAAGTATGTGATACTTATTATTTTGTAGACAGTGTGTCTCCTGTAGGCAGTGAGCCTCTTGTGAGCAGTGTGCTTAGGCAGTGAGCCCTAATTGGCATGTGCCATTTTGTTCTTTCTATTCTTCTAACAGAGAATACAATCTTGGGTTAATCACCCTGTGGTTTTTCCCTTAACCGGGTTTTCCACGTCAAAATCTTGGTGTCTTGTGTGTTAATGTGTTTCAGCTCTTAATTTAATGCATTATGCTTCCATGATTGATTTATTATTATGGTGCTAAATTACAAAGTGGATTTAAGTGTTTAATTGGAAGAAAGTTTTGGACAACTGATTCACCCCCCCCTCTCAGTTGTCTGCCTGAAATCTAATAGTTCCTTCTTCAAAATCCATCAAAATTGCCCTGCTTTATCAAAAACATGACTTTTATATAAACATTTCATCAACAATTTGATTTAATTAGATAATTAATACTAGACCAAAATATACATTTTATTTCTACTTCAAATAAATAACAATCTCTATACAAGCATTAGTTTTCACATGAAAGGGCTTAAACAGGGGGAAAAGGATTACTTTTCCTTGGGGTTTCATGAGGCAGTGATTAGCCTCATCACTCCCCCACGCCTATGGTTTTGTAGGTCCTCCTACAGGTTTGGTATTTGGTGGCTATGAAGAGGTTGATGCTTGTCTCCTTTCTTTTGCCCACTATTCCTTCTTTTTATTATGTTCCTTCCACTTACTGTTGCAGTCATAATCCCTAAGGTAGGTATCTTTATTCTCTTTATAATCATCCATGAAACCTAAAGTTCTATCTACCTCACTTTCCCATTTTGCAAATTATCAATCAATTTGGGCTGCTATTACATTTATTGGTGTTGGGGGAGCAAGAAGAAGAGGGGGGTTGGATCTCATCCCTATCCATGCATGCTTGTATTTATCTATCATCTCTACTCTCTACCACCACTTTGGTTTTTCTTAATGATGAAAAAATGTTTTTGGGGAAAATGATTTCTCTTTTCTTCAAATGCATGGGCAAAGGATTGTATCTAGATCCTTGAAAGCTATAAATGTTGGCTTAATTGTATTTTGAATGGAAGGTTGTAGCACTTCATAAGAAAACTTGAAGCTCTCAGTGTATTTATTCTACATGCCCTCATATGAGAGAATATTTTTAAATATTTTCTTAAAAAGCCAAGGCTCATGGTTCCAATACCTCATTAGTAACCCTACAGTCTTTTCTACCTCATAGTATTCCTTTGTTCTCTACTTCTAGTTGATTTACTTTTGCAGCATTGAAAGAAAAGACCTAATATGAACTTCTATAAAAATGTTTATCATGAAATCTAATGTATCTCCTAATAACAACTAGTGGGTGAAGAACTCACAGAGTAAATTTTATTGTGTTGAAGGGCTGATTTTATATGCTTTAAAAAATTCCTCATCATCTAGGGCATATGAGAGATCACAAGAAATCTTGAGCAATTTCTACCTTAGAAATTATTCCCTCATGAACATATTGTACATTCTAGCTCATTTTTCTACAAGACAAAATTGTCTCCTATTTTGATTTAGGATTAAGTTCCTTAAAGGTAACTTGGGATGAGTTTGTTAAACTATTCTGTAAAAGGTGGTTGCCGCAACTCTTCTTTGATCAGAAGTTGACAGATTTTCAAAATCTATGTCAAGGGGATATATCAGTAGTCGAGTATGGAGAGAAGTTTACTCATCTTCTAAATTGCGTACCTCAATACCAAAAGAATGAAAGATTTCAAATTAGGAAATTCATCATGGGTCTGAATGCTCAGATTGGTGGTGAAGTGGACGTGCATGGTCCTGCGATAATGGATCAAGTTTATGAGAAGGCCATTAAGTAAGAGCAAAAGTTAAAGTCCATATTAGCTTATCGCGAAAGGAATCACAAGAGGTTGAATAAGACTCAAACTTCCCAACCTTCCAAGAAGAGGAACGATTATAATAATGAGAATAGGAGAAATGGCAAAGGAACCAAGAAGTTTAAGGGTGGGTCTGGCAATGAAAAGAAGAACAGTAACTTCAAGAGGAATAAGGATAATGCTAGCAAGACAACTGAAAAGAGAGTACCTCCTTGAGGATGCTCTACTTGTGGAGGTGACCATTATGCCAATCAATGCCCAACCAAGAACCAGGGTGGTCAGCAAAGAGGTAATGCTTTACCTACCCAGTAAGCAACACTTTAGCAAAGGATTCATGCAGAACTGGTCAATCACCGAGCAGAGTATCGGATCACTCCTATAGAGATGACATGTACCTTGTTTGGAGTCCCTATCTCTATTTTGATTGATACTAGAGAAACTAAAATTTGTATTTCTCCTAGGGTATTGAATAAGTTTCTTAGAAGAGCTAGTTATATGACTAAACCTTGGTCAATAGAATATGCTAACCAATCTAAGGCTCAGGTAGAGCAATGTTTTTTTGAAGCTAAGGTTGATCTCTCAAGTTTTTCAACTGAGGTGAATTTATACGTAGCTCCCTTAGGTTCCTATGATGTTGTCTTAGGAATAAATTGGTTGTGGAAACATAGAGCCAATGTTGACTGTTTTTCAAAAATAGTTGAATGTTTAGATGATGTGGGAAATAAGGTCTCTTTGCAAGGTATTCAAAGAGAGGTCAAGATTCAACTAATCTTTGCTAAGCAATTGAAAAGGGCTAGGCGAAAAGGGTGTCAACTCTTTGCAGTGAAAATGGAACAAATTGAGGTAAGTCTTCAAAAGCAAAGTGTGCTTGTTGACCCATTTTCCTCTGTCCAGAGTCAAACAATTCATCTTGAATATCTCCTAGATATCCCTTGGAACATAGTCCTGCAGGTCTTATCCCTCCAAATTCTCAGTGCTCTGCCTTGCAAAAATCCTCAAGATCTTGCTTAGAAAATCCTTACAAAAAACCTAGAAAAACCCAAAAATTCTTAATCTTCAAATGCCTTCCTTCACAGGGATTTCCCGTCTTTATACCTAGTCATTTTAGCATGAATATCCTGACAACATCATCTGAATCTTAGCTAACATCCCTAATATTATCATAATATCCCAGATCTTAGCTAAGGTCCCAATCTCCCTTTTATATTCAAACCTTAGTTAATATCCGGATGTTTTCTTGTTATGTCAGAAAATGTCCCCTTGGGGGCTTTTCCCTCTTAAGGTTTAGCTCCCGGGTCTTTAGAGTGCATTATAAGCATCTTGCATGTTAATTTGGACTCCTGATGAGAAAACCTTTGGGGCTTGTGACAAATAGGACCTAGGGGGTGCTAATTTAATGATTACAGAACATAAACAAGGGGGTGGACTTGGGGGCTAGCGCCCTAGTCCAGCCCTATTTTGGGTCTCCCCTAAACTTTTATGTCAGTTTTGTGACTATTATTTAGGTCCCAGGCTGACATCTCAAGTTTGAATTACAAAATTCTTAGCGGGAATTTGTGTAGTTGCATACATAAGCATGTTTAGTGTTTCATTTGGAAACTAGAAGATGATTATGAGCTTTAGGCATACTTGTGGTTCGAAAGCATTCAAGATTTTCATTGTTATAGAGCAGAGCATTGTTATTGCGTTTGTGATTGCAGATTTGATTTCATCTTCTAATATGATTGAAGAGCCTTCATGTGAGATCTACACTTCAAGGTGACATTTATTTATGTTTGAATCATTTATCATTTGGATTTTGCCTCTATCCCGTCGGGATATGCACTCTTATCTGACAACGGTGTTTGGAAGACTTGAAAGTCTCTCCGAGGCTTGACTGAGGCAAGCCTCTAAACACCACAACCCCCTCCCACACTCCTTGTGATTGCAGGTTACAGGTGTCGCATCTGGATGGAGTGGAGTTGCAGAGGAGGTTGGCAAACAACAAGGATTCAGGATCCGAAAGAAAGCAGGACATTGGAGCTTTTTCGAGACATGGGCACTAGCACCGGTGTCCTCCGAAGTTACAGAGGAAGAAACAGACTGAACAGTGGTAATCATCATCCAAAGAGCTTCCTATACCCCAAAGATTGACTGGCATTGGACTTGGGTGCTCCCACCATTGTCCTCCACCTTTTCGGGGATAGAAATGAAAGATACAGTGAAGATCAGTGTCGAAAGGAGATCCAGATTCTGCAAAGAAATAGGTACCTTGGACTTGGGCGCTATTCCCCGTGTCTCCGACTTGTCCATCTTCTGAACTTTAAAAAATAGTGAGTTAAGGTTCTCTGCCCTTTACCTTGTCTTAAGAGCATTTGTCATAATTCATGAATTTGCTTACTGTTTTACTTAATTAGGGTTTTGAAAGCATTTGAGCATTAGATAGTGACATTGTTTGACAACATCCAATAATCCACAGCTTCCCAAGTGGCAGCCCAATCTAATAGGTGATTGCTCTTGCTTAGTGGAGATTCAACTCGGTTGAAATACCCTTAGAATGTTGGGTGTGAAAGGAGGATTCCACATAAACCCTTAAAACCACACATTTCACATCCACACCCCTCTTCTTTTCACTCCTAAACATTTCTAAACATTTAGATCTTAACTAATGTCTGGGTCCTTTGCAAATGTGCAGACCCTTGCGAACATGATGATGACATCATCCAGATCTCCTCTTCAATGAAGCTCTTCATGCCGATGATGTCATCTAGACATACCACCTCTGATATATCCCCCTAGTGCTAATATCCTGATGAGGCCATCCAGATCCTCCCTTCAAAGAAGTTCCTTATGCCGATGACATCATTAGGATATTCAATGGCATCTGAATATTAAGTTAGCGCCCGGCTATTGAAAGTTAATATCCATGCAGATGACAGTTTCTCCATGCTGCAAAGGTAAATTTGACGGGTGCATATCTGGATATCACATAACCTGCACAACATCTAAGGTGACGTCACATCCCTTTTGTGCAATTGCGAAAGGAGGACACGTGTAAAGTATATCAATGGCACATGGCCATATGATTGAGGATCCTAAATCAACGAATCAGGTGCTACCAAGTGTCGAATGAAGAAGTGGGTTGTAGGAGATGAAGGATCCAACAGTAGCGCAAGCCCGCAGAAGAATCTTGGTAGAGGAAAAGAGCCTCTGCGTTGTTGCGAGATCATGATGCGTGGTTGTTTTTCAAGGGATAAATAAGGCCTATGTAATGGGGATCTGTATGGAGGGCTTAGTGCGCTTCTACAGAGCCAAATGAAGAATGGCTCATTTATTTTCGCATGGCTCCAGAATCGTGACACGTGTAAAGTGTATCAGAGGCTTATAGCCATAGGATCGATGTTTCCGTCAGATGAGGGAGCTCACACCAGGTGTCAAAGAGGGAAGGCAGTGGTGTGGACATTGTAAATTAATGGTGGCGTAGTGTCGCAGTGGGATCTTGCCTGCCAGAAAGATTCTCTGTGTGGCTGCGAGATCTTGCCACGTATCTTAAAACCTCAGTGCCGAATTAAAAAGTAAACTGTGTGCTATGGAGTTTGCGGGGCCATCAATCTTCTAACCTTTCCTTCATCCGACGGCTCCAATTCAAACTCAGAATATTTTAAATTTCCTGATGGCGCTGAAAGCATTTATCTCAGTTGTTAGACTATGTAGACAAAATTTGCGGGGATTGGCACAGTTCTTCAATGCGAGGCGACTCATGTGGCTCAATGGTAGATATTTCTGTGATCTATGATGACTTTTGGGCTTTCATCTTCAATGCCCTATCCTATCTTGCGTATGGGCAACCATTTCTAGGGTTGCAGATCTACCAGAGGCATGGCCTCTATCCTCTTTGCCATTGGTTCCTGGATCTGCATTGATGGTGGCATTGGTGGTCTTGGATTCCGTGCATTTGCTTCAGCATTCCCTATACAAGAATTTGTTATAAAAAGCATTGTAATCTTTAGTGAACAGGAGTTAGTAATTTTTGGGCTACTATGCTGCCAAATTCTTTGTAGTTAAACCTCTTAGCGCAATTGCAGGATTATCAAAATCTGACTCACTATGCCTGTAGCTTGGCCTCTGCTATCTTTTGGTTAATCCACCCATGAATGTAATTGGCTATACTGTGTCTTTTTCTGCTATGAATTGTTTTGCATTGTAATAGTTTATGGCCTTCATGATCAATATATTCACAATTTCTTACCTCTCTTATTCTCTGATTTCTGTGTTTTACTTGAAGTTGTGATCTATTCTGTGAGTAAAATGGCTCCTCTATAGGTTAGACCTTCATCCCGAAGCCTCAATTAGTTTTATAATTCTGTGTGAACCTTATGTTGTGATTGAGATCATTGTTGTGTCTATTCCAGGCTTACTACCACTCGTTAAATCTGGCGCATCACCTTTACTTTCATTCAGTTCTTCCTAACCCTTTTCCCCTGCATTATTAGCACCAGGTTTAGATAATTTTCTCTAAGCATTAGGCTTAGAATGAGGAACCAACCTTCTCTAGAGGTTTGATCTCAAATTGCAAGGTCCCACACCTTGAGATCATTCCCATTGTGTCATTAGAATGCTTGGACTCTCTCCAAGCTAGGTGCAATTCTATGTGACAACAGTTTCTGACACGCCCGGTGAGACTAGCTTAGCTCTATCATCCGTTGAAGGATCTGGTGTGTTCTTTGGCGCATCTTGCCATTTAGGGCATTCTTCAAACACCATGGTGACTTTGCTAAACAAATCTACTGGTGCAGCTAGTCTAGGCACTTATGGAACTCCAAGGATTAGGATTTCGGTGGGTTTCCTGGTCTTTTCTGCTTTCAGAAGCATCTCAAATCACCTGGCGACTCTCTTCTGGTATGTTTCCAGTCTCCAAAGCAAACATGCTCCCCTTGTTTTCAAAGAATATTTTGATACATCTCTGCTTTTCAATGCTCTAGTATGTCAAGCTATTATGGAAGTCATGGACTTTTCCATCCGTCGAGCATAGGCTCCCCTATATCATCATAACATTCACACCACTGTCATAACCCTGCCAAGAAATAGACCATTTGTGGCCTTTAATGGTGGAAGCCCTCTCAACCTTGCACAATATGATGACGTCCTAGTTTTAGCTTTGAAGGCTATTCCCTTTTTCATTGCTGAGAATTCCATTACCCCTGCTGAGCACATCCAAGACATTGCCAATGTATGTTCGTTCACAATGTTACCCAACACAATGTCGCTATAAGACTCCTTGCTGCTTCCTTGAAAGGAAAGGCTCTCTAGTGGTACAGGGGGTTACCTGTAAATTCTATTCATGAATGGGATGATTTAGGAGTTAGGCTCTGTCAGCATTTTGAAGACAAGAGTGATCATTTGTCCCTGATAGAGCAACTAGCCACTCTTAAAAGGGCTCCTTATGAATACATGGTGGATTTTAATTTTAAATTTCAAAAAACTTGGTACAGGATCCCACCATTGGTGAGGCCTTCCCCTAATGTTGCCTTCTTGTATTATTTGAGATCCCTGAACAGTGATATCGCTGTTATGATTCAGTCTCTAGGAGGAGATGTGTTACTTGATGCCTATGAGGTGGCTATTAGGGTAGGAAATTGTTTGACTTTGGATGGAAAGATTGCCCCCAGGCCTACAATGCCATTATTTCTAGAAGCCCCAGTCATGCAGCCAATTATGGCACCAATTCCTACAGCTAATGTGCTATACCAAGCTCCTAATCAGCCGTATCAGCCTAGCGGGCAACCTTGTCAGAGGAACAATCAATGACAAAATCAACTAAGTTACATTAGGCCCCTGAATTCCATCAAAGGCTCAACCACTACAAGTACATCACACGTGCTTGTTCCAACCCAAAGGAGCTCAACTCAAGGTTATGAGCGACACCATTCATGCAATCCATCAGTAGTCCCAAAACAATAGATTGGACATAGCTAGCAGGCTATGGTGGAACAAAGGCAGATGCATGCTGAGTGTGTGTTCTTCAATTAGCAAGTGGATGATGGTGTCTTGCTTCATGAACTGCTTGGTTACATTGAAAATGATGAAGGCAGGCAAGTGACAATGTATACAAAACAACATAGGAGCAATGAAAATGATGGAGGATTGTTGAAGGTTGAGGCCAAGCAAAGTAGTGAAATTCCAACCCATAAAGAAGAGCATATAAGTGGCCCTATACTAAAAAGTGTAGAGGACTTGGAGGAGGCTCATTTCTGAGATGAACTTGATGTTTTTTGCTCAAACCTGGATAGTAAATCAATGCCTCTAGATGAGGTAAACCCTAAGCCATTTCAGTAGATTGAGGAGGTAGTTATTCCTCCAATTGACATATAAGGATCAGAGCAACCAGACTAGCAACATCAAGAGCTAGAATCAGAGCAGTGGCATGTCACTTCAATTGGATGCCCTATCAGGCATTTAGCCCAGCTAGAGCCGTATTAGAAAGAGTCCCTACTTGTCATGCTTACCTCTAAGCATGAAGTTAAGCATAAAAATGAGTGGGATCAGCCCATTTATTCACCTCTTGGCAACAACATCAAAAATTAGTTCAGATGGATAGGTGAGTTTATCCCCATTCTTGGGGGAGTGCTCCATGAATTTGTTGTATGCCCATCCCTCCCCCACCTCCTGTTAACTACCCACAAGCATATAAAGCATTGTAAATTGTTTAGAAAGGGCAGTTATTTTGAAGAACTAGTTAATGGTTTTGTTTAAGGTTAGTTCTGGTTGGTTAGTTTAGGTGTAGGTTAGTTTTGTTTCTATTTTAGGGTTCCTTTCAATAAGTGCCCTTGCACTCTGTTGTATTCTGATTAGGAGGATGAATGCTTGCTTGTTGTTTTGTTTTGCCTTGGTGGCTTGCCTAGTTGTTTTAGCTCCTCTGTTCTTGTTGCAGTCTCTTTTGACCCCATGCCCAATGGATTGTTAAGGCCGCTGATCTATTTGTTTAGTAGGCAAACACCCCTGAGAGGTCGCTAAAATGTTGACCCATTTTGCTCTGTCCAGAGCAAACAGTTCATCTTGAATATCTCCTAGATATCACTTGGAACATAGTCCTATAGGTCTTATTCCTCTAAATTCTCAGTGCTCTACCTCACAAAAATCCTCAAGATCTCGTGTGGAAAATCCTTACAAAAAACTCAGAAAAACCCAGAAATCCTTAATCTTCAAATGCCTTCCTTCGAAGGGATTTCCTGTCTTTATACCTAGTCATTTCGACATGAATATCCTGATGATGTCATCCAGATCTTAGCTAACATCCCTGATATTATCTTAATATCCCAGATCTTAGCTAAAGTCCTGATCTCCCTTTTATATTTGGACCTTAGTTAAAATCTGGATGTTATCTAAACATCTAGATCTTAACTAATGTCTGGGTCCTTTGTGAATGTGCAGACCTTTGTGAACATGATGATGACGTCATCTCCTCTTAAATGAAGCTCTTCATGCTGATGACGTCATCCAAACATACTACCTCTGATATATCCCCCCAGTGCTAATATCCTAATTCCATATCCTCCCTTCAAAGAAGTTCCTTATGCCGATGACATCATCAGCATATTCAAAGACATCCAGATATTAAGTTAACGCCTGGATATTGAAAGTTGATATCCATGTTGTGAAGGTAAATTTGACAGGTGCATATCTAGATATCGCATAACCCACACAACATCTAAGGTGACGTCGCATCCCTTCTGTGCGGCTGCGAAAGGACACATGTAAAGTATATCGGGGGCGCATGGCCATACGATCAAGGATCCTGAATCAATGAATCAGGTGCAGCCAGGTGTCGAATGAAGAAGTGGGCTATAGGAGATGAAGGATCCAACAATAGCGCAAGCTTGCAGAAGAATCTTGGCAAAGGGAAAGATCCTCTAGGCTATCGTGAGATCATGATGCGTGGCTATTTTTCAAAGGAGAAACAAGGCCTGTGTAATGGGGATCCACATGGAGGGCTTAGCACACTTCAATAGAGCCAAATGAAGAATGGCTCATTTCCTTTCATGCAACTTTGGAATTGCGACACGTATAAAGTGTATCGGGGGCTTACAGCCATAGGATCAATGTTTCCGTCGAATGAGGGAGGTCGAGCCAAGTGTCAAAGAGGGAAGGCAGCAGTGCAAACATTGTAAATCAATGGTGGCACAATGTTGTGGTGGGATCTTGCCTGCCAATAAGATTCTCTGCGTGACTGCGAGATCTTGCCATGTATCTTAAAGCCTCAGCGCCGAATTAAAAAGTAAAGTGTGTGCTGCAAAGTTCGTGAGGCTATCAATCTTCTAACCTTTCCTTCATCCGATGACTCCAATTCAAACTCAGGATATTTTAAACTTCTTGGTGGCGCTAAAAGCATTTATCTCAGTTGTTGGGCTCAGCAAATAAAATTCGCAGGGATTGGCGTAGTTCTTCAATGCGAGGTGACTCCTGTGGCTCAATGGTAGATATTTATGTGATCTGCGTCAAATTTTGGGCTTTCATCTTCAATACCCTATCCTATCTTGCGTATGGGAAATCATTTCTAGGGTTGTAGATCTGCCAGAGGTATTGCCTTTGTCCTCTTTGTCGTTGGTTCCTGGCTTTGCATTGATGGTGGCATTGGTGGTCTCGGATTCAGTGCATCTGCTTCAACATTCCCTGTACAAGAATTTGTTATAAAAAAACATTGTAATCTTTAATAAAGAGGAGTTATTAATTTTTGGGCTGTTATGTTGCCAAATTCTTTGTAGTCAGACCTCTTAGTGCAATTGTAGGATTATTAGAATCTAACTCACTGTGCTTGTAGCTTGGCCTCTGTTGTCTTATGGTTAATCCACCCATGAATGTAATTGGCTCTACTGTGTCTTTTTCTACTATGAATTGTTTTGCATTATAATAGTTTCTGGCCTTCATGATCAATATATTCACAATTTCTTGCTTCTCTTATGCTTTATTTTTGTGTTTTACTTGAAGTTGTGATCTATTATGTGAGTAAAACGGCTCCTCTATAGGTTAGACCTTCATCCCGAAGCCTCAATCAGTTCTATAAGTATGTGTGAACCTTATGTTGTGATTGAGATCATTGTTGTGTCTATTTCAGGCTTACTACCACTCATTAAATTTGGCGCATCACCTTTACTTCATTAAGTTCTTCCTAACCCTTTTCCCCTACATTATTAGCACTAGGTTTAGATAATTTTCTCTAAGCATTAGGCTTAGAATGAGGAACCAACCTTCTCTGGAGGTTTGATCTCAACTTGCAAGGTCCCACACCTTGAGATCATTCCCATTGTGTCATTAGAATGCTTGGACTCTCTCCAAGTTGGGTGTAATTCTATGTGACAACAGTTTCTGGCACGCCCTGTGGGACCAGCTTGATGAGATCTATCATCAGTTGAAGGATCTAGTGTGTTCTTTAGCGCATCTTTCCATTTAGGGCATTCTTCAAACACCATGGCAACACTGCTGAACAAATCTACTAGTGCAGCCAATCTAGGCACTTAAGGAACTCCAAGGATTAGGATTTCAGTGGTTTTCCTGGTCTTTTCTGCTTTCAGAAGCATCTCAAATCACCTGGCGACTCTCTTTTGTTATGTTTCCAATCTCCAAAGTAGACATGTTCTCCTTGTTTTCAAAGAATATTTTAATACATCTCTACTTTTCAATGCTCTAATATGTCAAGCTATTATGGAAGTCATGGCCTTTTCCATCCGTCAAGCATAGGCTCCCCTATATCATCATAACATTCACACCATTGTCATGGGCCTGCCAAGAAATAGACCATTTGTGGCCTTTAATGGTGGAAGCCCTCTCAACCTTGCATAATATGATGACGTCCCAGTTTTAGCTTTGAAGTCTATTCCCTTTTTCATTGCTGAGAGTTCCATTACCCCTGTTGAGCACATCTAAGACATTGTTAATGTATGTTCTGTTCACAATGTTACCCAACACAATGTCGCTGTAAGACTCCTTGTTGCTTCCTTGAAAGGAAAGGCTCTCTAGTGGTACAGGGGGTTGATGCAGAGGTAGGAGGACCAAAACTATCCTCAATAATATTAACAAATCAAATAACTAATCCAATTGCTTTGGTCAGGTTGAAGAGAACCTTAATACATATTTTTCCTCCAATTTTCATGAAGATCCAATGGTAGGAGAGAAAGTTATGACTCTTTTCCCAAAACTACAAACCCTGGGCAGCGTTCAGACCTGCCCTCACCAAAATTGTATTATCTCTCACAAAACTTAATGAAATTATACCAAAACAAAAGAATTGTAAATTAGAAACACATATATTTCCATCCATCTATTATATGTATCAATTTGATGCCGTACCAAGTCGTACCATGCATATTTTCAGACTGTATTTTTAGAAAATTAAACTCTGCAGACCTACCCTCAATAAAAATGCCATAACTTATTCAAATAGAAATAGAAAGTAGACTCAATACTCTTTCCAACCATATATATCTTTCTCCTATATATGTCCGTACAAAACCGTACCAAATGCTGCAACAGGACTGTTGCAGGGAAAATCAAAAAATTACAATCCATAAAACACTCATATCTTTCACAAAAATAAATAAAAATGCATGGGACAAGAAGAAAATGGAAGGTGGTTGAAGAATCTAACATTTTCAATCCATTAGGCATCCATTCAATTCCATATAGGGCCATACAATAGCAAAAGACAGCAAATTTCTAAAGGAAAATACAGAAAAACATTATTTTTTCTCATTCCATGCTCAAATCTTCAACCACCCACCAATTCTTCATGGTTACAAGGCCTTTTAAAGGCATTAAAACATGTCTCTTTAGTTCATAACTGATTTGGAGTGAACCAAGAGCCAAATGACTCTTCACCTTCCAAGTTTGCATCTTTTTTCTAATTTTACATTGACAACCTTTACATGGTTTGCAATATTTTGTATTTTTGAAACTCCTAATGACCTAAACACATAAAAATGACTTGATAAACCTCATTACAATGTGGAAGCATACAAATTTAATCAAACTCAAAGATTTGTCTAGGGCAATATTAATTTGCTAAGGTGCTCCTGCACCATACAACCAACCAACAAAATTTCCAAGTCCCTTGGAAATGTATCTGCAACAAAAGTCTCTTTCCTCTGTCTTTATCTTCAATCTTCTCAGCTACAATCTTCCAATCTATAGAAATGGTGATCAACCAACCAACAAAACAAACTACCATCTTCACAGAGCATCCTCAGGCTCCTTCTACTCCCATCAGTGGAGTACTCTTCAGGTTGCAACCTCAAGTGCTTCTTCAGGTATCCATCTCTCTCACTGCTTCACAACAAACCAACTCACCAAACTATTCATCTCACTCAACAGCAAATCCTGGTGATGCACCTACCACTCTCTCCTCAGTGGTTTCTCTATGCACCCTTATCCAGCCTAATCTCCATTGGAGAATGGTCATGACAGACCTCATCTTGTCTACCCACACACAACCTCAGAAAACATCTTTCTACAGCTAGATGGATAAGCACCTGCAACCAAACAACTGAGTAACACAAAATTCAGAAGGTGTAGATTGCCTCCTTCGGTGATCTATCTACACAATCAAGATCTTCTCGCTCTTCACCTGCCTTCTCAGTGACAGGAAAAAAAAATACACACCACCCAAATCTTTCGCCAGCTTTGATACCAATATGATGCAAAGGTAGGAGGACCAAGACTATCCTCAATAACATTAACAAATCAAATAACTAATCCAATTGCTTTGGTCAGGTTGAAGAGAACCTTAATACATATTTTTCCTCTAATTTTCATGAAGATCCAATGGTAGGAGAGAAAGTTATGACTCTTTTCCCAAAACTACAAACCCTAGGCAGTGTTCAGACCTGCCCTCACCAAAATTGCATTATCTCTCACAAAACTTAATGAAATTATACCAAAACAAAAGAATTGTAAATTAGAAACACATATATTTCCATCCATCTATTATATGTATCAATGTGATGCCGTACCAAGTCGTACCATGCATATTTTCAGACTGTATTTTTAGAAAATTAAACTCTGCAGACCTTCCCTCAATAAAAATGCCATAACTTATTCAAATAGAAATAGAAAGTAGACTCAATACTCTTTCCAACCATATATATCTTTCTCCTATATATGTCCGTACAAAACCGTACCAAATGCTGCAACAGGACTGTTGCAGGGAAAATCAGAAAATTACAATCCATAAAACACTCATATCTTTCACAAAAATAAATAAAAATGCATGGGACAAGAAGAAAATGGAAGGTGGTTGAAGGATCTAACATTTTCAATCCATTAGGCATCCATTCAATTCCATATAGGGCCATACAATAGCAAAAGACAGCAAATTTCTAAAGGAAAATACAGGAAAACATTGTTTTTTCTCATTCCATGCTCAAATCTTCAACCACCCACCAATTCTTCACGGTTACAAGGCCTTTTAAAGGCATTAAAACATGTCTCTTCAGTTCATAACTGATTTGGAGTGAACCAAGAGCTAAATGACTCTTCACCTTCCAAGTTTGCATCTTTTTTCTAATTTTATATTGACAACCTTTACATGGTTTGCAATATTTTATATTTTTGAAACTCCTAATGACCTAAACACATAAAAATGACTTGATAAACCTCATTACAATGTGGAAGCATACAAATTTAATCAAACTCAAAGATTTGTCTAGGGCAATATTAATTTGCCAAGGTGCTCCTGCACCAGGGGTTACCTGTAAATTCTATTCATGAATGGGATGATTTAGGAGTTAGGCTCTGTCAGCATTTTGAAGACAAGAGTGATCATTTGTCCCTAATAGAGCAACTAGCCACTATTAAAAGGGCTCCTTATGAATACATGGTGGATTTTAATTTCAGATTTCAAAAAACTTGGTACAGGATCCCACCATTGGTGAGGCCTTCCCCTAATGTTGCCTTCTTGTATTATTTGAGATCCATGAACAATGATATTGATGTTATGATTCAGCCTCTAGGAGGAGATGTGTTATCTGATGCCTATGAGGTGGCTATTAGGGTAGAAAATTGTTTGATTTTGGCTGGAAAGATTGCCCCCAGGCCTCCAATGCCATTATTTCCAGAAGCCCGAGTCATGCATCCAATTATGGCACCAATTCCTACAGCTAATGTGCTATACCAAGCTCCTAATCAGCCCTATCAGCCTAGAGGGCAACCTTGTCAGAGGAACAGTCAAGGACAAAATCAACTGAGCTATGTTAGGCCCCTGAATTCCATTAAAGGCCCAACCACTACAAGTACATCATGCATGCTTGTTCCAACCCAGAGCAACTCAACTCAAGGTTATGAGCTGCACCATTCATGCAATCCATTAGTAGTCCCAAAACAACAGATTAGACATAGCCGGTAGGCTATGGTGGAACAAAGGTAGATGTAAGCTGAGTGTGTGTTCTTGAATTGGCAAGTGGATGATGCTACCTTGCTTCATGAACTGCCTGGTTACATTGAAAATGAAGAAGGCCGGCATGTGACAATAGATACACAACAACATAGGAGCAGTGAAAATGATGGAGGATTGTTGCAGGTTGAGGCCAAGCAAAGTGGTGAAATTCCAACCCATAAAGAGGAGCATATAAGTGGCCCTATACTAAAGAGTGTAGAGGACTTGGAGGAGCTCATTTCTGGGTAGAGCTTGATGTCTTCTGCTCAAACCTAGATAGTAAATCAATGCCTCTAGATGATGTAAACCCTGAGCCATTTCAACATATTGAGGAGGTAGTTATTCCTCCATTTGACATACAAGGATTAGAGCATCCAAACAAGCAACATCAAGAGCTAGAATCAGAGCAGTGGCATGTCACTTCAGTTAGATGCCCTATCAGGCATTTGTCCCAGCTGTAGCCGTATCAGAAAGAGTCCCTACTTGTCATGCTTACCTCTAAGCATGAAGTTAAGCATCAAAATGAGTGGGATCAACCCATTTATTCACATCTTGGAAACATCAACAATTAGTTTAGGTGGATAAGTGAGTTTATCCCCATTCTTGGGGGAGTGTTCCATCAATTTGTTGTATGCCCATCCCTCCCCCACCTCCTGTTAACTGTCCACAAGCATGTAAAGCATTGTAAATTGTTGAGAAAGGGTAGTTATTTTGAAGAACCAGTTAATGGCTTTGTTTAAGGTCAGTTTTGGTTGGTTAGTTTAGGTGTAGGTTAGTTTTGTTTCTGTTTTAGGTTTCCTTTCAATAAGTGCCCTTACACTCTGTTGTATTCTCATTAGGGGGATACATGCTTGCTTGTTGTTTTGTTTTGCCTTGGTGGCTTGCCCAGTTGTTTTAGCTCCTCTATTCTTACTGCAGTCTCTTTTGACCCCATGGCCAATGGATTGTTAAGGCCACTAATCTATTTGTTTAGCAGGCAAACACCCCTGAGAGGTCACCAAAATGTTGACCCATTTTCCTCTGTCAAAAGTCAAACAGTTCTTCTTGAATATCTTCTAGATATCCCTTGGAACATAGTCCTGCATGTCTTATCCCTCCAAATTCTCAGTGCTCTGCCTTGCAAAAATTCTCAAGATCTCGCCTAGAAAATCCTTACAAAAAACCTAGAAAAACCCATAAATCCTTAATCTTCAAATGCCTTCCTTCGTAGGGATTTTCCATCTTTATACCTAGTCATTTTAGCATGAATATCCTGATGACGTCATCTAGATCTTAGCTAACATCCCTGATATTATCTTAATATCCCAGATCTTAGCTAGGTCCTGATCTCCCTTTTATATTCAAACCTTAGTTAATATCTGGATGTTTTCTAAACATCCAGATCTTAACTAATGTCTAGGTCCTTTGCGAATGTGCAGACCCTTGTGAACATGACGATGACATCATCTAGATCTCCTCTTCAATGAAGCTCTTCATGCCGATGATGTCATTCAAACATACCACCTCCAATATATTCCCCCCAGTGCTAATATCTTGATGATGTCATCCAGATCCTCCCTTCAAAGAAGTTCCTTATGCTGATGACATCATTAGGATATTCAAAGGCATCTGGACATTAAGTTAGCACCCAGATATTGAAAGTTAATATCCATGTAGATGACGATTTCTCCATGCTGCGAAGGTAAATTTGACAGGTGCATATTTGGATATCACATAGCCCACACAACATCGAAGGTGACATCACATCCCTTCTACACGGCTATGAAAGGAGGACATGTGTAAAGTATATCGGGGGCCCATGGCCATACAATCGAGGATCCTGAATCAACAAATCAGGTGTTGCTAGGTGTCGGATGAAGAAGCAGGCTGTAGGAGATGAAGGATCCAACAATAGCGCAAGCCCGCAAAAGAATCTTAGCAGAGGGAAAGATCCTCTGTGCTTTTGCGAGATCGTGATGCATGGCTATTTTTTAAGGGAGAAATAAGGCCTGTGTAATGGGGATCCATGTGGATGGCTTAGTGCGCTTCCACAAATCCAAATGAAGAATGGCTCATTTCCTTCCGCGCGGCTTCGAAATCACGACACGTGTAAAGTGTATCGAGGGCTTACAGCCATAGGATCAATGTTTCCGTTGGATGAGGGAGGTCACGCCAAGTGTCAAAGAGGGAAGGTAGCGGTGGGGACATTGTAAATCAATGATGGTGCAGTGTCGCGGTGGGATCTTGCCTGCCAGGATGATTCTTCACATGGCTGCGAGATCTTGCCACGTATTTTAAAGCCTCAATGTCAAATTAAAAAGTAAAGTGTGTGCTGCGGAGCTCGCGAGGCTGTCAATCTTCTAACCTTTCCTTCATTCGACGACTCCAATTCAAACTTAGGATATTTTAAACTTCCCAGTGGTGCCAAAAGCATTTATCTCAGTTGTTGGGCTCTAGAGACGAAATTCATAGGGATTGGCGCAGTTCTTCAATGCGAGGCGACTCTTGTGGCTCGATGGTAGATATTTTTGTGATTTGCGATGACTTTTGGGCTTTCATCTTCAATGCCCTATCCTATCTATTGGAATAAGGTGCCATTAACCTTATAAATTCTAATACTGTATTTTATTCCATTTATTATTTGTTATTTGTAATTACCCATAAGGGAATGAGGCAGTCTCATTGACAGTGGTAATTCCAGAGTTACTGGCGGCAGTTACAGAGTGACATTTACTATTGGCAAATGTAAAAACTCAAGGTAAATGAGGATAGGCATGCTCTCTTGAGGAATATACTATTTTTGGCATGTATGACAACTGTCATAATGTTTGGTGAGTGAATTTATGACAGCTATAAGTTGTCATAAGATTCTGAGATTCTATGACGCATATGATGGATATGTTAGTAGTATATTTGCTATTTTTAGCCCAAGGTTCCTATCTTGGAAAGATACTCTTTTGCTGGATCTATGATGGTTATGACACGTCATAAGATGCTATAAGAGGCCAGATTTAGTCTTGGGAGCCCAAACTTTGCATGGCTATTTTTGGACAAGTGTAAGATGCTTGTAAGATGATAATTAATGTTTACAGGTTGAAGAATCTTAGGAGAGAGAAGGTGAATGCCTAGAATGAGTTGGAAAACATTTCCATAAGTATTTGCCATGTATTAGTTGTTGCAATACAGATTTTAGGTACTTGGGTGCTGTCGGAATGCTGTCAAATTGAAGATTGGTAGAGAGAGTTGAAGTGTTGTATTGTAAATCATTTTCAAATTAATACAAACATTGGGCCTCTTTCCTGTGTGGCATTTTTTACCCGAAAGGGTTTTCTCCACGTTAAACATTGTGTTATTTGTTCATATTTCTGATTTTACATTTCTGTGAAGCATAGTTTTGTTTCTATGTTACAATCTCCATTAATAACACACAATTAAAGATTGCTAAAATTTATCTTGTATCAGATTTCCATTGAAGTAGTGTTTCTTTCATTTCTAACACTATCTTGCATATGGGCAACCATTTCTAGGGTTGCAGATCTGTTAGAGGCATGGCCTCTATCCTCTTTGTTGTTGGTTCATGTCTCAGCATTGATGGTGGCATTGGTGGTCTCAGATTCTGTGCATTTGCTTCAACATTCCCTGTACAAAAATTTGTTATAAAAGCATTGTAATCTTCAATGAAGAGGAGTTAGTAATTTCTGGGTTATTATGCCACCAAATTCTTTGTAGTCAGACTTCGGCACAATTGTAGGATTACCAGAATCTGATTCACTATGCCTATAGCTTGGCCTATGTTGTCTTCTGGTTAATCCACCCATGAATGTAATTGGCTATACTGTGTATTTTTCTGCTATGAATTGTTTTGCATTGTAATAGTTTCTGGCCTTCATGATCAATATATTCAACATTTCTTGCCTCTCTTATGCTCTAATTTCTATGTTTTACTTGAAGTTGTGATCTATTATGTGAGTAAAATGACTCCTCTATAGGTTAGACCTTCATCCCGAAGCCTCAATCAGTTCTATAAGTTTGTGTGAACCTTTTGTTGTGATTGAGATCATTGTTGTGTCTATTCCAGGCTTACTACCACTCGTTAAATCTGGTCCATCACCTTTACTTTCATTCAGTTCTTCCTAACCCTTTTCCCTTGCATTATTAGCACTAGGTTTAGATAATTTTCTCTAAGCATTAGGCTTAGAATGAGGAACCAGCCTTCTCTGGAGGTCTGATCTCAACTTGCAAGGTCCCACACCTTGAGATCATTCCCATTGTGTCATTAGAATGCTTGGACTCTCTCCAAGTTGGGTGCAATTCTATGTGACAACAGTGCCTTTTGAAGAAAGTTATCCTTTTCTTCAAGATTTCCAAGATGTTTTTCCAGAAGAACTTCTGGGTCTACCACCAAGAAAAGTTTTTGATTTTGCAATCGACATTAAACCAGGATCTGAGCCAATATCAAAAGCAACTTAGCATATGACTACTACGGAATTGATGGAATTAAAATCCCAATTTCAAGAATTGTTGGCTAAAGGATTGATTAGGCCTAGTGTTTCTCCATGGTGTGCACCAGTAATCTTTGTTAAGAAGAAAGATGGAACTTTGCGGTTGTATATAGATTATTGTATGATCAATAAAGCAACAATAAAGAATAAGTATCCATTACCGTGTATATATGATCTTTTTGATCAAATGCATGAAGCTTCTATGTTTTCAAAGATCAATTTATGATAGGGGTATCATCAACTGAGATTGAAGGATGAAGATATCCACAAAACATATTTTAGAACAAGATATGGGCAATATGAGTTTACAATGTTACTATTTGAACTTACGAATGCCCCTATCACATTCATGAATCTGATGAACAATGTGTTTAGAGATTGCTTGGACAAGTTTGTTCTAGTTTTTCTTGATGATATTCTTATTTATGCTAAGAATGAAGAAGAACATTTGTAACATCTGCGAATAGTATTGCAGCGGTTGAGAGAGCATAAATTATATGGAAGGCTTTCTAAGTGTTCATTCTTTCAAAAGGAAATTCAGTATTTAGGACACAATTTCTGTTGAAGGAATTTATGTAGACCCAACAAAGGTCAAAGCTATCCTAGATTGGCCTATACCTAAGAATGTGCATGAAGTGTGTAGCTTCATGGGATTAGCAGGATACTACAGAAAGTTTGTTTTGAATTTCTTCAAAATTGCAAGTCCAATCACTTCATTGCAAAGGAAAGAGAAGCATTTTTATTGGTCAGAAAAATGTCAAGAGGCATTTGATCAATTAAAAGAGAAATTGACAAAGGCACCAATTCTGAAGGTTCTCGACCCTGAAGGTCAGTTTGAGGTAATAATTGATGCCTCAAGAGAAGGTTTAGGAGGAGTACTTATGCAAGATGGGCGAGTGATAGCTTATGAGTCTAGGAAGTTAAAATCTTATGAGAAAAATTATGCTTCGCATGATTTAGAACTAGCAACAATTATGCATGCTTTGCAAGTATGACATCACTATTTGTTAGGAAAAACCTTTGTGCTAAAGTCAAATCATCAAAGTCACAAGTATATATTTTCTCAACCTCTTCTAAATGCATGACAAAGGAGATGGTTAGAGTTGATATCCAACTATGACTTTGAGATAAATTATATCAAAGGTAAAGAAAATAGAGTAGCAAATGCTTTGATTCGGTGAAGACATATTTCTTCAATTGTCTCTATCCATGCAAACTTTAAGGATTTAGTGTTGCAAAATTTATCGGGTAATGAATACTATGAGCAAGTTAAGCAAGATCTTATTGTAAATCCTCAAGATTCAAGGTATGATGGGTTTCATGTTGAATCCGATGGACTATTAAGGTACAGAGGAAGAATGTATGTTCCTAATTCTGTCGAACTAAAGAATCTTGTGTGGAAAGAAGTTCATTCTGCACCATACTGAGGACATCCAGGAGTAACCAAACTTCTAGTAGATGTAGAAGCTCTTTATTTCTAGAAAGGAATGAAGAACAATGCTGCAGGATTTGTGGCAAGTTGCCTAGAATGCTAGAGAATTAAAGCAGAACACCAGCATCTCGTGGGACTTTTGTATCCACATGATATACCAAAATGGAAGTGGCAAATCATAAGTATGGATTTTGTTCAAGGTATTCCAAAGCCTAGAAACATACATGATGCAATTTTAGTAGTAGTGGATAAACTCACAAAGGTAGCTCATTTCATACCTAGAAATTTAACTGATGGAGCACTAGTTATAGATCGCAAATTTGTTCTAGAAGTGTTTAGATTACATGGAGTTCTTGAGAAGATTATATCAGATAGAGATGTGCGCATGATGTCAAGGTTTTGTCAAACCTTATTTTTAGCTCTAAGAACCAAACTTAATGTGAGTACAACTTATCATCCTGAAATAGATGATCAAACTGAGAGAGTTAACCAAGTTCTTGAGGATCTGTTACGAATGTATTGCATGGATCAACAATACAAGTGGGAGGAATACTTACCGCTGCTTGTGGAATTTGCTTATAACAACTCCTATCATTCTTCTATCAAAATGGCACCATTTGAAGCATTGTATGGAAGAAGATACTGAAATCCTATAAGCTGGGATAAGCTAGAAGATAGGATTAGCATTGGTCCAAAAATGCTGGCAGAAATGGAAGAAAAAGTAAAGTTGATCAGAAAGACATTGGCAGAAGCCAATGATAGACAAAAAAGTTTTGTTGATACCAAGCAAATACCGAGATAATTCTCTATTGGAGAAAAAGTCTTTTTGAGGGTCAAACCACATAAAAGTTCTATAAATTTTGGAAAGTCTTCTAAATTAGTTCCTTGTTATGTAGGACCCTTCGAAGTGCTTGAAGTGATCAATCCCGTTGCCTACAGAATTGCTCTACCAACAAGTTTATCTAGAATGCATAATGTTTTTCATGTTTCTTATTTGAAAAAGTATATTGTAGGAGATAACCATATTCTTAGTCAGAATGCATTACAGATACCAGACCCAGGAGTGGTGACGATCGAGCCTCTCAAGGTGCTTGAAACACGCAAGCTCCGCTTGTGTAATAGAGAGGTTATGCAGTGCAAGGTCTAGTGGGACCAGTATGTAGAAGATAGTGCTACATGGGAGGATTACCATGAGTTCTATCAGAGATTTCCTCATTTATTTCATGTTTTTAACAATTAAACAAAAACTTGTTTTAAATTAGGTTATGATACATTGAATCATCGAGGATGATAAATCTTTAGGGGAGAGATATGTTACATCCCAAATTTTAGCTTTGATTTTACTATTTACTTTCACATGATTAGTAGTGAATTTTATGGATAAATGTTTTGACGTTAAGATATAATGTTAGAGTAAATCATTGTTTTCTTAAATACCATTTCATGTGATTAAGTACAATACATGTGATTGAATAAACCAGAAATTTACGTTATGAGGTTTTGATTTGTTATTCATAAGATTTATGAATGGACTAATGATGCACTAATCACGTTTTGGTGAATTGCAAGTTGTATTTAGGAAAATAGGTTTTGACCACTCTCCAAGAAAGAAAGAGTATCTTCCAAGGAGAGGAGTGTTGGGAATTAAGGTGTCTCAACCTTGGTAATTCCTTGCATTTATTATGTTTGTATTTATTAATTAATTGCCTATGTTGTAAATATTTGTAAATTCCATATTGTCATATTGTGGGATGTGGCACAGTGATGTGTCGATCCTACATGGAATATGACAACTTGTAATTTTGTCCTCACATGAGGAGATAGGCGTCCCACTTTGTGGTAGGAGCATTTTGTCATGTGTCGGCATCTTCCACGTTGTGTAAGGGAACATTGACCGAAATGGTTATAATGGATTCCCATGACAGAATCTATGACATGTAAGAGTCAGAAATATATGTTTGTAAGATAGGTGATGACATGTGTCATGAAGCATCTTTGAATAAGGCATATTTGGGCACCCCAAGGTGGAATATGACATGTTGTAAGAGAATATGCTATTTATAGCATGTGTATGACACATTCTCTTACAGTTGTAAGTTGTAACTGCTATGACAGATTCTATGACGGTCGTAAGTGTCGTAAGAGCATCTGTCATAGCTCATTTTGGAAATAGGTGACCTCTTTGGGATGGGAGCTGTGGACAAGTGTCAGGCACATTCTACAATGTTGACCAAGTGTCCTTAGGCGTGGGTTTTGGTTCATGAATCCAAGTTGGACGCCCATCCCAAGATAGGTCCAATATTGCCTTGTATTTCCTATATAAACAGGTGCTTGGAGATGGAGTTTGTATTATAGGTTTATAGGTACTGTTATGCTGCCGGATTGACTCCAGCAATGAGTGTCGAAGACCATTGAAGCTTGCATTGCAAGTGTATTGTAAACAACTTTCAGACTTGTTAATACATTGTGCAGGTTTTTGAATGTGGGGTTTTTCACCCGATAAGGGTTTTCCCCACCATATATCTTTGTATCTCTTCTTCTGTCTTCTTTCTGGTTCTTGTGTATTGCTGTAATAACTCTATTAGATGTTGTATGTTGCTGTAGTGATAAGGATTAAACTAAATTTGTATAGCTCTCCCCTCATTAGATTAGTGTAGGAAGCGATTTCTGCACACCTAGCTTCCTTTAAAGGAGAATATACATTTGGTTTTGAATAGTTCATTTTCCATCTGAGTATAGTGTTTCTTTAGTTAGTGAACCTTTGTCGATTAAGGTAAGTCATGCCTAATCAAGTTGGTTTAAGTTTATTTTTCAATTCAACAAGTTGTTGATGTCGTTTAGAGTTTTTTTAACGTGTTTTTAATGTCAACCAAGTCATTTTTGTGAATTTGACATCATCAAGGTTGAACATTAGTTGTTTTGTGACTAAGGCGACCTTTTTGTCGAAATTGTCGTTCTTTGCGTCAAAAATGAGAATATGTTTGAGTCTGTTTTGACAAAGTTGGAAGAAATTAAAGTTGTGTTTCTTGTAGATAGTTTTTAACATCAAATTTTCATATTTCATCAAATCAAAATCGACTCAGTTTTCACAAATACATGAAAGAGGAGATTTTATCAACCCAATCACATATGGTGCTTAATGTGTGAGGCAATGTAAGTATACATTGCATTCTCAAAGTCACTATTGTTAATAATATCTATGTTTTTATAATAAGTAAATATCCTTTGAGTAGAGTTCGAGTTTGTTATAGTGGGTTTAAATGTTAATAGCCTCCTTAATGAAGAGGCATTCTTCTCTTAACCTTTTTGATAACTAAGGAACACTTTAAGGGATGTCATTGAGTGGAAAGAGTGGAGTTTAATTACCATGATTCCCCCTCAACTTGCATGCACAAACAAAGAGCAATTGCAGGCTTACTTAGTGGAAAAAGTCGCGGCTAGTGGGAAGTCTTATAACGCAACATAGAGAGAGAATGCTTAATGCAACATAGGGAAGGATAGTAGCATAGAAGAGTAGGCGCAGGTCAAAGTGAGGATAGTAGCTCAGTTTGGAAGGATATAGTCTATCATTTTTCCATTATTGCATTGGTGAGACGTGCTCAGGTAAGAGTTGAGCCTTTATTCTTAGTTTATATGGTTTCATTTTAAAATCATGTTCAATGAAATTCTTCTTTATCAAAAGTTCATTCTCTTACAAGAACGTAGGGATATCTTTAGTTGAGTGTGATATACTTGAAAGATTTTTAAGACTTCAAGCTGTGAGATATCGTGAGCATTTTTCAACTTAGAACTCATAAACAAATAGACGATGCTGTTTAAGTTTATTGTTGTCAGTTTGCTGAGGGAATGCATGTCAAATCTTTGATAGATCAGAGATGTCTTTTTGTGTAAGGTTTTTAGACAATAGTCAAGGATATAAGTTTATTCTTGTATTTTTATATGTGAATGAGTGGTAGTTTTATCTTACATTCTAAGTTTTGATGTAAAGATTAGTACTACAAACTGTTATATGAGATAACAAAACACTTATATGAGAATGAGAACCATGAGAATATCTTAGTTCTAATATATAGAATTCCCATTAACTTTACGTAAACATGGTGTGGTTTCGTAGTCAAGCTTTTGGATTTTTAAGATAGTTTTAAGTATATTTCAATACGAAATAGATAACGTTGATTTGAAGAATACCAATTGTTCTATCTTCCAGTTTTGACCTCTTTTATTACAAAGGGTTTGAACCAAACATGAAGAATGTTTTGATATTGAAATTTATCCTGGAGTATATTTGTTATTATGTAATATTAAGAGCATAAGTATTTATAAACTTACCAATACTCAAAAGAGAACCCGAAGGGTTAAGGTTAATTATAACCATGTCAAATCTTATAGCTTTGTATTACTATTTATTTTGGCTAACAAAGAAAGGTCAAGAACCCTAGTCTTAATGTTTGAATTAGGCTTGTCTAAAGAAGTTTGTACTTAGTCAGTGGTGTTTTTTTTTTATAAGAAACTAAATTGTTTTATTACAATCGACTTGATTTATGGACTCATGGAGTAGATGTCATCAAGTCATAGACCTCAGATTTTGCAAAGTATGCAAAGAAGTACTTTTGGATGGATAGTCAACCCATAAATCCTTAGGGTATGAATGACAGGATCATGAGAAACAATCTAAGTCAGGTAGACTAGATTTTGAGTTAGACAAGACTCTATTATTAAAACCATTTATCAAAAGAACCAAGTTTACCAAGTCAAACTGTAGGATGTGATAGTATCCAATTCGAGTTAGAGGTGTGTGGATAATACAACTATGTTTACTTTAAACATCTATTTATATAGAATCTTTGGCCAAAGTAATGCATACGTCTCTGCATGCATTAGTCGATTCACTGTGTCTAGATTTCATAACCTGTTGGTATGATCATACTTAGCCAAAGGATTGTATGGAGTTGTATGATCGATAGAGTTATATAGGATACAACACTAGTACTCAGATGGAAAATACCAGTTGGTTACCTTATGTCTATACTCTTTGTGAAGGGTAGGGCCACTTCCAGTTGGAAGGTGAGCGGGGGACTGCCGGTCTGTGGTTGGAGGTAAAGCACTTGGAAGATGCTCTCTCTCTCCAGCAAAAGACTTGCTGAGACTTGCGATATGGATGTCAGAATTCTAGATGCAACATACTTAATGATATGAGACTTGTATTTCATAAACTATGTAAATTTTATCAAGTGCAGATTATTGTAATTGAAAGATGAAATGTTGATTTTGTAAATTAATATGTATGTTGTATATTCAAAAAGGAAGTTATGTTTATATGATGTATTTTGGTTCCTTGGAAATATTTTAATTCAAAAAAAAAGTTCAATCTTTTTCACTTAGTGATTTATATGTTTATTTATCTCTTGGTAAATCTTTGTTTTAAGCCTTGTTTGAGAGTTAGTATGTTACATGACCAACCGCCATGTTGTACTGACCCTCACAAGTAAAGAATTTTATCACCTAAACAAATATTGATTTCCATGGTTCTAGGAGAGTATTCCTAGTGATACCCTTATTATCCCCCCCATTTCCCCACTATAAGTTGGGGAATGGGTTCATTCTCTTACTAGAAAATTTTAATTAATTCACTATATGAACCAGTTTTAGCCTGGAAAATATAAATTCCTTTGGCTAAATTCTGGATAATGCAGAAATGGATTCAAGGCTTACCTTGATTTCTTGCCTCTAACCATAGAGTAATTCTCTTTGAAGTTATAGACGAACTCCTCTACAATATTCATGTCAAACCCCTCAAATTTGTATAGGAAATCTAACCATCTCGCTATTTGGTAAATTTCTACAATTTCCTCATTCTCCAATAGCTTTTGAGCTGAATCAAGCTCAACTTTTCTCTTTACTCCGATGGATTCTTTCTTAATTAATTTCAAATAGATACTATAAAGATTTAGGGATTCACACTTGAAAATAGGCTTAGGAAATTACACAACTTTGACATGGGTTCTGAAGTTTCACGACTTAGACATAGGTTTTTCAAATGAGTTTTAGAATGCAAGGGAGAGGTTGCATGCAAAATGGAATAGGAAATTATGGATCAGGGGAAAGGAGATGTTGAAAATACATTATGTGTCAATCAAAGTTCAAATGTATAACAATAAATGTACCATTCCTTAGCTATTGATGGTTTGGTGTCAAACCATGATTTCTCATGCTCCAAAAGTGTTAAGGTAATGATTTGACACTTGGTAGATGTGGGATTAGGGTGATCATGCATAATTAATGTAATTGTAAAGAAAATTATTACTTTTTAAAATAAAAAATGCATACCTAGTCGTACTTGCTGATGTTGATGAAAATCATTATGTTGAGCTCTGCAATCATACTTGATAAGGAAGTGATGTGATGATGAATTAAATTTATTATGGAAAATGAATGATGAGGAGGAATTTACAATGAATGTAGACTCATGCTCTAGAGATGCCAGTAAAATTTATTAAGAATCTTTGTAATAAACAAATTGCTAAAGAAAAAGGGTTTCTGAAACTGTCGTTGGAGCTGTAATGAATGAAGAACTCTGAAATGGTTGTTGAAGGAACACTTTGAAGTGGTGACATAAGTGGCTCTCTAAGTATCACTAAAAGATACTCTAGTGGAATGGCTCTATAAGTATCAATGAAAATATACTTTGAAGGAATGAAGTGGAATAGCTCCTAGAGTATAACTGAAAAGATATTCCAGAGGAACGAAGTTGAATGGCTCTAGAAGTATCACTAAAAAGATACTTTTGAGGAATGAAGTGACTTTAGGAACACCATTAAAAGGATGCTTTGGAGGAGTACAATGAACGTCTCCGGGAGTATCATTGAAAGGATACTCTAGAGAGATGGAATGGTTTTGGGAGCATCGTTGAAAGGATGCTCCAAAGGAGCAACAAACAGCTTCACAAGTATTGTTTAAAGGATACTTTGGAGAGATGGAATGGACTTCAGGAGCATCATTGAAAGGATGATCCAGAGGAGCAACAAATAGTTTTGGGAATATCATTGAAAGGATACTCTAGAGAATGCAATGAATGGCTTCATAAGTATCATTAATAGGATACTCTAGAGGATGAATGAAATGACTCTGAAAGCATTGTTGAAATGATACTTTGGAGGGTGCAACAAATGGTTCTGGAAGTATCATTAAGAAGATACTCCAGAGGAAAAATGAATGAATCTTAGGGTTTATTTCCAAGTGATATTGTAAGCCCAAATTACTTTATGCAATCTCATTGACCAATCCTTTTTTCTAGTTGATATTGTTTTTGTTAGGATGTTTTCTAGCTCTTTGTTTGTAACTTATACTTGACCAATCACCTGAGTGTGGGATGGAGATGATTCCTTATGGCTCACTTGATAATGGTTAGTAAAAGTTAGGAGTACCTTTGACATGAATAGGGGCCTCGGTTTGTAACAATAGATCTAAGTGCTCCAAACCTTAGGAATATCTTGTTATATAGAAAATCAACAACCTATTCATCTATTGCAACCTTCAAAGCGCACACTTTTGCTTATTAAATGATTGATACATACTAAAATGTACTCTTTTCCTGGGGTGGTGAATCAATGGGTCCAATGAAATCCAACTCCCATTTCTCAAAAGGTTCGAGAACCAACTGAGGATGGAGGGTCATTTCATTGGCTAATGTTGGCCTACCCATTCTCTGGCATTTGTCATATTGCTTGACATATCGCTTCACATCTTTGTGCATAGAAGGCTAGTAATATCTATAGAGACTTAAAATCTACTTTGACATTTTAACCTAACATCGCCATGCTTCTATCAATCCACCATTAATCTTGCATCACATCTTCACTAACTAATTAAATAAAATATTTAATTAATACGACCATCTTAGCTCTAATGATTAATTAAATAAATCATATTTATTTAACTAATTAAAATAACCCCCTTCATCAATTAATTAAATTATATTATCTATACTAATCTTTCCTCCAATTAATTAATTAATTATGTCTTATTTATTTAATTAGGCTAATTAATCCTCACTTCCTTTTATTCTAATTAAAAATTCAAACCCTATTCCACTAAAATCCAAGAGACTTTATCCTCTAATCCCCATCATCCATTTGAAATCTCAAGAGCAATCTGGGCCATCTATCTTCACATGTGTCTTCCCAAGTCACTTGTCCCTACTTCTTGCTCCCACATGTGTAAGCATGCAACTTGGTGCAATCATATCCCTCCATTCCAAAACTCAATCTCCTCCCTCCACTTGCATCCTCCATCATCTTCTATTTGCTTGCATCTCATTTCACCATTAATTTTAAGAAAATATCATCCCTCCATTGAGCATATTCCATCTCCTCTTGCCACTTGTCAAGAGGCTAGCTTGCATACCTATACAAGGTAATCCTAGCCCTTGATTTCATCTTCAAATCTTATCCCTTCATGACCAACTTGGAAAGTCTATTTAAAGGACTCCACTTAAAGGAAATTTGATCAACTTCATCCAAAGTAAGTGTAAGCTACTCAATTTGGTAACTATCAATCAATAGAACAACTATTAGATTCCAAGAATCTCTACAGTATTTCTTGTACAAAGAGTGTTGCTTCACAAAAGCAAAATCTACTTCAAAAAGTAGAAGCCAAAAATGAGAGGATCAATTTGCAACCGTTACTTCATGTGCATTACTTACAAAGAGTAATTGCAAAGTTTAAATCCATTTGCATTTGTCAAGAAAAGATAAAGCAAAAAAGAAGATAAGGCAATCTTATCCTATGTGATAAGATTGACACATTAATAAAAGAAAATAGGAAAACAAATCCTATCTAATGACTCCCTAATAAACTTATGATAATGTGTAAATATAATTTTGCACCAACACCCCCCCATAAGTGCAACTTAGGGAGGTTACACACAAGTTAAAAAGAAAGATGAAGATGAATATGGGTCTCAAAAACAAGGCCTGATTAGGCACCCATTTGCAAACTAGAATATCTCATAACATGAGAAAAGGAGAAAACCCAGTGGGACAAAACTCCTCTGAAGAAGAGAGAAAACATAGGTATATATAACCCCCCATATTAGAGGATTTAGAGAGAAGATCTTGGTGACCTGTTGGTAGGTGGCGACTGATCAGGAAAGTACTGTACACTAGCCATGTATCCTCGTCAGGGTTCGGGGGCGGTAGCCCCTGAGAATTTTTTTTAGGGCCGACTTAAAAAATCCTATTTTTTATGACTGACATAAGAAAACCCTAATTTTTGTAACCGACAAAAAAGGCTTGATAAAAAGCGGCCAAGGGTTAGGGTTTGAGTATTGTGTTGTAGCATTTGCAGCGGTATTGAGTTGCAAGGATTACTGATTGTAATCGGTTTTGATTTACTGGATAATAATATTGGACTCTCTGTTTGGTAGATGTAGCCCGAGTTTGGGTGAACCACGTTAAATCTTGTCTCTCGCTGTTATTAATTCTGTGTATTTCCATTTCTCTGTTTAATCTTTATTTGCATTTAATTGATATCTTTTGCCAGCTAACCCTAACAAGTGGTATCAGAGCGGGTTGTGTTCGATTATCGTCTGCAGGAAAGTCTCACGGTTGAGTGGGAGCAATGGCGGACGAGGGTAAAATGAAGGTTGATAAATTCAATGGGCAGAAATATCAGTTATGGAAGATGTAGATGGAGGATTACCTCTATCAAAAGGATTTATGGAGGCCGTTGGAAGGAGTAGCCAAGAAACCGGCAACAATGTCTAATGAGGATTGGAATCTTCTTGACAGAAAGGCACTGGGAACCATTCGGTTGTGCCTGGCATCGTCGGTGGCATTCAATATAACGGAAGCGAAGACAACGGATGGTCTGATGAAAGCTTTGGCTAAATTGTACCAAAAACCCTTAGCCTCAAATAAGGTATTTCTCATGAAGCAGTTGTTTAATTTGAAAATGGTTGAAGGTGGATCTGTGACAGGTCATTTAAATAAATTTAATACGATTGTCAGTCAATTGACTTGTGTAAATGTAAAATTTGATGAAGAAGTTAGAGCTCTCTTGATATTATGTTCATTGCCTGAAAGCTGGGATAGTTTGGTAATGGCGGTTAGTAACTCTATTTCTAGTTCAAATACCCTAAAATTTGATGATGTTGTTGGTGTTATTCTGAGTGATAAAATTCGTAAGAAAAGCTCAGGTGGATCCAAATCATGCAGTGTTTTGAATGCAGAAAGCAGGGGTAGATCAAAGGAGAGAGGAAAAGGTTCTGGAGGTCATGGGAAGTCATGAGGAAAATCAAAAGATCCCAAACCAGAGGACAGAAGGATTGCTGGTACTGTGGAAAACCAGGTCATCTGAAGAAAGATTGCTGGTCTCGAAAAAATAAAGGAGACAAACAAGAAGGCAATAAGGAAGCAAATGTGGTAAGTAATAAATCTGAAGATGATGCTTTGATTCTTTCCCTAGATAATGCTAATGATTCATGGGTTTTAGATTCAGGGGCCTCATTTCATGCTACGCCCCATAGAAGTCATTTTCTTGATTATGTCCAAGGGGATTTTGGGCTGGTTTATTTGGGAGATAACGAACCCTGTCAGATTGTTGGAAAGGGAAGAATCAAGATTAAGTTGCAGAATGGGAATCATTGGCTACTACAAGAGGTGAGGCATGTTCCAAGGCTCAGTAGGAATTTAATTTTAGCAGGGCAGCTAACTGAACAAGGTTGCACTGTTACATTTACTGATAAAAATTAGAAGGTTTCAAAAGGTGCCTTAGTAGTAGCAAAAGGTGTAAAAGTAGGCACCTTATATCTTTGTATAGGTCATACTGTTCCTTCTACTTTAGATGTTATAGAGGAAAAACAAACAGGTTTAGGAACAGTTGCTGCAGGTTTGCAGGAAGAGACTGGAAAAGTTGCTGCAGGTTCTAAAACAACACTGTGGCATAACAGACTTGGGCATATGAGTGAAAAAGGTATGAAGGTACTTCATTCTAAGAAAGTTTTATCAGGTCTGAAATGTATTAATATGGATTTCTGTGAAAGTTGTGTGTATGGAAAACAAAAGAGAGTCAGTTTTCTCAGAGATGGGAAGCAAAAGAAAAATGAAAAGTTGGAGCTTGTGCATACAGATGTATGAGGACCAGCTCAGGTATCTTCTTTCAGTGGATCTCAGTATTATGTTACATTCATAGATGATGCAACTAGGAAGGTCTGGATTTATTTCCTTAGACAGAAATCTGATGTATTTGAAACATTTAAGAAATGGAGAAGCTTGGTTGAAAATGAGATAGGTAAAAGATTAAAATGTCTCAGATCTGATAATAGTGGTGAGTATTGCAGCAAAGAATTTGAAGATTATTGTTCATTTAATGGAATTCGTAGGCAGAAAATGGTTCCAGGGACTCCATAGGAAAATGGAGTGGCTGAACGCATGAATAGGACAATAATGGAGCATGCAAGGACCATGAGATTACATGCTGGACTGCCTTTAAACATGTGGGCAGAGGCTGTCAACACTGCTGTATATTTAATTAACAGAGGTCCTTCAGTTCTTTTGGGCTGTGGTATTCCAGAGGAAGCATGGACTGGCAAGAAGGTGAGTTATTCTTTTCTGAAAACCTTCGGCTGTGAAGCATTTGCACATATAGATTCTGAAAATAGAACCAAGCTGGATGCGAAATCAAAAAAATGTACCTTCGTTGGATATGGTATTGATGAATTTGGTTACAGGCTTTGGGATTTTGAAAATCAGAAAATTGTGAGAAGCAGGGATGTTATATTCAATGAGAAGGTGTTGTACAAAGATCAGTTGCAGCAGCATGAGAAGAAAGAAAAGGATTATGTGGTGCTGGATGATACTCCAAATAGTGATGTTCCAGTGGCTCCTCATGCTCCGCAACAACAACTAGAAATACTACAAACTCCAGTGAATGTTAGACGGTCAACAAGGATAAGTAGACCTCTTGAAAGGTTTTCTCCCTCTTTGTATTCTATTTTGTTAACAGATGCTGGTGAACCAGAAGGGTATGATGAAGCTATGCAGGTGAATACACAAGTTCAGTGGGAGCTTGCCATACAAGAAGAAATGGACTCCTTGCTGAAAAATCAGACTTGGGAATTATGTAAGTTACCTGTAGGTAAAAAGGCTTTACCAAACAAATGGGTTTACAGGATGAAAGAGGAAGATGGAGGTAAGAAATGATTTAAGGCTAGGTTAGTTGTAAAAGGATTTGCACAGAAACAGGGCATTGATTTTGATGAGATATTTTCTTCGGTTGTCAAGATGACTTCTATTCGTACTGTTTTAAGTATTGTGGCTGCTGAAGATTTGCATTTGGAATAGCTAGATGTGAAAACTGCCTTTCTCCATGGTGATTTGGAGGAGGAGATATACATGGCACAACCACAGGGATTTGAGGTCAAAGGTAAGGAGAAACAAGTGTGCAGATTGAAGAAGAGCTTGTATGGCCTGAAACAAGCACCTCGGCAATGGTATTTGAAATTTGATAGTTTTATGGCTGAGCAAGGCTACAGTAGGTGTAATTCTGACCATTGTGTTTATTTTAAGAGGTTGGATAATGACAGCTACATTATATTATGTTTATATGTTGATGACATGCTTGTAGCTGGGTCTAACATGGATCACATCAGAGAGTTAAAACATCAGTTATCATTTGATATGAAGGATTTGGGGGCAGCAAAACAAATCCTTGGTATGAAAATTTGTAGAGATAGGAAGAACAGAAAATTGACTCTATCTCAGGCTGCTTATGTTGAAAAGGTGTTGCAGAGATTCCATATGGAGAATGCAAAAGCTGTCAGCACACCTTTGCCTAGTCATTTGAAATTGACTAAGGAGATGTGTCCAAAGACACAAGAGGAGGAAGAAAAAATGTCCAAGGTACCCTATGCTTCAGCTGTAGGAAGTTTAATATATGCTATGGTATGCACGAGACTGGATATTGCACATGCTGTTGGAGTCGTTAGCAGGTATATGAGTCATCCTGGATTTGAGCATTGGAATGCGGTCAAATGATTCTCTGATATTTGAGAGGTACATCTAATAAACACTTATGTTTTGGGGGCTCTAATACTGATTTAGCAGGTTATGTAGACTCAGATTTGGCAGGGGATATTGATACCAGGCGGAGTACTACAGGTTATGTCTTTACTGTAGGTGGAACATCGGTGAGTTGGATTTCTAGGTTGCAAAAGGTGGTTGCTTTATCCACCACAGAGGCAAAATATGTCGCTGCAACAGAGGCAAGCAAGGAGATGATATGGCTGCAATCTTTCATGGAAGAATTGGGTAAATAATAGGCTAATAGTTCTTTGTATACAGACAGTCAGAGTGCCATACATCTTGCAAAGAATTCTGCCTTGCATTCAAAGACCAAACACATCCAGTTGAGGTATCACTTTATTCGGTCGGTGTTGGATAATAGACAGTTAAGGCTGGAAAAGATACATACAGATGAAAATCCAGCGGATATGTTTACAAAGGCAGTGACAAGGGAGAAGCTGAGCTCCTCTTCAGCTTCGATTGGTCTTCTAGACTGAAAATAATAAAAATTAAACAGTAGAGTCCAGGGTGCTTATTTCCAGTGGGAGCTGCATGCGTAGTGGTGTCATCCAGGATCAGTCTCCAAGTGGGAGATTGTTTGGTGTGGAGCCTGATCAGTCTCCAAGTGGGAGATTGTTGGTAGGTGGCGACTGATCAGGAAAGTACTATACACTAGCCATGTATCCTCGTCGGGGTTTGGGGGCGGTAGCCCCTGAGAAATTTTTTTAGGGCCGACTTAAAAAATCCTATTTTTTATGACCGACATAAGAAAACCCTAATTTTTGTAACCGACAAAAAAGGCTTGATAAAAAGTGGCCAAGGGTTAGGGTTTGAGTATTGTGTTGTAGCATTTGTAGCGGTATTGAGTTGTAGGGATTGCTGATTGTAATCAGTTTTGATTTACTGGATAATAATATTGGACTCTCTGTTTGGTGGATGTAGCCCGAGTTTGGGTGAACCACGTTAAATCTTGTCTCTCGCTGTTATTAATTCTGTGTATTTCCATTTCTTTGTTTAATCTTTATTTGCATTTAATTGATATCTTCTGCCGGCTAACCCTAACATGACCCCCCTAGAAGTGAGAAGAATGGAACCCCACGTGAGAAAATTGTTGAACACACCAGAATACCGAGAAGGGGGTGAATCAATATCTAAACAAACTTCAACTTCTCCGGAGCAGATTAAAACTTAAGTATTACAACATTAACATGAACATGAAAGATTAACATAATGCACATCAACACATAACACCATATATACATGGAAAACCCTAGAAGGTAAAAAACCACGATGAGGATTAACTCACAATATATAAAGCTCAAAATAATAACTTCGTTTTAGGGCTACAACCCAAGGAAGCTACGACTCCCTGAAAATTTTGAATTAGGGTCACTCCCAAGGAAGCAACTACTCCCTAAAGACTTTGTTTTAGGATCACTCCCAAGGAAGCTACTACTCCCTGAATTGAGAATACACTTACAAAAGATTACAGTATGACAGTCCTACTATATGAAAATTGACATTGAAACTCACACCTTTGATTATTGCAATTCTATCTCTTTACACTTCTTTCTGATGATCATATCAGGTAAGCACACTCTATACTTGATCATTGTCACAAAGATGTCTTCAAGATGAATTAGGACAGCATCAACAACTTCTGCTCTTTCTCATTTAGTCACACATCATGATGCATTCATTTTGTTCTTTATCTTTCTTGCAAGCCTTATCAATCACTTTGCAATCACACCTTTGTCTCACTCAATTTGATTTACAATTTATACATGATATTACATTGATTACATTTCTTGTCAGCTAGAGACAACATGAAAAATACATTTACAAGTTGGCCAAACAACACACAACATGAAACATGTAGAAGATAAGTCCTAAACAAGACCACACACTACACCATCAGAAGACTCATGCTTAGTGGACATCAACACTTGCTTAACCAGGTCCAAAACATCCTTCACAACTTCAAACACTAAGGAATTACATTTGCACACTCTGCTCATTTGAAAATAGGACATCCTTAAGCAAAAACATATGAAGCTTGAAGCATAACGACCACAACAACTTGGAAACCTTGTGCGGTATCAGAAAAAAGAAAGATCTTCATGAAACTCTTCCAGATGAGTCTACATGACTCATACAACATTTCCAAACACTCCTTTTCCTCTGCACATCAAAGATTTGTGCCGCATATCTTCAACCATGAACTCTAAGAACAACAAATCATCCAGACCACTCTACAACATACTGTCATTGAAAAACTGAGCTTGTGGACCACCAAGAGACTTGAAACTTCAAGGGAACATGTACAACACGTCTATAAACATATCCACAAAATTACAAAGGAAGCCATTCACTTTCAAAGGAATGTGGAGCATTCCAATAGGCCTTCAACACCAGCTTACTCTGCCTGAACACATGTTGGTACTCTGTCATGTATAAATTTCATAATAGAAGGAAAAATGATCTGAAACTCTAGAATTATCACCTTCACTGTGTTGCCCTAAGTTTTGTCTTTGTTTTTCTCTTGTAGTTTTCATCAGCCTCATTCATCTATTTCTTCCTTTGGGTTAGTTTTACTTAGTCATTTTCGTTTGTCAGTGATCCTTGGTATTCTTGAAGTCAGGTCGGTAGGTTCACAAGTTCGTGAACCGCCCGACTTGCCGACTCACCATAAATTTCTAGTACCCTGAGTCTTTGTTAAGTCTCTGTAAGAAGTCTTTCCTTTGTAGTCAGGAGGGCAGGGATTCTTTGACGCTTTGAATCTTCGACTCCTAGTTCAAAAGCTCATATTTTGCCCAACTCACCAACTTCATGTGGTGTACTTTCCTAAGTAGTATTAACTGTATTGGCATGGTCTACGAAGGAATGACACTTGTCATTATGCATTCAATTTGAAAGTACGTGAAGACATGGTGGCACATTTATCAGAGGGAAAGTCAAGCCATGCATTTATGATTTTTAATGATAAATTTACCACCAATATTTAATGTCTTTCTCGGGGGAGTTCATGAGAAGTGACTTGAATTAAAAGCCCACATAAGGTGGTATTATGAGCCAAAGAATGTGTTGCAGAAGATAAAACGGCTAGTTCACTACGTGCAGAATTTCAGCTCAGATTTACTCTTGCAGGTTAGTGTTGTGTGGTTACACAACACGCCCCATTTTGACTTGGCAAAACAGGGACCCAGCTTTTGTTTTGGCTTGTGTTGTCTGTTTCTAGCGGTTTGGTAAAAGTAAGTCAGGTGCATCATCATCATGAAGGTCAGGATGAGGTAGGTCATCATCATGAGGTTAGTTTGTCAAAGTTCATATTTTGTTTCTATGACTTCATGGTTGGAAAGAGCTTGAAATTTCATGCAGGTTTGCCTTTTGCATCACTTGAAAATTCGTCCATATGAGGGAGTTGTGAGCAGTCAAAGTTTTGGTCAAACTTGATAATTGCTATATGAACATCATCATCATGATATTTGAAAAGCCCCCCGATAATATCCTGAGGTCGAAACATCCGGACGTCAAGTTTAAGTCGTAGTAGGTTCTCCCCGTCGGGCGGTCTTTTGTGTCGCCAAAGGTCATCATCATGATCTTACTCTATCGCCTGATAAAAAATCATGCAGTCCCGAAATATCCGGACGTCAATCTTAAGTGCTAGTGTGTTTTACCCGTCGAGTAACCTTAGAAACATTGCGAGCATCATGATATTTAGCATCACCCGATATTATAATATCATGCTGATATTATAATATCACCTTACTTAGAGAAATCTGCCATCTGCATAATTTGCGCGCGCACGACAGTCTTGGTGATCAACATCATCATGATATTTCGAGACCCGACATTTCCTAATATCCTCCTGACCTCCTTTTGCGTGATCATGATGATCACCTTATCTTTCGAAGTGGAGGGTGATTTTCGTTTCTTAAGTCGTGTTGAACAAGATCATGATCTTGTTCGTCTCTCCCAACAGTTCGTAGTATCATCCTGCCGACGAGTATAACCTTTTGCAAATATGATGATGACGATGACGTCACCATCACCTTTGTCCTTCGGCAGGATTTTTTTCCAAGGCGTGATCCATTTCGCCAATATGATGATGACGATGACGTCATCTTCGAAGATTAACACAAGCCCCGGATATCCTGATGATGTCATCAGGACTTTCAGCAGGATCATATTTTAAGTCACCCAATGCGAATATGATGATGATGATGTTCATCATCCTGACCTTTCGAGCGGATTGCCTTGGCCGAAAAGGGTCATACTGCTTTCATGACCTGATCATCTTCCTTAGAGGGAACCCGATATTCCATTTACCTCCTGATCTTAACGACATGACGGTGACGTCATCCCTTTGCATTTTAACCAAGCCTGATGATGACGATGACGTCATCATGATTTTCCTCAGCGGCAGGATCATTTTCCAAGTCCTCCTGTTTGTCTTCATCATGATGATGATGACGTTGTCTTTCTTTCCCGAATGAGCAAGAACAAAACATCCTGATGTGCTTTTCATCAGAGCATTAGGAAAGGAGGATCATCATATTTTGTGATATCCTGCGGCCACTTTGAAGATATATAGTTGGTCATCATCATGATTTTTTGGCGTCGGTATAACTGTTGCCGTCGGCCTAAGGTAAAATTGTCACCCTGATCATATGTAGTCACGCCGATGCAAATATGATGATGATGCAAAGCCGGATTCTAAGGATGGTTGAAAGGCGATTATTTCTTTGTATAATCTGAGATCATCATCATCATATTTTGAACCCGATATACAAGAAAATGGGCAAAAACATGAAGCGATAGAAATTTGAAAGCCCCACTGCCTGATTTTGGTCAACGAGGGTTGACCTGGTTGTTTTCATGCTGTTTATGCATTTAGTGCATATTTTCACAGGTAAGACCTGTTTGCCTGTAGCTGCACATGGGGAGGTATGTTTAATAAAGTGTTTACTTCCTATTGTTTATCATGATGATGATGAACCTAATGTTTGTCTGTTTATTTGCAGGAGGTCATCATGATGCTGCTGAGGCTGAACATTGAAGTCATGATGCTGCTGAAGCTGAACATTGAAGTCATGATGCTGCTGAAGCTGAGCGTTGAAATCATGATGATGCTGCTGAAGCTGAGCATTACAAAGTTGCGCATGGAGGCAACATGAGCCAGAAATGAGGAGGATATTGTCAAATATGCTGTTCGCCAGCTGGAGACCGAATCAAGTTGAAGATGCTGGAATATTCTGTGCCAGCTGTACATTTGCTAACTGACGAAGCATGTGCTTTTCATCTGGGCCGTTGTTTGTTATGAGAGGATCCTGATCCTTGGATCATTGTAACCGTTTTCTGGCAGTTGCTCTATATAACATCCAGAGCTTGTCATTTTAAAGAGGGAGAAATACATTAGAATACACAGACGCATCTGGCGAAAGAGTCAATTACAGTAGAATAAATTAGGAGATCGGATTACTGAGACTAATGAGGATAGAATTGTTGAAATGTCAAGGTTCTTTCTTCAGATCACTGTAAATGTACCTGTTCTTGAGCATACTGAATGAATATGAAGTTCCAGATTACATCCTGATTGTAAATTTTACGTAATCTTCTTGTTGATTTCTGGATATGTACTGGTGAATGCTGTGTTCAACTGGAAGCGCTTTCATTTCATTACATGTTGTTGTCAACTTTCCTTTGAAGCTTTGCACTAGATCATGCGGATTTGTGGATTGTCCTGGTGAAGTATGATTTCTAGTTTTCCTTCTTTTCATTGCAAGTATGGGAGCTTGTATGTGAATCAGTGATCTAAGTCCAGTAATTTTAGGAATCTCACCCTCTAACCCTTTTCCTTTTTTCAATTTCATTAATTCATCACCATAACTGCAAATCATGATAAATAACAAGCAGAAACAGTGAAATATGCTGAAATCCCGTAGGTAACTGAAGATCATGAGCATATTTGGTTAAATGCATGTAGTATTGAAAATATCATGCAAAGAATCATAAATAATGGTAGAAATCATGCAAATATCAGCCTGTATGCACATTATTTGACTAAATTTACAGTGCAGAAGTAGAATCGTTGGAGACTTGCAGAGCGAACATCCAGAGCAGGATATTTGAAGATGATGATGATGAACAGTGCAGAAACACGTAAGGCCCCTGAATGGAAAACAGCAACACACATCAACCACTGAGTAACGTCAGTAGATTAAGACCTAATCAATGGAGACTTGGGATCATGAATTCTTTGAATTCATCGTATCTTTCAAGATGAGTAAAGGTTGTTGTGTAACTTTTATTCTATGTTTGCTAATGACTAACATCATGACCAACAGTTAGTAAAGCTGGTAACTTTTCCTTCTCTATAAAGACTTCATATCTTCTTGGAGGAGTTAGATATTTCTATTTCCCATGAATCTACATAAGGAATTCTCTATGAGCGTTTCTCCTCATTCTCTACTATCTGTACATATCTCTGAGTATCTTGTTTACTGGTTTTTGGAGCATACAAGAATAAAATTTAAGTTCCAATGAGCTCCTGTAGCCTCTATTATAGAGAATGGTCTAGCTGGGGTGAAGGATACAAATTTGGGCCATGTTGATTTAGATGCTTTTTGGGGAAGAATACAATCTGAGAAGAGAACTCCTTTAGAAAGAGAAAATTGTCAGCAGCGGTCTGCATAAAGCTGGTGGCTTTCCTCTTGCCATGCCTTGTACTGAGTTAATGGTTGCATGTGCCAATGGTTATTTTCCAAACTCTTAGGAGATAAAAACTCCCAATGGTACTGTGGTGGCCAAAATTAATTCTGAGTTTGTTGCTCTGGCTCTAGACTAGGAAGAATACGAAGATAATGCTGATGTTTCCATGTCGTCGGCTTGGAATTACTACAATGAAAAGAAAGACTGGTGTCGTACATGTGTCACCAAATGTTGGTTGGAAGAAGAAAAGGCTGGGAAGTCTTGGCTGCCCGCTAATTTGAAAAGAAGCCATTTCAAGGAGGAAATCTCAGATATGATAACCTTGTTGAACAGAGTGATTGGCAGTCCTGAGTCAGATGTTTTTGAATTCTAGATGTGTAGGTTTATCCTGTTAATTTGTGAAGATCACCAAATTGACTGGCCAAGAATCATCAGTGGTTGTCTACATGAGCAGTTGATGAATTTTACATGAAGCACAAACTTCCACATGTGTTCTCAGTTGGTTTACATCTTGGCTTGGAAAGAGGCTGCTTGGCCTGGTTTGAGGACTCAGAGGAGTTCTTCGGCGAGCACGCATGTGTATGAAATTTTCCCTCAATTGTAAAGAAATGAAGGTATGAAAGATTTGTGTTGTGTTAATGATGCATTTTCTATGTTGCTAGCTAAAAGAATTGATGGCTCAATAGAAAAGAGATGTTCTGTAAAAGCATTTTCATTGGTCACAAGATTCAGGAGTGTCTATGTTCAGTTTGACCGCTTCTCATATTTGAGGATTGGGGGTTATGAAAATGCCCCATTAAAATTGCCTTAGTATCCCCCCGACTACTTGGTATTACTGGAAGTTTGCCACCAAATGGCTGTGGTTAATGTCAAATATCAGGCAATGAAAAAGAAAGGGTATTCTTTTCCCGTGTCTTTGTCCTTCTATTCTTGTAAAAATAATGAAGGTGCTCAGAACGTAGACAAATTATTGTCTGAGTTTAGTCTTCACAGCTTGTCTCCTCATGTATCATTTGACAGTAAATTTTTTATAAAGGAACATATGCATGGAGGGGGTTCCTACTGACACATTCCTCAGCTTGAAGATTTTTGGGAGGACTGCATTGATGAAAGAGAAGTTCAGATAAGGAAGTGGATGAGGTTGACTATTGATCAGGTCCGTGCTTTCAAGCTGAATATTCAGGTCCTAGGGATAATTGATGATTTTTTAGATCTTCTAAGTGAAGAATATAGTACAGTGTCTAGGGAACCCCTGCCCGCAATAGAATGGTCAGAGAAAGAAGTTACAGATATTATGTTACTATAATTTCATGTTTTAAGGAGAATTGAAAGGTGGTTGCAAGCAAAGGCTAGGGAATGCGCTGGCTCATCGACACCTAAGGACTCAGCCTCTCAAAATCAAGCTAGATCCCAAATTGCCACCTCGCACAGAAGAGCATCCAGTTCGGATCCAACTCTGCAAAGAGTTGGTTCACAACCAAATGATGATGGTGAAGGTCCACCTGAAGAACTTGGAAAGTTAAAGACCACCTGTGAAAAAGATGTTCAAGTCACAAAAAGGAATACCAAATTGGCACCCTTATCATCTAAGGCTGACCATGTGCTCTCATCAAATAATCAGGCAAGTGATTCTGATTCTTTTATCTTCTCACAATTGGGAGACAATTTATTACACTCATTACTCAGTCCACCTAATTCCCCACAACAAAAAGAGATGCCTGGGCAAAACCCTCATCCTGCACCACTAGTGGTGACTACTGATGCTACCAATGCACCAGTCTCATCTCCAAACTGGTTAAAGAAGGTAGTTCAAAAGAAGAAGAGACACACTGTTCCATTCGATGATGGCATCGATACTGTTGCTAGTTTATTGCAGATGGTACCAAAACCAAAATGTGCAAAAAGGATGCCTAGGATGGTAACTAATGCCACCTCAGAAAATCAAATTTTGGAGATTGCAGACCCACTAGTCAAGAAGAATGAAGATGAAATAACTGAAGCTAATTTTAGAGTAAGCCGAGTGGATCTAGGACTATTGATCACCGAGGGTGATCTGTACCACATGCACTTTTCAGTGGGCAACATTTCTAAAAGAGTGAAAGATTTGTAGGATGAAAATTCTAAGTTGCTAGCGCATGTAAGTTCTCTATCCTCCTTCACTAATTCAATTGCTGAGATAATTAATCCCTCTGTTGGAACTTCCTCCACTGCCAAAATTCCTACTCTTGACCCAAATCTGCTTCAAGAAATTAGAACTTCTTTGTCTCTGAGGAAGCTATGGAGCAATGGATTGAGAAGATCATATTTGATGGTCTCATATTTATCGAGGAAGTAGTGAAATTGTTTGATTCTATTCATGCTAAAATAGAAGTTTTAATAGTAGAATTTGAGAAGGTCTGAAGTGATCACCACACTTTGAACTTAATCTCTAAGGAAGTGTAGGAAATTGTCAACATGGACCCTGGTATCCTAATGGGTGAAGAAGTCATAGCTGATCCTAAAGAATTAGATACAGCTGTGTGGGATGATGCATTGGAATGGAAGATTTGCATTGTTGCAGCAATTGAAGAAGAAATAGGATAGGCAGTGGAAATTTATTACAAAGAAATGATGAGAATTAAAAGAGATTTTGCTGCTTTGGATGTAGAAGCCAACGGGTCTAATGATGAGAAGCTGTTGGACGTCAAAATAATCAAGCAGAATTTCAAGAAGGTGGTGACAGAGGATATAGTAAACTATAGTATGATTACAGGGGAGTCATTGGGCAGACTTTCTAAGATGGCAACTTACATTAGCACTTGCAAAAATGGCATCGAGGAGATACACAGAAAGGTGACTAACTCTGACAGGGCTATCATGAAAAGGAAGCATCGAATCAGCATGATCGGATCTCCACCTTGTTGGCAAGAGACACATTGTAGCTTCATGATTGTTGTCATTGATGGCAACAAAGTTCATCCCACACATCCGCAGGACATGGTGTGCCTATACCAGAAGTCAAATTGAAGAGTGTTGTAGTCCGGTAAACAAGAATAGAGCATGTGGCAAGGTCCGACAGTCAGGTCCGGATCTCTCAGAAGAAGTATCTTAGTAAAGTACGGACTTGGGGAAGTCAAGAGGTGTACCTTGACTGATACATTCCAGAGATTGAGCCTCTGGTGATGAAAGAGTGAAAAGATATGAGCACCTAAGTGTTGGGTTACTGTTTGGCAGAATTAACAGAGGAAGAACTGACCGACAGACCATCAGACCTTAATCCGGATGAGTTATTGGTGGTGATCAAGTTTCTTAAAGTATCATTCATGATTGGCTGACATGATTGATGACTTCTATAAGCATCTCCTTGATACGCATCACTTGATAAGTAAGGATTCAGCCGATAGATAAGAGTTTGGGAAAATATTGACTATTCTGGATGCCAACTAGAAAGGTGTTGAAATCATTGGTGCGGACATATATACCAGATGGATTTGGATGTGGAGTGTGTTGTGTGTGTGGTGTGTGAAGAAAAGTAGAAGAGAGGTGTGGAAGCAGTAAGGCAGGTCCGGTATGTGAAAGGACAACAGCACAAAAGAAGAGAAAGAATGAAGTGCAGTAGATCAGTATACTGAACCTAACCAGAACTGAACTCTAGCATATGTGGATGCTTCTCATCAGTTCAAGTATCTTGTTACTCTCTTTATAACTTGTAGATAGTGAGTCTCTTGTAGGCAGTGAGCCTCTTGTGAGCAGTGTGCTCAGGTAGTGAGCCCTAATTGGCAAGTGCCATTTTGTATTTCTATTCTTCTAACAGAGAATACATTCTTGGGTTAGTCACCTCATGGTTTTTCCCTTAACAGGGTTTTCCATGTCAAAATCATTGTGTTATGTGTATTGACTTTGTTTCTGCTTTCATGATTATGGATGCTTATTTGCTTTGATGCTGACAAGTTGTTAAAGAAGAACATAAAGTTAAATTAATTAAGATAACTGATTCACGCCCCCTCTCAGTTATCAACACACCTGGCATGGTGTTAACACCTGTTATCAACAAATACAGAGCATATAAAGCCAGATTGCGAGCATGGGTACCTCAAGCAGCACAAAGTGTCACCATGGAAGGTGAACAGTCGAGGGAAGATGAAGAAATGGACGAGGTGGACGATGGCGACACAGAATTGCAAATCTTGAATTGATTTAAAATTTCATATTTGCAATGTTATCTTTTATTTGCTCTAAAACTATTGGCTCTAGAGGACCCCTTATTATTATAACCGTTTAAACAATCTTTTAATCAACTGTTTCAAGAAGCCATTATGGTTTTTCTAGATAGTTATGGTTTGGCTCAGCTATATATTCTGAATGGTTGGTCGAAGTTAAGGACTCTTCTTTTTGGCAAAAAATTTGTTTTTTGGGAAGGGTGATAGTTAAGTTTTGTTTTTCCACCTTCTATGATATATGAAATATAGTTAATACAATGGAGTTTTGGATGATCATGGACTTTGTGTTGTGATTATTTGAATTAATGTTCTTCCTAAGTTGAATGTTGCTCTGTTGATGTTAATGGTATTCCTATATTCTGGTGGTTGGATGTTGTTCAATTTCTCTCACTGCTTCGAATAATCTATCTGTTGGTATTTTATCTCAAGGTGGTGATTTCCTGTGTATGTATAATATTTTCAATATTCTCTTGTGATTGGGAATCTGTGAACTTCTTGTGTTGGTGTTAGAGTTGTAGATTCACCTTTATAGCTTTTTGGTTAAAATATTCGCCTTTATCTTGCTTTCAGGTTAAAAGCAACCTCAAGTTTATATTCCTTAGAATATCTGTAGAAGGTAGCTGTGCCTTGTTAAATAATGTAGAGAGCCGGTGTAAAATACCAACACATCAGACTCAACTGTTGATTACATTTATCACTTGTCCAGGCATGAATATATAGAGTTAGGTGACAAATCTGTTAACCAACAGATTTTTGGCAACTCTACTGGGGAAATCAGAGTTTGTTATACCATCTTTGTGAGTTGCTCAATTGGATTTTATGGTTCTTCGCGAGAGACGTGCACCCGTTTTACAGCGTAATGTTGATTGGCTAGTAAGAGACCAAGAAGATATTATTACTGGCCTTAGGCTTGTTTCCTGGCAAACCAGAAGAACTAATCAATAGTATCACCAAGTTAATGAAGTGCTAGAAGAGGAAGAAGAACTTGGTTAGATTATAGAAGAAAACACATGTCATTTTGCTGACGCTCAAGAGTTAATTTTCATCAGACCGGCTGTTCCTGCACCAAGAAGAGTAGAGCCTCGACAAATTGGAGTGGTTCCTGAAAATAGACTAAGAAACCCTACTGCTAGACCAGGGAATCAAAATCTTGCTAGACCAGTTCTTCCCCACAATAACCAGTAAGTGGTTTGGCGACTCTACTTAATTGTTTTATTATATATATCTGTAGAAGTGGGACATGAAAAGAAATACATGAGGGGATAGAAAAAAGGCTATAGCTGATATTGATTTTGATTTGCTCCAATCTTTGAACTTTGCTCCTTATCCTCCCACAAAAAGAGTCAAATCCTTGAGTAGACCATCCTCTCCTTCTCCTACAAGAAGTTTCGCTGGTTCATCTTGCCAAAGCTTGACCTTACATTGTACTGTTTTACCTTTACAAGTGAATTTCCTTCCTCTAAATATGGTGCATCCATAGCCTCCACCTATTCCATGGGGCGCAGCCATTGGACCGCTGAACCTTGGTGCTAACTTGCATGATCTTCCAAGAGAGTCAGGTAAAAGTTTACCTAAGTTTAGAGGTGATGGCAAAGTTACTCTCGAAGAGCACATCAATGCCTTCTTTGCTGCATGTTCTATCCTGGGGGTTCAACATGAAGATGTGTCTGTTAGGCTATTTGTCCAGTTGCTAGCTAACTCAGCTACTGAGTGGTTTTACCACCTTCCTAATTCTTCTATTAATGATTGAGATACAATGAGGCAAAGATTTGAAGAGAGATTTAAAACTACTGATAATGAATATACACTAGTAGCCCAATTGTCCACTATGAAGAAGGAGATTCAGGAACAAATGAGGGAGTACGTAGCTAAGTTCAACAGAATAGCCAATATAATTCCTGCAAATTTTAGACCTGGAGATGGGTTAATGATATGTTTCTTTATGAATTCATTGCCATCGGATGTCAGTTATGCGATTAAAAGACAAGGAGTTCCAAACTTGGCTGCCGTACAATCAATGGCTGTAACTGTGGAAGATGATTTTATTATTGCAGGGAAATGGAAAAGAGAGTTACAAACTGGAAAATCTGTAGTAACCAGTTCTATTGATCCTGTCATTCAAAGAATGGCCAATGACATTATCACTCTGAAACGCCAGATGCCTAAAGGTCCTATGCAAGCTCCTCAAGGAGGTTATAATAAGACGCTGTAATTGCCCGACCCTAATCAGAGGTTAGCTATTAAGGGACCTTTAGTTGGTAATAAAAATTATATGGTTTGCAATTTTCATCTCACATCCAACCATGATGGAGCCTCCTATCCTGAGATGATGCGGTTTATGCAAATGTTGTCCACGAATGAACACAACGAAGAACCATTAATAGAAGAACCTCCCACACCTGGTGATGCTCTTGTGAATTTCTTTGAATATGAATCAGATGAAGAGAATGGAGAAGATATGTATACTGAAGTGGATAATTCCAACTGTGCAGTGTTTACTCGAGTTAGCAAGCATAGAGAGGTCAAAATACTCAAGGCCAATCCAGCAATTTGAATCCTGCCCCTAAGTATATCTTGACAAGACAAAATAATGCAAGGAAAGTCGAGGAGGTGCCAACCAAACATGTAGCCACTGAGGTACCATCTACTTCATCTCCTAAAACTCATGTCTCAAGTTCATTTGATATTGTAGAATCATGTAAGAATACTAAGATTGAGATTTCCCAAGCTGAGTATTTGAGGCTTAACTCATCTGAACTTGATAGACTAGTTAAGTATGTCAGAAAGGAACCTTCCCCTTCCCATTGTAATACTCGAATATCTAGTGATGCTGAAATACATGTGAAAAGCCAAAACTATTCAAACTCTAGTTCTCGAGACGTTAGTCCCCAAGATCCTCTCAACAAGCTAGAGCCCTTTTGTATCTCTCTTTATATTGCTGGTTTTAAACTTAGTAATTGTGTTATTGATTATGGGGCCTCAAAGAATGTTATGCCTGTGCAAATTGCTAAAGCTTTAGGTTTGTCCTATATGCCCTCACACGACAAATGTTTTTCAATGGATGGTTCCCCGGTACCTATCTTGGGTTAGATTAAAGATGCCCAAACTGCCTTAGCTACTTTCCCAAAGAAAAGATTGAAGTTGATTATTCTTGTAGCGGACATACTTGCCACTTATGGGATGCTCTTAAGTCATAGTTTCTATAAGGACCTGGGACGAGAAATTCAAATGGATTGGTCACATGCCCTAATACCTGTTGATGGGAAGAAAGTTTGCCTTAACCCTGAACCTAAAGCTAAGTTCACTGTGCTTAAATCTGGAGATCCTAGAGTGGACATTCTATTTGTGGAAACTAGACCAGGCACTTACATGTGTACATCTATGGCAGATGAGAATAGAAATTTAATTAATTCTGAACTGGTTGATGAGTTATGGACTCTAGAGTTTGATGGGAGTTGTTCTACCATAGGATCTGGGGTAGGGGTTGCCTTGATTTCACCTAATGGTTACTCTTTCCCTTTTGCTTTCAAATTGGAGTTTAAGAACACAAATAACACAACTGAATACGAAGCCTTGTTGTTAGGCCTTGAATTGGCTAAAGAAAGGGGTATAAAACAACTGAAAGTTAAAGGAGATGCCAAACTAATTGTTAAGCATGTGAGAAAATTGTACACAGTAAAAAATGGTAGACTGAGACATTATCGTAATAGGGTATGGGATTGTATTGAAGAATTTGATGCTTTTTCCATAAAGGCAGTACCCTGAGAACCAAATTCCAGGGTTGACTCTTTATCTGTTTCAGCATCCCTTCTCTTGCCACATCTAGATTTTTAGGACAAACCATATAGGATCGAAGTGGTGTATATACCCAATGTCCTTGACAATGTTAATCACTGGCAAGTTTTCAATTCAGATCAGCAAATTATTTCATTTCTTGAAAAAGCTGAGTCTTTTGCTAGTATATTTTTTGAAGGCAGTAATGATGATAGTAATGATGTCCTAGAGGAAGAAATGAAGTCCCCTGGTAGTTCAAGCTCATAAGTCATTCAACTGAAAGGAAATAAGATCCCTAAAGGGCTAGTCTCTCTTGAAGATCTTTTTAATCGACATGATCAATACCTTAAAAAGAAGAATAAAGTTTCAATAATGACTTCAGCTGATTATGATCGGGTGAATATTGGTACTGAGGCTGATCCAAAGATTGTGTGTATTGGTAGATGTTGTTCTAAAGAAGAAAAAAAATGTTTGATCTCTCTGCTTATTAGATACAAAGATGTCTTTGCTTGGTGTTATGCTGATCTTAAGAGGTTTAGGAATGGAGAAATGCAGCATTATATCCCTTTGAAGCCTAGCACCATACCTTTTAGGCAAAAATAGAGGACTTATAATCCAAAAGTAGCTGAAACCATCTTCAATGAAATTGACAAAATGTTGAAGCCTAAATTTATCTACCCTATTCACCACTCTACCTGGGTGGCAAATATTGTGCCTATTAGAAAGAAAAATGGGGAGATTAGGATTTGTGTCGATTTCAGGAATTTGAATCAAGCTTCCCTGAAGGATAATTATCCCTTGCCAGTTATGGATCATATTTTACAAACTGTGTCTGGCTCGAAGATGATGTCCATGCTTGATGGGTTTTTAGGATATAACCAAATTGAGGTGGCCTGAGAAGATTAGCATAAGACAACTTTCACTACCCCCATTGGTGTATTTGCATATAACAGGATAACTTTTTGTCTCATTAATGCTGGAGCCACATTTCAGAGAGCAATGGACCTGACTTTCAGTGATTTGAAAAATAAAATCATTGTAGTGTATCTTGATGACTTGACAGTTTTTTCCAAGTAAAGATCTAATCAATTGCACGACTTAGAAGTGGTTCTACAATGATGCAAAGAGAATGGTATTTCCCTGAACCCTAAAAAGTCAATCTTTGCAGTCGCTGAAGGAAAGATATTGGGTCATATTATCTCAAAGGATGGAATAAAAATTGATCCAGAGAGAGTCAAGGTGATTCAGCAATTATGTCTACCTATGACTAAGAATAACATGATGTCTTTTTTCAGTCAGGTAAACTTTCTGAGAAGATTTGTTCCTGATTTCGCTGAGCTGACTAGACACATTGCAGAAATAATGAAGAATAATATTGTCTTTAGTTGGAATGTTGAAGGGAAGAAGGCATTCGAGGACAAACTCCTAATGCACCCACACTTGTGCACCCTAATTTTTAGAAAGATTTTATTATCTATTGTTATGCCTCTGAGCATACTTTGTCAGCCATCTTATTACAGAAGAATGAAGAAGGAATCGAAGCTCCTATCGCTTTCATGACTGTGTCATTGAAGAACTATGAGCTTAAATACTTTGCTTTGGAGAAACATGCATATGCAGTGGTGAAGGCACTAAAGAGCTTCAGGTTTTACATCCTACATTCACATACTGTGGTATATGTTCCAGAATCTGCAGTAAAAAGTATACTAACTCAGCAAGAAATTGTGTGTAAAAATAAGGGAGCTTGGATTGCTAAAGTGTAAGAATATGATGTTGAGATCAAGCCTGCTAACCTGGTCTAGGGTAATGGATTGTGTAAGATGATTGCTAAAAGTAAGGAGGAAGGTAAAGAAGAAATACCCTTGGTTCTTTTCACTAGCAATACTGATGAGTGGTTCTCTAATGTTTCTTACTTCTTAACCTATGGTGACTGTCCATCCCACCTTTCAGCAAAGGAGAGGAGAAATCTGAAAATCAAATCACACAAGTATGTTATTTGGGAAGGTAATTTGTATAAAAGAGGAGTTGATGGAACTTTCCTGAGGTGTGTAGACAAGGATCAATAGAGGAAGTTACTTGAAGCTTTCCATAATGAAGCTTGTGGAGGACACTATTCTGCATCAGTAACAACTTTCAAGATATTGAGACAATGCTTTTATTGGCCTGGGATGTTTAAAGATTATTATGAATGGGTATCAAAGTGTGAAAAGTATTTAAGATTTACAGGCAGACCTTAATTAGCTGCCTTGCCTTTGAGGACAGTAATCTTAGATGAACCTTTTCAGCAATGGGGTATAGACTTCATTGGATGAATCAATCCTAACTCAAGTGCTGGACATACTCATATCTTGACTGCAATGGATTATTTTACCAAATGGGGAGAATCTATACCAGTAAAGAGTACTACCTCTTAGGTGGTTTGTGCTTTTCTCAAGGAAAATATTATAGTTAGATTTGATGTGCCTAAGAAGCTGGTGACTGATAATGCTTCAAGTTTTTCCTCTACAGAAATTACTCTCTTCTATTATGACTTTGGTATCAGCTTATCCCATTCATCCAATTATTACTCACAAGGTAATGGCTAGGTGGAGTCTAGCAACAAAAATCCCATCTCTATCGTTAAAAAGCTAGTTGAAGAAAATCAGAAAGGATGGCATAAACATTTATATGATGCTCTTTGGGCTGATAGGATAACATATAAAAGAGCAATCGGTATGTCTCCTTTTCAGCTTGTTTATGGCATTGACAGTGCAATTCCTATCCCCTTGGAATTGCCTACATTAAATCTGCAAAAGGTAATTGAAGACGAACAGTTTCAGTCCGCTCTAGAAAAGAGGATTTTGTACTTACACCAGCTGGAGGAGCAGAGAGAAATTGCTGTGGATAGGATTGCTAGGCATCAACAGACTATAAAGAAATTTTTTCACAAAAGGGCTAAGCAAAGGACCTTTGTTGTGGGAGATTCTGTACTCTTATGGGATCGAAGAAGAGAACCAAAAGCTGCACACAAGAAATTTGATTCTTTATGGAAAGGCCCCTTCAAAATTAGAGAAGTTGTGGGAGAAAATGCTTTTCTATTGGCATATCCTGATGGAACACCATTATCTCTTGCCTATAATGGGAAAGATCTGAAATTATGCAATTGGTAAGGTTTCTGAGTCTGGTCCTGTACCATAGTTTCTTTCCCTATTTTCCCATTTTTGTTGTGTGTTGTTTCATTTTTGGTGTGACTCTATCGCCCTCAGAATAAGGCTTGTTCCCCATGTTTTGCATGGGTTCTCTATGTCTTCTTGAGTCCTTGTCCCCAATTAGAGTTAGCTATTGCCCTAAGTTCTGTCTTTGTTTTTCCCTTGTATTTTTCATTGGCCTTATTCATCTATTTCTTCCTTTGGGTCAATTTTACTTAGTCATTTTCATCTCTCGGTGATCCTTGGTATTCTTGAAGTCAGGTCAGCGGGTTCTCAAGTTCATGAATCACCCGACCTGCTGACTCACCCTAAATTTCTAGTACTTAGAGTCTTTGTTAAGTCTCCGTAAGAAGTCTTTCCTTTGTAGTCGGGAGGTCAAGGATTCTTTGAAGTTTTGAATCTTCGACTCCTAGTTCAAAAGCTCATATTCTGCCTGACTTGCTAACTTCGCGTGGTGCACTTTCCTAAGTAATGTTGGCTATGCTGGGATGTTGTATGAAGGAATGACACTTGTCATTATGCATTCAATTTGAAGGTACGTGCAGACATGGTGGCACATTTATCAGAGGGAAAGTCGAGCCATGCATTTATGATTTTTAATGATAAATTTGCCGCCAATATTTAATGTCTTTCTCGGGGGAGTTCATGAGAAGTGACTTGAATTAAAAGCCCACATAAGGTGGTATTATGAGCCAAAGAATGTGTTACAGAAGAGCAAATGGCTAGCTCACTACTTGCAGAATTTCAGCTCAGTTTTACTCTTGCAGGTTAGTAAAGCTGGTAACTTTTCCTTCTCTATAAAGACTTCATATCTTCTTGGAGGAGTTAGATATTTCTATTTCCCGTGAATCTGCATAAGGAATTCTCTATGAGTGTTTCACCTCATTCTCTGCTATCTACACATATCTCTGAGTCTCTTGTTTACTGGTTTCTGGAGCATACAAGAATGAAATTTAAGTTCCAAGGAGCTCCTATAGTCTCTATTATAGAGAATGGTCTAGCTGGGGTGAAGGATACGAACTTGGCCCATGTTGATTTAGATGATTTTTGGGGAGGAATACAATCTAAGAAGAGAACTCCTTTAGCAAAGAAAATTATCAGCAGCGGTCTGCATAAAGCTGGTGGCTTTCTGCTTGCCATGCCTTGTCCTGAGTTAATGGTTGCATATGCCAATGGTTATTTTCAAGACTCTCAGGAGATAAAAACTCCTAATGGTATTGTGGTAGCCAAAATTAATTCTGAGTCTGTTGCTCTAGCTCTAGACTTGGAAGAATATCAAGATAATGCTGATGTTTCCGTGTCCTCGGCTTGGAATTACTACAATGAAAAGAAAGACTAGTGTTGTACATGTGTTGCCAAACATTGGTTGGAAGAAGAAAATACCAAGAAGTCTTGGCTATCCATTAATTTGAAAAGAAGCCATTTCAAGGAGGAAATCTCAAATATGATAAGCCTATTGAACAGAGTGATTGGTAGTCCTAAGTCAGATGTTTTCAAATTCTGGATGTGCAGGGTTATCCTGTTAATTTGTGGAGATCGCCAAATTGACTAGCCAAGAATCATCAGTGGTTGTCTACATGAGTAGTTGATGAATTTTACATGAAGCACAAGCTTCCACATGTGTTCTCAGCTGGTTTACATCTTGGCTTGGAAAGAGGCTGCTTGGCTTGGTTTGAGGACTCGGAGGAGTTCTTCGGCGAGCACGCCTGTGTATCAAAGTTTCACTCAATTGCAAAGAAATGAAGGTATGAAAGATTTGCGTCGTGTGAATGATGCATTTTCTATGTTTCTAGCTAAAAAAATTGATGGCTCAATAGAAAAGAGATTTTTTGTAGAAGCATTTTCATTGGTGACAAGATTCGGGCGTGTTTATGTTCAGTTTGACCACTTCTCATATTTGAGGATTGGGGGTTATAAAAATGCCCCATTAAAATTGCCTCGGTATCCCCCCGACTACTTGGTATTACTAGAAGTTTGCCGCCAAATGGCTGTGGTTAATGTCAAATATCAGGCAATGAAAAAGAAAGGGTATTCTTTTCCCATGTCTTTGTCCTTCTATTCTTGCAAAAATAATGAAGGTGCTCAGAATGTAGACAAATTGTTGTCTGAGTTTAGTCTTCACAATTTGTCTCCTCGTGTATCATTTGACAGTAAAATTTTTATAAAGGAACATATGCACGGAGGGGGTTCCTACTTACACATTCCTCAACTTGAAGATTTTTGGGAGGACTGCATTGATGAAAGAGAAGTTTAGAGAAGGAAGTGGATGAGGTTGATTGTTGATTAGGTCCATGCTTTCATGCTGAATATTTAGGTCCAAGAGATAATTGATGATTTTTCAGATCTTCTGAGTGAAGAATATAGTACAGTGTCTAGGGAACCCCTAACCCCAATAGAATGGTCAGCGAAAGAAGTTACAGATATTATGTTACTGTCATTTCATGTTTTAAGGAGAACTGAAAGGTGGTTGCAAGCAAAGGCTAGGAATTGCACTGGCTCATCGACACCTAAGGACTCAGCCTCTCAAAATCAAGCTAGGTCCTAAACTGCCACCTCACACAGAAGAGCATCCAGTTCGGATCCAGCTCTGCAAAGAGTTGGTTTGCAACCAAATGGTAATGGTGAAGGTCCACCTGAAGAACTTGGTAAGTTGAAGACTGCCTATGAACAAGATGTTCAAGTCACAAAAAGGAATAACAGATTGGCAGCCTTATCTTCTAAGGCTGACCATGTGCCCTCATCAAACAATCAGGCAAGTGATTCTGATTCTTTTATCTTCTCACAATTGGGAAATAATTTATTGCACTCATTACTCAGTCCACCTAATTCCCCACAATAAAAAGAGATGCCTGGACAAAACCCTCATACTGCACCAATAGTGGTGACTACTGATGCTGCTAATGCACCAGTCTCATCTCCAAACTGGATAAAGAAGGCAGTTCAAAAGAAGAGACACACTGTTCCATCCGATGATGGCATTGATACTATTTCTAGTTTATTGCAGATGGTACCAAAACCAAAACATGCAAAAAGGATGTCCAGGATGGTAATTGATGCCACCTCAGGAAATAAATTTTTGGAGATTGCAGACCCACTAGTCGAGAAGAATGAAGATGAAATAACTGAATCTAATTTTAGAGTAAGACGAGTGGATCTAGGACCATCGACCATTGAGGGTGATCTATACCACATGCACTATTCAGTGGGCAACATTTCTAAAAGAGTGAAAGATTTACAGGATGAAAATTCTATGTTGCTAGCGCATGTATGTTCTTTGTCCTCCACCAATTCAATTGCTGAGATAATTACTCCCTCTGTTGGAACTTCCTCCACTGTCAAAATTCCTACTCTTGACCCAAATCTACTTCAACAAATTAGAACTTCTGTCTTTGAGGAAAGCTATGGAGCAATGGACTAAGAAGATCATATTTGATGGATTCATATTTATCAAGGAAGTAGTGAAATTGTTTGATTCTATTCATGCTAAAAGAGAAGTTTTAATAGTAGAATTTGAGAAGATCTGAAGTGATCACCACACTTTGAACTTAATCTCTAAGGAAGTGCAGGAAATTGACAACATGGACCCTGGTATCCTAATGGCTGAAGAAGTCATAGTTGATCCTAAAGAATTAGATACTGCTATGTGGGCTGATGCATTGGAATGGAAGATTTGCATTGTTGCAACAACTGAAGAAGAAATAGGAAAGGCAGAGGCAATTTATTACAAACAAATGATGAGAATTAAAAGAGATTTTGCTACTTTGGATGTAGAAGCCAATGGGTCTGATGATGAAAAGTTGTTGGACGTTAAGATAATCAAGCATAATTTCAAGAAGGTGGTGATAGAGGATATAGTAAACTATAGTACGATTACAGGGGAGTCATTGGGCAGAATTTCTAAGATGGCAGCTTACATTAGCACTTGCAAAAATGGCATCGAGGAGATACATAGAAAGGTGACTGACTCTTACAGGGCTATCATGAAAAGGAAGTGTCGAATCAGCATGACAGGATCTCCACCTGGCATGGTGTTAACATCTGTTATCAACAAATATAGAGCATATAAAGCCAAATTGCGAGCACAGGTACCTCAAGTGGTGCAAAGTGTCACCAAGGAAGGTGAATAGTCGAGGGAATATGAAGAAATGGACAAGGTGGATGATGGCGACATGGAATTGCAAATCTTGAATTGATTTAAAATTTCATATTTATAATGTTATCTTTTATTTGCTCTAAAACTATTGGCTCTAGAGGGCCCCTTATTATTATAACCATTTAAACAATCTTTTAATCGGCTGTTTCAAGAAGCCATTATAGTTTTTCTAGACTGTTATGGTTTGGCTCAGCTATATATCCTGAATGGCTGGTCGAAGTTAAGGACTCTTCTTTTTGGTAAAATTTTTGTTTTTCTGGGAAGGGTGATAGTTAAGTTTTGTTTTTCCACCTTCTATGATTTATGAAATACAGTTAATACAATGGAGTTTTTGAAGATCATGGACTTTGTGTTGTGATTATTTGAATTAATGTTCTTCCTAAGTTGAATGTTGCTCTGTTGATAATGGTATTCGTATATTCTGGTGGTTGGATGTTGTTAAATTTCACTCACTGCTTCGAATAATCTATCTGTTGGTATTTTATCTCAAGGTGGTGATTTCCTGGGTATGTATAATATTTTCAATATTCTCTTGTGATTGGGAGTCTGTGAACTTCTTGTGTTGGTGTTAGAGTTGTAGTTTCACCTTTATAGATTTCTGGTTAAAAGCTCCACCTTTATCTTTCTTTTAGGTTAAAAGCAACCTCAAGTTTATATTCCTCAGAATATATGTAGAAGGTAGCTGCGCCTTGTTAAATAATGCAAAGAGCCGGTGTAAAATACCAATACGTCAGACTCAATTGTTGATTACATTTGTCACTTGTCCGGGCGTGAGTATATAGAGTTAGGTGATAAATCTGTTAACCAACAGATTTTTGGCGACTCTACTAGGGAAATCAGAGTTTGTTATACCATCTTTGTGAGTTGCTCAATTGGATTTTATGGTTCTTCGTGGGAGACGTGCACCAGTTTTGCAGCCTAATGTTGATTGGCTATTAAGAGACCAAGAAGATAATAGTACTGGCCTTAGGCTTGTTGCCTGGCAAATCAGAAGAACTAATCAACAGTATCACCAAGTTAATGAAGTGCTAGAAGAGGAAGAAGAACTTGGTGAGATTATAGAAGAAAATGCACCTCGTTTTGCTAACGCTCACGAGTTAATTTTCATTAGACTGGCTGTTCCTAAACCAAGAAGAGCAGAGCCTTGAAAAATTGGAGTGGTTCCTTAAAATAGACTAAGAAACCCTACTGCTAGACTAGGGAATCAAAATCCTGCCGAACCAATTCTTCCCCACAATAACCAGTAAGTGGTTTGGCAACTCTACTTAATTGTTTTATTATATATATCTATAGAAGTGGGACATGAAAAGATATACACGAGGGGATAGAAAAAAGTGTATAGCTAATATTGATTTTGATTTGCTCCAAGCTTTGAACTTCGCTCCTTATCCTCCCACAAGAAGATTCAAATCCTTGAGCAGACCATCCTCTCCTCCACCTACAAGAAGTGCCGTTGGTTCATCTTTCCAAAGCTTGACCTTACATGGTACTATTTTACCTTTACAAGTGAATTTCCTTCCTCTAAATATGGCACATCCACAGCCTCCACCTGTTCCATGGGGTGCAACCATTGCACCGCTCAACCTTGGTGCTAACCTGCATGATCTTCCAAGAGAGTCAGGTAAAATTCTACCTAAGTTTAGAGGTGATGGCAAAGTTACTCCCAAAGAGCACATTAATGCCTTCTTTGCTACATGTTCTATCTTGGGGATTCAACATGAAGATGTGTCCGTTAGGCTATTTGTAGAGTCGCTAGTTGACTCAGCTGCTAAGAGGTTTTACCACCTTCCTAATGCTTCTATTAATGATTGGGCTACAATTAGGCAAAGATTTGAGGAGAGATTTAAAACTACTGATAATGAACATACACTAGTAGCCCAAGTGTCCACTATGAAGAAGGAGATTCAGGAGCAAATGAGGGAGTACGTAGCTAAGTTCAATAGACTAGCCAATAGAATTCCTGTAAATGTTAGACTTGGAGATGGGTTAATGATGTGTTTCTTTATCAATTCATTGCCACTGGATGTCAATTATGCCATTAAAAGACAAGGAGTTCCTAACTTGGCTGCCGCACAATCATTGGCTGTAACTATGGAAGATGATTTGATTACTACAGGGAAATGGAAAAGAGAGTTACAATCTAGCAAATCTGTAGTAACCAGTTCTATTGATCCCATCATTCAGAGAATGGCCAATGACATTATCACTCTGAAACACTAGATGCCCAAAGGTCATATGCAAGCTCCTCAAGGAGGTTATAATAGGACGCTCCAATTCCCTGGCCCTAATCAGAGGTTAGCTATTGAGGGACCTTCAGCTGGTAAGACCAATCATATGGTTTGCAATTTTCATCTCACATCTAACCATGATGGAGCCTCCTATCTCGAGATGATGCGGTTTATGCAAATACTATCCACGAATGAACACGCTGAAGAACCATTAGTAGAAGAACCTCCCACACCTGGTGATGCTGGTGTGAATTTATTTGAATATGAATCAGATGAAGAGAATCACGAAGATATGTATACTGAAGTGGATAATTCCAACTGTGCGGTGTTTACTCGAGGTCAGCAAGCATAGAGAGGTCAAAATACTCAAGGCCAATCCAACAATTCGAATCCTACCCCTAAGTATATCTTGACAAGATAAAACAATGCCAAGAAAGCTGAGGAGGTGCCAACCAATCATGTAGTCACTGAGGTATTGTCTACTTCATCTCCTAAAACTCATGTCTCAAGTTCATTTGATATTGTAGTATTATGTAAGAATACTAAGATTGAGATTTCCCAAGCTGAGTATTTGAGGCTTAACTCATCTGAACTTGATAGACTAGTTAAGTATGTCAGACAGGAATCTTCCCCTTCCCATTGTAATACTCAAATATCCAGTGATGCTGAAATACATGTGAAAAGCCAAAACTGTTAAAAGTCTAGTTCTCGAGACATTGGTCTCCAAGATCCTCTTAAAAAGCCAGAGCCCTTTTATATCTCTCTTTATATTGTTGGTTTTAAACTCAGTAATTGTGTTATTGATTCTGGGGCCTCAAAGAATGTTATGCCTGCACAAGTTGCTAAAGCTTTAGGTTTGTCTTATACGCCCTCACATGGCAAATGTTTTTCAATGGATGGCTCCCCAGTACTTATCTTGGGTTAGATTAAAGATGCTCAAACTACTTTAGCTGCTTTCCCAAAGAAAAGATTGAAGTTGATTATTCTTGTAGCGGACATACATGCCAGTTATGGGATGCTCTTAAGTCATAGTTTTTGTAAAAACCTGGGAGGAGAAATTTAAATGGATTGGTTGCATGCCCTGATACCTGTTGATGGGAAGAAAGTTTGCCTTAACCCTGAACCTAAAGCTAAGTTCACTGTGCTTAAATCTGGAGATCCTAGAGTGGACATTCTGTTTGTGGAAACTGGACCAGGTACTTACATGTGTACATCTGCTGAAGATGAGAATAGAAATTTAATTAATCCTAATCTGGTTGATGAGTTATGGACTTTGGAGTTTGATGGGAGTTGTTCTACCACAGGATCTAGGGCAGGGGTTGTTTTGATTTCACCTGATGGTTACTCTTTCCCCTTTGCTTTCAAACTGGAGTTTGAGAACACAAATAACACAACCGAATATGAAGCCTTGTTGTTAGGCCTCGAATTGGCCAAAGAAAGGGGTATAAAATAACTTAAAGTTAAAGGAGATGCTAAACTAATTGTTAAGCAGGTGAGAAAATTGTATAGAGTCAAAAATGGTAGACTGAGACATTATCGTAATAGGGTATGGGATTGTATTGAAGAATTTGATGCTTTTTCCATAGAGGCAGTACCTAGAGAACAAAATTCCAGGGCTGACTCTTTATCTGTTTCAGCATCCCTTCTCCTACCACATCTAGATTTTAAGGACAAACCATATAGGATCGAAGTGGTGTATAGACCCAATGTCCCTGACAATGTTAATCACTGACAAGTTTTCAATTCAGATCAGCAAATTATTTCATTTCTTGAAAAAGATGAGTCTTTTGCCAGTATATTTTTCGAAGGCAGTAATGATGACAGTAATGATGTCCTAGAGGAAGAAATGAAGTCCCCTGGTAGTTCAAGCTCATAAGTCATTCAACTAAAAGGAAATAAGATCCCTAAAGGGCTTGTCTCTCTTGAAGATCTTTTTAACCCACACTTGTGCACCCTAATTTTTAGAAAGATTTTATTATATATTGTTACGCCTCTAAGCATACTTTGTCAACCATCTTATTACAGAAGAATGACTAAGGAATTGAAGCTCCTATCGCTTTCATGAGTGTGTCGTTGAAGAACTATGAGCTTGAATACTCTACTCTGGAGAAACATGCATATGCAGTGGTGAAGGCACTAAAGAGCTTCAGGTTTTACATCCTACATTCACATACTGTGGTATATGTTCCAGAATCTGCGGTAAAAAGTATACTAACTCAGCAAGAAATTGGGTGTAACAATATGGGAGCTTGGATTGCTAAAGTGCAAGAATATGATGTTGAGATCAAGCCTACTAACCTGGTCTGGGGTAAGGGATTGTGTAAGATGATTGCTGAAAGTAAGGAGGAAGGTAAAGAAGAAATACCCTTGGTTCTTTTCACTAGCAATACTGATGAGTGGTTCTCTAATGTTTCTTACTTCTTAACCTATGGTGACTGTCCATCCCACCTTTCAAAAAAGGAGAGGAGAAATCTAAAACTCAAAGCACACAAGTATGTTATTTGGGAAGGTAATTTGTATAAAAGAGGAGTTGATGGAACTTTCCTGAGGTGTGTAGACAAGGATCAACAGAGGAAGTTACTCAAAGCTTTCCATAATGAAGCTTGTGGAGGACACTATTCTGCATCAATAACAACTTTCAAGATATTGAGACAATGCTTCTATTGGCCTGGGATGTTTAAAGATGCTTATGAATGGGTATCAAAGTGTGAAAAGTGTTTAAGATTTACAAGCATACCACAATTAGCCGCCTTGCCTTTGAGGCCAATAATCATATATGAACCTTTTCAGCAATGGGGTTTAGACTTCATTAGACCAATCAATCCTAACTCAAGTGCTGGACATACTCATATCTTGACTGCAACAGATTATTTTACCAAATGGGTAGAAGCTATAACAGTAAAGAGTACTACCTCTGAGGTGGTTTGTGCTTTTCTCAAGGAAAATATTATAGTTATATTTGGTGTGCCTAAGAAGCTGGTGACTGATAATGCTTCAAGTTTTTCCTCTACAAAAATTACTCTCTTCTGTTATGACTTTGGTATCAGCTTATCCCATTCATCCAATTATTACCCACAAGGTAATGGCCAGGCGGAGTCTAGCAACAAAAACCTCATCTCTATCGTTAAAAAGCTAGTTGAAGAAAATTAGAAAGGATGGTATAAACATTTATATGATGCTCTTTGGGCCCTTAGGATAACATATAAAGAGCAATCGGTATGTCTCCTTTTCAGATTGTTTATGGCATTGACAATGCAATTCCTATCCCCTTGGAATTGTCTGTATTAAATTTGCAAAAGGCAATTGAAGACGAACAATTTTAGTCTGCTCTAGAAAAGAGGATTTTGTACTTACACCAACTGGAGGAGCAGAGAGAAATTGTTGTGGATAGGATTGCTAGGCATCAATAGACTGTAAAGAAGATTTTTGACAAAAGGGCTAAGCAAAGGACCTTTGTTGTGGGAGATTCTATACTCTTATGGGATCGGAGAAGAGAACCAAAAGTTGCACACAAGAAATTTGATTCTTTATGGAAAGGCCCCTTCAAAATCAGAGAAGTTGTGGGAGAAAATGCTTTTCTATTGGCATATCCTGATGGAACACCATTATCTCTTGCCTATAATGTGCAAGATCTGAAATTATGCAATTGGTAAGGTTTCTGAGTTCAGTCCTGTACCATAGTATCTTTCCCTCTTTTCTCGTTTTTATTGTGTGTTGTTTCATTTTTGGTGTGACTCTATCGCCCTCAGAATAAGGCTTGTTCCCCATGTTTTGCCTAGATTCTTTGCGTATTCTCAAGTCCTTTTCCCTAATTAGAGCCAGCTGTTGCCCTAAGTTCTGTCTTTGTTTTTCCCTTGTAGTTTTCATCAGCCTTATTAATCTATTTCTTCCTTCGAGTCAATTTTACTTAGTCATTTTTGTCTGTCGACGATCCTTGGTATTCTTGAAGTCAGGTCGGCAGGTTCATAAGTTCGTGAACTGCTAGACCTGCCGACTCACCCTAAATTTCTTGTACCCTGAGTCTTTGTTAAGTCTCCGTAAGAAGTCTTTCCTTTGTAGTCAGGAGGTCAGGGATTCTTTGAAGTTTTGAATCTTCTACTCCTAGTTCAAAAGCTCATATTCTGCCTGACTCGCCGACTTCACGTGGCGCACTTTCCTAAGTAGTATTAGTTGTATTGGCATGTTGTATGAAGGAACGACACTTGTCATTATGCATTCTATTTGAAGGTACGTGTGGACATGGTGGCACATTTATCAGAGGGAAAGTCAAGCCATGCATTTATGATTTTTAATGATAAATTCATGCCAATATTTAATTTCTTTCTCGGGGGAGTTCATGAGAAGTGACTTGAATTAAAAGCCCGCATAAGGTGGTATTATGAGCCAAAGAATGTGTTGTATAAGAGCAAACGGCTAGCTCGCTACATGCAAAATTTTAGCTCAGTTTTACTCTTGCAGGTTAGTAAAGTTGGTAACTTTTCCTTCTCTATAAAGACTTAATATCTTCTTGGAGGAGTTAGATATTTCTATTTTCCATGAATCTGCATAAGGAATTCTCTTTGAGTGTTTTGCCTCATTCTCTGCTATCTGCACATATCTCTGAGTCTCTTGTTTACTAGTTTCTGGAGCATACAAGAATAAAATTTAAGTTCCAAGGAGCTCCTGTAGCCTCTATTATAGAGAATGGTTTGGCTGGGGTGAAGGATACGAATTTGGGCCATGTTGATTTAGATGATTTTTGGGGAAGAATATAATCTAAGAAAAGAACTCCTTTAGTAGAGAAAATTGTCAGCAGCGGTCTGCATAAAGTTGGTGGCTTTCCCCTTGCCATGTCTTGTCCTGAGTTAATGGTTGCATGTGCCAATAGTTATTTTTTAGACTCTCAGGACATAAAAACTCCTAATGTTACTGTGGTGGCCAAAATTGATTATGAGTCTATTGTTCTGGCTCTAGACTTGGAAGAATATGAAGATAATGCTGATGTTTCCATGTCCTCGACATGGAATTACTACAATGAAAAGAAAGACTAGTGTCATACATGTGTCATAAAACGTTGGTTGGAAGAAGAAAAGACTGGGAAGTCTCGGCTGCCCGCTAATTTGAAAAGAAGCCATTTCAAGGAAGAAATCTCAGATATGATAACCCTACTGAACAGAGTGATTGACAGTCCTGAGTCAGATATTTTTGAATTCTCGATGTATAGGTTTATCCTATTAATTTTTGGAGATCACCAAATTGACTGGCCAAGAATCATTAGTGGTTGTCTACATGAGCAGTTGATGAATTTTACACGAAGCACAAGCTTCCACGTGTTCTTAGCTGGTTTACATCTTGGCTCGGAAAGAGGCTACTTGGCCTAGTTTGAGGACTCAGAGGAGTTTTTCAGGGAGCATGCCTGTGTATCAAATTTTCCCTCAATTGCAAAGAAATGAAGGTATGAAAGATTTGCATCGTGTGAATGATGCATTTTCTATGTTGCTAGCTAAAAGAATTGATTGCTCAATAGAAAAGAGATTTTCTGTAGAAGAATTTTCATTGGTCACAAGATTCGGGAGTGTCTATGTTCAGTTTGACCACTTCTCATATTTGAGGATTGCGAGTTATGAAAATGCCCCATTAAAATTGCCATGGTATCCCCCGACTACTTGGTATTACTGGAAGTTTGCCACTAAATGGCTGTGGTTAATGTCAAATATCAGGCAATGAAAAAAAAAGGGTATTCTTTTCCCGTGTCTTTGTCCTTCTATTCTTGCAAAAATAATGAAGGTGCTTGGAAGGTAGACAAATTGTTGTCTAAGTTTAGTCTTCACAGTTTGTCTCCTCGTGTATCATTTGATAGTAAAATTTTTATAAAGGACCATATGCACGGAGGGGGTTACTACTTACACATTCCTCAGCTTGAAGATTTTTGGGAGGACTGCATTGACGAAAGAGAAGTTCAGAGAAGGAAGTGGATGAGGTTGATTGTTGATCAGGTCCGTGCTTTCAAGCTGAATATTTAGGTCCAAGAGATAATTAATGATTTTTCAGATCTTCTGAGTGAAGAATATAGTACAGTGTCTAGGGAACCCCTACCCCTAATAGAATGGTTGGAGAAAGAAGTTACAGATATTATGTTACTGTCATTTCATGTTTTAAGGAGAACTGAAAGGTGGTTACAAGTAAAGGCTAGGGAATGCGTTGGCTCATCGACACCTAAGGACTCAGTCTCTCAAAATCAAGCTAGGTCCCAAACTGCCACCTTGCACAGAAGAGCATTCAGTTCAGATCTAGCTTTGCAAAGAGTTGGTTCGCAACCAAACGGCGATGGTGAAGGTCCACTTGAAGAACTTGGCAAGTTGAAAACCACCTGTGAACAAGATGTTCAAGTCACAAAAAGGAATACCAGATTGGCAGCCTTATCATCTAAGGCTGACCATGTGCCCTTGTCAAACAATCAGGCAAGTGATTCTGATTATTTTATCTTCTCACAATTGGGAGACAATTTATTGCACTCATTACTCAGTCCACCTAATTCCCCACAACAAAAAGAGATGCATGGGCAAAACCCTTATCCTGCACCAATAGTGGTGACTACTGATGTTGCCAATGCACTAGTGTTATCTCCATACTGGTTAAAGAAGGTAGTTCAAAAGAAGAAGAGATACACTATTCGATCCGATGATGGCATCGATACTGTTGCCAGTTTATTGCAGATGGTACCAAAACCAAAGCATGCAAAAGGATGTCCAAGATGGTAACTGATGCCACCTCAGGAAATCAATTTTTGGAGACTGCAGACCCACTAGTCAAGAGGAATGAAGATGAAATAACTGAAGCTGATTATAGAGTAAGCCGAGTGGATCTAGGACCATTGATCACCGAGGGTGATCTGTACCACATGCACTTTTCAGTGGGCAACATTTCTAAAAGAGTGAAAGATTTGTAGGATGAAAATTCTAAGTTGCTAGCGCATGTAAGTTCTCTATCCTCGTTCACTAATTCAATTGCTGAGATAATTAATCCCTCTGTTGGAACTTCCTCCACTGCCAAAATTCCTACTCTTGACCCAAATCTACTTCAAGAAATTAGAACTTCTTTGTCTCTGAGGCAAGCTATGGAGCAATGGATTGAGAAGATCATATTTGATGGTCTCATATTTATCGAGGAAGTAGTGAAATTGTTTGATTCTATTCATGCTAAAATAGAAGTTTTAATAGTAGAATTTGAGAAGGTCTGAAGTGATCACCACACTTTGAACTTAATCTCTAAGGAAGTGTAGGAAATTGTCAACATGGACCCTGGTATCCTAATGGGTGAAGAAGTCATAGCTGATCCTAAAGAATTAGATACAGCTGTGTGGGATGATGCATTGGAATGGAAGATTTGCATTGTTGCAGCAACTGAAGAAGAAATAGGAAAGGCAGTGGCAATTTATTACAAAGAAATGATGAGAATTAAAAGAGATTTTGTTGCTTTGGATGTAGAAGCCAATAGGTCTGATGATGAAAAGTTGTTGGATGTCAAGATAATCAAGCAGAATTTCAAGAAGGTGTTGACAGAGGATATAGTAAACTATAGTACGATTACATGGGAGTCATTGGGCAAACTTTCTAAGATGGCAGCTTACATTAGCACTTGCAAAAATGGCATCGAGGAGATACATAGAAAGGTGATTGACTCTGATAGGGCTATCATGAAAAGGAAGCGTTGAATCAGCATGACCGGATCTCCACCTGGCATGGTGTTAACACCTATTATCAACAAATACAGAGCATATAAAGCTGGATTACGAGCACAGGTACCTCAAGTGGCACAAAGTGTCACCAAGGAAGGTGAACAGTCAAGGGAAGATGAAGAAATGGACGAGGTGGACGATGGCGACACGGAATTGCAAATCTTGAATTGATTTAAAATTTCATATTTGCAATGTTATCTTTTATTTGCTCTAAAACTATTGGCTTTGGAGGGCCCCTTATTATTATAACTATTTAAACAATCTTTTAATTAGCTGTTTCAAGAAGCCGTTATGGTTTTTCTAGACAGTTATGGTTTGGCTCAGTTATATATTTTGAATTGCTGGTCGAAGTTAAGGACTCTTCTTTTTGGCAAATTTTTTTTTTCTGGGAAGGGTGATAGTTAAGTTTTGTTTTTCTAGCTTCTATGATATATGAAATATAGTTAATACAATGGAGTTTTGGATGATCATGGACTTTGTGTTGTGATTATTTGAATTAATGTTCTTCCTAAGTTGAATGTTGGTCTATTGATGTTAATGGTATTCATATATTCTGGTGGTCAGATGTTGTTAAATTTTGCTCACTGCTTCGAATAATCTATCTATTGGTATTTTATCTCAAGGTTGTGGTTTCCTATGTATGTATAATATTTTCAATATTCTCTTGTGATTGGGAGTCTGTGAACTTCTTGTGTTAGTGTTAGAGTTGTAGATTCACCTTTATAGCTTTCTGGTTAAAAGCTCCTCCTTTATCTTTCTTTCTGGTTAAAAGCAACCTCAAGTTTATATTCCTTAGAATATCTATAGAAGGTAGCCGTGCCTTGTTAAATAACATAGAGAGCCGGTGTAAAATACAAATATGTCAGACTCAACTGTTGATTACATTTGTCACTTGTCCGGGCATGAGTATATAGAGTTAGGTGACAAATCTGTTAACCAACACATTGCACCTTGAATGTAGATCTAGAACCGCATAGCCATAACTGCTAATGTGGAGGAATGTGGAGCATTCCATTGCCATATAGTAACTATCTTCTTTAGAACCAACACTGTGTTCAAATTGTCAACTGTAAAACACTCTTCCGGTAATCCAAACATCATGAAAATTGGATCAGGCCATTAGTAACATCTTTCCAACATCAGAAACACATCTGATCATCTTTGTGCTTCTAATTCCCATATTAATATAGCTTCTCACTCAACTCTGCATTGATTTAGGCATGACATCCAACCATGAACTTCAGTAATCTCATTATATTCAACATAACATCCAACCATGAACTGTATCTTCTCTACTGGATAGGTCATCACATGCAACCATGAACACCATCACACATCCAAGATAGTGCTAACATCAATGACAACCTTGTAACAGTGTTGACATCAATGACATCCCTAGGAACCATATGTGTACCAAAAATGCTACCTCCCAAAGTAGAAATAAGAAGAGAGACCATGTAGCCACCCCTCAAGATTCATCTTGTAGTGCTTGAAGATGATTGACACTAGATGTTGAAGATGATCCATGATCACTGAACAACATTTCTCCCCTTGGGAAGAAGCAGAATTGCAGATGTGTGCAAAATATCTTCCCATTTTGAATAGGAATATGTAGGAAGAAGGATGAATGTCTCTAAAATATGCACATGATCCAAAGACAACAATGATTTCTCTGAATGCTGCTTAAAGGTCTCTAATCTACTATTAAACTGTGACTGATCAAGAGGATAAAGAACAATCTTCGAAGAAGAAGATGGTGGTGATGCAAACCCACATGGGTTGACATCACATAGAAGACAAATGTCTTCAATGTGGTCCTCCAAATTATAAATGTGAAACTCCACAAATAAAGATGAGATTTCTGATAAATAGGAATTCCAATGAGGTGGTGGATTTGGAAGACCAAAATTGTCCTGCTGGAAAGAATTATTGGAAGCTCTCGGTGAAGAAACATCAAACTTAGATGAAGCAACATGAAATGGGGTAATGTCTACACATGGTGGGTTAGAAGAATTTGGAAAACTAATGCCATTGGCAATGCAAATCTTTTTTAACTGATGAAGCTCACAGATTTGTTTTAAATCATCAAGTTCTTTTAGCATGCATTCATTTATTGTGTGCCTTTTCTTCCCACAATAATCACATTTTATTTTCCATTGATTAGGAGACATGATAGAACTAGAGCAAATATAAATTTAGAAATGAAGGAGAGAAGAACCTCACCCCAAAAATAGTACTTCTCTAGGTGTCAATATGTCCAAGTTATTAATTAGAAAGTGTAAAATCGACAAATTGAATAAAATTAATATGGGGCTAGATCTAGAAAACTAACATTGGTGGATATGTAGATCTCCTCAATACCTTTCTAATGCCTATTCAATCTCAAAAATCAGAGATACTGGGAAAAATGTTATGAGCTCAAAAGCCAAAAAAGATGCTTGGACTTCAACCTACAATAAAAATTACCAGTAACATAATCTGGAAAAAATACTAGTACTGCTAGATAGAGCACAAAACTAACTTTTCAATTCCTACTCATTTGCAAAAAACTGACTACGTATGCCAAAGTTATGGTAAAAACAAAAACTTACCCCCTTACAACAAGATAGATGAGGGAAAGTGGCCCTACAGTGGCTCCCAAGCAATGCTTGGGTGGCTCAACCAATGATGTAGACGGTTGAGCAACAGAATTGGGTGGCATAGAGGCAGAAACCACTGGTGGTAATGGTGGAATACCTAGTGGCAAGCTGCGGGTGGTGCCTGTGCGGTTGGTTGGGCTAAGGTGGTAATCAAGAGTGGAGATGAGGTGGTGGATAGGATGGAAACCCTAGGTAGAGGCTATTAGAAATGATGGTAAATAATTATCAATGGAAAATTAATTGTAATTGTTATATAGATATTTAATTGTATAGAACCAAAATGGAGATGGTATGAAATCAACACAAAGAAACAACAGAACAAAAGATCAAACACATAACACAATATTTACGTGGACAAACCCTTTCAGGAAAAAACTCCACACAAGAAGAGATGCACCAATCTATATTAACTTCAATAGAGTTTACAATACAACACCCACAATCTCCTCTTCGGTCTTCAATCATGTAGTGCTTGTAATACACAATCAAAGCTGTAATACAATATCCTCTTAAAAGAGTGTTTCATTCTAGGGAAAAAACCCTAACATAACCTCGACTGTTAGATCTGCAACCTAATGATGAACGATCAAGATTGACTATGAAATTAAAATATTTTACAAGGCAATTTTCTAAAAAAATTCTCTTCGGGGGCGCTGCCTCCAAACCCTCGACATCCCCACACCCCCCCGTCGAGTACAAGGACCCAAATTACAGCTGAAACAAGATCGCTACTAGGTGAACACTTTATCCCTTGTGAATGATTTACAAACAATATTAGGAGTAATTAAATACATAGGATTTACAAGGTTGATGGCACCTTAATCCTAGTAGAGGCAGAGTGGCAACCCTAGTGATTCCCATTGGAAACATGCACCCATAGACAAAAAAATCATGGGCCAAGGGCCCCAATATGATTGAAACCTAGCAAAATAAATCCTACCAAAATTAATATCCACTGGGTGATACCCAGTGGAAAATGACACAAACCCCCATAGGGAAAATTTTACCTACTAAATAAAATAAAAAACTACTAGTAAATAGGTCCCATGACCAGAAAAATTACAAAAACCAATTGATATTCACCAAAGTACAAAGCTATGAGAATGACATTGCAATGGTGTACATGCATGTATTGTCATACAAATATGTATGGAACCATATGAATTTTGTATGATGTATAGAATTTCTACCTTGCAAAATCTTAAAGACCCAAAAAATGCCCTTAAAATTTTCAGCTACAAACCCTATTGAGTTTATAGTCATTCTTAGGGTTTTGACATCTTCTAGATGCAATGGTGAGATTCGCTTTGCACTAGGATGCATCGATTACAACCTCATAGCTAAACCCTCTCAAATTTGAGAAGAGACTTATAGATCTAGAGCTCTGATACCATTTTATATTCCAAGAATCTCTGTAGTATTTCTTCTATAAAGAGGGTTGCTTCACAAAAGTAAAAACTACTTCAAAAAGTAGAAGCTAGAAATGAGAGGATCAATTTGCAATCAACACTTCATGTGCATTACTTACAAAGAGTAATTATAATGATTAAATACATTCACATTTGTCAATAAAAGACAACAAAAAAACTAGATAAGACAATCTTATCCTATGTGATAAGATTGACACATTAATAAAAGAAAATAGGAAAATAAATCCTATCTAATGACTCCCTAATAAACTTATGCTAATGTGCAAACATAATTTTACACCAACAACAATCGCATTCCTCACAACACATCAAAAAATATTGGAGCACATCATAAAGATCTATGGAGGTATAATGTATTTCTAGTTTGTGCTTGCATTGTTCTTGTTCCTCCATTTTGATCAAGTTGAAAGTGAGTATTAAGTTTGGATTTGAGTTGTTTTCTTGTGCTTATGCATCTAAGTCTACTTGGTTTTGTCCAAATTCAATGTCCACATTTCTAGCATGCCTAGTGGGACTCTTGTCCCAGTACTAATCATTGTCCTTGGAGTGTTTTGAGCAAGTCTTTGTATTCTCAAGTGTGTTTCCAAGTTTGAGGCATATCCGCCTTGTGTCCCAACATTTACGCATACCTCCTAGTGTCTACATAGCTCCATGAGGTGTATGTGCCCTTCTTGGTACTTGTTTGAGTACTTTCTAGGACTTAAGGCATCTACACCTTGCTACAAGGCATCTACATATACACCTAGGCATTTATGTCAAGCAAGGCGTTTGCACCATCATCTAAGGCATCTACATGATTCTTTGCTTTTCACAACTCTAACTCTATTTATCTATAGGTTTTTGGTCCCTAGGGTTTCTTGACATCATGCTCTTTGCTTCCTAGGCCTTTTTACGGAATTTGTTATTCATTTTGCCACCCTTTAGTTAGGGTTTGTGGGTTGTCCCTTTGCAAAATTTTGGCTTCATCTAGATTCATTTAGCATTTGTACTAACCTTGGATTGCAATGTACATGTCATCCTTAAGATCTTAGCTAACCTTTGTTTTGTAGGGTTTTAAATGATTTTATGGACTGACCCTTGTGGTTTTAGGTTTGAGGCATCTTTTCTCTACTGCGAGGCATATACACTAAGTGAGTTATTTGCATATACACATAGGAATATGTGCTGAGCGAGGTGTCTGCACCATATTCTAAGGCATCTACGTTATCTTCCAAGGCGTCTACATTGTCCCTTACATTTTGGGACCCTAACCTTGTCTTTTACAAGTTCCTATCGCTTGAGAGGTTTAGTTTCTCTTAGTTTTATCCCTAACTCTCTATTTTGTAGGCCTTTGTGTCCTTGAAACCTTAGATAGATCCCTTTTGGGCATAGGCTTATCATTTTGAATGTTGGCTTGAACTATTGTGTTTTTGCTTCATCATTATTGTTTTCACTTGAATGAGCTAACCTAGTTGCAAGAGATGTTGTTTGTTAGCTTATTTTTCTAACCCTATTGCAAAATTTTGATTTTGTGCTAGTTTTTTCCTATTTTAACCCTATCTTTTGAGCATTTTCCAAGCCTAAGGCATCTTTACCCTACTGCAAGGTATCTACACAAACACATAGGCATTTACATTAATTAAGTCATCTACATATACACCTAGGCATTTATGCCAAGAGAGGTGTCTATGCCCTGTCCTAAGGCACCTATATCTAGTCTAGCCTAATCTTGCACTTATGCTTTCTAGAATTAGTGTTTTTTTCCTTCTATGAAGTGTTTGTGCCTTGTGTGTTAGCATCTATGTTGTATCATAGCTTCTCTAACATTATTTTTAATTATTTTTGCTAACCCTTGTTTGATTTGTGGGCTTGATTATCTTCTAGATTTGACATTAACCATTTGTAGGTTTGATTGTCGAAGCCCTAGACCTTTGAGACTACTAACAAGTGGGTTGTGTTGGTGCTCAAACATGCAATTCCACCAATCCTAAAGACTCAACACTAGAACCTAAGGCCGGGGATATGTCGTGTATAGGCAATGGGAAAGGCTTATAATTAGATAGTGGCATGAATGGACCAATTGCTATGAGTGGGTAAACTCACCTTAATATTTAGGATCTACAAGGCCAAGGGGATATTCCTTGAGGTCTCAACAACATAAACAATTTAAGAATTAGGTCCCCAAGCAGCCATACCCAATGTGCTATGCACCTCTATAATTGTCACTAAGTTCATGTCAACACTAGCTACATATGAACCTATAAAACCTTCTATAAATAGATAAAAATGTACTCTTACCTTGCACCCAAAGATGACAACTATATTGTGTTTCCCCAGTAGATGAATCTACTTAACATTACATACACATGTATAAGAGAGAAAAACACACATGCATGGTTCTCTAACAATGTTCAATTCAAAATTGCATAAGGTATGATTGGTTTTATAATGCTAAATCATACAAGCATGGTGGAACCTAAACCTACTCCTACAACTAACTAGGGAGAGATTCATAAATTTAAGGTTGTTGGCCCTTCACCAATCAGTTTGGTGCCTACTCCATTGGGAAACAGAGTCATATATTGCAATAGGGAAAGAAATGTTGTTGTAGAACATAAATCAAATCATATGTGCATCATCATACAATGCATATATCTCATCTCATGTAATGGACATACTCAATAATCCAAACAAAACTGCAAAAACCCACATAGAACAGAAAGAAAGAGCATTACAAAATCTTTGTAATGAATTAAAATACTATCACATACTTCTCTAGCTTCTGTTACATTCATACAAGAAAATGTGGCAAGAGAGGATGAGAAACTAGGTTCAAACATCCTCCTAAACAATTACAAACTACCCTAGAGACATACCATTACATGCATTTGTCTTTGAATAACCTTCCTATGCTTTACAAGATGAACTTTATCCCTTCACAAATAAGATTGCATCATTTGATGCCCTAGAACACTATTGAGACACTTGTAGTCTAGAAATTGGTTTAATGACCAACCTTTTTACATCTTAAGAACATGTATATATAGCATTACAATTCACTATTACAGCTTGGATGTGGATCTGGAGTAGTCAACATGTTTATAGGTCACCCATACATGTTGCATCAGAACCACATGGGTTGTACTAGAAAACCCTATATATTTGGAGTGTTTTCCCATGCCTTGGTATAAATATTTCATCATGGAGGGGTCTATAGTAGTCCTGGGGCATATTAAGCTCACCTTCCATGCTATTAGGCCTCAAAAGGATCATTAATGGTGGCCCTAAGAGTTGCTAGAGTGTCTTGTCGTGTCTTGAAAAATGTGAAAATTTTAAGTATTTGGGCCAAAAACCAGAATCCCAAAAGACCCAGGGACACAGGGACATTTGAAAAGTGCAAGTCGGAACTTTAAATCCTAGAAGGATCAATGACATCATGACAAATGGGGCACCCCATGGGAAACCTAGAAGAACTTGGAACCATAGGGATGTTTTGGAAAGTGCAAATTCTAGAATCCTGGAAGGATCAGGGACATTGGAACAAATGAGGTGCCCCATGGGAAATGGGAAAACTACAAGAATTTGGAACATAGGGATTTTTAAAAATGTACTAGGGGAATGGGAAACCCAGAAGGATCAGGGACACCAGGACAAATGGGGTGCCCCATGGGAAATGGGAAACTCTGAAGAACTTGGAACATAGGGATTTTTAGAAATGCACTAGGGAAATGGGAAACCTGGAAGGATCAGGGACAGGGATATTTGAAAATGTTCCAATGTCCATGAAAATCTTGAAACCCTTAAAGTGACCAAAACATCCAAATGAAGGTTCCACATGATACAAAATGATGAACATAGTCCAAATCTCTAAGATCATCCAAAAATTTCAAGTTTTGACCCTTAAAATTCATCATGGAAAAGAGGTGGTCCGAAAGGATCATGGAAAACCCAAAAATCCCAAAATGAGCAAAACACCCAAATGAATGGCCAAATAGATGTAGGGCGCTAATAACCATAGCCTTTAATTTTATTTAAAAATTCCAAGTTTTGACCCTCCAAATTGACTGAAGGGGAATGGGGTCCCAGAAGGACATCAAAGGTAATTAGAACCAAGGATGTTTTGATGTCCATGGAAAACCTAAAATTCCCAAAGTGCCAAAACACCCAAGTGAAAGGTCCATTTGATGTTGGATGTCATACATAACCACCATCTTCGAGATCATATAAAAATTTCATGTTTTTGACCCTCCAAATTGAGCAAGGGGGAATGGGGTCCTAGAAGGAGACTGGAACCAGGGATGTTCCCATGTTCACGAAAAACTCAAAATTCCCAAAGTGCCAAAACACATGAACAAAAGGTCCATTTGATGCTGGGTGACACACATAGAGACCATCTCTGAGATCATCTAAAAGTTCTATGTTTTGACCCTCCAAATTGAGTGAGGGGGAGTGGGGTCTCAGAAGAACATTGGAACTAGGGATGTTTTGATGTCCACGAAAAATTTGAAATTCCCAAAGTGCCAAAACACCCGAATGAAAGGTCTAATTGATGTTGGGTGACACACATTGCCACCATCTCTGAGATCATCTAAAAATTCCATGTATTGACCCTCTAAATTAAGCAAGCGGGAATGAGGGTTTTAGAGGAGATTGGAACTAGGAATGTCCCAGGTACCAATAGGATTTGGAACTAGAGATATTCTAGGTTTTGATGGGATTTGGAACTTGGAACCCTACACCCAAAAGCTAGGAAAAGACATGGAAATCACAAATTAAAGGAATTTTATGGGATTTTTGGGCAAGAATGAGATATGACCATGGCATGGGGAAGAAAAATAATCATCACAACACAAAATAAACCAAGGCAAACCCATTGAAGATTTTAGAGATTGGTTATCAGTAATGGGTGAAAAGCATTCTAGATAGCATTGAGGCATAAAACTTGGGTTTTAAAAAAAATTAGGCACATGCCAACAACTTGTAGGTTTCTGGTGCAGGGGCACCTAGTTCATACTTTGTAAATATGTGTCAAATGTGAATTTTGTAATGTTGAGTCATGTTTTGATATAATAAGGTCTATTTAGACCAAATATGATGTTTTAGCCATGTAGGCGTCAGTTTTGAGTCATATTGTCAAGTTTGGTAATGTTACGTTTTTGGTGAATATGGAAGTTGAACAGTCATGTGTTAAAAAAATAGTTTTGAATGTTGGTTTTGGTTGGGAAAGGGTTCATATATACCTAGGGATGTCAAGGCAGGTTGGGTTGGAGACAATTGAAGACCTTTTGGAGATTAAACATTAAAAATACACTATTTTTCCTGCGTTTTCTTGTGTTTTTGCTGTTGCAGACATTGGTACGACCTTGTACAGCCTGGAGTCAAGGTAAAACTAACTTGGATCAATGGTATATTGAGTCTTCTCTTATTTACATTTGGTTTCATTTGTAAACAGAGGGTTTTCCAAGTTGGTGATTTGGTGGTAGTTTCAATGGGAAAAATTGGCATATTTAGACCTTATGTAATGTGAAGAAGACATTGAACTAAAGTTTTGTGATCTGGGCTTGGAATTTTACATACTTGCTTTGGAAAATAGGGCTAATTGGGCATATTAGGACTATAACAATCAAATTTTGAGGACTTTGTTTCAAAGTAACCCTATATAAAAACTTGATATGTTGAAGAGGGCTATAATGGGTATCTGAAATGGTGATTGGTTTCAGGATTTGAAGCCTTATTTGAAAATTATACTTGAAAAACTAATTTTGTTGTCCTAATTAGACCTTGTGAGCAGCGTAGCAACAAGTTTTTGAGGGTTGTGTTCCAAAGTAACCCACCTTTAAAGTTTGATATGTTGTAGAACTCCCAAATGGGTGTCTAAAACAATCTTTATATTTTGGGTTGAAGGTATGACATGGAAGTTATGAGGGAAAAAATAGAGTTTGATGTCCTACTAGGGAAAGATGAAGAGTTGGTGATAGAATCCACCAAATTAGGTTTCAAAATTTGAAAGGTTGGTTCATTAGTGATTGTGTTTGATATCCTCCATTGGCTCTGCATCATATTGGTATCAGAGCATAGGTCAGTCTGATTTGAAGGAGAGAAGTTGTGTTGAAAAGTGGTCAAGATGCCTCCAAAAAGCAATCATATGGCTAGAGAAATGCAAGAGATGAAAGAGAAGACTGAAAGGGAGATTAGAAGGTTGAAGGAACTGTAAGATAGGTTGGTAGCAAGGCTAGAGGCTGTGGAAATTGGTCAGAGAAGAGGTGTGGTCATAAGTGATTGGAGTGACAGTGAAGAGGAAGGGGAAAAGGAGAATCCCCCTGAAGAAGAAGAAGAGGAATTGGATCCTGATGAGCAGAAGTTTGCCAAGCTACTGAGAGTAGTCAAGGAAGGAAAACACAAGGTGAAGATTGATTTACCTATGTATGGAGGTAATTTGGATGATGAAGAGCTATTAGATTGGATTACAACACTTAATAACTACTTTGAATGTGAAGATGTTCCAAAGGAGCAAAGAGTGAAGATAGCAAAGACAAAATTGAAGGGTCATGCACTATTGTGGTGGGATTATGAGGAATCTAAAAGAAGGAAGAAAGGTAAGTCAAAGATTGTGTCTTGGGATAGAATGGTGGCTAAGCTTAAGGGTAAGTTTCTTCCAAATGATTATGCAGTTCAATTGCTTAAGAAACTTCAAGGTTTGAAGCAAAGAGATATGGATGTCAAAACTTATACTAATGAGTTTTATAAGTTGAGTATAAGAGCAGGTCATATGGAGGATGATGTGGAGAAGGTGACTAGATACCTTAGTGGATTGAGATTTAATATTCAAGATGAGTTAACTGTGGCAAATCCAAGAATGATTGAGGAATGCTATCAAAAGGCAATATGGGTTGAAGAAAAGATCAAGAGAAGGCAAGACAAGTCAAATAGGGGCAGAGGCAACAATATTAGAGGTAGAGGATCATTTTCCAACTCAAGGCAGTCATATGAGGGTCAAGAAGATGCAAGCAAGGTGCAAGAACAAGTTGCTGATCAGAGAGGTGGATTTAGAGGTGGTAGATCAGGCTTAGAGGCAGATTTGGAGGTCAAGGAAGAGGTTCACAAGGATTCACAGGAAGGTGCTATCAATTTTGGACATCTAGCTGTTGGCAAGAGACACATTAGAGCTTCATCATTGTTGTCATTGATGGCAACAAAGTTCATCCCACACATCCGCAAGACATGGTGTGCCTATACCAGAAGTCAGATTGAAGAGTGTTGTGGTCCGGTAAGCAAGAACAGAGCATGTGGCAAGGTCTGACAGTTAGGTCCGGATCTCTCAAAGGATGTATCTTTAAAAAGTGCAGACTTGAGGAAGTCAAGAGGAGTACCTTGACTGATAGAATCCATGAATTGAGCCTTTGGTGATGAAAGAGTGAAGAGATATGAGGATTCAAGTATTGGGGTCCTATTTGGCAGAGCAGACAGAGGAAGAACTGACCAGTAGAGCATCAGACATTATTCCGGATGAGATGTTGATGGTGATCAAGATTCTTAAGGTATCATTCATGATTGGCCGACTTGTCAGATGACTTCTATAAGTATCTCTTTGATCCTCATCACTTGGTAAGCAAGGTTCAGCTGACAGACTAAAGTTTGGGAAATACTGACTATTCTGGATGCCGACTAGAAAGAGGATGAAATCCTCTGTGCAGATATATATATACCAAATGGATTTCGATGAGAAGATGTGTGTTGTGTGGTGTAGTGCGAAGAAAAGTAGAAGGGAAGTGTGGAAGCAGTAAGACATGTCTGGTATGTGAAAGGACAACAACACTAAAGAAGAGAAAGGATGAAGTGCAGTAGATTAGTATACTGAGCCTAACCGGAATTGAGTCTCTTGTAGGCAGTGAGCCTCTTGTGAGTAGTGTGCTTGGGCAGTGAGCCCTAATTGGCAAGTGCCATTTTATACTTCTATTCTTCTAACAGAGAATATTTTCTTGGGTTAGTCACCCCGTGGTTTTTCCCTTAATAGGGTTTTCCATGTCAAAATTATTATGTTATGTGTTTCTACTTTCATGCTTATGGATGCTTGTTTGCTTTGATGCTGCACTAATTATTAAAGAAGAACAGAAAGTTGAATTAATTAAGATAACTAATTCACCCCCCCGCTCAGTTATCAACAATTGGTATCAGAGCCAAGTTCCTCCAAACAGAGCCTAATAGCTTGAGGAAGATCTGGGAATTAAAATGGATGTGTATGGTATGAGGGAGCAACTTAAGTCTGCCCTAGATGATCTTGAGCAATCTAATTCTGAAGTCAATGAATTGAAGGAAAGACTCAAACAGGCTGATGATTTCATAAATGAACTAAAAGGGAAACTAAGTCTCTCTATGAAAAAGAGAAAGGATCTACTTCAACAATTGGCAAGTCAAAGTGAAGCAGATGATACAAATGGAGATCTGAAGGAGAAAACCAAGTTATGTGAAAAGTTATCAAAAGAGATCATTATGGTAAGACATGAAATTGAATCAGGAGTTATGAAATTTACCCAAGAAATTGAAGAGAAAAGAAAAACTAAAGATGATCTAAGACAATCTCTCAAGGAGAAATCAAAAGACTACCACAAGATGGATAGAATAATCAGACATCTTGAATCTGATCTTGAAGATGCTAAAGATAATGAAGAAAAACTTGAGGATCAAATTGTCTCTCTTAAAAGGGATCTTAAAACAACAAATGAATACAAAGAGAAATTTAAGATAAGTTCTGCTCAACTTGAAGTTCTTCTTGAAAGCCAAAAGAGGGTAGATGACAAGTGTGGCTTGGGATATGAGAAAGGTGAAAGCTCCGGATCTGGTCAGAAGAAGTTTGGATCAGAAAATCCAAGGAATAGGCCTAGAAGACCTCCGATAAGGCAACCTAATGCTCAAAGATATCCATCCTTCAATGGATACTACCACAACTACAATAACTTTGGTCACAAAGCTAATCAGTGCAGAAAGAGAATGAATCAGACTAATACATCCTTCTCCGGACAGTGTTTTAACTGCAAAAGGTATGGTCACAAATCTCATGAATGCAGAAATATGCAAATGAATAATTCATTCAATGGTAGATGCTTTGCATGCAATAGAATGGGACATATGGCTAATCAATGCAGATCAAGAGGATATCAATCAAATATGCAAAGAAATGTTGTTTGCCACAATTGCAATAGATCCAGTCATATTGCCAAATTATGTAGAAGCAAAAATCAAGATAAAAGGGGTCCGGTGCATCATCAGAATCAAGACAAAGGTAAAGGAAAAATGAATGCGGATGAAGTTCAAAGGGAGATGAACAAGATTTGGGTGAAGAGGAGTACAAAAAATATTGGGGATGGATCTGCACCAGAATCTGGTGCTAATATTCCTTCCAGAAATTAAAAAGTGAGCTTTGGCTCAAGGGGAGACACAAGGAAAAACATTTTCCCCCAGCCAGTTAATTGGTGCCGGAACTGGGACAAGGAAAGTTGTGGATTAAAGGGTTCATAAGAGAAACATCTAAATAAACTGTGGTTGAGATATGGAAGATCCGCAAGATGTTTAGAACAAGATTGATCCGGTTCATCAAGTCATCCGAATAAGGAAAACAAGGGAAACCAGAATGACTTAAGTTGAGCATTTATTGCAACTTGGCATTAGGGTTTGCAGAATAATATAAGGGTTTTCTTATCAAACACTTGTTCATTCTGCATTCAAGAAGAAGCAAAAAGGTGCTCTGTAACAAATCTCCTCAAGCCCATCAAAGATCATCTGCAGAAGCTGATTCATCCAACAATCGATCTAGCTCACTCCGTGAAACCTAGAAGTGTAAAAGGTATTCTCCGTTCTTGAATATCTCTCTGTAAATCTTTGAAATATGGCTACTCTGAATGTGGTGAATATTTCTGATAGGCCACGCCCTAAATTTAAGAAGCACCCATACAAATCTCTAGAAGTGGATCCCTCAGGTGCATTTTCCAGCATTCCGCATGGTATTTTGCATGTAGAAGATGTTAGGGTTTACATTCATGCGAACATTAAAGATTTTGGGGAATCCAAGCTGGTAGATATCTATCACAATCAGTTAATAGATGATACTTTTAAACTCAAACCACAGTACCAGGCCATCCAAGATAAACATTTTGGTCAGTGCATTCATTTCCCCTGTTTTGAAGAGGATGAATGGGTCCGATATGTGTTGAGCATAGTACATAATAACTTCTTATGGTTGAATAGACCATTTAAGATCACTAAGGATGGAATTAGGGCAGTAACCGGTTTGCGCTCATCCAGAGGGATACCAGTTCTCAAATCTGTCAAAAACCAAACTATGAGTGAGGCCACCAGATCAAAATTTGATAAGAGAGCAATGACCATAGAAGATATCTCTGATCCGGATATCAAGTTTGCATCTATGATAATTGGTTATAAGATATATCACTCCAGCAGGGAGAATTCAGTACCTGGAACTGCTGTGTATACTGCCTATGAAATGTTGAGAAAGAATGCAGATTATGACCTCTGTGAACTCCTTCTAAGCCAACTGACGGAAACCTTACAGAAGATTAAGAAGGACAAGAAGAACTCTTTTAAGTATGGTGGACTGATATTGTGTTTATTTTTCTATTTTATGAATGAGTTGCCTGGATCCAGTGGTTGGGTATGGCAGAATGACAGACCTGTTGCCATTCAAATTAGAGACTACCTGCATAGGCTTGGGAATGCTAAGGCAAGAAATACAGCTCTGTGGGGTTATTTCAAGAACTTTCAGAGTATGATGCAAGCAAGGGAGAGAATTCCCAAATCTCTAGTTGAAAAGTATAAGGATACAATTTGCTTTATGGTAGAAACTAATCAGTGCCTAATGGAGGCTGTGGAGCCAAGGATAGTCTGGATCATGCCAATGGGGTATGAAGTGGATGAGAAAATTGTAGAGCTACATGTTCAACACATGCTAAGTCAGCCCAAGGATCCTAAGGCAGAAAGGTTTGGAACCTTTGAAGAATTAAGTATAAAAATCCATGTGGAGCTTAGACAACTAGAGATGAAGAGAAAAGTGAGAAAAGAGGTAGAAGAATTGGCCAAGAGGTGTGGAATCTCAAAAGAGGCACTTGATGCCAACAGGGAGAAAATGGAAAGAGCAGAGAAATAAAAGCAAGAAATTGGAAAAGAAAGTGCTCCGGTGCAAGCCCCCTCCTGGACCAGATCAACCAAAAGCTCTACACCTACCACTTCCAAGGGTCAAAAGGCTTCAAAACCGGAAGCTCAGACATCCAGAAAAGGAGAGAAGAGAACTAAGAAAAAGGCAACATTGAGTCAGATGAGGAGGTAAAGAAGATGAAGAAAAAGAAGAAAGTATCCGGTGAAGACAAGGAGGCAGAGTCAGAAGAGTTTGTTGAAATGCCCACTCTGTCCTTAGATGATGTAGTTAAAGCAGTTACTATGGATGGGAACCTACAACCTATAACAGAATTCTATGATGCATATAATGATGCAGATAGAAAGATCTTGGAGGAAGCCACAGTTAAGTACTTGAACATATACAATAAAACTTTTATTGAAATAATTTCTCTAATTTCTAAAAGTTTAGAAAAGGAACTTGAAATGAGAAAAGAAAATGCCAAGGCTAAGGACTTAGAGATTAGAGAACAGATAGCTATTCAGCTCTATCCTTCAATTACTCTGAAACAAATGGACATGATCTTCAAAGATTGCAAGGATGAGTTCCGGAGTAAGGCTAGAATGAATCGTCTCATGCTTGGAGAAACTGATAAAGTGGCAAAAGAAATAGAAGAAATCCTACGAAATGCCTATAAAAGATTCAATATTCCTGTCATAGAGGACTTAGGTCATGAAACATTTGCCATGGATGACAAAAACAAATTTTCTAAGACAATAGCATAAGAGGTAAAGGAGACAGGTGAAGAAAAAGGTAAGGACTTAGATTCCTCTACTCCAGAAGAGGAGGTTCATGAACAAGCAAACATCTCTCCTCCGGTTTCCCCTGCAGACTCTGGATCCAAAGAAAAAGAAAGAATAGAAGAGAAGATCAGTCAAGAAGCAGAGGAGAAAGAAAAAGAAGATAAGGCCACAGAAGGAAAGAAAACTCCATCAGAGAAAGCCAAAGATGATAGTGGTAAGAGTGCAGAAGGGGAGAAAACTCTGTCTCCGACAAGAGACACAGTAGAAGCAGTCAAGGATTTCTTAACTAAAGAGATGATGGATTTTGATGAACCAGAACTGCTTCAAGGACCGTTCAATTTTGATTCCCTCTCTCTAGTGCAAACCATGAAGCTAGCACCCTTCACCCAAGCAAAGGCAAAAGAAAAACTTTTGAAGTCTCACATGGAAGACTATGAGCTCATATAAGTTGCATCCGGTGTTTTAGAGAAGATTATGCCATCCTTCCAAAAGGATTCTTCAGCCTCCACATCTGGTAATCTAAAGTCTCTTGTAAATTCTGTTCATACACATTTTGATTCCTTAGAAAGTCAGCAGAAGAAAAGGTCCGGAAGGAGTTTTTGGGCAAAAGATTCTCTGAAGTACAGAGTCTAATAACAAATGATAGAAGAGTTATGGATATTGGAATAAAGATCTTAGAAAATGCTCTTAAAGATGGCGGAGATATCTATAAATTTTGTTTATCCTGGCCTAAAGTGACCAAGGATATCGAGAAGAAAGTAAAAGAGCAAGAGGATAAACTGACTAGTTTATCTCAAAGTTTTGATCCTCTCTCCTCCTCTATAGTAAATCAAGAGTGTCAGACTATTGCAGTCATAGATGAAATAAAGAAGCTTGAGAAGGAGAAGAAAAATAGAACCAACAGGTTAAGTGAACTCAGAGGGATCATTATCCTTAAGTTAGAGGCCATGCATGAGGCTCTAACTGATGCTCAGACCACAACCTGGACCAGTGATTTGACAGATTTCAAGAGGGCAGAAACTTTTGCATTCCTGTTGAGTGGTCACATCTCAATTTTAGACAAGATGAAGCAAAGTTGGGTGACAAAAGTTGTACAGTTGAAGACAACTTTTGCAGACATACTACAATATATGTAAGTATAACCTATTTACATACTTATGCGGCTAAGTATAGTTCAATTTTTGGGAATTTTTGTGTGCAGACCCTACCCTTTGCCATTGATGTCAAAGGGGGAGTGAGGAACAGTGAAAAATGTGGAATCCAGCTAAGGGGCAGCTCCAGAAACTTGTACATTAGAAGAGAGCATCAACCAAGGGGGAGTATAGTATAACACTTAGTCATTTTTCACTAAGTGTTGCCATCAATGCCAAAGGGGGAGATTGTTGGCAAGAGACACATTGAAGCTTCATAATTGTTGTCATTGATGGCAACAAAGTTCATCCCACACATCCGCAGGACATGGTGTGCCTATACCGGAAGTCAGATTGAAGAGTGTTGTGGTCCTGTAAGCAAGAACAGAGCATGTGGCAAGGTCTGACAGTTAGGTCCGGATCTCTCAGAGGATGTATCTTTGGAAAGTGTGGACTTGAGGAAGTCAAGAGGAGTACCTTGACTGATAGAATCCAGGAATTGAGCCTCTAGTGATGAAAGAGTGAAGAGATATGAGGATTCAAGTATTGGGGTCCTGTTTGGTAGAGTAGACAGAGGAAGAACTGACCGATAGAGCATCAGACATTATTCCGGATGAGATGTTGATGGTGATCAAGATTCTTAAGGTATCATTCATGATTGGCCGACTTGTTAGATGACTTCTATAAGTATCTCTTTGATCCGCATCACTTGGTAAGAAAGGATTCAGCTGATAGACTAAAGTTTGGGAAATACTGACTATTCCGGATGCTGACTAGAAAGAGGATGAAATCCTTTGTGTGGATATATATATACCAAATGGATTTAGATGAGAAGATGTGTGTTGTGTGGTTTAGTGTGAAGAAAAGCAGAAAGGAAGTGTAGAAGTAGTAAGACAGGTCTGGTATGTGAAAGGACAACAACACTAAAGAAGAAAAAGGATGAAGTGCAGTAGATCAGTATACTGAGCCTAACTGGAACTAAACTCTAGCATGTGTGGATGCTTCTCATCAGTTCAAGTATCTTGTTACTCTCTCTATAACTTGTAGACAGTGAGTCTCTTGTAGGCAGTGAACCTCTTGTGAGCAGTGTGCTCGAGCAGTGAGCCCTAATTGGCAAGTGCCATTTTGTACTTCTATTCTTCTAACAGAGAATACTTTCTTGGGTTAGTCACCCCGTGGTTTTTCCCTTAACAGGGTTTTCCACCTCAAAATCATTATGTTATGTGTTTCTACTTTCATGCTTATGGATGCTTGTTTGCTTTGATACTGCACTAATTATTAAAGAAGAACAGAAAGTTGAATTAATTAAGATAACTGATTCACCCCCCCTCTCAGTATCAACACAAGCATGGCATTGCAATGAAGGTCAAGCCTCTAGTTCACATGGTGGAGAAAGGAGAACTCAATTGGTGTAAGAGGAAGATAATAAGAGTGTCAACTCTCCATTTCAGACTGTTGCTCCAGAAATTGGAGAAAATCTAATGATGAGGAGAACATTACTCAAAGTCCATGTGATGAAAGAGCCACCACAAAGAAGGACACTCTTCAAAATAACTTGTAAGTGCATGGGTAAGGTATGTAAAGTTGTGATTGATTCAGGAAGCATGGATAACATGGTGTCTAATGATATGGTTGAGACACTTACATTGCCTAGGATACCACATGATACTCCTTTTAAAGTTTCTTGGCTAAATGAGGGTCAATTTGTTTTGGTTAATGAACAAGCTTGGGTGGAGTTCAATATAGGAGGGTATAAGGATAAAATTCTATGTGATGTGTTGCCTATGGATGTGTGCCATTTTCTGCTAGGGAGGCCTTGGCAATTTGATAGGCATGCCCTGCATGATGGTAGAACAAATACCTATGAGATAAACAAAGATGAGATCTCTTTTATTTTGACACCTTTGATAGAAGATGATAAAGGGAAAATTGAGCAAGCTAATGTGATGATGGTTGGTAGGAAAGAGTTTGTAAAGGTAGAGGAAAAGGATGATAGGAACCTTGCAGCCAATTCAAAACTTGGCAGTAGTATGACAACAGACTTGAAGAGTGATCAGATTTTGGAAGGAGATGATATTGAGTTGGTGTCAAAATCAGATTTGTTGAAGGTCAAGGATGAATTGATTTTGGGGATGGAAGATTGGTTTGAGAAGCATGTTGATGTGATGGTGGATAGGGTGTTTTATTCATTGTTTCCAAGAGGATAGTGATCATTCAGTTTTTGTCAAAGCAGAGGTTAGTGAACCTGATAAAGCAGCAGATATAGAGGCAGAGCATTAGATGAAAGAGGTGAGAAACAGAGGTGAAGAGCTCAAGGCTACACTACAAGGGAAAAAGAGCAAGTTCAGGCATACCATAGAAGTGAACAAGAAGGAAGTGCTTTGCAAGGATGAAGGAGATAAGGTGGCAGGTCAAGATGCAGGTTTACCAACATTCTCAAGGGCAGCACCAGTCAAAGATCATTTGTCAAATAAGTCTTTGAAGTTGCAGCATATCTTAGGTGACATGGAGCTCATAAAGGCAAGAAACAATGCCTATTTCAAGTACTTGGTTCGTTGGAGGGGTGTACCACTTGGAGATGCCACTTGGAGGCCAGAGTATGATGTGATCAAGCATGATTCTATTGCAGCACTGTCTTCAAGGGGACTTGAGTCAAATTTGCTCAGGATGTATGGTGCAGGGGCACCTAGTTCATACTTTGTAATTATGTGTCAAATGTGAAGTTTGTAATGTTGAGTCATGTTTGGATTTAATAAGGTCTATTTAGACCAAATATGATGTTTTAGCCATGTAGGGGTCAGTTTTGAGTCATATTGTCAAGTTTGGCAATGTTACATTTTTGGTGAATATGGAAGTTGAATAGTCATGTGTTTAAAAAAATAGTTTTGAACGTTGGTTTTGGTTGGGAAAGAGTTCATATATACCTAGGGATGTCAAGGTAGGTTGGTTTGGATACAATTGAAGACCTTTTGGAGATTAAACAATAAAAACACTATTTTTCCTATGTTTTCTTGTGTTTTTGCTGTTGTAGACATTGGTACGGCCTTGTACGGCCTGGAGTCAAGGTAAAACTAACTTGGATCAATGGTATATTGAGTCTTCTCTTATTTACATTTGGTTTCATTCATTTTTATTAAATTTGAAGAAAGTTAAAGGGATTTTACTGAAAACAATCAAGAAAACCTAGGTAAACAGAGGGTTTTGCAAGTTGGTGATTTGGTGATAGTTTCAATGGGAAAAATTGGCATATTCAGATCTTATGTAATGTGAAGAAGACATTGAAGTGAAGTTTTGTGATCTGGGCTTGGAAGTTTGCATACTTGCTTTGGAAAACAGGGCTAATTGGGCCTATTAGGACTGTAACAATCAAATTTTGAGGACTTTGTTTCAAAGTAACCCTATCTACAAACTTGATATGTTGAAGAGGGCCATAATGGGTATCTAAAATGGTGATTTGTTTTTGGGTTTGAATCTTTATTTGAAAATTATGCTTGAAAATCCAATTTTGTTGTCTTAATTAGACCTTGTGAGTAGCGTAGCAGCAAGTTTTTGAGGGTTGTGTTCCAAAGTAACCCACCTTGAAGGTTTGATATGTTGTAAAAATCCCAAATGGGTGTCTGAAATAGCCTTTATATTTTGGGTTGAAGGTTTGACATGGAAGTTATGAGGGAAAAATAGAGTTTGCTGTCCTACTAAGGGAAGATGAAGAGTTGGTGATAGAATCAACCAAATTAGGTTTCAAAATTTGAAAGGTTGGTTCATTAGTGATTGTATTTGATATCCTCCATTGGCTCTACATCAGTTTCACTTGAAGAAGACTCATTGTCAAACTCCCATTTATGTGTTTGTTCATCATTTCCTTAAGGGCTAAAATTAATTTATTTGTTGGATTGTTATGTCTAAGGGTGCATGTATGCTCTTCCCTACAATGAAAGGTGACCTTGGGAATCAAAAAAATCCCTTATGCACATCAATGATTACATTTCACATTTGGTTTTATTAGGTTAAATGAACATGTTTGTCATGTTTGTGTGAACAAGTGTGTGTGTGTGCTCTTCCCTCACACCAAAAGGTGATCTTTGGAATCAAAAACACCTCTTGGGTCACCTTTTGTCCATCCAAAAGGGACATTTGTGTATTTTCTCTCCTCATGCCTTGGGGTGATCTTGGAGATAAAAAATAAGTGTCACTTTTTTATTTTTTCTTTTTAGTAGACCTGGCTTGGATTTCATCACTAGGTGGTGACTGAAGTCGGGTATACAAATTTAGGAGAGAATCAAAAGATTCTCCCATTGAGGGACATTTGTCATTTTTGTCTAATCTTTCAAGGAACTTTATACCTTGCAAAGTGAAGGTGGAGAGTGGGTTACCCTCTCACACCAAGCCGTTAGACATAACCCTCATTGCACAGACTTGGGCCTCATGTACTTTTGGTTATAAAGAGGACACCCCTAGAAATCCATGTCAATCCTAGTTAGAGGACTTTGGTCATACGTTCTTGTGATGCACTAGTAAGTTGTTAGCCCTAGGAAGTTACTCACCATGTGCCCCTAGAAATAGGATTGTAGGCCACATATGCTCTCCTCTCGCACCTTAGTGTGATCTTGAGGATCAAAAGTGGTTAGTGCCTACTCATGGGCCCTAATTTCCACACCTAAACAATGAATTATCATTGGAATCAAAAGTGCACACACACCCACTTGAGTAATCTAGGTTGTTGGTGTGTTTGTTTTGTTTGTAATTGTGTTAAATTGGTGCTTGTCATTTAAGACTCAAGAAGCAAGCAAAAATTTGAAAGTCATGACATCATCTTGAAAAAGCCATGTCATAAATTAAAAATTCTAAAGCAAAATTTTGAAGCCAAGGTTTCCAATCCAAACCCTAATTAGTCCAATCCATCAAATCCCAATCCAAACCCTAATCAATCCCATCCTTGAAATCCCAATCCAAACCCAAATCAATCCCATCCTTAACCCTAGTCCAAAATCAAAATTCCTTTATTTTTTAATAATCCTAATCCATAGTATCTTGAATCCATCCTTGTTAACATCCATATCAATCCCACCCTTAAAAAATTAATCCAAGTCTAACATCAAATCATCACACCTTGGAGCCCTAGCCTTACTTCGAAATCCAAACTACCTCATCCTTGAAGGAACCTCATCACAAGGCACCTAATCTCACCATCTCAAATCATCCTCTAAATACAAATTACTTCATCCCTAGGAGGTCCTAATCCAAATCCCATTGTCTTAGATCATCTTCAGATCCTTAAATTGAAACCCAACCATCACAATTTTTTTTGGAGCCTTAGGTTACTCCTAAGTTCTAAAACCAACCTTCCAAAAATCACCCAATCAATCCAAATCATTTTATCCATCCTTGGGATTCACTATCCCATTATCCAAATCAAACCAATCATCCTAAGAATCTAAAGTTTGACCATTTAAAATCCAAATATTCCAAATCCAAACAATAAAAATTGAAAGCCTAACCGAAAACAAGCATCATGGACCCATGGTTCAATGAGTTCATTAAGAAAGCTAGAACCTTTCTTGTAAATCATTATGATGATAGTCTAATTAATCAAGAAGAGTATGTTCCATTTGAACATGATGATGATGATGGTAGTCTTGTGGATCAAGATGAGTATACCCATGACTCCCTTGATGATATTATTATGAGCAAGCTTTCTATAAGCTCTAATCAACCAATCTCAAATAATTAGAAGCATTCAGACCAAGAACATCCTAACACCAACTATCCTTAATCCCACTTCACATATCTATTGGTCATCACTATGGTAACCTTGGTAAGGGAAACACCATTCTAGGACAAGACCCTCAAAACAAATTTATATTTAAGAAGCCAATCAAAGCCTCCTCCTCCTATGTATGTACTTCATTATCGAAACCTTCACAAACTAACCAACAATCCTATCAATAATCTTATGCTTCTCCATCTAAACAATCTATGAAGGATTTTATCCAAGGACTACTAGAGAAGGATCATAATCTACAAAGACACAACAAAGTTAAGAAGTCTTACAATACCTCTAATCCCATGCCATCATTCTTTGACAAATACCTGCATGTTTTTGGCAATAAGGTTATAGATCCAAGTCCTAATCAGGTTGCCCAAGAGCCCCCTAGCACCATTCCCACCCAATGTCAAATACCATCATACAAAAACATTACCAATCCAAAACCTATTAAGCCTAATCAAGATCCTCTAGAACTACTATTTTTGCAAGCTAACCTATGTGGGAAGGAAAATGAAGCCAATCCATAAGATCTAAATCCACAAGATCCATCTAACCCATAATCATCAAAGGCCTCTCACTAACCAATATACAAGAATCAAGGAGTGTATCCATGAGCTAATCATTAAAGGGGATATCGAATCCAAATGCAGTACATTCCTCTTGTCAAAGAAGCAACCAAGGCTATGTCAAGATATTATTCCAAAGCATGGTCAAAATTACCTCCAACCAAATCAAGATCAAAACATCCAAGTCAATTCTGTAACTCTGCAACAACATCCAAAGATAAAAAAAAAAAAAACAATCCTATCCGTCATCTCACAACTCCCTCTTCCCATGAGGAAATTGTGGCCCCCATTGAACATATAGACAAGCAAGATGATCATAACAAACATATCAATAATGAAATTGTAAATTATGTTGATCACATCAAGCATGAGGATGAACAAGTCACAAGTGATCATATTGAACCTATAATCAACCAATCCACTACCATCATGAATGAGGAGAAAGGACAAACATCTTATCAAGTTGGTCCAACCAATTTCATCAAATATAGTCTCCTTGTAGATGAGCAAATTGGAAGTTCTAATAGTTCCTAGCAATACACTAAGGGGCTAGCATCATGTTTCAAAAGAAACAAGTACCCCATTGTGAACAAAATTTTTCAAATCATGGATTATAACGCAAAAGTCTCGAGCCTTCATGAGTAAGGTACCCTAGAACTTGTACAAGTTTATGTAAATTATGGTCATCATGGCATTCGCTATAGACCTCCTAACAAGTACCCTAGTGATGTTAGTGATACTTCGATGATTGCCGAGGAAACATCATCTAATATAAATATTAAAATAGAGGCCACTCATAGCCTCTTCAATAATCCTACTACCACTAATCCTTTCATTGTCACCTCCATTCTTATCACCCACCTTCATCTCCCACAACCTAAACCCGTTGACAGGGACCAACAAGATCATAGGTCATACAAAGTAAAGAATCAATAGCAAACACTAGATCAAAATCAAGTGCAAAATCAGAATTAAACAAAAGATCCAAATGAATCCAAAAGGTGACATGAATCCACAAATTCAAAGGAAGCAAAAAACAACATGGATTCTAAATAAAAATGAACCAATCAACTCCAATTTAGGACAAAATTGAAAGATGCACTTGACATACAATAGGTATGTGCCATCTCTACAATTATTATCAATCTCAGTAGGCAAAGTCTCATGATCTAATTAGATTGTTGGTCCCAATCTCAATCTTAAATTTAAATCCTCGATCCCCAAATCCAATCCCACTTTCAAATATAAAAATACCCTATCCTAGTACAAATATCCAAATCCTAACTCCCAATCCCATGACCCTAAATCCAAACTCCTAAACCAACATTCTGAATCTAGACTTAAATCTACAAACCTAAAATCCTAAATCTATTATATCCTAGTAGCAATGCTCTACCATAGAGGTTGTGATGGTACTCTGTTGAGATGTTCACATTTGGATAAAGCTAACTTAGCTATCAAAGAATATCACAACATATGTGAATTGTACATCAATGGTGTGATCTTGACAAAGTAATTATATAGGACACATGAAATTATGCAAATCATCAACACAAGAAATTATACAGGACATCAACACAAGAAGAATTAACGAGTGGAAAACCCTCCCGGGGTAGAAAAACCACTCCAAAACTACCTCACTGGGTTAACTGAAAAACATGCCTCACTGGCTACATATAGGTCTCATTGACTAGGCAAGCCTCACTGGCTACAAAGAAGCCTCACTAGCTATAATATGTGTCTCACTGACAAATGTAAGGTCTCATTGACCTATAAGCCTCATTGACATATTGTGCCTCACTGGCAAACACAATCACCATTAGAAAAAATAAACAAAATCAGAGGGTTACTCTATTTCCATTCAATTCATTATCCCATCTTTGTATAATACAAACTCCATTTGTAATTTCTCCATGTGTATGTCTTCAACCTGCATCTGATGCTCAATCAATTCACCTAATTTAGATAACTCTGGACATTCAATTGCATATTGTCTTCATACTTGATTTTGTTCAATCTGTGTCATACAAGTTGTCTTCATATTGGTTCACATCCATTACATTTTGATCTACAACACAACTTATTAATCAAAAACACCTGTGATAACATTAAATAAAGAAATTAAATGTCCTCTCATGACTTTCCACATTCTTCATCTTCTCTATTTTTTTAATTTCACTTTCATTTTCCTCTTCTCAAAAATATGTTCCACCTGCAAAATAAAAACATATATGTATTTCTTCTCTGCATCTCTATAAGAGAAAATAAAATCTTTCCATATTTCATTTTTATTTTCTCTGTATAACTTTTCATATCCTTGTGTGAACTTTAAAAATGCCTTTTAATCTTTTCATCTTCTCTAAAAAATTCATAAAAAATCTTCAATCAATTTTGCTCTGCATCCATGAAGCACCAAAACAAATAATCTCTTTTCAAAAAAATATTCTTCAAAAATCTTCATTCTTTCATCTTCCCTGCATAAAAAAAATCATGAATGATGTCCCCTCTTTTTATTTTCCAAATCCATTCAAATTCCCCATAAAACAATCTCCTTCTATCTTCAACAATATTTTGCAAAAACATCTTCAATAAAACTTCATCAATCTACCCTTTCATGCTCGGACTTAACAAAAAAATATAAGGCATTAAAGCCACTAAAAAAATATTTTCAAACAAATATTAAAAGGAATCCTTTGTCTTCATCTACCACAAAGGGATTTAAGAAAGAAAGAAAATCTTTCTAAAATAAGTGCCTTAAAAAACACATCTAGTTGCCTTTTAGGAAACATCTAAAAATTAGCTTTCAAAAAGCAAATAACTGCAGACAAAGGCAATTTGACACTCTTGAGGCCATCAAAGTTAACACAGAAGGTGGGAGCTACAGTTTAAATTTCAACCTTTGATGTGAAAAAGCCCACTCAACTACGTTTAAAACATGGCCATTGATATGCCCTTTGTGCCCATCAAATAAAGTGGAGACCACTCCAACCAGTGTCAAGGATAAAAAGGGTCAGTTTTCCAATGTTTTAAATACCCTCCAATCGGTCACTTAAGTGACCATGACTTGTGATAACAAGTCAACAAAGAAATAAAAGAAAAGTGAATTACTTGAAAACGGGTAAAGGGTATAGGATATTTAGGGCTTAAAACATGTACTTAGTGTTCATAGGATTTAACACTAATCTCTGTCATGTCACATTAATTTCCATCATGAGAGATAGACCTTAAACTCTGTCATAAACCTCTGCTATACTGAAGACAGAACTCAGAAATATAAACCTTGCTAATGCAACAAACATCCTTAATTACTTTCATCATGTCAACATATCTTCATGTAAGTTCAAACAACACTTATACAACTGAGTGTTTTGAAAGCATGATACTCAATCATCAAGTCAACTTATGAACCAAGTGTATTCCTAAAATGAAGCCATGAACGACATCAAATAACAACTCAAACCATCTATACAAGCATCTTGATTTCTGCCATCCTTGAAGGCACTACACTATGTGAAACTGACATCATACATCTAATGCTTGCACTCACCACCATGTCAACATCATGTGAACCAAAGAACCAACATTATGTCAACATCAAGTTACAAACCTCACCAAGTGAAGAAGCATGAAGAACTTAACTTTTGCATCATGAACTCAATATCATACCTTGCTTGAATATGAACACACATCAAGTTACAAACCTCACCAAAAATCCTTTTTGACATCAATGACAAACTAACACCATCACCATGATGAAAACCTAGTTACAAGCCTCATTTGTAAATTGGTTGTTTATGTGAACCTTGCACTTGGAGGCAACATTCTTCCATCAAATCATCCTTATCCCTTCCATCATGACATCCCATCATACCCATCCACCATATCTCTATAACCATTTCATTGTACCCAACCCACCCACCCTTCTCACTTTTGACCTTGACAAGGATAGAGGAAAAATGTTGAAACATGCTTTGGACACTTCTTGATATATCCAATCTTTTATAGAAAATATACTATAGTGTATCAACACCTCCTTCAGTCAACATTGCAATGCATAATCATGAATAGCATACATCAAGTGGGGACATGTTATTCCTATGTGACATAGTCCTTGGAGATCACCTCTTCAAACCCTCCCTCAATCCATCTCCCATCCATTCCTTTCCAAATCCTTTATCCATACCATCTTGAATATTGTATCCATTCCCTCTACTATTACAATCCCTCGATCCTTCCATCTAATCTTCCTTCCATCCTTGTCTCTAGACTTGGTTTTCCTTTGGTATTGGTTACACCTTTTATATGGCAATCCCATCTAGAAATACAAGAAAAAGACTACCCAAAAGCCACTCATTCAAATGCAAGCCATTCAAATCTATAGCACAATACAACCTAATAATCCTAGTGACACAATCCATCCTAACGTAAACAGAAAATCTAGTCAAATCTTGCTAAGCAATCTAGCAAATTATCAAAAAGCATCCACCAATTATATTCCCAACCTTTCTACAAGCCTTCTTTAGCTCTACACAAATCAAACCATCATTATTAGGATAAATCATTCCCAATCCTCACATTAATCTCAAGATATATCATTCCCACATCAACAACACTATCATCATCATCATCATCAAATCAATCTTCAGCTTCTAGCTTGACCAGGTCAAAATCTTGTTTGTCTTTGTATCGTTTGTGTGTGATTGCTTGCTTGCTTGTGTGTTTTATCATTTTGTCTTTTCATTTGCAATGGTCCTTGCAACGTATCACCACAATGACATCATGATCTTCCATATCCTGGTGCCATACGACTTATGCATGCTTGTGGCCTTTTCTTTTGGGCTAGTCCTTCATGCACTTGGCACATTGTCATCATGATCCCTTATATCATGATGCATACTGCCTAGTGCTATATAAAAGTTTGGTTTCTCTTTGTAGGTAAATTTCCTTCCTAGCATGTACCTACCATCAACCATCCCCAATCATCACACATCATTATCATTATCCATATCCTCATCCATACACCTCTTCGCCCATTTCATCATTTCTTCAATCCCCATACATCGCAACCTTCATGCATCTAACCATCTCCTCCCTTCCTTCTATATATCCAACTATCTCCCATCTCTTTTTTATTCTTTTAGACCTGGCTCTCCTTTTAGGAGACCACCCAAGTCTCTGTGAACCTACCTGCTCTCTCAAGGGGCATCACTAATCCATTTCCTAACCTCTATTCTTCCAAATAATTGGGGCATCCTATCACAAGTCCCATCTCATTGAGTGTCTATACTTATCTTCTTTGAAATGATGTCACTTCTCTTAGTTTGATGCAAGAGCATCCTTGGTTCAAGAGAAATCTTGTATCAACCAAAAACATTTGCATTTCAGTTTGTTTTCTTTCATTTTCTAGTTTAGTTCAGTCAGTTTAGTCAGTAGCAGTTTTAGTAGATTGGTTTGTATTTTACCACAGTTTCATTTCAGACCTTGTGGAGCTAGACTTAGCATCTAGACACATTCATGCACATCATATCCAAAAATTAGATCATTTGGATCAGGTATCAGAAAGATATTGCTATCAGAAGATTGATTGTTTTCTCAGAACAGAGCATCCTGATACTCTCAGACAATCAACCAAAGGAGAAGATTTGTGAAGGCTAAATGACACATCATTCAATGTTGTTTGGATCGTGGCCGACCTTCCTTGAGATCTGTATGCTATTCTATTCACTTGAAAAGGAGTTCTATGTGATTAGGTCTGACCTATCTGTGTACACACGTTACAGCTCTTCATTGGAGTTTGTGATCTTCCGTGGCCAACATGGAGGAATCTTAGGTTCCAGAGGAATCATGTAATAGATGCCTAGGAAAGTGGCTGATCATTAGTTCATAGTTTGATAGTTTGAATTATTTGTGAAGGAGCTTTAAAGCTATATCTTGTGCATATTCTGTAATTGAGGAATTAGGCCTGTGAGCCCTAATTGTAAGCCCGCATGATGCTGACCAGTTTGTATTTTGAATCAATGATATACTGAATGACTAAATCTGCATTTGTATTATGTCTTTGAGTTGTTTTCATTGTGTTTACTCTTGCTGCACAATCTGGACTATTCACTTTGTGGACCCTCCTAACTGTGACTGCACCAAGTGGTATCAGAGTGAAGTTTAAATCTTTGGGAGCAAATTGAGCAAAGTTGGCAAAGGAATTCCATAAGATCTTGCTGTGAATAGATCGCCGAATTCAAGGCAGACTACTTGTGTTGTCAATCGATCACCGATTGTGAGGCAGTTGTCACCTTGTAGCTCGATCACCTAATTTGAGGCAGTTATGCTTGATCCAAGGAAGAAATGCCGTTGAGGAGAATACCTGCTGTTGGTACTATGGCTGGAAGAATGGATGAGATGATGGAAATGATGAAGACAATGTGAGTTCACTTGGATGCTGTTGAAGAAGATAAGCGAAGAGGATTGACACCTTGACCTAATGTTGAAAGTGATGATGATGAAGAATTTCAATCCGCTGATCAAAATGGTGAAACCCTAGGAGAAGAAGAAGAAGAATTAGATCAAGTCAAGATGTTGTGAGCTATTTCAAAGATTGGGAAAAGACCTAGAGTTGATGTACCAAACTATACTGGCAATTTGAATCCTAAGGAGTTGATTGATTGAATAAATGACCTAGAAGAATGCTTTGAGTATGAAGAAATTGAAGATCCGGAGAAGGTGAAATTTGCAAGGACAAAATTGAAAGGACATGCTGCTATATGGTGGAAGTTTAGTTGGATAGAATTAGAAGAGGAAAGAGAAGATTACAAAGTGGGATAGGATGCTGAAAAATTTGAAGAATCAGTTTATACCTGCTGACTATGAGTTGGAAATGTTGAAGAGATTACAAAAATTGAGACAAAAGGAGAAATCTGTGAAGGAGTACATTGAAGAATATCATAAGATGATCATAGGAACAGGACATAGTGAAGAAAGTAAGGAAAAAGTGGCTAGATACATCAATGGACTGAGATTGAACATTCAAGAAGAACTAAGTTTGGTGAGAATGACAACATTGGAAGAAGCATATCAGTTTGCCTTGAAAGTTGAATAAGAGGCATGATCAGAGATAGAGAGGTAGAGGAGGTAAATTTTAGAGAGGTAGAACATTTTCCAGAGGAGAGAGATCATATGCAGAGCAGAACAGACAAGAGAACACATTCAAGAAGAAGGACAAAGATAACAATGCATATCGGAGAGATGACAAAACTTTCTACCGCAGAGGAAACCCTGGTCCATACCAGAATGAAGGATATAGAAGAGAAGAAAAAGGACCTAGTAGGAGAACATTTAGAGGAACTTGTTTTAAATGTGGAGGTGAAGGACATAAAGCATTTGAATGTAATCAAGGGAGTACAAGCAAGAAGACAAAGAACAGTGGAAGAGTAGCCTATGTAGAAGAAGAACCTATTGATCACCTTGTTCAATTGGTAAACCTGAGAAAGGAGAATCACTTGTCATGAGGAGAACACTATTTCAAGCAGACACAAATGAGGAACCACTATAAAGGAAAAGTTTGTTCAGAACTAGATGCAAATCAAGAGGTAAATGTTGTAAAGTTGTAATTGACAGTGGTAGTTCAAATAATTTAGTATCAGAGGAGATGGTGACTAAGCTGAAGTTGTAAAGATTGAAACACCCTAAGCCATATCAGATAGAATGGATTCAAGATGATCATAAGGTCCTGGTGAGTGAACAATGTCTGGCAAAATTTCATATTGGATCTTATCATGATGAAGTATTGTGTGATATTATGCCTATGGATGTATGTCATATTTTGTTGGGTAGACCATGGTAGTATGATAGAAAAGATATACATGATGGAAGAAAGAATACATACACTATAACATCAAATGGAAAGAGAATTACTTTGATTCCTTTGGAAGATGATCCTAAGAGTGAAGTATGTGGGAATGCTAGAATCTGTTTGGTAGATGGAAGAAAATTTCTGGATGGTTTGAGACATGAGAATATGTGTTATGCTTTGATTCCTAAGAAGCCTAAAATTCTAAAGACAAAGACTGAAGAATCACAACTGGAGGAGATAACTGAGTTGTTGATAGAGTATGAAGACATCATATCAGACAATGTACCTGAAGGATTGCCACCAATTAGGAGTATCAGTCATCACATGGATCTTATACCTAGAGCTAGTTTGCCTAACAAAGCAACACATAGAATGACATCAATAGAAAATGAAGAATTGAACAGACATATACATGAGTTGTTGAGGAAAGGTTTGATTAGAGAAATCTTGAGTCCTTGTACAATACCTGTAATGTTAGCACCAAAGAAGGATGGAGAATGGAGAATGTGTACAGACTCTAGAGCAATCAACAAGATCACAGTTAAGTATAGATTTCCTTTACTTAGGATGGATGATACTATGGATTGTTTGAGTGGAGCAAAATATTTTACAAAGATAGACTTGAAGAGTGGATATCATCAGATCAGAATCAGAGAAGGAGATGAATGGAATACTACTTTTTTAAGACAAATGAAGGATTGTATGAGTGGTTAGTGATGCCTTTTGGGTTGACAAATGCACCGAGTACTTTTATGAGATTGATGAATGAAGTCTTGAAGAAATTCTTGGGTAAATTTGTTATTGTATATTTGGATGATATTCTAATTTTTCAGTAAGACAAAAGAACATTTGTGGCACCTGAGACAAGTATTGCAGAGATTGAGAGAAGAGAAATTGCTAATAAACATCAAGAAGTGTAGTTTCATGAAGGAAGAATTGGTATACTTGGGATTTGTGATTTCTGCAGAAGGATTAAAGACGGACCCTGAGAAAGTGAGAGCAATTGTTGAGTGGCCTACAACTGAGAGAATTGAAGAAGTCAGATCATTTCATGGATTAGCTAGTTTCTACCAAAAGTTCATTAGAAATTTCAGTTCAGTATGTAACCCTATGACAGAGACAATGAGAGGTGATAGAAAAGAATTTAAGTGGACATCAGGAGTAGATAAAAGTTTTGAATTGTTGAAGCAAAAAGTGACAGAGCAACCTATGTTCGCACTACCGAATTTCAATAAGGTATTTCATGTAGATTGTGATGCAAGTGGAAATGCAATAGGAGCAGTGTTAAGTCAAGAAGGTAGACCTGTAGCATATTTTAGTGAGAAGTTGAATGATGCAAGGAGAAGATATTCAATTTATGATCAAGAGTTCTATGCCATAATTCAAGCCTTGAAGAAGTGGAGACATTATTTGTTTCCTAAGGAGTTTATGTTGTATACAGATCATCAAGCTTTTTAGTATTTGAATAGTCAAGGAAAGTTGAATCAGAGACATATGAGATGGGTAGAGTTCATGCAGAGTTACACTTTTGTATTGAAGCATAAGAGTGGAAAATCAAACAAAGTTGCAGATGCATTGAGTAGGAGAAGGAACTTCTTGACAGAGATGAGAGTTGAAGTTTTGGGATTTGAATAACTAAAGAACATGTATGAGGAAGATCTTGATTTTGCAAAACCTTGTAAAACATGTAAGGAACCTATTGTGACAGATAGGAGTAAGTGGTTGGAATATTTCATTCAGGAAGATATGTTGTGTTGGAAACAAGGCAGATAACTGAGAGGGGGGGTGAATAAGTTATCTCAAAACTTTCTTACTTTTCTTCCTTTTATTATCTTAACATTCAGTGATATATCAAAACATGAAAGCATAAGCAAAGATAACAACTGAAATGAAATCAACACACATAACATAAGGATTTTTATGTGGAAACCCTGTTAAGGGAAAAACCACAGGGTGATTAACCCAAAATTGTATTCTCTGTTAAAAGAATAAAGAAGTACAAAAATGACACTTGCCAGTTAGGGCTCATTTCCCGAGCACACTGCTCACAAGAGGCTCACTGCCTACAAGAGACTCACTATCTACAAAGGCTTACAGATGATAAAAAAGTGTTTGAACTGATGAGCAACATCCGCATATGCAAGAATTCAGTTCTGGTTAGGCACAGTATACCGATCTAGTACATTTCATCCTTCCTTTGCTCAGTATTAATCTTTTGTCACATTCTGAGCTTGGATTACTACCTTCACACTTAATTCATCACACTATCACTTTCACACCTTCACAAGCTTGAATCCATCAGGTATATATATCCGCATCAAGGATTTCCAACAACTTTCTAGTCGGCAACAAGAACACTTAGGATATTTGAAAGTTACTGTTATGTCAGCTGAATCCATACTTGTTTGATGATGCACACCAAAAACTTAGGCACAGAAATCATTACCTATGTTAGCCAAAATCATATAACACCTCAAGTTACTTGATCAACACTTTTTACACATCCAGATTGAGGTCTGATACCCTGTTGGCTAGTTCTTCCTCTGTATGCACTGTCTAATTGGAGTCCGATACTCAGATGCTCATATATTTCACATGCTTTGTCACCAGAGGCTAAATCTCTGGAATACAATAGTTCAGATACTCCTTATTACTCATCCAAATCCACAACATGCTGGGTTTCACCATCAGAGAGTTCTGGACCATATCATATGCTCTGTTCTTGACTACCGGACCAACCTATCTTCAATCTGACTTCCGGTATGAGTAATTTATGTACTGTGGATGTGTGGGATATACTTTGTTGCCATCAATGACAACACTTATAAATCCTAGCAATGTCTCTTGCCAACAATCTCCCCCTTTGGCATTGATGGCAACACTTAGTGAAAAATGACTAAGTGTCACTGAAACTCCCCCTTTGCTTGTGCTCCATCTCTCCACATTGCTTACCGGTGCTCCCTTAATGCTGGATTCCTCATTTTTCACTGCTCTTCAGTCCCCCTTTGACATCAATGGCAAAGGGTGGGATCCGCAAACCAAAAATGTGCAAAAATTATTATATAAGGCCGCATATGTACATACAATTCATAAGATAAACTTACATATACTTAAGTATATCTGCAAATGTAGTCTTCAACTGTACAATCTCTATGGCCCAACTTCTCTTCATCCTATCCAAAATGGAGATGTGTCCACTCAACAAAAATGCATATGCTTCTGCCCTCTTCAAATCTGTTGGATCACTGGTCCAGGTTGTACTTAGAGCATCTGCTAAGGTATCATGCATTAACTCTAACTTAGGGATGATTGTCCCTCTGAGTTCACCCATTCTATCCATTAAATTCTTCTTCTCCTTAACCAGTTTCTTTATTTCATTTGTTATAACAACTGCTTGGCATTCTTGTCTTACCAGAGAGATAGTAAGAGGATCAAAATTCTGAGATAGATTTGTCAATTTTCCTTCTTGTTCTTTCATTTTCTTCTTAATGTCCTCTGCAACTTTAGGCCAGGATAAACAAAATTTATATATGTCTCCACCATCCTTAAGAGCATTTTCAATGTTCTTTATGCCAATGTCTAGGGTTTTTCTATCATTATCAATTAGCCCTTGTACCTCACTGAATCTTTTTCCCAAGAACTCTTTTCAGACCTTAGTTTCTGCTGATTTTTCTAAAGACTCAAAATGTGTATTGACATAATTAACTAAGTTCTTCAAATTACTGGATGGAGAGGCAGATGGATCCTTCTGATATGTGGGCATGATCTTCTCCAGCACTTTGGATGCAATACTCAGCAGCTCACTGTCCTCCATATGAGATTTCAGGAGTTTTTCTTTGGCTTTGGCCTGAGCAAAAGATGCTATCTTCATTATCTGAACCAGAGAGAGAGTCCAGATTTAGTGGCCCTTGAATCAACTCTAGTTCATCTAATTCCACAACTTCTTGTCCAAGAAAATTTGTACTGCTTCTGCAGTGTCTCTTGTAGTCTCAACTTCCTTTCCTTTGGGGGCATCCAGATTGATTTACTTGTTGCCATCAACAATATTTGTCTCTTCTTTTTGCACTTCCTCTTCTAGAACAGAGGAGTCTAAGGCCTCAGATTGCTCTTCATCAATTTTATTTAATCCTTCAACATCCATGTCAGAAGGCTCTTCATTTTCTTCCTCTATAATGGGAAGATTGAACCTTTTCAAGGCACTCCGGAGAATTTCTTTTATCTCATTAGCTATTTGGTCAGTTTCTCCAAGCATGAGCTTATTCATTCTGGACTTGCTTTGGAATTCTTCTTTGGCATCCTTGAAAACCATGTCCATTTGTTTTTGAGTGATAGTTGAACATAACTGTATCACTATCTATTCCTGAAACTCTAAGTCTTTTGCTTTTGCACTTACTTTTCTTAACTCCAAAACTTCTTCTAAGCTTTTAGGAATCAAGGAAACTATTTCAATGAAAGCTTTGTTATAGATGTTTAGGTACCTTACTGTTGCTTCCTCAAGAATTCTCTTGTCTGCATCATTGTACTCATCATAGAATTCTATTATCAGCTACAGGTTTCCATCCACAGTGACTGCTTTAATAATGTCTTCAATGGAGAGAGTGGGTCTCTCAACAAACTCTTCTGTCTTCTACTCCTCATCATTCCTTTCATTCTTGTAAGGTTTGTTCTTGGCTTTCTTCAATTCTCTAACCTCCACATCTGATTCTGTCTCTTCATCATCCTTAAGGCTCACATATGTTCTTGTGGCCTTAGACTTCTTTCTCTTTTCTCCTTTAATAGATGGTTTGGCTTCCGATTTACAATTTTTGAGCTTTTAGGAGTAACAGGGGCATAACTCCTGGAAGATCTTGTCGGGGTAGAGGCTTCCATCGAAATGATTTCTTTCTTTGCTCCTTCCCTTTCCTTTTCAATTTTCTCTATTCTTTCTCTATTTGCATCTACTACCTCCTTTGTTATGCCAAACTTCTCAGCAAGTTCTTCAACCTCGCTCCTCACTTTTCTTTTTGTCTCAGGCTTCCTTAATCCAACATGTATTTTTATGTTTAGCTCATCAAAGGTGCCAAACCTCTCTTCTTGAGTGTCCTTGGGTTGGCTTAGCAAGTGTTGAACATGTACCTCCAATATGTTTTCATCAAATTCATAACCCATGGGCATTACCCATACAGTTCTTGGCTCAATTGCCTCCATTAGGCATTGATCTGTGTCAACCATGAAGCAAACCGTGTCTTTGTATTTCTCCACTATTGATTTTGGTATTCTTTCTCTTGCATGCATCATGCTCTGGAAATTCTTGAAGTAACCCCAGAGAGCTGTCTTTCGGGCTTATACATCACCAAGTCCATACAAATAATCTTTGATTTGAATTGCAATAGGTCTTTCATTTGCCCAGATCAAACCTTTTGATCCCGGTAACTCATTCATGTAATAGAAGAACAAGCACAACACCAGATTGCCATACTTGAAGGAATTTTCCTTATCTTTCTTAATCTTCTATAGATTCTCCATCGGTTTATTCAATAGAAGCTCACACAAATCATAATCTACATTTTCTTTCAGCATTTGATATGCAATATAGATTGTTGTACCAGATACAAAATTTCCCTACTTGAGTGGTAAATCTTGTAACCAATTACAATTGATGCAAACTTGACATCCGGATCAGTAATATCATCTATAGTCATTGCCCTCTTGTCATATTTTAATCCGGTGGCTTCTGTTACAGTTTAATTTTTGACAGTGTAGGCAACCCACCCGTTGAGTGCAATCTAGTTATAGCCTTGATGGGATCTTTGGTTATCTTAAATGGACTCATTAACCACATAAAGTTATCATGCATCCTACTCAAGACATACCGGACCCATTCGTCCTCTGTAAAAGATGGGAAATGTATGCAATGTGCAAAGTGCTTGTCTTTCAGAGCCTTGAATTCTGGTTTGAGATCAAAATTCTCACTTCTTAACTATTTATGATATATTTCCATCAATTCTAAGTCTCCAAAGTTTTTAATGTTTGCATGAATGTAAACCCTAATATCTTCTACATGCAAAACACTGTACGGGATATGAGAAAACGCACCCAAGGGATCAACTTCTATAGATTTGTGAGGATGTTTCTTGAATTTTGGTCTTGGCCTCTTAGTGACATTCACAACCATGGGAGTAGCCATTCTAACAATGAAATTCAAAGAGATTTTGCAGAAAAGAAATACCTTTTTACACCTTAGGGTTTGATGCAACTACCGGAGCGAATTTCTACTTGATTTCAATCTTCAACTTTAACTTGAATATTCTACAGGATCTCTTCTCAGAGCTCTTCTCTCTTCTTCACGAATACAAAATGTTGTAAATGACGAATGAAGAACATTTTATCCTTGCACAAAAACCTAATTCCCCATTGTAATAAATGCACACTTTAAGTCATTTGGTTACCCTATTTTGAGTGAATTTTTTATGAATCACTATGCGGATCTTCAAATCATTATCAAGTGAGTTGACAACATAACTTTAGCCTTTCAAAACATGCCTCTAAATCTGTAGACCATAAAATTGCATTTTCAGATCATACTGGATCTATTTGTGTAATTCTATTTTTACCGGATAGCTGTCAGAATCGGATCTACTCATAACTTCTTCAAATCTATATGCGGATTTCTCAACTTTTAACTGAATGATTTTTAGATGAACCTCCAAAAGCCCTTTAATCCTCAACCTCTGATTCTTACTCAATGTGTCGAGATTAGGCACTTACTAGCTGGCTAGGGGAATTTTATCTTCTTTGCAGCTCCCCCTGAGCCAGAGCTCACCTTTTAATTTCTGGAAGGATTATCAACACCAGATTTCTGTGTGGACCCATCACCAATTTTCATCACACTCTTCTTTACCCAAGTCTTGCTCATCTCCTTCTGAATCTCATCCGCATTCACTTTACCTTTGCCTTTGTCTTGTTTTTGATCATGTTTCACTAGACCTTTTCCATCATGATTTCTACTCCTATAGAATCTAGCTATATGACTGGATTTATTGCAATTGTAATACACAACATTTCCTTGCTTATTTGATTGATATCCTCTTGATCTGCATTGATTAGCCATATGCCCCATTCTATTGCATGCAAAGCATCTACCATTGAAAGAATAGTTCATTTGCATATTTCTGCATTCATGAGATTTTTGACCATACCTTTTGCAATTAAAACATTGACCAGAGAAGGATGGATTATTCTAATTCATTTTGCTCTTGCACTGAGTTGCTTTATGACCAAATCTGTTGCAGTTAAAGTAGCTTCCATTGAAAGATAGATATCTTTGAGCATTAGGTTGTCTTATTGGAGGTCTTCTAGGCCTGTTTCTTTGTCTTTCTGACCCAAAGTTCTTTTGACCAGATCCAGAGCTTTCACCTTTCTCATATCCCAAGCCATGCTTATCATCTACCCTCTTTTGACTTTCAAGTAGTACTTCAAGTTTGGTTGAGCTTATCTTGAATTTTTCTTTGTATTCATTTGCAGTTTCAAGATCTTGTTTAAGAGTGTCAATCTGTCTCTCAAGCTATTCTTCATTGTATCTAGATTCTTCAAGATCAGACTCAAGATGTCTAATTACTCTGTCCATTTTGTAGCAATCTTCAATTTTCTCCTTGAGGGATTGATTTAAGTTTTCTTCAATCTTTCTCTTCTCTTCAATTTCTTGGGTAAATTTTATAACCCCTAATTCCATTTCATGTCTTAGCATAACAACTTCTTTTGACAGCTTTTCACATAGCTTTGTTTTCTCATTCAGGTCCTCATCAATATTATTGGCTTCATTCTGATCCACTAACTTTTGAAGTAGTTCCTTTCTCTTTTTCATGGAATTACTGAGTTTTTCTTTCAGTTCATTGATGAAATCATCAGCCTCCTTAAGTCACTCTCTCAAATTATTAACTTCAGGCTGGGATTGATCAAGATCTTCTAAGGTAGACTGTAGTTGTTCTTTCATACCATATGCATCCATTGAGATTCCCAGATCCTCCTTAAGCTGTTAGGATTTTTCTAAGGAACTTAGCTTTGATACCAATTGTTGGAAACAAGGCAGATAATTGAGAAGGGGGGGTGAATCAGTTATCTCAAAACTTTCTTACTTTTACTTCCTTTTCTTATCTTAACATTCAATGATCTATCAAAACATGAAAGCATAAGCAACCATAACAGCTGAAATGAAATCAACACACATAACACAAGGATTTTTACATGGAAACCCTGTTAAGGGAAAAACCACGGGGTGATTAACCCAAAATTGTATTCTCTGTTAAAAGAATAAAGAAGTACAAAAATGGCACTTGCCAGTTAGGGCTCACTGCTCGAGCACACTGCTCACAAGAGGCTCATTACCTACAAGAGACTCACTGTCTACAAAGGCTTATAGATGATAACAATGTGTTTGAACTGATCAACATCATCCACATATGCAAGAATTTAGTTCCGGTTAGGCACAGTATACTGATCTAGCACATTTCATCCTTCCTTTGCTCAGTATTACTCTTCTGTCACATTATGAGCTTTGATTACTACCTTCACACTTATCTCTGCCTTTCTTTGCACTTAATTCATCACACTATCACTTTCACACCTTCACAAGCTTGAATCCATTGGGTATATATATCCTTATGAAGGATTTCCAACAACTTTCTAGTCGGCAACAAGAACACTTAGGATATTTGCAAGTTACTGTTATGTCGGTTGAATCCATACTTGTTTGATGATGCGCAACAAAAACTTAGGCATAGAAATCATTACCTATGTCGGCCAAAATCATATAACACCTCAAGTTACTTGATCAACACCTTCTGCACATCTAAATTGAGGTCTGATACCATGTTGGCTAGTTCTTCCTCTATCTGCACTGTCTAACTGGAGTCCGATACTCAGATGCTCATATCTTTCACATGCTTTGTCACCGGAGGCTAAATCTCTAGAATACAATAGTTTAAATACTCTTTATTACTCATCCAAATCTACAACATGCTGTGTTTCACCATCAGAGAGTTCTGGACCCAACTGTCGGACCCTATCATATGCTCTGTTCTTGACTACCAGACCAACCTATCTTCAATCTGACTTCTGGTATGAGTAATTTATGTACTGTGGATGTGTGGGATATACTTTGTTTCCATCAATGACAACACTTATGAATCCTAGCAGTGTCTCTTGCCAACATGTTGTTCAAAGGAAACTGCTAATGCATCCCTAGGAGTTCAATGAGAGACAATTTGATCAAAGAGAAGCACAATGGTGGACTGGTAGGACATTTTGGCATTGATAAGACAATGACTTTGGTAAGTGAACATTACTTTTGGCCTCAGATACATAAGGATGTTAGGAAATTTGTGCAGAGTTGTAGAGTTTGTCAAGTTGCAAAAGGAAGTAGTTAGAATATTGGTTTGTACAAATCTTTGACAGTACCGGAGATACCTTGGGAAGACATAAGTATGGATTTCATAATGGGATTGCCAAAGACACAGAGAGGACATGATTCAATATTTGTAGTGGTGGATAGATTTTTAAAGATAGCACATTTCATACCTTGTAAGAAGACAACTGATGCAGTTCATGTGGCTGACCTATTTTTCAAAGAGATTGTGAGATTGCATGGATTACCTAAGAGCATAATTTTAGACAGAGATACAAGATTTCTTGGATACTTTTGGAAGACACTTTGGAAGAAGATGAAGAGAGATTTGAAGTTTAGTTTAACATTTCATCCACAGACTGATGGACAGATAGAGGTAGTGAATAGGAGTTTGGGAAACTTGTTGAGATGTTTGGCTAGAGAAAAGGAAGGAAATTGAGATTTGATTCTATCACAAGCAGAGTTTGCATATAATAATTCCATAAATAGGAGTACCAAAAGAACACCATTTGAGATTGTCACAGAAACCAACCCTAGAGGAGTAGCAGAGTTGAGAGACATTAGTATGGAAGATAAGAGGAGTGTAGAAGAAGAATTTACAGGACACATGGAGACAGTGCATAATCAGGTGAGGAAGCATTTGGAGGAGATGAACAATAAGTATAAAGAGAAAGTAGACGCGAAGAGAAGACACAAGGAATTTGCATTTGGAGATGAAGTGATGGTGTATTTGAGAAAAGAAAGATTTCTAGTTAGGACATATAACAAGTTGAAGATGAAGAAGTTTGTGTTGGTTTTAGGACAGACAATTAAGAGGGGGGTGAATCAGTTGTCACCAAAATCTATTCCTTAATCACTTAAAACCTTCTTAAATTTCAGCAGCATAACAAAGATTCAATCATGGAAGCATAATGCAATAACTCAAGAGCAGAAACACATTCAACACATATAATACCAAGATTTTTAACGTGGAAATCCTGGTTAAGGGAAAAACCACTGGGTGACTAACCCAAGATTGTATTCTCTGTTAAAAGAATAAGAAAAATGGCACTTGCCAATTAGGGCTCACTGCCCGAGCACACTGCTCACAAGAGGCCCACTGCCTACATGAGACACACTGTCTACAGAATAATATAAATATTACATACTTGAATTGGAGATCAACATCTTTACTATGCTTGAGTCAGTTCCATTTAAGCTCAACACCTCTGCTCTGCTTTTCTTTTTTCTTCCTTACCACCTTCTCATCGCTACAAGGATACTTTTGAATGACTTCACAATTCTTATTTATACAAGACATCGACTTTGGAATGATCATCAAAGTCAGCACAACATACACTTATTTTATTACAGAGCAAATACAAAAATACAACTTGACTTATTACAAAAGCTTCATGCACACTACTACACTGTTGGCTACCCATAGTTGGGACTTCAATCTTCTTTGGGGAACATGCCAAACTTCGCAAAACATCTTCAAGATCATCTGCAACACGTGTAAAACATCTGGTCGGCCAAGATTAAGAAGAACGCCATCACGCGAAGGTAAATCTTCAATTACAAGCTCAATCTTCAATGCGGACCACCAACACAAACTAGACACAATCTAGAGACCCCCACAAGCTTGCTTGAATCACCAAGAACATCTGCACCACTTCTTCTTACTGAAATCATTTGCATCTTCATCTGAAACCTCAAGAACACAGTCGGTCATCACTGCCACATTAGAAGGATTGTTTGTGGACCTCCAAACCATGAACCAATTGAGTTGTCAATTCACATTAGCTTCCCAAACATGCCACCAGATGCACAGAATAAGATATTGCATTTATGGATCTCACCGGACCTATTTGTGCCACTGTCACCTCTGAATAGCTGCCAGAACCAATTTTATTCATATGGCCATAACTTCTCCAAATCTTCATGCGGATCTCTGAAATCTTGGCTAGAGCACCTTCAGACACATATCTGTAAACCCTTTGATGCGCATACTCTGATCTTCAAATGACTGGGATTTTTGCTTCATAGAACTTCACTATCTTCACTATCCTTCTCTATTTCTGATAGGGCTAATTTTCTCAATATCCTTAGCACACAGCTCATCCAATCCTTGACATCAATGACAACACCAGTTAGGCCCATACTTGCACAATCTCCCCCTTTGTCATTGATGGTAACATATGATGTGAAAAACTATTTTAACCATCAAGACATGAACTTCTCCTCACTGACTGACATAGCTCCTGCTATCAACAACAATCATTCATATGTTTTCTTTTCCTGTATTGCTCCCCCTTTGACATCAATGGCAAAGGACACATACTTGCAACCACCTATCATACTTCAGAATCATGCTGACTGCTCCCCTTGAGTAGTAGCTTCCTAACACCAATTCAGATAACAAAGATATGACTGTGGGATCCACCGGACTGATGCACATCAGTGCACCTTAATTCAGAACCAGAGGGGTAATAACCCCTAACTTCTCCCTGAGATACTCAAAAGAGTCCTTAGGTAGAGGTTTAGTAAAAATGTCTGCAATCTAATCCTTTGAGGGCACAAACTCTAGTCTGACTTCATTCTTGTTCACTTGTTCTCTCAAAAAGTGAAAGTTGATGGATATATCTTTTGTCTTTGAATGCAACATCAATTTTTTTGATATGTTTATTGCACTTGAATTATCACAGAAGATTGTGATAGGTTCTTCATACTCCACTCTGATGTCTCTTAGCATTTGCTTCATCCATAATACTTGAGTGCAACTGCCTGCTGCTATAGTATACTTTGCTTCTGTAGTGGACAAAGATATTGCCTCTTGTTTCTTTCTTAGCCAAGAAACCAATCTTTTCCCCAAAAAAATGCACCACCACTGGTACTCTTTTGGTCATCCACATCTCCTGCCCAATCAGCATTTATGTATGCATGAAGAGAGAAATCATGATCCTTAGGATACCATAAACCATACTCAACTGTTCCCTTCAGATATCTAAGAATTCTCTTGATTGCCATGACATGAGACTCTCTAGGATCATCTTGGAATCTAGCAACAAGACCAATAGAATTCATAATATCAAGTCTTGTTTGAGTGAGGTAGAGCAGTTCTCCAATCATTGACATGTACTTTTTTTTGATCAGTCTTAGGAGATTCATCATCTTTACTCAGCTTACATCTGGTTGCCATGGGAGTATTCATTGGCTTTGAATCTTCCATCCCAAATTTCTTTAACAATTCTTTCACATATTTGGTCTGAGATATGAAGATTCCTTTCTTTGTTTGAGTGATTTGTAGACCCAAGAAGAAATTCATTTCCCCAAACATAGACATCTCAAATTCACTTTTCATTTGATTTACAAAAGTCTTGCACATACTATCTTTTCCTCCAAAAATGATATCATCAACAAATACTTCATTAATCAAGATATTTTCATGATCAATCTTGAAGTACAGATTACTGTCAGCAGTACCTTTGTTGAAGCCAATCTTCAAAAGATGTTTGTCCAATCTTTCATACCAGGCTCTTGGGGCTTGTTTGAGTCCATACAATGCCTTCTTCAATTTGCAGACCATATCTCCATGATCAGACAATTGAAATCCATCCGGTTGCTCAATGTATACCTCATCTTCTAAATCACCGTTTAGGAAAGCAGACTCGACATCCATCTGATACACCTTGAAATCTTTGAAGGCAGCAAAAACAAGAAATAATCTGATTGCTTCAATTTTTGCCACTGGAGCAAAAGTTTCTTCAAAGTCAACTCCTTCTACTTGAGAATCACCCTTACAGACCAATGTGGCTTTGTTTCTTATTACTTCACCATCTTCATTCAGTTTATTCCAAAAGACCCATTTAGTCCCAATCACATTTTTATCCTTAGGCATGGAACAAGATCCCAAGTGTGATTTTTTTCAATTTGCATCAATTCCTCCTTCATTGTGTTAACCCATATTTCATCATTGCATGCTTCACTTACTATTTTTGGTTCAATCTTTGAAATTTGACAATACTTCACTGAATCTTGAGCAATTTTCTTCTTGTTTGAACACCTTTGCTTCTATCTCCTATGATCTAGTCTTCAGAATGATTTAGTCTTACATACCTGGGAGTTTTGGGAAGCTCTTGTACTTCTAAATCTTGAACAGGTTCATGCAAACTTGTCTCTTCTTCTTGTATTTCAGGATTCTCTGGATCAGTCTGAATCTGAACTGGAGTTGGGACTTGTTCTCCTTGATCTGAGACATCATTCTGATCACTTGCTTCATACTCATAATACCTTGAGGGATTTTCCATGCCTTCATCAACCTTCACATTTGCACTTTCTACAATCTTTCTCAATCTCTTGTTATAACACCAGTATGCTTTGAGTAGAATATCCCAGAAATATTCCTTCATCACTTCTAGCATCAAACTTGCCAAGGTCTTCATCTCTTTTGATATAGCATTTACTACCAAAGACTTTGAAATATTTCATAGTAGGAGTGATGCCAAACCAAAGTTCATAAGGAGTCTTACCATTATTGAATTTGATTTGTACTTGATTAAGAGTATAGATAGCAGTGCTTACAGCTTCTCTCCAGTAGATCTGAGGGACATTTGCTTTCATCATCATGATTCTAGATGCTTCCTGGATGGTCTGATTCTTTCTCTCCACTACTCCATTCTGCTGTGGAGTCCTTGGAGCAGATAACTGTCTCTTTATCCCATGTTCCTCACATAATGATATGAACTCACTGGATGTGAATTCTCCACCTCTATCAGACCTGAGGCATTTTATGTTTATGCCAGTTTTATTTTCTACCATAGCCTTGAATATTTTAAATTTCTCAAGTGCTTCAGATTTCTCTTTCAAGAAAGTTACCCACATCATCCGAGAGTGGTCATCAATCAACAACATGAAATACCTATCTCCTTGCAGACTCCTGATTCTTGCTGGACCACAAAGATCAGTGTGTACTAAGTCTAACAATCCGGTTGAAGATTGTTGCTTACTTTTGAATGTGAATCTGTTCTTCTTACCCAACTAATATTCTTTGCACAAATTGTTAGTAGGTTTCACCAGTCTTGGAAGATCTCTTACAACCTAAGTATTTCTTATCTTGATGATATTATCAAAATTTACATGACACATTCTCCTATGCCACAACCATTTCTGATCAATTTAAACAAATAAACAACTTTTTCCAATACCAACCAAGTGGAAGATGTTACCTTATGTCTGTGTACCGGATGCAATCTCAGTTCCAGAGCTTTCAAAGATCTTGCATTTTCCATTTTTGAATTAGAGATTATAGCCTTTGTCTACCAACTGTCCAACACTAAGACAATTATGCTTTAGACCTTCAACATACAGAACATCACTGGTTTTGTTCTTTCCATCAAAAGAAATGGTTCCTCTGCCTTTAATTCTGCCAACAGAGTTATCTCCAAATTTTACAACTCCACCTTCATATCTTTCCAGGTTTATGAACTTATTCTTGTCACCAGTCATATGGTGAGAGCATCCACTGTCAATGACCCATTCATCCTTATCTTCAACCTGAGCAGCCAGAGCCCTTTCTACCATTTTATGATTGATAGATTCAATAGGCATTGGATCTTCTTCCTTGATGGCAATAAACACCCAGTCACGTCCGGATTACTCCATCATCTATTACTCCATCATCTTATTGAACATAGTAACACTTCTTTTGGAATCTTGATCTATTAGGGTTTGGCCTTGAAAATCTTTTCGGACATCTTGAGGCAAAATGACCAATCTTGTTGCAGTTGAAACATTTGAAAGGCAATTTTTCTTCATACTTATTGGATCCTCTTGGTAGTCTTTTTGCAATAAGGGCTTCAAGTTGTGCAGCTCCCGACTCATCTTCTTCCAGATCTTTTCTTGATTTATCATACCATGTTGATTTCTTTGAGGAACTTTCTCCTGGGTCATATCTTTGTTTACCTTTTATAGAGGCACTAGCTTTGAAAGCAGATTCAGTCTTGGGAAGTGCATCACCAAACTCAGCTAACTCAAATGCAGATATCTTACCAACCAATTGATCCCTTGTGATAGTTGTTAAAGATTTGATTTCCTCAATAGCAGTGACCTTGTGTTTATATGCAAGAGGTAAAGATCTGAGAACTTTAGCAATAATTTCATCTTCATCTAGTACTCCACCAACACATCTGATGCCACATACAAGCTCATTTACTTTTGGCATATATAAAGTGATGTTCTCATCTTCACTCATTCTTAGGTTTTCAAACTTTCCTTTCAAATTTTGTAGCTTGCCACACTTAACATACTTGTCTCCTTCATATAGATTTTCAAGCTTTGTCCAAATTTCATAAGCAGTCTTTAATCCCACAACATTTGTCAGCTCTATATCAGACAAGGCACTCAGAAGGGCTTCTTTAGCTCAAAAATTATTTTCTGCATCTCTGACTTCATCTATAGTTATTGGCCAATTCCTTGGAGGAACATATTTAGTTGAGGTTATGTTCCAATACTGATATCCCATGTATTGTAAGTGACATTCCATGCGGTTCTTCCAGGCAATGAAGTTTGTTCCATCAAACCTTGGACTATCCTTCTTGTAGGTTGACATCCTGGATCTTCTCAAGCGGTCAAGCTTCTTCTAGAGGAACTTGGCTCTAATACCAATTGTTGGTTTTAGGACAGACAACTAAGAGGGGGGTGAATTAGTTGTCACCAAAATCTATTCCTTAATCACTTAAAACCTTCTTAAATTTCAACAGCATAAAAAAGATTCAATCATGGAAGCATAATGCAATAACTCAAGAGCAGAAACACATTCAACACATATTACACCAAGATTTTTATTGTGGAAAACCTGGTTAAGGGAAAAACCATGGGGTGACTAACCCAAGATTGTATTCTCTGTTAAAAGAATAAGTAAAAATGGCACTTGCCAATTAGGGCTCACTGCCCGAGCACACTGCTCACAAGAGACCCACTACCTACAGGAGACACACTGTCTACAGAAAAATATAAATATTACATACTTGAACTAGAGATCAACATCTTTACTATGCTTGAGTCAATTCCATTTAAGCTCAACACCTCTACTCTGCTTTTCTTTTTCCTTCCTTACCACCTTCTCATCGCTACAAGGATACTTTTGAATGACTTCACAATTCTTATTTATACAAGACATCGACTTTGGAACGATCATCAAAGTCGACACAACATACACTTATTTTATTACAGAGCAAATACAAAAATACAACTTGACTTATTACAAAAGATTCATGTGCACTACTACACTGTCGGCTACCCATAGTTGGGACTTCAATTTTCTTTGGGGAACATGCCAGGATTCACAAAACATCTTCAAGATCATCCGCAACATGTGCAAAACATCCAGTCAACCAAGATTAGGAAGAACACTATCACCCGAAAGTAAATCTTCAATTACAAGCTCAATCTTCAATGTGGACTGCCAACATGAACTGGACACAATCTAGAGACCCCCAGAAGCTTGCTTGAATCACCAAGAACATCCGCACCACTTCTGCTTATTGAAATCATTCACATCTTCATTTGGAACCTCAAGAACACAATCGGTCATCATTGTCACATTAAAAGGATTGCTTATGGACCTCCAAACCACAAACCAATTGAGTTGTCAATTCACATTAGCTTCCCAAACATGCCACCAGATCCGCAGAACAAGATATTGCATTTCTAGATCTCAGCAGACCTATTTGTGCCACTCTATCACCTCTGAATAGCTACCAGAACCAGTTTTATTCATATGGCCATAACTTCTCCAAATCTTCATGTAGATCTCTGAAATCTTGGTTGGAGTACCTTCAGACACATATCTGTAAACACTTTGATGCGCATACTTTGATCTTCAACTGACTGGGATTTTTGCTTCATAGAACTTCACTGTCTTCATTGTCCTTCTCTATTTTTGATAGGGCTAATTTTCTAAATATCCTCAGCACACAGCTCATCCAATCCTTGACATTAATGCAACAAGAGTTTGTTGACATCAATGACAACACCAGTTAGGCCCATACTTGCAACAGTTTGGACCCTGTAGGATACTCAGAAAGTTTGATTCAAGAAATGCATATAAAGTGGAGCAACCGGAGACATTGGGCATATCACCTATTTTCAACATTGTAGACCTATATCAGTATCATGAAGCAAAGTTTAGTGACAACATTGAAGAAGATTTGAAGTAGTTACCACAACAAGTACCATAGTAGATTGAAGACATCTTGGACATCAGAGTTGGATGCAACACCAGAGGAAGACAATACAAAGAATATCTTGTGAAGTGGAAAGGCAGACCGGAAGAAGACTCATCTTGGATTTCTCAAGCTAAGGTAGACCATCTTGGTTTTCCTATAGCCCCAGCAAAGTGAGGGACTCACTTTTTTCAACAACCCCAGATGTCTGATGCAGGAGCATCCCTAGTTCAAGAGCAATCTTGCATAGACCAAAAACATTTGCATTTTAGTTTGTTTTCTTTCATTTTCCAGTTTAGTTCTGTTGGGAATTACAGTGTCTCAACCTTGGTAATTCCTTGTATTATTTCATTGTATTTATTTATTTATTGCCTATTGTATAATTTGGATGCAAATCCTATGTTGTCATATTGTGGGAGTTGGCACGGTGATGTGTCATCCTACATGGCATATGACCACATGTAATTTTGTCCTCACATGAGGAGATAGGTGTCCCACTTAGTGGTAGGAATATTTTCCATGTGTCGGCATCTTGGATGTTGTGTAAGGGAATGTTGACTAAAATGGTTATGATAGATTCCTATGACAAAGTTATGAGATGTAAGAGTCAGAAATAGAAGCTTCTAAGATAGGTGAAGACATGTGTCGAGAAGCATCTTTGAAAAAGGCATCTTTGGGCACCCCAAGGTGGACTATGACATGTTGTAAGAGAATATGCTATTTATAGCCTATGTATGACAGATTCTCTTACAACTGTAAGTTATGACAGCTATTACAAATTCTATGATGGTCGTAAGAGTCGTAAGAGCATCTGTCATAGCCCATTTTAGAAATAGGTGACCTCTTTGGGATGGGGTGTGTGGACAAGTGTCAGATACATCTTAAAATGTTGACCAAGTGTCCATAGGCATGGGTTTTGGGCCATGAGGCCAAGTTGGACGCCCATTCCAAGATAGAGGTAATTTTGCCTTGTATTTTCTATATAAACAGGTGCTTTGAGGAGGAGTTGTATTATGTGATTGACAGGTACTATTATGCTACCAGATTGATTCCAGACACGAGTGTCAAAGACTATTGAGAGATTGCATTACAAGTGTATTGTAAACCATATTCAGTTTTGATAATACATTGTGCAGGTTTTCGAGTGTGGGGGTTTTCACTCGATAAGGGTTTTCCCCACGATATATCTTGTCTCTCTTCTTCTGTCTTCTTTCTGGTTCTATGTGTATTGCTGCAATATCACTGTTATATGTTTTATGTTGTTGTAATTGTAAAGATTAGTGTAGGAAGCGATTTTCGCACACCTAGCTTCCTTTCAGTTGGTATCAGAGCTTGATCACCTTTGGTCCTAGTTGTTGGGTAGGGGTTTTTTGAGATGATCTTAAGTTGAGTGGGACTCTATGCAGAGTATTCTGAATCTTATTGCAACAAAGAGATGGCAAGCACATCCGGAAGGATAGAGGTGGAGAAATTCAATGGCACTAATTTCGAGCTGTGGAAGCTCAAGATGGAAGACATGCTTGTTGATCGAGACCTTTGGGAAACTATTAGTGGAACAAAACCTACGACAATGTCACAAGCTAATTAGGATCTCAAAGATCAAAAAGCTAAGGGTCTCATAAGACATAGTCTTGCTGATTCTGTCCTGTTAAATGTCCATGAGGAGAAAACTGTAAACTTACTTTGGAAGAAGTTAGGAGATGTGTATCAAGCCAAATCCCTGGTTAACAAACTTTTTCTGAGAAAGAAGTTGTATTCTCTTAGAATGGAGGATGGAGGATCTGTTGCAGATCATATGAATGCTTTCAACATGTTGGTTGCACAATTGACATTCGTTGGTTTGAAGATGGAAGAGGAGGATCGTTGTATGACCTTGCTTTGTTCTTTGCCAGACTCGTGGGATCATCTTGTCATGGATATTAGAAGCACCACATCCACATTCAAAATGGATGAAGTGGTTTCTTCACTGTTGTCTAAAGAGATGTGGAGAAAGTCTTCTGAGGCAGCCAAAGAGGCTCTTGCAGTTCATGGAAGACCCAAGGAGAAAGGGAAAAAGAAGGACAAGAAAGCTGAGAAGCGTAGATCTGAATCCTGTGGGAGATCCAAATCTCCTAGAAAGTCCAAGGCTCTCTATTGGAACTATGGCAAAACTAGGCATTTCTGAAAGGAATGCAAAGAGGAAAAGAAAAAGAAGAAGAAGAACCCAGATTTAGATTCTGACAAGTCACAAGATGATGGTGATGCTTTCATCGCAGCCCTAACAACCCATGCATCTGATGATGTGTGGCTGATTGATTCTAGTGCATCATTCCACATGACCTCGCATCGAGACTGGTTTACTAAGTATGAGGAGTTTGATGGTGGGAGGGTGTACCTGGGTGACGACTCTCATCTGAAGATTGTTGGTCGTGGAAGAGTCTCTATCCGATTCCATGATGGATGAGTGAAGGGGATCTCTGGGGTTATGCACATCCAGGATTAACACAGAACCTGCTTTTTGTAAGTATGTTGAATGATGCAGGTGTGCAGGTTGTCTTTTTGAAAGAAGGATACAAGATGACTAGAGGAGCTATGGTGCTTGCTAAGGGTACTAGGAGAAGTACTCTGTTTCAGCTAGAGGCATGCATTTCACAATGCAATAGTACTTCTGACTCAAGGAAGAGGGCAGTAGTCACTTCATCCCCACCATCTAAACTAGCAGTGGAGAAATCTGTTGTATCTATTCCTGATGGTTGTATTCATGCTTTGGAAGTTAAGCTTCCTGCTGAAAAGACAATGTTATGGCATAAGCGATTTGGCCACATTGGTGAGAGGGGTCTTAGAACCCTGAAAAATAAAAACCTCATTGAGGGGTTAGATGATTGTAATCTTGAGTTTGACTTTTGCAAACATTGCATATATGTAAAACAAAACCATGTTTAGTTTTATTCAAGTTCTCATAAGTCTTCTGGTGTGTTGGACCTTGTTCGTTGTGATGTATTTGGTCCTATTAATGTTCCTTCGTTATCAAAATCTGTATATTTTGTATCTTTCATATATGACTACAGAGAAGGACATGGATTTATTTTCTCAGAAGCAAATCTGAAGTCTATAGTAAGTTTAAGGAGTTTAAAGCCTTTGCTGAAAATCATACTAGTAAAAGGATTAAATGTTTGAGAACTGACAACGGTGGTGAGTTCTGTTCTACATAATTCGATAAATATTGCAAGGAACTTGGGATTGAAAGACATAAGACAACTCCATATACCCCACAACAAAATGGAGTTGCAGAGAGGATGAACAAGACATTGATGGAGAAGGCTAGGAGTATGCTTAGTGGAGCTGGCCTAGAACAAAAGTATTAGGCTGAAGCTGTTGCCACTACTTGCTATCTGGTAAATAGATCTCCTACATCAACTCTTGTTGGTAAGACACCCTTGGAGGTGTGGTCTAGTAGAAAGCCTTCAATAAGGCATCTTCATGTTTTTGGTTGTGAGGCATATGCACATGTGCCTAGGGAGAAGTGGTCAAAATTGGAGAACAAGGCTGTTAAGTGTATCTTCATTGGCTATGGTGTCGGTGTGAAAGGATACAAGCTTTGGGATCCTGTGGCTGAAAAAGTGTTGTATAGCAGAAGTGTCATCTTTAGAGAGCTAACACCTTCTTCTACTGTTTTATAGCCAGAAGAAAAAGAAAAGAAAGAGGATGTTGTTCAGTTTCCTTCTACCCCTGAGAAGATTGAATACAAAGACAATGTTGGACCCGATGATGAGGAGAGCTCTAGCAGCTCTAAAAGCTTAGAAGAAGCTGAACCTCAACCTCATCCTTTGAGGAGGTCTACATGAACAAGAAAGCAACCTAAGAGGTTTGGTTATACACTGCTTGATTCTAGTTGTGCTTTTGCTTTGCTTACTAACAATTATAAACCTAGAACTGTATCAGAGGCTATGGACATGAAAGATGCAAGTTCTTGGAAGGAGGCCATGGAGGATGAGATGGCTTCTTTGCAAAAGAATCAAACTTGGGACTTGGTTCCTTTGCCTGCTGGATGGAAACCCGTTGGATGCAAATGGGTGTTCAAGAAGAATTTTGGTGCAGATGGCAGTGTTGAGAAGTATAAGGCTAGATTGGTTGCGAAGGGGTATTCACAAGTGGAGGGTATAGATTATGGTGAGATCTTCTCTCCCATTTCAAAGCTGACATCCATTTGATTCTTGTTATCTCTTGCAGCAGCTTATGACTTAGACGTAGATTAGATGGATGTGAAGACAACTTTCCTCCATGGTGACTTGGAGGAAGAGATTTACATGTCACAACCAGAGCATTACATAGTGAAAGATAAAGAAATTTTGGTTTGCAAGTTGAAAAAGTCTTTGTATGGTTTGAAACAGTCTCCTAGGATGTGGTACTTGAAGTTTGATGCTTTTGTGTTGTCAATTGGATTTGTGAGATCGAAATTGGATCACTGTGTGTATTATAAGTATGATGGTGATTGTATTCTCATTGTTGCATTATATGTTGATGATATGTTGCTCATTGGGAAGGGTAACAATATGATTTCTGATTTTAACTCTCAATTGGCAGCACAGTTTGAAATGAAAGATTTAGGGGCAGCCAGGTACATTCTAGGAATGGAAATAAGAAGAGATAGGACTAACAAAAAACTTTGGTTAAGCCAAAGTAAGTATGTGAAGACTGTGTTGGATAGGTTCAGCATGGCAGATTGTAGACCATTGTGTGTTCATGTTTCTTTGGGAACAAAGTTGTCTGTTGAGGATTGTCCAAAATCCCCTAGTGAGGTGGAGGACACGAGTAGAGTACCTTATGCTAGTGCTGTTGGCAGTTTGATGTATGTCATGGTCTGCACAAGACTAGACATTGCCCAAGCAGTGGGAGTCCTCAGTCGATTTATGGCTAATCCTGGATGGGTACATTAGGATGCAGTTAAGCAAGTGTTTAGATATTTGAGGGGTACTTTTGAGTATTCCATATGATATCATGGTAATGTTACAGGACCTCTACATTCTGTTGATATTCGTGGATTTGTGGATTTAGATTGGGTAGGTGACATTGACAGTAGGAGATCCACGAGTGCTTATGTGTTTAGACTGTTTGGTGGTGCTATCAGTTGGATGAGTAAGCGACAACTTGTGGTTGCTTTGTCCATGACAGAAGCTGAGTATATGGCATAAACTCATGCTTGTAAGGAAGCCATTTGGCTTAAGAGATTGTGTTCAGATATTAGTGTTGATGTAGGTCAGATTACAATCAGTTGTGACAGTCAGAGTGCGATTTGGCTTGCGAAGAATCCAACTTTCCATGCCAGAACAAAGCATATTGATGTACAATTTCACTTCATATGAGACATGGTAGAGGATGGGAAGGTAAATTTGGAGAAGGTAGATACTTTGAAGAATGTTACAGATGCATTAACGAAACCAGTGAGCATAGAGAAGTTCAGATGGTGTTCAGAGTCTATGGGCCTCTCGGCCTATAACAGTTAAAATCTTGTTATTCTATTGGCTCTTACAAGGTGTTCGACAAGTGGAAGAATGTTGGGAATTAAGGTGTCTCAACCTTGGTAATTCCTTGTATTATTTCATTGTATTTATTTATTTATTGCGTATTGTATAATTTGGATGCAAATCCTATGTTGTCATATTGTGGGAGTTGGCACGGTGATGTGTCATCCTACATGGTATATGACCACATGTAATTTTGTCCTCACATGAGGAGATAGGCATCCTACTTAGTTGTAGGAATATTTTTCCATGTTTCAGGATCTTGGATGTTGTGTAAGGGAATGTTGACCAAAACGGTTATGATGGATTCCTATGACAAAGTTATGACATGTAAGAGTCAGAAATAGAAGCTTGTAAGACAGGTGAAGACATGTGTCAAGAAGAATCTTTGAAAAAGGCATCTTTGGGCACCCCAAGGTGGACTATGACATGCTGTAAGAGAATATGCTATTTATAGCTTGTGTATGACAGATTCTCTTATAGCTGTAAGTTATGACAGCTATTACAAATTCTGACGGTCGTAAGAGTCGTAAGAGCATCTGTCATAGCCCATTTTGGAAATAGGTGACCTCTTTGGGATGGGGTGTGTGGAAAAGTGTCAGATACATCTTACAATGTTGACCAAGTGTCCATAGGCATGGGTTTTGGGACATGAGGCCAAGTTGGGTGCCCATTCCAAGATAGAGGCAATTTTGCCTTGTATTTTCTATATAAACAGGTGCTTTGAGGAGGAGTTGTATTATGTGATTGATAGGTACTATTATGCTGCCAGATTGACTCCAGACACGAGTGTAAAAGACTATCGAGAGCTTGATTTGCAAGTGTATTGTAAACCATATTCAGTTTTGATAATACATTGTGCAGGTTTTTGAGTGTGGGGTTTTTCACCCAATAAGGGTTTTCCCCACGATATATCTTGTCTCTCTTCTTCTGTCTTCTTTCTGGTTCTATGTGTATTGCTGCAATATCTCTGTTATATGTTTCATGTTCCTATAATTGTAAATATTAAATTGAATTTGCATAGCTCTCCCCTCATTAGATTAGTGTAGGAAGTGATTTCCGCATACCTAGCTTCCTTTCAAGTTCAGTCAGTTAAGTTAGTAGCAATTTCAGTAGATTGGTCCGCATTCTGCCGTAGTTTCATTTTAGACATTGCAGAGCTAGACTTAGCATCTAGACACATTCATATACATCATATCCAAAATTTAGATCATTTGGATCAGGTGCTAGAAAGATATCTCTATCAGAAGATCGACTGTTTTCTTAGAATAGAACATCTAGATAGTCTCAGACAATCAACAAAAGGAGAAGACCTGCAGAGCATTTCATGACTTGCAAAGATAAATGACACATCATTTAATGTTGTTTGGATCATGGCTGACCTTCCCTGAGATCCGCACACTATTCCATTCACTTGCAGAGGACTTCTATGTGATTAGGTCCAACCTATCTGTGTACACATGTTACAGCTCTTCATTAGAGTTTGTGATCTTCCGTGGCTAACATGGAGGAATCTTAAATTCTGGAGATGATATATAATCATGTAAAAGATGCCTAGGAAAGTGGTTGATCATTAGTTCATAGTTTGATAGTTTGAATTCTTTGTGAAGGAGCTTCAAAGCTATATCTTGTGCATATTCTATAATTGAGGAATCAGGCCTGTGAGCCCCAATTGTAAACCTGCATGATGCCGGCTAGTTTGTATTTTAAATCAATGATATACTGAATGACTGAATCTGCATTTGTGTTATATCTTTTAGTTGTTTCCATTGTGTTTACTCTTGCTGAATGGTCTAGACTGTTCACTTTGTGGACCCTCCTAACTGTGACTGTTCACTTTGTAAACCTACTTGCTCTCTCAAAGGGGCATCACTAATCCATTTCCTAACCTCTATTCCTCTAAAAAATTGGGGCATCCTATCACAAGTCCCATCTCATTGAGTGTCTATACTTATCTTCTTTGAAATGACATCACTTCTCTTAGTTGCAACTCCATCTCAAAGAAGGGTAAAATGTACACTTAAAATCCACTTTCACATTTTAACCTAACATTGTCATGCTTCTATCAATCCCTGCCATTAATCCTACATCACATTTTCACTAAGTAATTAAATAAAATTATTTAATTAATTAGGTCATCTTCCCTCTAATGATAACTTAAATAAATCATATTTATTTAACTAATCAAATTGATCCCCCTTCATCAATTAATTAAATCATATTAACCTAAATTAATCCTTCCTCCAACTAATTAATTAAATAAGATATGCTTATGCAAATAATTAAGCTAATTAATCACCACTTTCTTTTCTTCTAATTACAAAATTGAAACCCCATTCCACTAAAATTCAAGAGACTTTGTCCTCTAATATCCATCATCCATTTCAAATCTCATAAGCAATCTGAGCCATCCATCTTCACATATGTCTTCCCAATCCGCTTATCCCCACTTCTTGCTCCCACATGTGTGAGATTGCAACTTGGTTCAATCCTATTCCTCCATTCCAAAACTCCATCTCCTCTCTCCACTTGCATCCTCCATCTTCCACTTTCTTGCATCTCATTTCATCATGCATTTTGAGGAAATCTCAACCCTCCATTGATCATATTCCATCTCCTCTTGTCACTTGTCAAGAGGCTAGCTTGCAAGGCAATCCTAATGCTTGATTTCATCTTCAAATGTCAACCCTTCATGCCCAACTTGGAAAGTTTATTTAAAGGAGTGTACCCAAAGGACATTCAATCAACTTCTTCTAAAGTACATGCTACCAAATTTGGCAACTATCAAGCAATAGAGCAACCATATTCCTCACAACACAGTAAACCAATCTTGAATCACATCACAAAGATCAATGGAGGTATAATGCATTTCTAGTTTGTGCTTGCATTGTTCTTGTTCCTCCTTTTTTCTCAAACTAAAAGTGGGTATTAAGTTTGGATTTGAGTTTTTTCCTTGTGTTTATGCATCTAACTCTGCTTGTTTTTATCCAAATTTGACATCAACAATATCCAACACCAAGGATCTTATGTGTTGTCCTTTTGGATGAACAATTTCCACCTACTGGTTCATCATGGCAAGCTATGAGAATATTGTAGACCTCATTTTCTCATACACACTTGCATAAGATAAGATCAAGTCCACATTTGAATAATATGCCATTTATCCATTTAAAGGTTGTACTTTATTTACAAGTTTTTTTCTTTATTTAATAAAAAGATCAGGTGGAAACTCCCCTATTGCCAGATGATTGTTACACATAAAAGATTAACAAAGTTTGTGCCTGAGAACTTCTCCATTTCTATCCTTGATGTGCTTGCCTAAGACTTTGTAAGTGTATTGTAACCATTGATTACTAAATAATACATTGAGTTTCTTTGGAGTGTTACATCTACAATGATTTTCCTTTCATTTCATCTCAGTTGGACATTAGAGGCTACATCTGCAATGATTTGAAACAAGAGACTTTTTCCCAATCCCAATAGGAAGCTATAATTTTGAAGCATTTTGGGTCAAATTTGACCCTTTCATCATGCTCATAAGGATCAAAAACCCTAAGATTGATTGTCAATTTGTCAATTTTAGATAAAGTTGCTAGGTGAAGCAATTTTTTTTTGTCTGGGGAGTCATATGGCCCTTGTGAACAATGCTGCGTAGTATTTCAAAAAAACTACAATTTTTTAAATTTTTTAAAGGGCTATTAGACCTATGCATAGGCCTTATAGGGACTATATATCCCTTTAAGGGCTTCACGGGACATTAGGGGCTTAGCCCCCTCTAGTCGCCGCTTATTAGGGATTGAGCCAATTGGCCCTGCCATGGCCTCTCAACCCCCACAGGCTCTGCCATGAATGCCCCCATAGGTCTCCAAAAGCTTATGTACTGCCACCACACCACCCAAGTAGTTAGATCTACTTCCATTGACAATGTCACTACCATTGCACCACTCAGATCCCTCCATAACTTGGCATGCCTCTAACTTTATCTAGCGGCTCTCCAAATTTGGTGAAGTTCCAAACTTGATTGACAGACCTATACATTTGGCAAAACCTCCATATTTGGCAATGATGTTCTGCTAATGTCAGTGGGTTCATTTGAAATTTTGCCCCCCTTCACCATTGTAGTTTTCGAATTTGTAGTTACACTTCAAAGGCTCATAACTTGGGCTCACGACCTCCTTTTTTTGAGTTTTTTTTATTTGGGCTATTTTTTGAATTATTCATGGTGGTGTAGGTATTTTTAAAATTTTGATGCATATATTTTCCATAATTTATAACTTATCACAGGTGTTGCTACATCGTTCTCATTTTGGGAACTTCTAGGGCTCCGTTCAGGTTCATAGGGGCTCCTTTTTAGGTGCAATTTTTTTTGAAAGCATATTTTTGTCATGGACTTCATAGTGGTCGAATCATATTATACTCATTGTGATAAAAAATATACTTCTAGCATAAGGATTTGTTTTGGAAATTGTGAAGCATTGAAATCAAATCCATCTTACATTTCTTGTTGGTGGCAATTGTAACCACTCTAAGTATAAAGTGCAAAATCCTATTTGTTTGGGGGAGGTTCATTGATTGAGTGAGTTTGGGGGGTTTCTCTTGGTGTGTTTTTGTGCTTGTGCATATCTTTCTACTTGTGCTCTATTTTTTCTTCATAAATGGGTCATTTTAAGCTTCCATTGCTAACTCCATACAACTAAAATTCTTGACATCAAAATGCATGGAACGTCTTAATGCAACAAGAGTATAATATCTATATTGAACAAAAGGTTGTTGAACCCAAAGATGATAAGGAAAATATACAGTAGATGCTTGAACATACTAAAGTACTTGGATGTATTCGTAGTTACATTTCCCTTGATCTTATGTTTTAAATTGAAGCATATACAAATCCACACATGATGCTTGGGAAAAACTTAAAATTCTTGGTAAAACTGATGAAGTTAGGGACTATTAGATCGACACTAATTTGATGAGCCTTGATCCAAAATGCTTTGACAACATCCAGGATTGCATCACAAAAGGCAATGACCTTAGAGAACATTGTAAAACGCATGGAATTGAGAAAAAAGACATTAAATTAGTATTTAGTGCCCTCAACAAGCTTGGCCCTAAATATGTAGCTTTTATTTATAGATTTCACATTCATAGGTTGACTATGAGATCCACATATATTATGCCTTCACTCACATCCTTCTCTAAGATGTTTATAAATGAACAAGGAAAGCTACTTTCCATAGGTCTGCTAAAGCCCTCTCAGTCTCAGGCTTTGTTGGCTAGTCAATTGGAGGGATAGAAAGAGTTAGGGCAATCTGACAAGAAACAAAAGAGGTCCAAGAAGAAGCTACAAAAAGATCAAGTACAATCCTCATTTTCCTCTAAAGCAGACTCCAAGTCCTCTTCATCTAAGAGGAGTTCTCAGAAGAAGGAAAGACCAACTCGTGGCTATTGTAAGAAGGTTGGTCATGAGAAACATTCATGTAATGGGAAGCATATCAATGAGATGAAGCATCTTAAAAAAAAAGAACAACATTAATCTATTCTTCTCTATTGCACAACAATCCTCTACTCCTTCCAAATCAGGCAAAGGGAAAGAAACTACTCTTATTACTTTAGCAAATTCTTCTAGTCAGTGGATTCTTGACTCAGGTGCTTCACACCATATGGATTTTGATAAAGAACAATTTTCTCTATTAGAGCCTTATTCTATGCCTCATATTCTTGTCGGTGACGATTCTTCCGTGGATGTCATTAGGAAGGGTTCATTCGATGCTAGAATTGGTACATTTTAGTATGTTCTCTATGTACCTAACATATCATCCAACCTTCTCTTCATCTACCAAACCACTCATCTCCAGATGGCAAGAAGGTCGAATTCAATCTAGATTGTGTTTCCATCTACGATATTGAAGATGATGCACTCCTCGCAGTGGGAAAGGTTGACCACCATTCTCATCTTTATTCTTTCTCTCACTTTGTGCCTAATGCCTCCACTATTGCATTGCACACCCATTTAGATTTTGTGAGTAGATTATGGCCATCTCAACTACCGCTATCTTTAATAGCTCAGCACATAGAACATGGTCATAAGTCTTCCTCAAATTAGTTTTTCTGATGATGTTTGATCAGGTTGTGCCTTGGATAAGCATCCCAAGGACAAGTTTGACAAAGGGAAGGCCTAGAGGGCTTCATAAGTCCTTGAGTTAGTTCACAATGACCTTGTAGGTCCCTTTCCATCCTCGTCTTTCAGCAAGGCTTGCTTTTGCTCACCTTCATTGATGACTATTCTATATACACATGGGTCTTCTTCATTTGATAGAAAGGTAAAGTCTTTGACAAGTTTTAGGAGTTCAAGGCTTGTGGTGAGAAATAATATGGAAAGTGCATCAATATTCTCTACATTGATAATGGTAGAGAATATGTGAACCAATACTTTGAGCAAATTTACACTCTTGAAGGGATTGATCTTTAGCATACCATTGCCTACACACCTTAGTAGAATGATGTTGTAGAGAGGAGAAATAAATCCATAAAAGAGATGGCTAGTTGCATGATCCACAAATGCTCCCTTACACTTGAGTATTGGGTTGAAGCCATCAACCATGTTGCTTACATATAGAATGAGTTCCTCATAAGGCATTGAAGGGCATCACTATTTTTGAATCATGGTACGGTAGGAAACTTGTTGTATGGAACTTCAAAGTTTTTGGCTCCCATGCATGGGCACACATTCCTTTAGAGAAGTGTCAAGCCTTAGAATCATGGAGTTGGCCCTGTATCTTTATTGGATATCTTGATGGTATCAAATGATACTTTGAGCAATTTTCACCTTGGATCTAGTCCAATTTGTTGGCAGAGCAAGAAGCAACATGCCATGTTTCTCTCTTTTCGATTGAGGCTAAGTATCAGAGAGTTGTCAATGTTGCCACTAAGGCTATTTGGCTTCACAATATCCTCATTGAACTTGGCACCACATTTCAAAAGTCATCAATCATCTATTGCAACAACTAGAGTGTCATCCAGATCTTGAAGAACTTGATCCATCATCAACATACTGTTGATGGATAAAATTGTGCAGATTCCAACACCAACATGGGAAGTTTCAAGAATGTGGGACTTGACACTTGAAACAACCTCTAGATTTTATAGAAACTGGCTCTTCCTTTTTTCAATGGGGTTTTAGGTAAAGGGAAGAAAAAACAAGATTACAGATACAGTAAACAAAAGCTTCTAACTCTATGGTGATGCACTAGATTTATATAAGTATCAGCAACTAGCATAGTGATTAAACCTTTAGGATTTAATTATGTCAAAGAGCAAATGAAGCATGATCAACATAAACAGATTGCAAATAGATTTAGAATCAAAGGCCAAATTCAAAACAATTATACAGAGACATAGAAAATATCATCGAACAACACAGAACAATGTTTCTTTTCATTAACAAGTTTAACAAAATACAAGAGGCACAGAAACATGCACAAGTCTATATGCTTCTTCTTGAAATAGCTATGAAAGGCTAAAATGATACAATCTGATCATAGTCAAAACTCTAAATTCTTAATCAATGTGTATATCTGTGTTACAAAATCTTCCCCTATTTATAGCAACAAAATTTGACTCAAGATTGCTCCCATCCGTTAGAATCTCAATGGCCTCAACTAAACTAGAACTCAACTAGAAGTCGAACTAGCACTCAAAATCTTCTTGAATTTGCAACTATTTCTTCCCTACGCACCCATTAGCTGAGTGACACTAAAAATGTGGCACTGTAACTTGCAGTTCCATTGAGACACATGGCGGCATCCGCAAACATCTAACTGTTAGCTGCCGTTGCACCAAAAGATCGATCTATTAATGCCTGATACAACCACTTGACTTAACAAGCACGGGAGGCGGTTAAGCCCTTGTCGTAAACCACCATAGCGCAGCGCTGAACAAGGAGACCAAGGGTCACACCTTGCAACAATCCCCCCCCAGTGCAAGCATGGGGTTTCGGCTCTGATACCAATTGTTAGCTGTCGTTGCACCAAAAGATCAACCTGTTAATGCCTGATACAACCACTTGACTTAACAAGCACAGGAGGCAGTTAAGCCCTTGTTGCAAACCACCATAGCACAGTGCTAAACAAGGAGACCAAGGGTCACACCTTGCAACATTAACAACTCTAAAAATGTTACATGGCACCTTCCGCTTGCTGCATAGTTTCCTTTGCTTATTAACAAAATAGAAAAGACATTGACACTTGCCGCATTCTGCCATACCTTAGAAACTGATACGTGGCGGCACCCGAGGATTCAAAATTGGGACACTTGGTGCTCTTCGCGCATCCTAAAAGCCTCTTTACCTTGCATCCTAAACACCCATGGTGATGACACTTGGCACTCTCTGCATCACTTTAGAAACTGTGGCTATAACATCACAGGGCCCATCATATATCCTGTCACTTCTCAAAACTTAACAAAATATAGAGACACATGGCATCATTCGCATAATGCAACAAAAGTAACACATGGAACAACATGCATATAAGCTACATACAAAAAGTTTCTCAATGCCCCGCGGTAGCGACATGTGGGGCTTTCCACATGCAACTCAAACTTAAGTCATAGCACCTTGGGCCCACCATATGCTTTCCTGCGCCTCAAAAGCTATCAAAGAAGGATACATGCAGTAGCATCCACTACTGCAACAAAAAGACACTTGGCACCTTGCGCTTGCAAGCTACATCAAACAAAACCTCTCCTCAAGCATCGCGGTAATGACACGTGGGGCATTCCACGCACAGGAAGAAAATTAATAAAGAGAGATGCAGCCAAGGATATGTGGTGCATTTTGGCAGCATCTGGAAACTGCGAAGATGAAGAAGACATGCTGCACTATTCGTGGCACCCGATCACTATCTACTAACTGCTTCAAAACTTCTTCCATGTGGTAGCCTCGTGCGTCATTTAGAAGCATTTTCCTTGCAGATTCTCAATATTGACACATGGTGCACTTCGCGCATAGGAAATAACAATAGAAACTACAGATACTGGGCAACAAACTGAAAATGAAACAATGAGCCATGATCAAGCAAAATCAAAATGTAGAGTTTTAACTCTACAGTTCTTGGCAACTACATGGAGCTCTGTGCCTGCTTAGAGAGAACTCCAGAAACATCAGAAAAAGTGTCAAAAAATAAAATTGCATTGCCACTACCAGAGAATCATAATTTCTGCAATGCGGCCTGATATCCAGACCACTCTGAATCTGATAAACCTTGTCTACTCTGTAGATCTTGAAAGGCAAAATCTAAATTGATAATGTCCTTATGAGAAAAGGACTGTAGAATCTGTACTACAACATGCAGCTAAAACTCAAGAGGAGCCATTGGAACAAGAACCGCCTCCACTTCCTCAACACTTGAAGAATCACTCAAACCTTGGAAAATAATCTGATCATTTTGTTTGGTCAGCAGGAGAGCCTTTATTGCATCAATCATCAAAACTGTACTATCATCTGGAAAAGGGGATGGTAACCCCAACTGCACCAACTCTTCAATTTGTCTTTTCATATTTATGACACCCTCCTTTACCACATCCAAAAGCGCTTTATAACTCATAGAAGCTAAATTACAACTTAAGACCTCATTTACCTTGTTTGCAGCAACCATTCTATCATTTACACTAGCAGATAATAAGGTCTCATCAGTTGTATCATAGAGCTTCTGCAACAAAAGGTTGAGAATTTGAAACTCTCAAAGAAACAATGGACAAAGTTGCTTCAACTGAAGACTCTACTTTTTCACATAACTGCTGAGCATTTAACAGGAAATTGAGGGAAGGTTTGAGCTGTGAAATCTCTTCAGAGATTCTTCTCCATGTAGACACATAAAGCTCCTTTACCATCGCCAAGACCCCTAAATTTTGTGGCCTTTGACTTAGCTCAATAGTTAACTGCTTGGTCTTTTCCTGTTCGGCCATAAATTGGGCCTGAGTGACACTATTTTGATTTTGTTCCTTTAATAGGGTCTACTGTAACTATGATACTTCTTGCATTTTGTCTTGATACTTTTTCTCAATGATGACCTTTTCTTGTTTTAATGCAGCTACAGTAGCCTTTTCTTGTGCTATTTCATTTTTCAAAGCGGCAACCTGAGCCTGTGATGCTTGATGTATTTATAAAGACACAGTGGACTGCAAATCCTTATTAAGAGTGTCAATCTCTCTATCCTTAGCCTTTATTTCTAATGTCAAGCTACTATTAGTAGCTTTTTCTTTTTCTAGGTTTGCTTCTACTTTCTACAACCTTTTTGTCACCTTCAGGTAATCAGTTGTAACAACTAAGGCAGTTTCATTCATCAATTCTGCTCTATCTTGTGGCCTGAAATGAGCTAGATCCATAGCCACTGCATTCATTGTGTAGTCTTGTGGCTGCATTTGTTCTACAGGCTTGTGAGTGATTGTTAGGGACTGCTGGATGGGATCAAATAATGATTTCATATGGGGAATAATAGGGCTTTTCCCTTCTTTCTTTTTCTATTTCTTCATCCTGGCCTCCCTTGCCTTCTTGGTAGCATCTGCTTGTGTCTGGAATGTAGGTGGAGAAGCAATAAGCCCTCTGGAAAAAGGATGTCCCTATGGTAATCCATATGGTATAGTGGTAATTTGTCCACTAGGATCAGTTTGAGACAAAGCCCGTCTGGGCATGGATGGGGAAAACATGGGTAATGATATGGCCTGTGATGACATGGCCGGTGAACTGGAAATTGGGGCAAAAGATTGTAGTGGCGCAATAGAGGTGGCAAGAGACGTAGAAGAATAGGTTACTTGGGTTGCCACCCCTATTTGAGAAGAAATAGAAGAAGGGGAAAAAGGAGGAGGAACACTAACCCGAGCCGCCGTTGAGATCATAAGAACTTGTTGCTGTAGGGGCACCAATACATCATCTTCAGTGTCCTCCTTCTATAACTTCAATTTGTGCCTTCTTTTCAAAGGCCTATCCTCTGTGTCCTCGAGATCTTCTTCCTCTGAGTCTATCAATATTTGATGAGAAGGTGTCACTCCAAGACCCCTCGATGCCGAAGCTATTTGGGTCTCACGAGATGATGATACTATAGCCTTTTGTTTCTGTAGAGCGCTGAGAGATTGAGGCCATGGGGCTCTAGGAGCTTCTATTGTTGCTTGCTCTGTTTCTTCTAACTCTTGAGCTTCTTCTGATACTTCTGCCCCCTCTACTCCATGAGAACTACCAGGAATGTTACTTGTATCAGGGCTTGATACTGGGGTCATGTGATACTCGTCCCATATCTGTTCCCATTGCTCATCTGTTTGAACACCCTCCAAAGTATGGGTGATTTCAAAAATCTCTTGTCTATATTTCTAATAAGCAGCTATTTTCTCAGCATTCCATTCTTTCTTCTTTAAAGTCTGCCTTAGGCCCAGAGTCATCAGCTTCTTGGGATCATATTCTTGTTCCTTTTTGTAAAATGTCTCCTAGGGCTTGGGAACCTCATCTGGCAGATCCTTCAATTCTACATAAAATACAGGATCATCCTATTTCAGTGATCTCCTCTTTTCCCAAAAGGGGTGTTTCTCATGGATAAAAGTAGCAGAAACTTTGTTATTCATAATCCAAGATGCTAAGAAGCTATCCAGATCATACTTCCATTTATCTTGTACTATTACAAAACCATAAGCTTCTAACTTTCTTAACAAAAGATTTTTAGCTTCTCTCTTTTCAATTATAATCCCTCCCTTACTCCAAGGGACATCATACATTTTCTTCTTTCTTCTCTTGTTACCAAAGTTATTATCAATGATAGACAACTGGCGACCTATTTCTAAAGCTGCAACCCAAGGGGTTAAAATCTTTGGAAGCAAAATAGGTTCAACAACAAAACCGTGGAGTCTGATAATTGTTGTGTGAGTACCGAAGAAATAATCACATGGAATTATATTATTTATTAAGAGACCCTTCACACTATTTGTCATCCTATTCATAACAGCCTCAGAACTTAATTGCTCAAAAATAGGCACCACAAAACACTTAGTAAACTCATATGGGTTTGCAGTCTCTGAGAGAACATGGGTCCATGTAGACACATGGATTGTTTCTCTATGGCTTGCTTCAGGGTTGTACATTTCTAAATGCATATGCTACTGAAAGAGAGAATAATTTTGATACAAAATCAGGTGAAAAAGATAGGAAGAATACCTGAAAACCCGTTCCTCAGAAAACTTTGACAACTGGTGAACCATAGCCTGAGCAATGTGCTCTAAAAAGTCAAATATGTATTCAGAGGACTTATCCACTATTTTGAGCCTAAATATTGTCGCCAAGTGCCAATCATACACCCTCGCATCATCATCCTGAACAAAAATAAAAGATAGCATGGATAGGGCGTCTTGTACATCAGCATTGAAGCATCCTCGAGCAGTGGGTAGTGGAGGTAATTGTGTATTCTCATCCTCCAAACGCATCTCAGTATTTAAGAATCTTAGCTTGCTCTAAACCCCATTCCATGTTTTTTGCTGCTTGGGAATGGAAGTGAAAGTGGCATAGCTATCATAATGTAGAGCCAACATATCCCGAATTGCTTTGGGGGTTATCTATAGCATGAAACCTTTGTGCTGGATTATTGCAATCTGTGGGTCAAATAGCTCTGAACACATTAGAATCAACTTAGGGTAGGAATGGACAGCAGGGACCACAAATTGCGCCAACTAGGAAGTCCAAACCTGCATGCCGAATGTCTTAAACTCTCCCTTCTCTGCTCATTTAAGGCATCTCATTAGCACCCCTTCCCTTAGATTCTTTAGATTTTTTTGCATACGTGTATCAAAGATACCATAAGCATAGTCTTTCACCTATGTAGAATCTGCATCAACTCCTTTCTCTATGGCTCTGGTTCTTAGATAGCTGCCTCTGGACTACGCCTTAGCAGACTCATAAGACTTGACACCCTTCCATTTATCAGGCAACTCAAACAAACCCTGTTGTGGCGACTGTGCCTCTGCCATCTTTGTATTCCTTAAAAAGCCTAAGAAACTGCAAATGAAACCCAAACTAGCTAGAATTACAGGCAAGAATTGAAACTTTTGACGTAGACAATGAGAACTCAGAGGATATGGAAAAAGGAATAGCAACTGCAACTATCTAAGAAGATTAATGCTCAGCTCGGTGAGGCATAATGGCGTATTAAATGACCCACCACATCTTATTAATGGCATTAACACCAAAAAGATGGTCAGTGTATCATTCGAAATCTGTATAGGACTGTGTATCGGATCAACATTAAAAGCAGCGATCCTCTGAAATGATTAGTTATTTTCTTTAAGGTTTAAGGAACCGCCTAACGACCTTGGGAAATGCAACTGCCAACAAAAGAGCCACTGCACTGTGGACACGTGTTCCTAGAACACTTATTTAAAAGAAAAAGTGGGAAAAGCAAGACGAAAGTGAAAAAGGAAATAAAAGATGCCTAATTAACTATGATATAAGGGCAGGTTTCAAAATTATGCGAAGTGTTTCAGGAAGATCCCATTCACAGGAATCTCTTTAGGCTTTCCTTCCATATTCTCCAGCTCAAATGCATTCTATTGCTTACAGGTGCGAATCTTAAAAAGGACCTATCCATAATGAGTCAAACTTGCTGTGCCGACCTGGTTTAGCAACTCTCTCATCCCATTTCAGCACCAAAGACCCAACTTCAAAATTTGGATTAGAGGTCTTTCTGTCGAACCAATTCTTTATGATATGTTGATGCTTCATCAAAGACTCATGTGCCCTTTCTCTTTTCTCTTGAACCTCCAGTAACTCGGTGAGCCTCACATGCATTAAGCCATTTTCTTCTATCTCCAACTGTTTAAGCAACTGTAAGGCAAGAATTTCTATATTTAGTGGCATCACTGCATTCTTGCCATAGACTAGATCATATGGAGACATCTTAGTCACTTTCTTTGGTGTGATTCTATTCACCCATAGTGCTGAATTGAGGGACTTGTGCCAATCTCTCTGATGATCAGCCCCCATTCTTTTGATAAGCCTAATCAGGTTCTTATTTGTGGATTCTGCCAAGCCATTGCCTTGTGGATAGTAATTAGATGAAGTCTTCAAATATATTCCATTCTTTAAAGCAAACTATGATAGTCTAGTCCCTAAGAATGCTTTAGCATTGTCTGATATAATGATGCACGAAGCACCAAAATGGGTAGTTAGCCCCTCAAGAAATTCTAGGATTACCTTTTCAGTGGCTTCTTTAAGTGGCACTGCTTCACTCCACCTTGTAAAGTAATCATTTGCAACAAGGATCCACTTATATCCCATACCTGACACTGGATTAATCATCCCAATAAAATCTAAACCCCATTGAGAAGAGGGTTCATCTACTACTATGGGACTCAAGGGCAATGTTACATTCCTTCTCCTTCCGGTATAAAATTGACAAGCCTAACACTCTTTGACCATCTGATAACAATCTACAAACAACGTTGGCTAGAAGTAGCCAGCTTGTGTAACTTTAATGACAGTAGTTCTTGCTAAAAAATGTCCCCTTGAGGCTCCATGATGAAACTCATGCAGTATCTTTTGGGCTTCATCCTTTTCAACACATCTCAATAGTATTCCATCAAAATTCCTTCTAAACAAAACATGATCAATTAGTGCAAAATGAATTCCTTGTTGTCTATAATATCTTCTTTTATCAAGGGAGAGTTCACTAGGGAAAACACCAGTTCTCATGAACTGTATCCTATCATTAATCCAAGAATCCTGATCAAACTCTTGGAGTTTTAACACTGATTCATCCTTTGCTTTTTCAAGTATTGACTCCTCTATGTCTTGAGCAATATATTGGCAGAGTCCTCTTCCCCTGACCAATTTAGTAGGTCTTACCTCTACATCATATTCTAAAATTTTAGTTATCCAATTGGCCCTTTTTTCTATAATCTCACCTTCCATAATGTACTCCCTAACACTTGGGTGAGCTACTAGTATTAAGATCTTATTTCCTGTTACTAGATGCCTGAATTTTTTAAGATCTTTAACCATGGCATAAGCTTGTTTCTCAACAAAATTATACCTTGATTCATACTCCCTTAGGCTCCTAGAGAAGAAAGTAATTGGATGTTCTCCTTCTTCCTTATCATCTCTCTGGGTCAGAACAGCTGCAACACTATGTTCTCCTCCATATACATACATTATGAAAGGCTTAGAGAAATCTAAATTTCTTAGTACTGGGGCAATGGAGATAGCTTTCTTGATTTCTTCAAAAGCTTGCCTCCCTTTAGTTGTCCATTTGAAAACTAAATCCTTCTTCAACATTAGGGTAATGGGCCTAACTAGCCCTACAAAATCAGATATAAACCCACTAACAAAATTGATCTTGCCCAAAAAAGACTGAACTACCTTTTTGTTGCCTGGCAAAGACAAATCTAGTATAGCTATGACCTGCTCTGGATCAATGGAAATTCCATCTTTTGAAATGATATGTCCTAGAAGTTTCCCTTGTGGCACAACAAAAACACACTTCTTAGGATTTAGGGAGATCTTGAATTCTTGACACTTTTGAAAAACAACTTCTAAATTCTCAAAATGATCTTTGGCATCCTTGGTAAATATATTAAGGTCATCTAAATAGATAAGAATGATCTTAGTTATCAGGCCTCTAAACGCTATATCCATAGCGCACTGAAAAGTGGCTCCAGCGTTTGAAAGACCAAACGACATTTTAGCATATGTGAAAGTTCCCCACTTTGTTGTTAATGTTGTCTTATGCTGGTCTTCATCTGCCAACCAGATCTGATTATATCCTAAGAAGCCATCCAACAAGGAGAATCTCTTTGATCCAGCCACTGTTTGCAGAATCTGCTCCATGGAGGGCAGGAGGTAATGATCCTTTAATGAAGCCTTATTCAGGTCTTTGAAGTCTACATAGAGCCTTATGTCTCCATTCTTTTTTCTTACTGGCACTAGGTTAGACACCCAAGTTGAATGCTTAATTGGAAAAATAATTTTGGACTCCAGAATCTTTTGTAATTCATCCACCATTAAAGGCTCAATCCTAGGATTCACTAGTCTCTATTTTTGACGGACTGGTTTTGACCCTTCAACAAGTTCTATGGTATGTTGAATGACATCTCTATTATAACCATGAAGGTCATCATAGGTCCATGTAATTACTCTGTCATACTTGTTACCTAAAGAAATCAGCTTATCTCTTTCCTCTTGAGTAGTGGTGTTACCTACCTTTAACTTTCTTCCTTCGCTGACTCGAATCTCAGAATAATCTTCTTTGCTTGCCTTAAACTTCCTCTTATCCAAGCTCATATCATCTAGGTCAAATAGGTTCTCTAGTGTGATTAACCCCTTTGGGAGCTTATTAGACTTCAATTGAATAATCTGGTCACCATATGCTTCTTCAATCTTAGGCTGTAATTGGTCAACAAATTCTCCTGACTGTTGCAGAAATAAAAGCACCTGAAGATCATTGTCAAAGACTTGCCAGTTCTGGATGTTATCTGGGATTGGTGGCCTAACTATGACTTTCTCTACCTCATTGTTAACGAGCAAGTCACACACTGGGTCAAACTGAGAGCCAATTTGTGTCATTATGTTTGCTTCAGTATTTTGAATTCTGGGGACAACCTCTATGTTAAAAGCATCGAAGCCATCAATTAGATCCCAGATTCTGTGGCAATAAGATCTCATCCTTACATTCTTTGCCACAACCTTTTATCTAATTTGTTTCACAACCAACTCTAAATCACCTTTGACCATTAGATTCTTTATCCCTTTCTTCTTTACCAACACAAGACCATGCACCAAAGACTCGTACTCAACATCATTATTCATGCAAGCAAATTGGAAGCGTATGGCTTTGAGAATTTTCTCACCATTTGGAGAAGTGAGATATATACCTACCCCAAAACCATTCTTACTCTTGGCCCCAACAAAGTTCAAGGTCTAGATTTCTGAGTCTCTATCAAAATCGTCTTTTTCGGATACTTCTTTTCTCATAATATTTGGTATTTCTTGACCCTCTTCAAAAATAACGTAAGGGCCCAAACCAGTAGAGTCATAATTACCATAAGGGTCACTTTGCATCATGGTCATCAACTGACTGTTTTCTTCTTCTCATTGATCATATTTAGTCCAGTCTCCAATTTCCTCAACAAAAACTCTCTCCTCCCTATTCATCATAGCATGAGATGCTTCAATTCTTGGAGCTGGTTCTTTAGTGATATGATCTTTAGATAGGGGCTCAGACAACACCTTCATCTTTGTCCCATATTTAGTTCTTAAAATCAAATGTGACCAATCAAGTGACATGTATCCTCCTATTTTAGCTGTGAAGTCTCTAGATAGGCATAGACCAAAGACAGGGAGAATATCAATAACTACCACATCCTGCAGGACAGGTATATTTGGGCAAGTATATAGCTGTAATGGGAGTTGTTTGATCCTTCCTATGGTTTGGACAAACTTCCCATCTAATTGTATGACCCCTTTAGCCAGTGGCTCATAATTTATCTTTAAAGAATCCGCTATTTGTTTGGCATGACTGTAGTACTCGTCTCTGAATCTATCATTGAGTTGTGCAACAGTTTCTTGCCCACTATTAAAGTCAGATAAAATGGATCTGGCTTAGATTTGCTTACCTCTGGTGTAGCATTTAACAGAGCGACTATTTACAGAGGTGGAGTATCTTTGTTTTGAGTCTTCCCTTTATTCATACCTCCTTTTGTACCAGCAGCTTTAGGATCCACCTGAGTCTGTAATGCTTCTTGTAATAGTATTTTTTGCTCAGGAATAGCTAGCATATCCCATATCGACACATGCACAGGGGTCTTCTTTAGCTGTTCTACCACATTCATGGGTCCCAATGTCTATGTCTTAAGATAGTAAGGATACCTTGCCCTTTCTAGTACTGGGTTAGAGACTGCTTGATTCTGGGATGGCTGAGGTATTTCTTGTCTCAAAGCAGGATTATAGTGGGTTTGGAAAGGAGGGACCCCACCTGCTTCATTATTTATGGCTTCAAGTTGTTCCACCATTCTCCTCTTTGACCTGGAGTAGTAATCAGACTGTACCAAGGGCTTCTTAGAGGTGGATGCTTCATTCAGAAAGACTGACTCTTCATCTTCAATCCATGAAAACAAAGCATGTTCTAGGGCAATCTCTTCCTCCTATTGAATAGACATTCCCTGCATCTAAGCCACCATTATTGTGTTCTAAACACTGGGTGACTAATATGGAAGAACATTAGACACAACCGCTTGATTTTCCTATCTTCTTTGTTCTACTATCTTCTGCTGTAAATTGCCCCTAGGATAATCTCTGGGCATATGGGCATTGTTGCAAGGAAAACACCAAGCATTGGCATCTTCTGCTAGGTTGTTTTGTCTAGGGACCATCTCTCTACTCGGGTTAGATGGGACAGCTTGTAATGGAGTGGGAATTGTAACCAATTGATTAGAAGGTTGAGGATTATTAGGTCTTTGAGTACCTTGGTATTGGTTTGGCTAATATGGGGGTCTATTACCTTGGAATCCCTGGTAAGAAGGTTTCAAGTAAGAAGTCTGTTGCCTTTTGAGATTGATAATCTCATTTGAAAAGGTCCTGAGAATGTTCTTGACGTCGTCCATTTCAGATGGAGGGGCAGAAGGTGTTGACATAATGGGTTGTTGAGGCGTCGGGAAGGTGTACATAGACACATGTACAGATGATGTATTAGGGATTTCTTGTGGTAGGGGAATAGAAATTTCTAGGAACATAGGCATGGGAGGCCTCAGAGGTAGTTTTCCAGCATCTATTAAATTGTTCTCAGCTTTTATAGCCAACTCATATGCTTTTGGTAGGGTCTGTCCTCCTAGGGACTATATCATTATAGAGATATCAGAATTGAAAGCTTTAAGGTAGAATACAATAGCCATACCTAATGATGGCCTAGCTACAATAGGGATTCTATCCCAGGTCTTTTGAAACCTAGTGTTGAAGTCTATTATGGCTTCTTGAGGCGCTCTCTTTATAGTGATCAATTGCTGCAGTAGGGATGATTTATCACCCTTTTCGCTGAATCTTGCAAAGAAGGCATCTCCAAGTTGGTCCCAAGTAGATATGGAATTTGAGGGCAAAGACCTATACCAATCCAGAGCCTTCCCTTTAAAAGAAGCCACCAATAGTCTAATCGCAACATTTTGTACTGTAATAACATGTACTGCACACACATCTGACACATCTTGGAGATGTTCTCCTGGTGTCTTGGCATCTTCTCCACTGAATTTGGGTAAGGCCTTCAAAGCATTAGCTGGGATCAGATCCCAAGTATTTGGTAGTGTCGGGAGAACAAGGGGGCTGTTATTGTTCCAATTTACATAACTTTGTGGCAGAGCAGGTACTGCCATGATTGTTCCTGATGTTGTTGCTACTTGATTTACTCTTCTTCTTGGAGTGGCTACTAATGGGGGAAATAAGATCCTCAGATTAGTGGCTGACTGTGTTCTTGTTGTTGGTCCACAGCTCTGACTCCTTGATGCTCTCTAGTTCATATGATCTTGATCAAAATTTAAGAAAGGTCCCACTAGGTGTGCTAAAAACTGTTGATGGATAAAATTGTGCAGATTTCAACACCAACATGGGAAGTTTCAAGAATGTGGGACTTGCCACTTGAAACAACCTCCAGATTTTATAGAAGCTGGCTCTTCCTTTTTTCAATGGGGTTTTAGGTAAAGGGAAGAAAAAACAAGATTACAGATACAATAAACAAAAGCTTCTAACTCTATGGCGATGTGCCAGATTTATATAAGTATCAACAACTAGCACAATGATTAAACCTTTAGGATTTAGTTATGTCAAAGAGCAAATGAAGCATGATAAATATAAACAAATTGAAAACAAATTTAGAATCAAAGGCCAAATTCAAAGCAATTATACAGAGACACAGAAAATATCATCAAACAACACAGAACAACGTTTCTTTTCATTAACAGGTTCAGCAAAATACAAGGGGCAAAGAAACATGCACAAGTCTATATGATTCTTCTTGAAACAACTATGAAAGGCTAAAATGATACAATTTGATCACAGTCAAAACTTTGAATTCTTAATCAATGTGTATATCTATGTTACAAAATCTTCCCCTATTTATAGCAACAAAATTTGACTCAAGATTGCTCCCATCTGTTAGAATCTCAATGGCCTCAACTAAACTGGAACTCAACTAGAAGTTGAACTGGCACTGAAAATCTTCTTGAATTTGCAACTGTTTCTTCCCTGCGCGCCCATTGGCTGAGTGACACTAAAAATGTGACACTATAACTTGCAGTTCCGTTGAGACACATGGCAGCATCCGTGAACATCTAACAACTCTAAAATGTTATGTGGCACCTTCCACTTGCTGCATAGTTTCCTTTTCTTATTAACAAAATAGAAAAGACGCTGACACTTGTCGCATTCCGCCATACCTTAGAAACTGATACGTGGCAGCACCCAAGGATTCAAAACTGGGACACTTGGCGCTCTCCACACATCCTAAAAGTTTCTTTACCTTGCATCCTGAACACTTGCAGTGATGACACTTGGCACTCTCCACGTCACTTTAGAAACTGTGTCTATAACATCGCCGGGCCAATCATATATCCCGTCACTTCTTGAAACTTAAAAAAATATAGAGACACGCGACATCATCCGCATAATGCAACAAAAGTAACATGTGGCACAACACGCATATAAGCTGCATACAAAAAGTTTCTCAATGCCCCATGGCAGCGACACGTGAGGCTTTCCGCATGCAACTGAAACTTAAGTCATAGCACCCCGGGCCCACCATATGCTTTCCAGTGCCTCAAAAGCTATCAAAGAAGGATACATGTGGCGACATTTGCTACTTCAACAAATAGACACTTGGCACCTCGCGCTTGCAAACTGCATCAAACAAAACCTCTCCTCAAGCCTCACGGTAATGACATGTGGGGCATTCCGTGCATAGGAAGAAACTTAATAAAGAGAAATGCAGCCAAGGATACGTAGTGCATTCTGGCAGCATCTGGAAACTGCAAAGCATGAAGAAGACACACTGCACTATTTGCAGCACTCGATCACTATATACTAACTACTTTGAAACTTCTTCCACGTGGTAGCCTCGTGCATCATTTAGAAGCATTTTCCTTGCGGATTCTCAATACTGACATGTGGCGTGCTCCATGCATAGGAAATAACAATAGAAACTGCAGATACTAGGCAACAAACTGAAAATGAAACAATGAGCCGCGATCAAGCAAAAATCAAAATGTAGAGTTTTAACTCTACACATACCAAACACATCAAGATCCACATGCATTTTTTTAAGGAGCTAATTTAGGAACATGTCATTGATTTGTACTATTGTTTGACAACAGAGCAAGTTACAAATATATTCACCAAACCCTTCACTGAGAGCAAGTACAACCATCTTTGAACTCTCTTGGGGATGTGAGACATTTCTTTAGGGGGGACACTTAGCCCTTCTTGCTTCATCCTCTCATGGGGGGAGTTTTTCTCACTAGGTTTTCTCCTTCTCTTATATTTGAGAGGATCTTTTATACATGGGTACCTCAGTAGGCCTTGTAAATGGGACCCATCTTCGCATCTTTGAATGTCTTTACTTGTTGGAAAGAGACACTGCTCTAATGAATGATTAAATGTTGTCATTGATGGCAACAAGGCAAAGAGATTCCACCAACAAGGAAAAGAGACTTTACTCTGGTAGATCAATTTGGTTTGACAACAAAGCTTAAAAGGATTCTGGTCCAAAAGCCTAAAATGACTATGGGTAGTATATAGAGTAAGTGACAGAGATTGGGTCAGTATGCCTCTGTAGTTGAAGACTATTATATGTGGTTCATGTATGTTGTTCATAGCTATTTGGTGATCATATGTTCTAGTGTTCAAGTTTTGACTTCCTCTGGAAGTCATATGGTGAATTGTCTAAGTTCGAATGAATAGAGTTATGTAAAGCATCTGAGTATTTTGGTCCGCATTCCTCCGCTGTTGACTATTTTGATTTGTGGTTCTAAGATAAACATTTAAATTCATATTTGTAGTGCTTAAAGTCCACTAGATCATATTTGACAAGTTCTTCAGTATCGACTTCCAGTCTGATAACATTTCTCTGTGACAGAACAACAATTCTGAGATCTGCATTTCTCTATGAAAGAATATTATGCTCCGCAGTTCTAAAGGTATGCTAAGATGTCCATAATGAATGTTGTCTATGATTTTTAGAGTCTCATATGATCTGCATTGGAAGTTTTGGTATGATAGTTGAACTGGTCAAGTGTGTACTTAAGGAATAATCTGACAGGCGAGTTAGATCTATATGCGGTGAGGATATATTGTTTGAAGAATTAACCAAGTGGCTGAATGATTGATGCTGACTCATATGAAGACTATTGTATGTTTATTTGGGTCTGCATTCCTGTTTGTGCACAAGATCAAGTTGACAAGGTATAACACTTGTATACACATTTCTTGTCTGGCTTGCCGACCTGATTATGAGATGAATCTTGTTGCGGATATATATACTTGATGGATTTTGGTGTTGGAGGGGTGGAAATGTGTGGATAGAATGTGAATTCCATGATTGTGTGACCTAAGGTAGTTCCATAATTATCAAAAGGATAGTAAAGGTAGAAGGATAGAAGTATATGTGAATCAGAGTAGAAAAGTAGGGCAGACAATATGAAGTCCTTTGAATCTGTATACTGAGCAAATTGGTACTACACCACAGCATTCTGTAGATGCACCTATAGCAGTCATCTCTTGGTCGTGAGCCAATCCTTCTTCTATCTTCTCTTCTATTTGGCAGTGAGCCTATTGCAGTGACCACTTCTCTAGACAGTGAGTCCTTGGGCAGTGAGACTTTATGTAATTTGGTATTGCAATCATAATATATTGTGAGCTAACACTCACCGTGGTTTTTCCCTTTTTGGGTTTTCACGTAAAATCTTGGTGTCTATGTGTTATGAATTTGTGGCTGCTCTTCTTGTGTTTACTTTGCTTTCATGTTATTGAATTTGGTAAATGGATTAATAAATGTGTGAATGAAAAGTTTTTTAGAATACCGATTCACCCCCGCTCTTAGTATTCTTTGTATTCAACATTACTTCCCCCTACATTGCACTTATGGGAGAGGGTGGGGGGTGTTGGTGTGAACATGGTACTTTACCTATTTGGTTCTCTATTTAAGTCCTTTTCACACCTAGTTAAGTTTACTTAGGGACTTTTTCACTTAAATCCATATTGGTTCTATTTTTAATCTCTTGGGTGGAATATCCTATATATACCCACCTATTGCTCTCATATGAGCATCTCATTGTAATCTAACTTTTGCATTCCTATTGAATAGAATATAGTTTATTCTATCATTTCTATTTTTCTATTTTACTTTCCTTTCACTCATTCACATTCTTAAGTGGTTTCACAACAAAATCTTACACTAACACCCTATAGAATTGGGAATATACATGATGAGTGGCTTGGTCAAATGTTTCAACACCCCATGTTCTTGAACATATGCTATAAGAGATTTAAAACAACACTGAAATGGAAGATTTAGCATAACTTGTAGGTTATGGGGAGCCTAGCCATGGAAAGTCATCAGACCATTCAACTATCAAATATAGTAGTAGTACCAGATTCAAAAGGGCTCATTCAACAGTTGAAAGAAATTACTAGGAAGGGGACTGTTTATGCATGTAAACTGAGGACACTCAAATCTAACAAGTCAAGGATGTATGCTTGTGTGCAATTTAATAGCGATGAGTTGGCAAAGATAGTCCATGGTTTGGTAAGAAAAGTTCATATTATGCTAGGTCAGAATAATTTAACAGCTCAATATCTAGAAAGAGACATAGTATCCATGCCAACTTGTATTGAGGAAGGGAAGCTTTACATAGGCAATTTAATATCGCAGAATGCATTCTCTTTTCTATGGAATTCTGGTAATTCTGTTGCTACTGAGTTTAGATTTGAGATTAGGAAGCTAAGCATCTTTCTAAATGAGCAGTATATTGATTACAAGTTACAGCTTGCCTTTAGAGATATCCATCATATACATCTCCAAAATGCAAGGGGTTTCAAGCTTCTTTTGGTTTAGTTGCTTAGCACTCCAAAGATTTATTATAAGGAAGTTTTGGTTTAGTTGCTTAGCACTCCAAAGATTTATTATAAGGAAGTTATGAATGATAAACTTTAATTTTACAAGGACAATAGTGATACTTAGGTAAGAACCACAAACTTTACTCAAGCTTTTAGTATAGGCCAATCGTCATCACTACGCTTTACTCTTCCACACGGTAGTAACATTTCTCAAATTTAAGATAATTTTGCTCATTACAAATAAACTAAAGAGTGGCTCTCCCTAGAATCAGGTACACCATTTTTCGTCTATAAGATTGATGCCGATTTTAAATCCCCCCATGGAACTTAATGTGCCTTTTGAAATACTGTTCCAAGTAAATTCACTTATTCAAAATGAGTGGCTCTATGGTCCAAGCCTTGGCATGGAATTCTTCTATTTCCTACATCCTAAAGTGGATACCTTTTTTTTAAGAGAAAAAGTTCGTGAACCACCCATACCATTAAAATAGAAAGTTTATATAGAAAGTCAATGAAACACCAGAAAAATGACGTGTCCATCAAAGAATTTATAGTTGAAAGGCCCTATACTGGTTGAATAGAAACAAAAATAGAAGGGAGTAAAAAGAAAAACCACCAAGGTGGCCACCCAAAGCAAAGTCCCCTATGAACCAAGAAATGACAAGCACCCACGCATGCAAACAAGCTGCCACAAACACCACCATGACCAATAAACTGCAACATGACGGTCAACAAACACCATTACCACCCTACAACGCAACACCAAAAAGTATCAAAAATACCACCACCCTCCAGAACAACCCTACACTGTAGGACTAGCAATAGGAAATGCCTCCAAATCTAGGTGTACTACGATACTTCCCACCTCACCCTGATCACCTTCATCCGCTTCCTCCGGGCCATTGAACACATCTCTAGGAATGCGAGGTGCCAGGTCTAGGGCATGAATTCTCACAAACCTGATGCCTGTGAAGGTATCATTGATGTGTTTATCATCCTTCTTTGGAAAGATAAAACTGAAAGCCGCGAGTTCTTTGTCCAGCTCGTCACTACTAAGGGATTTGAGGGATGATTGCAACACTCTATATATTTCCTGATGTGGGGATGATAATCTCAGAGATTGTAGCTAAAAAAGACCCCCAATAAGGGATTCGCCTTGTTCCATCTCATATCCTTTCACCGACATTTCCCATCTATCCATTGTGTATATGTTATTGTAGAAGAGGCTAGAGGCAAGATTATGCACATATTCAACATCTTGCGCCAGGTCCATTATATTGGAGATGATCTGGGAAACAATGTTAGAATAGTTGAGAATCCTGCCAGCATACCCTTTGATCCATTTGTGGCCCGTAATACAGCACACCACAAACTGCATCAATGTGCAGTCTCTCTCTATAAGTGTCATTAGATTGGAGACCCTCACCTTACCTTGCACCTCCGGCTCCCAATCTAACGGGGGAAAGAAAAGCCTTTGGTTAAGACATGTTTCTGCCATAGGAAACTAAGAAAGCAAGCAGAGGAGACAACCATTGAAGCAAGCACATTAACGTCTTTTTCTAATAATAAGCAAAGAAAAGATATGCTTGAGTGACATCATTCATAAGTATGAGGGAGTGAGAGTTTTCCTTGCCCAATCCCAAGGCAAGATTTTGCCAAGCTCAACCACCTTCATTTATATAGGAGTTGCGAGAAGATCTGACATAGGTATCGCCTCACAGGCTTCCATTAAAATCCATCATACTTTAGCTGCAACTAGTGACACCAAGATGGCTCCTAAAAATGGTTGAAAATCCATCTATCTTTAAAAAAAATCAAGGCATCGTGTGACAAGATGTCATGCCCACTTTTTCCATGTGGTTATAACACGCATTACACACGTGTCATGTCCACATGCGCCATGTGGTCATGATACGAACTATCAAAATTTTTTCCCTTACTACTCTGAAAACCCCCTCGCACGCATAAGCGTGCTCGGCGGTGCACGCTTAAGGCAAAAGCAATAGAGTTGACGGCGGTGTACCAAATACATGTGCGCACACCCTAGACAAGGAAACGCGTGGTTCCCTGACTTAGGTTAATTTCACAAATTATATTTGAACAAAGTTGTTTTAGGTGATAGATCATTTTTCAACAAAGCACGATCATCTATTCATTTGCCCTCTCTTCCTTTTCTTGGAATTTAGTTTTGATTGTATTTCTATCATGTTCATTTTACCGTTTCTCTGAAATTTAATTTTGATTGTATTTCTATCTCATTTCCCTTCCCGTTGTGCAAGATCTTCTTTTTTTTATCCTATTATTTTTCTTTACGTTCTTATCGAATAACAATAACACTACATCCTTTACATTATTCCTAATTTCTTGGTAAACCAGATCACTTACACAGGATTGGTTAACTTCACTTGACTCAGTTCACTTTAACTCTCAATTTCATTAATAAGTTCCTTAACTATATAGAAAGTATAGAATAATTCATGAAAAAATAGAGCAATGAGTTAATTTTGTTTTTGCAAATATAAACATTGTATTTCCGAATTGTAACTCTGAGTTTAAGCATCTATTCCATAAATCCCACTTTTCTTGATTTAAGATTTCTATTTCAAGTCAAATGTTTTAAACTACATATAGTTACCTTCAAATGAATAGTGAAAAGTGAATAATAAAAGTAAATAGTGAATAGTAAAAGTGAATAGTGAATAGTGAATAGTGAATAGTAAATAGTGAAAAGTGTATAGTAAAAGTGAATAGTGACAATGAATAGTGAATAGCATAGTAAAAGTGAAAAGGTTCCCATCCTAGGAAGAGACCCTTAAGGTGGCAGTAATTTCAAAAGCAATACTGCAACCCAAATTTCATTTATTTCATGGCAGGGATATTTTTTTAACACTTTTACAAACTTAATTAAAACATCAACTAACTCATAACGTTGCAAGTAGAAGAAGGAACTAGATAATTTTAATATCCTTTTAAAAACAAATTTTCTTTTCCTTTTCTTAATTCTAAATGGTAAAACTTAATGAACAAGAAAATTACAACTATCAGCCCAAGAAAAGAAAGAATTTCCTCACAACTCCAAAAATAACAATTTATACAACAATAGGGAGATAATTTTCTCCTTTTGGAAAAATCGACAAGGAAGGAGCTATTAAAAGATTAGGCTCTCCTTAAGACTTAAGGAAAATAAAATATTTTCTAAGATCCAATAATCTTCTCCAAGCTTCACAATAAGCTCCAAGAATACCTGCATAATACACAAAGAAAGAAACACCACACAAGTTGCTCTCCTCCCTACTGTAGACCCGCAAGTGGGTCACCCTCGAGCTAGGGAGACCATCCACATACCTAGGGTAAAATAGAGTATACACATCACAACATTGATCAACAACAACAAATCAAATAAAACACACACCCTCAAGGTTTGACTCACAATACAATGAACCAGCTTAGGTGAGTTCAGGAGGGTAGGGGAGTAGACAATCTCTACCTCTAGGTGCCATCCTTTCACAAATTATCACAAGGCCTCAAGCCAACAGTATAATCTTCCACAAGGCCTCAAGCCTCCCAATGAATCAAGTAACCAAGGATATCCAAACAGGCTCTCAAAGCCAATAAGCCCTCAAGGTTAAAAATAGTACCAATTTGCCTTCAAGGCATATCATGTAACCAGAACCAGGATGACACCTGAGGAGGGTCACACCTCCCCCCCTAAACATGATGAGCATTGCCTTCCAACTGGAAGGAGCTCTCTCTACACCCCAAAACAAAACCCAAAAATAAATAGAAAAGCTCAACGAAGACATTGCAAGACTCTTTCAACAACGAAGATATAAACATGCATATCAACATTAGATCACACAAGAGGATAGAATTTGTTCAGCAACCTTCCAAAGCCCAATTATGGAAGAATCTGATGAAGAGCTCCTCTCTACTTTCTTCTCCAAAATCTCCTTCTTTTTCCTCCAGGATTTAACCCCAAAAATAATTTCTCTATGATCACAAGCAAGGGATAATGTATGGAGGATATAGAATGGCTAGAATAATTTTGGCATTATGAGGCTATGAAGAGAAGAATAGAGAAAGAATTAGGAATTATGAGGATGCCAGAAGAAGAATTCTTAGAGGAAATTGGGCATGATGAGGATGCAAGAATGAAGTCCCCCTGCAAGAATGAAGTCCTCTCCTGCAAAAATGAAGTTCACCTGCAAAAAAAAGAAGTCTCCTGCAAAATTCCTGTCTTCCTAATTGCTTAGAGAAGGGTCTCATTTATAGTTTCAGAGAAGGGAATGGAAGGTGAGGATCAAGAGTTGAGATCAAGGGCTCACATTATTTGTGAATTTTAAATTCATACTGGATGAATTAAAAATTCTTTTAAAAGATGTAATAATTAAATAACCCCACTATCCCAAGTGGAATTAATAAAATATCCCCACTATCCCAAGTGGAATTAAAAAAATATCCCCACTATCCCAAGTGGAATTAATAAAATATACCCACTCATGAGGTCCCCCATTATAGCCCACATGTAGAAATAAAATACAATGAGAAAACTTAAAATAACATAGAGTGGGTGACACAACACCCACATAAAAGGGAACCCCACCAAAAGAGGCACATGGAGACAAGCCCTCCATAATGAGGGGGATCATGGAGTGCTCCATGACTTGGAAGTGGGCATGAGTGGGGATTCCACTCATCCCATGTCCCCCAAGCTTCCAATTTTCGTCACTTAACCTCACCCCCAAGTTGAGGTGACCCTATGGCAGTTAACCCAAGGTTAACCTAGTCAAAAAGGTCCCTAAACCCAAGGGGTACAACCTAGGGTTGTTTTTACACCTAGTTAAGACTCCCAAAGTCAAATAAACACATGAAAAGGGTCAAAAATAATTAAAGTTAAAACAAGATTCAAAACATCAACTTATAACACTTATCATAATAAAAGTAATTTAGACAAAAGCCCTTATTCCCTTAACCTCATGCAAAAATAACACATTACGATAGTACCACAATTTTCTAAAACAAGAGGTTGATCTCAGTTCCTCATTGAACTAGATCGGCTCACAAGGGAATAACATAGGTATGAGATGGTCTCTTGTAATAGTGGTTTTGTTAGAAATACCTGCACACTCAAACTTGAAGTCAATATCACATATAGATATCATAGCCGAAACAAAACTAAATACATGCATCTTAAACATTCAACCATAGAATCATATTGAGTTTCCCTTTCCATTCTTCATTTTCTTCAAAACAATATCTAAATTATCATTGCACAATTATTTCCTTAAAATCAAATAGGTTCAATAATCCAGAATGCAGAAAATAACATCTAATATCATTGCACAATTATTTTCTTAAAAATCACATAAGTTCAATAATCCAGAATTCGGAAATCAATAGTCTCTTAACATAATAATAATAACAAAAGCATTGGAAATAGTCTCATAAACAGTAATGTAAAAAGGTAGGCCTCACACAAGACTTCCACTCTGTGAAGCTTGGATCTTTGCAAAGAAAGTAATAAAGTTGAAAAGACATGAAACCAACAGAACTTCACCAAGCAAGGGAATGAGATCTGACAGCAGCCCGCTCCCCACGAGCCAACCAAAAAGACTTGAAATTCACACAACCAAATAATAAATTGGATTTAACATGTATCTGTTGGAAGGGGTACAACCTCCTTGACATCACCAAGGAGATATAATTAAAGCCTCAGCTATACTTGAAGCTTGCCAGGTGTCATGCAGACAAAAATTGACAGATAGGCTGACTATCCTGCCACCCAACTGTGTCTCCTAATACACACCAGTCATGTCAAAGCATGTTCCCAACCAACGACTCACAAGAAGCTGAAAAGATGGGAAAAAGAAGGATGCACTTCTCATCCAAAATTAGAGGAAATCCTTATCTTTTTCAACCAAAGCTTGCAAACCTAGGGGCCAATTAGTCTATGCGGCTGAGAAAAGAACTACTTGCTCCTCCTGATCAATTGCTCTATTCGCTAGGCAATCTGCTACTCTGTTAGCCTCTTGATAGCAATGCGAGATCTTGAAAGAGTCAAATTTCTCTAATAATAACCAGAATTGATTTAAAATTTAAGAAATATGTCAACTCTCTAATTTTTTAGTCTAAACTGCTGAGATAATGACTTAGGAATCTCCTTCAACCCAAATATGTCGAGCCCCATACTCTAAGGCTAACTGAAGACCATGCAGCACTGCGAAAGCTTCTGCTGTATTATTTGAGCCTTGAGGAAGCTTTGTTCTCTTAGCTACCAATAGGTTTCTAGTTGAATCTCTTAGAACACATCCTATCCCTGATGGTCCTATATTTCCCTGGCTAGCACCATCCACATTGATCTTAGTATAAAGGCAATTTAGCGGGCCCCATTTCACTCAAGCTCTATTAACCTTAGGCACATTCTTTTGAACAAAAGATCCTGGCGCAGGTCTTTCTAAACCACACCAGTTTTGAGCTATATAGTTATCCCAGGAAGTCCAAGCACTTTCCCTGAAGCCATCTCCTCCGAGCTTCGTATTCATCTCTTGCACAATGGCTACTTCCAATCCTTCTAGAAAAAGCTGTAAAGGCTTTGATTTATGCCTAAAAATCCTAAAATTCTGTTCTTTCCATAAGTGCCAAATCAGTAAAGAGGGTGAAATTAACCAGATGTTATGAAGGATGGACTCTTGGAAGAGATGGGGCCATCCTTTGAAGAGTTGTAGCAGCATTTTTGGAAGGGTTAAGCACTAGTTTAACTTCTTAAACAACTAGCTCTAGGCTTCTTTACTGTAGTTGCAATGAATGAGGAGATGATCAACATTCTCTTCCTTTTACCCACATAGTACACAGTTGAAGGTCTTACCTATGGCCAATCTTTGTATCCTGTCACTTGTCAAAATTTTTTTATTGAGTTCAAGCCATGCAAAAGCTCCCACTTTAGGAAGGAGGGCATCCAACCAGCATAGATGGGTTGGCCAATCCATAGTGCCTTTTGAAGAAAGCCATTTGTAGCCTTGCTTAACCTTGTAATTACCAGATCCGTCACCCAACCATATGAGCTCATCTTCCTTAGGAGATTATAATGGATTTAAGGATAGTTTTTTGATTTTTAGGAATATCATATTTAGAAAAATCTCTCCAACTTAGTCTTGAGGGAGTGCAGTCCCAATCAACCAGAAAATAACTCAAAACCTTCTCACCCCATCGGCTCTTGAGAATCAATTCTGCTTCTTTTAGCTTATCTCTCTTTGCAAGTATGGGACAACCATTCCATGAGTCATTCCAGAAATTAGCTTTATTACCATTATGAATTGCCCATGAGAGCTTGGGTAATATAACCTCTCTACTTTTCACAATAAAATTCCATAAGGAGGAGCCTTTCAGAGGATTTGTGAAAGTGAAAATTCTTTCCGGCAAGTCACTATCTAGGTATTTTTCTTGCATCAACTTGGCCCATTTAGAGTGAGGCTTCTTATACATTTTCTAGGCTAGCTTAGCTCCTAACGCCATATTTTGTAACTCTTGATTGATAACACCTACGCCTCCTAGGGGGTGGGTTTACATACTTTATCCCACAAGATCAGATGAATCTTCCTCTCCTCCATTGATCCTTGCTAGAGGAAGCGTCTACAAATTCTTCCTATTTGATTAGAAATCCCTTTAGGCATTTGCAAAGAGGACAACATATAAACAAGGATAGCCAATAATATAGACTTAACCAAGGTAATTCTACCTGCCAGTGAAAGCCACCTTCCCTTCCAAGTCCCAATCTTGCGCTCCAGACTATCCACCACCTCTTTCCATAGAACTTTTTTGTGTCTACCATTAAATAAAGGAATTCCTAGATATTTACCTGGCAAGGATTCTAAGCTGAAGTTTAAGATTTTTGAAATATCATGTTTGAATTCCTCACTAGCAAAGAAAAGGTATATTTTTGATTTATCTTCATTCACCTTTTGTCCTGAGGCTTCAGAATAGTTTTCTATGACATCCTTTATCACTAGAGCCTCCCTTTTATTTGCCTAACCCAAAAAGGATTGTATCATCTGCAAATAGTGCATGTGAAAAAGGCGTAGAGACTTGTGAGATCCTTATACCTCTCCATACTAGATGGGTACCTGCGTGTTTGATGGCCCAAGACAATGCTTCAATCATAATGATAAAAAGGTAAGGAGAGATGGGGTCACCTTGCTTCAGGCCTCTTGAGGACTCAAAAAGGGTTGTCTCTATACCGTTGACAAGTTTTGAAAAACCCACACCTGAAACACAAGTAGTTAACTACTTGATCCATTGCTTATAGAAGCCCATCTTTGTCAGAATACTTATTAGAAAGTCCCAGTTCACTCGGTCATATGCCTTCACCATGTCTAATTTGATAACCATACTAGGTTCCTTTCTTAGCTTTATAGAATGAAGGATTTCATGCACTAGAATTACCCCTTCAGTTGTCTCTTTCTCTGACACAAAACCCCCTCATTCCTCCGAAATAATATATGGAAGGATAGGGGCAAGACGAGTAGCTATAACTTTGGAAATAATCTTGTAAACAAAATTACAAAGGGATATGGGTCTAAAATCACTACATTTCACAATAAAAGCTTTGGCCATTGTGCTTTCTTGTTTGATGTATCTCTTGCCAAGAGCTCAAACCATAAAAAAATCTAAATTCCCAATCAAATCCAACAACATTCAACATCAGACCACCCATTTAGCGCCTACTTTCCTCTGTTTAGCGCCATCTATTCATCTTGTAGCACCATCTTGTTGATAACTGAGAGGGGGGGTGAATCAGTTATCCTAAATTTGCTTCCAATTCAAACACTTAAATCCACTTTGTCATTCAATAGCATATCAATTAAACATTCATGAAAGCATAAATCATAAACACCAGAGTAGATACACATCAACACATGAGACACCAAGATTTTGATGTGGAAAACCCGGTTAAGGGAAAAACCATGGGCTAATTAACCCAAGGATTATTCTCTGTTAGAAGAGTAAGAAAAATAGATGGCACATGCCAATTAGGGCTCACTGCCTGAGCACACTACTCACAAGAGGCACACTGCCTACAAGAGACACACTGTCTACAAAGTAATCAAGTATCACAAACTTGAACTAGAGATTGACATCTTTACCATGCCTGGATCAGTTCCATTTAAGCCCAAAAACTCCTGCTCTGCCTTTCGCTCTTCTTCTTCGCTATGCCACACTCATCCACACCATTCACACTTTGGAATGACTTCACAATCCTTTATTTATACAAGGAATCGACTTAGGAATAATCATCTAAGTTGGCAAACACTTTTATATCATTCAGAAGACGTGTAATACATCCGGTCGGCCTGTCTCAGGAAGAACACCAACAACCGGTGGTCTTTACATCAAATCCACACTCTAACTTTAATGCAGACCACCAATAAGAATTGTACATGATCCAAGGATCACCAAAACCTTTCCTGAATCACCAACAACATCTGCACTTTATCAGCTTCCTGAAATTCTTCTCTTCTTCATCTGGAACATCAAGAACACAGTCTGTCATCACTCTCATAATAAAAACGGTGCTTTCGGACCTCCAAACCATGAGCAAATCTAGTTGTCACTTCACATGGACTTCTTCAACATTCCCTCCAATCCACAGACTGAGAAAATGCAATTTCGGAGCTCACCAGACCAATTTGTGACACTCTATCATTACTGAACATCTGCCAGAACCGGTTCTACTAGAGCAATCATAACTTCTTCATATCATTATGCGGACCTCTGAAAACTTGACTGGATCATCTCAAGACTCATATCTGCAAACCCTTTAAACCGCATCCTCTGATCTTCGTCTTATCTTGGACTTTTACCTTACTGTCATCACTATTCTTGATTGAGACTAATTTCCTCAATACACAGCTCATCCAATCCTTCTCATTAATGCAATATGAGTATGTTGACATCAATGACAACACTGGTTATCCTCATACTTGCAACAATCTCCCCCTTTGTCATTGATGGCAACATATGATGTGAAAAACCATCAAGACAAGAACTTCTTCTTTCTGTCATAGCTCCCCCTATCAGCATCAACTCTTCACATGTCTTCTCTTTCTTTATTGCTCCCCCTTTGATCATCAACCACTTGTTTTTCACATGTCTTCTCTCCCCCTTTGACATCAATGGCAAAGGGCTCATACTTGCAATTTTAACACATCAGAATCATACCAGCTGCTCCCCCTGAGTAGCAGCTCCCCATCACCAATCCGGATCACAAGATATGACTATGATATCCACCAAACTGATGCACATCAGTGCATCCTAGTTCATCACTGGAGGGGCAATAACCCCTAACTTCTCCTTGAGAAACTCAAAAGAGTCCTTGGGAAGAGGTTTAGTAAAGATATCTGCAATCTGATCCTTAGAGGGCACAAACTCCAATCTTACTTCATCCTTGTTCACTTGCTCTCTCAGAAAGTGAAACTTAATAGATATATGCTTAGTCTTAGAGTGCAACACCGGATTCTTAGAAATATTTATTGCACTTGAATTATCATAGAAAATTGTGATAGGATTCTCATACTCTACTTTAATATCTCTTAGCATCTACTTCATCCATAAAACTTGAGTGCAACTACCTGGTGCTGCAATGTATTATGCTTCAGTTGTAGACAGAGATATTGCATCTTGTTTCTTGCTTAGCTAAGAAACCAATCTCTTTCCCAAAAAGAATGCTCCACTACTGGTACTCTTCCAGTCATCCACATCTCCTGCCCAATCTGCATCTGTGTATGCATGAAGAGAGAAATCATGATCTCTAGGATACCACAAACCATACTCCACTGTCCCTTTTAGATATCTAAAAATTCTCTTGATTGCCATGACATGAGATTCTCTGGGATCAACCTAGAATCTAGCAACAAGACCAACAACTTGCATAATATCCGGTCTAGTTTGAGTGAGATACAACAATCCACCAATCATTGATTTGTACTTTGTCTGGTCTACCTTAGGAGAGTCATCATCTTTGCTCAACTTGCATCTAGTTGCCATGGGAGTATTCATTGGCTTTGAATCTTCCATCCCAAATTTCCTCAACAATTCTTTCACATATTTGGTCTGAGAAATGAAGATCCCTTTCTTTGTTTGAGTAATTTGTAGACCCAAGAAGAAATTCATTTCACCAAGCATAGACATCTCAAACTCACTTTTCATTTGATTTGCAAAAGTTTTACACATGTTATCTTTTCCTCCAAAGATGATATCATCAACAAATACTTCAACAATCAAGATGTTTTCATGATCAATTTTAAAATATAAGTTACTGTCAGCAGTATCTTTGTTAAAACCAATCTGCACAAGATGTTTATACAATCTTTCATACCAAGCTCTTGGGGCTTGCTTCAATCCATACAGTGCTTTCTTCAACTTGAATACCATATCACCATGATCAGACAATTGAAATCCATCCGGTTGCTCAATGTATACTTCTTCTTCCAAATCACCATTTAGGAAGGCAGACTTGACATCCATTTGATATACCTTGAAGTCTTTGAAGGCAGTAAATGCAAGAAATAATCCGACTGCTTCAATTCTTGCCATCGGAGCAAAGGTTTCTTCAAAATCAATTCCTTCTATTTGAGAGTAGCCTTTGCAGACCAATCTGGCTTTGTTTCTGATTACCTCACCAACTTCATTTAGTTTGTTCCGGAAGACCCATTTGGTTCCAATCACATTCTTGTTTCGAGGTCTGGGAACAAGATCCCAAGTGTGAGTTTTCTCAATTTGCATGAGCTCTTCCTCCATTGCTTTGGTCAAGTTTTCATCATTGCAGGCTTCATTTATTGTCTTAGGCTCAATCTTTGAAATCAGACAATATTCATCTAAATTTTGAGCAATTGTCCTTCTAGTTTGCACACCTTTGCTTTTGTCACCTATGATCTGATCTTCAGAGTGGTTCAGTCTTACATACCTTGGAACTTTGGAAGTTTCTTGCACTTCTGTTTCTTGTTCAGGCTCATTCAGACCTATTTCTTCTTCCTGATTTATCGGATCAGTCTGAATCTGATTTTCAGAAGAGGATTGAGCTCCTTGAACTAGAGTACTACTCTGATCATCTTCATCATATTCATAAAACCTTGAGGGATTCTCAATTCCTTCATCAACCTTCACATTTGTACTTTCTATCATCTTTCTTAGTATCTTATTGTAACACCGGTATGCTTTGCTTTGAGTGGAGTAACCCAAGAAAATTCCTTCATCACTTCTAGCATCAAACTTTCCTAGATCTTCATCTCTTTTAATGTAACATTTTGTACCAAATACTTTGAAATATCTCACAGTAGGAGTGATGCCAAACCAAAGTTCATAAGGAGTCTTACTGGTATTGCTTCTGATTTGAACTCAATTGAGAGTGTAGACTACAGTGCTGACAGCTTCTCTCCAAAATATTTGGGGAGCATTTGCTTCCATCATCATTGTCCTGGATGCTTCCTGAATGGTTCGGTTCTTTCTTTCTACTACTCCATTCTGCTGTGGAGTCCTAGGAGCGGATAACTGTCTCTTTATACCATGCTTCTCACAAAAATCTATAAATTCACCGGATGTGAATTCACCACCTCTATCAGACCTCAGACATTTCAGTTTTAATCCAGTTTGATTTTCTACCATAGCCTTGAAGATTTTGAACTTCTCAAAAGCTTCTGATTTCTCTTTCAGAAAGGTAACCCACATCATTCGGGAATAATCATCAATCAGTAACATGAAGTATCTATCACCTTGCATACTTTTGATTCTTGTCGGACCACATAGATCAGTATGAACTAATTCCAATAATCTGGTAGAGGACTGATCCTTGCTTTTGAATGAGACTCTGCTCTGTTTACCTAGCTGACATTCTTTACACAAACTATTTGTAGGTTTTACCATTTTTGGAAGATCCCTTACAGCCTAAGTATTGCTTATCTTTATGATGTTATCAAAATTTACATGACACATCCTTCTATGCCATAGCCAACTTTGATCAACTTGAACAAACAGACAACTTTTATTAGTACCAACTAGATGAAAGATATTACCTTTTGTTTGAGTACCGGATGCAATCTCAGTTTTGAAACTTTCAAAGATCCTGCATCTTCCATTCTTGAACTGGAGATCATAACCTTTGTCCACCAACTGTCCAACATTGAGAAGATTGTGCTTCAATCCTTCAACATACAGTACATTATCAGTTTTGTTCTTTCCATCAAAAGAAATAGTTCCTGTTACCTCGATTTCGCTACTGCTTAATCAGGTAAAACTATACAGTTTTCAAAGAGAAAAGGTACCTATACTTCTGCTGTGTGAAAACCATGCTCGTTTGATACAAATCAAGACAAAGTTGTATTGTTGCATTCATATGTTTTCAGAACAAATTGTTAAACAATCAGCATTATGTATTAAAAATAGGTGTATAAGGTCTCACACAAGCCGTGAGACTAACTGGTTTAAAGCAAAATGAGAAAACACAAACCATACATTTATTTATAAACTGAAACTGATGCATAAACAAATGAAGTAGGATGACTCGTCATTGCCTGAATGACGAGTCTTCTTGTTGCTATCGCATCTTGTCTCGTCCAGCTTGTTTGGCGTTCCCGCTTCCAGCCGCTGTCTTCGTGCCATCCCATCCTCTGCAAAAAAGTTTTAAAACTGATGTTAGAAGCAATGACGGGGCATCATACGTCATTTGATAAACATCGATAAACCTATAGTTTGTATTTTCAGATTGCAAGCAACCAGTTAACGTCACAACTACTGCTGAGAAGACAAATCAGAAATATCAACTGTACGCATGCATCTATTTTCTAACAAGTTTGCTTCATGTGCAGAGACAGATATCAGTTACGTTATGAGTGAAAGAAATGTGGCTCCCACAAGGGTTGAGCCCAGCTCATAAACTTTCTAAACCATTTCAAAAGCAATGAACAAATAAATGCAAAAAGGCACAGCTCTAGGAGCGCAACAGAAACAGATCAAAGCTGTCAAGAGGTTTTAAAGATCATAGGATAGCCAACATGCAAAACAGAGGGTAGCCAATAGTCAAAAGTCAAAAAACAGGACAGCAGAGTATGAGAACGTTCAGAACAACAGTCATCGGAACAGTTGAAGAGCATAAGGTACAGCCAGTGTAAAAAATCCGTGAACAGAAAAAATAGTAGTAAATGAAGGAAAGGTAAGTGTTTGAGATTCATTTTTTAACATGTACACGGCAAATAGCAAAATCGTGCCTTCTGGCAGCGATTGGCGATGAAAGATGCAATTTTCTTTTCACATTTGAACAAATGACAGGAAAAATGCAACTGTTTAAGTTCAGTGTTTCAGAGGATTGAAAGACATACAGTTTTCAAACGATAAGCAGATTTTAAAGAAAAATACAGTTTTCTACAGCAAGTTTGAACACCAAACAGGAAAATGTCAAATTTCAACTCATTTTGAGAATTACTCATCATAGAATGTAAGATCGTGTCAGTAGAAATTCAGAAAATGCAAAGAAAATCTCAGAATGTGTCTTCTGGCAGCATACAGAAGAATCATTTGCTTCAGCCAGACAACAAACAACCGAGCAAAACACAATTTTCCAAGTTTGAATGCTATAGAAGCCATTCACAAGAAACAGCAGAAAATGAAGAATAATGCCAGGGTTTGTCAGCTGAATAGAATTCGCACAGTTAGCAAGTACAATGTTTTCTTCATTGTTTTGAACAACAGGAAGGACAAATTGAAGGTTTTAACTCATTTCAAAAGCATAATCCTCAGAAAAATGCTCAGAAAGGTCCGTCACGTGCAGCAACAGAAGGAGAAAATGGAGCAAAACACATAGAAAAATACAGTTTTTAGGTTGCAAAATTCAGGAATGTCATTTTCTTTCAAGTCTTTCTTTTCAACATTGAGCAACGGCACAGAAAAATGAAGGTCTTTTTAGTTTTGGCGGCAATTTGCAAAGAAGAACAGCAAAACATCCATATTCAGAGCTGACCGAAGTACGGTTTTAACAGCAGCAAGGTAATAGTTTAGTGTTTTCCAGTTTTGGTCAGCAATAACTTGCTTACAGTCAAGAAATGGCCGATTTATGAAGATAATACAATCTTTCTTTGAGTTACAAGCATATACAGCAGTCAACAAGAGAAAATCATATGTTTCAGTGCAAATACATAGTCAGAACTTACAAAATGCCCAGACAACAGTGCCATAGATAGTCCTTAGAATCAAAAGAAAATGCAATGTTCTTGAGAGTTCAAATGTCGCAACAATAGAAGAATGGAGTTTTGACCTTTTTTTTAAAAACGGCAGAAAGGAAAGGATGAAGGTTTTGCGTTTCTTCAAAGCAAATACTCAGAAAATACCAAAAAATTGTGCTTTCTGGCAGCTCATAACAGCAAGGTTGCTCCGAAATATTCAGAAAATCAAGGTTTCAACTGTTTTCTTTTCAAATGTTCGAACAACAATGAAGCATAGTTATCATTCTTCCAAGTTTTTGTCTAAAATGCAGATATAAAGGGAAAAACAGTGTAGTTTTTCAACTCATTGCAAGAAAAAACCCACAGAAAATGAAGACATGGTGTCAAAAATCACGACCCCATCAGCGGTGGCCGAGCAGAGTGAAAGAGAAATGCGGTGTTTTTAAGGTTTAAAGCTTTAGATACAGCAAAAAGGAAAGAAACTTGAAGTTTGTTTGTTTTTTGTTTGAACTCATTGCAAATATTTCGAATGCCACAGACTTTGCCCATAACAGGAACTGGAGGTTTGAGCTCTAACATGAACAGAAAACGCAGATTGAAGAGGAAATGATGGAGTTTCAACAACAGCAAGCATTACTACTCAGAAAAATAGGCAAAGTTGTGTCTTCAGACAGCAAACAGCCATTAAAAGGCAATTTTCCAAGGTCGAATGCTCTAGAAGCCATGCACAGGCAGAGACAAGCAGCGAATAGACAGTAGAAATTCAGAAAATGGAGGAAAATGGAGTTACCTCAGGTTTATTGCCTTGTTGCTGTGTGAAAACCACATAGATTTCTTCATGCAACCTCTCAGATCGTGGCATCATACAGCCAGTGCAAATGATGAGGGTCGGCCATTCAAAAAACAGCGAAAATCCATTACTATGCAGTCCAAACGCAGGCCAAATCAGCTCAAAAAAGACCAGAAATGGAGGTAAAAGAGTAAGGAATGCAATTTACCTTGCATATGGTCAAGAATCGACCAATAACAAGCACAAAAACGGCCCAGAATGGCGTTTTCTTCTCCAAACCCTCGCAGATGGCGGCCGGCAGCAAGAAGGGAAAAGTGAGGTCGATGAAAATAATGCCAAGAGTCTCATTAGGTCGAATGACCTATTTTTGGCATGTTTTTCCTTCTTTTGTTTTTGTTAAAAAATATCCTTTTCATCTATTTGTGCGCTATGGTAAAGACTTATAAAAGTCTTAAAAAAAAAACTAGCGATCATACATGAGAAAGGCCGTGGCATTTATGCCTTTTTGCTGATGTTTCAAAAGTAAAATGTATTGTAAAAAGGTAATGGGTCGGATTTCTTAATCGACCAAGGTAGGTTATGAAGTGAATGAAATATGCACATGGCTGGGTGGCTGGGAGTTATAAGGTGGAAATGTATTATGTAAAACATACAAGCTAAAAAATACAAGGTGGTATAGAAAGTGCAAAATAGGTACATAATGAGAGATGTTTTTAAAACATATGCACTGAACCTTCATAAGGGGAAAAATGTATGAAATAGAGATGGCTCAAGATGCTAAGACGTGTTGATATAACCTTGAGATATGATGCAAATGTGACTCACGTCATTTTGTTAAAGAGGCTAAGGGATTTTTTAACTTTAATATCTTTATTTTCTGCAAGGATTATTTAATCTTGAATTGTAAAAACATTTACTAAGGTGGTGGAGTTATAAACCTCTTAGTTAAATGTTTATTAGATGCAGAAAATATGTAATTATGTCTTTTATTGAGATATTTTTCAGTTATTTATGATACTGCAGGACTTATGACACAGATCTGACGTATGTCAGGAAACTGCAGAGGGCATTTAAAGGCATTTTATGACATTTTCAGGTGCCTTTATGATTGCAGATGACATCCCTTGACCATTTATGCCTTAGGAAGCCTTTTTGGAGGATTTTAGAGAGATATTTTGTGGGCATTTATGAGATGCACGGGAATGGAGGTGGTGGATGTCTATCTATTCACAGCTGTCTAGGAAGTATATATCCTTCTTCCTTATTCATTTTTCAGTGGTTCTGGCTATTCACTACCCTGTATATTGTAATTTTCAGAGTTCTTTTGCAGAGGTGAACAGTTTTGTAACACATTTTTCAGAGATATACAGTGTTGTAACACTCTTTTGACAGTAATAAGCAGTTCATACCTTCCTATTTCTTCTGATATTGTGTGTCCTCAGTGTTAGTACAGATTCTGGTGATGTTTCTCTGTCCTTGAAGCTGTCTTTCATGTTGGTGCCTTTATGCAGGGGTTTCTTTTTTATAATTTTTGCAGGTTGTGAGATGTGCAAAGGGTAACAATCAGCTTGTGGGTAGTAAGAAAACCTCTTCCTCCATTACAAGACTGCTGTTATTTAGCCTTCTTACAAAACACTGATGCAAGGGTTATGAATTTTTGCTGGGTTGTGTGAGGGTTCTTATTATTACTGGTTCTGAAGTGTGTCATTTCGTGTGTGTTTTCCTGATGATCTTATGGTGCATCACCTTAGACAGTAGGTTTCATTTTCATGTAATCTTTCTTACTCTTTTCTCTGCAAAGACCTTAGTATAAGTAGTTTAGGTGGAGTATCAGCAGGAAGCCGGCCTTCTCCGGAGGTTCTTTCCATCACAGGCGACCCACAGACCTGGAAAGATCCCATGTTTCTCCAGATTGCCAAGTTCTACAACTTAGCAAGGGTGCAAATCTGAGAGACAACAGTTCCCCTACCTCTGATTCTACCAGTAGAATTATCACCAAACTTTACCATTCCTCCTTCATACCTTTCCAAATCTAATAACTTGTTCTTGTCACCTGTCATATGGTGAGAGCATCCACTGTCAATAACCCAGTCATCCTTTTCTTCAACTTGGGCAGCCAAAGCTCTTTCTACAACCTTATGATTGACAGATTCAGATGACATTGGATCTTCTTCCTTGATGAGAATAAACACCCATTCATTTCTAGATTTGTTTCCTATCTCTAATTCATCATCTGTTACTCCTTCATTATCATCTTCTTCATGAACATAATGTTGGCAAGAGACACTATATGGATTCATGATTGTTGTCATTGATGGCAACAAAGTTCATCCCACACATCCGTAGGACATGGTGTGTCTCTACCGGAAGTTAGAATGAAGATTGTTGAGGTCTGGTAAACAAGAACATAGCTTGTGGCAAGGTCCGACAGACAGGTCTGGATCTCTCAGAGGAAGTATTTTGGTGAAGTGCAGATTTGGGGAAGTAAAGAGTACTACCTTGAGTGATAGATTCCAAGGTTTTATCCTCCGGTGATGGACAAGGAAAAAGATATGAATAGTTGAGTACCAGATTCCTGAGTGACAGTGTAAACAGAGGAAGAACTGACTGACAGAACATCAGATTACTTTCCGGATGTGTTACTGATGGTGGTAAAGGTTATGAAGGCATGAATCATGTTTGGCCGACATGATTAATGATTTCTACAAGCATATACTTGATTTGCATTACTTGATGCGTAAGGATTCAGCCGACAGAATAGAGTTTGTGAGAAGATTGACTATTCCGGGTGCCGACTAGAAAGATAATGAAATCACTTGTGTGGATATATATATATAGGATGGATTTAGTTGTGAGAAGTGTAGTGGTGATATGTGATAGGTGAATAAAAGCAGAGTAGAGCAGAAGTAGTAAGAAAGGTCCGGTATGTGAAAGGAAAGCAGCATAAGAGAAGAGGAAAGATGAAGTGCAGTAGATCAGTGTACTGAGCCTAACCGGAACTGAACTCCAGCATATGTGGATGCTTCCAATCAGTTCAAGTATTGTATAACATTCTTTTGTAGACAGTGTGTCTCCTTCTAGGCAATGTGCCTCCTTTGTGAGCAGTGTGCTCGGGTAGTGAGCCCTAATTGGCAAGTGCCATTTTGTAATTCCTTATTCTTCTAACAGAGAATAATCTTTGGGTTAATCACCCCATGGTTTTCTCCCTTAACAGGGTTTCCACGTCAAAAATACTATGTCATGTGTTTTTCCATTTCATGGCAATGTTTGCTTGTTTGAATTAATGTTGCATTGATTAATAAGAAAGTTCAGAAAGAAGAAATAATTAGGATAACTGATTCACCCCCTCTTAGTTATCAACACATAATAACAATTCCTTTGGAACCTTTGTCTGTTAGAATTTAACCTTGTAGATCTTTCTAGACATCTTGAGGCAAAATGACCAATCTTATTGTAGTTGAAGCACTTAAAGGGTAATTTTCCTTCATACTTACCAGATCCTCTTGGCAGTCTCTTTGCAATGAGGGCTTTAAGTTGAGCTGTTTCTGCTTCTTCCACTTCCATGTCTCTTCTTGCTTGATCATACCATGACAGCTTCCTTGAAGAGTTTTCTCCCAAATCAAATCTTTGTTTACCTTTCACAAAGGCACTGGCTTTGAATGCAGATTCAGTCTTGGGGGGATCATCTCCAAACTCGGTCATTTCAAATGCAGCTAGTTTGCTAGCTAATTGATCTCTTGTGATAGTTGTATGGGCTCTGAATTAATCAATGGAAGCAACCTTGATTTTGTAGGCAACAGGAAGGGATCTGAGAACTTTGCCAACAATCTCATTTTCATCCAAGACTCCCACCAGCATTCCTAATTCCACACACCAGCTCATTGACTCTAAGCATAAAGGTAGTAATATTTTCATCATCTCTCATCTCCAGTCTTTCAAATTTCCCTTTTAGACTCTGCAACCTTGCACACTTAACATAATCATCTCCTTCATGCAGAAGTTCTAGTTTAACCCAAATCTCATAGGCAGTTGGAAGGTCAATTACATTTGAGAGTTTTGAGTCAGTTAAAGCACTTAGAAGAGCCTCTTTGGTCTGCAGATTGTTTTCAGCATCTGTGATTTCATTTAGAGTTGTCGGACCACCCTATGGAGGTACATATGCTTTTGTGATCATGGACAAGTACGCCTTTCCCATACACTCCAAGTGACATTTCATGTGACCTTTCCAAAGAGAGAAGTTGGTTCCATCAAACTTCAGACTATCCTTCTTGTATGACGACATCTTGGATCTCCTCAAGCGGTTAAGCTCTTTTTAGAGGAACTTGGCTCTGATACCAATTGTTGATAACTGAGAGGGGGGGTGAATCAGTTATCCTAAATTTACTTCTAATTCAAACACTTAAATCCACTTTATCATTCAATAGCATATCAATTAAACATTCATGATAGCATAAAGCATAAACACCAGAGTAGATACACATCAACACATGAGACACCAATATTTTGACGTGGAAAACTCGGTTAAGGGAAAAACCACGGGGTGATTAACCCAAGGATTATTCTCTGTTAGAAAAATAAGAAAAATAGATGGCACATGCCAATTAGGGCTCACTGCCTGAGCACACTGCTCACAAGAGGCACACTGCCTACAAGAGACACACTGTCCACAAAGTAATCAAGTATCACAAACTTGAACTAGAGATTGACATCTTTACCATGCCTGGATCAGTTCCATTTAAGCCCAAAAACTCCTGCTCTGCCTTTTGCTCTTCTTCTTCGCTATGCCACACTTATCCACACCATTCACACTTTGGAATGACTTCACAATCCTTTATTTATACAAGGCATCGACTTAGGAATAATCATCTAAGTCAGTAAACACTTTTATATCATTCGGAAGACGTGTAATACATCCGGTCAGCCTGTCTTAGGAAGAACACCAACAACCGGTGGTCTTTACATCAAATCCACACTCTAACTTTAATGCGGACCGCCAATAAGAATTGTACATGATCCAAGGATCACCAAAACCTTTCTTGAGTCACCAACAACATTTGCACTTTTTTAGCTTCCTGAAATTCTTCTCTTCTTCATCTGGAACATTAAGAACACAGTCTGTCATCACTGTCATAATAAAAATGGTGCTTTCAGACCTCCAAACCATGAGCAAATCTAGTTGTCACTTCACACAGACTTCTTCAACATTTCCTCCAATCCGCAGACTGAGAAAATGTAATTTCGGAGCTCACCGGACCAATTTGTGACACTCTGTCATTACTGAACATCTGCCAGAACTGGTTCTACTAGAGCAATCGTAACTTCTTCATATCATTATGCAGACCTCTAAAAATTTGACTGGATCATCTCAAGACTCATATCTGCAAAACCTTTAAACTGCATCCTCTAATCTTCATCTTATCTTGGACTTTTACCTTACTGTCATCACTATTCTTCACTGTTCTTGATTGAGACTAATTTCCTCAATACACAGCTCATCCAATCCTTCTCATTAATGCAATATGAGTATGTTGACATCAATGACAACACTGGTTATCCTCATACTTGTAACACATCTATCTATCTCTTAGCGCCATTTCCCTCTGTTTTAGTGCCATTTCCCTTTGTTTCAGCGCCATTTCCATTTGTTTTAGCGCCTTCTTCATCCATGTCCAAAAATCAAATTTTCCCATCAAAAACTTAAATTTTATATGCCCATTTTTCAAAAAATTTCCAATTGGGGGCTACACCCCCAAACCCCTGTTAGTGGGGGATCGCGTCTGGCCCCCCACACCCCCCTCACCCAATGACTCACAAGAAGCTATAGCTTTGGAAATAATATTGTAAACAAAATTACAAAGGGATATGGGTCTATAATCACCACATTTCACAGCAAAACCTTTGGCCATTGTGCTTTCTTGTTTGATTTATCTCTGGCCATATATGGAAGGATAGGGGCAAGACGAGTAGCTATAGCTTTGGAAATAATCTTGTAAACAAAATTACAAAGGGATATGGGTCTAAAATCACCACATTTCACAATAAAACCTTTGGCCATTATGCTTTCTTGTTTGATTTATCTCTTGCAAAGAGCTCAAACCATCAAAAAATCCAAATTCCCAATCAAATCCAACAACATTCAACATCAGACCACCCATTTAGCGACTCTAACTAAGGATGAAGTGGATTAGGATGAATTTGATTAAGCTCAAATAAAGGGATTGGATAAGGTCAATTGATGGGGTTTGATAAATGGGGGGGTGGTTTAGCGGTGTTGGGAGGAAAACCTAGCCCGATGGGAAAATTTGATTTTTGGACATGGATGAAGAAGACACAAAAACAGAGGGAAATGGTGCTAAGAGATAATATAAATTGGGCTCTTGCAAAACTTGGTAATTTGAGAAGCACATGTTATGATCTAGCGAAGCTAATAAAGAAGGAATATGATAGTTTAAAAAAAATTAAGAAGACATGCTGATTCACTAAATGCTTCTCTAGACAATGGCTTGATGTATGTCTACCGAGTGCAAGTAACCTCCTTGATAGTATGCAAAATACATTAATAAATTTCTCCATGAAACTCTTGTTGATGAGAATTGGGGTAAACTATACTCAACTAATTTGTCCTAGAGAATGCAGAATGGTGTAGAAAAATGTACAAAGCTATACAAATGTGTCCTCTCAATTTTAAAAGGAAGGCATTGTGATAGGGAGTAAGAAGTCTAGCTTTCTTGCCTCAACTAGTCAACTATGGGAAAGTTCTGTATGGTTCATTACTTTAAATGGAAAAGTTAATGCACAGAGTATCCAAGAATGGATGAGTGATTTTTTTTCTTATTAAAAATGTGGCAAAATGTGCAGCAAGCATGGGACAATCCTTTAGCTCTTCAACACAAACATTGAAATTATTCTAGACATTTGCATTGAGAGAGGAGAGAGGAGGTAAAAAATTATACTTTTTTCATAGGGAATTAGGAAGATATCTTTGTCCTTGGCAAAATAGGTAGCTGCCAAGTGTAAATGTGATAATATACCCTTTGCAATTCAAATAAGGATTGAAAGGATAAAATCCCTGGAGGATTCAATTTCTTTCTCACCTCTTGGCAAGTGCCATGACATTCTCTCTTTTTAGCCTTATTTTCTAATTTTTTAATTATTATTTTTTAAAATATCATTTAAGTCACCTTTATGAATTAAAAATGAATTTTAAATCAGAAAATTAGAATTTCAAAAAGTAGTCATAGGTTGGTTGTTAGGGAATAAGCTATAAATGTAATCATTTTCAAAGTACAAGGGATCTCTTTTCAGAGAGGTTTTTACTCCACATGACACAACTATTGTATAGAGGAATTGTAAAGAGATTTTGTGCTTCAATATTTTTGAAGAAATAAAAAGAAATTTTCTAAACTTTGCATCATAAAATTCTTCATTGTTTTCAAGTTTATGTGCTTTGATTCTTTTCATTTATTGTATGTCATTTGTATGCTTGATGTGTAATACATTCTTATCATTTACTTTGCGTGATAAAGGGTAAACTACTCTCCATAATTTTACAAGTTTTTTATATGTCAAACTTATAGGGTGCTTTGTGTCTTTGATAGTGTTTGCATGCTATTTCTTCTTTCCTTTTCTTTCTAAAAGAATCTTGCTCGTATCTCGTATGTGCCTAGCCAAGGTTTCTCCTCCTTTTCTTAATTTTCTTAATTTTTGTTTTCCTTTTGTACATTCTAGTTAAAAGTATGCGCAAACCCCTAAAATCCCCATCATACAAGGGAGATTCCCCTCTCAAATACAAAGGAAAATCACCAATCCAACAATGATTTCTCCAACTCTTGTGAATGTTTGCTATTGCCCATTGGGTGAGTCAAGCTAATTTTAAAATATCACAATGAAAAATCTATTTACCAATAGAATTTTGGTGTATCTACTAGGAAAAAAGTGCTGGTACATTTTGTTCCTTAGACATATAAATGTACCTCCCTTGGAATGGAGGTTGGCAACTCTTTATAGGCGGGACCTACTTAGAACAATTAATTTGGTGAAAAAAATCACATTGGAATGAGATATGTGTTGCCATAGTTTTTAGATTTGCATCATGGTATTGATTTTGCCTTAGCCACAGGGAAACCATTTTGGCCCTCTAGCATTAACTTAGTTTACAACCTTGCCCTCAGGTTCTAGAAAGTACTTCCTAAAGTTTACTAGAAAAAAAAAAATAAGATATAGAAAATCACATTCAAGTATTCACCATGGCTTGTGGAATTCTAGGGGTCAACAAAGAAAATGTATTTGTATGGTTGTTCATTGAAACCCTCTTTAGATATGCAATGGACTGGTTTCAACATTTGGAGGATGGATGCATTACAAACTTGGATATCTTGAAGAATGAATTCCTTGAAAGATTTCAATCAAAAGTTGATGTAGGTGTATTGTTATCTCAGTTTTTTGGAATCCAAATGATAGAAGTCAAACCAATAAGAGAGTTTGTGGATCAATTTAATAATTCTTTGAAGTAGATTCCTCATATTGATTAGCCAATTAAAGAAAACCAATCCTGTATCTTCATTGTTGCATTGCACCCTGAAATCAAATTCCTTTTGAAGGAAAAAAAGGTATGTGATCTTGAAATTGCACAAAGAAAAGTGGTTAAAATTGAGGATGATTTGATTTTATTTGGGTTATGGAAGGAAAATTGGATTGAAAAGTTTACTCTGAATGTTTTAGCAATGACCCCGTAAAGAAACCTATCATGCAAGAACAAAATTATTAGCCTATGGATTTTTATAATGTGCAACAAAGTTTTCACAGAAAGAAGATAAATCTATTGTCTACCCCAACTGATCATCTTAACTTTATAGTTTTGGTTGAAGAATAGTTTTTAAGGAATGACTCAATTGAATCACTAACTAAACCTTATAATGAAAGAGAAGCTGAAGTATATAATTTTTTATATGAGGACATTGATAATGAATTTTATAGTTCTTCAATTCATGAAGAGGATTATACTCCATTTTCCTATTCAAATAGTGATCATCATTGCATGCGATCTAAAAATGGAACACCATCTTCTACTCTAGTTATTGCAACCTTCGAATAGGATTTTGGTAATGTGACCCATAGAGAGGAAAGCAACAATGATGCCTCATTTGCACCTTTACCTCCTCCTGAATTGGAAGTCTTCAATTTTGAAATCATTGAAGAACAAATGGAGAGCAATGTAGTTAAAACAAAGCTTGAAGAATATTTTGAAGGAAAAGGACACAAAGATGAACCAACAAACATTCTTATAATGACATATGTGTAGCTCAAGTTTCATGAAGCATTCAGGGTTAGAAACAATTCTCTTTTTGAAACTTCTAGTCTTGAAAGTGTCTCTATATCAGGTATTGTAACTTCATTTTTTGTTTCTATTCATGCTAATTTTCCAAGTGAAAGACATGTTAAAGAAGAGAAATATATGTATATGTTTGATAGTTGTCCCAATCCTAAGGATATAAAAGGAAATGAAAAATTTGATATAGAAACCATTAAACAAGAAATGGTGGATAACAATAAATATGTATAGATAATAGAGAAAATTATATGGGTAGTGATGAAGAAACTATGAATGATCAAACAAATGAGATTACTAGGTCCTATGATATTCTTATCCCAAGATGGTGCCTTAAAACATCAAGTGATGACTTTCTTTGCAAAGATGGAGTTTTCTAACTCCTTTGTACATTATAGAGGAGAATATTTTTTTATGATAAATCTAAAGTTATAGAGTTGTTAATTTCTACTTCTTTTTCACTAGCACTAGATCAAGAATTTTCTAAGTTAATTGCTACAAAGAAAGATGAAATTTCTTTTATTAGAAATGACCCTATGATTATTGAGGCTGCTATTCATAATGTGGGTTATCAGTCCAATTTAGAGGAAATTTGTTTGCATCAGGTTTCACATGAGATATATTCAATCAAAAACTTATCCTTTTCTAATTCAAGCAAACAAGAATACATCTAGAGATTAGATATTGAAATGTTTAATGTGGTCTAGGAAAGTGTGTATGACATCTAACCAATTCAACAAGCTCCTAAATATTTTAGTGAAGGATGGCTATCATGGTATGAATCATTATTTGTGAAGTTGATATGTCACAAAGATTTTAGGCCTCCCATCAAGAATGTGAAATGGCAATTTGGTACACAAACACTTCAAAGATACCATCCATTGTTTCACACAAGCACCTACTTCTCTGAACCTATCAATGGGTTCACATGATCTTCATAGAATAATTGAGGTAGGTTGTACCATATCCTATACATAAGTTACTTAGGAGCTTTTGTCATGCCTTTTTTCTATGTCTATGCATTTGTCACTCTTTATCTCATTTTTGGTTTATGTTAAAGTTTCTTCATTTTTCCTTGTTGTGTTATGTTAAATTTTGACTCTATTGGCCCAATGAATAAGGCACTGGTATCTTCAAATTATAAACTTTTCATGTTCCTACTGCATTTGCAAGGTCCTTGTCCCTAGTTAGAGCCAACTATTTTCCACATTTTGACCTCGACTAGTTTTAAACTTTTCATGTTCGTTAATTAATGTGTCATTAATTTAATTACTGGTGCAATCACAATTAAGAGGGTCCACAAGTGAACAATCCAGACCGTACAACAAGAGTAAACACAACAGAAATAACTCAAAGATAGAATACAAATGTAGATTTAGTCATTCAGTATATCATGGATTCAAAATACAAATTGGCCGACATCATGCGGGCTTACAATTAGGGCTCACAGACCTGATTCCTTAGTTATAGAATATGCACAAGATATGGCTTTGAAGCGCCTTATAGAAGAAATAAAAAACTATCCAACTTGTAAATTATGCTAACTACTTTCCTAGGCATCTATTACATGATTATATATCATCTCCGGAACATAAAATTCCTCCACGTTGGCCAAGGATGATTACAAACTCCAAGAAAGAGATGTAACGTGTGTACATGGATAGGCCAGACCTAATCATATTGAACTCCTCCACAAATGAAGGGAATAGCGTGCGATGTTAAGGGAAAATTAGAGTAAACATGAATAATCAATATATCAATATCAATAATACCCAAAACTCAACGAAAAGGGAAATAATCAAGATCAAACAAACAAAGACCAAAAACCTTTGCAAACCTCAATATTTCATAGCTTCTGTTGGTTGCCTATCTCAATCGATCTTGCATGTATGAATAAGGCCCTCAGAGAGTGTGCTTCCTTGCTATTCCAAGATTGTCAATGGAGAATGACTATGATAGTGCTTTGTAATGAAGATGAGCTTCACAACAATGGTAGTGATATGGTAACAAGTTGATCGCAAGCAAAAATGAATGATGTGGGTGCCAAAGGCGTGCTATAATTCCTACAGAGTAACAATACTAAAAGCTTGGATGAATGAAATGGAGGAATAGGGTTCAAGTTATAGACTTGGGAAAGAGAAGATCGATGGTATAGAGAGAATGAGAAGATCAACAGTTGAGAACGGTTGAGGAACGTGTGTGAATAAGAAGACAAGTGTCCTCTATTTTGCATGAGAGGAATTAATAAAATAGAAGAATGAGTTAACTGAAGAGATTAATCAATTAAAAGAATAGATTAATCAATTAAAAGAATAGAACTAGAGAATGGAAATTACATGAGGATGAGAAGATATTTAAGCTCAATTAAATATTTGGGATATTCAATTGCATGTGCATATTTGATTGAATTATATTTAGAGATAACTCAATTTAGAAGAAATAGACAACTTAAATAAATATTTGATTTATTTAAATTTAGAGAAGATATTATTGGAAGAAATAATTAAATAATTGATATTATTTAATTTAGAATGAATTTGGGAGAACTAATTAAATAATTGGTATTATTTAATTTGTTGGAGGAATTAGAAGAATTTTAAGAATTTTAATTAAATAAATTGATTTCATTTAATTTTTGGGAGAATATGGATCAAATAAATAAATTGGTTTATTTATTTATTGATAGAGGAATTAGAATTAAATAAATAATAAGAATATTTATTTGGGTAGAGTCGTGTCATTTTTGGGCATATACATTTTGCCCCTCTTTGATGCAATGCATTTTACGGTGTTGCTTCAAAGAATAAATTATCTGATAATGATACATGCCCCAGTTTGCCCCTAGTACAGGTTATGATAGTAGGATGCCCCCTCGGGAGATTGAACAGGAAGAACACAGAAGGGCGAGAGACGGACAATCTCATGAAGAAGAAGGGATAACTAGGTTAGGATTGAAGAAAACTGAATGCATTTCAGAGAAACGGGAAGAAACAGGCGCGAGAAGTAGTCATAGTCATCACATAGCCAGTTTAGGGTTTGCATGCTATAAATAGGAGCTGGGTCCACAAGACAAGTCATTTGCACACTTGGCTTTAGTTGGTTTGTCCTTGAGAGCTTAGGAGAGTAAAGAGCATAGAGTAGTCATCACTAGGATGGATATTCCGCGCGAGGAGCACCGCTTTGAGCGAGTTCGATGGTTCGATTGGCCAGCTGAGGTAGGACCACCGATATGTATCTCAAAAAAATTCACCTAGGGTCAATTATGGGCACAATAAATGCTAGGAAAAAATAGGTAAAACAAAAGTGCAGGATCACAGTTTGGTGCATATGACATGCGAAACTACGCATCCATTTTGATGCGGCGTATTTAGGTTCTAAAACTGCGCATGGACTAGTGTTGTGCATGCATGATATAGGTCAACGCATGCATGAGGATTGTGTGCAATTGACACGGGAATTGGCACATTCAATTTGGCTGCACATATACGGTATGAATCAGCACATGTGATATGGTTCAGCGCATTTAATAAATGTTGCTGCGCATTTGCTGAAAAATGACACATTTACCTTCTGTTTCAGTGCATATGATATAGATAGTTAGTTTACCTTAACAAAATTGACTTGATTGGCATCCTGTTTGATGTGTCAATCGATAAGCTATCTCTGAGATTGCAGGAATCTAGTCAAGAGATGTAGTGTGCTGTTTTGATCGATTTGATATGCTAAGTTAGTTGATATGATTCTATAGATATGTTGAGCATGATACTTGTAGCTTTAGGTTGACGCTTTGCCTTGCGTGCTTGCAGGAGGACATTCGAGATACACTGATGTTGAGGGAGTAGTTTCCCTTACCGATGTTACAGCGCTATATATTGACATAGATAGATTGAGAGGCTCTCGGCGCTATGGGCCTAGATTACGTTTGCTTCATGCCTGAGGTTCGAGCGAATCTAGGGTTACTGACTGCTTCAGTAGAGAGATTCCATAGCAAGGATGGGACTTTTCACTTCCCAACTAGCAAGATGACGGTGACTCTTGAGGATTTCTATAGGATACTACACTTGCTGATACAGGGTGAGCTTGTGGTGTACGATCCTCAGCGGAATGCAAGACTTGTAGAGTGCAGACGGGTATTTGATGACCTTGAGCTAGACTGTCAGGTTATCTCCTGGCAGGATATACATGACTACTATGACTACTTCCCTGGTATAGTGGCAGGACTGATCGGAGGCATTGTATGCCTTGATAGGAGATCGCATGGGTTCCCGATTGGATGGGGACAGACCATGGAGAGGATGATCACAGAGGGCACCCGCTATGCTTGGGGTGTCTGTGTATTGGCACACTTATACCACGATATGCATCAGGTGGTATACCACAGGGCTGCTAGTTTATCAGCAAGTGTTTCTCTATTACAGTTTTGGCTATGGGAGCACATTGTCGTCACTAGACCAATTTGTGTGTTTTCTAGGCAGAGAGGAGAGCCCTATAGCTATGGATACGCAGGAGTGATTTCCCAGTACAAGCTGGGGAAGCTAGATTATTGGAGGCATGCACTGGATGGCGTAGATGCAGTTATCTGGTGGCCATATCTGGACTGTGAGCCTTGGGATGACAAGGACGATGAGCTGCCATACTGTTTCCAGACTCGGTGGCTCATAGGCAGGACACAGTTTATCTTGGAGAGATAGGTTGTCAGCAGAGTGCTGAGATAGTTTGGGAAGAGATAGGGTCGACCGCAGGGGCAGGCACTGTTTGGACGGACTCATGTAGAGCGGTTCAGATGGGGACCAGCGGTATCCTATGAGGAGGCACTAGCAGAGTTTTGGCAGACTCCTTATGTTGCTTGGCCAATGAGGAGAGAGATTGCAGATGTAGGGATGACTCTGGATTACAAGGAGTGGTTTGCAGAGCATCCATTTCTAAGATACTCAGGGCTTGGAGAGTTGGTTCCTTGCATAGATGAGGAGGATACAGATGATGAGGGGAGGGATGGCAGGAGGAGGAGGTGCAGGGGAGAGGAGGACTAGGAGATGGAGGAGATGGAGGAGGAGGAGGAGGCAAAGGAGGAGGAGATGGTGGAGATGGAGGAGATGGAGGAGGGGGAGGCAGAATGAGACAGAGGAGGAGATTTGGGGAGGGATCTTCTCACCAGTAGCAGGTAGTGCAGCCACAGGTTGCATAGCAGGTTCAGATGCCACCACCACAATAGGTGGCCCAACAGTAGGTGCAGGGATAGGGATAGATTCCTCAGGGTCCAGTGTAGCCAGATGAACAGGAGCGAGCTATTACTATGTTGAGGGGGCAAGTTAGACAGCTCAGGATGGCCGAGGCTTGAAGAGAGACAGACCCAGGCCACGTGTCAGAGATCTGGAGAGAGTGAGATGCAGCTGAGGCCAGGGTGCAGGTGATTAGAGTAGAGAGAGATGCGATGGTGTCAGCCCTGGGTACAGATAGCACGAGCAGCGTTTTAGTTGGACAGGTGCAGCAGGTATAGGCACAGCTCACACAGGCACATGCACAGTTGGCGCAAGTACATGCCCAGTTGGCATAGGTGCAAGGAGAGCTTTCTAGAGCATAGGCTCAGACACAGTATTATAGAGGGCTGTATCATGGGGAAGTGCCAGTAGATCAGAGGGCACCCAGCTATAGGAGCCAATCTGTGGCAGGCACAGCGGAGAGGGGAGAGGGATCACGATCATGAGCTTCTGTGATGGGCCCACAACAGTCTGGAGCTAGTAGAGGAGGGGATGGAGAGGACATTGCTGCGAGCAGTGGCCCACGGTAGCAGGGTTAGCCAATACCTTTGCATAGATTTTGGCTTTTTATGCACACTTTTGATGGCTCAGATAGCCTGGCATGTATATGTATCACCTTTGTACTTGGGACATGTATCATTATCTTTTGAGATGTATACACTGTATATGACATTGACTCAGAGATGGTCCTGGTGGACTTTGATATATTGTACATTTGGACATGTTTTATTTGATATTTATATGATGATGCAGCTATTTGATGCTCTCTATATTTATGTGTTATGGATGTATTTCTATTGTATGATGGTACTCATGTGATGCAGACTATGATTATGTCTCTGTGATGTTTATCTAATGCAGACTTAGATGTTTATATGATGCTATGTGATGTAATCTAATGCATACTTAGATGTTTTATATGATGTTTTATGACATGCAAAATGTGATATGCAATCTATATGATGATGCAATTTATGCGATGATCTACATGTCTTTACCTATGTTTTTGATTTTTTCTGTGGATACTATGCTATGTATGATGAAAATGGATATGGATGATCTAATGCACTTATAATGTATGCAAATGATTTAATCATGCTAATGACGTTCTCATGTGATATGATATGCAACCTATGCTATGTTTTTGTTATGTCCAAATGTACTCAATCGACATAGAGATGATACAATGATAGACAGAAGATTGATTGAAGACTGACTTGGTAGAAAGACTCACAAACTTTCATTTGTATTGATACTCTGCATTTTGGATCTTTTATTGCATGAGATATGGTATGGATGCTTTAATGGATGTATAATGGATGTAAATGGTGCTTTGGTTTTGACATCTTGACGGTGCAAGCATTTTGAAGTGCCTATTTCATCATTGGACGATTTTTTTGGTACTTTTTCCGAATGTTGTAAGTTAATACAAGCATCTAGGTATAATTGAACTGAGATGACCTGAGTATTGCTTACATGGATTTTGCTTTAGCAAGTGAATACAAGCATCTATGTATAATTGAACCGAGATGACTTGAGTATTTCTTGCATATCAAGAGACAAGGATTGCCCTCTTTCATGTTAGACCTCTGATGTCTTCGATGATCTTTTTTCGATCATGTTGTTAGACGAGGCATCACATTACTAAAGTTTAATCCACAAACAACAAACAAAGAAAATGATTATGCCCCCATCATAGCATCTCTAGTTTTTTACATCCTCAAGTAGCATAGGAAGACATAATAAGAAAAATCAAGACCTTGTAAGTTAGCCTGATCACAAACACAAAACATTCTTGCATTTAGATGTGTTTCTCTTGCCATAATTTTAGATAGAATCATTTAGAGTGCTTTAGGTTCATGTTTTCTTTGCGCTGGATAGGTTGATGCCTTGTGCCAAGATTTTTTCTTTGGAAACAGGTTTTTCTTGTGCTTGCATGCATGCCTGGTAGAACGGACCCTGAGGAACTGACCTAGTGCCTTGGGGGCTCATTGCTAAATGGCCTTGCCTATGTGACGACGCAGAGGCAACGTAGTTCGGGGACTTGGACCATGGATGAAATAGAGGAAAGACGACAAGATATGGGATGGATGGGAAGCCTTGGGGGCTCATTGACAATGGCCTTGCCTACGTGATGACACAGAGGCAACATAGTTCAGGGTTGACCCTATGGTACTGACAACAGACATTATGCTAGGCTGACACTGTGGATAGGATACTAGATAAGACCTTGGTTGACAAGGTGACAAAAAGAGATAGAGTATCAAGCCATGATAGGTTATCGTTAGGTTTTATTATGGAACAGATATGATCGGATGGGACACGATTTGAATGAAGAATGGAAACAAGGTGACTAGTTTCCCAAAGATGGAGAAAGCGGTTTATCACAAGTAACACCTGTTCACAAGGTTTTCACCACTTGCTTTTATTTGCACGGAAGCTAAAAGTACACATGACGCCTGTTTGCCAGGTTTTCACCAAAGGATGATTTTTTTTTGTTGTTGTTTTTTTTTGTTTTTTTCTAATTTTTTTGTATTTTATGCCCCCCTTACATTGGGGTTCTCTTAGGTATAGAACCACTGAAGATGCATACTATTGATTGGGTCATCGAACAACTTACCTTCTGATGCTACCAACTGATATGCCCCTGATCCATAGGCAGTAACGATCACATAAGGCCCAAGCCAGCTGGGTTCAAACTTGCCTTTCTTTTCCTGATCCTGTTGATTATGGGGATTTTCTTTAAGTACTAGATCTCCAACCTTAAAGACTCTTGGATGGACTTTGTGGTTGTAGCTTCATGACATCATTTGCTAATATGCTTTGAGATGATTGAAGGCTTTATGTCTCTTTTCCTCTAGTAGCTCTAGCTCTTGCAATCTGGAAACTCTATACTCTTCATCAATTATGAGACCTTTTAACGACACCCTTAGAGATGGTAACTCGACCTTGATGGGCAAAATGGCTTCTGATCCATAGACAAGGGTGTAAGGGGTAGCACCTGTAGGAGTGCGTATACTGGTTCAATAGGCCCATAGAGCAGGATTGAGTTAGATGTGCCAATCACGGCCAACATCGTTGATTGTCTTCTTGAGGAGTTTCAAGATCGTTTTGTTGGATTCTTCTGCTTGGTCATTGCCTTGGGAGTAATAGGGTGTAGAGAAATGGTGTTGGATTTTGAATCTGTCACAAAGTTCTTGCACATCCTAGTTCTTGAAAGGTCTTCCATTATCCGTGATAATGGATGAGGGAATTCCGTATCTACAGATGAGGTAATTGAGGATGAATGAGGAAATCTGTTTACCTGTGATGGTGGTGAGTGGAACGGCTTCACTCCACTTGGTAAAGTATTCAGTGGCGGTTATTATGAACTTGTGGCCGTTGGATGAGGGTGGATGGATTTTGCCCACAAGGTCAAGTCCCCATTGACAAAAGGGCCAAGGTGTCATTAAAGGTCTCAACTCTTGAGCTGGTGCATGTATTAGGTTCCCATGCATATGGCACTACTTGCACTTCTTCACAAACTGATATGAATCTGTTTCCATGTTCGGCCAATAATAACCCAAAAACATGAGTTTCTTAGCTAAGGAAGGACCGCTAGAGTGTGTTCCGCAAATCCCTTCGTGCATGTCTTGTAAGGCAGTTTGAGATTCTTCTCATTCTAAACAACAGAGTAAAGTACCATCCAGACCATGTCGGTATAGGGTGTCAGCAATAATGGTATAACGAGAGGTTTGGCGGATGAAGGTTCAACGTTGGTTTGAAGATAAGTCAGATGGGACAGTGTTGTCCTTGAGGTAAGTGTAAATCTTACCGTACCAAGGTGACTCAGATCTGACTAATAGGCATATGGAGTGGGTTTCAGGATGATCATAAGCTGGTTGCTGAATTAACTCCAAGAACTCGTACCATGACTCATTCTCGAGCGAGGCAATGGTTGCCATGGCATCTACTGCTTTGTTTTCAATGCAAGGTATCTGCCCAAAGGAGATGATCACAAAGTAGTCCTTAAAGTCATCGACCATGCACTTGTATGGGATAAGCTTCTCATCTTTGGTTTGGTAGTCGTCATTGACTTGGTTGATCACTAGTTGAGAGTCACCATAGACATGTAGCTCTTTGATTTTCTATTATGTTGCCATTTTGAGACCAATGACCAAGGCTTCATACTCTGCTATATTGTTTGTGCATGGAAATAACAAACGATAAGACTTAGGTATGGTGTCACCGTGACGAGTGACCAACAAGATTCCTACCCCTGATCCATGGTTTGTATAGGAGTCATCAAAGTAGAGCTTCCATGAGTGTGTTGTGATATTAAATAAGGATTCATCTGAAAACTCAAATGTCATTGGTGTGCTATCCTGTAGTGGTGCTTCTGCTAATTGATCAGTAATGATTTGTCCCTTGATAGCCTTTCTGTCTACATATTCAATGTCGTATTCACTTAGGAGCATTACCCATTTGGCTAGGCGACCTGTTAGAGCTACTTTGCTTAATAAGTATTTTTGGGGATCTATCTTTGCAATAAGCTTGACTTGATGCGCTATTATGTAATGTCATAGTTTTTGGGAAGAAAAAACTATAGTAAGACATGATCTTTCGATTTGAGAGTATTGCAGTTCATAACCCACTAATGTATGACTGATGTAGTAGACAACTCTTTCTTTACCTTTGTAATCTTGTTGTGCTAGGAGGGCCCTGAGAGCTATTTGTGTAGCCGAAATGTAAAGTAACATCGGTTTCCCTTGGATGGGAGGCATCAAGATAGGTGGATTCATCAGATATTCCTTCAGTTTGCCAAATGTCTCTTGACATTTTTCATCCCACCTAAATGGAATGTTCTTATGTAGGAGATGACTGAAAGGTTGGCACTTGTCTGCCAATTGTGATATGAATCTATGGATTGCTTGTAGCTTGCCCTGTAGAGACCATAGTTGAGTGAGTTATTTTGGTGGTGGCATTTCCATGATGGACTTGACTTTAGCAGGATCCACTTCAATCCCATTTGCTGATACAATGAAGCCTAAGAGCTTGCCCGAGGTGACTCCAAACACACATTTCTTTGGGTTCAACCTGACCTTGAATTGTTCTAGTCTCTGAAAGACCTTCTCCAGCACATCCAGTTGTGATTCTCTTGTGAGTGACTTTGCAAGGATATCATCTACATAGTCTTCCATTGTGACGTGCATCATATCATGGAATATAGTGGTCATAGCACATTGATATGTGGCTCCTGCGTTCTTTAGCCCAAATGGCATGACATTCTAACAGAAAGTGCCCCATGCACAAGTGAAAGCTATCTTGTGTTGGTCTTCTGGTGCTATCCTAATTTGATTGTATCCTGAGAAGCCATCCATGAGAGATAACATGGTATGCCCTACTGTCAAGTCAACTATGATATCTATATTTGGCAACGGAAAGTCATCCTTGCGGCAAGCTTTGTTTAGATCTCTGAAATCATTGCATAGTCTAACTGAGCCATCAGGTTTGGATACTGGCACTATGTTGGAGACCCACTCTGGATAGTCTATTCCTCTGATGAATCCCACATCCAGTAGTTTCTTGAGTTCTTTCATTAGTAGTACAATGTGTGGATGCATCTTTCTAAGCTTCTGTTTGACTGGTTTCACTCCTGGATCTAGTGGAAGATGATGTAGAATCAAATCTAGATCCAACCCTGGCATATCTGTGTATGACCAAGCAAAGTTGACCTACTTTTTCTTGAAGAATGGTACAAACTTAGTCTTTTGTAGAGTTAGAGACTTAGCAAAGTGAACAATCTTAGGCTGTTCCTCTATTCCAATGTTAACCGGTTCTGTAGGTTCTACAACAAGTTGAGACTTCTCTTGGTGCATGTCGTCAGGGAGAGTGTCAAGCCTTCCACCGTCAGGTGCCACAGTTGGGTTTTCACCATCGGATGCATCCTTTCTTTTTACTATTTTGGGATCTGATACTGTCGCAGAGCAGTTTTCACCATCAGATCTAGTTTTTATTTTGATATTTTTACAATTGGAAGGCTTGGCACCCTCTCCGAAATAAGCCACAGTATTGAGTTCAATGGTGAGTCTAGCTTTATGATCTCCTATGGGTAGGTGGTCCCTACGTTCCATGTAGTCAATGTAGGCATCATCGTTTTGGAACATGTCTAGTTGCGGGGTTCCTTGTAGGTCCTAGTTGATAAGTTTAGGATGCACAAGGGGGAGGGAGTCAGAGGATAGATCTGATTCATTGATAGTTTGAATAGATATGCTAGGGGTATTGATAGGGATAGGGTTTGGGATGGTACTTTCCTCTAGATTATTTATTGTGATAGAACACGAACCTTCCTCAAAAGTCGTATTCTCAGGAATTGGCGAATCACACTCTAATGGTCTATGCGTTAGCGTTTGTCCCTCATGGTAGGGGCTATAAGTTTGGACGATGTCAACTTCTTTGTTGTCATAGGAGTGCTCTGTCATCTCATCCCACTCATATTCATTGGAATCTGTGTCACTATCCTCTTGAAGGGTATGGATCATTTCCACAAGACAAGCATTTACTTTTGCTTTGCCTTTATCCTTGTATCCTAGACCTTTTGTATTTTTTGCCAATGAGGATGAAGAAGGTTGAATGGGTTCTACTACTCCTTCTTTCCTTAGGCCAATGGGACCTTGTCCTTCGTAACCCATTCTATGTAAGATAGACTCACCTCGCCCATAGATTTCTGTTGGGAGCTTAGGTGGTTTGTGTTGTGTGTTCTCTTCTTCTTCTGTGTAGAGCCATTGTAAGATATCTCTTTGCTCTGTTTCATCTGATAGGGTCCCTCATTTTACAAAGGGAGCTGTAGGAGGTGTAGGAGGAGAAAATGGCTTTGGAAAATGCTTGGGTCACCCAAAGGATCTAGGAGATAGAAGCATTTTGGCTAGATTAAAGCTGTGCTTGATGGAGTATTCCCCTACTCCCGTTTCTTTAATGGTAGTTTTCTGCTCTTTGGGCTTGGATGAGGAAGCTTCGGAGGTAGGACCATGCTGTGGGGTAGGAGATGTAGATGCTCTATTGTTGGGTATGATATAATCAGGCTTTGAGTAGATAGAATTACAATGCTGAAAGGGGTCAGGATCGCCTTAGATGGTGACTTGCTTGCCGTTATGAGGGAATTTTATGCATTGGTGGTAGGTAGAAGGCACAACTTTCATGGCATTAATCCATGGTCTACCTAGGAGAATGTTATAGGCTAGCTCCCTGTCTAGGACTTGGCAAACAATGTCCTTTATCACAAGTCCCACCTGTATGGGTAATACCACTGTTCCTTTGGTAGTTCTTTCCTCTTCATCATAGGCTTTAATAGTGATTCTTTTCCTTGGATCCACCGCATTTTCAGAGAACCCCAATGTAAGGACTAGCTTGAGCGTGCAAATATTTAAATTGGCTCCTCCATCAATGAGAACCCTTTTGATATGGTGTTTATGGATGAAAGCGATGATATGCAAGGGTGTGTTATGAGGCTGAGATATTAAGAGGTCATCCTATTCGGTGAACGATATGTACTGGAGGAGGCTAGATTTCCTACCATGGTTTGAAACTTCTCTTGGGCCACATTTGTGGGCACAGTTGTTTCCACTAAGGCTTTATTAAGAATCTCCTTATGGGAAGGAGATAGACGCAACAACTCTAAGATAGATATGTGGGTAGGAGTTTTTCGAAGTTGGTCTATGACACTATATTGATGAGGGTTGGAATGAGAAGGTGACAACCTTGGAGGGAGGGTATTCAATGTGACCTTACCACTACGGGTGATGATACTACAATCAGTTGTGTTGGGCTCTGATTGTTGGTTGGTCGTGACCACATTGACTTGTGGGATGTGTTCTGATATGCAATTGATGATATAATCAAATGACACACTTGCATAATTAGCATTATTATTCCCATTATTCTGATTTTGCCTGTTGTGGTTGTTGTTGTTGTTGCCGTTGTTGTTGTTGTTGTATGGCCTATCATGATTGATAAGCGGATCCTTGTATGCCACATGCATCTCATTAGAGGTGTGTTGTTGAGTACTTCCTTGATTTTGATCAAGTATGTCTTGAATAACATGTTTGAGGCGGATACAATTGTTGGTCGTATGTCCTCTTCCTCTATGATACTCACAGAAATCTGTGTCTTTCCAATAGTGAGGTTTTATTTGAGGTTCATAATCGCTAGTTGGCGGGAGAGTGATCTTGTTGTTGGCCAATAGCTTCCTTAACGCAGACTCTTGGGACTCACCCAGCGGTGTGAACTTTTTCTTAGGATTTGAGTTGTACCATGGCCTTGACTCCTGCGAGAATGTTTTGTTGGGCGTAGCATTGCTTGCCTCTCCTTTGAGAGTGAAGATTGGTTGTTGTTTGGGAGTCGCCACCTTGGCATCAACTACTCCATCATTGATGATATTTTTATTCTTGGTCCAAAATTTTGACTTGTCAGTGGTGTAGTTGGAGTTAGGGGTGTCCTTGTACAACTTAATTTTCCCCTTGGCGATCATAGCTTTCTCGATGAATAATCCCATCTCAATGACCTTCAAAAATGAGGTAGGACATTGAATTTGGATTTGATAGCTGAGATCAGAGTTGAGGTTGTGGACAAACATCTCCATCAATTTCTTCTCAGGTACATCATATGAGCATTTGCTCGCTAGTAGTCTCCACCTTTGTACGAAGGAGGCAAATGATTCACCACTCTTTTGTTTGGTATTTCATAGATCGAGCATGGAGACTTCATGTTCAATGTTGTACGAGAAGTGCGTGATGAATTTGTTTACTAGCTCATCAAAGGTTTTGATAACCAGTGGAAGTTGTGAGAACCACTCCATGGCTTGACTGCCTAGAGATCTAGGAAATAGTCTCATTAAGAAAGTTTCATTGTGAGCTACTTCCATGCATGCGGTGGTGAATTCCCTAATATGATCTCTTGGGTCCCCTTTCCCTTTGTACTTGTCAAACTTAGGAACTTCGAACCGAAAGGGGAAGGGTACCATGTTCAAACTTTTATCGAAGGGGTACGGTGCGATGTCTTCCAAAGAGTAAGTTTTAACACTTGTTCCTGTCTTGAGATCCATCATTTGTTGTGTTAGACCCTCGATTTGTTTCCTCATTTCTTCCATAGGTATATTCAGGTCTGTGACTTTCTTTCCTTTATCCCCTTCAGTGTGATTTTCATGTGTTTCCTCTGTGGTCTCTTTCAGTTTGTTGAGATCAAAGTCAGAGGGGAGTTTGAGTCCTAGACTCACAAGATGCATAAAGTACTTGTGAGGGTCCTCGTAGAGCACTTTTTCTAGTAAGCACTAAAATTTATGATCTTGGAGGTGCCCTTAATACTCTTCATGAGAGATATCCTCATCACTATCGTGAGGGGTGACAATGCAATTGGATGATTCGACCATTTCAAGTTGTCTTTTGTATTGAGATCAGTTAAAACCATGCAAGGTGACATGGGAAGCGGTGCAACGAAACTAGAGATTTTGGTAAGATGCTAGTGGAGACTATTGAGAATAGGATACTTGTGACGAGATTTGAATAAGGGACTTTCGATCAATGATTCCAAGTAAGACGGCTGATACAAGATGATAGCCATAAGTAAGGGTACTCGATACCTATCTTACCGTGTAGAGACTAGTCGTGTACCAAGACCACTAGCGAAGTTTTGTGACTTACTAGGGTTACTTAAATCTGATATGATCCGAAAAAAGGTCTTGCGCTAATATGGTATAGGATACTTTTACTTTGCACTAGGGAGACCTGATAGGAGGGTGAGATGACTGACGAAAGAGAGAGTTTGATGCGATACAGATGGAATAATGATTGCAAGGTAAGATCTGAACTCAGGACTTGGAACTAGGCTGAAATGGTAAAATATTTCTCTCAAAGTATGTGGAAGTACCCACTGTTACGCATGCGCAGGAACAGATGCGTAGTAGGAAAGGACACATGCACCGAAAGTCGACATAGATATGCAGTACTGGTAAAGATCAGATGCACAGTAATAGGTGGTATAAGCGCAACAAGTTAGTACAAATGCACATCAAGTTAGTATAGATGTGCAGCAGAAAATGACAAAAGCGCAGCTCTAGTTTTTTTAGTGTTTTTACAAATTTTTGGCAATTTTTCTGATGTCTTTTCGGTTTCTAGGTTGCAATATGGTCTCTTTGATCTAATTTTCTTTAATTATGGCAAGAAGACACAGCAAGCACAAAGAATGTTTTTATGGTTTTTTATTTTTTTGTAATTTTTTGACTCTTTTTGGACTAAAAGAAAGCAAGTACAATCCTAGGTTTCAAAGGACAATATAAACTGAATTCTCACTATCTCTAGTGAAGCATCTTCGGGAGGTGATAATCGCCCTTCCCTGCATCGGCTTATAGGGGTTTTTGGCCACTAAAACAAAGGTGTTTAATAAAGGCAACCATTCGAGTGGTTATACATGCGGCATCACTACTCTCCATTATGGAGTCTCCCAACCTGCAAGGGTTGCACCTTGGAGGGTTTTGGGGGAGGTTGGCTGTCGGTATAGCACAACTTCACTCGTTGTTTTAAGCTTTCACTCCAAACACAATTTATTTATACTAGCTTGACAGAGCTTGGCTTTAGCTTGTTACCACTTAGGTTTGTTCCTACTTGGATGGACGGTATCCAAGAGCAGGCCCCTCTAAAGGAAAAACACATGCGAAAATGATATGTCTGGCATTTTGGTCACCCAAGATAGGGGAGAGCATAGGCCTGGTATCATTCCCAAAACACAGAAGACAGTGGTTCCTTTCCCCTAGTTAAAAAGAAAAAGACTAAATGAGCTATCTACTTGGGCAAGCATAGAAATTTGTTAACTTTGAAGTGATAACAAGATAGCAATGATTCAATTTTACCCAAATATCAATGATTTGTTAACTTTGAAGTGATAACAAGATAGCAATGGTTCAATTTTACCCAGATAGCAATGATTTGTTAACTTTGAAGTGATAACAAGATAGCAATGGTTCAATTTTACCCAGATAGCAATGTGTCTAACTTTGAAAGATAGCAATATAGCAATGATTCAATGATATGCAAGATAGCAATGATTCAGTTACCACCCTCCTAGTTAAGACTATGTGAGATTTGTATGAGCATCCATTTACTTTCTTTTTAGAAATCAAAGTGTGAGTTAACAAGTGTGGCTATATGATTCTAAACCAGTACCTAGCCTACAAAACAAATCCAAGAGTGTTCCTGCAAAAAAGCGTTAGCATTAGCAAAAAACCCACAAGAAAAACCCTAAAGTCAATGTCTAGATCAGATGCACAGCTTCAGAGTATGAATGTACAAAAATAGAGCTTAGAAGTGCAAGAGTACAAATGCACTGAGACAGAGGTCAAAAGCGCAAGAATATAGAATAAATGCGCTGAACTAGCAGATGCACCGTTTCAAAAGGTATATGCATCGAAAGATTGGATGCGTCGGAACAGACAACAGATGCATGTTAGGATGGGTCAAATGCACAGATTCCTCCTATGTACGGCTTTATAACACACAAAAACTTAGTTTTTGGGTTAAATCGGGGCTAGGCCCCATGGTGGGCGCCAAAAATGTTAAGGGAAAATTGGAGTAAACATGAATAATCAATAAATCAATATCAATAATACCCAAAACTCAACGAAAAGGGAAATAATCAAGATCGAACAAACAAAGATAAAACTTTTGCAAACCTCAATACTTCATAGCTTCCATTGCTTGCATATCTCAATCAATCTTGCATGTATGAATAAGGCCCTCAGAGAGTGCGCTTCCTTGCTATTCCAAGATTGTCAATGGAGAATGACTATGATAGTGCTTTGTAATGAAGATGAGCTTCACAACAATGGTAGTGATATGGTAACAAGTTGATTGCAAGCAAAAAAAAATGATGTGGGTGCCAAAGGCACGCTGTAATTCCTGTAGAGTAAAAATACTAAAAGCTTGGATGAATTAATGGAGGAATAGGGTTCAATTTATAGACTTGGGAAAGAGAAGATCAACAGTATAGAGAGAATGAGAAGATCAATGGTTGAGAATGGTTGAGGAACGTGCGCGAAGACTAGTGTCCTTCTCTATTTTGCATGAGAGGAATTAATAAAATAGAAGAATGAGTTAACTGAAGAGATTAATCAATTAAAAGAATAGATTAATCAGTTAAAAGAATAGAACTAGAGAATAGAAATTGCATGAGGATGAGAAGATATTTTAGCTCAATTAAATATTTGGGATATTCAATTGCATGTGCATATTTGATTGAATTATATTTAGAGATAACTCAATTTAGAAGAAATAGACAACTTAAATAAATATTTGATTTATTTAAATTTAGAGAAGATATTATTGGAAGAAATAATTAAATAATTGATATTATTTAATTTAGAATGAATTTGGGAGAACTAATTAAATAATTGGTATTATTTAATTTGTTGGAGGAATTAGAAGAATTTTAATTAAATAAATTGATTTTATTTAATTGTTGGGAGAATATGGATCAAATAAATAAATTGGTTTATTTATTTATTGATAGAGGAATTAGAATTAAATAAATATTAAGAATATTTATTTGAGCAGAGTCGTGTCATTTTTAGACGTATACATGCAGATCTTAGGAAAGGTTGGCCATGATCTAAAAAACATTGAATGAGGTGTCATTTAGCTCCACAAGTTGTGAAAATGCTCTGAAAGTCTTTTCCTTTAGCTGATTATCTGAGACTGTCAGGATGCTCTATTCTGAGAAAATAGTCAATCTTCTGATAGTGATATCTTTCCGATACCTGATCCAAATGATATAAATTTTGGATATGATGTGCATGAATGTGTCTAGATGCCAAGTCTAGCCTTGCGAGGTCTAAAATGAAACTGCAATAGAATGTGGACCAAAATACAGAAACTGCTATTGACTAAACTGGAAAATGAAAGAAAACAAATTGAAATGTAAATGTTTTTGGTTGATGCAAGATTGCTGTTGAACCAGGGATGCTCCTACATCAATTACCTTTATGTTGTGTTAGTGCTTTTGGTCATGTTTCCCTATTTGAGCCCCATTAACCTCCTATTTCAAAATCTCCCAGTAATTTGATTCCTTCTTCAACAAAAGTCAACCCACTATTCTCTGTTGCTAACAATAGTGATGATCAGAATAGTGCTTCGCCTTCGAGTGCATATTTTGATGATGAATAGGGTTCACTAGATTTTACACCCTCCTTTATTGGAGAGTACAAAATATCACAATCTAGACCCGAGATCCCAAAGATGGCTTCTATTTCATTTGCACAATTTATTTCTTCTAAAAAACTCAAATATACTATTCCAACTTCTTCTACTTCAACAAATTCTCAAACACCATCATCACCTTCTATCAATGGTAATGTGCCTTCTTCTTCTAATACATGTCTTGGTGATGATTGGGGCTCTTTAATTAGATTTCTCCCCCATGGACTTGCAGAATATATGATTGACTCTTCTCACCCTAACATCTCAACACTCAACAAGGATCCACATACTTGCAAAAGGATCGATCCTTCTTCTCATGTCAATTCTTCTACTACTTCTTCAACATGTGATTACACTTTTAATTTCAAAAAGATTAGTAATGTGACCTCTCCTACTCTAGCTAATTTGGAGACAAGTTATGGGCTTGGATTCAAAATTCTTTCTAAACATGGATACAATGGAAATGGTTTAGGGTGTATGGAACAAGGAGTTAAGGTTACTATGAAACCAACATCACACTTTTCTAAAGTAGGTTTAGGTTTCCAACCTTCTCCTCTATCTACATCCCCTCTGGTATTGTCTAAGGCCTCTATGGCTTCTTCTTTTCAGAAATCAAAATTCTCTCCACAACAAAAAAGGTTTCTTCCTACTCCACCTAATTATTCTCTTCTATCTCAACAAGAGTATATTTTACCAAGTCTACTCAAGGCCCACTTGATCACTCTCCCTCATCTAACATGCAAAAAAATTCCACAAAATAGTTAATCAACACTTCCTTCCTGTGCATATCATCGAGCACTTGGCTATTCCACTAGTGAATGTTGAGCCTTGCATGTAAAAAATTAACACCTTCATGACATGTGTGCTTAGACTTTCCCTTTTACTGTAGCACCTTTTCTTTCTTCAAATAACAAGCGATAGTGAGGATTACCCTTGTCTAGTTTATTTTGTATAATAAACATTCTTTTCTCTACATCATTATGACTGAGTCTCCTTTGTTATGGAATCGAGCACCTCTGTCATCACATTATGACAAACTCTAGAATTTTTTTACAGTAGCAACATGATATTCTTTTTCATGGTTGTCCTCACCCATACTCTGGGGGTAGTGACAACTTGTTCTTGGGATGTGTATCCTTCCTACGGATCCCCTCTTTTCTACCTCCCCATTTTCTTTTCCTTAAAATATTTGCATACTATGCATGCTAATATTTTAAGGAGGCACATATTATCTATCCATCTATGCATCCACACATGCACCCTTATTCATTCACACCTATTGAGCTTTGGCTTATTGATGTTCCCACTCTAGTGGTGTTTTTCATAGAGCCCCCTGAGGTGTGGTTATAAATTCACCCCTGTGACAATGTTCATTTATGTGCTCCTTGAGATGTTGTTGGATGAATCTCCCTAAGGCTTTGAATTTTGATGCACTCCCTAATGCATTAACAACACACAATCACCTAACATAATGTAGCTTGCTATCCTATGATCCATATAGTCTATGAGCCACCTAGCATAACACAACTTGTTGGCATGTGCACTTCATACAACCTAGCCTTGTTACACTCATAGTCACCTACCATAAAGAAACTTGCTAGCACGTGATCCATGAGGGTATTTTGATTTACATGACCCCTAGAAACAAATCAAGCTAGTGCTAGAATCATATACCCTTTCCCTCTCATATTGATTGATCCTCTATCTATTTGTATGTCTTCTCCCTTTAATGCAATTGATCAACTCATTACGTTCTTCTATCTCCTTTTTAGAATTCTTCTATTTTTTTTTCTTTTATCTTCATTATATTTTGGGTATGACACATGGTATTGAGACAACCTTTCATACCGAGGTCTCTTTACCTTGCTAACTCAAAAATTTTCTTTTATTCTCCTATGTTTTTTGCTACATTGGATCATATGATTTACTGACTTTGTTGTTGTATGCATGCTTCATATATGTTCCATGTATGCTTTGTGTATGTTCCATGTATGCTTCATGTATGCTCTATGTATGCTTTGTTGGCAAGAGACACTATATGGATTCATGGTTGTTGTCATTGATGGCAACAAAGGTCATCCCACATATCCGCAAGTCATGGTGTGTCTCTACCGGAAGTCAGAATGAAGATTATTGTGGTCCGATGAACAAGAACAGAGCATGTGGCAAGGTCTGCAAGACAGGTCCGGATCTCTCAGAGGAAGTATCTTGGTGTAGTACGGATCTAGGGAAGTCAAGAGGACTACCTTGAGTGGTATATTCCAAGGATTTAGCCTCCGGTGATGGACACGGAAAAAGATATAAATAGTTGAGTACCAGATTCCTGAGTGACAGTGTGAACAGAGGAAGAACTGACTGACAGAACATCAGACTATTTTCTGGATGTGTTACTGATGATGGTAAAGGTTGTGAAGGCATGAATCATGTTTGGCTGACATGATTAATGATATCTACAAGTATATGCTTGATCCACATTACTTGATGTGCAAGGATTCAGCCAACATAACAGAGTTTGTGAGAAGATAGACTGTTCTGGGTGCCGACTAGAAAGATAATGAAATCACTTGTGTGGATATATATATAGGATGGATTTAGTTATGAGAAGTGTAGTTATGTGATGTGATATGTGAAAAAGAGTAGAGTAGAACAAAAGTAGTAAGAAAGATCCGGTATGTGAAAGAAAAGTAGAATAAAGAGAAGAGGAAAGATGAAGTGCAGCAGATCAGTGTACTGAGCCTAACTGGAACTGAACTCTAGCATATGTGGATGCTTTCAATCAGTTCAAGTATTGTATAACATTCTTTTGTAGACAATGTGTCTCCTTGTAGGCAGTGTGCCTCCTTTGTGAGCAGTATGCTCGGGCAGTGAGCCCTAATTGGCAAGTGCCATTTTGTAATTCCTTATTCTTCTAACAGAGAATAATCTTTGGGTTAATCACCCCGTGTTTTTCTCCCTTAACAGGGTTTCCACATCAAAAATACTGTGTCATGTGTTTTTCATTTCATGGTAATGTTTGCTTGTTTGAATTAATGTTGCATTGATTAATAAGAAAGTTCAGAAAGAAGAAATAATTAGGATAACTGATTCACCCCCCCTCTCAGTTATCAACAATTGGTATTAGAGCCTAGTTCCTCCTAATAGAGCCTAACAGCTTGAGGAAGATCTAGGAGTTCAAATGGATGCATATGGTTTAAGGGAGCAACTCAAGACTGCCCTTGAGGATCTTGAACAGTCAAACTCTGAAGTCAATGAATTAAAGGAAAGACTCAAACAGGCTGATGAATTAATGAGAGAACTAAAAGACAAATTAAGTCTCTCTATGAAAAAGAGAAAGGAGCTGCTCCAGCAATTGGCAAGACAAAGTGAAGAAAGTAATGCAAATGAAGAGCTAATTGAGAAAACCAAGTTATGTGAAAAGTTATCAAAAGAAGTCATTATGGTAAGACATGAAATGGAATCAAGAGTTATAAAGTTTACTCAAGAGATTGAAGAGAAAAGAAAAATTGAAGACAATCTAAGATAATCTCTCAAAGAGAAATCAAAAGATTGCCACCAGATGGATAGGATTATTAGACATCTTGAATATGATCTTGAAGATGCTAAAGATAATGAAGAAAAACTTGAGGATCAAATTGTCTCTCTCAAAAGGGATCTTCAAACAGCAAATGAATATAAAGAGAAATTCAAGATAAGTTCTGCTCAACTTGAAGTTCTTCTTGGAAGTCAAAAGAGGGCAGATGACAAGTGTGGTTTGGGATATGAGAAAGGAGAAAGCTCCGGATCCGGTCAGAAGAATTTTGGATCAGAAAATCCAAGGAACAGGCCTAGAAGACCTCTGGTAAGACATCCCAATGCTCAAAGATATCCATCCTTCAATGGATACTGCCACAGCTGCAATCACTTTGGTCACAAAGCTAATCAGTGCAAAAAGAGAATGAATCAGACTAATTCATCCTTCTCCGGATAATGCTTTAACTACAAAAGGTATGGACATAAGTCTCATGAATGCAGAAATATGCAAATGAACAAATCATTCAATGGTAGATGCTTTACATGCAATAGAGTAGGTCATATGGCTAATCAATGTAGATCAAGAGGTTATCAGTCAAATATGCAAAGAAATGTTGTTTGCCAAATCTATAATAGGTCCGGTCATAATGCAAAAGTCTGCAGAAGCAAGAATCAGGACAAAAGAGGTCCAGTATATAATCAGAATCAAGACAAGGGTAAACAAAAGATTAATGCGGATGAAGTTAGGAATGAGATGAACAAGATTTGGGTGAAGAAAAGTTTAGAGAAGGTAGAGGTTGGATCCACACCAGACTCTGGTGCTGATATTCCTTCCAGAAATTAAGAAATGGGCTCTGGCTCAGGGGGAGACACAAAGAAAACCCTGTTCCCCCAGCCAATCAAGTGGTGCCGGATTAGGCACAAGATGTAGAGTAAAGGGTTTGTAGATATGAGTCTTGAGATGATCCAGCTAAGATTTCAGAAGTCCACATGAAGATGTGAAGAAGTTATGATCAATCATGTAGAACCTATTCCAGGAGATGCTCCGGAATGACAGAGGATTACAAAAAGGTCCGGAGAGATCCAGAAGTGCATTGTCTTATTCTGCGGATTGGACAGAGTAATTGGAATGTCCTTGTGATGTGTCATCTTGATTTGTTCATGGTTGGAAGATCCGCATGATGTTCATAGATCAGGACTGATCCGGTTCTTTAAGTCATTCGAATAAGGCAAACCGGAATAATGTAGGTCAAGCATTTATTGCAATCAGATTTTAGGGTTTGCGGAGCAATATAAGGGATTTCTCATAAATCACTTGTTCATTCTGCACTTAAGAAGAAGCGAAAAGTGGAGCTCTGCAACAAACTTCATCAAGTTCACCGAAGATCTCTTGCAGAAGTCATTACATACAGAAATCAATCCAACCACTTCGTGTAACTGAAGGCGCATAAGGTATTTTCCATTTTTGATATCTCACTACAGATCTTTTGAAAAATGGCTACTCTAAATATAGTAAAGATCTCAGATAGGCCCCGACCTAAATTTAAGAAACACCCATACAATTCATTGGAGGTAGATCCCTTAGGAGCATTCTCTAGTGTTCCACATGGCATTTTACACACAGAAGACATTAGGGTTTACATACATGCAAGTATTGAGGAATTTGGGGAATTCAAATTGAGAGATTTCTATCACAAACAACTGATAGACAATGCTTTTGAGCTTAAACCAGAGTATAAGGGTATCTAGAAGAAACATTTTGATCAATTCATTCATTTCCCCTGCTTTGAAGAAGATGAATGGGTCCGGTACGTATTGAGTAGAATGCATGACAACTTCCTATGGCTGGATAGACCCTGCAAGATCACAAAAGAGGCAATTAGGGCAGTAACTGGTCTATACTCTTCTGGAGGGATACCTATCCTGAAATCTGTCAAAAATAACATTGTAACTAAGGCCACTGGATCAAAATTTGATAAGAGGGCAATGACCATTGAAGATATTTCTGATCCGGATATCAAGTTTGCATCTATGATAATAGGATACAAGATTTATCACTCTAGTAGGGAGAATTCTGTATCCGGAACTACAGTATATATTGCCTATGGGATGCTGAGGAAGAATGCAGATTATGATCTTTGTGTACTTCTTTTAAGCTAATTAATGGAAAATATACAAAAGATCAAAAAGGACAAAAAGAATTCTTTCAAGTATGGTACACTTATATTATGTCTATTTTTCTACTTCATGAATGAGCTGCCCAGATCAAGTGGATGGGTATGGCAGAATGACAAACCTGTAGCAGTCCAGATCAGAGATTATTTACATGGGCTTGGGGATGCCAAAGCAAGAAATACAGCCCTGTGGGGATACTTCAAAAACTTCCAAAGCATGATGCAAGCAAGAGAAAGAATTCCCCAGTCTATTGTTGAAAAATACAAAGACTCAGTTTGCTTTATGGTTGATACTGATCAGTGCCTAATGGAGGCAGTAGAGCCAAGGACAGTCTGGATCATGCCCATGGGGTATGAGGTTGATGAACAGATTGTGGAACTGCATGTTCAACACATGCTTAGTCAGCCCAAAGATCCAAAGGCAGAAAGGTTTGGAACCTTTGAGAAGCTGAGTGTGAAGATCCATGTGGAACTCAGAGAACCTGAGATAAAGAGGAAGGTGAGAAAAGAAGTAGAGCATATTGCTCAAGGCCTAGGCATCCCAAAGGAGGCACTTGATGCCAACCGGGAAAAGAGGCGAAAGGCTGAGGAAGAGAAGAAAGAGGCAGAAAAGAAAAGCAAGAAAAGTACTCCGGTGGAAACCTCAACCTGGACCAGATCATCAAAGGGATCTACACCTGTCGCAACCAAAAGCTCAAAAACATCAAAACTGGAAGGTCAGACATCTGGTAAAGGAGAGAAAAGGTCTTAAATAAAAGCCACAAGGGCTTATACAAGTCAGAAAGATGAAGAGGAAACTGAATCAGATGAGGGGGTAAAGGAAATAAAGAAGCAGAAGAAGAAAGGATCCGGTAAACCCTCCACAGGCCAAGACAAGGAAGAAATGGCAGAGGAATTTGTTGAAAAGCCGACCCTATCTCTAGAGAGTGTAATCAAATCAGTCACTATGGATGGAAACCTTCAACCAATGGCTGAATTCTATGATGACTACAATGAGGCTGACCAAAAGATCCTGCAGGAAGCCACAATTAGGTATCTGAACATATACAATAAGGCTTTCATTGAGATTATATATTTAATTCCTAAAAGCCTAGAAAAGGAGTTAGAAATAAGAAAGAACAATGCCTAGACAAAAGATCTTGAGATCCGGGAGCAGATAGCTATTCAGCTATATCCTCAAATTGATCCCAAGACAATGAACATAATATTCAAAGACTGCAAAGATGAGTTCAGGAGTAAAGCAAGGATGAATCAACTCATGCTTGGTGAGACTGACAAGGTGGCCATGGATATAGAAGAGATCCTCCGGAAGGCCTTCAAAAGGTTTAATCTTTCTATTGTAGAGGACTTGGGTACTGATCCCTCATCCACAAGTGTTGCAGAAGAAACTTCTGAGAAAGCAACAGAAGAGATGGGCCCTGAACAAACCAACATTTCTCCTCTGGTTTCTCCTATAGTCTTCGGATCCAAAGAAGAAGAGAAATTATAGGAGAAAGAAGCAGCGGTAAAAGAAAAAGAAGTTGATAGTACCATGGTTGCAGAGAAAGAGAAGACTCCAACAGAGAAAACCACAACTGATAGTGGTAAGAATGTAGAAGGAGAGAAAACTCCAAGGGACAGCTCCAAGACTGCAGAAGAGAAGAAACATCTGTCTCCAGCAAGAGACACTGCACAAACTATCCAAAAATTTTTGAGCAAAGAAACAATAGAGATTGATGAACCGGAGCTTCTACAAGGTCCATTCAATTTTGATTCCCTCTCTCCGGTACAGACAATGAAGATAGTTTCATTTGCAAATGCTAAGGCAAATGAAAAACTCCTAAAGTCTCATATGGAAGACTGTGAGTTGATAGAAGCTGCTTCCAGAGTGCTTGAAAAGATTATGCCATCAGTTCAGAAAGATCCCATAGCCTCCTCTTCCGGTAATCTCAAAACCTTAGTCAGCAGTGTTGGTACACATTTTGATTCTCTAGAAAAATCAGCTAAAGAAAAGGTCCGGAAGGAGTTTTTGGATAAGAGATTCTCAGAGGTACTAGGATTAATCTCTAATGATAGGAGAAATATGAGTATTGGAATAAAGAGCTTAGAAAATGCTCTTAAGGATGGCGGTGACATTTACAAATTTTGTATCTAATGGTCAAAAGGAATAGTAGAAATTGAGAAGAAAATAAAAGAGGAACAGGACAAACTACTGAGTTTGTCTCAAAGTTTTGATCCTCTCTCTTCCTCCATAGTAAATCAAGAATGTCAAACTATTGCAATCACAAATGCAATAAAGAACTTTGAAAAGGAAAGGAAGAATATAATTAACCAAATGGGAGAACTTAGAAGGATTATTATCCCTAAGTTAGAGACCATGCATGAGGCCATAAGTGATGCCAAGACTACCGCCCAAACCAATGATCCGACGATCTTAAGAGGGCAGAAGCTTTTGCATTTTTGTTGAGTGGTCACATTTCAATTTTGGATAGAATGAAGCAAAGTTGGGCTACAGAACATCCAATTGAAGACATCTTTTGTAGACATTCTTCAGTTTTTGTGAATATGTAATATACAGCCAAGTATAGTAAAATTCTTGAAAATTTTGGTGTGCAGACCCTACCCTTTGCCATTGATGTCAAAGGGGGAGTGAGGAGCAGTGAAAAATGAGGAATCCAACTAAGGGGGAGCTCCGGAAAATGTATATAAAGATAGAGCATCAGCCAAGGGGGAGCATAGTGTAAACACTTAGTCATTTTTCACTAAGTGTTGCCATCAATGCCAAAGGGGGAGATTGTTGGCAAGAGACACTATATGGATTCATGGTTGTTGTCATTGATGGCAACAAAGGTCATCCCACATATCCGCAAGTCATGGTGTGTCTCTACCGGAAGTCAGAATGAAGATTATTGTGGTCCGGTGAACAAGAACAGAGCATGTGGTAAGGTCCGACAGACAGGTCCGGATCTCTCAGAGGAAGTATCTTGGTGTAGTGCGGATCTAGGGAAGTCAAGAGGACTACCCTGAGTGGTATATTCCAAGGATTTAGCCTCCAGTGATGGACAAGGAAAAAGATATGAATAGTTGAGTACCGGATTCCTGAGTAAAAGTGTGAACAGAGGAAGAACTGACTGACAGAACATCAGACTATTTTCTGGATGTGTTACTGATGATGGTAAAGGTTGTGAAGGCATGAATCATGTTTGGCTGACATGATTAATGATATCTACAAGTATATGCTTGATCTGCATTACTTGATGTGCAAGGATTCAGTCGACAGAACAGAGTTTGTGAGAAGATAGACTGTTCCGGGTGCCGACTAGAAAGATAATGAAATCACTTGTGTGGATATATATAGGATGGATTTAGTTATGAGAAGTGTAGTTATGTGATGTGATATGCGAAAAAGAGTAGAGTAGAACAGAAGCAGTAAGAAAGATCCGGTATGTGAAAGAAAAGCAGAATAAAGAGAAGAGGAAAGATGAAGTGCAGCAGATCAGTGTATTGAGCCTAACTGGAACTAAACTCCAGCATATGTGGATGCTTTCAATCAGTTCAAGTATTGTATAACATTCTTTTGTAGACAGTGTGTCTCCTTGTAGGCAGTGTGCCTCCTTTGTGAGCAGTGTGCTCGGGCAGTGAGCCCTAATTGGCAAGTGCCATTTTGTAATTCCTTATTCTTCTAACAGAGAATAATCTTTGGGTTAATCACCCTGTGGTTTTCTCCCTTAACAGGGTTTCCATGTCAAAAATACTGTGTCATGTGTTTTTCATTTCATGGTAATGTTTGCTTGTTTGAATTAATGTTGCATTGATTAATAAGAAAGTTCAGAAAGAAGAAATAATTAGGATAACTGATTCATCCCCCCCTCTTAGTTATCAACATGCTCTGTGTATGCTTTGTGTGTATGTGTGATCTATGCCATGCATCTTGTATGTGTAACCTCTTTATCTAGACATTGTAGATTCATAGGATCCTAAGCTTGGGGGCTATCACATCTCTTAACTTAGTGACATTCTATGGCTTCAATGTTTTGGCTTCTCCCCACTTTAGTGTGTGTACGAATGTAAGTTCATACCCTCGCTAAAGTGGGGGCTAAATGTAGTGTCAAAAATTATGCCACTTACAATTTCACACTAGGTTTGGCACTTGTTTTACCATGTATGTCTAACTCTACTGGATATATACATATTTCACTACTTTTCTAAGAAACATGGTTAAGTCCCTTAGCAACTAGCATTCCAAGAGCAAATTTCACTAGGACACTAGCATGGGGCACTAGTGTCTTTCAGTTTGCTTCAAAAGATTTTATTTGAATATCGGCCTTGTTGCCTTGAGTGATGCACCTTGTCAGCCTCAACCCAAATGGGCCCCTTGAAAAGTACTTGGGATTCATATATAAACAACCCTCTCTCACTCATTTTGGTAAGAAGACATCTCTATGTACAAGCTCTCTCTCTCTCTCTATCTCTCTACAAGCTCTCTATTTGTGAAGACTATTGTTGTATGCACTAACACTTGCAGGTATTTGAGGAAGCTTCTTCTTCCTCCACCAACTCCTTGTGGATGATTCATGTTGCAACATCAATCCAATAAGGGTTTCAAACTCATGGTAACTCTATTTCATGATATTTGTTTATTACAATTTTTATCATTTGTTTTGACTTTGTTCATCGTGAACACATACCCTCTATCATCATCATCATTGCTATTGTGGAGGTGGGAACACCAACACAGGGTTTACCTAAGGCAAGACCCTATACAACACAACTATTTTCTCTCTTTGTGTGTACAAATCACAACTGAAAGTTTCATACATTGAGGAGCGATAGGAAGACAAAAGGACATGTGATAGAGATCATCAATGGAAGTTTAGAGAAAACCCTAAAGACACTAGCGCCCAACACTAGTGTCCCACCCAAACTACTCCTGCTTTCGGTGTAGGTTCCCTCAGATCTGCTCACTTCTGTCCTACATTTATTTTCTGTACCAAACCCTAAAGACACTAGCACTGCCTAGTTTTCCCTTGCTTCCGGTGCTAGGTTCCCTCTAATCTACTCTTTTCCATTCTGCTCTTATTTTTTGGAAACTGTAACAGTCATTTGCACATTTACTTGGTTAGCTAGTTTGGTCTACACATTGCTTAGTTTAATCAATACATTTATTGACGCATAGGTAGGCAATAGTAACGTGGAGATTTGATGTCAGCTCCTCATCAACAAACATTTACCGTTGTCAGTTTACCCATCAGTCAGATACATTCAGTTTTGTAGATTAGAATTGCTGGACTGCCTCTGTGGTTGAACCTTTTAACCACTTGACACCCCCTCTATTCATTGAACCCGTGAACCCATCAAACCAAATGAACCCCTTGAATCTTCAACTATCAGTTGGACCACTGAACCATCGAACTGTTGAACCCTTGAACTGGTTCAACCACCGGTTCAACTATCGCACACTTAAACACTATAGGCGACGAACCCGTTGAACCTTCAATTATTTGGTTCAACATACACTATCGGTTCCACATACTCCCGTCGCATAGACTATACCGATTGAACCTTCGAGTTCATTGAACCATTGAACCCGATGCTCCTTGTTGAACCGATGAACCAACTGAACCCACTGTATCCGTTAAACCATTGAACCAGCTCAATCGACGATTCAACTATCGACAACCCTTACTACGATGAACCGTTGAATCTGTTGAACCTTTGAATTGGTTCAACCACCTGCAAACATCTATTTTTGGTTCCCCCGATATGCTTCAACTTGATACATAGATACAGGATATCCTCGAAATGTATATTCACATACAAATGCGATATATACATGAAATGTATCTTCATACATTTGTGATATATATAGGAATTGTATATTCAGCGACCAACACAAATTTGACTCAAATAGACTTTTATACATACCATTTTTCATAGCATATACATAGGAAGTTGCTTACATGCAAATGCGATATATTCACAGATTGTCTCTGCATATAATTGATGTATATACATCAAATGTACATTTGAACTTCCCGCTGATAACTTCCTCAGTGCCAAATTTTACAATTCCTATTCTGCCAAGTTCATCGAACAAAAGAAAAACAAACAGAAAACTACTATACATAATCCATTCCACTGATTTCACAGAAATCCACCAATGGAATGGATTTTAATCGTGCATCTCAACCACAGAAGAACTAAATTAAATACAAAGCAAATCTATGCAAATAATATACAAAATGATTTGATATATAGGGAATTTACACAGAATCCAGAATTGGTAGAACACAATTTACAGAATTTCTATTTCTTCATTTCACATTGTCAAACACAGACTAATTACAGAGATTTTTCTGAAGGTGGAAGAATTTTCCATTCCTCGACCACCTTCCCTGTTTTGTTACCCGACTCTCCTCTCCTCTGTTTTTGGGATTTTATTAAACCAAGATTATAGTCATAAACCCTAACTAATCCCACGACACCTATTTTGCATAGGATAGTAAAACACTTAATAATAAGACACCTAGGTTTAATTCTCCACATAACCCAACATGTCTAAAATGTCAAATTTGATGTTTACAAACATGAAATGCCACATTTGTCAATGACATATAAATGCTGCATGGTAACATGAAATGTCTCAAACATAATAAAATCTTATTCTTCTCCCTCTTGTGCATACTTATATTGTTGAAGGGGTGCTCCCACACCATACTCCCCAGGAGAAGAAATCTCAAGCCCCTTTGAGATCAAAGTTTGAAGGTCTGCACCATTGTTTGTGATCAGATCTTCAGTCATCCAAATTGCTTTTGAATTAGGTTTCCCTTGCCAAGCCACCAAGTACTCCTTGTATTCTTTATTCTGTGTCTTCTTTATCACTCTTGAGTCTAAGATCTTTTCTAATTTCAGTGGATCATGCTTAGGAATATCATCATCTGCTGCATCCTGTAATGATTCATGTGTTACCTCTGTATTTTACTTGTATGGAGTTAAATCACATACATTGAATATGGGTGACAATCCAAGATCAGGAGGAAGTTGGATCTCATAGGCATTCTACCCACACTTCTTCAAAATCTGACATGGTCCAATCTTCCTCTGCATTAGCTTGGTATATTTACCTTTTGGGAGCCTCTCCTTCTTCAGATTAACCCATACCAAATCTCCAACATCAAACTATACATCCCTCTTTTTCTTATCAGCATATGTTTGGTACTTCAATGTAGTTTGTTGAAGTTGGTTCTTTACTTGATCATGCACCTCCTTGATGGATGATGCAAAAGCTTCTCCATTTGCACTAATAGGCTCTCCTATAGGCAGATCTCTCAATTCCAAAATACCTCTTGGATGAATACAATATACTACCTGAAAAGGTGATTTCCCTGTACTCCTATTTATGGTGTCATTATAGGAAAATTCTGCTTGTGGTAGGATATTATCCCACTTCTCTCTATGCTACCTTGTCAAACACCTTAACAGATTTCCTAATGAACGGTTGACAACTTCAGTTTGCCCATCTGTTTGAGGATGGTAGGCTGATGAGAAGGACACATTTGTTCCAAGCTTCTTCCAAAGAGTCCTCCAAAAGTGGCCAATAAATTTTACATCTCTATCTGATACTATGCTCAATGGCAATCCATGTATCCTCACTATTTCCTTGAAAAATAGGTCTGCAACATATGAAGCATCACAAGTAGTTTTGCATGGCAGGAAGTGTGCCATTTTACTAAATCTATCTACTACCACAAAAACACTGTCATATCCTTTCCTTGTTCGAGGTAAACCCAATACAAAATCCATGCTTATGTTCTCCCACGGCCTAGAAGGAATTGGTAATGGCTGATACAAACCTGCATTAGTGGATCATCCTTTTGCTTTCTGGCATATCACACATGCCTCCACAAATTTCCTCACATCTGACTGTAACTTGGGCCAATAGTAATGTCTCCTTACTAGATCAAGAGTCTTATCCAGACCAAAATGTCCTGCCATGGCCCCACAATGTTTTTCCTGAATAATATTCAGTCTCATAGAACATCTTGGAATACACAATTGTCCACCTTTGAAAAGTAACCCATCTTGTATCAGAAATTCAGAGAACTCAACATGATATTTGTCTCCAAAACAAGTGCATACCTTGTAGATCTCTCCAAAGTCTTCATCATCATTATACATGGCCTTCAAAGAATCAATACCAACACTCTCCAATTGGATCTGATTAATGGTTAGAACCCTCCTGCTCAAAGCATCTGCTACTTTGTTCCTGACCCCTTTCTTGTGCTTTAGTGTAAAGGTGAAAGCTTGCAAAGTTTCCACCCACTTCATATGTCTATGGTTCATCTTCTCTTGACTGTTTATAAAACTGAGGGCCTGATTGTCTGTGAAGACTATGAATTCTTTTGGCATCAAGTAATGCCTCCATTTCTTAAGTGACTGTACTAGAGCATACATTTCCAAATCATATGATGAGTATCTCTTCTTTGCATCATTTAGTTTCTCACTGAAAAATGCAATAGGCCTACCTTCTTGGCTGAGTACTGCTCCAATTGCCATGTGGCTGGCATCACATTCTACTTGAAAAATCTTGCTGAAGTCAGGAAGTGTAAGAACTGGCTGCTCTGCCACCTTCTTCTTCAATGTTTCAAATGAATCATCTGCCTCCTTTGTCCAAGTGAATCTGCACTTCTGTCCTCCTTTTATGGTGTTTAGCATGGGTGCACAAACATGACTAAACCCTTTTATAAACTTCCTATAAAAGGTTGCTAACCCATGGAAACTTCTAACATCATTCAAGGTTTTTGGAGTTGGCCAAGATAATATGGCACTTACCTTCTCTTGATCCATTTTCAGTTTGTTATGTGAGATAACAAATCCCAAGTAGATGATCTCTTCTTGCATGAACAAACACTTTTCTAAGTTGATCATTAGCTGCTCTTCATGTAACCTTTTGAGGACTAAGTCTATATGGTTGAGGTGCTCTTCCCTTGTACTACTGAAAATTAGGATGTCATCTAGATATACTATGACAAATTTACCTATGAATTCCCACAAGACCTCGTTCATCAACCTCATAAAGGTACTAGCGGCATTGGATAAACCAAAAGGCATGACCTTCCACTCATATAACCCCTCATTGGTCTTAAATGCAGTTTTCCATTCATCTCCTGGCCTAATCCTAATTTGATGATATCCACTCTTTAGATCTATTTTTGTGAAATATTGAGCACCCCCCAAGCAATCAAGTAAATCTTCTATCCTAGGGATTGGAAACCTATACCTGATTGTTATCTTGTTGATAGCCCTTAAATCAGTACAAAGTCTCCAAGTGCCTTCCTTCTTTGGTGCTAGTACAGCCGGTACTGCACATGGACTTAAACTCTTGCCAATTAGGCTTGTCTCCAACAATTCCTCAATCTACCTTGCTACCTCTGCATTCTGTTCTGGGGTAAGCTTGTATGCTACTTTGTTTGGAAGTGTAGATCATGGGATCAGATCTATGCAATGGCTAATGTCCCTCATAGGTGGTAGGGACCTTGGTATTCCATCAAAGATGATGCCTTGATACTTGTCCAATTGCTCTTGGATAGCAGGATCTATGAACCTTTGTCTCTTTTCTCCCTTGACTTCTTGTTGTTGTTCCTTATTTATCTTTAGGCATGGAATTAGAGCATATGCAACTGCTCTCTCTTCTACTATCCCTTTCATGAATTGTTTTCCTTCTACCATCATCACCTTTACTTCTTTTCCTTTTGATTCCACCTCATTCTCCATCAATGGTAGCAACTCTATCACCTTACCAATCTTGGTGATTGAATAGGTGTTTCTAACTTCATCATGGTATGCTTTCAAGTCATACTGCCATGGTCTTCTAAATAGGAGATGGTAAGCATCCATCTTGGCAATGTCAAACAACAATCTATCCTTGTATGGTCCAATTTGAAGTTCTACCCAAGCTTGTTCTTCTACAATTGTTTGCTGACCTTGGTGGAGCCATGAGATCTTGTATGGGCAAGGATGTGGCAGTCTTCTAAGCTTAAGCTTTTCTACCATTTCAAAAGACACAAAATTTTCAGTGGATCCGGAGTCAATCAAAACTTTACATACCTTTCCTCCTACCTTGCAAGTAGTTCTGAAGAGAGACTTCCTTTGTGGGGGTTCTTTGTTGGGCACCTTCATGGTGGTCATTGCTCTTCTAATCATCAAAGATTCTCCTCTCTCAGGATATCCATAGCTGTCAGGAGCATTCACGCTTTGATTAGTGCTTGAGCTTGCTAGACTTTGACAATCAGATTCTTGGATCAAATTGATCCTCTTTTCTCCTATTGAACTTGTTGCCTTTGCTGGACATCTGCTGGCTATGTGGCCTTCTTGATTGCAATTGTAACATCTGATAGGTCCTCTTCCCTGAGATCTTCCTCTAAATGGTGGTCTTCTGCCCCTGAAGTTTCCTCTTTGATTGTAGCTTCCCCCTTGAGTCTGATTACTGTCTCCTCTGCTATTCTCTTGATTTGATTCGCCTTGGTATCCAAATCCATTTCCTCTGCCTCTGAAAGAACTTCTTCCTCCTCTTTGCTATCTTCCTTTTCCTCTATTGTTTTACTCATGCCTTCTCTTTAACTTCTCTTCCACTTTGAGTGCTAACTGGTAGCACTTTTGGACTGTCTCTAGGTCATGTAGACTTATGTCTTCTTGGATGTTAAACCTCAATCCATTGAGGTATCTTTCTACCTTCTTTTCCTCACCCTCCTTTACCTTTGTTTTTACACATAGTTTCATGAACTCTTCTGTGTAAGAACTGACATCTAGCTCCTTCTGCTTCAAATTTTGTTTCCTCTTATGTAATTGGATGTTGTAATCCAATGGAACATAGGCTTCCTTCACTAAAGCCATCATCTTCTTCCAAGTAGCAACTCTGTTCTTTCCTTCTTTCACCCTGTCATCTTGGATGAAATTCCACCAAGTTAGTGTAGCCCCTTTCATTTTGGATTGAACTATCTTTACTCTTTGGTGATTTGGTATTTCCTCAGTCTCAAAAAAACTACTCAAGGAGTCTATCCACTCCATCACTAAATCAGGTTCCATTTTTCCTGCAAACACTGGCAGGTCTATTTTCATATCCATGGTCCTTCTCTCCATGGATTTGAGGGCATTAAGTAAGGGCCTCTGGTCTGCAGGAATCTCTATCTCTTCTTGCTTAGGGATCTCCTCTTCATCCCCATCTTCTTGTTTACCAGAGTCTTCTTCACCCTTCTCTACTTTGTCCCTCAACTTCTCTACCTCTTCTTTCAAAGCCTGATTCTGAGCCCAAACTACTTTGCTCTCTGCCATTTGTTTTCTCACTAAGACCGCCAACTCAGTGTTGGTCATCTTTGTTGGGTATGTTTCTGATCCTTCTCCTTTTGACATCTTACCTTATTCTACCCAAAGAACACTCCTTCGCTCTGATACCAATATGACGCAGAGGTAGGCAACAGTAACATGGAGATTTGATGTCAGCTCCTCATCAACAAACATTTACCATTGTCAGTTTACCCATTGGTCAGATACATTTAGTTTTGTAGATCAAAATTGCTGGACGGCCTCTATGGTTGAACCTTTTAACCACTTGACACCCCCTCTGTTCATTGAACCCGTGAACCCGTCGAACCAAATGAACCCCTTGAATCTTCAACTATCGGTTGGACCACTGAACTGTTGAACCCTTGAACTAGTTCAACCACCAGTTCAACTATCGCACACTTAAACGCTATCAGTGATGAACCCGTTGAACCATTGAACCTTCAATTATTCGGTTCAACATACACTATCAGTTCCACATACTCCTGTCGCATAGACTATATTGATTGAACCTTCGAGTTCATTGAACCATTGAACCATTGAACTTGATACTCCTTGTTGAACCAACGAACCAACTGAACCCACTGTATCTGTTAAACCATTGAACTGGCTCAACCGGCGATTCAACTATCGGCAACCCTTACTACAATGAACCGTTGAACCTGTTGAACCTTTGAATTGGTTCAACCACCTGCAAACATCTATTATCGATTCTCCCGATATGCTTCAACCTAATACACAGATGCAGGATATCCTTGAAATGTATATTCACATATAAACACGATATATACATGAAATGTATCTTCATACATTTGTGATATATACAGGAATTGTATATTCAGCGACCAACACAAATTTGACTCAAACAGACTTTTATACATACCATTTTTCATAGCATATACACAGAAAGTTGCTCACATGCAAATGTGATATATTCATAGATTGTCTCCACATATAATTGATGTATATACATCAAATGTACATTTGAACTTCCCGCCGATAACTTCCTCTGTGCCAAATTTTGCAATTCCTATTCTGGCAAGTTCATCGAACAAAAGAAAAACAAACAGAAAACTACTATACATAATCCATTCCACTGATTTCACAGAAATCCACCAGTGGAATGGATTTTAATCATGCATCTCGACCACAGAAGAACTAAATTAAATACAAAGCAAATCTATGCAAATAATATACAAAATGATTTGATATATAGGGAATTTACACAGAATCTAGAATTGGTAGAACACAATTTACATAATTTCTATTTCTTCATTTCACATTGTCGAACACAGACTAATTACAGAGATTTTTCTAAAGGTGGAAGAATTTTCCATTCCTCGACTACCTTCCCTGTTTTGTTACCCGACTCTCCTCTCCTCTGTTTTCAGGATTTTATTAAACCAAGATTATAGTCATAAACCTAACTAATCCCACGACACCTGTTTTGCATAAGACAACAAAACACTTAATAATAAGACACCTAGGTTTAATTCTCCACATAACCCAACATGTCAAAAATGTCAAATTTGATGTTTACAAACATGAAATGCTACATTTGTCAATGACATATAAATGCTACATGGTAACATGAAATGTCTCAAACATAATAAAATCTTATTCTTCTCCCTCTTGTGCATATTTATATTGTTGAAGGGGTGCTCCTACACCATTTATCATCCATCTTTCATATTTACAACAAAGGAATAGAGCCCCTACCAACACAGCTTAGCTCTTCTCTAGGGACAACAACCAAGCCTAGAGCAATTGGTGGCTTGTGTTCTAATGTTTGATTAGGAAGATTAATCTAGTTAGTTCATAACGTTAGAGTGAATAATTTATCAATTCAGTATAGCTTAAGTGTACTTAGGAACTAATGAGGTTAGACAACATCTTGTCTAACTAAATGTGCAACCTTTCTTAGACCTTAGAGGTTACCTAGTTGTTTGGTAAACCTCATGTACATACCTTTTGAGGTTGGAAGACTATCCATATCACCTCAAAAGGTACTTTTGTAGTCACCTAACACTTGAGGTTGTTGGTTTGGACATTCCAAGTGATCCAAGGGTTGACACCTATAGGACATTTATCAATCCACAAGAAAGGTGGATTACCTCATCCATGCCTATATAATAAGGCATTTCTACGTAAATTATTAAGTGAGATTAATATATGTTTATGCTCAAATTAGGTTCATCAATATCATTGATTTCTTATCTCTATTTGTCAATTTTCATATTGTGAGAGTGAATATCAAGTGTTGCAAAGTATCTTTGGCTATTCCTACATGGTATCAAAGCAATGTTGTAGACACACTCTCCATTTTGAAGGGATCCAAAGGTGAGGCGAACATCAGTGCGTCCTAGAGCAAAATGGATCACACGAGCAAAATTGTAAAAATAATTGCATTGTTCAGAGTATTTCATTTTGTAAATCTATTTTATTTTTATCTATGTGTGGGAATTCAAATATGTAGGTGATTAAAGGCATCAGAATCTCCTCAAAGGGCATTTGAAATTAGGCATTCAAATCTCCTCAAAGGGCATTTGAAATCAGGCGTTTAGATCTCCAATCTGGGCATTGGAAATCACCCACAATCTAGGCGCATTGGAAGGCATTTGGGCATCTTAATTTTGTTGCAGCATTTAATATTTTTGTGGAGGCATTGAAATAGAAAAGAAGGGCAAAAATCTACAAGGCGCCCTTTGTTTTACCCTTGTGGTAACATTTCATACCTGTGAAAGGCATTTTTTGACCTGGGCAAGGCATTTTTTGATGTGCAAGACATTTTTTGACCTGTAGCTACCTAAAATTGACCTGAGAGGAAGAAATTCAGCCTGTGGAGCTAAAATTTGGCTGCCCCTATAGTCTTTTGGGCTCTTTTTGCCCTAATCCGCCCATTTTTTACCCTATTTTTTGCTCATCAAAATAGCATTTACATTTTGTTTTTAATAAGCATTTAAATTATGTTTATTAAGAAACTATAAATGCAAAATTTTGGGGGTTTATTGTAAATTAGGAGGCAAATTCAAAGGGCAATTTTTTCATTTGAAGAATTAATGGTTTTAAAACACTTGTATCTTTGCTTGACAAAGACGAAGGGTGAGGCCCAGGTTGGTAGTAGACCAATTCCCCCTCACAAATAAAATCATTATAATCTTCACTCCATGTCGATTCCAATGAGTAGTTGGAAGGCAAGGTTTATCTCTCCATAGACATTTTTTCTGATTTAGTGCAAGTGTATTAAAATAGGCCTATTTTATGGGAAATTGTTTTTGTCATAACTTTGATTGGTAGCTCAAAATTGAGCACCATTTTTTGCAAAAGTTAATATTTTCACATTTCCCACACATTGGACCTATTTTTATTGTAAAACACACTAAGTTATAAAGTGCCAAAAGGGGGGAAAAATCTCATAGTTTCTAGGGGGTTGTCTTTTTTCTTGCAATGACTAACCTATTAACTCCTTTTAATTACCATTCATGGAAACACGCAATGGATTTACAACTTAAGCAAAAGGGTTTACATAGAGAAGCTACAGGATTGGAACCTGAACCTACTGTGGCTTTTGAAAAGATGAAGTGGTTTAACAGACTTGATGAAGCCTATGACACTATTTGTATGACCATTTCTCTAGACCTATTATTTCATGTTAATGATGCTAAAACACCTAATGAAGTCTTAACAACACTAGAAATATTGTTTGGCAAGCAAGATATAATGAGGGGTCATCATTTGGAAAATGAATTAATAAGTCTCAATCCTAGAGATTTTGTGACAATTCAAGATTTCTTCACCAAGTTAAACTCATTAAGGTCCCAATTGAAGACATGTAAGATTGACAAAGAATACAATTAATTGATCCTAAGTGTCTTATCAAAGTTAGGCCCATATTATTCAGTGTTTGTTTCTACTTTTTATGCCACACAACGCTCATTAGGAAGGCACTTCACTATGCCTTTACTTGCTGAGTTTGTTGTTTCTTGATCCAGGAGCATCCGAGTCCACAAGCAATCAACATCACCCAAAAAAATATTTCAAGTTTTCAGTTTCTATTTCTGTTCAGTTTTGTTGTGTTTTATTTTCTTCTATGTTGGTTTAGGGCAGTTTGCTACAGGAAGATTTTCAGCTCAAATTGGGCAAGTGAAGAGCATCATCATGTAGAAGAGCCAATTGGGTATCCCCTGTTTCAATTTGGTGAAATTTAGCTAAAAATTTGCTAAGTTATAGCTAGTCAATGATTTCCCCTATTCGCGAACTTCTCAGTTCGTGGACTCGGCAATTCACTGATTGGATAGTTGCCGATGGGTGATTTCACCAACTGAGCTTCCAAGGGAAGTTGAATTTTTTTCAAAGTTTTCCTTAGTTAGTCTTTCAGAACTTTTGCCAATTGCACTTTGAGTTAACTTTGGACGAAGCTTCTTTTATTGTGGACAAAGTTGCAAGATTGTGAACTTAGTCAGTAAAACTACTAGTTTGTGAACCCTTAGGTTCACCGAGGGTTCATTTTGCTGATAATCCTTTTCAGTGTTGAAGTCAAAGTCTATTGGTTCATGAAGAGAAGAAATTGCCAATCAAAGAAATTTTTTTTATGACTTTGGCTAGTTCGTTGGTTCTAAAAGTCGTCGATTCACCGACAACCATGTAAACAGAGTTGTTGAGAATAAAACAAAGGCTTCGTAAAAGACATGTTTTGATAATGGAAGGCGCTGATAGCCTAACACTTAGTATTGGTAAAGTTTAGGGTTTGCAACCTAGTTCATGATTCTCAAAATTTGCCCATATGCCGACAAGATTCGAGGAAGTTAGACTTTTCTGATAACTAAAGGCTTATACCGACAAATAGTTAGTTTACAAAATGAATACTTTGTTGATAGCATATGATGGAGAACAACTTAAGTTAGTGAAGGGCTATTTTTACCAACAAGGTGTATCAGGAAATATAGATAAGTTTCTGAACATGAAAAATCACTGATAAAGGAGCTTGATGGATTAGGAGTATTGTATCGACAACTCCCTAGTTCATAAAACAAGTAATTTTTTGATAATCTTGTTGGTGAAATGACACTTTTGTTGACAATGTTACTATGTGGTGCATCGGGATACCATGGAAGATATACATGGTTCATGAAAAGATAAACTGCCTATGGATTCATAAATAGAGGGTTTTATCAAAAGGCATTTATTTTGGTAATCAAATAGTATTATTATTAATGTTTATTAATATAAAATGTCAAATGACTATTTGAATACCTGTCTGTTCAGTTCCATAACTGAATAACTCCATAATTGTTCAATTCCCACTCAGGAAGAATAAAAGGTGATTATCATTCTTGTTTTGGTAGATTTCTCAGAGCAGATTCCTCAGGAGGGGAATTCCTCGGGGGGGGGAAGGAATAGAGGTGAAATTGTTGTGGACTAAGGGGTCTATTCAACACAGAAGGGTGTGGTGTTTCCTTGCGGAATAGAGGTGGAATGATAGTAGATTGGGGTGATCTTTGTATTCAATTGGAGGCAATTTGGTGTTGTAAGCACATAATCGATTAGGTATTGCATTGTAAAGCCTGAGGCTAAGGCCTAGAAGGCCAATAAATTTGTAATTGTTGGTGTTGTGAAATTTAATAAAATAGTTTTAGATTTGTTTATGAGTTTGTTTCTATTCTGTTGTGAGCTGCATGATTGGGTTTACTGATAAGGCTCCCTAATCACAACTGCACCAAGTGGTATTAGAGCAATGGTCTTGAGTGTGTAGACAGAGCGCCGAACATGAGGTAGTCTGCACCAGGACTTGCGGGTGGAGAGTGAAGTGGATGTGTTGTCTGAGGAGCCCATGAGAGAGAGTTGGTTGTGAGTGTTATTTTGTTGCAGGGAGGACCTGTAACTGGAAAGAGTTTTCTGAATCGATGTCTACCTTTAAGTGTATGCAGGTTGTAGAGAGTCAGTTTTGTGAGTGTGCAGGAGAGTGTTGGACAAAATGTCTTGGAAGCCAGGAGAATGTTTTATGATGAATAAAGAATTTTTGAAGCCACAAAAAGAGAAGCAAGAGCCCATCTAGATGAACAATGTGTTTCAAACTATTTGCAAGTTAGGTGGAAAGTGCTATAGAGTGGTTGTGGATAGCAGTAGCATAGATAATTTGGTGTCATTGGAGATGGTCAAGAAGTTGAGTTTGATGAGAAGAAAGCATCCTAACCCTTACAATATTTCTTGGTTGCAAGGAGATCATCAGATATGGGTAAGTGAACAATGTATTGTTGATTTTCATATTCGTAGATATAAGGATCAGATTGTATGTGATATAGTACCTATGGATATATGCCATGTTTTATTGGGGTGACCTTGGCTTTGGGATAGAGAAGTTGTGCATGATGGTAGGAAGAATATGTATAGCATAATAAAGGATGGGGAAGAATATGTTTTGAGTCTGTTGCAGGATAACCAGAAAGAGGTGGCGAAACAAGTTGAGGATGTGAAGGCCGAAGAGGAAAATATGAGTATGAAGGAGTCCCATTATTTTTCTAACATAGCTGTGTTTGCAAGAGATGTTGTATATGCATGTAAAGAGGGTCAAGAAGAAAGAAGCAGTGAAGGGATTGTAGCAGGAGGAGAAGATAGAGTGAGAAAGATGAAAGAGGAAAGTGCAACAGTGAGCAAAGAAATTGCAGCGAAGATTGTAGAGGATGAGAAGATAGAGTATGCAGCTATGATTCCTTTGGAGGACATGAAGATAGTGATAGTAGTTGATGGTGAAAATGAAAACATTGCAGCGAATGGTGAAGAAGGAAAAGTTGTGGCAACGAAGAAGGATGAGGTAATTTTTTATTTTGAATTCAGTTATGATGATTTACCTTCAATGGTGGGAGTAGAAGAGGATGCCATAGAAAAGGTAGTGAATATAGGGGAGAAAATGGATGTTTTCCATTTAGAATTGTATGCAGATGCTACAAGTTGTGGTGTGGATGAGATCTATTGGGAAGAGGAACTTTGGTGGAGGAGATTGGGTGATAGTGGGTTGGATCCCATGAAAGAGGAGAGAAGAGGAGAGAGTAATTGGAGGAGAAGAAGAGAGAGCCTTTGGTGGAGGAGGACGGTCTATGGTGGATGTGAGTCCATGAGAGGAAGGAGGAAGAAGGTGCACACTTGGTGGAGGAGATGGCAAGTGTCCCAACCAGATGCTGGAAGAGGCGAAGGAAGAAAGTTTTTGATGAACCTGCTACAATGATGGAGATTGCTGTAGGTTGTTTACAATCTAGAAGGGTAGTTCTATTCATCTCCATTTTGTGAGCCCATGCTCTCAAAAAATTTTACCTGGTGTGTCTGATGCAAGAGCATCTAGGTCCACAAGTCATCAACATCACCCAAAAAAAATATTTCAGGTTTTCAATTTCTATTTCTGTTCAGTTTTGTTGTGTTTTATTTTCTTTTGTGTTGGTTTAGGGAAGTTTTCTTTAGGAAGATTTTTAGTCTCAAATTGGGCAAGTGAAGAGCATCATCATGTAGAAGAGCCAATTGGGTATCCCCTGTTTTGATTTGGTGAATTTTTCTAAAAATTGGTTAAGTTATAGCCAGTCGGCAATTTTCCCTGTTCACGAACTGCTCAATTCGCCAACTCGGCAGTTCATTGATTTGATAGTTCACCGATGGGCATTCATTGAATGATCTTCCAAGGGAAGTTGAAATTTTTTGAAGTTTTCCTTAGTTAGCCTTTTAGAACTTTTGCTGATTGCACTTTAAGTGAGCTTTGGATGAAGCTTCTTTTATTGTCGACAAAGTTGCAAGATTGCTAACTTAGTCGGCAAAACTACTAGTTCACAAACCCTTAGGTTTTCCGAGGGTTCATTTCTTTGATAATCCTTTTCAGGGTTCAAGTCAAAGTCTATTGGTTCATGAAGAGAAGAAATTGCCGATAAAAAAAAAGGTTTTATGACTTTGGCTAGTTCACTAGTTCTGAAAGTCACCTATTCACCGACAACCATGTACATAGAGTTGTTGAGAATAAAACAAAGCCTTCATAAAAGACATGTTTTGCCAATGGAAGGAGCTGATAGCCTAACACTTAGTATTGGTAAAGTTTATGGTTTGCAAACTAGTTCATGATTCCCAAAATTTGCCAATTTGTTGGCAAGGTTCAAGGAAGTTAAATTTTTCTGATAATTAAAGGCTTATACTAACAAACAGTTAGTTTACGAAATGAATACTTTTCTAATAGAATACAATGGATAACAACTTTGTTGGCAAGAGACACATTGTAGCTTCATGATTGTTGTCATTGATGGCAACAAAGTTCATCCCACACATCCGCAAGACATGGTGTGCCTATACCGGAAGTCAGATTGAAGAGTGTTGTGGTCCGGTAAGCAAGAACAGAGCATGTGGCAAGGTCTAACAATCAGGTCCGGATCTCTCAGAGGAAGTATCTTAGTAAAGTGTAGACTTGGGGAAGTCAAGAGTGTACTTTGACTGATACATTCCAGAGATTGAGCTTCCGGTGATGAAAGAGTGAAAAGATATGAGCACCTAAGTGTTGGGTTCCTGTTTGGTAGAATTGATAGAGGAAGAACTGACCAGCAGAGCATCAGACCTTAATTTGGATGAGTTATTGGTGGTGATCAAGTTTCTTAAAGTACCATTCATGATTGGCCTACATGATTGATGACTTCTATAAGAATCTCCTTGATACGCATCACTTGATAAGTAAGGATTGTTAGGGTTAGCCAGCAGAAGATATCAATTAAATGCAAATAAAGATTAAACAGAGAAATGGAAATACACAGAATTAATAATAGCGAGAGACAAGATTTAACGTGGTTCACCCAAACTCGGGCTACATCCACCAAATAGAGAGTCCAATATTATTATCCAGTAAATCAAAACGATTACAATCAGCAATCCCCGCAACTCAATATTGCTGCAAATGCTACAATACAATGCCCAAACCCTAACCCTTGGCGGCCTTTTATCAAGCCTTTTTGTCGATTACAAAAAATTAGGGTTTTCTTATGTCAGTCATAAAAAATAGGATTTTTTTAAGTTGGCGAGGATACATGGCTAGTGTATAGTACTTTCCTGATCAGTCGCCACCTACCAACAAGGATTCAGCCGATAGATCAGAGTTTGGGAAAATATTGACTATTTTGGATGCCGACTAGAAAGGTGTTGAAATCATTGGTGTGGATATATATACCAGATGGATTTGGATGTGAAGGTGTGTATTGTGTGTTGTGGTGTGTGAAGAAAAGTAGAAGAGCAGTGTGGAAGGAGTAAGGCAGGTCCGGTATGTGAAAGGACAACAGCACAAAAGAAGAGAAAGAATGAAGTGCAATAGATCAGTATACTGAGCCTAACCGGAACTGAACTCCAGCATATGTGGATGCTTTTCATCAGTTCAAGTATCTTGTTACTCTCTTTATAACTTGTAGACAGTGAGTCTCTTGTAGGTAGTGAGTCTCTTGTGAGCAGTGTGCTTGGGCGGTGAGCCCTAATTGGCAAGTGCCATTTTGTATTTCTATTCTTCTAACAGAGAATACATTCTTGGGTTAGTCACCTTGTGGTTTTTTTTTTCTTAACAGGGTTTTCCACGTTAAAATCATTGTGTTATGTGTATTGACTTTATTTCAGCTTTCATGATTATGGATGCTTATTTGCTTTGATGCTGCACTAGTTGCTAAAGAAGAATAGAAAGTTAAATTAATTAAGATAACTGATTCACCCTCTCTCTCAGTTATCAACAATTGGTATCAGAGCCAAGTTCCTCCAAATAGAGCCTAACAACTTGAGGAAGATCTGGGAATTCAAATGGATGTGTATGGTATGAGGGAACAACTTTAGTCTGCCCTAGATGATCTTGAGCAATCTAACTCTGAAGTCAATGAATTGAAGGAAAGACTCAAACAGGCTGATGATTTCATAAATGAATTAAAAGGGAAACTAAGTATCTCTATCAAAAAGAGAAAGGATCTACTTCAGCAATTAGCAAGTCAAGGTGAAGCCAATGATACAAATGAAGACCTAAAGGAGAAAACCAAGTTATGTGAAAAGTTATCAAAAGAGGTTTTTATGGTAAGACATGAAATAGAATCAGGAGTTATAAAATTCACTCAAGAAATTGAAGAGAAAAGAAAAACTGAAGATGATCTAAGACAATCTCTCAAGGAGAAATCAGAAGACTACCACAAAATGGATAGAATAATCAGGCATTTAGAATCTGATCTTGAAGAAGCTAGAGATAATGAAGAACAACTTGAGAATTAGATTGACACTCTTAAAAGGGATCTTCAAACAACAAATGAATACAAAGAGAAATTCAAGATAAGCACTGCTCAACTTGAAGTTCTTCTTCAAAGCCAAAAGAGGGTAGATGATAAGCAAGGCTTGGGGTATGAAAAAGGTGAAAGCTCCGAATCTGGTCAGAAGAACTCCAGATCAGAAAATCTAAGAAACAGGCCTAGAAGACCTTCGGTAAGGCAACCAAATGCTCAAAGATATCCTTCCTTCAATGGATACTGCCACAATTGCAATAACTTTGGTCATAAAGCAAATTAGTGTAGAAGAAGAATGAATCAAACTAATTCATCCTTCTCCGGACAGTGCTTTAATTGCAAAAGGTATGGTCACAAAACTCACGAATGCAAAAATATGCAAATGAACAATTCATTCAATGGTAGATGTTTTGTATGCAATTGAATGGGATATATGGAAAATCAGTGTAGATCAAGAGGATATCAGTCAAATATGCAAAGAAATGTTGCTTGCTACAATTGCTATAGATCTAGTCACATTACCAAATTCTGTAGAAGTAAGAATTAGGACAAAAAGGGTCCAGTGCATCATAATCAAAACCAAGAGAAAGGAAAAGGAAAAGTGAATGCGGATGAATTTTAAAGGGATATGAACAAGATATGGGTGAAGAGAAGTATAGAAAGTGATGGGGATGGATCCACACCAGAATCTGGTGCTGATATTCCTTCCAAAAACTAAATAGATGAGCTCTGGCTCAGGGGGAGTCACAAAAGAAAATATTTTCCCCCAGCCAGTCAATTGGTGCCTGAAATTGGCACATGGAAGGTTGTGGACTAAAAGGACTCTTAGAGAAACATATAAATAACCCTTAGGGAAGATATGAAAAATTTGTAATGAATCTGAAGAGGTTAATCATCTGAGATTAATACAGTTTAATAGTCATCCGGTAAGAACAAGATTTTCATAGTTAGATCCGGTATGACCCAAATTTGAGGTAGTTTGATCTGTGGATAGATCAAATGTTTGGGGAAAGGAAGATAGATTGTCATCAATCACTGAGAATAATTCTAAGTATATCTCAATAATCCAGAAAAGATCTTTCTCAAAACAAGGAGAACAAGGCAACCAGAATAACTTAAGTTGCGTATTTATTGCAATGTGGAATTAGGGTTTTGCTCAGAGATAAAAGGGTTCATTTGATTGTCATTTACACATTTGCACTCGAGAAGAAGAGAAAAAGAGCTCTACAAACAAATTGTCTCAAGCCTCTCAAAGATCAACCACAGAAGACAATTCTTCCAGCAATTCGATCCAGCTCATTCCGTGAAACCTAGAAGCGTAAAAAGGTATTTTTCACTCTTGATCAAACTTTCTCTAAATCTTTAAGATGGCTACTTTGAATGTTGTAAAGATTTCGGATAGGCCTCACCCCAAATTTAAGAAACATCCCTACAAATCTCTAGAAGTGGATCCCTTAGGGGCATTTTCCAGCATTCCGCATGGGGTTTTGCATATTGAAGACCTTAGGGCATATATTCATGCGAACATTGAAGATTTTGGGGAATCCAAGCTGGTAGATATCTATCACAATTAGTTAATAGATGACTCATTTGAGCTCAAACCACAGTATAAGGCTATCCGGGACAAACATTTTGCACAATGCATTCATTTCCCCTGTTTTGTAGAAGATGAATGGGTTCGATATGTTCCAAGTAGAATACATGATAGCTTCATATGGTTGACAAGGCCATTCAAGATAACCAAGGATGCCATTAGGGTAGTTACCGGATTGCACTCATCCGGTGGGATACCTGCTCTCAAATCTGTCAAGAATCAGACAGTGAATGAGGCAACCGGATCAAAATTTGACAAGAGAGCTATGACAATTGAAGATATCACTGATCCAGATATCAAATTTGCATCCATGATAATTGGTTACAAGATATATCACTCCAGCAGGGAAAATTCAGTGCCCGAAACTGTAATTTATATAGCTTATCAGATGCTAAAAGAAAATGCTGACTATGATCTTTGTGAACTTCTTCTAAGCCAACTGTTGGAGAACCTACAAAAGATCAAAAAGGACAAGAAGAACTCATTCAAGTATGGTGGGCTGATATTATGTTTATTCTTCTACTTCATGAATGAGCTTCCTGGATCCAGTGGTTGGGTATGGCAGAATAATAGACCTGTAGCCGTTCAAATCAGAGATTATATACATGGGCTTGGTGATGCCAAGGCACAAAATATAGCACTCTGGGGCTATTTCAAGAACTTTCAGAGTATGATGCAAGCAAGAGAGAGAATTCCCCAATCTCTAGTTAAAAGTATAAGGATGCAGTATGCTTTATGGTAGAAACTGATCAGTGCCTAATGGAGGCTGTGGAGCCAAGGATAGTCTGGATCATGCCAATGGGGTATAAAGTAGATGAGAAAATTATAGAGCTACATGTTCAACACATGCTTAGTTAACCCAAGGATCCCAAGGTAGAAAGGTTTGGAACCTTTGAAGAGTTGAGTGTAAAGATTCATGTGGAACTTAGACAACCAGCGATGAAGAGAAAAGTGAGAAAAGAAGTAGAGAATGTTGCCAAAAGGTATGGCATATCAAAAGAGGCACTTGATGCCAATAGAGAGAAGATAGAAAGGGCAGAGAAAGAAAAAGAAAAAGCAGAGAAAGAAGGTGCTCCGGTGGAATTCCCCTCCTAGACCAGATCCTCTAAGACCTCTGCACCTACCACTGCTAAGAGCTCAAAGGCATCAAAACCAGAAGCAAAATCATCCGGCAAAGGAGAGAAGAGATCTAAGACAAAGGCCACAAGATCTTATGCCAGTCAAAAGGATGATAAAGAGACTGAATCTGATGAAGAGGTAAAGAAAATGAAGAAGAAAAAGAAAACATCCGGTGAACCCTCTACCAGTCAAGACAAGGAAGAGTAGGCAGAAGAATTTGTTGAAAGGCCCACTCTGTCCATGGATGATGTAGTCAAATCAGTCACTGTGGATGGGAACCTAAAACCAATGAATGAATTCTATGATGATTACAATGAAGCTGACCAGAAGATCTTGCAAGAAGCTACAGTCAGGTATCTGAATATCTATAATAAGGAATTTATTGAAATCATATCTCTAATTCCTAAGAACCTAGAGAAGGAACTAGAAATAAGGAAAAACACTACTAAGGCAAAGGACCTTGAGATCTGGGAACAGATAGCTATTCAACTCTATCCTTCAATCACTCAGAAACAAATGAATATGATTTTCAAAGATTGCAAGGATGAGTTCCAGAGCAAAGCTAGAATGAATCAGCTTATGCTTGGAGAGACTGACAAAGTGGCCAAAGAGATTGAAGATATCCTTCGGAATGCCTATAAAAGATTTAATCTTCCTATTATAGAGGACTTAGATGATGAAACCTCTACCATGGATGACAAAGAAGAATCCACTGAGACAGTAGCAGAAGAGGCAAAGGAGACTAGTGAAGAAAAAGCTAAGAACTTAGATTCCTCTACTCTGGAAGAGGAAGTTCATGAAGCAGAAGACACTTCTCTTTCGGATCCTCCTACATACTCTAGAATTAAAGAAAGAAAAGAAGAGAGCATCAGTCAAGAAGAACAAGTAAAGGAAAGCAAAGAAGGTCAAACAGAAAAGACCACAGATGACAGTGCTAAGGCTACAGAAGGGAAGAAAACCCTGTCACCGGCAAGAGACACAGCAGAAGCAGTCAAAGATTTCTTGACCTAAGAGATGATGGAATTTGATGAACTGGAGTTGCTTCAAGGTCCATTCAATTTTGATTCCCTCTCTCTGTTGCAAACCATGAAGCTAGCATCCTTCACTCAAGCAAAGGCAAAAGAAAAACTTTTAAAGTCTAACATGGAAGACTGTGAGCTCATAGAAGCTGCATCCGATGTATTGGAGAAGATTATGCCATCCTTCCAAAAGGATTCTTCGGCCTCCACATCCGGTAATCTAAAGTCTCTTGTAAATTCTGTTCATACGCATTTTGATTCCTTAGAGAAGTTAGCAGAAGAAAAGGTCCAGAAGGAGTTTTTAGGAAAGAGATTCTCCGAAGTACAATGTCTAATAACCAATGATAGGAGAGTTATGGATATTGGAATAAAGAGCTTAGAAAATGCTCTTAAAGATGGGAGATATCTATAAAATTTGTTTATCCTAGACTAAAGTGACCAAGGATATTAAGAAGAAAGTAAAAGAGCAAGAGGATAAACTATTAAGTTTATCTCAAAGTTTTGATCCTCTCTCCTCCTCCATAATAAATCAAGAGTGTAAGACTATTGCAGTCATAGATGAAATAAATAAGCTTGAGAAGAAGAAGAAAAATAGAATAAATAGGTTGAGTGAACTTAGAGGGATCATCATCCCCAAGTTAGAGGCCATGCATGAGGCCCTAACTGATGCTCAGGCCACAACCCGGACCAATGATCTGACAGATCTTAAGAAGGTAGAAGCGTTTGCATTCCTGTTGAGTGGTCAGATCTCAATTTTGGATAGGATGAAGTAGAGTTGGGCTATAGAAGTTATACAGTTGAAGAATACTTTTGCAGACATATTTAAGTACATGTAAGTACAACTTGTATATACACTTATGCGGATATGTATAGATTATTTTTCTTGAAAATTTTGGTGTGTGGACCCTACCCTTTGCCATTGATGTCAAAGGGAGAGTGAGGAACAATGAAAAAAGTGGAATCCAGCTAAGGGGGAGCTCTGGTAAAGTGTACATTAGAATAGAGCATCAACCAAGGGGGAGTGTAGTATAACACTTAGTCATTTTTTCACTAAGTGTTGCCATCAATGCCAAAGGGGGAGATTGTTGGCAAGAGACACATTGTAGCTTCATGATTGTTGTCATTGATGGCAACAAAGTTCATCCCACACATCCGCAGGACATGGTGTGCCTATACCAGAAGTTAGATTGAAGAGTGTTGTGGTCCGGTAAGCAAGAACAGAGCATGTGGCAAGGTCTGATAGTTAGGTCCAGATCTCTCATAGGAAGTATCTTAGTAAGTGCAGACTTGGAGAAGTCAAGAGGTGTACCTTGACTGATGCATTCCAGAGATTGAGCCTCCGGTGATGAAAGAGTGAAAAGATATGAGCACCTAAGTGTTGGGTTCCTGTTTGGCAGAATTGACAGAGGAAGAACTGACTGACAGAGCATCAGACCTTAATCCGGATGAGTTATTGGTGGTGATCAAGTTTCTTAAAGTATCATTTATGATTGTCTGACATGATTGATGACTTCTATAAGAATCTCCTTGATACACATCACTTGATAAGTAAGGATTCAACCGACAGATCAAAGTTTGGGAAAATATTGACTATTCCAGATGCCAACTAGAAAGGTGTTGAAATCATTGGTGTAGATATATATACCAGATGGATTTGGATGTGAAGGTGTGTGTTGTGTGTTTTGGTGTGTGAAGAAAAGCAGAAGAGCAGTGTGGAAGCAGTAAGGCAAGTCCGGTATGTGAAAGGAAAACAACACAAAAGAAGAGAAAGAATGAAGTGTAGTAGATCAATATACTGAGCCTAACTGGAACTGAACTCCAACATATGTGGATGCTTCTCATTAGTTCAAGTATCTTGTTACTCTCTTTATAACTTGTAGACAGTGAGTCTCTTATAGGCAGTGAGCCTTTTGTGAGCAGTGTGCTCGGGCAGTGAGCCCTAATTGGCAAGTGCCATTTTGTATTTCTATTCTTCTAACAGAGAATACATTCTTGGGTTAGTCACCCCGTGGTTTTTTTTTCCCTTAACAGGGTTTTCCACGTCAAAATCATTGTGTTATGTGTATTGACTTTGTTTCTACTTTCATGATTATGGATGCTTATTTGCTTTGATGCTGCACTAGTTGTTAAAGAAGAACAGAAAGTTAAATTAATTAAGATAACTGATTCACCTCCCCCTCTCAGTTATCAACAAACTTAAGTTATTGAAGGGCTATTTTTACTGACAAGGTGTTGTTGTGATGTTCACAACACGCCCCATTTTACTCCTTAGCAAAATAAGGACCCCTGCTGTGGCTTTTTACTTTTTCTTGTGTGTGTTGTTCTGCTTGGTGGTAAGGGAAAAGGGGAGTGATGTTACAAACCTTGTTGAAAATAGAGAAAATTTTGTATTAAGTGTCAGGGCAGAGTACAGGTGAATTCCTTGTCAAAAATGAACAGGGATTGCTTTTTGAACCATCTTAAAATTCACTATATTTTGCAAGTTATGAGTGTTTTGGTAAAATGTACATTCGGGTTTGTATGTTGCACATGCAAAGGGTTTTGTATATCGGGTTTACATACAAAGTTGTTTGTATGCTTTTATACTTGTATGCATTTGCTAATGTTCTATTTGTACATACAGGTTGGACCCGACGCAGTTATGAGTTGAAGTGAATGTTTGGTTAAAATCTGCGTAATGCATCTTATGTTTGTATGTATCTTATATACATTTGTTATATACATTGCTAATATGCAGGCCGCGGACCCGAAAGGATCATGAAATAGAGGTAAATTGTTGTATGTATGCGTGCTTTGTATATTGAAGATATACAAAGACAATATGCAAGCCACGGATGTGAAAGAAAGTTAAAGAGAGTTAATTCGTTGTGTGTCACGCTTTGTATGTATCTTACATACAAAGCCGATATGCATTACGATTTATACATGGTGTGGATCTGAAAAGTTATTAAATGAGAAGTAATCGATGTGTATTCCATGGCATGTATGTATGTTTCGAGACATACATTGCCGACATACAAGCGCCAGGATCCAAAGGGGATTTAAATCTGATATATGCAATGTATCAAAACTCGAATGTATATTAGAAGATACATTGCATTGTATACATTGCCGATATGCAAGATGAAACTGGGAAGAGATTTAAATCTGGTTAATACAATGTATCATGTTTGATTGCATATCAAAGGATGCATTCTCAGACCTGAATAGAAAGTTAGAATGAAAAGGTCCTTGTATGTTCAGAATGCTTGTATGTCAAGATATACAAGCCTGATATACAAGGAATTAAGCATGCATTCTCAAGATACAAGGAAAAAGGCGAGAAAGCAAAGTGATAAGATTTTGAAGCTGTTTTGGCACCCAATGCATGTTTTTGGTCAACGATGGTTGACCTGACCATTTTAAACATTGTATATACGTCTGGATACGCGGTTGCTCACAGATACTGAAAATTCATAGCTTGATATCTATTTTTGTGCATTTAGAGCTGGATTTAATATAAATGTTTTATTTTCCTATTGGTTTATTAAACAATGGTGCTTAATTCTTTTCAGTTTGTTGCAAGATGTTGGAGCTGTTTGGACTAGCTGGAAATTGCAGAGTTGCCAACACAGTGGCTGCGTGCAAGTAGATATGCAGGTGAAACTTAAAGGTGGATTAGATCACCAAGCAAGCGAAAAGAGATAAGGATGGCGATGAGAAGTGATATGTAGGTGAAACTTAATGGCAATGACATCACGCAGAGTGGATCAGATCACCAAAGAAGTGATAGAAGATATTTTGAGCTGTTAGGGTTTCCAAAGCAGGATCTTTACGAACAGAGAAAGATATGTTGCTCAGAGTTTTTTGGGCGGGATTTATTTTCCACCGCCAATTGACTAGGTTTTTTGGAATCATATTGGGGATAATCAGAACCATATATATAGAGCCCCTTTTATTTTTGTAGGAGAGGGAGGTCAATCATTCGGAGTCTGACCAGAAACAATTTAGTATAGGAGATCGGATTACTGAGACTAATAAGGATTGAACTGTTGAAATGTCAAGGTTCTTTCTTCAAATCATTGTAAATATACTTGTTTTAAAGCATACTAAATGGAGATGAAGCTTCAGATTACATTCTGATTGTAAACTTTACGTAATCTTCAAGTTGATTTCTAGATATGTACTGGTGAATGTTGTGTCCAATAGAAGCGCTTTCATTTTACTGCATGTTATTGTCAACTTTTCCTTTGGAGATTTACACTGGATCATGCGGATTTGTGGACTGTCTTGGTGAAGTATGATTCTAGTTTCCTTCTCTTCATTGTTGTATGGGAATATGTATGTGGATTAGTGATCTCAGCCAAGTAATTTTGGGAATCTCACTCTTTAAACCCTATCTTTGTTATTTTCTTTTTCTTAATTTTATTGAAATCACTTTCATAACTGCAATACACAGATATATAATAAGTAGAACAGAGAAATATACTGACATCTTGTAGATAACTGAACATCATTAGCATATTTGAGCTAAAAAATGCATGTAGTATTGAAAATATCATGCAAGGACTTGCAAATAATGGTAGAAATCATGCAAATATCAACTTGTAGGCACATTATTTGAGTAAGTTCATAGTTTATAGGCAGAAATTACTGGAGAACGTAAGGCCCCTAAATGGAAAACAACAACACACATCAACCACTGAGTAACATCAGTAGATTATGAACTAATCAATGAAGACTTGGGATCATGAATTCTTTGAATTCATCATATCTTTCAAGATAAATAAGGGTTATTATGTAACTTTTATTTCATGTTTGTTTGTGACTACCATCACCATCAACTGGTGTATTGAGAAATGTCTAAGTTTCTGAACATGAAAAGTCACCGATAAAGGAGCTTGATGGATTAGGAGTATTGTATTAGCAACTCCCTAGTTTGTAAAACAAGTAATTTTCTGATAAGCTTGTTGGCAAAATGTCACTTTTGTCGACAACATTACTATGTGGTGCATTAGGATGCCGCGAAATATATAAATGGTTCATGAAAAGATAAACTACCTATGGATTCATAAATATAGGGTTTTATCAAAAGGTGTTTATTTTGATAATCAAACAGTATTATCATTAATATGTTTATTAATCTAAAATGTCAAAAGACTATTCGAATACCTGTCTATTCAGTTCCATAACAAAATACTTCCATAATTGTTCAATTCCCACTCAGGAAGAATAAAAGGTGATCGTCATTCTTGTTTGGGTAGATTTCTTAGAGAGATTTCTCAGAGTAGATTCCTTAGAAGGGGAATTCCTAAGGGGGAAGGAACAAAGGTGAGATTTTTGTGGACTAAGGGTTCCGCTCAGCACAGAAGGATGTGGTGTTTCCTTGCAGAACAAAGGTGGAATGATAGTATATTGGGGTAATCTTTATATTCATTGGGAGGTGATTTGGTGTTGTAAGCACATAATCAATTGGGTATTGCATTGTAAATCTTGAGGCTGAGGCCTAGAAGGCCAATAAGTTTGTAATTGCTGATGTTGTGAATTTTAATAAAATAGTTTAAGATTTGTTTATGAGTTTATGTATTTGTTGTGTTGTGATATGCATGATTGGGTTGCTTGATAAGGTTCTCTGATCATGACTGCACCATTTCCCTAACACAAGAGCAAGATAAATTAATTCAAATGGGCACACTAAAGTCTTCATCAAGTTACACTCTCGTTTCTAGTGGTGAAAAGGATTCAACTCCTAAAATAAAGAAATCAAACAAGGACCTACCTAAGGGATCAAAATCAAAACCTCAAATTAAAGAAACTACCCCATCCAAAGGGAAAAAGTCTAAGGAAAGGCCCATGGGCATGAAGAGCATTGTTGTTTTGAAAAGGAAAGAGATAACCTCAAGAATAGATGAGTTAGAACTTCTTACTAATAAGAATCAAATCAACTCCTCAGGTGGCTCTTCTTCTACATCATCTTCAAATGTGAATAAGAACAAAGGAATAATATTGGTTGCCTCTACTCATATTGCATCACCTAAGTGGTTTCTATATTTAGGGGCTTCCCATCACATGGAAAATTCAGAAGATATGTTTTCCATCTATGAACCAGGTTCATATCCACCTATTCTCATGGGAAATAACACCTACATGACAACATTTGGAAAAGGCACTATCGAAATTGGTGAAGGCACAATCAATGATGTTTTGTATGTCCCTTCTTTATCCAATAATCTCTTTTCCATTTATCAAATTACTCATAGTGGGATAGGGAAAACAATTGAATTTGTTGCAAATATGTGCTATCGGTGTTGTCATTGATGTCAACATGCTTGTGTTGTCATTGGTGTCAACTATGTCTACTGATGAGGTTGTTGCTATTTGATTGAGTTTCTTTGTTGAAGATGATTTGGATACCTTGAAGAAGTACTGAAGATGTTAGGAATATGTTTCTGATGGTTGGTTTCCAAGTGATTTTGAGAAAATTTGATTAATAAAGGAAATAATGTGGTGAAGGGGCATTTTGGCTTATAGAGTAGTGTTTTGTTTTTGTTCCACATTCCCTCTATATTGAAGATATATCTTTATGGTCTAGATATGTTGTTAAGGGATGTTCAGAGATGCTATATTCCAAAATTGGTGCTCTGGTTCGTTGTGCAGAGAAAGTTGTGTTCACCAATATGAAGACTATGTTTCTGAGTGTTGCAGAGGGGTCTGGGAGAAATGTCTTTGCTCCGCATTTCTTTGTTAAGTAGATTTTGGTCTTGTGGTCTTGGAAACATACTTATAAGGTTCTTATCTTTTTCCAGTCAAGGTTGTTCATGATTTGGTGCCCTAGAAGAGGACTTATCAAGTTGCAGTGTATGATAGAGATATTTGAGTTTGCTGGGTAAATAGGATAAGGTTGTGCGACAGGTGAAAGTTGTTGTGAAAGAGCTTGTTGGTTTTAAGGAAGTCTCAGGATGTTTGTGGAATACTCTATATTGTGTTGACGTCTTACATGTGGTCTGCAAGTCGTCATTGGGTTTGAGGAAGTATGTACTTAAAAGTTTATTGTGTTAACACAGGTTTGGCCGACCTTGGGTGTTTACCCTAATTGCAGAGTTGCTTTGGTGTTTGTGAAAGTGTAGAGTAGCATGCTTGGATGAATTTAGGTCCTAGCTAAGATGTGTTGTGGTCTTCCTTCATTCCTTTCCACCACGGGAATGTTTAGATCCAAACCTAATTTGAATGTTATGTGATTAAGATTGGATGTCGACCTTGGAGAATGTTCTCAAGGTTGAAGACAATATAAATAAGTGTCAATGGATCGTGATTGGGAGTGAGTGTGATAGGTATGATGTGAATAAAAGATTGAGTGAATGTGTTATTTGACAAGTGCATGTGGAAGCAAATTGAATGAATGCAGAGCAGTAGAGTCTGGTATTTCAGAATAGTGTGATGAATATTGTTTCAGTACTTTGAGCTTCATTGGAACTATACTCCATGCATATGTTAGATGCAATTATAACAGTTCAACTCTGGCAGTGAGCCACCTCTTCTATCTCTTTCTTTCAGGACAATGAGTCCTTGGATAGCGAGTCCTTTGGCAGTGAGCCTTTTGTAATTCGATGTTGATACTACTTTATACTGTGAGCTAATCCTCACCGTGGTTTTTCCTTCTTGGGTTTTTCACATAAAATCCTAGTGTTCATGTGTTATGAGTTGTGGTTGTATGTTTTATGCTTAATTTCCCTTACTGCAATTGTATTTGGTAGATGGATTAAATTTTTGAAGAGTAAATGGTTTCATAGAATACTGATTCACGCCCCTCTCAGTATTTTGGGTGTTCAACAATTGGTATTAGAGAAAGTTCTTTGGAAGAAGCTTAACCGCTCAAGGGAGATCTTGGAGATTGAACACATGGGTGCTAGAAGATTACCTATTCCTCCTGCTAAACACATTGGGGAAGACTGCATACTTGACAAAGCTGGAGAACTTAATGTTGCTCTTGAAGATCTTGAAAGGACTGAAGGTGAAATCAAAGACCTGAAGGAAAATATCAGAGAAGCGGATGAATGCATCAGAAAATTGAGAGAGCAGGTTAAAAGGTTTAGAGAAAGGCATAAGGAAGTTAGTGAACAATTGAAGCAAGCAAATGGATCTATCAATGGTCTAAAAGTGCAAGCTAAGGAGAAGACAAGAATTGAGGAATGTCTTATTGCAGTAGTGAAAAGCAAATTAGAAGAATGTGCAAGGCTTGAATAGGAAGTTGTAAATCTGAAGGTGAAATCAAAGACCTAAAGGAAAATGTTAGAGAAGTAGATGAATGCATCAGAAAATTGAGAGAGTAGGTTAAAAGGTTTAGAGAAAAGCATAAGAAAGTTAGTGAACAATTGAAGCAAGCAAATGAATTTATCAATGGTCTAAAAGTGCAAGCTAAGGAGAAGATAAGAATTGAGGAATGTCTTAATGCAGTAGTGGAAAGCAAATCAGAAGAATGTGTAAGGCTTGAATAGGAAGTTGTAAATCTAAGATATGATCTGGAGAAGGCAAGGATGCTTGAAGTTAAGTTTAAGATGAGTTCTACAAAGCTAGATGAAATGATTGCAAGTCAGAAAGGTCCAAATGATAAAGAGGGTTTAGGATTTGAAAAAGGTGAAAGTTCAAAATCAAATCAAACTTCAAATCAGAGGAACAATGGTAAGCAGATCCAGAATCAAAAGAATAAAGTTAGAAGACCTCTAGTCAGAAAATGAAATTCTCAGAGGTACCCATCTTTCAATGGTTTTTGTTACTTTTTTAATAAGTATGGACACAATGCAATAGAATTTAGAAGTAGAAGGAATCAAAATGTTCCATATTTCTCTGGTCAATGCTTTACATGCAATAAAGTTGGTCATAGAGTTGCTAAATTTAGAATTAAAGTGAGTCAGAACTCTATTTGGTGTTATGCATGCAAAACTATAGGACATAGAGTTAGTGAGTGCAAAAGTCAAATGAGGATTGTCTATAACAATGATAGAATGGTTCAATCTTTCAATGGTGACTATTTTACATGCAATAGATTTGGACATACAGCTAATCAGTGCAGATCTAGAATGAATGGAAGGAATAATGGTAAGAAGAATGTTGTATGTCACAACTGTAATAGACCTAGACACATTTCCAAGTTTTGCAGAAGCAGAAACATGAAGAAGGATATTTTGGTAGAGAAGAATAAACCAGTACAAAGGGTTGATTCAGCAGAGAGCAAGAAGGAAATGAATAAGATTTGGGTAAAGAAGAATGCATCAAAGGTTAAAGATGAGCATGTACTAGCATTCGGTGTAAACGTTTCCTATGGGAACTAAATTTAGAGCTTTAGCTTAGGGGGAGCTTCATTGAAAATATTTTCTTGCCTACCAAAGGAATGGTGTTGATGCCTCAGCACAAAGATATGAGATGGAGATTGACATGCTTAATCATTTGGTGAAGTCTATGGTAGAAAATCTCCTATTGTGGAAGTTTGTGGAGAATTTGAAAATGTGATGAATGGACATCTAAATCAGAAAGAGGCAGTGGAGATCCTTTTCTCATGAGCATATATAGCTCCGGCATGTGGCATGTTGGTGGGTTCCCATACACAACAGAGGTTGTTGAACTAGTGGCCGAATGTGCCAATAACTACAATGTTCACACCAGAAGGGTTGAGAAGCATGGGTGCATATATACAGATTTCTCAGTTGTAGGGATTACCTCTACTTTCAATTTACCATCATTTAACCTGTATAAGATCAATCTGGGGGCCCTAGAGAAACTATATCAGGGTAGTTTCAAAGAGTGCAGGAAATTTGTATTCTCTTGGAGGGATAGTAACAACACATACAAGGCATCAAAAAAATTACCTGTACATTTGTTCAAGTTTGACTTTTCCCCCAAATATCAATACATGATGGTGATGTTTAGTTGGATGAGGGGTAGACCAAATGCATGTTATTTTGAGGACTGGATGTATGGCCTCATAAGGATGATAGAATCTACTGATTAGAAACCACAATGGGCAAAATTGATTAGTGATAGCATCGATGACAGCTTCAAGAAGTTAGGAGGGAAAACAAACATGTTCCATATGACCTCCTATGTAGTATATTCTTGTGCAGCCAAAGGCACGTTTAATGATTTACAAAGAGTTGGTAGGGTTGGCCGTAATCCTGGAGATGTAAATATTTGGGATCACTATCCACATCTTGGCAGGAGGACCTCCCTCCAACATTATAAGAGGGTTAATGATTGTTTTATCATGCCCGCACAATGGAGGAGGATAGAGGAAAAAGGATGAGCATGGAATCTCAAGCAACAGTAAGTAGGAATGGATCATGGTTTATCCAGTTCCCTGTATTCACATACATAAGAATGGAGGGATTTGATGGGTAACCCATGATGTTGCCAAGATATCTGACATATAAGGTCATAGTAATGGAGATGGCCAGACAAATACTGCCTTCACATCAGGCATTTGTCTAGAAAAATAAAATACCCAAGGTCATGTTTCCACTTATGATTGGCTGGTACATGTGCCCTGATGCAGAAACAACCAAAGAGGCCATAGGAGGACTAAAGATGATGTGTTTACAACCTTTCCTTTTGACAAGGCAATATGATCCCTATCATACATTGGAAGCATTATTGAAGAAGTCAGTGCACCAGGTGCACATAGAAGACTATTGGGCTGACTGTTCTGATGATGTTAAAGTTAGAAGGAGGAGCTATCAAAGGCTCACACTTAAACAAATCCACACTTTGGATTGCATTCTAGCTCCCCCACAATTACGTGAGGATGATGAAGTGATCATGTCTCAAGAGTATGAAGACAAGAAGATATATAATGAGACAATTTCCCCACTTGACTAGAGCTAGCCAGAAGAAACCTCACTGGAGAGAATAACTCAAAGGGTCATGCAACTGACCAAAGATTGGGTAGAGAGAGGTTACTGCACTCAAAGCCAAAGGAGTGGCTGTGACAATTGATAACAAAAGGAAGAGATAGGAATTATAAAAGGAAGAGTATGATGACTTCCTTAAAGATAACAGACAAGCTCTGGAGAAGAGGATATAGGAAGGCTCATCTTAAGCCACTAAGAGGGTAGGAATGAATATCGGTGTCAAGCTCACCCCAAAGCCGTCACCTTAGAAAGGGTAAGCCTCCACCTCTACTGCTACAACTTCCACAAAGCCTAATAAGCAACCGGAACAAATAGTAAAATAGGGCATCACTCATGAGGACTTGGAGGAAAGTGATGAGGATGGGCAGCCTTTGATAATAAAAAGAAGAAAGAGAACTCAAGAAGAGTCCTCCCAAAAAGGCCAAGCTCAAATGCTAGCAATGAGAGGATCTGTAGACAAGCACCCAAACATATTGCTTAAAGGTAAAGGAGGTGAGGGAACTCAACAAAATTTACAACATGATCTTCCAATCCCCAACATTGTTGAATTCAAGACTAAATTAGCAGAGGAGATTAGGGAGGAGAATAGGAAAAGAAAAGATAATCAACCTCTACCTCTAGACAAAACAATAGACCTTTCTGATGATGAGGTAGTAGATGAGGTGTCTGCTAGCCCCATGGAATCAATGGTCAAAAATACAATGGTAACACCTCTAAACACCCCCATAGTACAACAAGAAAGAGGGGAGGAGATAGAAGAAGACAATCCAGAGGTCTTGACATAGAAAATAGGCCTGGAGGGATTAATTGGCCAAGTCACTAGCCCAGCAGTTATTGATCTAGCATATCAGGGTAGTGATAATATAGGTAAAGATAAAGATGTAGTCCCAGAACATGATGAGGCAACAGATAGTGCAACTGGGGATGTGCATATGGAAACACTTGGTTAGCAAGAGGCTTAGGACATTGAACAAGAGCATGCTGAAAGAGATGAGACAATTGATATATCTGGATAGTTAGGTCCTAATGTCACATTTGAAACTTAGGATAATAAAGATACAAACATTTTAGAATCTAGACAGGAAGGTCCAATGAAAGAGGATGACCATTAGGAAAAGAAATGATAGACGAAGATAATCAGAAAGGTCATCAGGATATTCACGATCAGGGTCATCAAGGACCTGATGTGAATCCACCACCACCACAAGATGAACAGATGATGCCTAATCAGAGTGAGAAGACCCCAGAAGAGACCCCCACAAATGGTGAGCGACAAAAGGCAGATGAGAGGATTGACATTGGGGAAGAAGAAGAACAACCATAGGGAGATGATGAAAACACCTTGGAAGAGAAAAACATGGAATCTCATGATGCTCACATTGAGCATACTGACCATGGAGGGTCCCAATCTGATGTGCCACATTGGCTACAACATGAGGTGAATCCACCTCCATTCTTTGACTCTTCAAATTTTGATATTTCTTCATTATTTTTAGTTGAAGTAGTCAAGCCAAAGAGGAGAGCCAGGGCTACCTCTGCAAAAGGATAACTCAAATAGCTATACCTATTGTAAATAAAGCTAAAGGGGAGATAACTGCAAGTGAATTTCATATAACCACTATAGGCCTAGGCTTTGCCACTGAACAACAAGAAGGTCAAGAGGCCAAGGTTATCATAGATACCTTATTAGCCATAATAGAAAAAGAAAAGGCAAAGAATAAGGAGCATAAGGAGTACATTGCTCAAATGTAGACATTTATAAAGGGGTTAGTAGCTCCCACTAATATCCCCATCTCCACATCCACTTCATTGGAAATAATATCATAGGATTAGATGCCATGAAGCATAAATCATAGGTGATGGACAAGTGGTTTATCCAGTTCATAACTGAAGGAGAATAGGTAATAAAGAACTCACTTGCCAATTGGGACTTGCTCAATACTTTGAAGAGCAAGGTTGATAAGATGCAGAAAGAGATTGCACAAAGGTCAATGAAAGTAGATAAACATTTGACTGCTCTTTCTGAGATGAAGCAAATAGATGTGAATGTCCTGATATCTAATAATATCCTAACTAGTCAGACCTCACAGTTATTAGATATATGGTATGAAGACACCAAGTTTGAGGTAGATATCCTGAAGAAATGTAATGTCAAAGTCAAGGATATTAGTGTCAAATTGCATGAACTCTTGTCTGAGGAAGTAGACATCTTAGAGGCCCTTGAGGATAAGGTTGAAGGGAAGGTGGAAAATCAGGATGTGGACTTCACCACCAAGGCTTTTCAAGATAATTTTAAGCCTGAATCAAATGATCCACTTAGCCATTTCTCTATAATTGACAAAGCTATGAGGATGAAGGCTAAGGTAGAAAAATACAATGAAACATTGAATAGCTAAAAGAACAAGTGGACAGCTCTACAAGCTCAATTCCAATCACAATGACATGCAGTTAAAAAGGCTAAAGTACATGATGGAGGGGAGATAGAAAGAATAGTACAAGCATATGAACCCATCAGGGGGATTATTAATGTGCATATAGAAGGTGAATCATCCACCGATGAAGAGGAATAAATGAAGATGCAGGGCAACATGATCCTGGTAGAATATTCCAGAAAGACAACTGTATTCCACCAGATGGTTGTCACCTGGCAACCTGTGCCACATGTTTTGGTTTGTTGACCTGGTCAATGCAATATGGACCATTGATTATAATGAATGTATCCTGGCCAAATGATCTTTTGTAACCACATCCCTTCCTTACTCTATAAAAGGAGGTGGATTGCAATTTGTAAGATCATTCAAAAGCTTAATTGAGATTGGATTTTTGAAACGTTAGGACCAATCCTCAAGGTCAATTGTAAATATATACTCTTTTGTACACTTAATGGAGATGAAGTCCCTTTGATTACATACAATCGTAAACTTTGAGTAATCTGTGAATGAATTCTAGATATGTTACTTTGATTTGCTGCATCCCTTGGAGTGCATTTCAGTCTGTGTATGTTGTTTTCATTCATTTCCTTTGAAGTTAGCATCAATCATATCTAGCTATGGAACATCCTAGTGAAAATATGGTTTGATTTCCTTCTCTTCATGATAGTATCAAGAATATATGTGGATCAATGGCCAAAGATTCATTAATTTCAGTAAAATCAGCAAAGTTTAGTTCAAAATTTGTTTAATTTCATTTGATCATCATCATAATTGCAAATACATAGAAAATAATCAGCAAATGCAAAGAAATATGCTGACATCCCATGGATAAATGAATATCTTTAGCATATCTGAGTGAAGTGCATACAAAATAGTGAATATCATGCAAGTAAACACAGATAATGATAGAAATCATGAAAATATATGCTTATAGGCACATAATTTGATCAAATTCATAGTACAGAAGTGAAATCGAGATAATAAAATGACATGCAGAAGAATTGATCAAACATATATAAATATCTGCATGATATGGTTAAATACAGTAGGATTTAACCTTGTTTGTTGAGAATTTACAGAAAGCAGGGTAAACAGAGCATATCTGGATACGACAACTTCAGACCAATACATAAGGCCCCTGGATGGAAAACAACAATGCACATCAAACAACTGAGTAATGTCAGATGATTATGAACTAATCCATGAAGACTTGGGATTATGAATTCTCTGAATTCATCATATCTTTCAAGAGGATAAAGGTTTGATTTGCATTTCTTTATCTATGTTTGTTTATGAATAACATCATGATCAACATGACACATACTAATTTTGAGCGATGCCAAGACCAGTTGGGATGAAGAAATGGTGCAACTAAAAATAATCTATAAAGATGTTCTCCCAGAACAACAGTAAGCACTTTTGATTTCACTTGTATATATACGAAAAGTAGAAAAATAGTTTTGAAATTTTGGCAACTTGTACATATCTTTGTATCATACACCTTTGCCATTAATGTCAAAGGGGGAGAATAAATGAAGCATGTGAAAAACATTTGAAAAATAATAAAAGAAGCATGAAGACAGGGGGAGTAGTGTATAAAAAGAAAGGGGGAGTTGTAATAGTTTTTCACATCAAGTGTTGCCATCAATGCCAAAGGGGGAGATTGTTGGCAACTTGGCAAACATCACTAAGAGAGAGACACTGCTGGTATGATGGTGAATAAATGTGCATGATGTTTGAAGATGTTGTCATTGATGGAAACAAGCAAATGAACAAGATTGGAACAATGTTTTTGGTCCAGAGAAGAAGAAGACTTAGCCATTTTGGCTAAGTGTTGGAAGTATACTGAAGCAATGGCAAGGAGACAATGTTTGAGCTGGTATTGGTCCACAGTAGAACATCATATCATGCGGTTTAGGTATGTTGTTCATAGTTCTCAAATGATCATTTTTCCAAGATTTTAGTCCTTGATGAGTACCGGAAGCCTATCTTTAAAAAGTCTAAGTCCAGCAGTGCAGATAACAAAGGAAATCGGAATAGAACACTCAACTAAATTGGTCCGCATCGCTCCACTATTGTATATCTTGTTATGCAGTTTTGAGGTGTTGTAAACACGTGTATGAAGTATCTATATCTAGAGTTGCAAGTTCTAAGTTCCACCAGAGAGTTAGCTATGAATGTCTAAGTATCGCTACTTGGTATGGTGTAGTTTGACTGTGACAAAGCTTGTGTTCTTGAGGTCCACATTTTACCGCAAGAGAATATTTCACTCTGTAGTTTTGAAGGTATGATCTATGATGTCTAAAGAATCCTTGATATGATTTTGGGCAATTTTTGTGGTCCGTAGTGAAAGTTCCAGTCTGACAGATAGACTAAGTTAGCAACAATTGATGATTGAGGCCGACATGATAGTGTAACATATGTGTGGTGAATTCTATTGTTTGGAATCTTTTTCTAACTAGTCTTATAGTTGGAGCCGACATGTGTGAATAAGATTCAAATGGTGTTTGAGTCCGCAGTTCATTTTGATGAATGTTTTTGGCCAACAAGCTACATGTTATTTAACTATATGATTTTTCTGAGCATGCTGACTTGATATAAAGATTTCAAGAAATGCAGATATATATATATATATATGTGATCAATTTCGGTACTTGGAGGATAATAATGTACGAATATAAGAGTGTGTGTGTGACAAGTGAAGTTGAATGAGTTTTTAAGAGCGACTAAAGTAGAAGAAGAGAGATTTTATTCTCATGTAGAAACAAAGCAGTAAAATAGAGCAGTTAGAAATGAAGAGTTTTGAATCAGTATTTCAGTACTTCATTGGAGCTGCAATCATGCATATGTAGATGCAATTAGAGTAGTTCATTTTGGCAGTGAGCCATCTCCTTTCTTCTTTCTTTCTCTAGGCAGTGAGCCTTCTTGCAGTGAGCACTTCTTTTGGGCAGTGAGCCCTAAGCTAGTGAGCCTCTATTGTGATTCGATATTGTTCCTACATAATATATTGTGAGCTAACACTCACCATGGTTTTCCTAGTTTTAGGTTTTCCACGTAAAAATCCTAGTGTTCATGTGTGATGGATTGTGGTTGTTTCTTCTATATTTAATTTGCTTTGTTATTGCATGCGGTAAATGGATTACTAGTTTAATAAGTAAAATGTTTAATAGAGTACTGATTCACCCCCCTCTCAGTACTTTGGGTGTTTAACAAACTCCATATACCCCTCAACAGAATGGAGTTGCAGAGAGGATGAATAGAATGTTGATGGAGAGGGCAAGGAGTATGCTAAGTGGAGCTGCTCTTGAACAAAATTTTTGGACTGAAGCCGTTGCTACCGCTTGTTACCTGGTTAACAGGTCTCCTACATCAGCACTCATTTATAAGACACCTATGGAGGTATGGTTTGGTAAAAGCCTTCATTAAGACACATTTGAATATTTGGTTGTGAGGCATATCCACATGTGCCTAATGAGAAGAGGTCTAAGTTGGAGAACAAGGTTGTGAAGTGCATCTTCATCGGTTATGCCATTGGTATGAAAGGGTACAAGCTTTGGGATCCAATGGCTAAGAGAGTTCTGTATAGCAGAAGTGTGATCTTCAGAGAGCTCAATCCTTCTACTATTGTCTTGCAACTAGAGAAAGAAGAGAAGAAATATGATGTGGTTCAGCTTCCTTCCACCCCTGAAAAAGTTGAACCAAAAACATCTATTGGACCTGATAATGAGGAGAGCTCTAGTAGCTCTAAAAGTTTAGAAGAAGATGAAGAACCTCAACCTCAAATCTTTGAGGAGGTCCACATGGATAAGGCAACAACCTGATAGCTTTGGTTATTCATTGTATGATTCCAATTGTATTTTTTCTTTGATTTCTAACACTAATGAGCCTAGAACTATGAAAGAGGCTATGGGTATGAAAGATGCAAGTTCCTAGATGGAGGCCATCGAAGAGGAGATGACTTCTTTGGAAAATAATAAAACTTGGGACTTGGTGCCTTTTCTTGAAGGATGAAAACTTGTTGGATGCAAATGGGTGTTCAAAAATAAATTTGGTGTAGATGGTAGTGTTGAGAAATATAAGGTTAGATTGGTTGTGAAGGGGTATTCTCAGGTCGAGGGAATTGAATATGGTGAGATTTTCTCTCTCATCTCAAAGCTAACATCTATTCAGTTCCTATTATCTCTTGTAGCAACATATGATACAGAAGTGGAATAGATGGATGTGAAGGCGACATTCCTTCATGGTGACTTGGAGGATGAAATCTATATGTCACAGCCAGAGCACTACATGATGAAATGTAAAGAAAATCTAGTTTGCAAGTTAAAAAAGTCTTTGTATGGTTTGAAACAGTCTCCTAGGATGTGGTACCAGAAGTTTGATGCCTTTGTGTTGAGTATTGGATTTTAGAGATTGAAATCAAATCATTGTGTTTATTACAAGTTTGACAATGATCGCATTCTCATTATTGCATTGTATGTCGATGATATGTTACTCATTGGGAACGGTAAAAGTTTGATTTCTGATTTGAAGTCTTAGTTGTCAATACAGTTTGAGATGAAAAATCTAGGGGCATCTCGGTACATTCTTGGGATGGAGATTAGAAGAGAGAGAAAACCAAAAACTTTGGTTAGGCCAGAGTAAGCATGTTAACACTGTGTTGGAGAGATTCAGCATGGTGGATTGTAGACCTTTGACTGTTCCTGTTACAATGGGGACAAAGTTATCTATTGCAAATTGTCCAAAGTCTCCTTCTAAGATAGAGGATATCAGTAGAGTTCCTTATGCTAGTGTGGTTGACAGTTTGATGTATGCGATGGTCTGTACAAGACCAGACATTGCCCAAGAAGTGGGAGTCCTTAGTCGATTTATGGCTAATCCTGGATGGATGTATTGGGATGTAGTGAAGAGTGTTCAAATATTTGTGGGGTACTTCTGAGTATTCCTTATGTTATCATGGTAATCCTACAGGACCACGACATTCACTTTGTATTCATGGATTTGTGGATTCAGATTGGGTAGGTGACATTGACAACAGGAGATCCACCAGTGCTTATGTGTTCACTATGTTTGGTGGTGCTATTAGTTGGATGATTAAGTGGCAACCTGTGGTCACTTTGTCTACTACTGAAGCTAAGTACATGGCAAAACCTCATGCTTGTAAAGAAGCCATTTGGCTTAAGAGATTGTGTTATGATGTTAGTGTTGGCAGTGAGCTGCCCCCTTGTCAGTGAGGCATTCAACGCTGACCTCAGGATTCGTGACATGGCAGTGAGCCTCCCGTGGATCTGGGTTAAGTCTGGTATTTGTAGTGAGCATTGATAGCTCAAGCTTTTGGCGCAACGGCAAATGATTCCAACAATTGGTATCAGAGCCATGGGTCACGGGTTCGAATCCCTCAGGTTGCGTTGAGGGGGGATTGTTGGCAGTGAGCTGCTCCCTTGTCAGTGAGGCATTCAACGCTGATCTCAGGATTCTTGACATGGTAGTGAGCCTCCCGTGGATCTGGGTTAAGTCTGGTGTTTGTAGCGAGCATTGATAGCTCGAGCTTTTGGCGCAACGGCAAACGATTCCAACAGTTAGGTTTGATGCAGGGAAGATTACTATTTGTTGTGACAGTCAGAGTGCCATATGCTTGGGAAGATTACTTTCCATGCGAGGACTAAGCATATTGATGTCCAGTACCATTTTGTTTGTGACATGGTAGAGGATGGAAAGGTAAACTTGGAGAAAGTTGATACTTTGACAAATGTTGCAGATTCCTTGACAAAACCTGTGAACACAGAGAAGTTCAGATGGTGTTCAGAGTCTATGGGCCTCTCAGCCCCTAGCAATTAAATCATAGTATTGATACTCCCTTTGCTCTTGTAAGGTGTTCAACAAGTGGGAGAATGTTAAGAAAAGTGTCTCAACCTTGCAACTTCAAAAGGTTACTATTCTTCCTAGTTTTGGTCTTTTCGAATACCCTTTATCTTGAATAATGATCTAGAACTTTCAAAGTTTCCAAAAGGGCTAAAAATGGCGAGACTTACTATTTTTAGTAAGTTTATATTTGACCTCGGATTAACCTAAAATTTTCCTAGAAAGTGTAGAACAGCTAAGTAAAAATCTCGGGTGAGTTTCGACTCAAGATCATATCTGGATTGCGAGATATTAAAGTTTCTATTTTTTGAAACAACCGAAAAAAGTTTTGAACTCAATTATCAAAATTGAAACTTATCTAAATGTCCCAAAATTTGTCATAATTGAAAAATTGGGTTACAGGGTGATAGATCTCTTCACGAGCTTTTCGACGCATCAAAAGGTTCGTTAATTGGACACCCAGATCAAAAGTTATAACCTATGGAAGTTGGACCTCCTATTTTTGGGAAATATAAAAACATGTTGGACACATAAAAGAGTTGTAAAGGGGAGAATTACATGTGTTGGTGTGTGTTTTGGCACATCACAAGCCATCTTTGATTGGAGATAATTTGGGTGCCACTTTTGGGTGGTTTTAGCTCATGGTTTTGTAATTACCGGTAATGGTTTATTATATTGTATCTTCTATATATCAGGAGCTGGAGATGGAGGTTGTGTGTAAAAATCTTATAAATGTTGAGTTACCTCATGGATCTCTGGTTGGATATACTCTTGTAGAAGCTTGGTCTACAAGTATATTGTAATCTTCTTGATTCCTGAATAATATATTGGGTGGCTTTGGAGTGTGGGGTTTTTAACCTGAAAGGGTTTTCCCCACGTATATCTTGTGTTGTAAGTTTTGTGTTTGCATTTGGAAGTTGTTATTATCTTTCTATTAATGTAAATCTTAATCTATAACTATAAAAGTAAAAATTTGCATAAATCTTTCCTCAGCAGATCAGTGTAGGAAGCATTTCAAGTTACCTTACTTCCTTTCAATCCTCACCGTGGTTTTTCCCTTTTAGGGTTTTCCATGTAAAAATCTGATGTTCCCTTGCACATGGTGTTGATGTGATTAAGTTTTTGTTATTTATTTTCATGTTTAATCTTCATAACAGAATTAGGGCTTAAGTGAATTGAAGTGAATGTGATTATGCTTAAAGTTTTTGATACAACTGATTCACCCCCCTCTCAGTTGTCTTGTGCATTCAACAGGTTTTTCCCTCTTAAGGGTTTTCCCAGGGTATATCTTGTGTTATCTTGTGTTTGTTCATTTGATCTTTGCATTATGGTTAATTTCTACATCGTTTTCTCCTATTGGGTTATGTGGAATTTGTTTTATTTGACCTACAAATTCCTAACATCATTCTCAACTATAGCTTTGAAAATCTTAAACCTATCAAAGGCTTCTAATTTTCTCTTAAGAAAGTAACCCAAGTCATTCTAGAATAATCATCGATAAGCAACATAAAATACCTTTCACCTTGTTGACTCTTTATCCTTGTAGGGCCACATAAGTCAGTGTGGATCAGCTCCAATGGCATTGAAGAAGAATACTCCTTGCTCGTGAAATTTGTTTCTGTCTGCTTTCCCATTTGACATTCCTTGCGTAATGTGTTTGCAGGCTTGGTTATCTTGGGCATATCTCTCACCAGATGAATAGAATAGATCTTTACCATATTATCAAAGTTGATGTGTCCCATTCTCTTGTGCCACAACCAACACTCACTAGATTGAGCCAATAAACAGGTTCTTCTATTTACCTCCTTTAGATGATAAATATCTCCATATGTCTTGATGCCTTCTACAACTAATTTTCTGGACCCTACCTTCCCGATTTCACATCCTTTGGCATGAAAAGTAAGATTATATCCTTTACCGCACATCTGACTAATATTGAGAAGGTTATTTTGTAGCCATTTGACATAAAGAACATCCTCAGTCTTGTTCTTCCCATAAATAGTTATAGCACCCTTTCCATAAATTTATGCTGACTCTATTGGAATAAGGTGCCATTAACCTTGTAAATTTCAATATTGTATTTATTCCATTTATTATTTGCAATTTGTAATTACCCATAAGGGAATGAGGTAGTTTCACTGGCAGTGGTAATTCTAGAGTTACCGGTGGAAGTTACGGAGTGATATTTACTGTTAGAAAAAGTAAACATCAGAGGTAAATGAGGGTAGGCGTTTCCCTTAAGGAATCTACTATTTTTGGCATGTATGACAACTTGTCATAATGTGGTTTTGGACACATATGCTTTGTAAGTCGTCCCATGAGTATATTGTATTATCCCACATTCACGGGAAGTAATAGTTGTTTAGATTAGACTTAGTATAAAAGTATGTGTTGAGGCCAAGGAAGGCATCCACAAATTTATTGTATTGAGCTTGCTCAAAGGAGGTTGCCCCCTCGAAGTGGCCTGCGATCAATAAATTCCTTCTATGTTCTTGCTATTTGTATATTTTTGTTATTTTGTGCAATTTTCATTATATTGTTGAAGGAGGTTCCTCTCATCTAGTATCAGAGCGCTTTCTTGGGCTCGCTGGGTGGAATTTCTACCCAAAAAAAATTTCCGTAGTGGCCTCCAAGCACTGTGATTATTGCAATAGTTTTTTTTTGCATCTGTATTGTTCATTTGAATTGCAGGTTCAGATCAAGGAATAATCCCTATCCGCTTAACTGTGGGAAGTGCCTGGGCATAGCCCTAAAACTCATTGTGAGGAGTACCACAGGAACCCTGAAGTAGCTCGCCCATTAGGAGGACCTGCCAGTGAAAAGGGCAACGGCCCCTACCTGATTGACTAGTTCCCATCCGTGAGGTAAACCAAGAGCTGTCGTTTGTTGCAAAGCGGTTATCAGTTTTACTTGAGCCGTGGAGTGAGGGGTACTACCCCAATATGCAAGTCATTAGACAACATTGGTAGTTGAGTGAATCCCCTAAACCTTTAGGAAGCTGAACATATCTAGGGCCCATATCTATTGATAGCTAGCAAATCGCAGATTGAATCCATCCAGAGTAGTTGGCAGATAGTTTCTAGAAAAAAAAATTCTATTTTTTCACCATATCTTCCTTTCTTTAGCTCTGTTTCCTCTCAAAATCCACTGGAACCCTTGAAATTCCATCCTGCATATTTCCTTCCTTGAGGACCCTATCCCAAATTCCACTTATAGAAGCTAGAAATCCCACATTTGTCTATTTTTAGGGTTTGCCATAACTTCTTCAATTCTCACCTAATAGCCTTCAAATTTTGCCACAGTGTTCATTTCATATTTCTGCTCCTTTGTCCCTCTTGGACAAATTTTCCCATTCTTTCACCCCGCTTCTGAAATCCCCATTTTCTTCTCCCCTTTCCCTTAGAAAGTGTCCAAAACCTAGTCAAACCCCAGTTACCCATCAAAGTTTTTCCCAAATCCAAATTTTCCTTTACTAAAAAGGTTTCTATTTTTATTTTTCTACCCATTCCCAAAAAAAAAAACCTGGTTATGGTTGTCACTTGCGCAGGAGAAAAAAACATGGAGGAGGAACTTGTAGCCCTCAAGACCAAACTCCAAGATCTAGATGAAAAAATTCTCAGGCTCAATCTTCAGCATTCAACCATGAACAATAGATAGCAGCCACAGTCTTCTGCAGATATAGGGTTTTCTTCTTCAAGCAATTTTCGTGGGCCGAAGCTTGATTTTCCTCGCTTCAATGGTGATGATCCAACTGGATGGATATACCAAGCAGAACAATATTTTAGTCTGCATAATAATTTTGATGTCAATAAAGTACCACTTTCATCCTTTCATTTGGAACATGAAGCCCTTCAATGGTTCCATTGGTACATCAAGGCTCATGACGAGCCAAAATCGACAGATTTTTGTAAACTCATTTTGCAATGCTTTGGCCCTAGTGCTTTTGATGACTTCACAGGAGCACTCATGAAACTGTGCCAAACAGGCACTATGAGAGAATATCAGATAGAATTTGAAAAACTGGTCAATCACATAGAGGGATTATCTGATCAATTCTTCAGGAGTCGTTTTGTTAATGGTCTGAAGGATGCAATTCGCTCTGAGGTTAAAATGTTTTGTCCAAGCACAATGATGGAAGCCTTAGGGTTGGCTACGTTGGCGGAGGACAAGATCACAACTCAACAATGCTCCAAATCCAATTTTGTTCCATTCAGAAATATGGATTCCCAAAGCCCTCAAATAATACCAGCTCCTAGAACAACTCCTATCAAGCATTTGACTGAAGCAGAGATGCGGGCACGTAGAGAAAAAGGGCTTTGTTATAATTGTGATGAGAAATTCACTCAGGGACATAGATGTGTTGATCAAAAGCTCTATCTCTTGAATGTGGATTCTCTGCTTGAAACTAAAGTTTATGTAGATGCTCAGGATACAGTAGCTGATCAGGTTGAAACTCAGCAATCACCTGTTGACCCTACCTCTGAGGAAGACCACCCAAAGATCTCTCTCCATGCTGTAGAAGGAGTCACCACCCCACAAACCATGCGGGTCAAGGGTTACTTCAAGAAGCTCCCTCTTAAAATACTCATTGATTCTGGTAGCACTCATAACTTCATTGACCCTCAAATAGCCAAACAATCTGATTGTTTTGTTCATCCTTGCTCCAACTTTGAAGTCATGATTGCCAATGGGGGCACATTACCTTGCAAAGGGAAGTGTCACAATGTGCGTATCTCTATTGGAGATTATAACCTATGCTCTGACATGTTTGCCTTGCCCTTAGGCGCATGTGATGTGGTTTTGGGCGCCCAATGGTTACGCACACTTGGACCCATCTTATGGGATGTTGCTAAACTTTGGATGTAGTTTTTAGACCATGGGCACAAACACACATTGAAGGGATTACAATCGGGGTCTCTCAACATCATAAGTTCACATCGCATGGAAAAGCTTCTTAAGAATGAATTCAAATGGTGTCATCGCTCAACTTCATTCCATTCAGATGCAACCATCTGTGGTCTCCACTACTCCTTCGAATCTACAATGAATGATGGCTATTTTGCATGCAGTACAGAAGTGGTAGCCATACCTACTAGGGAATCATTTTTGCATTAGGGCTACTCAGTAGAGTCTGAAATATTTCCTAGAACAATGGGTCTCCTCCCCAGCACAATAGAAATGGATCAGCAAACTCATGGGTTATGACTATGAGATCACTTACAAGAAGGGTAAGGACAATATTGTGGCAGATTCTCTTTCTCGCACATGTGATGACCAAGCTTCTCTTTTAGCTATTTCTATGCCCATTCCAAATTGGTTGGAATCTATCCAGCAGGCTGTCTTCTATGAACTATATGTTTCTCCATCGGTAGGGCACTCTGGGTTCCTCAAAACTTATGAGTGGGCACGACATCACTTCTTTTGGAAGGGAATGAACAGGGCAATTCAATAGATGGTGGCTACATGTGATACCTACCAATGCAACAAGGGTGAAACAACACTCCTTGGATTGCTCGAACCCTTGCCTTCATGGCATCCCTTCTTCCATTGTCTCAGATCATGATGCAACTTTCATCAGTCATTTTTAGACAGAACTATTTCGCCACACTAGCACCAAATTGAAGATGAGTTCTGGGTATCACCCACAAACAGATGATCAGATTGAAATTATCAACAAATGTTTGGAAACTTATCTTTGTTGCTTCACCTCAGAACAACAACATCAATGGGTAAAGTGGCTCCCTCTCACTGAATGGTGGTACAATACCTCCTACCACACTGCATCTAACATGACTCCATATGAAGTAGTCTATGGCCAGACACTGCTAGCGCTCCTTCCATACTCCCCTAGCAGTTCACGAGTTCAGGAAGTTGACACAGTTCTTTGCACCCAGGACCAGATTGGGCATCATAAGTTGGCTCCTTTTTTCTACGTTCATCCAGTATTTCATGTCTCTTCTTGGCACCAATGACAGAGCACAAACTATTTTACCACAACTGGATAATGAAGGATCCATGCTTTTAGAGCTAGAGGTAATCCTTAATAGGCGCACTCGTCATCTTCTCTCCTGATCCATCACAAAGGTATTAATTCACTGGCATGGAATGCACCCAGAGACTACTACATGGGAACCACTCCTTCAAATTCAGCAACAATTTTCACATCTTACGCTTTGAGGACAAAGATTTTCTAAGAGGGAGGGGATGTTAGGAACTCGTGTTTAACCCTTCTCTTTACTTTGTTAGTATATTACATTTGGATGCATATGCTTTGTAAGTCATCCCGTGAGTATATTGTAATCCCACATTAATGGGAAGTAATAGTTGTTTAGATTAGACTTAGTATATAAGTACGTGTTGAGGCCAATGAAGGCATCCACGAATTTATTGTATTGAGCTTGGTCAAAGGAGGTTGCCCCCTCGAAGTGGCATGCGATCAATAAATTCCTTCTTTGTTCCTACTATTTATATATTTCTATTATTTTGTACAATTTTCATTATATTGTTGCAAGAGGTTCATCTCAATTTATGGCAGCTGCAAGTTGTCATAAGATTCCATGCATGTATGACACATATGACACCCATTATTAGTTGTGCTTGCTATTTTTAGCCCCAGGCACCCATCTTGGGAAGATTTACTGTTGGTGGTATCTATGATGGTTATGATGTGTCATAAGAAGCTATCATATGATATTCTTGGTTTTGGGCGCCCAACCTCGCATGGGTAAGTTTTTGCCACTTGGTGGTTGCATGTATGACGACATTTAATGCTTGCATGTGGGGAATCTTGGAGAGAGAAAGTGGACACCTAGAATGGAGGGAAAATAGTTCTATAATTATTTTCCATTGTATTTGTTGTTGTAATACATATTTTAGGTACTCAAGTGCTACCAGAATGCTGTCAAGTTGAAGACTGGTGGAGAGAGTTGTTGAGTTGTTGTATTGTACAATCTTTTTCATATTAATACAAACTTGTGCCTCTTTCCTAGTGGAGTTTTTTACCCATAAGGGTTTTATCCATGTAAACACTGTGTTGTGTGTTCAGTTTTCTATTTTTATGTTTCTGTGTTGCATAGTTTCTTATATATATTTCAATCTCCATTGATAATATATAGTTAAAGATTGCAGAAATTTATATTTGAATCAAATTTCTGTTGAGTAGTTGTTCTTTCATTTCTAACATTTAGTATCAAAGCCTGACCAACTTTGACTCTTAGGTAGTAGTGTGGAAGCTGTACCTACAGTGGGAGATTTGGTTGTGTTTGTTTTGCAGATCTTGAGTTGTTATTATGGATGCATCCACTATTGCATCAACCTCTCATTTGGACATTAAGAAGTTCAATAGAACAGGGTATGAGTTGTGGAAGCTGAAAATGGAGGTTTTGTTGGAAGAAAGAAACCAGTGTTGGCTGTTCAAAAGAGAAGAAACCTGATGATGTCTCTTCGGATGAGTGGGATAGACTGGATAAGAAGGCACGGGGAACCATCCATTTGTGTCTTTCAAAATTTATCCCGTTGAATGTCGCAAAGGAAGAGACCGAACATAAATTATGGAATCGGTTGGGTGAGATCTATCAAGCCAAGAGTATGGTAAATAAACTTTATTTAAAAAGAAAACTATTTTCCTTGAAAATGAAAGAGGGTGAATTGGTTGCAGAGCATTTAAATACATTTAATTTGTTGTTGAGTCAGCTTGCTTTAGTAGGTGTTGATGTTAATGAGGAAGATAAATTTATCTTGATTCTTTGTTCTTTACCTGAGTCTTGGGAGAATGTTATACTGGCTATCACTACTAACCTCACAGATCCCAAGTTGGATGCCCTTGTTGTAGTTTTATTGTCACAGGAACTAAGGAAGAAGAGTTTAGACAGTTCAAGGGATGCTCTCAGTGTCAGGGGAAGGTCTAAGGAAAGAGGACCAAAAGGAGATCAGAAAGGAGCTAAGGACAAGTCCAAGGGCCATTCTAAGACTCCTAGGAAGAAGAACAAAGTTAAGTGTTGGAACTGCGGTAAAAGGGGACATGTGAAGGAGTGCATAAACCCAAAGAAACAGTGGGAGAGTGCTTCAGATAAGTCCTCAAATGCAGGTGTAGATGTTTTACTTTCTGCATATAATGTCATTTCTAATGATCACTGTTTGGTTGACTCAGGATGCTCATTTCATATGACCCTACATAAGGAATGGTTTTCCACATACAAAGAGTGTGATGGAGGTAATGTGTACCTTGGGGACAACTCTGCATATTTGATAGTTGGGAAAAGTAAGGTACTATTGTGTTTTAGTGATGGGAGGATTAAAACCCTCCATGATGTTTATCATGTTCCTAGATTAGCTATAAATTTGATTTTTGTTTCAAAGTTGAATGATTTGGGAATGCATGTGACTTTTGACAAGCATGGTTGTAGATTGGTGAGAGGGAACTTGGTGGTAGTGAAGGGGAAGAGATTGGGAAACCTATTCAAGCTTGAAGCCACTACAGTTTGTAATGCCTCCTATGTATCTAAGGCCAGTACTAAAAATACATGTATGTTGTGGCACCGTAGATTGGGTCACACAAGTAATAATGTTTTGAAAACTATTAAGAATAAAGATTTGTTGGACGATTTCTCTTATTCTAATGAGCACTTTGATTTCTGTGAGCATTGTGTGTTTGGTAAACAAAACACAAAATCATTTCTTTTAGGAAGCAATAGAGCAAAAGAGAAGTTAGAAATTATTCATATGGATGTGTTTGGACTTGTGGATAATGATTCTATCAGAAAGTCTCGTAATTTTGTTACCTTCATTCATGATGTGTCTAGATTTACTTGGAATTATTTTATGAAACACAAATATGAAGTTTTCACTAAGTTTAAGGAATTCAAAGTCTTAGTAGAGAAGCAATCATGTTTGAAGATAAAAATATTAAGATCTGACAATGGAGGGGACTATTACTCTAAGGAATTTGATGAGTTTTGCAAGCATGCAGGTATTATCAGACAAAAGACAACTCCGTATACACCACAACAGAATGGTGTTGCAGAAAGGATAAATCGAACAATCATGGAAAGGGCCAGAAGTATGTTGAGTGATGCATAGTTGGATAAATGCTTTTGGGTAGAGGTTGTGTGTACTGCTTGCTACTTGACTTATAGATCTCCTTGTAAGGCTCTTGATTCTACACCTTATGAAGTGTGGATAGGTAAGAAACCTTCTATTTCACATTTAAGGGTTTTTGGTTGTGAGGCTTTTGTTCATGTGCCTAAGGAAAATCGATCTAAGTTGGATCCAAAAGCTAAAAAGTGTACATTCATTGGATATGGTGATAATATCAAAGGCTATATGCTTTGGAATCCACTAACTCATAAGATTATCTATTCTAGAGATGTTATTTTTAGGGAACTTAAAGCTATTTCTGAACCTGAGTAGCCAAAAGAAAAAGATGAAAAGGTAAAGAGAGTGCACTTTGAGTTAGAGCAGCAAGATGCACCTCAAGAAGAACAAAATGATGGATTGGGGGGTGAAGAAGAAGAATAAGATTCAAGTGGTTTTGATGAAGATGAATCTATTGTTACAGAAGAAGTTGGTATAGATGATCATGTAGAAGAACAAGTTGAGACTCGAACTCCACCCTTGAGGAGATCCACAAGACAACAGAATCTAGTTGACAGGTATAGCCCACCAAATTTCCGTTGTGTATTTGCTTTATTGAGTACTAACGATGAGCCTAGAACCTACAGGGAAGCTATTCTTTCAGATGATAGTGAGTCTTGGTAGTTAGCCATGCAGAGGAGATGATGGCTTTAGACTCTTGTAACTGTATACGAAAAAATTTGGATAAAATGAAAAAGATAAAACAATACAAATGTAATTACCTTGATCCAAATTCTTAATACCTCAGATAGATGCATGCATAATTGATTGGGAGATTGATTGAGAATGGATGTTGATTGCTCATTTTCCTAGCATAACATAAAGATGAAGATGATAGAAGAGAATAGATAGATGAAGATAGATGAGCAGATTGGAGGAATGATTTTGGCAGAGTGGAAATATTGGAAGATCTCCTCAAATGGCTTGTTGTGAGGCTAGATTTATAGGCAAAATATTTAAATAATAAATTATTTAAATTAGTTGTGCATGTGAAGAATTGTAGTCATGTGACACATGTAATGTAGTAAAAGTGAGGGATGATGGATTAATATTTAATTTGAATTGTTTTGAGACATGTGAAGGGGAATTAATTAAATAAAGGGGTTTATTTAATTAATTGGAAAGGTGATCAAGTGGAATTTATAAGTGAGATAAGTGGGATAATGTAATGACCTAGGGTAAAATATTACAAGATGTCTTACAAGGTCATGTATGACTAGGTAATGTTATGATATGGCCAATTTTAGGTGTCTACATTTTTCCCCTCTTTGAGATGATGTTCGAGATGATGAGATTTATGTCAAGTAACATCATTTCAAAGAAGCTAAGGTATGGATAGAGGAAAAGGATGGGATGGTGTAAAGATAGGATAATGATGGAAAGATAGGACGAGAAATATAAAGATAGGATGAGGATGCCCCCTTGAGAGGATAGACAGGTTTGGACAAACACGGGTAGGCTTTCGAAATAAAATAGATTGGTCAAGAAAGAAAGATAAGGAAATGGATAGAAGAAATGAATGATGCATTATGCTACAATGGAAGTGAGCAACCATGATGTTTGATATAGCACTAGACGTTATGCACCAAGGTATAAAGACCAAGGTGACGATGTGTCTCGTGCCCCAGCATAATACAACCTTGTCTAGATACAAGATATGAATATTAGCTGGGAGTGATTTGGATTTGATGCAAATGCAAGATAAAAATGATAACACACACACAAGCAAGAAAGCAAGCATACACAAATGATACAAAAACAAACAAGGAATTGCCCCTGTCAAGCTATAAACCATTGATTAATTGATTGATTGATGATGATGATAGTGTTTTCATTGCGGGGAATGATATATCCCTAGATCAACACAAGGATGATTGATTAATTGATTGGGTTTACAACAAGGAAAGGATCAAGACCATTGATGCAATTGGATAATTTGGCAAGATTGATTAACTTGGTTGGTATGGTTTTAAGGATTGATTTGCATTTGGATTTATTTTCTGGATTGATTTAATTGATTTGATGAAAGGATGTGATGAATTGAATAGAAGAATTGATTTGATTAGAGGATTGATTTAATGATTTGATTTGAGAATTGAATTGTGTGAATTGATTTGACTTGATGATTTTGATGATTAGATTGATGAATTGAACTGAGGAATTGATTTGATTTGATAATAATGATTGGATTGATTAGAAGAATGGATTTGATTAGAAGAAGTGATTTGATTGATTAAAAGAATGGATTTGATTGATTAGAAGAATGGATTTGATTCAAAGTGATGTAATTTGATTTGAAGAAGTGATTTGATTGGTTTTTTGAAATGTTTTGATTTTTTTGTTTTGGATTTTTGAAATGTTTTGATTTTTTTGGGATTTTGGAAATGTTTTGATTTTTTTTTTGATTTTTTAGATTTTTGAAATGTTTTGATTTTTTTTATTTTAGAAATGTTTTGATTTTTTTGGATTTTGGAAATGTTTTGAATGTCAATGGATTTACAATTTGGGTAGCATTTGTGCTAGATACCAATGACAAGGGGGAACCAAGTCTAGGTGCAAGGATTAAGGTAGGATTGGATAAATGGATGTATGTGATAGGATGTAAGATGGAAGACTCATGATAAAAGGATGGATAAAGGTGATAGTAAATAAAATGGATGTGTGCATCATAAGGGGGCGAGGATGTGATCTTCAAAGACTATGTCACATAGGAATAACATGCCCCGTTCTAGGTACAATGTTTAATGATTTTTCATGACAAAGCCTATGGCAATAGGATGGTGATAAGATTGGATTGGAAAGGATAAGGTATGTCAAGAGATACCCAAAAAACATATTTCAACATTTTGTCCCTATGTCTTCATTAAGATCAAATGGAGAAGGGTGGATAAGTGGACTTAATATGACAGGTATGTATGATGGCTAAATATGGTAGGGTAGGATATGATGGGAAATGATAGAAAGTGATATGATAGGATAGATAGTGTGAATGAGACAAGGTGCCCCCAAGTGTAAGTGACATAGAAGATCAATCTACACATAACGCCTATTTGCCAGATTTTTATCATGGTACTTATCCAAGGCACCTATTTACCAGGTTTTCACTGTTGGACAAAGGGATTTCTCTTTACTATTTTTTTTGACTTTTTTGATTTTTTTAATCTTTTTATTTTTTATTTTTTTATTTTTTTTAATTTTTTGATTTTTTTTTTTTGAAATTTGGATAGGAGAAGGATAGGAGGGACTCAAGTGTCTAGTTCCAAGAAAGGTTATAGTCCTGCTAGATGGATGTCATCGCATGGACCATGTCAAATGTCATTATGCTCATAGATGTTGGTAAGGGATGACATGAAAGAGGTAGATGGAGTAGGTAGATAATGAATTATGATGCGGATTATGTGGAGAAGATGGTGGTTTATGATGTGGATTATATAGGACTTATGCAAAAGATGAATGGGTAGGCTTAGCCAAAAGCATGGACCATAGGAAGGTGATGGGTGAAATATGTAGGATAGTGGATGAATGATGTGGAATGGAAAGGAACCATGACCAATGGTTGCACACACCAGGATAGACATGAAGCTTTTGATGAGGAGGTGGTGTAGGAAACAATGGAGATGTTTTCTTAGGAGATGGATGATGAAGTGCTTTAGGTATTGTTGTCATGTTCACAACATGCCCCATTTATTCTCCTTAGTAAAATGAGGACCCTTGCTGTGGCTTTTTGCTTTTTGCTTGTGTGTGTTGTTTTGCTTGGTGGTAAAGGAAAAAAGAGAGTGAATAATACAAACCTTGTTGAAAATAGAGAAAAAATTGCATTAAGTGCCAGAGCAGAGTACAGATGAATTCCTTGTCAAAAATGAACAGGGGTTGCTTTTTGAACCATCTTAAAATTCCCTATATTTTGCAAGTTATGAGTGTTTTGGTAAAATGTACATTTGGGTTTGTATGTTGCATGTACAAGGCCCTTTGTATATCGGGTCATGCATATACAAAGTCTTTTGTATATCGCTCACATACAAAGTCGCAGAAATGGGTTTTGTATATCGGGTTTACATACAAAGTTCTTTGTATGTTCTTTTACTTGTATGCATTTGCTAATGTGCTATTTGTACATATAGGTTGGACCTGACGCAGTTATGGATTGAAATGGATGTTTGTTTAAGTCTGCCAAATGCATCTTTTGTTTGTATGTATCTGACATACATTTGTTATGTACATTTCTAATGTGCAGGTCGCGGACCCGAAAAGATCGTGAAACTGAGTTAAATCTTTGTATATTTGGCGTTTGTATGTTTAAACATACAAGTGAAATATACAATGGCTATATACATCAGGCGGACCCGAAAAGTTATTAAGAATAGTGAAGTCATTGTATATTTTGTGCTTTGTATATCAAAGATATACAAAGAAAATATACATTGCGCAGAGCCCAAAGGTTATGAAATAGAGTTAAGTCCTTGTATGTTTGCGCATTTGTATGTTTCGGAACATACAAGTGAGATATACAAAGGACTAAATGCAAGCCACGGAGCTGAAAAAGTTTTAAAGTTGATTTAATCATTGTATATTTTCGCTTGTATGTATGCATATCGAGGTATACATTGTAATTTACATACAAGCGTGGGAAAGAGAAGTTAAAAGCTGAAAAGCTTTGTATGTTTAAAGTGTTTGTATGTTGATGATATACAACCAAAAGATGCATACATTGAGAGAAACATACAATGCGGAATCAAAGAGAAAATAAAATCTTGTTAAATGCTTGTATCACACCCGAATGTATATCTAAACATACAAAGCCGATATACAAAGGCTTTATACATGCCGTGGACTTGAAAATTTATGAAACAAAGTTAAGTTGTATGCTTTGTGCATTGTATGTGTCCTACATACAAGCCGAGATACAATGTATTTATACATTGTGCAGAACCGAAAGGGTTATGATAAGGAGTTAAATGCTTGTATATTGTGCGCTTTGTATGTATGTTACGAAACATACATTACATTCGATACATACAAAGCCGGAATTCAAAGAAGTTTAAAATCTGATTAATACAATGTATCACACCCAAATGTATATTGGAAGATACATTGCGTTATATGCATTACGCGGAATCGAAAGGTAAATAAACTGCGGTTTATAAAAGCGATAAGTCTGAATGTACATACAAATGTGTTTGTATGTATTGACCTGATATGCAAAGAGAAATATACAGAGGCCGGACACAAAGAAAAGGTTAAATACAAAGAATGCTTTGTATATTCGCTACGATTGTATATTTAAAACATACATTCGCGATATACAAGGAAAAAGGTGGGAAAGCAAAGCGATGGATTTTGAGGCTATTTTTAGAGCCTGATAGCATGTTTTTGGTCAACGATGGTTGACTCGACCATTTTAAACATTGTATATGCATTTTGGATGCGCGATTTTCATAGTTTCAGAGCCCGATATCTGTGTTTGCACATTTAAAGCTTGATTTAATATAAATGTTTTATTTTCTTGCTAGTTTATTAAACAATGATGCTTATTTCTTGACTGTTTATTGCAGGTTTAATGGAGCTGTTTGGAGTAGCTGGAAATTACAGGTTGTAGTAGGTGAAACTTAAAGACGGATCAGATCACAGGAGGTGGAAAGAGATAAGTATGGTGGTGAGAAGTGACTAGTAGGTGGAACTTGATGGCGATCAGATCACCAAAGATGTGACAGAAGATATTTCAATGGTTATTGGAGTTTCCAAAGAAGGATCTTTACGCTCAATAAAGATCATGTTGCTCAGAGTTTTTGGGCAGAATTTATTGTCCACTGCTAGTTGACTAGGGTTTTGAGCACCGTATTGAAAAAATCAGAGCTATATATAAAACCCTTTTACTGTAAATAATAGAAGAGGTCAATTATTCTAAAACAAATCTGACCTAAAATAATTTAGCATAGGAGATCAGATTACTGAGATTAATGGGGACTGAACTGTTGAAATGTCAAGGTTCTTTCCTCAAATCATTGTAAATATACTTGTTCTAAAGCATACTAAATGGAGATGAAGCTTCAGATTACTTCCTGATTGTAAATTTTATGTAATCTTCGAGTTGATTTCTGGATGTGTACTGGTGAATGCTGTGTTCAATAGAAGCGCTTTCATTTTATTGCACGTTGTTGTCAACTTTTCCTTTGAAGATTTGCACTAGATCATATTGATTTATGGATTGTCCTGGTGAAGTATGATTCTAGTTTTCTTCTTTTCATTACTGTATTAGAATATGTATGTGGATCAATGATCTCAGTCAAGTAATTTTAGGAATCTCATCCTTTAAACCCTATCTTTGTTATTTCCTTTTCTTAATTTCATTGAAATCACTTTCATAACTGCAATACACAGATAAATAATAAGCAGAATAGAGGAATATGCTGACATCCCGTAGATAACTGAATATCATTAGCATATTTGAGCTAAATGCATGTAGTATTGAAAATATCATGCAAAGACTTGCAAATAATGGTAGAAATCATGCAAATATCCATCTGTAGACACATTATTTGAGCAAGTTCATAGTGTAAAGGCAGAAATTACTAATGAATGTAAGGCCCCTGAATGATTAACAACAACACACATCAACCACTGAGTAATGTCAGTAGATTATGAACTAATCGATGGAGACTTGGGATCATGAATTCTTTGAATCCATTGTATCTTTCAAGATAAATAAAGGTTGTTGTGTAACTTTTGTTTAGTGTTTGTGTGTGACTAACATCACCATCAACAGAAATTGTTGCTAGAAGGAGGGCCATTGTCACTCTCATCAGTAAGTTTTTTTTTGTTTGATTTAATACTGCAGACAGAAAGGTAATACTCAAGCATCTCTGTATTTCAAGTTATATGCAGAGATTTGTTGTTTTAAGTTTGTGCACGCTAATCATTTGTGAAGTTTTCAAATTAAGCATAAATATACAGCCTTGGCTAGGGAGTTTCAACTGATCTTTACAGTAAACTAGCCAATCTTCCTTAAATTTAAGAAATCCTAGCTCCCAAGCAAAATACCAGGTCTAGACCTAGTGGACTCTTTGAAGAATCACCCATCACAAGATTTATATCTAGAACTGTAGACATTCATCACTCTCCTGGTTCTAGTGCATCAGGAGCTTCACCAGAATGTGCTCCTATAACTCCTCTTGGGTTTTAAACACCTACAGGACCACCTGTCACACTTCAGGTCCAACCTCCACTAGTTCCAATATCATTCTTTACTGCAAAGTCACCTCTAACTTTTAATGCATATCATGCTCTACCTAAGAATCTTGATAAAGTTTGTCCCAAGTATCATCCGTATCAGGATGCTGATGATCACATCAGAATTTTTAAAGAAGCTTGTAGTAGGGCTAGATTTGCACATCAAGATGTGGTATGCAGGTTATTTCCATTTTCTTTAGGGGAAGAGGCATATAACTGGTATATCAGTCTTAGTCAAGGTTCAATCGATTCATGGGATGCCTTAGAAAAGGCCTTTAAGGAAAGGTTCAGAACACCTATAGATCCTTCAATGAATTATCATTTGTTTGCCACAATCAAGAGATTTGAAGCAGAACCTATTGCTAACTTCAATGCAAGATTCTAGAAAATGCTCTCAAAAGTAGTAACACCTTATGTTGTAGTAGATGAAGCTGCTAGGAGCATTTATTATTCAGCATTAGATCCTTTGACTTCCATGTTTATCAAGAGAACACATCCTGATGTAACAACTTTGGCAGGAGCTTTTGAAGAAGCTATCAAAGTCAGTCAGCAATTGGCTCCTGCTCCCACACCAAATATTGCCTTCCCTACATTTCCTAGTTATCCTACATATCCTGTTCACCAATAGACCAATGGAGCCATGATACCTTCAGCTGTGATGCCAGCCCCTTTGCAGATGCCTCCACTCAGTATCATGCCACCACCAAATGGAAATGACTAGATGTTACAATATCCAGGACAAGCACAAGTGCCTCAAGTTGTGGAACAATCCAACAATAACAATGGATCTTCCTTTTTCAAGCCTCAGCCAGAGAATGCAGTGGCCAAGGTTCAGGAAGAGAAAGAAGAAATAAAGGAGATATCAGCACAGTTAGGGAAACTTACCACTGAGGTCACTCATCTAAGGGGTTAAAACTTCTACTCTCAACCAAACCAGAACATAGGTTATGCCAATGACAGACCTAATTATCCTGATAGGGGGTACAACAATAATTACAATAACAATGGCAACAATAATCCCCCTAGACAACCTAGAGTGTGGAAAACTAGACCAAATAATGGTTCTCTGCCATCACCTCTAGATAACCAGCCTCCTAGTGAACCTAAATAGACCACTAGAGTAAACCTTGCAGAGGCAGCACTTACACAATGGTGTAGGCTACATAACACCAATGCTCATACAGAGCTAGATTGTCCTTAGTTCAGGATTGCTGCTAGTATATTCCAAACTGAAGTGTCCAATACTTCAAGAAATCCACCTTATATAGAGGGAAATGAAATTGTCCCCTATGAATATGATTCTGCATTAGTACTAGAAAGCTTCATGCATCATCCTTGTCAACAGACAATTTCATCTCATCAGGATTACACCTCAACAAGTGAGGAATCAGCCATGGCTTTTGAATCCAACTATGTTTTTCCATTTGAGGATGAGAATGAGCCATCAATTGAGCATGAGGAAGTCAATGCTTATCAACAGCAACCTCAGGGTAGGCATAATTACAACTTGAGGAATAACTCAAATAGGTCTGCTGATCCTTTGACCATATCCTTGCCTCCAAACAATTTCAACACCCCACCTGACCCCAAGGCAAGTAATAACCCTGGATTTCCCAAGGTTAATGCCCAATATCTAGCACCATAGAATACAACACAAAAGGCTGCTAATCTACCTCTTGAGTCTGATAAGTTGGTCACATATTTGACTGACAAAATGAAAAAGATCAAAATTAGCCTGCCATTATCAGAGTTGCTTAAAACCCCTGCCATCAGGAAAGCTTTCATGAAATCATTAGATGATCCTGCTCAAAAAGAGGATAGTCACGCCTCAGGTTAGTTTGGAAATAAAGACCATGCTGCTAGGGATGTTAATGTTAAACATAAAATGCTAGCCACTGTTCAAGCTGCAAAAACTTCCCACATGACCCTATACAAAGACAAGAGTGTATCACCTCCTTTCCTCCTTACCATAAGGATGTTTGGTAAAAATCTGCACAACTGCTTAGTAGACTCAGGAGCATCTACCAATGTAATGCCCCTATCCATATGCAATGCTTTAGGGTTACATCCTGCCAAATCATTAAAGAAAGTAACACAATTAGACAAAACAAAGGTGAGTGTGGTAGGAGAACTAACTCACATTCACATGCAGTTAGCATTAGATCCCAGAAATCAGTACTATATTGATATTCAGGTAGTTGATAGACCTGATACATATGGGATGTTACTCAACAGAGACTGGTCAAAAACCCTTAACGGATACATGTCAACTGATTTTAGTCATATGTGGTTGCCCTGGAGAGGGATACCAAATCAAATAAGGATAGATGCTGAACCCCGCATGAAACACATGATCACTAAATATAACAAAACCAATGAAATCATGTATGTGGATGTAGAACCTGGAGTTTACTCCATTAGACCCCAGACCGCCAGTATAGAGGAGATCATGATGTTTGACTTTCATAATTAGGATGATGACCCTCAAGATGACAAAATAACCTTAGAATCTGATTGTAACCCTGAAAATGAAATAGAGGTAGATCATTTCAAGGATTTTGAGATGCATTTGTTTAAAGAGGTGCAAAGATGTCAGTTGTTAAAAATGTCTGTTCATGATATTCTAATCGATGGATGGTGTAGGTTGCATAATGAGGCACATTCTGAAAGGACTTGTGGTGCCTGTTTAGACATGTTGGAGTTGGAACAAGCATACAGTGAAGCATCTTCATCATCATCCACAGTAAGTGTTGCAGATAGTGATAGTGACAATGATTTTTGTTTGTCTTCTATAGAAATAAGAGAATGCACATATCAAGATGAAAGTTCTATTCAAATGACAGAAGAGATATTGGTATATAGCCAGAGTAATGCTGAAAGCAAGAAGAAAGTCACCCCAGGGAGTGATTGTTTAGTAGAATCAGATTATGAGTTATCTGATGAAGATAGGGGCAGTAATCTGTCCAAATTTGAAGAGTATTTATCAAAAGAGATCCAAAAGATGACACAGCGGCGAAGATCTCCACAGGATGTCTTGATTGAAGGTTGGTGCAGGTTACATGAGGCACCTCATTCAGAAACTGCTTGTTCATTGTGTCTGCATATTCTGAAAAGGTAGACGTTGCCTAGTCCAGAATATCATTCTTTTGAGGATAAAAAGAAAGAAGAAATATCAGCGTCACATAAGGTAGAAAAGGTGAAGTTAGAGAAAGCTGAGACACCAAAATTAAAATGGATATCAAATGGTGTAGCTGCCAGAGTGAAAAAGAAGAAAGAAGGCCCAGGCAAACCTTTAGTTGAAGATAAACCATGGATCCTTAGATTTGAAGGATCCAAGTCAAAATAGGGAGCTGGAGTAGGGATAGATCTTATTGATCCATCTGGAAAATCCTACTTAGCAGTATACAGATTGCAGTTCCCATGTACAAACAATGTGGCAGAGTATGAAGCTCTAATTCATGGGATGTTGTTTGCATTAAGGAAAAAAGTGAAAATTCTGCATGTCTATGGAGACTCAAAATTAGTTGTGAGACAGGTAAGAGGTATATACTCTTGCAATTACAAAAGACTGTCTAATTACAGACATAGGGTATGGGACATAATAGAGAATTTTGATGCATTCAACATCACACATGTACCCAGAGAGCAAAATCACAGGGCAGATGCCCTAGCCTAGGCTGCGAGTACTCTGGAACCTCTGTCCATATCTGGTCTGAAAAGATTCTCAGTCAAGCTAGTATCAGTGCCTTCTGTGCCAGATAATATAACTAATCTTCAAATATTTGATGATGATCATCATATATTGGACTTCATATCCAACAGAGATATTTTTGAGGCGCAGATCATTGATGAAAGGAATGTAGAAGATCATGTCTGGGAAGAAGAAGAAATCCTAGAGCTGCCAAGTAACAAAATTCCTAAGGGAATGATAGAGCTAGAAAGAGCGTTTGATCTGGACAACATGCTGAAACAAAAGGATCTCCCAAAGGCCGATGGAGGATAGTACTCGGGGATCAACATTGGAAAGGATGATGAGAAAAGAAGCGTTCTGATTGGGAAAGTCTGTACAGAGGAGTTGGAAGGAATAACCTAGGCTCTCAAAGATTATATCCATGTCATTGCCTGGACGTATGATGAACTGAAAACTTACGACACATCAGTCATCACCCATACAATACCTTTGAAACCAGACGCTAAGCCTGTTAGATTTAGGGCAGACAACTGAGAGAGTGGAGTGAATCAGTTGTACAAAACTTTCTTCCAATTTAAACACTTAACTCCACATTGTTATTTAGCAACATAATAGTAAATCAATCATGGAAACACAATGCAACAAATCAAGAGCAGAAACACATTAACACATGAGACACCAAGATTTTGACGTGGAAAACCCGGTTAAGGGAAAAACCATGGGGTGATTAAACCAAGATTGTATTCTCTATTAGAAGAATAGAAAGAACAATATGGCACATGCCAATTAGGGCTCACTGCCTGAGCACACTGCTCACAAGAGGCTCACTACCTACAAGAGACACACTATCTACAAAGAAATAAGTATCACCTACTTGAACTGGAAAATAGCATCTTCACCATGCTTGAATCAGTTCCATTTAAGCCCCAATACTTCTACTTTGCCTTTCGCTCTCTTCCTCGCTACCACACACTCATATCCACACAAGATATTTTTGAAATGACTTTGCAATCCTTTATTTATACAAGACACCAACTTAGGAATGATCATCTAAGTCAGGAAACATCAACAAGATCATCCGCAGGATGTGTAACTCATCCGGTTGGCCAATCTCAAGAAGAACACAATCATCTGGAAGTTATTCTTCAATTGTGAGCTCCAACTCCAATGTAGACCACCAACATGAATTGGACACGATCCAAAGACCTCCACAAGCTTGCCTGAATCACCAAGAACATCCACACGTCATCTTCTTACTGAAATCCTTCTCTTCTTCATCTGGAACCTCAAGAACACAGTCTGTCATTACTGTCACAAAGGAATAGATGCTTGCGGACCTTCAAACCATGAACCAATCGAGTTGATACTTCACAAAGACCTCCTCAACACTCCCTCAAATCTACAGAACATGATAATGCATTTCCGGATCTCACCGGACCTATCTGTATCACTCTATCACCACTGAACATCTGCCGGAACCAGTTTTACTTGAGCGGCCACAACTTCTTCAGATCTTCATGCGGACCTCTGAAATCTCTACTGAACCACCTTAAGACACATATCTACAAACCCTTTAAACTGCATCCTTTGATCCTCATCCTATCTTGGACTTTTGTCTTACTGTCATCACTGTTCTTCACTATTCCTGATTGGGACTAATTTTCTCAATATCCTTAGCACACAGCTCATCCAATCCTTATCATTAATGCAACATGAGTATATTGACATCAATGACAACACAGGTTAGGCCCATACTTGGAACAATCCCCCCCTTTGTCATTGATGGCAACATATGATGTGAAAAACTATTTTAACCATCAAGACAAGAACTTCTCCTCACTGTCACAACTCCCCCTATCAACAACAACCATTCACATGTCTTCTCTCCCTTTACTACTCCCCCTTTGATTAGTAATCACTTGTTTTTCACATGTCTTCTCTCCCCCTTTGACATCAATGGCAAAGAGCACATACTTGCATTTCTACCACTTTCGAATCATACCTGCTGCTCCCCCTGAGTAGCAGCTTCCCATCACCAATCCAGACCACAAGATGTGACTGTGATATCCACCGAATTGATGCACATCAGTGCGCCTTAGTTCATCACTGGAGGGGCAATAACCCCTAACTTCTCCCTGAGATACTCAAAAGAGTCCTTAGGTAGAGGTTTAGTAAAGATGTCTGCAATCTGGTCCTTGGAAGACACAAACTCCAATTTGACTTCATTCTTGTTCACTTGTTCTCTCAAAAAGTGAAACTTGATGGATATGTGTTTAGTCTTTGAATGCAACACCGGATTCTTAGATATATTTATTGCACTTGAATTATCACAGAAGATTGTGATAGGTTCCTCATACTCCACTTTGATATCTCTTAGCATTTGCTTCATCCACAAAACTTGAGTGCAACTACCTGCTATTGCAATATATTCTACTTTAGTTGTAGACAGAAATATTGCCTCTTGTTTCTTGCTTAGGAAAGAAACCAATCTCTTCCCCAAAAAGAATGCTCCACCACTGGTACTCTTCCAGTCATCCACATCTCCTGCCCAATCCGCATCTGTGTATGCATGAAGAGAGAAATCATGATCTCTAGGATACCACAAACCATACTCAATTGTCCCTTTTAGATATCTAAAAATCCTCTTGATTGCTATGACATGAGATTCTCTAGGATCAGCCTGGAATCTAGCAACAAGACCATCAACCTGCATAATGTCTGGTCTAGTTTGAGTGAGATACAAGAGTCCTCCAATCATTGACCTATACTTTGTCTGATCAGCCTTAGGAGAATCATCATCTTTGCTCAATTTACATCCGGTTGCCATGGGAGTGTTCATTAGTTTTGAGTCTTCCATCCCAAAAATTTTCAACAATTCTTTCACATATTTGGTCTGAGAAATGAAGATTCTTTTCTTTGTTTGAGTGATTTGTAGACCCAAGAAGAAATTCATTTCACCAAGCATGGACATCTCAAAATCACTTTTCATTTGATTTGCAAAAGTTTTACACATACTATCTCTTCCTCCAAAAATGATATCATCAACAAACACTTCAACAATCAAGATGTTTTCATGATCAATTTTGAAATATAAATTACTGTCAGCAGTACCTTTGTTGAAACCAATCTTCAAAAGATGCTTATCCAATCTTTCAGACTAGGCTCTTGGGGCTTGCTTCAGTCCATACAGTGCCTTCTTCAACTTGTAGACCATATCACCATGATCAGACAATTGGAATCCATCCAGTTGCTCAATGTACACTTCTTCTTCCAAGTCACCATTCAGGAAGACAGACTTGACATCCATCTGATATACCTTGAAATCCTTGAAAGCAAGAAACAATCTAACTGCTTCAATTCTTGCCACCAGAGAAAAAGTTTCTTCAAAATCATCTCCTTCTATTTGAGAATAGCCCTTGCAGACCAATCTGGCTTTATTTCTGATTACTTCACCAACTTCATTCAGTTTGTTCCGGAAGACCCATTTTGTTCCAATCACATTCTTATTTTTAGGTCTAGGAACAAGAACCCAAGTGTGATTTTTCTCAATTTGCATTAGTTCTTCCTCCATTGCTTTAGTCCAGTTTTCATTATTGCAAGCTTCATTCACTGTCTTAGGTTCAATCTTTGAAATCAGACAATACTCTTTTGAATCTTGAGCAATCCTTCTTCTTGTTTGTACACCTTTTCTTTTATCACCTATAATTTTATCTTCAGAGTGGTTCAGTCTTACATACCTAGGAACTTTGGGAGTTTCTTGTATTTCTACTTCTTGATCAGGCTCATTAAAACTCATCTCTTCTTCCTAATTTACTGGATAAGTTTGAATCTGACTTTCAGAAGAGGCTTGAGATCCTTGAATTAGAACACCATTCTGATCATCTTCATCATATTCATAAAACCTTGAGGGTTTCTCAATTCCCTCATCAACCTTTACATTTGTACTTTCTATTATCTTTCTCAGTCTCTTGTTATAACACCTGTATGCTTTGCTTTGAGTGGATTAACCCAATAATATTCCTTCATCACTTCTAGCATCAAACTTTCCTAGATCTTCATCTCTTTTAATGTAACATTTGCTACCAAAAACTCTGAAATACCTCACAGTAGGAGTGATGCCAAACCAAAGTTCATAAGGAGTCTTACTAGTATTTCTTCTGATTTGAACTCGATTGAGAGTATAGACTGCAGTGCTGATAGCTTCTCTCGAATAGATCTGAGGAACATTTGCTTCCATCATCATTGTCCTGGATGCTTCCTGGATGGTCCGGTTCTTTCTCTCCACTACTCCATTCTGTTGTGGAGTCCTAGGAGCAGACAACTGTCTCTTTATTCCATGTTTCTCACAGAACTCTAAGAACTCACCGGATATGAATTCTCCACCTCTATCAGACCTCAGACATTTCAATTTTAATCTGGTTTCATTCTCTACCATAGCCTTGAAAATTTTGAATTTCTCAAGAGCTTTTGACTTCTCTTTTAGAAATGTTACCCACATCATCTGGGAATAGTCATCAATTAGTAACATGAAGTATCTTGTTGGCAAGAGACACTATATGGATTCATGATTGTTGTCATTGATGGAAACAAAGTTCATCCCACACATCTGCAGGACATGGTGTGTCTATATCGGAAGTCAGAGTGAAGAATGTTGTAGTCTGGTAAGCAAGAACAGAGCATGTGGTGAGGTCCGACAGTCAGGTCCAAATCTCTCAGAGGAAGTATCTTGGTGAAGTGTGGATTTGGGGAAGTCAAGAGGACTACCTTAAGTGATAGATTCCAAGGATTTAGGCTCCGGTGATAGATGAAGAAAAATATATGAATACTTGAGTATCGAGTTCCTGATTGACAGTATGAACAGAGGAAGAATTGACTGACAGAACATCAGACATTATTCCAGATGTGTTACTGATGATGGTAAAGGTTATTAAGGCATAAGTTATGATTGGCTAACATAATTGATGACTTCTACAAGTATATCCTTGATCCGCATTACTTGGTAAGCAAGGATTCAGCCAACAGATCAGAGTTTGTGTAAAAGATTGACTATTCCGGATGCCGACTAGAAAGGTGATGAAATCACTTGTGCGGATATATATACAAGATGGATTTAGTTGTGAGTAGTGTCGTGGTTTTTGGTGATGTGCAAAGAAAAGCAGTAGATCCAAGAAAAAGCAGAAAGGAAGGTCCAATATGTGAAAGGAGAACAACACAAAAGAAGAGGAAAGATGAAGTGCAGCAAATTAGTACACTGAGCCTACCTAGAACTAAACTCCAGCATATGTTGATGCTCCTTATCAGTTCAAGTATTGTATTACACTCTTTATAAATTGTAGACAGTGTGTCTCTTGTAGGCAGTGTGCCTCTTGTGAGCAGTGTGCTCGGGCAGTGAGTCCTAATTGGCAAGTGCCATTTTGTATTTCCATTTTTCTAACAGAGAATACAATCTTGGGTTAATCACCCCATGGTTTTCTCCCTTAATAGGGTTTCCACGTCAAAAATATTGTGTCATGTGTATTTCCATTTCATGGTTATGTTTGCTTATTTTAATTAATGTTGCATTGATTATTAAGAAAGCTTAGAAAGCAGAAATAATTAGGATAACTTATTCACCCCCCCTCTCAGTTATCAACAATTGGTATCAGAGCCAAGTTCCTCCCAACAGAGCCTAATAGCTTGAGGAAGATCTGGGAATTCAAATGGATGTGTATGGTATGAGGGAGCAACTTAAGTCTACCCTAGATGATCTTGAGTAGTCAAACTTTGAAGTCAATGAATTGAAGGAAAGACTCAAACAGGCTGATGATTTCATAAATGAACTAAAAGGGAAACTGAGTCTCTCTATGAAAAAGAGAAAAGAACACCTTCAGCAATTGGCTAGTCAAGGTGAAGCCAATGATACAAATGGAGATCGGAAGGAGAAAATGAAGTTGTGTGAAAAGTTATCAAAAGAGATCATCATGGTAAGACATGAGATGGAATCAGGAGTTATGAAGTTTACCCAAGAAATTGAAGAGAAAAGAAAAACTGAAGATGATCTAAGACAATATCTCAAGGAGAAATCAAAAGATTGCCACAATATGGATAGAATAATCTGATCTTGAAGATGCTAAAGATAATGAAGAAAAACTTGAGGATCAAGTTGTCTCTCTTAAAAGGGATCTTCAAACAGCAAATGAATATAAAGAAAAATTCAAGATAAGTTCTGCTCAACTTGAAGTTCTTCTTGAAAGTCAAAAGAGGGTAGATGACAAGTGTGGTTTGGGATATGAGAAAGGAGAAAGCTCCGGATCCGGTCAGAAGAATTTTGGATCAAAAAATCCAAGGAACAGGCCTAGAAGACCTTCGGTTAGGCAGCCTAATGCTCAAAGATATCCATCCTTCAATGGATACTGCCACAACTGCAATAACTTTGGTCATAAAGCTAATCAGTGTAGAAAGAGAATGAATCAAACTAATTCATCCTTCTCCGGACAGTGTTTCAATTGTAAAAGGTATGGTCACAAATCTTATGAATGCAGAAATATGCAAATGAACAAAGAATTCAATGGTAGATGCTTTGTATGCAATAGAATAGGTCATATGGCTAATCAATGCAGATCAAGAGGATATCAATCAAATATGCAAAGAAATGTTGTTTGCCAAATTTGCAATAGATCCGGTCATATTGCAAAATTTTGTAGAAGCAAGAATCAAGACAAAAGAGGTCCGGTACATCATAATCAGAATCAAGATAAGAGAAAATGAAAAGTGAATGCGGATGAAGTTCAAAGTGAGATGAACAAGATTTAGGTGAAGAAAAGTACAGAGAATATAGGGGATGGGTCCGCACCAGACTCTAGTGCTAATATTCCTTCTGAAAATTAAAAAGTGAGCTCTGGCTCAGGGGGAGACACAAAGAAAACCTTGTTCCCCCAGCCAGTCAATTGGTACTGGAACAAGCACAAGAAGAGTTGCGGATTAAAGGGTTCATAAGAGAAACATCCAAATAAACTATGGTTAAGATTTAGAAGATCCACAAGATGTTTAAGATCAAGATTGATCCAGTTCTTCAAGTCATCCGAATAAGGCAAATTGGAATGACTTAGGTTGAGCATTTATCGCAACTTAACATTAGGGTTTGCAAAGCAATATAAGGGTTTTCTCATTAAGCATTTGTTCATTCTGCATTCAAGAAGAAATGAAAAGAGAGGCTCTGCAACAAAATTCCTCAAGCTCATCCAAGATCATTTGCAGAAGTCAACTCATCCAGAAATCGATCCGGCTAACTCCGTGAAACCGGAAGACACAAAAGGTATTTTCCGTTCTTCTCTGCAAATCTTTTTAAAAGATGTCTACTCTGAATATTGTGAAGATCACTGATAGGCCTCACCCCAAATTCAAGAAACATCCCTACAAATCCTTGGAAGTAGATCCCTTAGGAGCTTTTTCCAGTGTTCCACATTGTGTCTTGCATACAGAAGATATTAGGGTTTACATTCACACAAACATTGAAGAATTTGGAGAGTCCAAATTAATGGATATCTATCACAAGCAGTTAATAGATGATTCTTTTAAGATCAAACCTCAGTATAAATCCATCCAGGATAAGCATTTTGCACAGTGCATTCATTTCCCCTATTTTCTGGAAGATGAATGGGTCCGGTATATCCTGAGCAGAATACATGACAACTTCATGTGGTTGAACAAGCCATTTAAGATCACTAAGGATACCATTAGGGATGTAACCAGATTACACTCAATCGATGAAATGCCTATGCTCAAATCTGTCAAGAAGCAAATTGTCAGTGAGGCTACCAGATCAAAGTTTGATAAAAGAGCTATGACTATTGAGGATATCACAGATCTGGATATCAAATTCACATCAATGATAATTGGATATAAAATATATCACTCCAGCAAGGAGAATTCTATTTCTGAAACTGCTATATACACTGCTTATGAAATGTTGAGGAAGAATGTAGACTATGATCTTTGTGAGCTCCTTCTGAACCAACTATTGGAGAATCTACAGAAGATAAAGAAGGATAAGAAGAACTCCTTCAAATACTGTGGTTTGATACTATGTCTTTACTTTTATTACATGAATGAGCTTCCTGGATCCAGTGGCTGGGTATGGCAGAATGATAGGCTAGTAGCCATTCAGATCAGAGATTACATACATGGGATTGGTGATGCCAAGGCACAAAATACAGCTCTCTAGGGACATTTCAAGAATTTTTAGAACATGATGCAAGCAAGAGAGAGAATTCCCCAATCTCTTGTTGAGAAATACAAAGACAGAGTATGCTTTATGGTAGAGACTGATCAGTGCCTAATGGAGGCAGTAGAACCAAGAACTGTATGGATCATGCCTATGGGGTACGAAGTTGATGAACAAATTGTGGAGCTACATGTTCAACACATGCTAAGTCAGCCAAAGGATCCAAAGGCAGAAAGGTTTGGAACCTTTGAAGAGCTAAGTGTAAAAGTTCATGTGGAACTCAGACAACTGGAAATAAAGAGGAAAGTGAGAAAAGAAGTTGAAGAAATTGCCAAAGGCTTAGGCATCTCAAAGGAGGCACTTGATGCCAACAGAGAAAAGAAGAAAGAGGCAGAAAAGGGAAGTAAGGAAAGTGCTCCGGTAGAATCTTCCACCCAGACAAGATCATAAAAGAGATCTGTACCTGCCACTGCTAAAAGGTCAAGGACATCAAAACCAGAAGCAAAATCATTCGGCAGAGGAGAGAAAAAGAACTAAAACAAAGGCCACAAGGTCTTATGTTAGTCAGAAGGATGATGAAGAAACTGAATCAGATGAGGAGATAAAGAAAATGAAGAAGGAGAAGAAGAAAACATCCAGTAAACCCTCTATCGGTCAAGGTGAAGAAGAAAAGGCAGAAGAATTTGTAGAAAAGCCCACTCTGTCTTTAGATGATGTCATCAAATCAGTCACTGTGGATGGAAACCTTCAGCCAATGGCTGAATTCTATGATGATTACAATGAGGCAGACCAAAAGATCTTGCAGGAAGCAACAGTTAAGTATCTAAACATATATAACAAGGCTTTTATTGAAATTATATCTCTTATTCCTGAAAGCCTGGAAAAAGAGTTAGAAATAAGAAAGAATACTGCCATGGCAAAAGATCTTGAGATCCAGGAACAGATAGCCATTCAGCTATATCCTTCAATCGATTCAAAGCAAATGAACATGATCTTTAAGGATTGCAAGGATGAATTCCACAACAAAGCTAGAATGAATCAGCTCATGCTTGGTGAGATTGACAAGATAGCCAAAGAAACATAAGAGATCCTCAGGAATGCCTTCAAAAGATTCAATCTTCCTATTATAGAGGACTTGGGCATTGATCCTTCAGCCATAGGTGTTGAAAAGGAATCCACTGAGGAAATGACAGAAGAACTAATGGACACTGGTGAAGATAAGGGCTTAGAATCCTCTGCTCTAGAAGAGCTGGCCCATGAACAAACAAACATCACTCCTCTGGTTTCCCCTGTTGACTCCGGATTCAAAGGAGAAGAAAGAATACAGGAGAAAGATGCAGAAGTGAAGGAAAAAGAAGATGACAATACCAAGGCTATAGAAGGAGAAAAAGCTCCAAGAGGCAGTTCTGAGACTATAGAAGAGAAGAAGAATCTGTCTCCGGCAAGAGACACTGCAGAAACTGTCAAAAAGTTCTTAGACAAAGAGACAATGGAAATTGATGAACCGGAACTTCTGCAAGGGCCATTTAATTTTGACTCTCTTTCTCCGGTACAAACAATGAAGATAGCTTCATTTGCTAATGCAAAGGCTAAAGAAAAACTCCTAAAGTCTCACATGGAAGACTGTGAGCTTATAACAGCTGCATCCCGAGTGTTAGAAAAGATCATGCCATCTTTTCAAAAGGATCCCTCAGCCTCCTCATCTGGTAATCTCAAATTGAGTTGATTAATAGTATCAGTACACATTTCAATTCTCTAGAGAAATTAGCTGAGGAGAAGGTTAGAAAAGAGTTTTTGGACAAGAGATTCTCTAAGTTGCAAAGGCTAATAGCAAATGATAGGAGAGTAATGAGTATTGGGATAAAGAGCCTGGAAATTGCTCTCAAGGATGGAGGAGATGTATACAAATTTTGTATATCCTGGTCTAAAGTAACAGTGGAGATTGAGAAGAAATTTAAAGAACAGGAGGACAAACTAACTAAACTTTCTCAAAATTTTGATCCACTTACCACATCCATAATAAATCAAGAATGTCAGACGATTGCAGTTTTGAATGAAATTAAAAAGCTTGAAGAAGAGAAGAAAAATAGAATCAGCAGGTTGAATGAACTTAGAGGAATAATTATTCCTAAGTTGGAGGCCATGCATGAGGCCTTAAGTGATGCTCAAACTATAGCTAGAACAAATGATCTGACAGATCTGAAAAAGGCAGAAGCTTATGCATTCCTGTTGAGTGGTCACATCACAATTTTGGACAAAATGAAGCAGAGTTGGGCAACAAAATTTGTCTAGTTGAAGACATCTTTTGCAGATATCCTTCAGTTTATGTAAAGTATAGCATGTATAAATACTTATGCGGCTAAGTATAGAAGTGTTTTTGAGAAATATTTTTGGTGTGCGGACCCCACCCTTTGCCATTGATGTCAAAGGGGGAGTGAAGAGCAGTGAAAAATGAGGAATCCAACTAAGGGGGAGCTCCGAAAAATGTATATAAAAATAGAGCATCAGCCAAGGGGGAGCATAGTGTAAACACTTAGTCATTTTTCACTAAGTGTTGCCATCAATGCCAAAGGGGGAGATTGTTGGCAAGAGACACTATATGGATTCATGATTGTTGTCATTGATAGCAACAAAGTTCATCCCACACATCCGTAAGACATGGTGTGTCTATACCGGAAGTCAGAGTGAAGAATGTTGTGGTCCGGTAAGCAAGAACAGAGCATGTGGTGAGGTCTGACAGTCAGGTCTGGATCTCTCAGAGGAAGTATCTTGGTGAAGTGCAGATTTGGGGAAGTCAAGAGGACTACCTTGAGTGATAGATTCCAAGGATTTGGCCTTCGGTGATAGATGAAGAAAAAGATATGAATACTTGAGTATCGGGTTCCTGATTGACAATATGGACAAAGGAAGAACTGACTGGCAGAACATCAGACATTATTCTAGATGTGTTACTGATGATGGTAAAGGTTATTAAGGCATAAGTTATGATTGGTTGACATAATTGATGATTTCTACAAGTATATCCTTGATCCGCATTACTTGGTAAGCAAGGATTCAGCTGACAAATCAGAGTTTGTGTAAAAGATTGACTATTCCGGATGCCGACTAGAAAGGTGATGAAATCACTTGTGTGGATATATATACAAGATGGATTTAGTTGTGAGTAGTGTCGTGGTTTTTGGTGATGTGTGAAGAAAAGCAGTAGAGCCAAGAAAAAGCAGAAAGGAAGGTCCGGTATGTGAAAGGAGAACAACACAAAAGAAGAGGAAAGATGAAGTGCAGTAGATCAGTATACTGAGCCTAATCGGAACTGAACTCTAGCATATGTTGATGCTCCTTATCAGTTCAAGTATTGTATTACACTCTTTATAAATTGTAGACAGTGTGTCTCTTGTAGGCAGTGTGCCTCTTGTGAGCAGTGTGCTCGGGCAGTGAGTCCTAATTGGCAAGTGCCATTTTGTATTTCCATTTTTCTAACAGAGAATACAATCTTGGGTTAATCACCCCATGGTTTTCTCCCTTAACAGGGTTTCCACGTCAAAAAATATTGTGTCATGTGTATTTCCATTTCATGGTTATGTTTGCTTATTTGAATTAATGTTGCATTGATTATTAAGAAAGCTCAGAAAGCAGAAATAATTAGGATAACTGATTCACCCCCCCTCTCAGTTATCAACATATCTATCACCTTGCACACTCTGGATTCTTGCCAGACCACAAAGATCAGTATGAACTAAGTCCAATAATTCGGTAGAAGATAGTTCCTTACTCTTGAATGTGACTCTGCTTAGCTTACCCAACTGACATTCTTTACACAAGCTATTTGTGGGTTTCACCAATTTTGGAAGATCTCTTACAACTTGAGTATTGCTTATCTTGATGATATTATCAAAATTCACATGACACATTCTCCTATGCCATAACCAACTCTGATCAACTTGAACAAATAGGCAACTTTTATCAGTACTAGCCAAGTGGAAGATATTACCTTTAGTTTGGGTATCGGATGCAATCTTTGTTTCGGAGCTTTCAAAGATCTTGCATTTTCCATTCTTGAATCTGAGATCATAGCCTTTGTCCACCAACTGTCCAACACTGAGAAGATTGTGCTTCAATCCTTCAACATATAGTACATTACCGGTTTTGTTCCTTCCATCAAGAAATAGTTCCTCTTCCTCTGATTCTACCAGCAGAATTATCACCAAACTTTACCACTCCTCCTTCATACCTTTCCAAATCTATGAGTTTGTTTTTCTCACCTGTCATATGGTGAGAGCATCCACTGTCAATGACCCAGTCATCCTTTTCTTCAACTTGGGAAGCAAGGGCTTTTTCTACAACTTTATGATTGACAAATATAGAGGATATTGGTTCTTCATCCTTGATGGCAATAAACACCCATTCACTTCCGGATTTGTTTCCTGTCTCTGATTCATCATCTATTACTCCTTCATTATCATCTTCTTCATGAACATAGTAACAATTCTTTTGGAACCTTGATCTGCTAGGATTTGGCCTTGAAAATCTTTCCAGACACTTAGAGGCAAAATGACCAATCTTATTGCAGTTAAAACACTTAAAAGGCAATTTTCCTTCATACTTACTAGATCCTCTTGGCAGTCTTTTTGCAATAAGGGCTTCAAGTTGAGCAGTCTTAGCTTTTTCTTCTTGTAGGTCTTTTCTTGCTTTTTCATACCATGAAAGTTTCCTTGATGAGTTCTCTCCCAGATCAAACCTTTGTTTACCTTTTACAGAGGCACTGGCTTTGAATGCAGATTCAGTCTTGGGGGGGTCATCTCCAAACTCGGTCATTTCAAATGTAGCCAATTTGCCAGCCAATTGATCTCTTGTGACAGTTGTATGTGCTCTGAATTCTTCAATGGCAACAACCTTAATTTTATAAGAAGCAGGAAGGGATCTGAGAATTTTGCCAACAATCTCATTTTCATCCAAGACCCCACCAGCATTTCTAATTCCACAAACAATCTCATTTACTCTTGGCATAAAAGTAGTAATATTTTCATCATCTCTCATCTTCAGATTTTCAAATTTCCCTTTCAGACTCTGTAACCTTGCACATTTAACATACTTGTCTCCTTCATGCAAAGGTTCTAGTTTTTGCCAAATCTCAAAAGTAGTTGGTAGGTCAACAACATTTGAGAGCTCTGAATCAGATAATGCGCTTAGAAGAGCTTCTATAGTCCGTAGATTGTTTTTAGCATTTGTAATTTCATTTGGGGCTTTTGGACCACCCTGTGGAGGTGTATACTGTGTTGTAGCCATGGTCTAGTATGACATTCCCATACATTGCAAGTGACATTTCATGCGACCTTTCCAAAGATTAAAATTGGTTCCATCAAACTTCAGACTATCCTTCTTGTAAGACGACATCTTAGATCTCCTCAAGCGGTTAAGCTCCTTTTAGAGGAACTTGGCTCTGATACCAATTGTTAGATTTAGTGCAGACAACTGAGAGGGGGGGTGAATCAGTTGTACAAAACTTTCTTCCAATTTAAACACTTAACTCCACATTGTTATTCAGCAGCATAATAGTAAATCAATCATGGAAACACATTGCAACAAATCAAGAGTAGAAACACATTAACACATGAGGCACCAAGATTTTGACGTGGAAAACTTGGTTAAGGGAAAAACCATGGGGTGATTAACCCAAGATTGTATTCTTTATTAGAAGAATAGAAAGAACAATATGGCACATGCCAATTAGGGCTCACTGCCCGAGCACACTGCTCACAAGAGGCTCACTGCCTACAAGAGACACACTATCTACAAAGAAATAAGTAACACCTACTTGAACTGGAAAATAGCATCTTCACCATGCTTGAATCAGTTTCATTTAAGCCCTAATACTTCTGCTCTGCCTTTCGCTCTCTTCCTCGCTACCACACAAGATATTTTTGAAATAACTTTGCAATCCCTTATTTATACAAGACACCAACTTAGGAATGATCATCTAAGTCAGAAAACATCAACAAGATCATCCGCATGATGTGTAACTCATCCGGTCGGCCAATCTCAAGAAGAACACCATCATCCGGAAGTTATTCTTCAATTGTGAGCTCCAACTCCAATGTGGACCACCAACACGAACTGGACACAATCCAAAGGCCTCCACAAGCTTGCCTGAATCACCAAGAACATCCACACTTCATCTGCTTACTAAAATCCTTCTCTTCTTCATCCGAAACCTCAAGAACATAGTCTTTCATTACTATCACAAAGGAATAGATGCTTGCAGACCTTCAAACCATGAACCAATCGAGTTGATACTTCACAAAGACCTCCTCAACACTCCCTCAAATCCACAGAACAGGATAATGCATTTCTGGATCTCACCAGACCTATCTGTATCACTCTATCACCACTGAACATCTGCCAGAACTGGTTTTACTTGAGTGGCCACAACTTCTTCAGATCTTCATGCGAACCTCTGAAATCTCTACTGAACCACCTTAAGACACATATCTACAAACCCTTTAAACCGTATCCTCTGATCCTCATCCTATCTTGGACTTTTGTCTTACTGTCATCACTGTTCTTGATTGGGACTAATTTTCTCAATATTCTCAGCACACAGCTCATCCAATCCTTATCATTAATGCAATAGGAGTATGTTGACATCAATGACAACACAGGTTAGGCCCATACTTGCAACAAGCCCTTTTTGGCAGAAACAAAGACTCGTCAATGCTTTGTTGGAGCTGATCATTTTCGAAGAGGTCAAAAGGCTGCTTGATGCCAGGATCATATTTCCTGTGAGGCATTCCACATGGGTGGCAAACCTGGTCCTAGTAAGGCAAAAAGAATGGTGACATCAGGTTGTGCGTCGACTTCAGAAACTTAAATCAAGCTTCTGAAAAGGATAATTATCCTTTGCCTTCTCTGGACGAAGTCCTGCAAATTGTGAATGGTGCCCAGATGATGTCATTCTTGGACGGTTTCTCTGGGTATAACCAGGTGATGGTGGACAAAATTGACAGACTGAAAACTGCATTCACCACAAAATGGGGAATTTTCACATACAGGCGCATGTCATTTGGGTTAATGAATGCTGGGGCAACGTTTCAGCGAGCAATGGACATAGCCTTCAGAGGCTTGATTGGTAAATGCATAGTCATATACATGGATGACTTAAAATTTTTCTCTAAAGATAGAGGAAACCATGTAGAGGACCTAAGAAAGGTGTTGAAGAAGTGCGAGCAATACGGGATATCCCTGAACCCCAAGAAATGCATATTCAGGGTAACCATAGGAAAATTGTTGGGTCACCTAATAACAAAAAATGGGGTCATCATTGACCTTGATAGGGTAGAATCAATCATGAGGATACAGCTTCCTGGAAGCAAAAAGGAGCTCAAATCTTACTTTGGTAAGATTAATTTTGTTAGGAAATTTATTACTGGCTTTGCAGAGATTGTCAGACCTTTGAATGCCATGCTTAAGAAGGACGCTAAAATTAAATGGACACTTGAAGCTAGAGCAACTTTTGAAGATATTAAAAAGGCCATATCAAATGGTCCAGTTCTGATCAGTCTAGATTACACCAAGGACTTCTACATTTACTCATTTTCTTTAGAGCATACTTCTGCAGTAGTGTTGACACAGAGAAATGAAGAAAAGGAGGAAAAACCTACAGCTTTCATGAGATGCCCTTTCAGAGATGTAGAGCTCAGATACATGGACATTGAAAGACAAGCGCTTGCTCTGGTTCGAGCTGTCAAGAAATTCAGGCATTACATTCTGAGAAGTAAAGTGATTGTTGTAGTACCTGATGCAACAATAAAGATGTTATTAATGCAAAGTGAACCAGGTGAGAAAAGAGCTAAATGGATCACTGTCCTCCAAGAGTATGATATGGACATTACACCCATGAAGTTAGTTAGAGGACAGGCATTGAGCCAGATGATATCAGAGATTGATCCTAATATCATGAGTCAATAGTATGTTGTGAATGCAAAGAAAGATGGAGTGGTACTCAGACATCAGACACATCCTGATTATTGGAAAATGTCCCCCAAGATTGCAAGCCTCACAAAGGAGAGCCTTAAAGATAAGGTCAGAAAAATATATGATCAAAGGAGGAGTCCTTTTCAAGAAAAACTACGAAGGGATATACCTTAGATGCCTGGAAAGCCAAGAAGCAGACAAGGTGTTAGCAGAGTTACATGATAAGTTTGGAACTACGCATGGATCATCTTTGGCTACCACTCATGCTATCCTCAGGGCAGGGTATTACTAGCCCACTATTTTCAAAGACACTGCTGAACACATCAAATGTTGTCATATGTGCTAGGTTGTTGCAAACAAAGAAAGATATGTTGCTCAACCTTTGCAGCCAGTGATGGAGATGCACCCATTTGCTCAATGGGGAATGGACTTCATAGGACCTATCAATCCTCCATCATCTTCAGGCCATAGGTATGTTTTAACTATTACTGATTACTGTACCAGGTGGACTAAAGCTGTCAGTAGCAAGACATGTAATGTTGAAGATGACATCAAGTTTTTGGAAAGCAACATAGTAACCAAGTATGGAGTTCCCTATGCTTTGGTATGTGATAATAGATCTGCTTTTGCTTCAATTAAATTATCAAGTTGGGCTTTTGACTATGGGATTATCTTGAAATTCTCTTCAAACTACTATCCCCAAGGGAATGGATTAGCAAAATCCACAAACAAGAACCTATTGAACATCATAAAAAAAATTAATAGAAAAGAACCCAAGGGAATGGAATACTTTATTGAAATATGCCTTGTGGGTAGATAGAACCAGGAATAAGGCTGCGTTAGGAAATTCTCCTTTTCATCTAGTATATGGGGTGGATCCTATCCTCCCTGTTAATCTAAGGATTCCTACATTACAGTTTGCACAAGAATACTTGGGCATTGATAATAAACAAGAAGTCAGGTTGCTTCAATTAATGAACCTAGAAGAAAAAAGAAGTGAAGCGATTGAACAATTTGCTAAACATCAGGCTGTTGTCAAATGCTAGTTTGACAAAAGAGCCAGAATTAAGGCTTTCAAAATCTCAGATTTGGTCCTAATGTGGGACAAAGCACATGAGAGGAAAGGAGATCATGGTAAGTTTGATAAACTCTGGATAGGTCCCTTTCAAATTTTTGAAATTTTAGGAGACAACACATATAGGCTTCAGACCTTAACTGGTGAGGATCTTCCATTACCAATTAATGGATAGTTTCTCAAACATTATTTCCAAGCCTAAAGTAGTGCCATGGTAGCCATGTGTATCATAGTGTATATTTCTGTATAGCTGTTTGTACAGTCTATTTTGTTTTGGTTGCTTTGTTGTTTCCTCAGCAGGGATCTTTATTTTGATTTAGAGTGAGAAGGAGTAGATTAACAACCATTGAAAACAATAGAAAATTCAGAACATTCAGGTTAATTGTTTGAAATTTATGCATAATTTGTTGTGACTGTCATAAATGTAGAAAGTTGTTTAACTTTGTAAAATTTTGTATTCAATAACTTTGGGATGAGTATTCAAGGAAAGTGGCTCACAATGACACAACTAAAATCCTTGGGTTTGTTGAACTTACCAGTGTAGGTATTAGGTGAAAAATCTGAGGTCACCCTTGCTACCATTACAATTCTCAGCTTAATTTCAGCAAGTGACCACTCCTTGCATCATGAAGTTACAAATGCAATATCTTATAAAATCTCTATCAAATACAAAAAATAATAATAATAAATAAATAAAATGGATTATACTAAAAATCCATATTAAGCCATCTAAGTAACTCTGTCGGGGCTATAGACGCTCGCTGGCAGTGGGGCTCTACTTAGGAGAATTGTAATGATAACCTTGCCGGGGCTATGAACGCCTGCTGGCAGCAAGGCTCTATCCAGTTGGCTATGAGAGAATGACATCAACTATGTAGGCTAATATCAGTCACTGGTTTGTTCAACTGATCTTCAAGATGAGGATTATTAATCACATGCACCCACCTAAACTGAGATGAAGATTCATGCACCTTATTGAATACATTAAGTCTCGAGTTGGATAATGATTTGCAGAAAAGATAGTTGGGAGTTATGAATTTATTTCATTTAGTTTCCTTTAATGTTTTTCGTTCTTGTTTGTTTTGTTTGGTTGCTAGTTGTTGTGATGTTCACAACACGCCCCATTTTTGCTCCTTAGCAAAATGAGGACTCCTGCTGTGATTTTTTGCGTTTTTCTTGTGTGTGTTGTTTTGCTTGGTGGTAAAGGAAAAAAGAGAGTGAATAATACAAACCTTGTTGAAAATAGAGAAAAAATTGCATTAAGTGCCAGAGCAGAGTACAGATGAATTCCTTGTCAAAAATGAACAGGGGTTGCTTTTTGAACCATCTTAAAATTCCCTGTATTTTGCAAGTTATGAGTGTTTTGGTAAAATGTACATTTGGGTTTGTATGTTGCATGTACAAGGCCCTTTGTATATCGAGTCATGCATATACAAAGTCTTATGTATATTGCTTGAATACAAAGTCGCAGAAATGGGTTTTGTATATTGGGTTTACATACAAAGTTCTTTGTGTGTTCTTTTACTTGTATGCATTTGCTAATGTACTATTTGTACATACAGGTTGGACCCGACGCAGTTATGGATTGAAATGGATGTTTGTTTAAGTCCACCGAATGCATCTTTTGTTTGTATGTATCTGACATACATTTGTTATGTACATTTCCAATGTGCAGGCCACAGACCTGAAAAGATCGTGAAACCGAGTTAAATTGTTGTATATTTGGCGTTTGTATGTGTAAACATACAAGCAAAATATACAATGGTTATATACATCGAGCGGACCCGAAAAGTTATTAAGGATAGTGAAGTTGTTGTATATTTTGTGCTTTGTATATCGAAGATATACAAAGACAATATACATTGCGCAGAGCCCAAAGGTTATGAAATAGAGTTAAGTCCTTGTATGTTTGCGCATTTGTATGTTTCGGAACATACAAGTGAGATATACAAAGGATTACATGCAAGCCATGGAGCCGAAAAAGTTTTAAAGTTGATTTAATCGTTGTATATTTCTGCTTGTATGTATGCATATCGAGGTATACATTGCAATTTACATACAAGCGCCAGAAAGAGAAGTTAAAAGCTGAAAAGATTTGTATGTTTAAAGCGTTTGTATGTTGACAATATACAACCAAAAGATGCATACATTCAGAGAAACATACAATGCGGAATCAAAGAGAAAGTAAAATCTTGTTAAATGCTTGTATCACACCCGAATGTATATCTAAACATACAAAGCTGATATACAATGGCTTTATACATGCCGTGGACTTAAAAAGTTATGAAACAAAGTTAAGTTGTTGTATGCTTTGTGCGTTGTATGTATCCTACATACAAGCTGAGATACAATGTACTTATACATTGTGCCGAACCGAAAGGGTTATGATAAGGAGTTAAACGCTTGTATATTGTGCGCTTTGTATGTATGTTATGAAACATACATTACATTCGATACATACAAAACCAGAATTCAAAGAAGTTTAAAATCTGATTAATACAATGTATCACACCTGAATGTATATTGGAAGATACATTGCGTTATATGCATTACGCGGAATCCAAAGGTAAATAAACTACAGTTTATAACAGTGATAAGTCTGAATGTACATACAAATCTGTTTGTATGTATTGACCTGATATGCAAAGAGAAATATACAGAGGCTGGATGTGAAGAAAAGGTTAAATACAAAGAATGCTCTGTATATTCGCTGCGATTGTATATTTAAAACATACATTCGCGATATACAAGGAAAAAGGCGGGAAAGCAAAGCGATGGATTTTGAGGCTGTTTTTAGAGCCCGATAGCATGTTTTTGGTCAACGATGGTTGACCCGACCATTTTAAATGTTGTATATGCATTTTGGATGCGCGATTTTCATAGTTTCAGAGCCTGATATCTATGTTTGCACATTTAAAGCTTGATTTAATATAAATGTTTTATTTTCTTGCTAGTTTATTAAACAATGATGCTTATTTCTTGACTGTTTATTGTAGGTTTGATGGAACTATTTGGAGTAGCTGGAAATTGCAGGTTGTAGCAGGTGAAACTTAAAGATGGATCAGATCACAGGAGGTGGAAAGAGATAAGGATGCTGGTGAGAAGTGACTAGCAGGTGGAACTTGATGGAGATTAGATCACCAAAGATGTGACAGAAGATATTTCAGTGGTTATTGGGGTTTCCAAAGTAGGATCTTTACGCTCAATAAAGATCATGCTGCTCAGAGTTTTTGGGCGGAATTTATTGTCCACCACCAGTTGACTAGGGTTTTGAGCACCGTATTGAAAAAATCAGAGCTGTATATAAAACCCTTTTACTGTAAATAATAGAAGAGGTCAATTATTCCAAAAAAAATCTGACCTGAAACAATTTAGCATAGGAGATCAGATTACTGAGATTAATGGGGACTGAACTGTTGAAATGTCAAGGTTCTTTCCTCAGATCATTGTAAATATACTTGTTCTAAAGCATACTGAATGGAGATGAAGCTTCAGATTACTTCTTGATTGTAAATTTTATGTAATCTTTGAATTGATTTCTGGATGTGTACTGGTGAATGTTGTGTTCAATAGAAGCGCTTTCATTTTATTGCATGTTGTTGTCAACTTTTCCTTTGAAGATTTGCACTAGATCATACGGATTTGTGGATTGTCCTGGTGAAGTATGATTCTAGTTTTCTTCTTTTCATTGCTGTATCAGAATATGTATGTGGATCAATGATCTTAGTCAAGTAATTTTAGGAATCTCATCCTTTAAACCCTATCTTTGTTATTTCCTTTTCTTAATTTCATTGAAATCACTTTCATAACTGCAATACACAGATAAATAATAAGCAGAATAGAGGAATATGCTGACATCCCATAGATAACTGAATATTATTAGCATATTTGAGCTAAATGCATGTAGTATTGAAAATATCATGCAAGGACTTGCAAATAATGGTAGAAATCATGCAAATATCCATCTGTAGACAATTATTTGAGCAAGTTCATGGTGTAAAGGCAGAAATTACTGATGAACATAAGGCCCCTGAATGATTAACAACAACACACATCAACCACTGAGTAATGTCAGTAGATTATGAACTAATCAACAGAGACTTGGGATCATGAATTCTTTGAATTCGTCGTATCTTTCAAGATAATAAAGGTTGTTGTGTAACTTTTGTTTAGTGTTTGTGTGTGACTAACATCACCATCAACAGGTACCCACATAGACTTAGTATTTTCATGATTTTTATTTTTCTTGTGGGATGGAATATGAGATTCTTGAATGGAGTGGGAATGTGAGGTGGAAGTGGATGGTTGGGATTTTTGAGATGTGGATGCCTCACTTGACTTGCTTTACTTTTTCTTAGGGACCCAAGCCATTTTATTTTTGGCTTTTTCTTTTGGAGGTATGGGCTTATATAGATTTTTAGATGGATTTTTCTTTGATTCTTTGCTTTTGTGTTTGAAGACATGAGGGCCCTTAGGATTTTTTGCTTTATAGGTAGAGGCATCCAAATTTTGGCTTTTGAATCCCATGAGTATGGTGGAATGAGTGGAAGCTTCATGTTTAGACAATGTGTGCATTGATTGGTTATGATTAGGATTTTTAAAATATTTATGGATGGATGGATAATTAGGTGTTGGAAGAAGTGGTGGTAAATTGGATGGAGGGATATTAGGAGTTGGAAGCAATGGTGGTAGAGTGGATGGTGGAAGATGTACAGTCACATGCTTTTGATATTTGTAAGATGATGGAGGTGGAATGGCAACATATGTCTTAGGTATATGATAGGCTTCATGGTGGAAAGTGGTAGATTTAGGATGTATGGAGGAAGTACCAACATCTTTAGATTGTTTACCTTGGGGTGTACATCTAAGGCCATATGAGTGTGGAGGGACTTTGACATGGATGGGCTCCAAAATACCTTGTTCATGAAGGCCTAAGCCTTTACCTTGGTAGTTTATGTTTTGAAGCATGCGATGGACAATGGGACTAGGTGTAGTTTGGGAACTAGTCTTGAGTTCATTATTGGATGGAGAAGATGAGGTGGTAGACAATGGTTGTTGTCTTCCTAGGGAGGAAGATTCATGAATGAGGGTGGATAGACTAATAGGATGTGATGGCTTTGAAATATGGTCGATAATGGATGTGGAAGGATCATTACGATCTAAGGTATTTGTTTGATCTTCTATGCTTATGTGTTCTTGGGAGGCATGTGTCTCATCATGACAAGTGGATGTTTGTGCATTAGGGCTAGATGGAGGATGGATGGATGGGGTGATAAGCTCTTGACCATGGAATGCATAAAGTTGGCTAAGAGGATCATCATGGTCTTCTTGATCAAACGTAGGATCTTGAACATATATAGGAGCTTGATCATAGATAGGATTAAGTGTGTTCTGGATGGGTTGGATTTGGATTGTTTTCTCATGGATAGGTATAGGATCAAGTTGCTCATGGATAGCTTCTTTATAGGTAATATCTTGATCATGGAAAAGATAAATGTTATGGATGGATCGAATGGAAGGGATTTGATCTTGATTAGAATAAGGGCTTGATGTTTACACATGCTTTAGATTAGACTCTTGACATAGCTCTTGGGTTGCTTGAATGGAAGGGAATGACTCTTGAATAGGCTTTTGATCAACAACATCAGGGTATGATGGAGGTGGGCTTTGATATAGATGCATGGAGGGAGACTCTTTAATAGACTCAATGGGTTATGGATCACATGATGGGGTTGTAGAATTGGACATAGCATTGGGAAGTTCTTTGATAGGCTCATGAATGGGTGTTTGAAATGAGGGTGTTTTATTCCTTGCTATTAGCCAATGGATCACATCCTTTGCAAGTGTATGTGTGAATGGACAATATAGGGGATGGACAATAATGGTGGATGGTGTTGTAGACTTATGATCATGATAAGGTTGGGGGCTAATTAGTTTGGATGAATTAGGACTAGGTGGGGGATAATGGAATTTGGCATATTAGGATTTGAATTGGATAGAGAAATAGTAGGATTGGATATATTAAGGTTCGGATTGGATGGAGCGATAATAAGGTTGGATGGATTAAAAGGTTGGTGGATCAATGGACTAGGAGTAGGATCACATGGTGGTGTTGGAATAGGACTAGTAAGCTCATGGATTGACATTTGAGTGGATGGTGATGGGGGATTCTTGTAGGATGCAGAGTCTAGATCGATATCTCCTTTGTCAAAGGTTATTAGGTCGTGTAGCATAGGTGGACTTAAGTCTATTAGTTCTTGCTGCAAAAGTGGACTTGGGCTCGCTTGATTTATGTATAAAGGGCCACTTGAAATTGCATGTGGTTCTTGTGAGGACACTTGGTTGCCTTGTGGATGGGTTTGGTGGTGTGTTGGAATGTTGGAATGAGGAATTGGATAATCTTGGGGTGGAAATTGATAGGTTGATATGGCATTAACATGATAGGTGGATGGATTAGATTGGTATGAAGTTGAGGGGGGTGCCACATGGGATTGATGTGGAATGTGTTGAGGTTGGAATGGTGTTTGGACTTGTTGTTGTGGTATGATTTGTTGTGGTTGGAATTGTTGAATGGGTTGTTGTTGTTGTTGTTAAAGGTGTTGATGTGATGATGATGGAGGGGTTGCATAGGATAATCATTGTTGAGATATGGATTGATATGGATAAGAGTTGATATTGGAAGGGGTATGATAGGTTGATGAAGGATTAATGGGACATGTGGATGGATGAAGTTGATATTATGATGACACATAGGATTGATGTGAAGGTTGTTGATGTTGGTATTGTGGTTGAGTTTGTTAAATTTGGGATTGTTGGTATTGGCCTAGGACTTGATGTTGTGTGAATTGTTGATGTTGTGGTGGTGTTGGGACTTGTTTCTTTCTATATAACCACTAAAGTGTATCAAGCATTCTTTTAGTGCCATAAGGATCATTCTCATAGGTCTTGTTTGGGAATTTCATGTCCATGTTTACAAGTGGTAGATTAGGATGTGGAGTAGTTAAGATATGATTTGGACATGAAATGGATGAAGTTGATTGGGTAATGATTAAGATGAAGTGATTGAATATCTTGGAATGATGGCTTGGAATGATAATTTACTAGGATGATTAGGATTGGATGACGTGGATTATGTGGCTTACAATGTGTGTTAAATGACAAGTAAGTTGAGGATGATGTGGCAAGTGTTTATTAGAAGTTTGACTTGGGAAATATCAGACACAAGATCTCACATGTAAATGCATGAACACACACACCAAATACAATGATAAATTTGTCTTTCAATATTAAATATGATGATTAAGCACACACTTGAAGACACAACAACAAGCCCTATGACTAGTCAAGTGGGGTTTGGCCAATTAGGACTTAAGATAGGTTGCACAAGGTTGACTAGGGAAATGAATTGAAAGTAAAATCCTGCCACACAGCTGGGAGAAAGGGGTAACTCACCCTTCACCTTCACTTCCCAAAGGTATAAAGTTCTTTGGGGCTTAGCCAAGAGTGACAAGATTCCAACTCCCAAGGAGGGTGTCTTTCGATGCACACCTTGGTTGAGGTCATCCCTTGGAGCGGTGTGTCTCCAAGCAGGCCTCCTAAGAATGGTATGACAAAAGTGAACCAAGTGGGTGCACACTTGATTCACACTCGCAGTTGTTAATTGCCCTTAGAAAATCAAAATGTGTGATCAAACAGTTCAAGTACTTGTTCTTTTTAGATCCCAAATCAAGATGTGATGGAAGACAATGGTTAATTTTAGACTTAATTTTTGATATGTGATTGAAGACAAGATTCATTTTAAGCCCCAAATCCAAATGTGAGATCAAACAAATGTTCTTTTTAAGTCCCAAATTCAAATGTGTTTGACAAGCAATTATTAGAGATGAAAGATGGAATGTATGCACATGATTGTTTTCACTTTCCCACTTTCTGTTTTGACTGATCCAAATGCTGCTCCAACTCCTTTGATTTACCTAATACAAGTTGCATCGTTACGAAGTTCATCATGTCAGCTTTCTGATGAGTCCCCGTTTGCACGATTTGGAACCTGTATGACAAAGTTATGATAAAAAGAAAACAAATGCCCTTTTGGGGCTTGTAGAGGACAAAAGGTAACCTGATAGTTTGATTTGACTGCTAGCGATTAAGAGAACAAACTGGTCACATGCATTGTCTTCATCCTAGTGGTTAAGGGTATGTCTGGCAGTTAAAAGCCTAAACCTTAAGTGTTAAGCACCAAGTACCAAATGCTAAACCTAAATGTTGATCCTAAATACTAAAATGCCCAAATACCAAACCCTAAATGCTAAAATCAAAACCTAAAGTTGAAACCTAAATACACAAATGCTATGTTGAAAGACCTATGGCTAGGGTTTTGGAAGTCGCAGTTTAGATTGATACTTAGGCCAAGTGGGGGATCTGGTGGCGACAAGGATGTGGTGATGACGGAAGTGGTGGTGACCACTAGAAACAAGCGGGGAAGTCGCCACTAATGGTGGCTCTGTGGACTGTAACAAGATCAAGTAGCAACGAAGGAAGTTGACGAGAATGGGAGGTTTTGTGAGTGTCGATAGGTCTCAGAGATGGTACGACAATCAACCAATGGCAATCGATAGACGACAAATGACTAAGAGCCGGAGAACAATGACCATGACCAACAAGTTAGGGTTTTAGGTCACAGGTTAGCAAATACTAAGTCTGAAGCGACAGCGGGGGAAGAAAACAATGGCATTGACCAGGACTATTAAGGTGTTACCTAAGGGTTTGCAAACAATTGATTTGTAACAAATAGCATATTAAACCTACAATAGAAACATCTGTTAACCCCAAAAAAAATCCCTATACCCTACAAGAAAACTTTGGATCGCATATCAAATAGAACGCCAGGCAAATGGTACGACCAATCCATACGGGGATCTGTATGGATTGGTAAAATTATTTTTCAAAATTTTACAAAAAATAATTTGTAAGCAAACCCTAGCAAATTTATAGTCAAAATTCATGGAAATGGCCTCCCGGACGCAATGGCGTAGTCAGTTTAAGCCTAGGAGGTCACCTACAACAATTCACTCCCAAAAATTGATAAACTAGGGTTAGAAAAATGCAAATTTTTGCAACAAAAACCTGCAAAAACTAATGATTAGATCCTTGGAGCATGTTCATGTCGGGTTCACGAGAAATGTATACGAAAAATTTAGATAAAAGGAAAAAGATAAAACAATACAAATGTAATTACCTTGATCCAAATTCTTAATACCTCAGATAGATGCATGCATGATTGATTGGGAGATTGATTGAGAATGGATGTTGATTGCTCATTTTCGCAGCATAACAGAAAGATGAAGATGATAGAAGAAAATAGATAGATGGAGATAGATGAGAAGATTGGAGGAATGATTTTGGCAGAGTGGAAATATTGGAAGATCTCAAATGGCTTGTTGTGAGGCTAGATTTATAGGCAAAAGATGATGGGATTTGATGGATAAGATTAAAAGTCAATTATGTGATGTTTATGGCTAGGATTAAAAGGCAATTTCATGCTTATAATGCACATTAAGTGAATTATGACATGAAGCTAAAATTAGGATGTGAGGGAATATGTGGGATTCTTTTATTTATTTTGGAGAGAAAGATGCCATGATGCACAATGAATGGGGCTAAAAATAGGATGTGAGTGGGAATCAAATAATTTAAATAATAAAATTATTTAAATTATGAGAGACTTGTGTAGGATAAGCCTAAATTATTTAAAATAGTTGTGCATGTGACACATGTTGTAATGTGGTAAAAGTGAGGGATGAGGGATTAATAATTAATTTGAATTGTTTTGAGACATGTGAAGGGGAATTAATTAAATAAAGGGGTTTATTTAATTAATTGGAAAGGTGATCAAGTAGAATTTATAAGTGGGATAATGTAATGACCTAGGGTAAAATATTACAAGATGTCTTACAAGGTCATGTATGACTAGGTAATGTTATGATATGGACAATTTTGGTTGTCTACAGTAACACCTGGGATCTTGTTCATTTGCCCAAAGGAAGAAAGGCCATAGATTGCAAGTGGGTCTTCAAGAAGAAGTTTGGAACAGACAGGACATTGAGAAGAACAAGGCTAGACTGGTAGCCAAGGGCTACTCCCAGAGAGAGGGAGTTGATTTTGGTGAGATATTCTCTCCTGTTGCTAAATTAACTTCTATTAGATTTCTTTTATCCATTGCTGCAGCTTATTATTGGGAGATTGAGAAAATGGATGTTAAGACTGCATTCTTGCATGGAGATCTTGAGGAAGAAATTTATATGCAACAACCTACAAGTTTTGAGGTAAAAGGAAAAGAACATTGGGTTTGCAGGTTGAAGAGGTCACTTTATGGTTTGAAACAGTCCCCTAGAATGTGGTATCAAAAGTTTGACTCATTTGTGTTAAAATTGCGTTTTGTTAGAAGCGAGGAGGATCACTGTGTTTACATTCATTGTATTGATGATTCTATACTGGTTATTGCATTGTATGTTGATGACATGTTATATTTCAGCAATACTAAGAGTATGATTAGTGAGCTTAAAGCCCAACTTTTAGGTGCATTTGTTATGAAGAATCTTGGAGCTGCTAGGTATATTCTGGGTATGGAGATCAGGAGGGATAGAGGTAACATAAAGCTTTGGTTCTCACAAAGTAAGTATATGAATACCATTTTGCAGAGACTTAGTATGCAGGATTGTAATCCAATAAGAGTTCCTTTACCCATTGGTACTAAGTTTTCATTAGATATGTGTCCAAAGACTAAGGATGGTCTTTAGGATATGTCTAATGTGCCATATGCTAGTGTTGTAGGGAGTTTGATGTATGCAATGGTTTGCACTAGGCCAGATATTGCCCAAGCAGTGGGACTTTTGAGTAGATTTATGTCTAACCCTGGTAGACAACATTATGATTATATGAAGAGGGTGCTTAAATGTATTACAAGTACTCCTGATTATTGTTTGGTTTACTCTAGTACTGATAGGGTTGATAAATCTTTGGACATACAGGGTTTTGTTGATGCAGATTGGGCAGGTGATTTAGATAGTCGAAGGTCCTGTTGTGTGGTTAAACAACACACCCCATTTTGCCCTAGAAAAATAGGGACCCAACTTTTTGTTGGCTTGCTTGTCCTTTGCTTTTGGGCGGTATGGTAAAAATAATCAATATCAAATGCATGACAGGATGCTATCATGTGCATATCCAAACCTCAAGTTATAGGTCATATTTTTGAACCTTGAATTTCATATTATAGATCCTGCCAAGTGAAAGAGCATGAAAATCTAAGCAAGTTTGCTTTTTGAAGCACCATAAAATTTGTTAAAATAAGGAAGTTACAGTTGGTCAAAGTTTGGTCAACTGGTTGCCCAGATATTCACATTACAAGCCATTCAGATGTTAGCTTAAGATCCTGGTGGCCACTAATATCTAGACGTCAAATTCAAAAGACTTAATGAATTAAATGTCATGCGTCGGGATATTAATTCCATCCCGATCTTAACTTAACATCCTGACCGAAAATATTCATGTCCCAATGACATCACGTCATATTGGTCTTACAAAGAACCTCAGGCATGCTGACATCATCTAGATATTAAAGCACCTAGATATTAAGTTTGCTAATATCTTGATCTTATTTTAACATCCCAATCCAGATGACGTCATGTCATCTCAACTTAATGAAGAGTGCCAAACATGTTACGTCATCCATATATTACATAACATCAAGATCTTGACTTAGTATCCAGATGTTATTTTAACATCCATTTCTTGATGACATCATTCTATCCCTACGCAATATAAAAGATAGACCTATGCTAACATCATCAAGACATTAGGCCATAAGGATATTTCGCACATCTATTGTCATGACACTATCTTAGTATCCTTGTCCCGATGACATCATTCTATTGCACATCCATGAAGGACTTTCTTCTTGCTAATGTCATCTAGACTTTTCAACCGAATGGATATTTCACGAACATAATATCCTGATCTTATAAATATACAGGCCTTAGACTAAACCAATAACATGATGGTGTTGGCAAGAGACACTATATGGATTCATGGTTGTTGTCATTGATGGCAACAAAGGTCATTCCACATATCCGCAAGTCATGATATATCTCTACCGGAAGTCAGATTGAAGATTGTTGTGGTCCGGTGAACAAGAACAGAGCATGTGGCAAGGTCCGACAGATTGGTCCGGATCTCTCAGAGGAAGTGTCTTGGCACAGTGCGGATCTGGGGAAGTCAAGAGGACTATCTTGAGTAGTATATTCCAAGGATTTAGCCTCCGGAGATGGACAAGGAAAAAGATATGAATAGTTGAGTACCGGATTCCTGAGAGACAGTGAAAACAGAGGAAGAACTGACTGACTGAGTATCAAACTACTTTCCGGATGTGTTACAGATGATGATAAAGGTTGCGGAGGCATGAATCATGTTTGGCCGACATAATTGATGATATCTACAAGTATATGCTTGATCCGCATTGCTTGGTGAGCAAGGATTCAGCCGACAGAACTAAGTTTGTAAGAAACTAGACTGTTCCGGATGCCGACTAGAAAGATGATGAAATTACTTGTGCGGATATATATAGAGGATGGATTTAGTTGTAAAGTGTGTGAATGTGTGAGAGGATATGCGAACAAGTCCAGAGTAGAGCAGAAGTAGCAAGAAAGATCCGGTATGTGAAAGGACAGCAGACTAAAGAACAGAGGAAAGATGAAGTGCAGCAGATCAGTATACTGAACCTAACCGGAACTGAACTCCAGCATATGCAGATGCTTCCAATCAGTTCAAAACTGTGATTCTTATCACTTTGTAAGACAGTGTGTCTTCTTGTAGGCAGTGAGCCTCTTGTGAGCAGTGTGCTCGGGCAGTGAGCCCTAACTGGCAAGTGCCATTTTTGTAATTTCCTATTCTTCTAACAGAGAATAATACTTGGGTTAATCACCCCGTGGTTTTCTCCCTTAACAGGGTTTCCACATCAAAAATACTGTGTCATGTGTTTCTTATTTCATGGTTAATGTTTTGTGTTTGATTTTATGCTGCTTCAATTAAAAGGAAAGTTCAATAAGGGAAATAATTAGGATAACTGATTCACCCCCCCCTCTCAGTTATCAACAATTGGTATCAGAGCTAAGTTCCTCCTAATAGAGCCTAACAGCTTGAGGAAGATCTGGGATTTCAAATGGATGCATATGGTTTAAGGGAGCAACTCAAGACTGCCCTTGAGGATCTTGAACAGTCAAATTCTGAAGTCAGTGAATTAAAGGAAAGACTCAAACAGGCTGATGAATTCATGAGAGAATTAAAAGACAAATTAAGTCTCTCTATGAAAAAGAGAAAGGAGCTGCTTCAACAGTTGGCAAGACAAAGTGAAGAAAGCAATACAAATGAGGAATTGACTGAGCAAACCAAGTTATGTGAAAAGTTATCAAAAGAAGTCATTATGTTAAGACATGAAATGGAATCAGGAACTATAAAGTTCACTCAAGAGATTGAAGAAAAAAGAAAGGCTGAAGACAATCTAAGACAATCTCTTAAGGAAAAATCAGAAGAATGCCACCAGATGGACAGGATTATCAGACATCTTGAATCTGATCTTGAAGATGCCAAAGATAATGAAGAAAAACTTGAGGATCAAATTACCTCTCTCAAAAGAGATCTTCAAACAGCAAATGAATATAAAGAGAAATTCAAGATAAGTTCTGCTCAACTTGAAGTTCTTCTTGGAAGTCAAAAGAGGACTGATGACAAGTATGGTTTGGGATATGAAAAAGGAGAAAGCTCCGGATCCGGTCAGAGGAATCTTGGATCAGAAAATCCAAGGAGCAGGCCTAGAAGACCTCCGGTAAGACAGCCAAATGCTCAAAAATATCCATCCTTCAATGGATACTGCCACAGCTGCAACCATTTTGGTCACAAAGCTAATCAGTGCAGAATGAGAATGAATCAGATTAATTCATCCTTCTCCGGACAGTGCTTCAACTGCAAAAGGTATGGACACAAATCCCATGAATGCAGAATTATGCAAGTAAACAAATCATTCAAAGGTAGATGCTTTACATGCAATAGAGTAGGTCATATGGCTAATCAATGCAGATCAAGGGGATATCAGTTAAATATGCAAAGAAATGTTATTTGCCAAATCTGCAATAGGTCCGGTCATAATGCTAAAGTCTGCAGAAACAAGAATCAGGACAAAAGAGGTCCGGTGTATAATCAGAATCAAGACAAGGGTAAACAAAAGATGAATGCGGATGAAGTTAGGAATCAGATGAGCAAGATTTGGGTGAAGAAAAGCTCAGAGAATGTAGAGGTTGGATCCGCACCAGATTCTGGTGCTGATATTTCTTCCGGAAATTAAAAAGTGAGCTCAGGCTCAGGGGGAGACTCAAAGAAGATTCTGTTCCCCCAAACAAGTTGTGCCGGATGTGGCACAAGATGCGGATTAAAGGGTTTGTAGATATAAGTCCTGAGATGCTTCAGTCAAGTTTTCAGAGGTCCGCATGGAGTTATGAAGAAGCTGTGTTCGATTAAGTTAGACCTGTTCAAAGAAAGTGCTCCGGTATGATAAAGGATTACAAAAAGGTCCGGAGAGATCCGGAAGTGCACGATCTTGTCTTGCGGATTGGACAGAGTGTTTGGGATGTTCTTGTAATATGTTACCTAGATTTATTCATGATTTAAAGATCCGGATGATATTCAGTGATCAGGACTAATCCAGGATACTCCAAGCTGTCCAGACATGGTAAACCGGAATAATGCAGGTGAAGCATTTATTGCAGACAGATATTAGGGTTTGCGGAGCAATATAAGGGATTTCTCAAAAGTTATCTGCTCATTCTACACTTGAGAAGAAGCGAATAGTGGAGCTCTGCAACAAGGTTCATCAAGCACACCAAGGATCTCCTGCCGAAGCTATTGCATAAAGAAATCAATCCAACCACTCCGTGCAAACCGAAGGCGCATAAGGTATTCTTTGTTTTTCATTGCCTCACTGCAAATCTTTGAAGAATGGCTACTCCAAACATAGTTAAGATCTCTGATAGACCTCGCCCCTCATTCAAGAAACATCCCTACAAATCATTGGAGGTAGATCCACTAGGAGCCTTCTCTAGTGTTCCCCACGGAGTCTTACATACTGAAGATATTAGGGTTTACATACACGCAAACATTGAGGAATTTGGGGAATTCAAATTAAGAGACCTCTATCACAAGCAACTGATAGACAATGCTTTTGAGCTCAAACCAGAGTATAAGGGTATCCAGAAGAAACAATTTGAGCAATTCATTCATTTCCCTAGCTTTGAAGAAGATGAATGGGTCCGGTATGTACTGAGCAGGATGCATGACAACTTCCTTTGGCTAGATAGACCCTGTAAGATCACAAAAGAAGCAATTAGAGCAGTAACTGGTCTATACTCTTCCGGGGGGGTACCTATCCTCAAATCTGTCAAGAACAACGTTGTAACTGAGGCCACCGGATCAAAATATGATAAGAGGGCAATGACCATTGAAGATATTTCGGATCCGGATATCAAATATGCATCAATGATAATAGGATACAAGATCTATCACTCCAGCAGGGAGAATTCTGTATCCGAAACTGCAATATACACAGCATATGAAATGCTAAGAAAGAATGCAGATTATGATCTTTGTGAACTACTACTAAGCCAATTGATGGAAAATGTACAGAAAATCAAGAAAGAAAAGAAGAACTCCTTTAAGTATGGTACTCTCATTGTATGTCTATTCTTTTACTTCATGAATGAGCTACCCGGAACAAGTGGATGGGTATGGCAGAATGACAAACCTGTTGCAGTCCAGATAAGAGACTATTTGCATGGACTTGGGGATGCAAAAGCAAGAAATACAGCTCTATGGGGATACTTCAAAAACTTTCAGAGCATGATGCAAGCAAGAGAGAGAATTCCCCAGTCTCTCATTGAGAAATACAAGGACTCAGTATGTTTTATGGTTGACACTGATCAGTGCCTAATGGAGGCAGTGGAGCCAAGGACTGTCTGGATCATGCCCATGGGGTATGAAGTTGATGAACAGATAGTAGAGCTGCATGTTCAACACATGCTAAGTCAGCCCAAAGATCCTAAGGCAGAAAGGTTTGGAACCTTTGAGGAGCTGAGCGTGAAATTACATGTAGAACTCAGGGAACCTGAGATTAAGAGAAAAGTGAGAAAAGAAGTAGAGCACATTGCTCAAGGCCTAGGCATCTCAAAAGAGGCACTTGATGCCAGCCGGGAAAAGAGGAGAAAGGCTGAGGAAGAAGAGAAAAGCAAAGAAAGTGCTCCGGTTGGAGCTCCCACCCGGACCAGATCAACAAAGAGATCTGCACCTCCCTCAACCAAAAGTTCAAAACCGGAAGTCCAGGCATCCGGAAAGAGATCAAAGGCAAAAGCCACAAGGGCTTATGGAAGCCAAAAGGATGAAGAGGAGACAGAATCAGATGAAGGAGTAAGAGAAGTAAAGAAACAGAAAAAGAAAGGATCCGGTAAGCCCTCCACAGGCCAAGACAAGGAGGAAATGGCAGAGGTAACTGTTGAAAAGCCCACTCTGTCACTAGAGAGCATAATGAAGTCGGTCACGGTGGATGGAAACCTTCAACCAATGACTGAATCCTATGATGACTTTAGTGAGGCAGACCAAAAGACTCTGCAGGAAGCCACAGTTAAATATCTGAACACATACAATAAGGCTTTCATTGAGATCATATCTCTCATTCCTAAAAGCCTAGAGAAGGAAATGGAAGTAAGAAAGAATAATGCTCATGCCAAAGATCTTGAGATCCGGGAGCAGATAGCTATTCAGCTATATCCTCAAATTGATCCCAAGACAATGAACATGATCTTCAAGGACTGCAGAGATGAGTTCAGAAGTAAAGCCAGGATGAATCAGCTCATGCTTGGTGAGACTGACAAAGTGGCACAAGAGACAGAAGAGATCCTCCGGAAGGCCTTCAAAAGGTTCAATCTTCCTGTTGTAGAGGACTTAGGTGCAGAAACAGCTGCTGATTTGGAATCTTCTGTTCCGGAAGAAGTGAGCCCTGAACAGACAAGTGAGGACTTGGGACCCTCTGCTCCAGAAGAAGTGGCCCATGAACAAGCAAGCATCTCTCCTCCGGTTTCCCCTACAGTCTCCGGATCCAAAGAAGAAGAGCAATTGCAGGAGAAGGAAGCAGTGGTGACAGACAAAGAGGTTGACAATTCTAAGACTGCAGAAGAAAAGAAACATCTGTCTCCGGCAAGAGACACTGCACAAACTGTTCAACAATTTTTGAGCAAAGAAACTCTAGAGATTGATGAACCGGAGCTTCTAAAAGGTCCATTTGATTTTGACTCTCTCTCTCCGGTACAAACAATGAAGATAGCTTCATTTGCAAATGCCAAGGCAAATGAAAAGCTCCTGAAGTCTCATATGGAAGACTGTGAGTTGATAGAGGCTGCTTCCGGAGTACTTGTAAAGATCATGCCATCAATCCAAATAGATCCGACAGCCTCCACTTCCAGTAATCTAAAAACCTTAGTCAGCAGTATTGATACACATTTTAATTCTCTAGAAAAATCAGCTGAAGAAAAGGTCCGGAAGGAATTTTTGGATAAGAGATTTTCTGAAATATTAGAATTAATCTCTAAAGATAGGAAGATTGTAAGCATTGGAATAAAGAGCTTAGAAAATGCTCTTAAGGATGGCGGTGACATCTACAAATTTTGTATATCTTGGTCAAAGGCAACAGCAGCAATTGACAAGAAAATAAAAGAGGAACAGGACAAGCTTCAAAGCTTATCTCAAAGTTTTGATCCTCTCTCTTCCTCTATAATAAATCAAGAATGTCAGACTATTGCAGTCTTGAATGAAATAAAGAATCTTGAGAAGGAGAGGAAGAACATTACCAACCGGATGGGAGAACTTAGAAGGATTATAGTCCCTAAGTTGGAAACTATGCATGAGGCCATCAGTGATGCCCAGACCACCGCCCATACAAAAGATCCGACAGATCTCAGGCGGGCAGAAGCTTTTGCATTTTTGTTGAGTGGTCACATTTCAATCTTGGACAGAATGAAGCTAAGTTGGGCTACTGAAATGGTTCAACTGCAGACATCCTTTGCAGACATTCTGCAGTATATGTGAGTATGTAAATATGCGGCTATATATAGAAAATTTTTGAAAATTTTGGTGTGCGGACCCTACCCTTTGCCATTGATGTCAAAGGGGGAGTGAGGAGCAGTGAAAAATGAGGAATCCAACTCAGGGGGAGTTCCGGAAATTGTATATAAAGACAGAGCATCAGCAAAGGGGGAGCATAGTGTAAACACTTAGTCATTTTTCACTAAGTGTTGCCATCAATGCCAAAGGGGGAGATTGTTGGCAAGAGACACTATATGGATTCATGGTTGTTGTCATTGATGGCAACAAAGGTCATTCCACATATCCGCAAGTCATGATATATCTCTACCGGAAGTCAGATTGAAGATTGTTGTGGTCCGGTGAACAAGAACAGAGCATGTGGCAAGGTCCGACAGATTGGTCCGGATCTCTCAGAGGAAGTGTCTTGGCACAGTGCGGATCTGGGGAAGTCAAGAGGACTATCTTGAGTAGTATATTCCAAGGATTTAGCCTCCGGAGATGGACAAGGAAAAAGATATGAATAGTTGAGTACCGGATTCCTGAGAGACAGTGAAAACAGAGGAAGAACTGACTGACTGAGTATCAAACTACTTTCCGGATGTGTTACAGATGATGATAAAGGTTGCGGAGGCATGAATCATGTTTGGCCGACATAATTGATGATATCTACAAGTATATGCTTGATCCGCATTGCTTGGTGAGCAAGGATTCAGCCGACAGAACTAAGTTTGTAAGAAACTAGACTGTTCCGGATGCCGACTAGAAAGATGATGAAATTACTTGTGCGGATATATATAGAGGATGGATTTAGTTGTAAAGTGTGTGAATGTGTGAGAGGATATGCGAACAAGTCCAGAGTAGAGCAGAAGTAGCAAGAAAGATCCGGTATGTGAAAGGACAGCAGACTAAAGAACAGAGGAAAGATGAAGTGCAGCAGATCAGTATACTGAACCTAACCGGAACTGAACTCCAGCATATGCAGATGCTTCCAATCAGTTCAAAACTGTGATTCTTATCACTTTGTAAGACAGTGTGTCTTCTTGTAGGCAGTGAGCCTCTTGTGAGCAGTGTGCTCGGGCAGTGAGCCCTAACTGGCAAGTGCCATTTTTGTAATTTCCTATTCTTCTAACAGAGAATAATACTTGGGTTAATCACCCCGTGGTTTTCTCCCTTAACAGGGTTTCCACGTCAAAAATACTGTGTCATGTGTTTCTTATTTCATGGTTAATGTTTTGTGTTTGATTTTATGCTGCTTCAATTAAAAGGAAAGTTCAATAAGGGAAATAATTAGGATAACTGATTCACCCCCCCCCTCTCAGTTATCAACAGATGGCACGTGTCCACCTGCATATCCTGACCTGTTGTGGACATATTTGGAACTTGACGATAAATTTTTGGTCAAACAAAGGTCGATCTGACTTATGATGACATCATCTAGATATTCATATTCAGATATCCACATGGATATTCCTCAGTAGGATATCCACTCCCATATACCTGCACTTTTTGCATATAATGCAATACAAAGGCCATTGGCATTTAAATTTGAATGCATGCCAACAGACACCTATGATGATCCTGTGCAATCTTGCTAAAAAAGGCTGTCAAATCACCTTGACGCCATTAATATGCCCTAAAATCATGAATTGCTTAAGGTAAAAGGGGATTTTATCGTCATAAGGAAACACAATTGCATTCGAGAGCCCTAATTTTCAATCTCAAGAGCTTATTGCAAACCAGAGCTGAACCAGAGAACAAAATTATAGAGGAGCACTTCATTCAAAGCATTAATTCAATCAAAATCACTCCGATTATAGGTTAAGGAAGTGAACACAGGTATGTAGAAATCCCTATATCTCTGTTTATTTTATGAATTGTGTCGTAATCACATTGAAAAGGGTAAATGATGGTTTCTAATAGAAATTTGGCTTTGTTTAGACTCAATTCAAAGGTTTAAGCATTTTTTTTAGAACATGAAGAAATTAACATTATGCTAACCCTAGATAATATATATATATATATATATATATATATATATATTGTTGTTGAGACTGATATGTTTATTTTGCAGAACAAGATGTCTCAACCACGCATGGATAAGAGAGATGCCACATTCAAACCCATGTTTCCTAGAGCTCGCAACATATACAACAAATTGGGTAATTAGGAGGATACTCATTGTGGTAACACAGATATTGAGGCATTCAGAGCTCAGATTGATGTTGGGGAGGATGATCTTGTTCTAAACAATATAGTAGCATCTGGGCTATTTCTTGCAGTTGGTTTCCCCAATGCTACAGAGGCATTTGAGCTTCTAGTGGAATGTGCACAAAACTATGACATTACCACAAGGAAGGTGGAGAAACAAGAAAGGTTGTATGCTGATCTATCTGTGGATGGCATCATTGAAGTGTTCAAGTTGCCTGTGTCCCAACCTATGTATGAGCCAGACTTAGATGCATTAGCCAAAGAATTTGAGGACAACAATAAGGTCTATAGAAAAGTAATATATCAAGGATGGAGAAGTACTGATAACATAGCCAAGGTTGCAGCCAAAATGGCGCAACATCTATATAAGTTTGATTTCAATGAGGAAGTCTAGTACATAATTTTCATGCTCAGCCGGATGAGGGGACTGACAAATTGTGTAACCTTTGAGCCATGGATGTTTGGGTTAATGAGGATGGTCATTAAATATAAATAGGAAAATGCAAAGATCCAATGGGCCAAAATCATCAGTGATATAATTCATGACCAAATGGTCAAATGGAAGGAAAATAAGATCACAATTTTTAGAATGACCTCCTACCTTGTATACGCTTGTACAACAAAAGGCACATTTGATGGATTGCAAGCTGTGGAAAAGATGGGTAAGCTACCTAATGAGAAGACTCCCTGGGAACACTATCCCCAACTAGAGAGGAGGTTATCTATGCAAAACTGGTGCAGGAGCTTTCACGGTCAATGGTAATCTTGCATCACCAAAAATATTTTAATTTTCAGTTGTTTGGTTTTTTTCAATAATGTTGGAGCTTTGAGAAAATCATATTTTAATTTGCAACAAATGTAATTTCCCTTGGGTGCAATTGTAAATTTAATTTTGGTGGGATTTGACTAATTTTGTCATAAGTGGGGCTGCCAAGAATCTTGGAATTAATTTCCAAGAGGTGGGGCTAGAAGCTTTGCATGTTGTTGCATGTCTGGGTCGAAATTATGAGACCTAGTCTCGGTAACATGAGTATAACATTCTCATATATTATCAAAATTAATAAATTTAAAATGTTCTGGAAAGTTGGGAAGGTGAGACACAAAACCCAAAAACTGTTTTAGAAAATCCTAAAAATTGAGGGAGTGATGACAGGTTGGAAGTGATAGGTTTTTCTTGTGGATTTGGAGAGGTTGTTTTGAGAAACCAATAGTGGTTTTCTTCTCACACAATTTCTACATATTGAGGATTGCTCATTTGGAAGGAGGGTTTTGGATTAAGATATTTGCATAGCTAGATGCTGCCAGTATGGGTCCAGATTGATGAAGAGAAAAAAATGTTGCAAGTGTGGATTGTATCTCTCAGAAGCTCATATGCTTCCATATTTTGTAATGAAATTTCAGATTGAATAAATATTATTGTGCATATTTATCTTCTTCTATTTGTTGTTCCATTTTATTTTCGGCCTTCTTTCAGAGGCTTATGAAGTGTTTTGTTGCAGATTTCTAAGTGAAGACAATCCTCCTCTGCATCAATTGGTATCAGAACTCAGAAGGTCTAGGCAAAAGAGAGTTTGGTGTTTGTGGGCTTTTGTTTGTGCAGGTTGAAGAGAGAACTTGGTTGCCAAAAGACTAGGTAGATAAAAAAAGAAGAGACCTAGGTGAGGCAAAGATAAAGAGAAGCAAGAAGAAACTTTCTTGAAGAGGAGATGGGTTTGTTTAGAAGGTACTTGCAGGTTGGGGGTTCACAAAATAAGAAGCAAGAAGAAAAAGAGAGGAAGAGGAAAGAGGAAAAGATGAGGCAAATAGAGGTTGAGAAAGAGATAAGAGAACTAAGGCAAACTATGGAAGAACTAAAAGAGATGAGAGAAAGAATGGAAGGGAAATGGAAGGATTTTCTTAAACAAGAGCAAAGTTGGCACTTATCAGTGAGAAAGAGGGTATCATGGCCTATCAAGAAGATTATGCAAAGAAGAAGAAGACAAGTACGGACAACAACAAATGAGGTAGAGGTAAAGTTTGAATCTATTGTTCGAGTTGAGAAAGGTAAGTTACAAGTTGAGATGCATGATATTCTAGTTGTGTTTGAAGATGAACAAACCTCTTTGTTTGATGATGAACCAATAGAAAGGCATATTGATGTTGAGATTAATGATATGATTGTTGTTGGTAATCAAGTGGTTGATGAAATTGTTGCTGATGAACTAGTAGGAAGGGATGATAATGTAGGGGTTAATGATAAGGTTGATATTGAGAATCAAGTTGTTATTGATAATGAAGTTGCTGATAAGATTACTATTACAGAGTTGCAGACTAAGTTCTTGTAGTTGGATGTTGTTATATTGTAGGGATCACCAAAGGAGTGTGAGAAGCAAAGTAAAGAATGCATTGTTGGTAATGGTACTGACCAAGTTGTTTTGATGAATGAAGTTTTCATTATTTAGGTGCGGGTATCCAAAGCAATGGATAAGAAGAAGTTATTTCCATTTGACAGGCCTAAGCACATGAGCAAGAAGGTGGGAAAGCGAAGAGTGAAAATGAAGTGGACATTACTTTGTTTCAAGAAAGTTGGAATGCAGGAAATGCAAGACATCAGTCAGAGACTATCAAACATATTTTTCATGATGATATTCCTTATTCAAGTGGACTTGAATTTTGTTTTCTCTGGGAGTATGGTGCAAGAGCATTCACGGTCAATGGCAATCTTGCATCACCAAAAATATTTTAATTTTCAGTTGTTTGGTTTTTTTCAATAATGTTGGAGCTTTGAGAAAATCATATTCTAATTTGCAACAAATGTAATTTCCCTTGGGTGCAATTGTAAATTTAATTTTGGTGGGATTTGATTGATTTTGTCATAAGTGGGGCTGCCAAGAATCTTGGAATTGATTTCCAAGAGGTGGGGCCAGAAGCTTTGCATGTTGTTGCATGTTTGGGTCGAAATTATGAGACCAAGTCTTGGTAAAATGAGCATAAATTTCTCATATCTTATCAAAATTAAGAAATTTAAAATTTTATGGAAAGACGGGAAGGAGAGACATGAAACCCAGAAACTGTTTTAGAAAATCCTAAAAATTGAGGGAGCGACAACAGGTTGGAAGTGATAGGTTTTTCTTGTGGATTTAGAGAGGTTGTTTTGAGAAACCAATAATGGTTTTCTTCTCACACAATTTCTACATATTGAGGATTACTCATTTGGAAGGAGGGTTTTGGATGAAAATATTTGCATAGCTAGATGCTGCCAGTATGAGTCCAGATTGATGAAGACAAAAAAATGTTGCAAGTGTGGATTGTATCTCTCAGAAGCTCATATGCTTCCATATTTTGTAATGAAATTTCAGATTGAATAAATATTATTGTGCGTATTTCTCTTCTTCTATTTGGTGTTCCATTTTATTTTCAGCCTTCTTTTAGAGGCTTGTGAAGTGTTTTGTTGCAGATTTCTAAGTGAAGACAATCCTCCTCCACATCAAAAACTACAAGCTTGTTAATGATTGCTTCTCAATGCACATGGTGAGGCTGATGGAGGGAGATAGAACAAAAATATTCTCAGTAGGAGACACTCAAGCAATTAGTGGATATGGCTCTTGGTTCATCCAAGAAAAAACATATTCCTACATCCGAATGGAGGGTTTCAGTGGGAAAACACATATGCTACCAAGATACCCTTCTGATAAGGTAGTACTGATGGAGATGATGAGGCAACAATTACCCACATTTGAGTCATCCAAGGTCAAAGAGGGGAGACCATATAGGAAGTTCCCATTGATATTTTTAGACATCTAAAATTGACCATGTCACAACATCATCTTGTCGATACATCATTTGAGACACCTGATGAGATGTTTTGCCCTTTTCATCACCCAATTAGTTAAATAAACCATATTTATTTAACTAATCCCATTCCAATCCCATTTTAATCCCACTAGCTAATTAATTAAATAAATTATATTTATTTAATTAATTTCCACTTTTTCCTCATCCAAATTAATTAAATAAATTAAATATTTATTTAATTAATGTATTCCACATCATCCCTCATCCAAATTAATTAAATAAATTAAAGATTTATTTAATTAATGTATTCCACATCATTCCTTTCCAAAATTAAATAATTTTATTATCTAATTCCACCTTTATCTCTATCTCCACATTTGTCTCCTTGTAAAGTGGAAGACCATTTGACTTTACATCCTTTTATTCAACCTTCATGAGACACTTGTCAAATGACTACAACTCCTTGTGTCATTTAATCCTAGCTGTCCATTCCCATCACCCATCTGCTATAAATCAAGCCTCACTCAAGCCATTTGACACTTTAGAGGGGTTCTTGACAATCACATTTTCATCATCTTGCTATCCAAATCATCCATCTATCATCCTCATATCATTGTTATGTTGCAGAAGTGATCAATCAACATTCCAACCAATCAATCATCCATCAAAGAGAACAAATCTGGTAGATTTGGGTGCATCTATCATGTGTGGAGGAATTGATTCAAAGGTAAAGGTAATTGGGTTGTTTGTGTGATTGATAATTTGAAACTAATTCACGAACCTACTAAGACACCGCAAATACTCTAGAATTCCTACTCAATTTCAATACATCAATGAAACTAAGAACAAAGAAATAAACATAAGATTATACCTTTACAAACTGGTTATCCTGCGCATTCCATTGTTTCCTATCTTTTCAATGCTCTTGTAGATGATAATGTTGCTCTCAGAAATGTACTTCCTTGCTTTCCAAGATGACAAAGAGGAATGGATTTTGTGGATGAATATGCAATGTGACAAGCCTACAATGCAAAGCTAAGATAATGATGATATGATTGCTATGAAACTAGATGATAATATGCAGCTATGGAGATTATGATACTAATGCAAATGAGGGGCCAAAGGCACGCTTGAATGCTTGATGGAAATTTCTGCAGCATGTAGTTACTAAAGCTCTTGTGTTGGAAAATGGAGGTGAGAAGCTTACTTTTATAGGCCAAGGATGGGCCAATTCCAAGTGTCAAAAGATCCACGGTGGAGGAATGAGTCTAGTGATGTGTACAGTAGAGATTTAATTAGTTGGGATGAGAGATAAAAGGGGGAGATTTTCCTCCTATGATGACAGGGTGGAGAGAAAGGTGTGAGCAAGAGGCCACTTGTCACAATGCTCTTAAGGACCAAAGAACAAGGGTCAAAGAAGGAGTCCTTCTTTGTAGGGTTGTTGGAAGGAATCTAGGAACTATGAGACATGTGTCTCTAAGTGTCCTTTGACTATGATGACATGGAAAGACCAAGCTCTTAAGAATAGGGATGGTTAGAGGATAAATAGGACATGTGGGTGAGGATAATTGTATAATTAAATATTAAAAATATTTAATTATGTGTACAACATGATGAGGTGTAAAGTGAGGTGGAAATGGTGATATGGATTTATAGAATTAAGACTTAGGGATAGAGGATTAATTAAATAATGTGGAATTATTCAATTAAGGATGCTTTAGAGAAATTTGGATGGCTTAATTAAATAAATTGTTTTTTATTTAATTTTTGGAAGATTAAGATGAATGTGAATCAAATAAATAAATTAGGACAATTATTTATTGATAGAAGAACATGAATAAAATAAACATTAAAGTATTTATTTAATTCGACTTGAGCCATTTTTAGGTGTATACATTTTGACCCTCTTTGAGACAATGTGTTTTATCATGTTGTTTCAAAGAATAAAAATTTTCTGAGTATGATACATGCCCCAGTTTGCCCCTAGTATAGGTTTGATAATGCTAGGATGCCCCCTCGGGAGATTGGTCAAGTTGAATTTGGCATAAGGATGACGAATGATCTCATGATAAAGAAGAATTGATGATATGTTAGGCAGGTGATAAATTTGGATGACGGAGAATGAAAAACGGACGAAGAACATGGTACTCATGTGCAAGGTCAAACACCTCTAGTTAGGGTTCACTTGGCTACAAATAAGGATGCGGGGTCCCCTTTCTATTCATTTGCACACTTGTCATTTGAGGAGAGATTATAGGAGCCCTAGTTTATTGTAGAGCAGAGCAATCAATGAAGATGGCATGGATTCTAGTAGAGGACCACAAATTCGAGAGGATTTGACAATTCAGGTGGACAACAGAGCATGGACCCCTGGTATGTACACTTTTAATTTCAGTAGTTGTGTATTTATTGCGGTCAAAAGTCTAGGTTTTGAATGCACTGTTTAGGTAGTTCTGTGCATATGATAATTTAATCTGCACATATAACGCGATTCTGCACATTCGGTAAAGGAATCCATGCATATGCAAGTTTTTCACATTTGAAAGGCAGTCCTGCACATTTAATATGAAGTTGCGCATATAGTTAGGGATTCCACGCATCTAAATGAAATAGCACATTCAATTAGGGTTTGAGTGCATCTGATAAGATTCTGCGCAATTGGTATAAAAATGCTCAAATAAGGCTGGATTCAGTACATTTAAACAAAATTGTGCATTTGATTAGGGATTCTGTGCAAATGCCTAAATTTGTGCTTTTGATTAGGGCTCCTATGCGTGTGTCATAAAACTGTACTTCTGATAAATAGAGTTGCGCATATGAGAAAAGCAGATAATTACCTAGCTGAATTGGTTAAATTGGCATCTCGATCGATGCTGGCCAACTGATAGGTCATCTTGGAGATTGATAGAATCTCCAAAAAGATTATAGGATAGGTTTTGATGATAAGATAGCTAGGTAATTGGTTTGATAAAAATGATAGATATGCAGCTTAGTTGTTTTGTTAACGCGCTTTGTCATTGATTGCAGGAGGAGCTAGATAATGTATTGATGTCGTGGGAGAGATTCCCAGTTACACAGCTTCTTTAACCTACTTGACCGATACAGATCATTTGGTGCTCAGATCAGTGGGACTGTGGTTTGTTTGCTTTATGCCTAAGGTGTGGGTGAATCTGGGATTGTTGACTACTCTTGGGGAGAGGTATCACAGTGAGACAGACACACTTCACTTGCCAACAGGGGAAATGGTGGTGACACTGGAGGATGTGCATCAGATTCTTTAGATTCTGATTCATGGTGAGTTGATTGAGTATGAGTCACATACTGGAACATGATTAGAAGAGTGTAGATGGGTGTTCGACGACACTGAGCTTGAGGGGACCGAGATCAACTAGGCTGATATGGTAGACTACTATGAGCCCCTGCTAGCCATACTAGCAGGTTTGATTGGAGGTGTGGTCTGTCCAGACAAGAGATCATGTGGATTCCCTGTTAGATGGGGGAGGGCATTTGAGAGGATGATAGCTGACAGGACCTGCTTTGCCTGGGGCCCGTGCATACTTGTGCACTTGTACCATGATCTTCATTAGTTTGTGTATGATGGAGCAGCTAGTCTATCTGCTAGAGTGTCACTGTTACAGATTTGAGCATGGTTGCATATAGCTGTCACATGGCTGATAGGGATGGGTATGAGAGGTCATGATAGACCCTACTCCTACATGTTCCAGGAGACCCATTCCCAACCCAAGCTGGGAAAGCTTGAGTACTGGCGGTACACATTAGACAATGTGGACACAGTTGAGTGGCGCTCATACCTGGATTGCGAGGCATGGAAGGATGATACTGCAGAGCTTCCTTACTATTTTCAGACTTGATGGTTGATAGGGAGGACCCCCTACATACTTGAGCGACATATTGTTTCTCGTGTGCTCCGACAGTTTGGTAGGGTCCAGGGGATGCCCCAGGGGATTGCCATATTTGCTCGGACACACAAGGAGCGTTCATGGTGGGGTCTGACTACATCTTATGAGACTACTAGAGCTGACTTTCTACATATTCCATACTAGGCATGGGATTTGTGGAGACAGATTGTGGATGCGGGGTATGACCGCGGACTACGCTGCACACTTTACAGCTCATCCTGTGCCAAGATACTCTAGACCTAGAGAGCGAGCTCTGAGACTAAAGGATGAGGAGGAGGATGATGATGCTCCACACCAGAGGAGGAGGTGATGGTGAGGTAGTAGAGGTGGTAGAGGCAGCCGAGGTGGAGGAGATGATGGTGGCGAGGGTGGCGGAGGTGATGACGGAGATGATGGGGATGATGGTAGGAAGAGGAGAGTGAGACAGAGGGTGGAGGGGTAACCCAGATATAGGTACAGCCTCAGGTGCAGGCACAGGTTGAGGGGTAGGTATAGGTGCCTTTACATGGACAGGATGATGGACAGATGGCCACCTTATGAGCCCAGGTGGCTCAGCTATAGGGTGAGGTTGGACAGATGTGACAATAGATTACCCAGTTGCAGGGGGATGTTAGGAAGACTATTTTGGAGCAGGACACTGCTATTCAGAGATACACGAGGGCAGAGTCCTTATTGTAGTAGGTACAACAAACTATTGCACAAGGTCCCACTGGGCAGATTGTTACAGAGATAGTTAGAGCCAGACAGGAGATACTCTACTGGAGATCCCTGTATGAGTAGGTTATGCCCCCAGAGCAGAGAGTGGGGAGCTTCCACCCTAGTTCCCGCAATAGGTCTAGACGGACACAGTCAGAAAGCGGAGGAGTCATGGGGCCACCACCTCCTCATCCTATAGGTCCTCAGCCTCAGCAGCCAGCACATTCCAGAGATAGTACCACCTAGGCACTTGGATACATGTATCATGTTTATACCATTTTTGTATACACCATTTGTGATAGCTCGAGACACATATTTATGAAATATTGTATACTTGGACATTATTATTATTTTGATGATGATCTATAGGAGTTTGATGGACTACATGCATGTATTTTTTGATGGATGGATGCTTTCTATATGATGGATGTTATCTATTTGATGGATGCTATCTATTTGATGTTATCTATATTGATGGATGTTATTGATTATGCTTACATTGTGATGATTATAATATGTTGATGCTATGATGTACATGAGACTTATGATATGACCTATGGTTCACATGATGAGTAATATCTATGTATAATGTTATGTGCAATGATCCTATATGCTTATAGTTTATGATGACCTAATGCATATGTTGATGATTCTTAAATGTAATACTTGATATTTAATTTTCTATGGATGATGAGCTAATATGCAACTGCTATGAAAATGTTATCTATGTTTTTTCAATTTTTGATGATAAATGTGATGCATGAGACCTATTTGGATAAATGACATCACTATATGAAGCTGTTGTTTAATAATCATGATCTAAATGCTAATGATAACTAATGCATTTAAATGATAATGAACTTATGATGGATATGCTTATAAAATGCAAAATGATAATGATGATTTGTTTTTGTTATGCCAAGTATACTCGATCATAAATGAAAGAAACACTTAGAAGAATTTAGACTAATGATTTGGACAGATAGATAACTTTGAAGAATAATTTGGATAAATGAAAGAAATGATTTGGAATAAATGGATAATTTGGATAAAATGAAAGAAATTGGCTTGGATCTTAAGACACTTGGAAACTAATAATTGATGGAATGCTTATAAATGAAATGAAATGCAAACCTAACATGCACAAATGAGACTTTGTCATCTTGTATACAAATATTTGAAGTACTTTTTTTCATCATTGAGCTTTTAGAATGTTGTAAGAAAATACAAGCATCTAGGTATAATTAAACCATGATGACTTGGGTATATCTTACATGAATTTTGATTTAGCAAGTTAATACAAGCATCTAGTCAAAATTAAACCTAGATGACCTGAGTATTTCTTGCATGTAAAAATAGACAAGGATTGCACTCTTTCATGCTAAGACCCATAACATCCTTGATGATCATTTTTGCTGATCATATTGTTAGACAAGTCATCACATTACTAATGATTAATCCACAAACAACAAACAAATGAAAATAATCATGTGCCATCATAGCTCCTCTAGTCTTGAACATCCTCGAGTAGCATATGAAACATGATAACAAAAATCAAGACCTAAAACTTAAACCTATAACAACCATCAAATCTTCTTGCCATAGATATGTTTTCTTGCCATGATAATAGATAGAATCATCTTGATAGATGAGGCTCATTGTTGTCTGATATAGGTCAATGTCCTTATGTCAAGTTTTTGTTGAAAAGGTTTACTTGTAGTGTTGCATGTTGTTCGGAGATAGTATTGCGATCCGGTTTGTTATCCTCTAAGATTTTGTGACATTCAAGAATCCAATTCCCAACTAGGTTGAGGACTTTGCCCCCAGTCAAGTAAAGGATCTAGTTATTATGGATGAAGCATATGGATAAACAGACAGTAAACTCCATGTGACGGGCCCTAAGAGACTGACCTAGTGCCTTAGGGGCTCATCGATGATGGCCTTGCCTACGTGATGATGTAGAGACAACGTAGTTCTACAGTGTGGACTATGTGGACCTAAGACCTAGGGGTATGAAGCCTCGGGGGCTCATCAATGATGGCCTTGCCTACATGATAGCTCAGAGGCGACATAGTTCGACAATGGTAGGTTGACACTAATGATAGATGAATGGATGGACTATACTTATTATGGTAGGATAAGCGGTATGGATGGATGGGAAGCCTTGGGGGCTCATCAATGATGGCCTTGCCTACATGATATCTCAGAGGTGACGTAGTTTGACAATGACACTAATGATGAAGTCATGATAGATGACAAGATGGATGAAGGATTAGACAGACAGCTTGAGGTGATAAGGTGATAAGGGCGAGCGAACACAAGCCACGATAGGTATCTTTATGCAATTTGATGGATGCTATAAGAAAAGGTTGGATGCGGACTAAAATCCTAAAAGATGGAGGAAGCAGTTTATCACAAATAGTGCCTGTTTCTAGGTTTTCACTACTTGCTTTTATTTGCATGATTTTTTTTCCTTGCATTGGGATTTAGGTATAAAACTTGCCAAGATGCATGTTGTTGATGGAATCATCGAATAGTTCACCTTCTAATGTTGCTAATTGATAGGCTCCTGATCCATAAGTAGTAATGATTACATACAGACCAATCCAGTTGGGTTCAAACTTGCCTTTCTTTTCCCTGTCCTGCTGATTTTGAGGGTTTTCCTTGAGCACTAGGTCACCGACTTGAAAGACTCTAGGTTTTACTTTGTGGTTGTAACTCCTTGACATCCTTTGTTGATAGGTTTTCAAATTATTAAAGGCATTATGTCTTCTTTCCTCCAACAATTCTAACTCTTGAAGTCTGGATACCTGGTATTCTTCATCAGATATTAGACCTTTTAATGATACTCTCAAGGATGGTAACTCAACTTCAATGGGCAAGATGGCTTCAGAGCCATAGACTAGGGAATATGGTGTTGCACTTGTGGGTGTGCAGATACTTGTACGGTAGGTCCACAGAGCAGGATTTAGTTGGATATGCCAATCACGGCTGGCATCATTAACAGTCTTCTTCAAGATTTTCAAGATGGTTTTATTAGATGCCTCTGCCTAGTCATTTCCTTGAGGGTAATATGGGGTGGAAAAATGGTGTTGTATATGGAATTTGTCACAGAGCTCTTTGAAATCTTGATTTTTAAAAGGTCTTCTATTATCAGTGATAATGGATAGGGGAATGCCATAACGACAAATGATGTAATTCATGATGAATGAGGTGATTTGTTTGCCTGTGACATTGGCTAGGGGTACAACTTCGATCCACTTTGTAAAGTACTCAGTGGCAGTGATTATGAATTTATGGCCATTGGATGATGGGGGGTGTATCTTGCCCACTAAGTCGAGTCCCCATTGACAGAAAGGCCAAGGAGTCGTTAAAGGTTTCAGCTCTTGTGCCGGTGCATGTATTAAATTCCCATGAATTTGACATTTCTTGTACCTTTTCACAAAATGATAGGAGTCCATTTCCATAGTTGGCCAATAGATCCCATATGCATGAGCTTCTTAGCCAAGGTAGGACCACTAGAGTGTGTTCCGTAAATTCCTTTGTGAACTTCTCTCAAGGCAGTTTGATATTCCTCAATTTTGAGACACCTAAGGAGAGTACCATCAAGACCTCGTCGGTAAAGGGTATCAGCAATTATGGTATAACGGGAAGCTTGATGGATGAAAGTTCATCATTGATTATTGGATAAACCTAGTGGTAAGGTATTCTCTTTCAGATAGGTATAGATTTTTCTGTACAAGGGAGAATCGGATCCTACTATGTGGCATATGATTCTGGTTTGAGGGATATCGTAAGCTAGATGGGATGCTGGCTCTACCAAGAACTCATAACGTGACTGATTTTCTAGTATGTCCAGGAGTGATGCAATGGTTGCCATAACATTTGCAACTTTGTTCTCCAGTCTTGGTATTTGTTCAAAAGAAATCACAACAAAATATTCTTTAAAGTCATCTACCATATGCTTGTAGGGTATTAACTTTTCATCCTTGGTTTGATAGTCATCATTTGCCTTATTGATAACTAGTTGTGAATCTCTGAACACATGAAACTCTCAGACTTTCCACTCTACAGCCAGTTTAAGACCAATGACTAATGCCTCATATTCTGCCACATTGTTGGTATAGGGGAAGAGTAATCTGTATGATTTTGGGATTGTATCCCCTCGAGGTGTGACTAACAAAATGCCTGCTCCTGACCCATGCTAAGTATAGGATTTATCAAAATAGAGTTTCCATGCTTGGGTTGTTATGTTGAAAATGGCTTCGTCTGGAAATTCAAAGCTTAATGGATTGTCATCCTACAATGGTGCATCTGCTAACTGATCCGCAATGACTTCACCTTTTATAGTTCTTTTGTCCACATATTCAATGTTGAACTCGCTGAGAATCATTACCCACTTTGATAGCCTTCCAGTTAGAGTAGCCTTATTGTGCAAATACTTCAATGGATCTATCTTTGCTACCAACTTGATTGAATGTGTGAGCATATAATGTCTTAGTTTTTGGGAAGCAAAAACTACAACAAGGCATGCTCTTTCAATGGGTGTGTATTCATTGACAGTCTTCTTTAGAATTTTCAAGATGGTTTTATTAGACACCTTCGCCTGACCATTTCCTTGAGGGTAATACGGGGTGGAAAAATGGTGTTGTATATGGAATTTGTCACAGAGCTCTTTGACATCCTGATTTTTAAAAGGTCTTCCGTTATCAGTGATAATGGATAGGGGAATGCCATAGTGAAAAATAATGTAATTCAAGATGAATGAGGTGATTTGTTTACCTATGACATTAGTTAGGGGTACGGCTTTGATCCACTTTGTAAAGTACTCAGTGGTGGTGATTATGAATTTATGGCCATTGGATGATGGGGGGTGTATCTTGCCCACTAAGTCGAGTCCCCATTGACAAAAAGGCCATTGAGTTGTTAAAGGTTGCAACTCTTGTGCCGGTGCATGTATTAAGTTCCCATGAATTTGACATTTCTTGCACCTTTTCACAAAACGATAGGAGTCTGTTTCCATAGTTGGCCAATAGTATCCCATACGCATGATCTTCTTAACCAAGGTAGGACCACTAGAGTGGGTTCCACAAATTCCTTCGTGAACTTCTCTCAAGGCGGTTTGATATTCCTCACTTTTGAGACACCTAAGGAGAGTACCATCAAGACCTCGTCGGTAAAGGGTATTGGCAATTATGGTATAGCAGGAAGATGGACAGATGAAAGTTTGTCGTTGATTATTGGATAAACCTAGTGGTAAGGTATTCTCTTTCAGATAGGTATAGATTTTTCCATACAAGGGAGAATCGGATCCTACTATGTGGCATATGATTATGGTTTGAGGGATATCGTAAGCTGGATGGGACACTGACTCGACCAAAAACTCATAACGTAACTAATATTTCGGTATGTTTAGGAGTGATGCAATGGTTGCCATAGCATCTGTAGCTTTGTTCTTCAATCTTGGTATTTGTTCAAAGGAAATCACAACAAAAATATTCTTTAAAGTCATCTACCATACGCTTGTAGGGTATTAACTTTTCATCCTTGGCTTGATAGTCATCATTTGCCTTATTGATAACTAGTTGTGAATCTCCAAACACATGAAGCTCTTAGACTTTCCACTCTATAGCTAGTTTAAGACCAATGACTAATGCCTCATATTCTGCCACATTGTTGGTACAGGGGAAGAGTAATCTATATGATTTCGGGATTGTATCCCCTTGAGGTGTAACCAACAAAATGCCTGCTCCCGACCCATGCTGAGTATAGGATCCATCAAAATAGAGTTTCCATGCTTAGGTTGTTATGCTGAAAATGGCTTCGTCTAGAAATTCAAAGCTTAATGGATTGTCATCTTGCAATGGTGCATCCACTAACTGATCCGCAATGACTTGACCTTTTATAGATCTTTTGTCCACATATTCAATGTCAAACTCGCTGAGAATCATTAACCACTTTGATAGCCTTCCAGTTAGAGTAGCCTTATTGAGCAAATACTTCAATGGATCTATCTTTGCTACCAACTTGATTGAATGTGTGAGCATATAATGTCTTAGTTTTTAGGAAGCAAAAACTATGGCAAGGCATGCTCTTTTAATGGGTGTGTATTGTAACTCATAGCCAACCAATGTTTGACTAATGTAGTAAATGGCCCGTTCCTTTCCTTCATAGTCCTGCTATGCCAATAAAGCTCCTAGAGCAGTTGGTGTAGCTGAAATATAGAGCAAAAGTGGTTTTCCTTGTATTGGAGGCATCAAGAGTGGAGGATTCATAAAGTACTCTTTCAAGAGGTTAAAAGCTTGTTCACACCCCTCATCCCATCTGAAAGGAATGTTCTTGTGAAGGAGGTGGGTAAATGGATGACATTTGTCTGCTAATTGTGATATAAACTGACAGATAGATTGTAGCTTGCCTTGCAATGACCTTAGCTGACTAATATTTCTAGGTGGTGGCATGTCCATTATTTCTTTCACTTTGGTCAGATCCACATCAATTCCTTTGGCTGAAACTATATATCCCAGAAGTTTGTCGGATGTTACTCTGAACACACATTTTTTTGGATTCAAGCGGACATGGAACTGCTCCAGTCTCTAAAATATTTTATCTAATACCTACAGGTGTCTTTCTCTTGTGAGTGATTTGGCTAGAATATCATCTACATAATCTTCCATGATGGTGTGCATCATGTCATGGAAGTTGTCATTGCTCTTTGGTATGTTGCTCCTACATTTTTCAGTCCAAATGGCATCACACACCAGCAATATGTACCCCATGGACATGTAAAAGTGATCTTGTGCTGGTCTTCCAGTGCTATTTTGATCTGATTGTAGCCAAAAAACCTAGACATGAGAGATAGCATAGTATGCCCTGCTGTAAGGTCCACAACGATGTCAATGTTAGGAAAAGGAAAGTCATCCTTGGGGAAAGCCTTATTCAAATCCCTGAAATCATTGCAAAGTCTGATCCTTCCATCTGGTTTTGAGATAGGAACTATATTGGAAATCCATTCCAGATAGTCAATTGGTCTGATAAACCCAACATCTAACAACTTCAATTCTTCTTTCACCAATAGTGCGATATGTGGATGCATCTTCCTTAGTTTTTGTTTGACTGGTTTAGCTCCTGGAGCTAGTGATAAGTGATGCATTATGAGATTAGGATCAAGTCCAGGCATATCCACATAGGACCATGCAAAATTAATCTCTTTTTTTGAAGAATTTGATGAATTTTGGCTTCTCATGTTTAGATAAAGATTCTGCCATATGGATTATCCTTGGATTGTCTTCTGTGCTAATGCTAACAGGTTCTGCTGGTTCTATCAAAATTGAGGAACTCTCCTGATGTGTGAGATTGGGGAGAGTGTCAAGCCTTTCATCCTTTGGCGCCTCAAAGATGTTTTCACCATTGGATTCATCTTTTATTTTTTTACTTTTTTCACGATCTAACACTGCCACAGAGCAGTTTTCACCATTAGATCTATCTTTTATTTTTACATTTTTATGACTAAAAGGCTTGGTACTCTCTCCAAAATAAGCCTTGTCGTTGAGTTTTATAGCAAAGCTAGATTTATGGTCCCCTGATGGTAAGTGATCCCTTAGTTCTAGATAGTCAATGATAACATCGTCATCTTGAAAGGTATCTAGTTTGGGGGCCTCTTGTAGTTCCCAATCTATACATTTAGGATGTACTAAAGGTAGGGGATCGGGAAATGATGGTTAGGATAGAGGAGTTGTCTAGGTTTGTGGAGGTATTTACAAGGTCTAAAATAGTACTCTCTTCAGTATTGTTTATCAAGTGTGACATCCGACCTTCCTCTTGAGACTCACTCTCAACATTTTGCGAATCAAACTCTTGCGGTCTAGACCTTGAGCTTTGACCCTCATGGTATGTGTTTATTGAGCTATATGTTTGGACCACATCAATGCCTTTGTCTTCACAAGATAACTCAGAAAGACTATCCCATTCCCATTCATTAGAGTCTGTTTCACTCCCTTCTTGCAATTTGTGAATCTTCTCAACTAGATTGGTGGTGACCTTTTCCTTGTCTTTTTTTTGGTATCCTAGCCCTATAGTGTCTTGGGCTGATAAGGAAGAAGGTTGTATAGGTTCTACGATACCTTCTTTTCTCAAGCCTATGGGACTATGACCATCATATCCCATTCTTTGCAAGATAGAAAAACCCAGACCATATTGATCAGTCTGTAGTTGGGGTTGTTGATTTAGTAGGTTGGATTCCATATCCTCTTCTTTATACAGCCATTGAAGGACATCTTTCTCATCACTTTCATCTGATAGAGTTCCCCATTCGATAAAAGGACCTTTAGGAGTTTTTGATGATTGTAGTTTCTCCATAGATTGTTTGCCATAAGACTTGGGTGATAAAGGTAGTTTTGCAAGACAAAAACTTTGTTCGATGGAATACTCTCCTAGTCCTTTATCTTTGAGCTTGACTTTTAGTTCGGTAGTTTTGGATGTAGAAGGTATGGAACTTGGGTCAACAATGGGTGTGGAGGATGAGCTTGCATGGTTGGTAGGTATTACAACTTCTAGCTTTGGTTTGATGGTGTTGCAGTATTGGAATGGATCGGGATCACCTTGGATAGTGATCTCTTGGCCATTATGTGGGAACTTTATACATTGATGATAGGTGGATGGTACGACTTTCATCGCATGTATCCAAGGCCGGCCAAGGAGGATATTGTAGGCTAGTTCCATGTCAAGCACTTGGCAAACCACATCTTTCTCTACCAGTCCAACTCGTATTGGCAAAACAATAGTTCCTTTAGATGTCCTTTCTTCCTCATCATAGGCCTTGATTGTGATCTTCTTCTTTGGATCAACAGAATTCTCAGAGAACCCCAATGCAAGGATTAATTTTAATGTGTAAATATTTAAACATGCCCCTCCATCTATAAGGACCCATTTTATTCTGTGTTTATCAATGAGGGCTTCGATGTGAAGGGATGCATTATGAGATTGGGTAACAGACATATCATCTTTTTCGGTAAATGATAGAAAATGGGGTGTAGTAAGATGCCCCACCATGGCTTGGAAATGCTCTTGGGCTAGATTTGTTAGCATAGTGGTTTCCAAAAGAGCCTTTTCTAGGATAGCCTTATGGGATGGTGAGAGACACAAAAGCTCCAAAATAGATATATGTGTGGGTGTTGTTTGGAGTTGGTCTAGGACATTATACTGATTGGATACGGAAGATGGTTTTGGTGGAGCTCCTTGGAGAGTAATCTTTCCATGATGAGTGGTTACATTACAATCAAGCTTTTTATTTATAGTAATCACATTTACATGTGAGTCACTTTCAGAGATGTGGTTAACAACATAATCATATGATACATTTGAGTAGTTGGCATTGTTACCACCATTATTGTTTTGCTTTGAGGGACCTCCCTTCTCATAATTAGGGAGTAGATTCTTGAATGCCAAATGATCGTCATTGGATGCATGTCTATCAATTGATATCTCTCCTCGATCTATCAAGTCTTGGATGGTGTTTTTCAGTTGTTGGCAATCATTGGTTTTATGACCTTTGCTTCTATGGAATTCACAAAAGTCAGAATCTTTCCACCAAGAGGGTTTGAACTTGGGTTCATATTCTCTTACCGCAGGAAGCGTTATGAGGTTGTTTGATATGAGCTTCCTTAAGGCAGATTCAATTGATTCCCCTAATGGTGTAAACTTTCGGCGAGGAGGAAAGTTTGTGGGTCTTGGTTCATTGTTTGGAGGTTTGTTGGAAGATGTATTATTGTGTGGACTTGATAAGTTGAGAATAGGTTGTTTTGGTGCCACACGTTTGGCGTCTACAATTCCATCATTTACAATGTTTTTGTTTTTAGTCCAAAACCTTGATTTGTCTGTGTTATTGCTTGAACTAGGGACATCCTTGTAGATTTTGATTTGTCCTTTTGCTATCAAAGCTTTCTCAATTAGTAATCCCATTTCAATGACCTTACTAAAAGAAGTAGGGCATTGAATTTGTATTTGATAGCTTAAGTCAGTGTTTAAGTTATGGACAAACATCTCAATCATTTGCTTCTCATGGATGTGGTAAGGACATTTACTTGTGAGTTGTCTCCATCTTTGCAAGAAAGTGGCGAAAGATTCTCCACCTTTTTGTTTTTTATTGCATAGATCTAACATTGAAATTTCGTGTTTAATGTTATAAGAGAAGTGTATCACAAACTTGTCCACTAGTTCATTAAATGTTTGGATTTCGGGAGGTAGACAGGAGAACCATTCCATAGCTTGACCTCCTAGGATGCGTGGAAAAAGTCGCATAAGATATGTCTTATTGTGGGCGACCTCTAAGCATGCAACATTAAATTCTCTAATATGGTCTCATGGATCACCTTTCCCCCTATATTTGTCAAATTTAGGGACTTCAAATCTCGAAGGGAAAGGTACCATGACCAAGCTCTTATCAAAAGGATATGGAGATATATCCTCTAATGAGTAATGCTTTGTGGAAGTTCCAGTTTGAATGCCCACAAGTTTTTGTTGCAAGACTTGAATTTGTTGCGTTAGTGTGTCCAAAGGGTTTGGCATATCCTTAGTCTTTTCATTTTTGGGGGCCTCTTTTCCATCTTTGGAAGTTTCTACTTCGTTGGATGAGGTCGTTTCTCTCAATTTTGAAATATCAAAATCAGCGGGTAGTTTAGCTCCTTGTTGTGCTAGCATAAGGAAATAATTTTGGGGGTCCATGGTTATGACCTTATCCATTATTCTTTGGAATTTAGGATCTTGCAAAGCATTGACAAGTTCTTCATGTGGGTTTTCTTCCTCTTCATCACTAGAAGAAGAGGAGTGAACACTATTGTTTGATGTATCCATTTCTTTTCTTCTCTTGATTTGGGACCTAGTTTCAACCATAAAATTTTGAGATTTGAATGTAGATGGAGGAGATACTTGTGGATACAAGTGATGTTTTTTGGTGGGTGTCGTTTGGATGAAAGATTGGATTTTGAATGAGTTGATGGTGATAAGGTTTTCTTAAGTTTTGCTTTTGATCTTTTGTTCAACAATGGTCTTGAGCTAAAAGCAATCAAAGTGTTGATCCAAGGTGAGTCAAAATAGAGAAGGTATGAATCACTATTGTTGTAGCCGAACCTTGTCAAGATGCCTAGTGTACTCTCTAGAGGATGATTTGATCCTGATGAGGGAGACTAACCAAGTTGCTTTGTTTTAAAAATGAAGATCACAATGACACCTTTGGAAAATTTTGATTTTGTTTGATTTTGGGATGGCTAAGTATGATATGGTAAGTGAAATGTCTGAAAATGGGTATGAGATGAATTTGTATGGTTTAACTGATTTCACCAATTGATTCTAGGCTGAAATGGGCATCAAAAGCTAATTTTCTTAATTTCTCAAAATCTCAGGAAATGCTCTCTATTTTAAATGTGTAGGTTTAAATGCGCAGAAACAGGGTTTAAATGCGCAGCTCTATTGGGTGAATGCGCAGTTCTGTATGCGCGGTTATGTTGTTTATATGTGCTGAAAGGTGTATGCGCATCAAGAATGATCAAATGCGTAGCTAGAGGTTGTATATGTGCAATAGGAAATGAATGTGTAGAAAGAACTGTCAAATGCGCGGCAAAAAGTTTCAAATGCGTAGTTCTGTGTTTTTGGTAGTGTTTGATCAAATGTTGCTTGTTCTAGGCACATTTTTCTATGCAACCTAAATGTTTTTGCTGATGATTTGTCTATGTTTAGGCAAGAAAACATAACAAGAAGTACATTTTGATGTTTGTTTGTGACTTTTGGTGTTTAAAACAAATTTGAAGACAAGTACAATCCTAGGCGAGAAATGGATACTACTTATTGAATCCCAACTTGGATTTCTCCAGCCACTTAGATCAAGGCAGATAACCTAGAAACTTGGTAGCACTGGCTCCCCCTTACACGGCACACGCTTCTTGGGCATACCAAGTTTCATTCCCCATAAAGAGTTGAATTTTCTATCTCTACACTTGATTAGTAAAAATGTTGGGCGGCTTCAGAGGTCTATATTCTGACCTCATGCATCAACAAGTAAAAAGGATTTTGGTCTCTAAAACAATGGTTCTTAGTAACTTTGAGGGACCAATGACTTGCAAGCACGCGGCAAGCTACTAAAATCTTTGATCAATCCTACTAAGAGTTTCAAATACTTCACACAATGCGAAAATTGTTTCCACAAAGTGCTAGTACACCTCTTTTCAGTTTGGCACCAAAAGGCAAGGCTAATGTCAGTTAGAACTTGGCTTTCACTTTATTCCATTTATAGAGTGGGTCAAAGGAAATCTGTGCTTAAGGTCATCCCTCTTGGATGAATCACAATCCAAAAGCAGGCCTTGCTAAGGGTAAACAAGAAATGGGGAAGTGAGTCTGGCTTTTTTATCACCCAAGATGTTGCAAGGGAAGAGAATATGCCTATCACTTTTGCAAGCACAACAAACACTTGTTTATTGACCACCTAGATTAAGCTAAATGTGACTAAACTAACAACACAAGATAGTATTTTTGCATGATAAATACAAAGGAAATCATAATCAAGTTACTTCCCCCTATTTATGCTAAGTTTGGATTGTATGCAAGTTTGCTATGCAAGATTTTGTCTATTTTAAACCTCCTAGTTAGACTAAGTGAATGATTTGTATGCAAGATAGAATGCAAGATTGTATATTTACCTTCCTATTTTAAACTAGGTGATGATTAGTAATGTGAGATTGAAATACTTTCTCCTATTTTAAGCTAGGTGTTGATTCTATGCAAAATGATTGTGATCACTCCTCCTAATTAGAAACTAAGTGAAGTTTGTATGCAAGTTGTATGAAGATGCCTAAATCAAGTCTTAAAACCTGCAAAAACCCATTGTCAGTAGTTTGAATATATGTCTTTGATGATCGATGATACCTGCAACCAAAGTTAGCATCAAAATTATCAAAAACACACCCTAAAAACTGACAGATTTCATATGCGCCGAAACAGATATCATATGCGCAAGAATACAAATGCACAAAAAGAACTATCAGATGTGTAGAAAGAAGTTTTATATGCGCAGGATTGTTCTTTTCTTCTCAGATGTGCAGAACTGGAAATTGAATGCACAGGAACGACCTGTTACGACTGTAAGGACACCAAAAATTCAAATTTGGAAGTTAAAAACGGGGCAAGGCCCCACGGTGGGTGCCAAAATGTGATTGATAATTTGAAACTAATGCAAGAACCTACTAAGACACCACAAATACTCTAGAATTCCTACTCAAATTCAATACATAAATGAAACTAAGAACAATGCAATAAACATAAGATTATACCTTTGCAACTAATTATCCTGCACGTTCCATTGTTTCCTATCTTCTCAATGATCTTGTAGATGATAATGTTGCTCTCAGAAATGTACTTCCTTGCTTTCCAAGATGACAAAGAGAGGAATGGATTTTGTGGATGAATATTCAATGTGACAAGCCTACAATGCAAAGCTAAGATAATGATGATATGATTGATATGAAACTAGATGATAATATGTAGCTATGGAGATTATGATACTAATGAAAATGAGGGGCCAAAGGCACACTTGATTGCTTGATGGAAATTTCTACAGCATGTACTTACTAAAGCTCTTGTGTTGGAAAATGGAGGTGAGAAGCTTACTTTTATAGGCCAGGGATGGGCCAATTCCAAGTGTCAAAAGATCCACAGTGGAGGAATGGGTCTAGTGATGTGTACGGTAGAGATTTAATTAGTTGGGATGAGAGAGATAAAGGGGGAGATGTTCCTCCTATGATGACAAGGTGGAGAGAAAGGTGTGAGCAAGAGGCCACTTGTCACAATGCTCTTAAGGACCAAAGAACAAGGGTCAAAGAAGGAGTCCTTCTTTGTAGGGTTGTTGGAAGGAATCTAGGAACTATGAGACATGTGTCTCTAAGTGTCCTTTGACTATGATGACATGGAAAGACCAAGCTCTTAATAATAGGGATGGTTAGAGGATAAATAGGACATGTGGGTGAGGATAATTGTATAATTAAATATTAAAAATATTTAATTATGTGTGCAACATGATGAGGTGTAAAGTGAGGTGGAAATGATGATATGGATTTATAGAATTAAGACTTAGGGATAGAGGATTAATTAAATAATGTGGAATTATTCAATTAAGGATGATTTAGAGGAATTTGGATGGCTTAAATAAATAAATTGATTTTTATTTAATTTTTGGAAGATTAAGATGAATGTGAATAAGATAAATAAATTAGGACATTTATTTATTGATAGAAGAACATGAATAAAATAAATATTAAAATATTTATTTAATTCGACTCGAGCCATTTTTAGGTGTATATAGTTTGCATTATCTTCGCGCTGTCCTTTGTACCAATTTTCCATCTACATTTTTTGGCACCCCTGTGGCTCTAACCCTCGCTTCCAGATCTGACCTCACCATCGCGTTCAGGTGGCCTCGCAGGCGAAGATCGACATAAAATACTCTATGTTTTGTTCACAGAAAAGTTTTTGAAAAATTTTGAATTTTTAAAACTTGGCAACCCTTACTGTACGGATTCGTACAATACGGATTTGCCTAATGGTCTGCATCAATCTGTGTCGTTATCGTTATTGAAGGTGTTTATTTGTTTTGCGTTTACAAGTGGTATTTTACTCTCTGTCGACTGTCGTTATTTGTTCTATTCCTGCCCAGTCGCATCCCTAATCCGATCCACCCCCTGTCATATCCTTCACCGCCGAGGAACACCCTGAACCATCTTTTCATCCCTGTAGATCATATCTTTTCATCTTTTCATCTTTTCATCCCTGTTATTTGTTCTTTCCTTTCCACCGACAGCTGCCGACCTCACATCGGAACTTCCCGTCCATTCACACCTACCGTCGCCACCAAATCTACTGCTCTCAGATCGCCGACTCCTCCCTGTCGACCTTTCCATCACCCTGACATCTTCTGATCTCTGTCGACTTTTGCATCTCTGTCAACCTTGCATCGTTGCTGTTTCCGTTTACTCTTCGCCGTTCCATTGTAACTCCGACCATCTCCGCAGATTTCGTCGACCATCTCACATCCACTCTCGACCACCTCACATATCTCCGATTTACTTTTCACTTTAGCCTTTGTTTTTATCGGTCTTTTCACTTTAGATTTTTAACTTTTAAATTAATTCAAATTTCCTTTTAGAAAATAGTTTTCACGTAGGCTACTTTATAATATAGTTTTAGATTTAATTTAGTCCTACTTTTAGATTTTACTTTTACTTTTCATTTTAGTATTTTTTTTTTTTTAATGATTGTATTCATTTTAGACTTTAATTTAGATTTAACTTTAAATTTAGATTTTAATTTTAATGTAGAATTAGAATTAGAATTAAATATTAATTTAGAATTAGATTTTAATTTTAATTTAAATTTTACTTTTAATTTAGTATTAGTATTAACTTGTAATTTAACTTTTAATTTAGTATTAAATTTTAATTTAGTTTTACATTTTAGATTTATATTTTCATTTTAATATAGAATTTAATTTTAATTTTAATTTAGTATTAACTTTAGCATTTAATTTAGAATTAAATTATGATTTAGTCTTAAATTTTAATTATATTTAGATTCTAATTTAGAATTAGATTTTAATTTTCTATTAAATTTAAACATTAACTTTGATTTAGACTTTAATTTAATTTTTAATAAATTAACCTAATTTTTAATCTAGCTAGTTTAAGTTTTTTCATTTTAATATAGTTTAAAATTTTTAACCAATTTTTTTTAAAGCAACTAGTTCATTTTTTTGCCATAAAATAGTCATTTTTTGCATTTTAATAGGCGTTATATCAATTTTTTGTTTTCCCTATCGCTAACTTTTTGCTTGCAGCCATATCACTTTGTCGAAGACATTTTTTCTTAAAACTACTCACAAGTGGGTTGCAGATTTCGTTTGTCAAAGACATATCATTTGAAACCTTTTGCTTGCTTTATCTTGTGGACCTGATCGTGGCTTGCAACGTGTGCCTCATCATCAAACTTGACAACAACTTTCCAGGTGCACTCGACAAAACTTTTTCTTTTTCTAAACAACTTGTTTGCCATCACACTTTGATTTGGGCTTTAAAATGAACAACTGTTTGCTCTCACATTTGGAATTGGGCTTAAAAATGAACCATTGTCTTCCATCACATTTTGGCTTTGGGTTAAAAAAAATAAGTGCCTGAACTGTTTGGTGAATTTGCATGTGATTAGAGGTGTGTATGCTCTTCTCATGCATTTCGTGCAACCTTGAGAATAAAAAACACCTCTTATCCATTCAATTTCACACCACACATTTCAATTTTCTAAGAGGAAATTAACAAGTACCAGTGTGAATCAAGTGCGTGTGTGTATGCTCTCTCCTCACACTGGAAGGTGACCTTGGAGATCAAAAGCACCCACTCAATTTGCTTTTGTCACCCTTCCTAGGAGGCCTGCTTGGAGACACACCACTCCAAGGGACGACCTCAACTCTAGCATTCCGGCAGAGTCTAAAAAGTGAGGTGTGAATCAAAAGACACCCTCTTTGGAAGTTGAAATCTTGTCATTCTTGGCTAAGCCCCAAAGAACTTTATACCTTTGGGAAGTGAAGGTGAAGGGTGGGTTACCCCTTTCTCCCAACTGTGTGGCATTATTTCACTTTTATTTCATGGAATTGGGCCCCCCGCACCTTGTGTATATTGGGGACATCCCTAGATCACTTGTACATCCTAGATTAAGACCTAATTGGCCACACCCACTTGATTAATTTTAGGCTTGTTGATGTGTCTTCAAGTGTATTTATAATCATAACAATAAATCTTGAAAGACAAACTTGCCATTGTGTCTTGTGTGTATGATCCATATATGTACATGTGAAATCTTTTGCTTGAACATTGCCCAAAGTCGAGCTATCACTAAATACATTCTACATCATCTTCATCATCCTTGTCACAACATCCATCCTACGCCAATTCATCTTCATTGTAATCCAAATCCTAATCATCCTACTTGTCATATCCACACCATCATAATCATTATCCAAATCAATTCATTTCGAGAGTCTACTCGTGTCTTTCACCCTCGCTTATCCTCTTGAGGGGGCATCATTCCACATCATCCTAACAATTCTTGTCATCAAATCCATCCTATATTCACATCATCATAATCATTATTCGCTTTAATTCATTTGTATTTTGGAACATTTCAATCCATGGTTGTACATATTGCATCCCCTAATCATTTGGTCTTCACCGAAAAGGACATGCTCAACAATTATTCATCCCATAATGAACCCCTTTACATAGAAGTTATAATCAGAAGGCATCAAGTCAAAAGGGTCCTAATACATTGTGGCTCAGGATTAAACTTGTCCACTCTAAAGTTGGTTAAACAATTGGGATACTCCACTAATGTATATATTGAAAAATACCATTCCATCACTATTAAGGCCTATGATGAAACTAAAAGTAGATCTAAAGGTACTATTCGATTGCCCGTTCAATTAGGTCCAGCCCTAGTGGAAATCACTTGTCAAGTCTTAGACCTCGATCTCCTATATAATGTCCTCCTAAGACACCCATGCATTCATTCCATAAGGGCTTTTCCTTCCACCTATCGCAGATGCATCAAATTTCTATTTAAAGACCAAGAGGTTACCATCCATGTCGACCCAAATCCTTTTGAATATTACCCCTGGTTGGAAATACCATATCGTAGACCTCATTATTCCCCAATCAATGACACGGCCCAACCATCTGCCTCATATATTGATTCATCCACCTTATCCTCTTCATCTAAGTCACCACCATCATCCATACAACATCAATAACTTCCACCTAAATTCTATGAGTCACCCCCCTCAACTTCATACCAACCCCTAGATCTTTTATCTACATATCCCATCATTTCACCTCACCACGAAATTCCTTCACAAGACTAAAGTGCCTTCATAAAAAGTACATGCGAGCCTAAGTTACCCTATGCAGCAAGACCTAATATCCTTAAGTCCTCATGCTACCTTTGACAAGGGAAACACCACTCTAGATTATCTATCCTATGAGTACCCTCCATCACCATCCAACCAAATGCCAATTCACAAGCCTACTAGTCCTATCTTGACACCACCATGTGTTCCCACTTCTAGTCCATTGATCCACCAACCTTCTAATCCATAAAGCCCTTCATTACCTCCATCCACATGTTCCTCCAATCTTCCACAAAAAGATTCTTGGGAGATAACCCTACAACAATTATTACTTGAGCTATAGGTTTGATAAAATCATCTCAATCCTATGTGTCACCTCCATCCAATCCCATTATCCCACCATCCAATCCAAATCCTAATATGTCCAATCCCATCATCCCTCCATCCAATCAAACTCCTAATCCTAAGCCTACAACATTATCCACCTCTATTATCCCTCCACCTAATCCTAATCCTAAGCCTACAACACCATCCACCATCATTATCCATCCACTATATTGTCCATTCACCCATACACTTATCAAGGATGTGATCTACTGGCTATTAGAAAGGAATAAACCATCTCCATGTCAAACACCATGTCTAGTCCTCCAAATATATCATGTAGTCCACAACCCCTCAAGTCTATTGAAAAGTCTCCCACCATGAGTCCAAGTCAAAAGCCATTGTACCCTCATGTTGGTGATTGTCAAGAGCTTATCAAGCCCATACAAGAGTCTCCCACTTCCACTTCCATTCAAGAAAGTCAAGAGCTATGTCAAGAGTCTAATCTAAAGCATGTGGAAACATCAAGACCTTATTCTAATCAAGGTCAAATCCCTTATGATGCAAAGAGCACAGTGGAAGTCAGGCAATTGAAATCTCCTTCACAACAATGGGCTTCATTCCTAATTACTGTTTAGTCAGCTTTAGCAACCCTTCGCCAAGAATTACTCCGTTAGCCTAACTTAAAACTCTTCTGCTAATCTGCATCTCTTCCTGATATGCTTAACACCGAGCTTTGTCTTTGACCAGACAAGTCACTATCGGTGAACCCTGACTAAGGTCTGTCGACACACTGTTTCCTCCCGACGCTTCGGTGAGACACTAATCATTGGCGAGGATTTAAACTCTTTCACTGATAAGCTAATGCGTTGTCTACTTGTATATGCATTAGTTGACCTGCTATCACCAGTAATCTAATGTATCTCCAACCCAGTTCACCGATACAGCCGGTCATCCCTTTTATCCAACACAATGTATCTTCTCAATGTACATTCACAACATACATTCTCAATATGCCTCTGCAATATACACACTCAACATGCTTTTGGGAGATACACATGAAATGTCCTCAACATGTACTTGCGATATACACATGAAATGTATATTCGCTGAAGCAACACAAGTCTTACGCCAATTCACTTGATCACCCCGACTACTCTTCGGATAGACTACTACCTTCGTCCAGAATACTAAATACTCTACCGATAACCTCTAGTCTCGCTGATGATACTCCAACGCTTAGGCAAAACTTCACCTAATTTTTGACTGAACCCTAGCACATCCCACACTCGATCCCAACACTGAAAATGAAAAAAACAAAAAGAACACAAACTGTATAGATAGACCCATTCCACTGATTTTGAAGAAATCTCATCGGTGGAATGGCTCAGTAATCCATCTGAATGACAAAATGGAAACTAATTACAGTGACACGGTGAAAGAACACAAAACAAAATAGGATCTTTTAATTATTTTTGGGAATTTCTGCACTAAAAATAACTCTTCTATCTTCTCACTGTTGTTCTACCACAAAACCACACAATTACTATACTACTCTTCTTCTCTACTACTCCTTTCCTTCTGTTCACTGAACTGTTTATACATGTTCTTGTTCTTGACAGTTTGCATCGGTGGGAATGCCAACCGTTCTGCAACTGTCAACCCATTTAGTTACAATGTGTTTGCTCTTCCACTACCAGACACTACGACTTGTCATATTCCACTCGGACTCACACATGGCACTAGGCCTTACAATTGGTCACGTGGACCTTATACAACACCAAAACATCAAAAAGAACATGAAATTCATTAAAGTAACTAGGTGCCCCTGCACCATACTCCCAGGGCTCAAAAGAACTCAAGTCCCTTGAGGAACCAAGTCTGAAATATTAACCCCATGCTTGATGATGTCTTCCTCGCTCATCCAGGTAGCATCTTCATCAGGTAAACCACACCATTTGACCAGATACTGCTTGTAGGTCTTATGTCGAGTCTTCTTCTAAACCTTTGTGTCCAAAATACATTCCAGCTGTACTGGTTGACTCAATGGAAGATCAGAAATCCATTCTGCATCCCCTGCTTCTATCACATCTGAACCAGCAACATTGTCTCCTCTGAATGGAAACAGGTCAGACACATTGAAAATGGGCTATATTGCTAAACCTGGAGGAAGTTTAATTTCATATGCATTAGGCCCAAATTTGTGTACAATCTTGCATGGACCTATCTGCTTCATAAGAAGCTTCGTGGGCTTCCCCTTCAGAAGTCTTTCCTTTTTCAGATATGCCATTACTAGATCCCCAACTTTGTATTGGACATCCCTTTTTCTCTGATCATCTCTCTCTTTATACTTCCCTGTGTTCTTTTGGATAGTTTCTCTTACAACATCATGGATATCCTTCATGCTGACTACAAAATATTCTCCTTGTGCACTTCTTTTCTCCATATTCTGGAGATCTCTCAACTCCAAAATTCCCCTTGGGTGAATCCCATATACAACTTCGAAAGGACTCTTTCTTGTGCTCTGATTGACAGAGTCATTATATGCAAATTATGCTTGTGGGATGACCATATCCCATGCTTCTCCATGTTGTTTAGTCAAACACCTCAAAAGATTACCCAATGATCTGTTCACCGCCTCAGTTTGTCCATCCATCTGAGGGTGATATGCAGATGTGAAAGACAATTGGGTGCCCAATTTCTTCCACAAAGTGCGCCAAAAATGTCCCACAAACTTGGGATCTCTGTCAGTGACAATATTCAATGGTAAACCATGAATTCAAATAATCTCCTTAAAGAACAGACCAACAATGTGTGAAGCATCATTAGTACATTTACATGGCACAAAATGAGCCATTTTACTAAACCTGTCAACAATCACAAACACACTGTCAAATCCTCTTTGAGTCCAGGGAAGACCCAAAACAAAATCCACACTGATGCACTCCCATGGCCTTTGCAGAATTGGAAGTGGTTGATAGAAACTTGCATTTGATGAAGTCCCTTTTGCCCTCTGGCAAATGTTGCAACTTTCTACAAATTTCCTGACATCTGTTTGCATTTTAGGCCAGAAGTAAAGCCTTCTCATTTGTTCCAACATCTTGTCCAATCCAAAATGACCTCCAAGACTACCGCAATGCTTCTCTTTTATGATGTTCTCCCTCATGGAACACCTAGGTACACACAACTGGTTGCCTTTAAACAATAACCCCTGTTGTAGCAAAAATTCAGAAAAATTAGAATGATAGGAATCTAAAAATTGTGAACAAACTGCATATATCTCCTTGAAGTCCTCATCATCCTAGTACATATTCTTGAGAGAATCCACTCCCACACTTTGCAATTGGATTTCTTGTATAGTGCACACTCTTCTGCTCAGAGCATCTGCCACCTTGTTGGCTTGTCCCTTCTTATGTTTGATGGGAAAAGTATATGCCTGGAGCTGTTCAACCCACTTCATATGCATGTGGTTTAGCTTCTCCTACAAATTCAGAAAACTCAAAGCATGATTGTCAGTATAAACAATGAATTCCTTGGGCAAGAGATAATGTCTCCATTTTTTCAATGCTTGAACCATTGCATACAATTCTAGATCATATGTGGAATACTTCCTTTTAGCATCATTCAGTTTCTCACTAAAGAAAGCAATAGGTGCCTTCCTGACTCAAGACAACACCAATGGTAAGGTTATTGGCATCACATTCCACAGTAAACAACTTATTAAAATTAGGCAAAACCAAAATGGGTTTCTCTGCTATTTTCTGTTTGAGAATCTCAAAAGACTCATCAGCTGCTCTATTCCAAACAAACTTACATTTCTATCCTCCTTTTATGGTATTTAGAATTGGTGCACAAACATGACTGAATCCTCTTATGAATTTCCTATAAAAAGTTGCCAACCCATGAAAACTTCTCACATCACTTACTGTTCTAGGTGTTGGCCAAGACATAATAGCATTTACCTTTTCTGGATCCATTTTCAAACTACCCTGGGATATCACAAATCCAAGGTATGTGAGTTCTTCCTTCATGAAGACACTCTTCTCCATATTGATCATCAGTTTCTCCTCATGCAGCTTCTTCAACACTTGTTCCAAATGCTGCAAATGTTCTTCCTTTGTCCTGCTGAAAATTAGAATATCGTCAAGATAGACAACAACAAATTTGCCAATAAAATCTTTCAATACCTCATTCATTAGATGCATGAAAGTGCTTGGAGCATTGGACAGTCCAAATGGCATCACCACCCACTCATAAAGACCCTCATTAGTATTAAAGGCTATCTTCCATTCATCCCCTTGTCTAATCCTGATCTAATGGTATCCACTTTTGAGATCAATTTTAGAAAAGTACCGAGCTCCTCCCAAACAATCCATGAGGTCCTCTATTCTGGGCATAGGATACCTATATCTAATGGTGATCTTATTTATGGCTTTCGAATCAGTACATAACCTCCATTTTCCATCCTTCTTGGGAGCTAAAACTATGGGTACAACACATGGACTAAGACTTTTCTTCACCAAGCCTTTCTCCAACAGTTCTTGTACTTGTTTAGCAATCTCCTCATTCTGATTAGGTGTCATTTTATCAGCTGGTTTATTTGGCAATGTGGATCCTGGGATGAAGTCAATCTGATGACTTACGTCTCTCACAGGGGGTAGTGTATTGGGCATATCCTCCACCATGATACTCTTATACTTGTCTAACAATTATTGCACTTCCTTAGGGACTTTTTCCTTGCTGTTTTTAGACAAATCAGAATTGTCTTTAGGTTTCAAAATTAGAGGATACCTTTGGGTTCCCTCTTCTTTTAGAGTATGGAGAAACTCTTTCCCACTCACTAACATGACACTTGATCCTACATTCTTGTCTACACCCTCTTCTGGTAAAGGATCCATCTTATACTGTCTACCATTCTTGGTGATAACAAAGGAATTGGATTTACCATCATGCTGGGCTTGTACATCATATTGCCAAGGTCTACCTAACAGTAAATGGCATGCATCCATGGGAATTATATCACACAACAGTTTGTCCCTATATTCCCCTATCTGAAATTCTACCCAAGCTTGTTCATCAACCAAAACTTGTTGCCCTTTGTTCAACTAGGACACTTTGTATGGACTAACATATGGCAATCTTTTCAAATTCAACTTCTCTACCATTTCTACTGAAACTAAATTCTTAGTTGAGCTAGAATCAACAATTACCTTACACCTTTTGCTAGAAACTTTACACAGAGTTCTGAATAGTGTCTTCCTTTGGGACGGTTCCTTGTTCTGTGGCACTTTCAGCATTATTCTTCTCATCATGAGATTCTCTCCATCTTGTGCTAGAGCTGCGCTTCCCATGGGTGAAGTTACACTCTGACAGTCTTCTTCTTGAATCAGCTGGCTCCTTCTCTCTCCTCCATGAGAGCTTGAGGCTTTCTCCAGACACTTGCCTGCTATGTGCCCAATTTGGTTATAGTTATAACATCTTCCCGTGAAGACATTAGGACCTCTTCCTGGTCCACCAAATCTGCCTCTTCCATTGGGTCTCCTTCCTCTGAAACCCCCTCAGGAACTAGATTCTCCACTATGTTCTTGTTGACTACACTCCCCTTGATTCTTCTGGAACTAATTTTTGCCACCGAAACTATTTCTACCCCTGAAATTTCTTCCACCTCTACCTCTGTTATGTTGTTCTCCTTTTCTTTTCAATTTTTCTTCTACTCTCAGTGCTACTTGAAAACACTTGTCCACAATTTTTGGTGTCAAGATGGTAATCTCATCTTGTATACTATATTTCAGGCTATTAATATACCTGGCAACTCTTCCCTTTTCATCCTCAGCAAGCCCACACCTTAGAGACAATTTGTGAAATTCCTCTATATAGGTGGATACATCCATATCTTTCTGTCTGAGGTTCTACATTTTCTTGTATATCTGTACCTCATAATCCACTGGTAGGAACTAAGCCTTGATCATCTCTACCATCTAACTCTAGGATGAGATCATGCTCTTTCCACTCTTCACCCTTTCTCCCTGGGTGTAGTTCCACCACGTGAGTGCAGCACCTTTCAATTTCATCTTTGCAAACTTGACTCTTTTATTCTTCAGTACCTCCTTGTACTCGAAGTAATTGTTCAAAGCCTCGACCCATTCAATGACTTCTTCTGTGTCTATCTTTCTGCTGAACATCATAATCTCCATTTTTGATTCAGACGACTCCTTACTGAGTGTCCTTATGGCTTCCAAAAATTGTTTCTGGTCTGCAGATATATATGCCTATTCTGGGGTTGTTTCCTCTTCCCCATCTTCTTCTTCTTCATCAGATTCACCATCTGATTTCTTTCCTATCTTTAGTGCCTTCAACTCAGCCTGGAGTGTTTCCTTGACTCCAACTTAGACTCCAACCTTGATCATTTCTTCCATCTCTTGGAACTTCTTAAGCACTTCTTCTATCATCCCCTTTGGAGGCATGGCACTGGCCTCTCCTTTGCTCTCTCTATCTAACATAAACATTCCTAGATCTGTCACACACAGAACATCCAAAGCTCTGATACCAAAATGATGCAGAGAGCATAGTGGAATTCAAGCAATTGAAATCTCCTTCACAACAATGGGCTTCAATTTCTAATTACTATTTAGTTGGCTTTAGCAACCTTTCGCCAAGACTTACTTCGTTGGCGTAACTTAAAACTCTTCTGCCGATCTACATCTCTTCCTGATATGCTTAACACTGAGCTTTGTCTTCGACCAAACAAGTCACTATTGGCGAAGCCTGACTAAGGTCTGCTGACACACTATTTCCTCCTGACGCTTTGGTGAGACACTAATCATCGGCGAGGCTTTAAACTCTTTCACTAATAAGCCGATGTGTTGTCTACTTGTATATGCATTAGTTGACCTGCTATCACCGGTAATCTAATGTATCTCCAACCCAGTTCACCGATACGGCCGATCATCCCTTGTATCTGACACAATGTATCTTCTCAATGTACATTCGTAACATACATTCTCAATATACCTCTGAAATAGACACACTCAACATGCTTTTGTGAGATACACACAAAATGTCCTCAACATGTATTTGTGATATACACACGAAATGTATATTCGGTGAAGCAACACAAGTCTTATGCCGATTCACTTGATCACCCTGACTACTCTTCGGGCAGACTACTACCTTTGCCCAGAATACTAAATACTCTGTTGATAACCTCCAGTCTCGCCGATGATACTCCAACGCTTAGGCAAAACTTCACTTTGCCTAATTTTTGACTGAACCCTAGCACATAGGAATGCTAGGCTCGACTAGCACATCCCACGCTCGATCCCAATACTGAACATGAACAAAACAAAAAGAACAAAAACTATACAGACAGACCCATTCCACCGATTTCAAAGAAATCTCGTCAGTGGAATGGCTCAGTAATCCATCCGAATGACAAAATGGAAACTAATTATAGTGACACAATGAAAGAACACAAAACAAAATAGGATCTTTTAATTATTTTTGGGAATTTCTGCACTGAAAATAACTCTTCTATCTTCTCAATGTTGTTCTACCACAAAACCACACAATTACTATACTACTCTTCTTCTCTACTACTCATTTCCTTCTGTTCACTGAAATGTTTATACATGTTCTTGTTCTTGATAGTTTGCATCGGTGGGAATGCCAACCGTTCTACAACTGTCAACCCATTTAATTACAATGCGTTTGCTCTTCCACTACCAGACACTACGACTTGTCCTATTCCACTCAGACTCACACATGGCACTAGGCCTTACGATTGGTCACGTGGACCTTATACAACACCAAAACATCAAAAAGAACATGAAATTCATTAAAGTAACTAGGTGCCCTTGCACCACCTTCCATTCAGCCCATCCATAACCTATACCTTCTTTATGATCAAGATATTACCTATGAAGAAGCTATCCGTGAGCAACTTGATCCTATACCTATCCATGAACAAACAATCCAAATCCAACCTATACATAACACACTTAATCCTATCTATGATCAAGCTCCTATATATGATCAAGATCCTATCTTTGATCAAGAAGACCATGATGATCCTCTTAGCCAACTTTATGCATTCCATGGTCAAGAGCTTATCACCCCATCCATCTATCTTCCATCTAGCCCTAATGTGCAAGCTTCCACTTGTCATGATGACACACATGCCTCCCAAGAAAGCATAGAAGATCAAACAAATACCTTGGATCTTAGTGAGCATAATGAACATAATCAAGATCCTAATGATCATTCCACATCCACTACCAACCCCATTTCAAGTCCACCATCATATCCCCTTGGTCTTACTACCTTCATCCATGAATGTTCCTCCTTAGGACAACAACAACCTTTATCCACTTCACCTTCTCCATCCAATAATGAACTCAAGTCTAGTGTCCAAACCACACATAGTCCCATTGTCCATCGCATGCTCCAAAACATGAACTATCAAGGTAAAGGCTTAGGCCTTCATGAACAAGGAATTTTGGAGGCCATCCATGTCAAAATCCCTCCATGCTCATATGGCCTTAGATATACACCCCAAGGTAAACACTCTAAAGATGTTGGTACTTCCTCCATGCATCCTAAGTCCACTTTCCATCATGAATCCTATCATACACCCAAAACATATGTTTCCATTCCACCTCCATCATCCTACAATTGTCAAAAGCATGTGACCATACATCTTCCATCCTCCACTTTACCTCCATTACTTCCAACTCCTAACCTCCCTCCATCCACTTTACCTCCACTTCTTCCAACTCCTAATTTCCCCCCATCCAATTTACCTCATCTACTACCTTATCCACTTATCCATAAAAATTCTAATCACGACCAACAAATGCACATATTGTCTAAACATAAAGCTTCCACTCATTCCATCCATCCCGAGATTCAAAAATAAACATTTGGATGCCTCTACCTATAAAGTCAAAAATCCTAAGGGTCCTCATACCTTAGGACATCAATGCAAAGAATCAAAGCCAAGTCCATTCAAAAAGCTATCCAAGCCCATACCTCCAAAAGAAAAGGTCAAAACTAAAATGGTTTGGGTCCCTAAGCAAAAATCAAGCAAGTCAAATGGAGCATCCACATCTCAAAATTCCCAACCATCCCCTTCCATCCCAAATTGCCATTCGATTCAAAAATCTCAAATTCCTTCATCCCACAAGCAAAATAAAAATCATAAAAATACTAAGTCTATGTGGGTACCTAAATTCCTCCATCATCCATCCCCTATGCGAACACCTCCATTGCTTCTTACACCACCTTCCAATCAAAAGCTTCAATGTTTATCACGGTGTGTGCAACCGTTGGTCATGGTTCCATTCCATTCTACAACATTTTCACATACCTCCACCTCCCCATCTTTCATCCATTATCCTACATATCTCCCCAATCACTTCCCTATGGTCCATGCTTTTGCATAAATCCTACATAATCCACATCATAATCCACTCTCCCCCATCCATCCATCCTTGCATGAATCTTTCATAATCCACATCAAAATCCACTATTTACCTACTCCATCTCCCTTTAACACAATCCCCTACCAACATATATGAGCATAATGACATTTGACATGGTCCATGCGATGACATCACTCTCTAATGGGACACTATCACCCTTCATGGAACTAGACACTTGAGTCCCTCCTATCCATATCCACTTTCTCCCATCCAAAGAATAAAAAAGTAAAAAAAAATCTGTCCTCTGGTGAAAACTTGGTAAACAGGCACCTTGGATAAGTACCATGATGAAAATCTAGCAAACAGATGTCATGTGTAAAAAAAAAGAAAATCAAAATAGTAAAGAGAAATCCCTTCGTCCAATGGTGAAAACATGGTAAACAGGCACCTTGGAAAAGTACCATGATGAAAACCTGGCAAACAGGTGCCATGTGTAAAAAAAAGAAAAAGAAAAAGAAAAATAGTAAAGAGAAATCCCTTCATCCAACGGTGAAAACCTGGTAAACAGGCACCTTGGATAAGTACCATGATGAAAACCTGGCAAACAGGCGTCATGCATAGGTTGATCTTCTATGTCACTTACACTTGGGGGCACATTGTCTCATCCATCTTATCATTTCCAACCTATCATTTTCCATCTTATCATGTCCTATCTTGCCATATCCTATCCTACCATCCTTAGCCATTACACCCACATACCTATCATATTGAGTCTATTCATCCTCCCCTCCTTTTGATCTTGATAAAGATATGGGGGTAAAATGTTGAAATATGTTTTGGATATCTCTTGATATACCTCACCCTTTCCAAACAATCCTATCATTATCCACCTATCATAAGCCTTGTCATGTAAAATCCATTATGTCATCCTTTTGTCATAAGTTTTTGTCATCTAATATACTAAGTCTACTATCTAGAATGGGCCATGTTATTCCTATGCGACATAGTCTTTGGAGATCACATCCTAGCTCCATTATGAGGCATACATCCATCCACTATAACCTATCCTTTTAATCCATCCCTCTATCATGAGTCTTCCATCCCATCCATTATCACCCATCCATATATCATGAGTCTTCCATCCCATTTACTAATCGCTCATCCTTTTATCCATTCATCCAATCCCATTTACCTCCTTGCACCTAGACTTGGTTTTTCCCCTTGTCCTTGGTATCAAGCACAAAGGCTACCCAAATTGTAAATTCAATGCTATCCCAAAACATCTAAAATATACAAAAAAATCAAATATTCCCAAAAATACAAAAAAATCAAATATTCCCAAAAATACAAAAAATCAAATATTCTCAAAAATTAAAAAAAATCAAAATATTCCAAACAAATCCAAAAAAATCAAAACATTTCAAAATACATACAAATTAAATATTCCCAAAAATCCAAAAAAATCAAATATCCATAAAAAATCCAAGCAATAAAATCAATCGAATCACATCAAATTCATCAAACTCAATCATTCAAATCAATTCATCGAATCAATCCAATTCCTCTAATCAAATCATCCCTTCATCAATCCAATCACATCAATCAAATCAATCCATCAATCCCATTCATCAAATCAAATCCCATCAATCCATCAAATCAATCAAATCAATTCATCAAATCAATCCAATCCAATCAAAATCAAACACATCATCAAAATCAAATCAATTCAATCAATCAACTTCATCAAGCTCAAATCCAATCAATCCATTCACAACAATCCATCATCATCAAAATCAAAACACATTGTAAACAAGAAATTTGGACAAAATGAAAGATAAAACAATAAATGTATTACCTTTGACCAAACCTTTCGAATACCTCAGTTTTCTTGAATGATTGATGCAATCTCGATTGATCGATGAAGATTGTGTTAATGTTGATTGCTCATATACGTAGCATAACGTTGAGATGGAGATTTTATGAGAAGAAGATAGATGGAGAAGATTGGTAGAAAATAGATAGATGATGGAAGAATATTTCGACAAAGTAAGGATATCAAACTCAGTGCATATAAAATGGCTTATGAGAGGGTAGATTTATAGGCAAGGGCTGATTTTTGATGTGGAGGGAAGAAGATTTGATAAGATTTGATTTTTGATAAAAGAGGAAATAAAACAAGATAAGATAGAAAAAAGATAGAAAGATTGGCTTTTCTGTTTTAAAGGAAATAAATCCTAAAAAAGATGAGAGGGATAATTGGTGAATTATCTAAATAAATTAATTAGATACACATGAGTTTAATTTTGGAAAGAAAGCAAGAGGATTTTATTAATTAAATAAATATTTAATTTATTTAATTAATGTTAGATTTATGATGAGAGATGATGTGGAAAGATAATTAAATAAATAAAAATTTATTTAATTATAGGAAAATAGATAAATGACTAATTAAACAATTACAAATAATTATTTAATTAGAGGGGAAAAATGGACATGAATTATTAAATAAATAAAAATTTATTTAATTATAAAAGAAGGGATTATGGGATTGAAAGGGGATAAAATTAGTCAAATAAATAAGATTTATTTAACTAATTAGGTGATGACATGGGTACCTAGGGCAAAACATGCTACAAGATGTCTAATTGATGTAATGTTGTAACAAGGTGTTGCAAGAGGACATTTTTGGGTGTCTACATTTTGCCCCTCTTTGAGATGATGAAATTTGTGTCAAGTAACATCATTTCAAAGAAGCTAAGGTATGGATAGAAGAAAAAATGGTAATGGAAAGATAGGATGAGGATGCCCCCTCGAGAGGATAGGCGGGTTGGACAAACATGGGTAGGCTCTCAAAATGAAATGGATTGGTCAAGGAAGAAAGATAAGGAAATGGATGGAAGAAAGGATGAAAGAGATGAATGATGCGTTATGCTATGCAATGAAAGTGAGCAACCATGATGTTTGATATAGCATGAGACGTTATGCACTAGGGTATAAGGACCAAGGTGATGATGTGTCTCGTGCCCCAACGTAATATAACCTTGTCTAGATACAAGATATGAATATTAGTTGGGAGTGATTTGGATGCAAATGAAAGATGAAAATGATAACACACACAAGCAAGCAAGCATGCACAAAATGATACAAAAACAAACAAGATATTGCCCCTGTCAAGATGTAAACCAATGATTAATTGCTGATTGATTGATTGATGATGATTATAGTGTTGTCATGGCAGGAAACGATATATCCCATTGATGATGATGATGATTGATTGATGTGGTTTACAACAAGGTTAGGATCAAGACCATTGATTACGATTGGATAATTTGACACGATTGATTAACTTGATTGGTATGGATTAAGGATTGATTTGCATTTGAGTTTATTGCTTAGATGGATTGATTTTGATGATTGAATTTGATGAATCGAAGAAGTCATTGAAGAAGAATTGATTTCAATGATTGAATGGATGAATTTGATAGATTGGATTTTAGATGTTTATTGATGATAGGGGAGATAGATGATAGAAGAAATAGGAGATGGATGAAGATGATGATTGATGAAGCTTAGAAGAATTATGAAAGAGGGGTATCGCTTTGTGCCTGAATCTGGGTACCTCCTTCGTATCCCAGACTACCTACATACCCGTATCCATGGGATCAAGGCACTTAATGATAGGGAGGAGATGTAGTTTTGATTTGTGATGATAATGATGGTGATGATGAAGGTTGATGATTTGATCGGATTGATTTTGATGATTGGATTGGATGAATTAGATTTGGTGATTGAATGATTTGATTGATTTTGATGATTATTTGAATTTTATGATTTTTTGTATTTTTTCAGGACATTTTGTTATTTTTGGTATTTTTTCAAGACTTTTTATGATTTTTTGGATTTTTTCAGGACTTTTTGTGATTTTTTGGTATTTGTTCAAAACTTTTTTTTTTGGAATTTGATAATATTTGTATTTTTTTTGTATTTTTGGGATATTTCATTTTTTTTGGATTTTGATATGTTTTGGGATGTCAAATGTATTTACAATTTGTGTAGCCTTTATGCTAGATACCAATGACAAGGGAAAATTGAGTCTAGGTGCAAGGATTAAGGTAGGATTGGATTAGATAAATAGATATGTGATAGTGGAGTGAAAAGGATGTCTGCATAAGAGAAAGGATGTGATCTCAAAAGGCTATGTCACATAGTAATAGCATGCCCCATTCTAGATAGTATGCTTAGGATTTTTCATGACAACTTATAATGATGGGACATGGAAAGATGGCTAATGACAAGAGGATAATGATAGGATCGGTCTGTTGGAAAAGATAAGGTATATCAAGAGATATCCAAGGCATGTTTCAACATTTGTGCCCCCAATCTTTATCAAGATCAAAAGGAGAAGGGTGGATAAGTGGACTCAATATGATAGGTATGTGTATGAATAAGGATGGTAAGGTAGGATATGGTGGAAAATGATAGAAAGTAATATAATAGGATAGATAGTGTGGATGAGACAAGGTGCCCCCAAGTGTAAGTGACATAGAAGATCAACCTACACATGACGCCTGTTTGCCAGGTTTTCATCATGGTACTTATCCAGGGCGCCTATTTACCAGGTTTTCATCGTTGGACGAAGAGATTTCTCTTTACTATTTTGATTTTTTTTATTCTTTTGATTTTTTGATGGGATAGGTGGATATGAGGGACTCAAGTGTGTAGTTCCATAAAAGGTGATAGTCCCGCTAGATGGATGTCATCGCATGGACCATATCAAATGTCATTATGCTCATAGATGTTGGTAGGTGATTGCATGAAAGTGAGATGAATTAGGTAGATGGTGGATTATGATATGGATTATGAAAGGTATATGCAAGGATGGATGGGGGATAGTGGACTATGATGTGGATCATGTAGGGCTTATGCAAAAGATGAATGAAAGGCTTATGCAAAAGCATGGACCATAGGAAGGTGATAAGGTAGATATGTAGGATAATAGTGGAATGAGGGAGATGGAGGTATGTGGGAATGTTGCGGAATGGAAGGGAATCATGACCAACTGTTACACACACCGTGATAAACATTGAAGCTTTTGATGGGATGGTGGTGTAGGAAGCAATGGTGTTGTTCGCTTACGAGATGACCGATTTAGTGATTTGGGTACCCACATGGACTTGGTATTTTTCTATTTTTTTCTTTGCTTGTGGGATTTTTGGAATTCATGAATGGAATGGGAATTTTGGATGGAAGTGGATGGTTGGGATTTTTGAGAGGGGGATGCCTCTTTTGCTTTGGCTTCTTTTTGCTTAGGGACCCAAACCATTTTGCTTTTGGACTTTTCTTGTGAAAGGATGGGCTTTGATTGATTTTTGGATAGATTGGGCTTTGACTTTTTGCATTTGTACCCTAAGGCATGAGGATATTTAGGATTTTTTGCTTTATAGGTAGAGGCATCCAAATTTTTTCTTTTGAATCCCATGGGTTTGGTAGAATGAGTGGGGTAGGTGGAAGCTCCTTGTTTAGACAATGTGTACATTTGTTGGCCACGATTGGGATTTTTAGAGGATTTATGGATAAATGGATAACAGGGATATCAGGTGTTGGAAACAATGGAGGTAGATTCAATGGAGGGATGTTAGGAGTTGGAAGTAATGGAGGTAACATTGATGGTGGAAGGTGCATGGTCACATGCTTTTAACATTTATAAGATGTTAGGGACCTGTGTTTAACCCTTCTCTTTACTTTGTTAGTATATTACATTTGGATGCATATGCTTTGTAAGTCGTCCCGTAAGTATATTGTATTATCCCACATTCATGGGAAGTAATAGTTGTTTAGATTAGACTTAGTATATAAGTACGTGTTGAGGCCAATGAAGGCATCCACGAGTTTATTGTATTGAGCTTGCTCAAAGGAGGTTGCCCCCTTGAAGTGGCTTGAGATCAATAAATTCCTTTTGTATTATGTTATTTCTATTATTTCATGCATTTTTCATTATATTGTTGCAAGAGGTTCCTCTCATCTGGTATCAGAGCGCTTTCTTGGGCTCGCTGGGTGGAATTTCTACCAAATTGTTTTTTGCAGTGGCCTCCAAGCACTATGATTATTGCAGTTCTTTTTCTTTGCATCTGTATTGTTCATTTCAATTACAGGTTCAGATCAGGGGATAATCCCTATCTGCTTAATTGTGGGAAGTGCCTGGGCATAACCCTAAAACTTATTGTGAGGAGTACCAAATGAACCCCAAAGTAGCTGGCCCATTGAGAGGACCTGCCAGTGAAAAGGGCAACGACCCCTACCTGATTGACTAGTTCCCATCTGTGAGGTAAACCAAGAGTTATCATTTGTGGCAAAGCGGTTATCAGTTTTACCTGACCTGTGGAGTGAGGGGTACTGCCCCAATATGCAAGTCATTAGACATCATTGGTAGTCGAGTGAATCCCCTGAACCTTTAGGAAGATAAACATACCTGGGGTCCATATCTATTGCCAACTGACAAATCATAGATTGAATCTATCCAGATCATTTGCAGATTTCTATTTTTTCACCATATCTTCCTTGCTTTACCTTCATTTCCTCTGAAAATTCACTGGAACCCCTGAAATTCCAGTCTGCATATTTCCTTCCTTGAGAACCCTATCCCAAATTCCACTTATCAAAGCTAGAAATCCCACATTTGTCTATTTTTAGGATTTGCCATAACTTCTTTGATTCTCACCCAATCGCCTTCAAATTTTGCCACAGTGTTCATTTCCTAATTCTGCTCATTTGTCCCTCTTGGACAAATTTTCCCATTCCTTCACCCTGCTTCTGAAATCCCCATTTTCTGCTTCCCTGTCCCTTAGAAAGTGTCCAAAACCTAGTCAAACCCCAATTATCCATTAGAGTTTTTCCCAAATCTAAATTTTCCTTTACAAAAAAAGTTTCTATTTTTATTTTTCTACCCATTCCAAAAAAAAAATCCTAGTTATGGTTGTCACCCACACAGGAGCAAAAAACATGGACGAGGAACTTGCAGCCATCAAGACCAAACTCCAAGATCTGGATGAAAAGATTCTCGGGCTCAATCTTCAGCATTCAGCCATGAACAATAGACAACAGCCAGAGTCTTCTGTAGATATAGGGTTTTCTTCTTTTGACAATTTTCGTGGACCGAAGCTTGATTTTCCTCACTTCAATGGTGATGATCCGACTGGATGGATATACCAGGCAGAACAATATTTCAATCTGCATAATACTTTTGATATCAACAAAATCCCACTTGCCTCCTTTCATTTGGAACATGAAGCCCTTCAATGGTTCTATTGGTACATCAAAGCTCATGAAGAGCCAAAATGAACAGATTTTTGCAAACTCATTTTGCAATGATTTGGCCCTAGTGCTTTTGATGACTTCACAGGAGCACTCACAAAACTGCATCAAATAGACACTGTGAGAGAATATCAAACAAAATTTGAAAAAGTGGCCAATCACATAGAGGGATTGTCTGACGAATTCTTTAGGAGTTGTTTTGTCAATGGTTTGAAGGATGTAATTTGCTCTGAGGTTAAAATGTTCTGTCCAAGCATAATGATGGAAGCCTTAGGGTTGGCTAAGTTGGCGGAGGACAAGATCACAGCTCAACAACTCTCCAAATCCAATTTTGTTCCATTCAAAAATATGGATCCCCAAAGCCCTCAAATAATGCCAGCTCCTAAAACAACTCCTATCAAGCATTTGACTGAAGCAGAGATGTGGGCACGTAGAGAAAAAGGGCTTTGTTATAATTGTGATGACAAATTCACTCGGGGACATAGATGTGTTGAGAAAAAGCTCTATCTCTTGGATGTGGATTCTCTGCTTGAAACTAAAGTTTATGCAGATGCTCAGGATACAGTAGTTGATCAGGTTGAAACTCAGCAATCGCCTATTGACCCTACTTCTCAGGAAGACCACCTAGAGATCTCTCTTCATGCTGTAGCATGAGTCACCACCCCACAAACCATGTGGGTCAAGGGTTACTTCAAGAAGCTCCCTCTTACAATACTCATTGATTATGGTAGTACTCATAACTTCATTGACCCTTGAATAGCCAAACAGGTTGATTGTTTTGTTCATCCTTGCTTGAACTTTGAAGTCATGATTGCCAATGGGGGCACATTACCTTGCAAAGGGAAGTGTCGCAATGTGCGTATCTCTATTGGAGATTATAACCTACACTCCGACATGTTTGCCTTGCCCTTAGGTGGATGTGATGTGGTTTTGGGCACCCAATGGTTATGCACACTTGGACCCATCTTATGGGATTTTGCTAAACTTTGGATGTAGTTTTCAGACAATGGGCACAAACACACATTGAAGGGCTTACAATCGAGGTCTCTCAGCATCATAAGTTCACATCGCCTGAAAAATCTTCTTAAGAAGAATTCACATGGTGTCATTGCTCAGCTTCACTCCATCCAGATGCAACCATCCGTGGTCTCCACTACTCCTTCAGCTCTACAATGAATAATGGCTATTTTGCATGCAGTACAGAAGTGGTGGCCATACCTACTAGGGAATCATTTTTGCATCAGGGCTGCTCACCAGAGCCTGAAATATTTCCTAGAATAATGGGTCTCCTCCCTAGCACAACAGAAATGGATCAGCAAACTCATGGGTTATGACTATGAGATCACTTACAAGAAGGGTAAGGACAATATTGTGGTGAATTCTCTTTCAGCTATTTCTATATCTGTTCCAAATTGGTTGGAATCTGTCCCGTAGACTGTCTTCTATGAACTCTATGTTTCTCCATCGGTAGGGCACTCTGGGTTCTTGAAAACTTATGAGCGGGCATGGTGTCACTTCTTTTGGAAGGGACTAAACATGGCAATTCAATAGATTGTGGCTACATGTGATACCTTAGAACAATAGCATCAGTGGGCAAAGTGGCTCCCTCTCACTGAATGGTGGTACAATACCTCCTACCACACTGCCTCTAACATGACTCCATATGAAGCAGTCTATGGTTAGGCACCACTAGCACTCCTTCCATACTCCCCCAGTAGTTCACGAGTTCAGGCAATCGAAATGGTTCTCCGTACCCAGGATCAGATTGGGGATCATAAGCTGGCTCCTTCTTCTCGCGTTCATCCAATATTTCATGTCTCTTGTCTAAAGATATTTCTTGGCGCCAACGACAGAGCACAAACTATTTTACCACAACTGGATAATGAAGGATCCATCCTTTTGGAGCTAGAGGTAATCCTCGATAGGGGCACTCGTCCTCTTCGCTCCCGATCCATCACAGAGGTATTAATTCAATGGCATGAAATGCACCCAAAGATTGCTACTAGGGAACCACTCCTTCAGATTCAACAACAATTTCCACATCTTACGCTTTGAGGACAAAGATTTTCTAAGAGGGAGGGGATGTTAGGAACCTGTGTTTAACCCTTCTCTTTACTTTGTTAGTATATTACATTTGGACGCATATGCTTTGTAAGTTGTCCTGTGAGTATATTGTATTATCCCACATTCATGGGAAGTAATAGTTTTTTAGATTAGACTTAGTATATAAGTACGTGTTGAGGCCAATGAAGGCATCCACGAGTTTATTGTATTGAGATTGCTCAAAGGAGGTTGCCCCCTTGAAGTGGCCTGCGATCAATAAATTCCTTTTGTGTTCTGCTATTTCTATTATTTTGTGCATTTTTCATTATATTGTTGTAGGAGGTTCCTCTCATAAGATGATGGAGGTGAAATGGCAACATATGTCTTGGGTGTATGATGGGATTTGTGATAGGAAGTGGACTTAGGAGGAATGGTGGAAGTACCAACATCTTTGGATTGTTTACCTTTGGGTGTGTATCCAAGGCCAAATGAGCATAAAGGGACCTTGACATGGATAGGCTCCAAAATACCTTGTTGATGAAGGCCTAAGCCTTTACCTTGGTAGTTCATGTTTTGAAGCATGCAGTGGACAATGGGACTAGGTATAGGTGGAACACTAGACACGAGTTCCTTATTGGATGGAGAGGGTGAGATAGATGATAATGGTTGTTGGTGTTCTAAGGAGGAACACTCATGGATGAAGGTGGTAAGACCAATAGGATATGATGGTGGATTTGGAATAGGGTTGATGGTAGATGTGGAAGGATCATTATTGGTTTGATCTTCTATGCTTGCTTGGTAGGCCTTTGTTTCATCAAGAGGAGTGGATGTTTGTAGATCATGGATGGGGCTAGATGGAGGATAGATTGGAGCAATTTGGATATCTTGCTCATGGATGGGTATGGGAGAAAGGATAGGATCAAGGTGTTCATAGATAGGTTCTTCGTCACGGTTTCATCTTGATCATAGAGAAGGTATAGATTATGGATGGGTGAGATTTGGATTGGTTGCTCATGGATAGGTTTAGGATCAAGTTGCTCAAGAATAGCTTCTTCATCATGGGTTTTATCTTGATCATGGAAGAGATATATGTTATGAATGGTGCATTGAAGTAATTTGATATTGATTAGGATGGGGGCTTGATGTTTCCACATGCATTGGATTATGTTCTTGACATAGCTCTTGGGTTGCTTGAATGGAAGGGTATGTAGGAGCCTCTTGGATAAGTTTGATGGGTTCTTGGTATTTATCCATGAGTGAGTATGATGAACTTTGAATTGGGCTCATCATAAGAGGCTCTTGAATAGGGTCGATGGCTTGTGGGTCACATGATGGGGTTGAAGGGATAGGCATATTAATAGAGGGGTCCTAGATAGGCACAAGGACATGTGTTGGACATGGGGATAAGTTGTTCCTAGCTAGTAACCAATGGATCACATCCTTTGTAAGGGTATGTGTGATAGGACAATATAGGGGATGGATAATTAGGGTAGATGGTGTTGTAGGCTTAGGATTAGGATTAGGTGGAGGGATAACATGATTGGATGGATTGGGACTTGGGCTAGATGGAAGGATAATAAGATTAGATATATTAGTTTTATCTAACACAATCTTACCACAATCTTCTAGGTTATTGACCAATCTTTTAAACTTTACGCAAGTGGATACGACATGACCCTGATACCTATGGTATGTACAATATTCATCATATTTATACCAACTAGGTTTAAAAATAGATGGAGAATATGATCTTAGCGAGGGTAACTCAACCAATTTTGCTTGAACCAATTTTTCCAACAGTATCTCCATGGAATCATTTAATGGAAGGTTAGTGGAAAATGGGGATGAAGGTGATGAAGGTTGATGGACCAATGGACTAGGATTGGAATCACATGGTGTTGGGATAGGAGTAATTGGCTCATGTGTTGGCATATGATTGGATGGTGAAGAGGACTCATAAGATGCATTTGCTAGATTGGTTTCTCCCTTGTCAAAGGATGCTAAGTTATGCAAAGGTGGACTTAAGGACACTTGACATATGTATAAAGGGCCACTTGGACTTGTCTGTGCTTCTTGTGAGGACACTTGGTCTATATACAAAGGACAACTTGAGCTTGTATGTAATTCTTGTAAGGACACTTGCTGGTCTTGGGGATAGGTTTGATGATGTGTAGGAATGTTGAAATGAGTTGGATGATCTTGAGATGGATGTTGTTGAGTTGATGTAGCATAGGCATGATAGGTGGATGAAGTAGGTTAGCATAATGGTGAAGGTGACACATAGAATTGGGCTTGTTGTTGTGATGTGATTGGTTGTTGTTGTTGGGTGATTTGTTGTTGTGATGATGATGGGGAGGTTGTATAGGATAATGGTTGTTGTGATGTGTGTTGATATGGGTAAGGGATGTGATAGGTCGATGAAGGGGTAGCATGACATGTGGATGGATTAGGTTTATATAATGATATAGGTGACACATAGGATTGATATGGAGTTTGTTGATGCTATGATTGGGTTTGATGTTGGAATTGTTGATGTTGTGGTGCACAATGTCTTCTTCCTTTCTATATAACCACTTAAGTTGATCAAGCATTCTTTTGGTGCCATAAGGATCATTCTCATAGGTCTTGTTTAGAAATGCCATGTCCATTTTTACAAGTGGTAGAGTAGGATATGAGGATGTGGAGTGGTTGTGATGTTGGAGATCAAATTTCAATACATCAGGATGATTTATTTTTCTTCAAAGAGTGGATGATTCTCTATACTTAAGGTAGACTAGTGACACTTAAGTAATAGAGTTGATTGGATGATTTTATATACTTAAGGTAGACTAATGACACTTAAGTAGTAGAGTTGATTGATTTGATTTGATTGGATGACTTACTTGAGATAGACTAATGATCTCAAGTGAGTTTGGACAAATGTTGATAATGATCAAATAAGGTCTTGATTTTTTATTAGGTTGATTTGGAATTTAGGTTTTGATAATGGTGTGGATGATTGGGTTAGGTGACTTGGATGGATTAGGATAGTAATAAGGATGATGTGGGACAACAAGGTGGGATAACTTGGATTGATGATTAGGATGAGTTAGGGTTTTCTTAGGATGTGATTTCTTAGATGATAAGGAAATATTGTTAGTTTGACTTGGGGAATATCAAACACAATGTAAATGCATAAACACACACGCTAAGCACAATATTCAAATTTCCTTGCAAGATTAAATGTTATGATTAAGAAAACACTTGTAAACACAACAACAAGCCTAAATGATTAATTAGGTAGGGTATGGTCGATAAGTCTTAAGCTAGGCTGCATAAGGGTTAACTAGGGGTGTCCCCGATATACACAAGGTACGAGGGGCCTAAATCTATGAACACTAGCCCGGTGAAGGGATGTGGCATAAGCATAAGTGAATACTACTTCACCTTGTGTCTAGAATCACCCGGGGCCACAAGGCTGTCCCAATGACTATGTAGCTAGATTGAGGTACAACTTTGGCTCTCCCCCCTTTGATATACTCTGCTAGAACACATGGTTGAGGTCATCCCTAGGGGTGATGAAATCCCCTAGTAGGCCTCCTAGATAGGGTTTGACAAATCGTAGTTGTTAATTAACCCTTAGAAATGAAATGTGTGAAAGAAAACAATGTAGGCACTTGTTCATTTTACGATCCCAAAGCTAAATGTTGAGGAAAATAGTTGTTCATTTTAGCCTAGATTCCTGATGTGATAGAAAAAAAGATTTATTTTAAGCCCAAATCAAAGTGTGAAGGCAAGCAATGTTTAGAGGTGAGAGATGGTTTGATTGCACTTGATTATTTTTCATCCTTTTATCTGTTGTTTATATTGATGCCACTACTATTCTAGCTTCTTAGATGCCCCTGAAAGTCAACAAGACAAGAAGAAACACCAACTTGCAAGCTAAAGAAGGGTTATTCCAAAAATATTCAATCTGGTAAAAATCTAAGATAAATGATCTGATACAGTAAAATAGACAGCATAGACAGAAAGTTTGGGAAATTCTAAGAAATTTCAAAAAAAAAAATCGTTGAAATTGGAAACATTTTGCTTAAGATATGCTTGTGAGGCCGATTTATTTCACTTCCCTATTTTGATCATTTCACATTATAGTTGGAGACATTTTTAGACATTTAGAGACTATTGATTTCTATTATGCAAATTTAGACTATATCTCCTAATTTTTTATTAGCTTTGATTAGTTATGTGGTGATTTGATTTTATCCTATGTTGATGCTCTTATGATATTAGACATGTGAGATACATTTGATGATTATTATTGATGTTGATTATAAGCTCATTATATGGATTTGTTATTTGATTCTGACTCTAAGATAGAATATATAGAAAATACAAGTATAAATCTTAATTTATGATGTGAGTTGTTTAATGTTGTGTATGAATTATGCGATGACATGACTATTACCTTTTGTTGCTTCGGCTATGATATATCTATGTTGGATTGATCATTTGTTTGAGTGCGCAGGTGATTTTCCAGGCCACAGAAAATCAGAGGCCGACCTCACACTTATGTGTTTCCTTGTTAAGACGATCCATTCCCAAGAGGGATAAGGATCATCTTTGATGGAATGATGTTTTCGTGAATGCTTAATTTTAATTAATTGACCTAGTTCACCCATTTTATTTGAGTTAATTCATGTGTTGTAAAACTTGTGTTTTAATTCACACCATTTGGTGTTCTTTTTATTTTTGAGTCATTTAATGTGATTTTACACCTCCTTAAGTGTTTATTAGAGGTCCAAACTAACCCTAGGTGGTACCCCTAGGGTCTAGGGTCCATTTGGACTTACTAAACCCTAGGGTAACTCCCATCTAGTCACTCTAAACTTGGGTTTAGTAAAAGTGACGAAAATTCAAAATGGCTAAGGGTGGGAGATGAGTCATGCCTTGAAAGAAGGACCATCTCCCTTCCCAAGGCTTGGGGATTTGTTGTACCTTGTACACACACCCCATTTTGCCAAATGGAGACCCCCTCTTTTGCTTTGGCTTGAAGTCTCAACCTTTCTGCCTTATGATAATTAGAAGGTGAAATTATGCTTAGAATGCAGGATTTGCTTCAAATTTGAGTTCTTGGCATGTTTGCAGTGATTTGATGTCATGCGTGATTGATTTGGAAGTGTCTTGAGTGGTCTTGTGCTTGAGAAATAGCCATTTGTTGCCTTTTGCGCTAAAATTGGGTGTTACTGTATTTTGCTCCAAAATCCCATGTCACGAGATATTGCCCTTGAAATTGCTTCTGCAGGATGTTTTATGTTGAGATTCCTAGTTTTCAGGTCTTAGAGTTGCAAAATCATGTGAAAATCCATTAGATTTCACTAAGGGGTTCATATACTTTCATTATGTCACATGGTCCTAAAGCCCTGATTTGGCTAAGTCTGAAACCCTGAAAATCCTGAAATATGGTTAAGTCTGAAATCTAGTGGAACCTCAAAATTCTAGAATTTGAACCTATCTCAAACATCCTGAAAGTATATTTAAAAATATTTAAAGTATATATTTTAAATATACTTTCATCTTGGACCTTTCCAAAACTGGCACTAAAAACACTCCCTACTGCAAAAAGTACTAAAAATAGCTCCTATCGACCTTAGCGCTAAATTCGCCTCCAACTAACCTCCCTCCAAGCTACCACTAAGTCAGTCGGACCAAAAACCCCGCCGAGACAATTTTTAAGAAAAGTGCTAAAATTGCCTTCTACCGACTTGCGTTGAAATGGCCTTCCACCGACTCAAGTTGCGCAGGTCGGTCAGTGCTAAAACTCGCGCAGGTCAGTCACTTTGAAAATCCCCGCCAATGAAGTTAGTGCTAAAAATAGACCTCGTGGACCTGCGCTGAAAACTACCTTCATTGACTTTAGTCGGTCGGACCTAAAATCCATGCTAAGGTCGGTTGGACCCCAAATCAGTGCCAAAACCATTTTGCACTAGAATTGCATCTCACAGACCTGCGCTAAATTTGACCTCCATCGACTTTTAGTCCGTGACACCCAAAATTCGTGCTTTTTTGGTATTTTGGCCTGAAAATTGAAGTTTTCAAAGAACAAATTAGATTTTCTTGATGGATTTGAATTGCATATCTATTTGTCATATCATGATGAACATTTTACCAAGTTTGTGTGGATTTTTGGCACATTTTACGATAATTAATATCACTGCACATAAAAGGTCGGTGACCCCCAAAAATTCTATTTTTTTACAGAAAATGCTAGAAAAACATGAAATTAAAGTCTGCAAATGGATCCTAATAACTGCAAAAACTTACTAAATCAATATATTGGCTAAATGGGTACTTGAAAATGGTAAAAAATGTTGAAAATCATGCAAAAATCACTAGATTTATGAAGTTGTCTATAAGGAAGCAACATTGACAATGAGTTGTTTTTTACTGATCCATGACTGCAAATGGACATGTTTTGATCCAAATTGATGAAAAATAAATTTTTAAAATGAAATTGATGCTGTACATTGTGAATTGTAGGTTTTGGAGAGCATAGGAGCTTGTTGGAGCCATCTTGGAAGGATGTACACACAGATATGCAGTGCTAACCCAGAAATGCAGAAACTTCATTTTATCAACCAAATTGCTACTGCACCTACAAGAGGATGTTAGTATAATGTCCGAGATGATGGAAATAAGTCCCCAAAGCTTGAAGACATTGAAGATCATGTCTACATCACTGTTGTTCCTGTAGATCCAGTCTAATGTCCTAGTGATCCAGTCTGGGGGTCATAACTGATGCAGAGGTAGGAGGACCAAAATTATCCTCAATAACATTAACAAATAAAAGAACTAATCCAATTTATTTTGTTATATTGAAGAGAACATTAATACATACTTTTCATCCAATTTTCATGAAGATCCAATGGTAGGAGAGAAAGTTATGACTCTTTTTCCAAAACTACAAACCCTAGGCAGCGTTCAGACCTGCCTTCACTAAAAATGCCATAACTTATTCAAATATTAATAAAATTTGATGCAACAAAAAGAAATGGAAAGTAGACTCAATACTCTTTCCAACCATATATGGTTTGCTCCTGTATATGTCCGTACAAAACCGTACTAAACGCTGCAACAGGAATTTTAAATCCATTAGGCATCCATTCAATTCCATATAGGGCCGTACAATAGCAAAAGATAGCAAATTTCTGAAGGAAAATACAGGAAAACATTATTTTTTCTCATTCCATGCTCAAATCTTCAACCACCCACGAATTCTTCATGGTTACAAGGCATTTTAAATGTATCAAAACATGTCTCTTTAGTTCATAACTGATTTGGAGTGAACCAAAAGCCAAATGACTCTTCACCTTCCAAGTTTGCATCTTTTTTCCAATTTTACATTAACAACCTTTACATGGTTTGCAATATTTTGCATTTTTGAAACTCCTAGTGACCTAAACACATAAAAATGACTTGATAAACCTCATTACAATGTGGAAGCATACAAATTTAATCAAACTCAAAGATTTGTCCAGAGCAATATTAATTTGCCAAGGTGCTCCTGCACCATACAACCAACTAACAAAATTTCCAAGTCCCTTGGAAATGTATCTGTAACAAAAGTCTCTTTCCTCTGTCTTTATCTTCAATCTTCTCAGCTACAATCTTCCAATCTATAGAAATGGTGACCAACCAACCAAAAAAACAAACTACCATCTTCACAAGGCATCCTCAAGCTCCTTCTACTCCTATCAGTGGAGTACTCTTTGGCTGCAACATCAAGTGCTTCTTCAGGTATCCATCTCTCTCACTGCTTCACAACACCAACTTACCAAACCATTCATCTCACCCAACAGCAGATCCTAGTGATGCACCCACCACTCTCTCCTCAGTAGTTTCTCTATGCACCCTTATCCAGCCTAATCTCCATTGGAGAATGGTCATAACAGACCTCATCTTGTCTGCCCCACAACCTCAGATAACATCCTTCTACAGTTAGATGGAACAAGCACCTGCAACCAAACAACTGAGCAACACAAAATCTAAAAGGTGTAGATTGCCTCCCTTGGCGATCTATCTACACAATCAAGATCTTCTCACTCTTCACCTGCCTTCTCAGTGACAGAAAAAAAAATGCACACCACCCAAATCTTTCGCCAGCTCTGATACAAAAATGATGCAGAGGTAGGAGGACCAAAACTATCCTCAATAACATTAACAAATAAAAGAACTAATCCAATTTCTTTTGTTATATTGAAGAGAACATTAATACATACTTTTCATCCAATTTTCATGAAGATCCAATAGTAGGAGAGAAAGTTATGACTCTTTTCCCAAAACTACAAACCCTAGGCAGCGTTCAGACCTGCCTTCACTAAAAATGCCATAACTTATTCAAATATTAATAAAATTTGATGCAACAAAAAGAAATGGAAAGTAGACTCAATACTCTTTCCAACCATATATGGTTTGCTCCTGTATATGTCCGTACAAAACTGTACCAAACGCTACAACAGGAATTTTAAATCCATTAGGCATCCATTCAATTCCATATAGGGCCGTACAATAGCAAAAGATAGCAAATTTCTGAAGGAAAATACAGGAAAACATTGTTTTTTCTCATTCCATGCTCAAATCTTCAACCACCCACGAATTCTTCATGGTTACAAGGCATTTTAAAGGTATCAAAACATGTCTCTTTAGTTCATAACTGATTTGGAGTGAACCAAGAGCCAAATGACTCTTCACCTTCCAAGTTTGCATCTTTTTTCCAATTTTACATTGACAACCTTTACATGGTTTGCAATATTTTACATTTTTAAAACTCCTAATGACCTAAACACATAAAAATGACTTGATAAACCTCATTACAATGTGGAAGCATACAAATTTAATCAAACTCAAAGATTTGTCCAGAGCAATATTAATTTGCCAAGGTGCTCCTGCACCAATAACTCCTAGCTATTTTATAAGAATTTAAACTTCTTGGACTTGTTGGAAAGATAAACTAATTATCTAGTTTGAGCTGCTTAGTTGCTAAGGCTTAACGCCAAGCAACTGATGCAAGTTTCGAGCCCCCATTCCACTCCGAAGGCCTCCAAAAATGTAATTTACTATGATGTAGAAAATACCAAAAATTATATTTTTAATATTTTCCCAAAAGTACCACTCAAATGACCTTGGATTGGATCACCCAGACATGCATATAGCTATCCTAGCAGTCCAGTCATCAAGAATTAGTCCAACAAGCATCCAGTTGGATATATCTTCACTAATAAAGTGTCAAATACTCCTTTTTGATCCAGTCAACACTTGGAATCTCCAGAATCCTTATCAGCTCAAGTTTTCAAGTATCATGTGACTCTATTTTAGCTTCATTAGGCCTTGAAAATTGACTTTTCATCATGTACAACCAAATGGGTATCCATTTTGTCTAGATTCAATGTATTTGCAAGCTGTATTTTATCTTTTTCCGAGAGGACAAAAGTAAATCTGAAAATGTAACTAACTACTGTATCTCATTAAATGCCATGTAATATGGACCATTGGTGTTGAGTTAATCTCCACCGTCCATTCAAAAACTTGGTATGGTGCCTTGTCTATAAAAGGGCCATCCTTTTCTCTCATTTGTAAGTAAGATTAGATATTGAATTATTGAGATTCTACCAAATTGTGATCAATACAAATCAAGTTTTGTAGGTTGCTGGGAATTTGTGTTCTTGTGTTGTCCTCTTTGGTTTTCATAGTTCATATCAATCTGAATTTAATTAGTTGTGCTTTTGCAATGATGGGTTAATGTTAATATATCTGATGAATGCTTTGGTCCTTACTATTAGTGCTTGCTGATGGTAAGTTGCTGGGTATACTTAGCCTGGGCCCTATCATTAAACATAGTTCGATTGCACTCCACTAGTTAAGTTGCGCCATTGTCTGGGTGTTTAATGAGTGAATGCAATTTGAAAATCATAAGAATCCTTTGAAGATTACATCATTTCTTGCAACATTGTGGGTTTTCTATTCTGGTGAAATAGGGAATGGTTTATTGAAAGTATTTGTCTATCTGCAACATTTTACCCCGTTGTGACTGTCACTTAGGATCTCTTATCCCTTCTCCCTCTCCTTTTCCTTTTGCATTTTATTTACATCAAGTTGTTAGATTTAGGTTTTATAGTAGCAAACAAATCTCAAATCTGCTAAAAGTATCATAGGGTTTCTGCATACATACTGCTGTCATATTCCATAAACCCTACATTTTATGTAAGACCCCTTGTTGGCACAGCTAGACATTCCATTGAATTTATTCTAAGAAAGATAATACCTAGCTGTATTATCCTTGGGGCAGTCCTATTTTGGATAGGATACCTTTTTCAAGAGAGGTGTGAAACCAACAATCACACCTGCGTTGTTGTGTGCTAAAACACTCATCAACAGGATTCCTCCACCTTGAAGACTTGGGGAGTCTTCAAGACCCCCATGTGTGTGGAACATTCCTCCAAGACTCTCACACATGTGTGAGAGCATCTTGGAGAGAAGGGGCTCTCTTGAGGAGTAAAGGGATGACATGTTTCATCCCTTATCCTCATGGAGCCATGGGGAGAGATGCCACCTCTCCATTTTTGCTCTCACACATGTGTGAGAGCACAAGTGGAGAGGATGAGGGTTTGAATGGATAAGAGGGTGACACATGTCACCCTCACATTCCTTCTCCCTTGCAAGTGGCATGGGGTGAGGAAGGAGAAGGTGACATGTGTCACCTTCTCATTCCTCAGGGCCTAGATTGGAGGCCTATTTTATCTCCTCTTGGAGAGGAGTTGGGGGTTCTTATTTTTTGAAACTTTTCTACCTTTAGAGGTTTTTGGGAAGGAGTTGGAGGAAACTTGGAGGATTGGAGGCTTGGAGAAAGCTTGTAGGCTCTTGTTCAACTTGCATCCATTGTTGGGCTCTTAAGGTAAGCTCTATGGCATTAGCCATTCCTTATGCTTGTTTCATTTTGACTGTGTGCTTGAAATTTTGTGTTGGGTGTTATTTTATTTTGTGTGTTTTGGGTGTTGGTAAGAGTCTCTCCATTTGGAGAAAATGCTCAACTTGTATGGGGTGGGGGAGAGTGAACCTCCTCAAGGTCACCTCTTGGTGTTGATCTATTGATAGCCTTGAGGGCATTTTATGGAGTTTGGGATTATTTTGGTTGGCATGAGTGCCATGGTGATTTTGTGCTCCATGGAGATATTATTTTTGGCTTGAGGCCTTGTGGTGTTGAGATTATGTGTTTTGGAGTGACCTCTTGAGTTGAGGGATCCACTCCCCTACCCCTCCAAACTTATTTTTTATGAGTTTTGTATTGTGCATATACCATGGGTGATTTTGTGTTACTTTGTGATTTTGTTGTGGTATGAGAAAACCCATGTGAGATCTACCTCTCAGCTCATGAGTGACCCACTTGTTGGAATAAGGTGCCATTAACCTTGTAAATTCCAATATTGTATTTTATTCTATTTATTATTTGTTATTTGTAAGTACCCATAAGAGAATGAGGTAGTCTCATTGACAATTGTAATTTCAGAGTTACCGGCGGTAGTTACGGAGTGACATTTACGGTTGGCAAATGTAAAAACTCATGATAAATGAGGATAGGCATGATCCCTTGAGAAGTATACTATTTTTGGCATGTATGACAACTATCATAATGTTTGGTGAGTGAATCTATGACAATTGCAAGTTGTCATAAGATTCTGTGATTCTATGACGCATATGACGGATATGTTAGTTGTATATTTGCTATATTTAGCACAAGGTTCCTATCTTGGAAAGATACTCTTTTGCTGGAATCTATGACGGTTATGATGTGTCATAAGATACTGTAAGAGGCCAGATTTAGTCTTGGGCACCCAACCTTTGCATGGCTGTTTTTTCAACAAGTGGAAGGTGCTTGTAAGATGGCATTTAATATTTGTATGTTGGGGAACCTCATGAGAGAGAAGGTGAATGCCTAGGAGGAGTTGGAAAACATTTATATAAGTATTTGCCATGTATTAGTTGCTGCAATACAGATTTTAGGTACTCAGGTGTTGTCAGAATGCTGTCAGATTGAAGACTGGTGGAGAGAGTTGAAGTGTTGTTGTATTGTAAATCATTTTTAGATTAATACAAACATTTAGCCTCTCTCTTGTGTGGAGTTTTTTACCTGAAAGGGTTTTCTCCACGTTCAACATTGTGTTATGTGTTCATATTTCTGATTTTGCATTTCTGTGAAGCATAGTTTTGTTTATGTGTTACAATCTCCATTAATAACACACAGTTAAAGATTGCTGAAATTTATCTTGAATTAGATTTCCATTGAAGTAGTGCTGCTTTCATTTCTAACATTTGGTATTAGATCCTGGCCAACTTTGACTCTTGGGCGGTAGTGTGGAAGTTGTAGCTACAGTGGGAGATTTGATTGTGTTTGTTTTGCAGATCTTGTGTTGTTATTATGGTTGCATCCACCATTGCATCAACCTCTCGATTATACATTAAGAAGTTCAATGGAATGGGGTATGAGTTGTGGAAGCTAAAATAGAAGATTTGTTGGAAGAAAGAAACCAATGGTTGGATATTCAAAAAGAGAAGAAACCCAATGATGTCTCTCAATATGAGTGGGATAGACTAGATAAGAAGGCATGGGGAACCATCCGGTTGTGTCTTTCAGACTCTATCCTGTTGAATGTCGCAAAGGAAGAGACTGCATACAAGTTGCGGAAACGGTTGGGTGAGATCTATCAAGCCTAGAGTATGGTAAATAAACTTTATTTAAAAAGAAAATTGTTTTCCATGAAAATGTGAGAAGGTGAATCAGTTGTAGAGCATTTAAATTCTTTTAATTTGTTAGTGAGTCAGCTTGATTCAATAGATGTTGAGGTTAGTGAGGAAGATAAATGTATCTTACTTCTGTCTTCTTTACCTAAGTCTTAGGAGAATGTTATCCTTGCTATCACTTCTAACCTTGCGAATTTGAAGTTGGATGCTCTTGTTTTAGTGCTACTATCATAGGAATTGAGGAAGAAGAGTTCGAATAGTTTAGGGGATGCTCTCAGTGTCAGGGGAAGGTCTAAGGAAAGAGGACCTAAAGGAGATCAGAAAGGGGCTAAGCACAAGTCCAAGGGCCGGTCTAAGACTCTTGGTAAAAAGAACAGAGTTAAGTGTTGGAATTGCAGTAAAAGGAGACATGTGAAGGAGTACAGAAACCCCAAGAAACAGTGGGAGAGTGCTTCAGATAAGTCCTTGAATGCAGGTGAAGAAGTTTTACTTTCTACATGTAATCTTGTTTCTAATGTTCACTGGTTGGTTGACTCAGGATGCTCGTTTCATATGACTCTGCATAAGGAATGATTCTCCTCATATGAAGAATATGATGGAGGTAATATCTACCTTGGTGACAACTCTACATATCTGATTGTCAGGAAAGGAAAGGTATTGTTGTGTTTTAGTGATGGGAGGATTAAAACCCTCCTTGGTGTTTTGCATGTTCCTAGATTAGCTAGAAATCTGATTTCAGTTTTGAAGTTGAATGATTTGGGAATGCATGTGACATTTGACAAGTATGGTTGCAAATTAGTGAGAGGGAACTTGGTGGTAGCGAAGGGGAAGAGATTCAGAAGCCTGTTCAAGCTTGAAGCCACTACAGTTTATAATGCCTTTTATGTATCTGAGGTTAATACTGAAAATGCATGTATGTTGTGGCATCATAGATTGGGCCACACAAGCAATAATGTATTAAAAACTATTAAGAATAAAAATTTGTTGGATGGTTTCTCCTATTCTGATGAGCACTTTGATTTCTGTGAGCATTGTGTGTTTGGTAAACAAAACAGAAAATCATTTCCTTTAGGAAGTAATAGAGCAAAAGAGAAGTTAGAAATTATTCATACGGATGTGTTTGGACCTATGGATAATGAATCTATTGAAAAATCTTGTTATTTTGTAACCTTTATTGATGATGTATCCAGATTTAGATGGATTTATTTTATGAAGCATAAATCTAAAGTTTTCACTAAGTTCAAGGAATTTAAAGTCTTAGTAGAGAACCAATTAGGTTTAAAGATAAAAATATTAAGTTCTGACAATGGAGGGGAATATTGTTCTAAGGAATTTGATGAGTTTTGCAAGCATGCAAGTATAATCAGACAAAACACAACTCCATATACACCACAATAGAATGGTGTTGCAGAAAGGATGAACCAGACAATTATGAAAAGAGCTTGAAGTATGCTTAGTGATGCACAGTTGGATAAATGCTTTTAGGCAGAGGCCGTGTGTACTACTTGCTACTTGATAAACAGATCTCCTTGTAAGGCTCTTGATTTGACACATTATGAAGTGTGGATAGGTAAGAAACCTTCTGTTTCACATTTAAGGGTTCTTGGCTGTGAGGCTTTTGTTCATGTGCTTAAGGAAAAGAGATCTAAGTTGGATCTAAAGGCTGAAAAGTGTACATTCATTGGATATAGTGATAATGTCAAAGGTTATAAGCTTTAGAATCCACTAACCCACAAGATTATCTTTTCTAGAGATATTATTTTCAGGGAACTTAGACCTATTTCTAAACCTAAATAGCTAAAAGAAAAAGATGAAAAGGTAAAGAAGGTACACTTTGATTTAGAGAAGCAAGATGCACCTTAGGAAGAACAGAATGATGGATTAGGGGGTGAAGAAGAAGAAGAAGATTTGAGTAGTTCTGATGAAGATGAATCTGTTGTGATAGAAGAAGTTGGTACAGATGATCATGTAGAAGAACAAGTAGAGTCTCTTACTCCATCCTTGAGGAGATCCACAAGACAATAGAATCTAGTCAACAGGTATAGCCCACCAAATTTTTGTTGTGTATATGCTTTATTGAGTACTAACGATGAACCTAGATCCTATAGGGAAGCTATTTCTACAGACGATAGTGAGCCTTGGTAGTTAGCCATGCAGGCGGAGATGATGGCTTTAGACTCTTGTAACACCTGGGATCTTATTCATTTTCCCAAAGGAAGAAAGACCATAGGATGTAAATGGGTCTTCAAGAAGAAGTTTGGAGCAGATGGGTCATTGGAGAAGTACAAGGCTAGACTAGTAGCCAAGGGCTACTCCCAGAGAGAGGGGGTTGATTTTGGTGAGCTATTCTCTCTTTTTGCTAAATTGACTTCTATTAGATTTCTCTTATCCATTGCTGTAACTTATGATTGAGAGATTTAACAAATGGATGTTAAGACTGCATTCTTGCATGGAGATCTTGAAGAAGAAATTTATATGCAACAACCTACAGGTTTTGAGGTAAAAGGAAAAGAACATTGGGTTTGCAAGTTAAAGAGGTCTCTCTATGGTTTGAAATAGTCCCCCATAATGTGGTATCAAATGTTTTGAAATTGGGTTTTGTTAGAAGTGAGGATGATCACTGTGTTTACATTCATTGTGTTGATGATTCTATACTGGTTATTGCTTTGTATGTTGATGACATATTTTTCAGCAATACTAAGAGTATGGTTAGTGAGCTTAAAGCTCAACTTTCAGGTGCATTTGAGATGAAGGATCTTGGTGCTACAAGGTATATTTTGGGAATGGAGATTAGGAGGGACAAAGTTAACATAAATCTTTGATTGTCACAAAGTAAGTATGTGAATACTATTTTGCAGAGGTTTAGTTTGCAGGACTGTAATCCTGTTAGAGTTCCTTTACCCATTGGTACTAAGCTTTCATTAGATATGTGTCCAAAGACTGAGGATGATCTTGAGGATATGTCTAATGTGCCATATGCTAGTGCTATAGGGAGTTTGATGTATGCAATGGTTTGCACTAGACCAGATATTGCCCAAGCAGTGGGAGTTTTGAGAAGATTTATGTCTAACTCTGGTAGACAACATTAGAACTATGCAAAAAGGGTGTTTAAATATCTTGCAGGTACTCCTGACCATTGTTTGGTTTATTCTGGTACTGATGGTGATGATAAATCTTTGGACATTCAAGGTTTTGTTGATGTAGATTGGGCAGGTGACTTGGATAGTCGAAGGTCCACTAGTGGCTATGTGTTTACTCTGTTTGGAGGTGCAGTGAGTTGGATGAGTAAGAGGTAGCCCACAGTTGCTTTGTCCACTATAGAAGTAGAGTATATGACTTCTACTCATGTCTCTAAGGAGGCAGTTTGGTTGAGGAGACTGTGTACAAGTATTGGTTTTGATTGCAGGATCATTTAGATTGGTTGTGATAGCCAGAGTGCTATCTGTTTGGCCAAGAATCCCATGTATCATGCTCGGACTAAGCATGTTGATGTTCAGTATCACTTTGTTCGAGAGTTGGCTACAAATGGAGAGATTGAGCTAAAGAAGATAGACAATTAGGAGAATGTTGCAAATTCATTGACTAAGCCTATGAGCACAAAGAAGTTCGTGTGGTGCAAAGAGGCCATGGACCTTGTTTCTAGTGCCTGATTATTTTTTATTTGTTTTCCTATGGGTTGATTTACAATGTGTAATGTCAAGTGGGAGAGTGCTGGAATAAGGTACCATTAACCTTGTAATTTCCAATATTGTATTTTATTCTATTTATTATTTGTTATTTGTAATTACCCATAAGGGAATGAGGTAGTTTCATTGACAGTTGTAATTTCAGAGTTACCGACGACAGTTACAGAGTGACATTTATGGTTGGCAAATGTAAAAATTCATGGTAAATGAGGATAGGTGTGCTCCCTTGAGGAATATACTATTTTTGGCATGTATGACAACTGTCATAATGTTTGGTGAGTGAATCTATGACAACTACAAGTTGTCATAAGATTCTATGATTCTATGACTCATATGATGGATATGTTAGTTGTATATTTAGCCCAAGGTTCCTATCTTGGAAAGATACTCTTTTGCTGGAATCTATGATGGCTATGATGTGTCATAAGATGCTGTAAGAGGCCAGATTTAGTATTGGGCACCCAACCTTTGCATGGCTATTTTTTTGACAAGTGGAAGGTGCTTGTAAGATGGCATTTAATAATTGTATGTTGGGGAACCTCATGAGAGAGAAGGTGAAGGCCTAGGAGGAGTTGGAAAATGTTTCTATAAGTATTTGCCATGTATTAGTTGCTACAATATAGATTTTAGGTACTCAGGTGCTGCCGAAATACTGTCAGATTGAAGACTGGTGGAGAGAGTTGAAGTGTTGTATTGTAAATCATTTTCAGATTAATACAAACATTGGGCCTCTTTCCTGTGTGGAATTTTTTACCTGAAAGGGTTTTCTCCACGTTAAACATTGTGTTATCTGTTCATATTTATGATTTTACATTTCTGTGAAGCATAGTTTTGTTTTGTGTTACAATCTCCATTAATAGCACACAGTTAAAGATTGCTGAAATTCATCTTGAATCAGATTTCCATTGAAGTAGTGTTGCTTTCATTTCAAACACCACTAGTGGGTCTATGGTAGGGAGGAGGGTGATTTTCGTGGCTTGGCTTTCCCCCTCGTGTTGAAATTCATTGCAGGTTATTTTGGGTTCTTGGAGCTTGAAGAAATGTTCATGTAGCCTTATTTGCATTATTTTGTTGGCTGTTGAGAGCCATGGTCCTTGTGACCTTATTGTATTTTATTGACTAGGTTGGAACTCTCAATGTTGTAGTCGTGTAAATATATCTTCTCTCATGTTGCAAGTGTTTTCAACAATTTATTTTTGAAGCTTTAGTTGCTGTTGTAAAAGAATGAAAAGACTCCTTGCTGCCCTTTAATGGATACTACCTTCTTGATAGATTCATGTGTATCATGTAATGGAATAGATATAATTATAGTTGATACAATTATTGTGTGGAAATGCGAAAGTTGCTGTCCAAATGCTAAGATAGAAAAGGAAATAAATCAGTTCTAATTGACATGGTTCTTAGAAGACAAAAAAACATGTGTTTATTTCCTCATGTTATTTAATGTTTTCAAAGAAGAAAAAAATAAAGAAAGTGTCATATTTATATATTTATTTTGCTGTAAAAAAAAAAGGTTAGTTCTTAAAAAGTTCTCTTAACTATTAGATTTTATGATTAGTTACAATTTTTGTTATTGGTGTAAATTTGCATAATATATATAATTTTAGTATACAAGCCTTACTATTTCTTTATATATATAAATTAATTGACTGTGCATATATATGAAATAATATATACATATATATATTTCTAATTTAAAAATATATATTTAAACTTACTGTTAAAACTTATGAGAAACTTGTATCTCTCTCTCTCTCTCTCTCTATATATATATATATATATATATATATTTATACAATTTAATGCCAAATGTATTGCATAAAAAAAATAGTTGAATGCCTTATATTTGTTAGTATTCAAACCACATGCTTAACATCGAATATAAGTAAATAAAAACATAGAGGTTTTGAATGTAGCAGCCGAACCCTATCGTATGAGGGTTTTGAGTGTGGTTGTTTTAAAAAAAAGGCAAGGGCTGTGGTGGGTGGTGGCGCCCACCACAGTCCCCTCTTTGCTGTCCGCGGTGGGGGGTGTGGGGAGGGGGCCGAGCCCCACCCACACCCAAGGGTGTGGGTGGCGATTCATCCCCCTCCCCACACCTTTGTTACCTCAAATCTTTTTTTAAAGTTTTAAACTTTGCAGCGCCAATAAAATCCGTCGCCCCTCCCTTTGGTGTATGGTCTCTGTCATTGAAACACATGTAGTCTGCAAATTTTATAATATACTTATAATCGAATATATATATATATATCTCAGTACTATAACAAAAACAAAAAAAAAGAAGTATACTCACAAATTTGAATAAATAAATGTATTTATTTATGTATATATATATTAAAAAATATATAACAAAAGGAATACTCTGTGTTGTATATAAAATGTGTATATACCTCTGTGGTAGTCTTCCATGGTTGCCATGGAGCCCAAACTTGCAAAACAAAAAGAGAAAACAACAAAATGGAGGCAAACAAAATGAAAGAAGGGAAGGAGAGAAAAGAAGAGGTTAGGGTTAGGGTAAACCAAAAAGGAAACTAATAGAATAAGGGATGGGTTTTAGGGTTGAGTTTGAGAGGGAAATTAGAATAAGGCAATTTATTTTATTTCTTTTTTTATGCACATGACTTTTTTCCCTCTCTCTTTCTCATTTAAATTTTATTATATTTCCTTTTGAGTGATTTTTAAGATGGATCATCTTCATGTGAGAGGGAATTTATTATTAATGATTATTGTGTGGGATTTTTACTTGGGTATTGAATTAGGGATTTAATGGGTTTCTTATATCCCTTTGGTTTTTAATTTTTAGGCTTTGAATTATTATTCCCTAGTGGGATTTAATTTTAATTAGGATGGAGACCTCGTTTATTAATTTAATATTGTTAATTAATTTTGTTGGGTTGGGTAAAGTGGTTTTAATATCTTCTTGGAGAATTTTGCCTTGACGTTCATTTAAATTAATTGTTGAATTATATTTATTAGTGGACCTTATTATTTTGGGTTTAATTATTTTATGGTTTTATTTAATTTGATTTCATTTAATCGGGTGATAATTTTTAAAAGGTTATTTAAGTATATTTAATTTAATCTTTTTATTTAAATTTTCTCCTAATTATTTTAGAGGGAGACTCTTTTTACAATAAATACTTCAAACATTAAAAAAGTGTTATGCTGCCAAAATTTTCTGAGACTTAGGGCAGTTATTTTAAATGAGGTTCCCTTGACATCAGTTAACATTTATTTTACCTTGCAAATTATTAGATTTAACGAAGGTGTGTTTTAATCTGTTTCTATGCTCTAGAATTAGGGTTGGATTTTGACTCCTGTCGGAATCATGTCACTCACTTAGGAAACTTAGGGTTCGGGTCTATTCGATCCTAACCTTAGTAGCGATGCTCCTCGCATCACATAACCCCCTAGTCGGCTATCATCACGCAGGGGATTGCGTATGTAAATATTCTACCCCAAAATTGATTGACATGTTTATGCCTTATGTGTATTGCCACCGAGCACGTTGACGCGTGTGAGGGGGTTTCTAGGGACATGTGGAAAAGTTTTTGATATTTCGTGTCATGACCACATGAAAAATGTGGACATGACACGTGTGTTGCGTGTCATGACCGCATTGGAAATGTGGGCATGGCATTTGGTATCAGAGCCCAAGTTTAAACACTGGGCTTGTTTGGGCACATTATACTTTCCACAATTTTGATTGATTTGTGAATACCTTGTTCTTGTAGGATACCTCCCTGACGAGTTAGGTGAGCATGTTCACGCTGCACTGAGTCCGTAGAGGTGCATAGCGACTCATCAGCTAAGGGTTAGGGACCGCAGGCACCATAGGCACCACCTGCACCTGATATTGGGCCATAGATCTTACAGGTGTTACAGGCAGTGTTAGATAGGTTACCACCAACCACAGTTGAGCTGTGCATTGAGCCACATTTCAAGCCCCCCGTTGATCTGCGAGAGGAGCCACGTGTGGAGCCACAAGTTGAGTCATGTGTGGCACCCCACGTGGAGCCCCAAGAGGTACCACGTGTGGAGCTTTATGTTGAGGTATCTGATACGATAGTGGAAGAGGTTGGATCGACTTATAGAGCTCGTAGCAAGAGCCCTCCGCATCATGCTAGGTGTGAGGAGGTAGTGAGAGTAGAGCAGATTTTTCATAGGCCTTATGATTTTGGCGCAAATGAGCCTATCCGAGGGCACAGAGATTGAGGAGACCCTATCAGAGATTTGTTGAGGCCGAATCCACCTACATTCATCAGGACCACAGAGGAAGCTGAGGCAGAGGCTTGGCTCATCAGTTTAGATAGATGCTTCACGTTGCATCGTTATGAGGGCAACATGAAGGCATGCGTAGCGGTCCACCTGTTGAGAGACGTAGCAGCGACTTGGTGGCGCACTGAGGAGTGTAGGCACCGCTTATCGTTGTATACACTTTCGTGGGATACATTCATTAAATGCTTTAATGCGTGATACCTGTCAAACCACTACAGGCAGCGTCATATAGATGAGTTCCATGATTTATAGCAGCAAGGGCTTACTATAGCACAGTATGAGGGTATGTTCACAGAGTTGTCACATTATGCGGAGTATCTCCATGATGAGAAACTTCTAGTTCACAAGTTTTTCAGAGGTTTGAATCATGGGATAGTAGGGCCTATGCGCATGGCAGACCCCCAGACTTTGAGTGGGGCTACTGAGAAGGCATACATTGTTGAGGAGATACAAGGATGAGGACAGAGTTCATGCCCTCAGTTTCAGGATTGTGGATGGCAGTAGCAGCAGAGTTACTGTAGACCACCATCACCACCTCAGAGAGGAGGGTTTAGTTCCGTATCTTTACCTCCTATGCTTCCACAACAACAGTAGCAATTTCAGTAGAGGTCCAGGCCACAACAAAGGGCACATTGGGGCCATAATTGAGGTTGGCAGCAGTAGGGCCTGCGTAGGGATCAAAGATAGTAGGGACCACCTACGGGACCTGTGAGATCACAACAGTCTTACAAGGGTTCATAGGGGTCCACTGGTCGGACTGGATAGCAGCAGAGTAGTAGGACTCAGACTGGATAGGTACAGGCTAGGGGCCCATGCTATGTTTGTGGTGGAGCGGGATATCTAGCCAGAGAGTGCCCATAGGGCTTTACAGTAGGGGGATAGCCTCGTGTTAGAGGATCAGAGCAGATGGTTGGAGATGTGGGTAGGTCCCACCATATGTTCACAGCGGTTGATAACTGACAGGCTAATTTTTAGGCATCAATGATTGAGACCTTAGGTATGATTAGGGATGTCCCCATTTCTATTTTATTTGACTCTGGCGCTACTGATTCATTCATATCTCCATTGTTAGTGGAGCGTTGTAGGCTAGTGACCTCTAGGTAGGGTGATAGGTGGGAGGTTGAGTTGGCCACAGGGGCCAAGATGGTAGTATATGCCTTAGTCCATGATTATTAGATATCTTTGGGGGCCTTTACTACATTATGTGACCTTAGGGTTATGCCTTTAGGATCTTATGGTATGGTTTTGGGCATGGACTAGCTTACGGCTCATAGAGCCAAGTTAGATTGTCGCTGAAAGGTGATTAGCTACTTAGACAATCATGGTACGTCAGTGAGATAGTGAGCATTCAAAAGCACATGACAGTTCGTATGATATCTTCTCAACAGCTTAAGCGTTGCATACAGAAGGGATGCCAGATGTTCACCATCACGGTTAGTGACAGATCAAAGGATGAGCCTGAGGCATCATTAGATGACCATCCTATCTTGAGAGAGTTTACTGATGTGTTTCCACCAGAGTTACCAGGGATGCCACCCCCTCGAGAGGTAGATTTTCATATTGATCTAGTGCCGAGTGTCAAGCCAGTGTCTCGTGCACCCTATAGGATGACCACTCATGAGCTCACGGATCTCAAGTTGTAGTTAGAGGACTTGCTCGAGAAGGGGCACATCTGACCTAGCATTTCACCTTGGGGTGCACCGGTCATCTTCGTGAAGAAGGATGGGTCTCTTCATTTGTGCATTGATTATAGGCAGCTAAATAAGGTGACGGTGAAGAACCGTTATCCTCTTCCTAGGATTGATGATCTCTTCGACCAGATGCAGGGAGCTAGAGTGTTCTCTAAGATTGACTTAAAGTTTGATTATCACCAGTTGTGCATCACAAAGGCAGACATCCATAAGACTACCTTTCGGACTCATTATGAACATTATGAGTTCACTGTGGTACCCTTCGGCTTGATGAACGCCCCTGCAGTGTTCATGAGTCTCATGAACGGGGTGTTTCATAGCTACTTGGATCGGTTCGTGATTATTTTCATTGATGATATATTGATCTATTCGCGGACCAAGGAGGAGCATGAGGAGCACCTATGTCAAGTTTTATAGTGCTTGAGGGAGCAGAATCTTTGTGGCAACTTGGCGAAGTGTGCATTTTTCAGGACAAAGGTACAGTATTTGGGGCACATCCTATCTGGCGATGGTATCTCCATAGATCCATCGAAGATTAGGGCTATCAGGGATTGGGCAACAGCCACTAGTGTGATAGAGGTCAGGAGTTTCATGGGGTTAGCTGGTTATTACCATAGATTTGTTGAGGGCTTCTCCAGGATAGCGCACCCCATCAATTCCCTTTAGCGGAAAGGGAAGAGTTTTACTTGGACTAATCAGTGTGAGAGGGCCTTTGGGGTCCTCAAGGAGCGTCTTACCAGCACTCCCATCTTAACAGTTCCTGATCCAGCAGTGGATTTTATGGTTTGTACTGATGCATCACTTGAGGGTTTGAGAGCCGTACTTATGCAAGTTGGTAGAGCGATCGCGTATGAGTCATGAAAGCTCAAGACCCATGAGCTGAAATACCCTAGTCATGATTTAGAGTTTGCAGCAGTGGTTCATGCTCTAGTTTGTTGGAGACATTTCCTATTGGGTTGTTGCTTTGAGCTTCATTTAGATCATCATAGTCTTTAGTACATATTCATGCAGCTGACTCTGAATGCCCGTCAGCAACGTTGGATGGAGTTTCTTTGCAAGTATGACTTTGATGTCCACTATATCAAAGGGAAGGAGAACATGGTTGCTGATGCATTGAGTCAGAGGCGCCACAAGATCCTAACCTTGACTCTAAGTGTGGACTTGAGGGGATGTATTATTTAGCATCTGCCTGAGGATGAGTGGTTTCTTGAGGTGCAACAGGAGATCCAGTCACAGAGGGCCCTTGTGGGCAAGTTTACAGGATACTCCCTTGAGGTAGATGGCTTACTTCATCATCGACAGTGCATCTATGTACCCTGTGCAGGTGACCTACATACTATAGTATTATCAGAGGCTCATAGAGCACCTTATGCAGCACACCCAAGGGTGAAGAAGATGCATGCCAACCTATGACAAATGTGCCATTGGGCAGGTATGAGACGGGATATTACAGAGTTTGTTGCTTGATGCCTTGAGTGCCAGAGGGTCAAGGTCGAGCATCAGCATCCATCAGGTCTTTTATACCCTCACGAGATACTTGAGTGGAAATGGGACACCATTTCCATGGATTTCATTGTTGGTCCTCTTATGTCTTCTTGCCACCATGATGCCATCATGGTGATAGTTGACAAGTTGACCAAGGTGGAGCATTTCTCACTTGTACGCATGACGTACAATTCACCAACAGTAGTGAGAGTATTCTTGGATGACATTGTGAGATTACATGGGGTACCTCGCCGCATCATTTCTGACAAGGACTTAGTGTTCACATCAACCTTTTGGAGGGCTTTGTAGCAAGCGTTGGGCACACAACTCAACTTTGGCTCCGCTTATCACCCTAAGACAGATGGGTAGACAAAGAGGGTGAATCAGGGGTTAGAAGATATGCTGCATATGTTATGGACCACCAGTCTAGATGGGAGGAGTATCTGTATCTGGTTGAGTTTGCCTACAATAATGGGCATCACAGCTCGTTGGGTATGCCTCCTTATTAGGCTTTGTACGACAGACCTTGCAGGACACCATTGAGTTGGGATCAGATAGAGGATAGAGTTGCCATTGGTCCAGAGTTGGTTCAGGATATGGAGCAGCAGGTCACATTGATTAGGCAGAGACTTTAGGATGCATAGGATAGATAGAAGAAGTATACCGATGCTAAGAGACTAGATCAGAGCTTCTCAGTTGGTGACAGAGTATTCCTGAGAGTGCAGCCACACAAGAGTCCAATCCATTATGGAAAGGGCTCTAAGCTCGCACCATGGTTCATAGGACCTTTTAAGATCTTGGAGTAGATAAGACCTGTAGCCTACTGTCTAGCATTGCCACCTAGCCTGTTGTGCATCCATGATGTTTTTCATGTGTCTGTATTATGGTGATATATATTTGATTTATCTCATGTACTGGACTGGAGTACTCTACAGGTAGAGGTAGATGGGCAGTTGGCTTTGGAGCCAATTTGCATATTGGCTTATTAGACACTGGACCTTCGAGGTCAAGAGCTGGACTAGGTTAGGGTCCAGTGGGATCGATATGATGAGGTCATAGCAAATTGGGAGGATGCAGCTAGATTGAGGACACTCTATCCTCACCTTTTTGACGACTTCCAGAGGAAGTTTAGTCTTAGGGGGGAGGATGTGAGGCTGATTTATTTCACTTCCCTATTTTGATCATTTCACATTATAGTTGGAGACATTTTTAAACATTTAGAGACTACTGATTTCCATTATGCAGATTTAGACTATATCTCTTGATTTTGGATTAGCTTTGATTAGTTATGTGGTGATTTGATTTTATCCTATGTTGATGCTCTTATGATATTAGACATGTGAGATACATTTAATGATTATTATTGATGTTGATTATAAGCTCATTATATGGATTTGTTATTTGATTTTGACTTTGAGATAGAATATATAGAAAATGCAAGTATAAATTTTAATTTATGATGTGAGTTGTTTAATGTTGAGTATGACTTATGCGATGACATGACTATTACATTATGTTCCTTCGGCTATGATATATCAATGTTGGATTGACCGTTTGTTCGAGTGCACAGTGATTTTCTAGGCCATGGAAAATCGGAGGTCGATCTCACACTTATGTGTTTCCTTGTTAAGCCGATCCATTCCCAAGAGGGATAAGGATCATGTTTGATGGAATGATGTTTTCGTGAATGCTTGATTTTAATTAATTAGCCTAGTTCACCCTTTTTATTTGAGTTAATTCATGTGTTGTAAAACTTGTGTTTTAATTCACACCATTTGGTGTTCTTTTTATTTTTGGGCCATTTAATGTGATTTTACACCTCTTGAAGTGTTTATTAGAGGTCCAAACTAACCCTAGGTGGTACCCTAGGGTCTATGGTCCATTTGGACTTACTAAACCCTCAGGTAACTCCCATCTAGTCACTCTAAACTTGGGTTTAGTAAAAGTGACGAAAATTCAAAATGGCTAAGGGTGGGAGATGAGTCATGCCTTGAAAGAAGGCCCATCTCCCTTCCCAAGGCTTGGGGATTCCTCCACCTTGAAGACTTGGGGAGTCTTCAAGACCCCCAAGTGTGTGGAACCTTCCTCCAAGACTCTCACACATGTGTGAGAGCATCTTGGAGAGAAGGGGCTCTCTTGAGGAGTAAAGGGATGACATGTGTCATCCCTTATCCTCATGGAGCCATGGGGAGAGATGCCACCTCTCCACTTTTTCTCTCACACATGTGTGACAGCACGAGTGAGGATGAGGGTTTGAATGGATAAGAGGGTGACACATGTCACCCTCACATTCCTTCTCCCTTGCAAGGGCATGGGATGAGGAAGGAGAAGGTGACATGTCACCTTCTCATTCCTCAGGGCCTAGATTGGAGGCCTATTTTATCTCCTCTTGACTTAGAGGATTGGAGCCTTGGAGAAAGCTTGTGGGCTCTTCTTCAACTTACATCCATTGTTGGGCTCTTAAGATAAGCTCTATGGTTTTATCCATTCCTTATGCTTATTTCATTTTGATTGTGTGCTTAAAATTTTGTGTTGGGTGTTATTTTCTTTTGTGTGGGTTTTGGGTGTTGGTAATAGCCTCTCCATTTGGAGAAAATGGTCAACTTGTATGGGGTGGGGGAGAGTGAACCTCCTTGAGGTCACCTCCTGGTGTTGATCTATTGATAGCCTTGAGGGCATTTTATGGAGTTTGGGATTATTTTGGTTGGCATGAGTGCCATGGTGATTTTGTGCTTCATGGAGATATTATTTTTGGCTTGAGGCCTTGTGGTGTTGAGACTATGTTTTAGAGTAACCTCTTGTGTTGAGGGGTCCACTCCCCTACCCCTCCAAACTCATTTCTATGAGTTTTGTATTGTGCATATACCATGGGTGATTTTGTGTTGCTTTGTGATTTTGTTGTGGTATGAGAAAACCCGTGTGAGATCTACCTCCTAGCTCGGGGGTGACCCACTAGCGGATCTATGGTAGGGAGGAGGGCAATTTTTGTGGCTTGGCTTTCCCCCTCCTTGTGTTGAAATTCATTGCAGGTTATTTTGGGTTCTTGGAGCTTGAAAAAATGTTCATGTAGCCTTATTTGCATTATTTTGTTGGTTGTTGAGCGCCATGGTCCTTGTGACCTTATTGTATTTTGTTGACTAGGTTGGAACTCTCAATGTTGTAGTCGTGTAAATATATCTTCTCTCATGTTGCAAGTGTTTTCAACAATTTATTTTTGAAGCTTTAGTTGGTGTTGTAAAAGAATGAAAAGACTCCTTGCTGCCCTTTAATGGATACTACCTCCTTGATAGATTCATGTGTATCATGGAATGAAATATTTATAATTATAGTTGATACAATTATTGTGTGTAAATGCAAAAGTTGTTGTCCAAATGCTAAGATAGAAAAGGAAATAAATCAGTTCTAATTGACATGGTTCTTAGAAAACACAAAAAAAAAGTGTTTATTTCCTCATGTTATTTACTGTTTTCAAAGAAAAAAAATAAAGTGTCATATTTATCTTGCTGTCAGAAAAAAAAGGTTAGTTCTTAAAAAGTTCTCTTAACTATTAGATTTTATGATTGGTTACAATTTTTGTTATTGGTGTAAATTTGCATATATATATATATATTAGTATACAAGCCTTACTGTTTCTTTATATATATAAATTAATTGACTGTGTATATATATGAAATAATATATATATATATTTCTGATTTAAAAATATATATTTAAACTTACTGTTAAAACTTATGAGAAATTGTGTGTGTATCTCTCTCTCTCTATATATATATATACAATTTAATGCCAAATGTATTGCCTAAAAAAATAGTTGAATGCCTTATATTTGTTACTGTTCAAACCACATGCTTAATACTGAATATATATATATCATTCTCAGTACTATAACAAAAAAAAAAAGTATACTCACAGATCTGAATATATATATATATAACAAAAGGAATACTTTGTGTTGTATATAAAATGTGTATATACCTCTCTGGTAGTCTTCCATGGCTGCCATGGAGCCCAAACCTACAAAACAAAAAGAGAAAACAACAAAATGGAGGCAAACAAAATGAAAGAAGGGAAGGAGAGAAAAGAAGAGGTTAGGGTTAGGGTAAACCACAAAGGAAACTAATAGAATAAGGGATGGGTTTTAGGGTTGAGTTTGAGAGGGAAATTAGAATAAGGTAATTTATTTTATTTCTTTTTTTATGCACATGACTTTTTTCCCTCTCTCTTTCTCATTTAAATTTTATTATATTTCCTTTTGAGTGATTTTTAAGATGGGTCCTCTTCATGCGAGAGGGAATTTATTATTAATGATTATTGTGTGGGATTTTTACTTGGGTATTGAATTAGGGATTTTAATGGGTTTCTTATATCCCTTTGGTTTTTAATTTTTAGGCTTTGAATTATTATTCCCTCGGGGGATTTAATTTTAATTAGGATGGAGACCCCGTTTATTAATTTAATATTGTTAATTAATTTTGTTGGGTTGGGTAAAGTGGTTTTAATATCTTCTTGGAGAATTTTACCTTGACGTTCATTTAAATTAATTGTTGAATTATATTTATTAGTGGACTTTATTATTTTGGGTTTAATTATTTTATGGTTTTATTTAATTTGATTTCATTTAATCGGGTGGTAATTTTTAAAAGGTTATTTAAGTATATTTTAATTTAATCTTTTAATTTAAATTTTTATCCTAATTATTTTAGAGGGAGACTCTTTTTAAAATAAATACTTCAAACATTAAAAATGTGTTATGCTGCCGAAATTTTCTGAGACTTAGGGTAGTTATTTTAAATGAGATTCCCTTGACATTAGTTAACATTTATTTTACCTTGCAAATTATTAGATTTAATGAAGGTGTGTTTTAATCTATTTCTATGCTCTAGAATTAGGGTTAGATTTCGACTCCTGTCGGAATCATGTCACTCACTTAGGAAACTTAGGGTTTGGGTCTATTCGATCCTAACCCTAGTAGCAACGCTCCTCGCATCGCATAACCCCCTAGTCAGCTATCATCACGCAGGGGATTGCGTATGTAAACGTTCTACACCGAGATTGATTGACATGTTTACGCCTTATGTGTATTGCCACTGAGCATGCTGATGCGTGCGAGGGGGTTTCTAGGGACATGTGGAAAAGTCTTAGATATTTTGTGTCATGACCACATGAAAAATGTGGACATGACATGTGTGTTGCATGTCGTGACCGCATTGAAAATGTGGGCATGATAATGCTTGTTTAAAGTTTGGAAAGTATCTGAAGTTTGACTAAGAAAATGACTGATAAAATAATGAAATCACCTAATAAAATCTACTCCACTATGAATTTTGTCAAATTATCTTTCCAACGACTGTAAAAACTTAAAAATCTGACATGATTTTCAGGCCTGAGAACATTGTTCACTGCTTGAGAACACTGTTCACTACGGAAAGTACTGTTCACCATTGGAAAGAATTGTTCACCATCGAAAAACATTGTTTACTGCCGGAAAGCACTATTCACCACCGGAAACATTGTTCATCGACGGAAACACTATTCATCACCGGAAGTACTGTTCACCGCATGAAGTACTGTTCACCATCAGAAACACTGTTCATCACCCTACAAACATTGGCTTAAATTTCACCTGCACCAAAAAGGGTCAAATTATATGTTTTTCTTCACTTCTTGGCTCTTCTAGATGCAACCGTGATGTATGTTTTAGCCCAGGAGGTCACCTATAACAATCACTTTCAAAACTTGCCAAACAAGGGTTAGAAAGATGCAAGTTTTTATAACAAAAACTTGTAAAAATATAAGATTTAATCAGGTGAAGTGAGTGCCACCAGGCGTGCCAAAATGTAACACGAAAGATAAAACAATAAATGTATTACCTTTGACCAAACCTTTCGAATACCTTAGTTTTCTTGAATGATCGATGTAAGCTTGATTGATTGATGAAGATTGTGTTAATGTTGATTGCTCATATACGCAACATAACGTTGAGATGGAGATTTTATGAGAAGAAGATAGATGGAGAAGATTGACAGAAAATAGATAGATGATGGAAGAATATTTTGGCAGAGTAAGGATATCAAACTCAGTGCATATAAAATGGCTTATGAGAGGGTAGATTTATAGGCAAGGGCTGATTTTTGATTTGGAGGGAAGAAGATTTGATTTTTGATAAAAGAGGAAATAAAACAAGATAAGATAGAAAAAAGATAGAAAGATTGGCTTTTCTGTTTTAAAGGAAATAATTCCTAAAAAAGATGATAGGGATAATTGGTGAATTATCTAATTAAATAAATTAATTAGATACACATGAGTTTAATTTTGGAAAGAAAGCAAGAGGATTTTATTAATTAAATAAATATTTAATTTATTTAATTAATGTTGGATTTATGATGAGAGATGATGTGGAAAGATAAATAAATAAATAAAAATATATTTAATTATAGGAAAATAGATAAATGACTAATTAAACAATTAAAAATAATTATTTAATTAGAGGGGATAAATGGACATGAATAATTAAATAAATAAAAATTTATTTAATTATAGAAGAAGGGATTATGGGATTGAAAGGGGATAAAATTAGTCAAATAGATAAGATTTATTTAACTAATTAGGTGATGACATGGGTACCTAGGGAAAAACATGCTACAAGGTGTTGCAAGAGGACATTTTTGGGTGTCTACACACATCAATCCAACCATCAAATCAATTCATCAAACCAAATCAATCCAATCATCAATTCATTATCAAATCAATCCAAAATTCTGAGTGATGATCCAAATGCAAGTCATCATTAATCCATACCAATCAAGTTAATCAATCTTGTCAAATCATCCAATCGCAATCAATGATCTTGATCCTAATTTTGTCGTAAACCAAATCAATCAATCATCATCATCAATGGGATATATCGCTCCTGCATCCTTGTGTTGATCTAGGGATATATCTTTCCCCATAATGACAACACTATCATCATCAATCAATCAACAATTAATCATATGTTTACAGCTTGATAGGGGAAATACCTTGTTTGTTTTTGTCATTTGTGCATGCTTGCTTGTGTGTTAACATTTTGTTTTGCATTTGTATCAAATCTGTAATCTTTCGAGCTAATATTTGTATCTTGTGTATGTTGGAATAGGTTTTTGCATTATCCTTTGCATCTAAGGTCATATCATATCTTTTGTGCATTAGGACTTTAATGCTCTAAGTTTACTTCCTCATATGTCTAGACAAGGTTGTATTATGCTAGGTGCACAAGACACATCATCACCCTGGTCCTTATACCTTGGTGCATAATGTATTGTGCTATATCAAACTATATGGTTGCTCATTTTATTACAGCATAATGTATCATTCATCTCTTTCATCCATCCCTTATCTTGTATCCTCCATTTCCTTATCCATCTTTTATCATTTCATTCATTTTGAGAGCCTCCCCGTTTTCTTCCAACTCACATATCCTCTCGAGGGGGGCATCATCATATCCTTACATCATCATCTTCATCCATCTCATATTCTTCAATCATCTATCCCCCACATCATCAATAAACACCTAGAACTACATATCATCATTTTCATCTCTATTGTTAAGTGTTAGGAACCCATGTTTAACCCTTCTCTTTACTTTGTTAGTATATTACATTTGGACGCATACGCTTTGTAAGTCATACCGTGAGCATATTGTATTATCCCACATTCATGGGAAGTAATAGTTGTTTAGATTAGACTTAGTATATAAGTACGTGTTGAGGCCAATGAAGGCATCCACGAATTTATTGTAATGAACATGCTCAAAGGAGGTTTACCCCTCAAAGGGGCATGAGATCAATAAATTCCTTCTGTGTTTCTATTATTTCATACATTTTTCATTATATTGTTACAGGAGTTCCTCTCATCTGGTATCAGAGCGCTTTCTTGGGCTCGTTGGATGGAATTTCTACCAAATTTTTTTTCCACAGTGGCCTCCAGGCACTGTGATTTTTGCAATAGTTCTTTCTTTTTTGCATCTATATTATTCATTTCAATTGCAAGTTCGGATTAGGGAATATCCCTATCCTCTTAACTGTGGGAAGTTCCTAGGCATAATCCTAAAACTCATTGTGAGGAGTACCACATGAACCTCAAAGTAGCTGGCCCATTGAGAGGACCTGCCAGCGAAAAGGGCAACGGCCCCTACCTAATTGACTAGTTCCCATCCGTTTTACCTGAGCCGTGGAGTGAGGGGTACTGCCCCAATACACAAGCCGTTAGACAACATTGGTGGCTAAGTGACTTCCCTGAACCTTTAGGAAGTTGAACATACTTGGGGCCCAGATCTATTGACAACTGGCAAATCGCAGATTGAATCCATCAGTCCAGAGCAGTTTACAATTGGCAAATTCCTATTTTTTTGTCATATCTTCCTTGCTTTAGCTTCGTTTCCTCTCAAAATTCACTGGAACCCCTAAAATTCCATTCTGCATATTTCCTTCCTTGAGGACCCTATCCCAAATTCCACTTATTGAAGCCAGAAATCCCACATTTGTCTATTTTTAGGGTTTGCCATAACTCCTTCAATTCTCACCCAATAGCCTTCAAATTTTGTCACAGTGTTCATTTCATATTTCTGCTCCTTTGTCCCTCTTGGACAAATTTTCCCATTCTTTCACCCCGCTTCTGAAATCCCCATTTCTGCCCCCCTTTCCCTCAGAAAGTGTCCAAAACCTAGTCAAACCCCAATTACCCATCAGAGTTTTTTCCAAATCCAAATTTTTCTTTACTAAAAATGTTTCTGTTTTTGTTCTTCTACCCATTCCCAAAAAAAATAAAAAATAAAAATAAATAAAAAAACTCCTGGTTATGGTTGTCACTGCGTAGGAGCAAAAAATATGGAGGATGAACTTACAACCCTCAAGACCAAACTCCAAGATCTGGATGAAAAAATTCTCGTCCTTAATCTTCAGCATTCAACCATGAATAATAGACGGTAGTCAGAGTCTTCTGCAGACACTAGGTTTTCTTCTTCTGGTAATTTTCGTGGGCCGAAGCTTGATTTTCCTCGCTTCAATGGTGATGATCCAACTGGATGGATAAACCGGGAAGAACAATATTTCAATCTGCAAAATACTTTTGATGTCAACAAAGTCCCACTTGCATCCTTTCATTTGGAACATGAAGCCCTTCAATGGTTCCGTTGGTACATCAAGGCTCATGAATAGCTAAAATGGATAGATTTTTGCAAACTCATTTTGCAACAATTTGGCCCTAGTGTTTTTGATGATTTCATAGGAGCATTCACTAAACTGCACCAAATAGGCACTGTGAGAGAATATCAGATAGAATTTGAAAAACTAGCCAATCACACAGAGGGATTGTCTGATGAATTCTTTAGGAGTTGTTTTGTCAGTGGTTTGAAGGATGCAATTCACTCTGAGGTTAAAATGTTCCATCCCAGCATAATGATGGAAGGCCTAGAGTTGGCTAAGTTGGTGGAGGACAAGATCATAGCTCAACAACGATCCAAATCCAATTTTGTTTCATTTAGAAATATAGCTTCCCAACGACCTCAAATAATGCTAGCTCCTAGAACAACTCCTATCAAGCATTTGATTGAAGCAGAGATGCGGGCACGTAGAGAAAAAGGGCTTTGTTATAATTGTGATGAGAAATTCACTCAGGGACATCAATGTGTTGAGCAAAAGATCTATCTCTTGGATGTGGATTATCTGCCTGAAACTAAAGTTTATGTGGATGCTCAGGATACAATGGATGATTAGGTCGACACTCAACAACCGCTTGTTGACCCTGCTTCTTAGGAAGACCACCCAGAGATCTCTCTCCATGCTTTAGCAGGAGTCACCACCCCACAAGCCATATGAGTCAATGGTTACTTCAAGAAGCTCCCTCTTACAATACTCATTGATTCTGGCAGCACTCATAACTTCATTGACCCTTAGATCGCTAAACAGGCTGATTGTTTTGTCCATCCTTGTTCCAACTTTAAAGTCATGATTGCCAATGGGGGCACATTACCTTGCAAAGGGAAGTGTCACAATGTGCGTATCTCTATGGGAGATTATAACCTATGCTCTAACATGTTTGCCTTGCCCTTAGGTAGATGTGATGTGGTTTTGGTTGCCCAATGGTTACGCACACTTGGACCCATCTTATGGGATTTTGCTAAACTTTGGATGTAGTTTTCAGACAATGGGCAAAAACACACATTGAAGGGCTTACAACGGGGCTCTCTCAGCATCATAAGTTCACTTTGCATGGAAAATATTCTTAAAAAGAATTCACATGGTGTCATTGCTCAGCTCCATTCCATTCAGATACAACCATCAACAGTCTCCACTACTCCTTCGGATCTACAACAAATTTTGGATAGGTATGCATGTGTCTTTGCTGAACCAGTGAGATTGCCACCTTTACAACCAGAGGACCACTATATTCAGCTCCTTTGTGGAAGCATTCCTCCCAACATTAGGCCCTACCACTACCCATTTCACCAAAAGTTAGAGATTGAGATGCTCGTTCAAGACTTACTAAAGCAAGGTATTATTCTCCCTAGTACCAATTCCTTTTCTTCACCAATCCTTCTTGTCCAGAAAAAAGATGGGTCATGGCACCTTTACATTGACTTTTGAGCACTTAATCACATCACCATCAAGGACAAGTTTCTGATTCCTGTTGTTGATGAGCTTCTTGATGAGCTTCATGGCACTCATTTTTCTCCAAGTTGGATCTTCGTTCTGGGTATCACCAAATTCAGCTTCATGATGATGATATCACTAAAACAAATTTTCGCACACATGATGGCCACTATGAGTTTTTGGTCATGCCCTTTCACCTCACTAATGCTCCTTCAACATTCCAGGCATTGATGAATGAAATATTCTGGCCCTACCTGCGGAAATTCATTCTAGTCTTCTTTGATGATAGCTTCATCTATAGTAAAACATGGGTTGAGCATCTCCAACATCTGGATCTCATACTGCAACTTCTCTCTAATTATCATCTCTGTACAAAATAATCTAAATGTTTTTTTTGAGATAAAAAACCCTCACACAGTTTATTCGTGAAGCATAGAACTTAATCTAAATGTGTTTTTGGCCAGGAGGAAGTGGAGTATCTCAGGCATATTGTTTCAGCCCAAGGAGTTTATGTGGATCTTACAAAAATAGATGCCATGAAAAATTGGCTGCATCCTCAGACACTCAAGAGCCTCCGTGGTTTTTTGGGGCTGAATGGCTACTATCACAAGTTTGTCAAGAATTATGGGAAGATTGCATCTCCATTAACAGCTATGTTAAAAAAAGATGCTTTTATCTGGACACATACTGCTGAGTGTGCATTTGAAAAATTGAAACAAGCCATGTGTACTACACCTATTCTAGCTATGCCAGATTTTTCCAAGACCTTCACCATTGAGAGTGATGCTTGCGGTAATGGAATTGGTGTTGTTCTCCTTCAAGAAGAACATCCCATTGCATTCACCAGCAAAACCCTTTCTGGAAAGAATTTAGTACTCTCTACATATGAGAAGGAAATGATGGTTATTTTGCATGCAGTACAGAAGTGGCGGCCATACCTACTAGGGAATCATTTTTGCACCAAGACTAATCACTAGAGTCTGAAATATTTCCTGGAACAATGGGTCTCCTCCCCAGCACAATAGAAATGGGTCAGCAAACTCATGGGTTATTACTATGAGATCACTTACAAGAAGGGTAATGACAATATTGTGATAGATGCTCTTTCTCGTATATTTGATGACCAAGCTTCCCTTTCAACTATTTCTATGCCTATTCCAAATTGGTTGGAATCCGTCTAGCAGGGCTATGCCAATGAATCTTCATTATCTCAAATCATTCAACAGTTGGCCACTAACCCCCCTGTTGTATCACATTACTCTTGGGATGGTACTTCTCTATGATACAAGGGTCATTTGGTGCTTCCCTAGAGCACATATCTTCAGCAGGCTATCTTCTATGAACTCCATGCTTCTTCATCGACAGGGCATTCTGGATTCCTCAAAACTTTTGAGCGGGCACAGTGTAACTTCTTTTGGAAGGGAATGAAAAGGGCAATTCAACAGATGGTGGCTGAATGTGATACCTACCAATGCAATAAGGGTGAAACAACACTCCTTCCTAGATTTCTCGAACCCTTGCCCATCCCTACACAGATTTGGACAGATATTTCTATGGATTTCATTGAGGGGCTCCCTAAATCTAGAGGAAAGATAGTGTTCTTGGTTGTGGTTGATCATCTCTCCAAATATAGTCATTTTTATGCCCTCAACCATCCCTATATAGCCTCCTCAGTCGTACAAATTTTCATGGACTAGATCTTCCGTCTTCATGGCATCCCTTCTTCCATTGTCTCAGATCGTTATGCAACTTTCACCAGTCATTTTTGGATAGAACTATTTCAACACATTGGCACCAAACTGAAGATGAGCTCAGGGTATCACCCACAAATAGATGGTTAGACTGAAATTATCAACAAATGTTTGGAAACTTATCTTCATTGCTTCACCTCAGAACAACATCAGTGGGAAAAGTGGCTCGCTCTCGCTGAATGGTGGTACAATACCTCCTACCATACTACATCTAAAATGACTCCATATGAAGTAGTCTATGGTCAGGCACTGCCAGTGCTCCTTCCATATACCCCTAGCAGTTCACCAGTTCAGGCAATCGACATGGTTCTCTAAACCCAGGATCAGATTCTTCGCATCCTACAGGACAATCTTCACATGGAAAGAAATCGAATGAAACAAGAAGCTGATCAGCACTGTTCTGAGCGCACTTTTCAAGTAGGTGATATGGTTTTTCTTCATCTACAACCATACAAGAAATCATCCCTAAAACTCAAAGGGTGTCATAAGCTAGCTCTGAAGTTCTATGGGCCATATAAGGTTCTTCAGAAGATTGGGTCGGTTGCTTATAAATTGGAGCTTCCTCCTTCCCACGTTCATCCAGTATTTCATGTCTCTTGTCTAAAGAAAGTTCTTAGCACAAACTATTTTACTAGAACTGGATAACAAAGGATCCATCATTTTGGAGCCGGAAGCAATCTTCGACAGATGCACCCATTAGCTTCTCTCCCGATCTATCATAGAGGTCTTAATTCAGTGGCACAAAATGCAACCAGAGGATGCTACATGGGAACCACTCCTTTAGATTCAACAATAATTTCCACATCTTAAGCTTTGAGGACAAAGCTTTTCTAAGAGGGAGGGGATGTTAGGAACTCATGTTTAACCCTTCTCTTTACTTTGTTAGTATATTACATTTGGACGCATATGCTTTGTAAGTTATCCCGTGAGCATATTGTATTATCCCATATTCATGGGAAGTAATAGTTGTTTAGATTAGACTTAGTATATAAGTACGTGTTTAGGCCAATGAAGGCATCCACGAATTTATTGTATTGAGTTTTCTCAAAGGAGGTTACCCCCTCGAAGTGGCCTGTGATCAATAAATTCCTTCTGTGTTTCTGCTATTTCTGTTATTTCATGCATTTTTCATTATATTGTTGCAGAAGGTTCCTCTCATTAAGTGCCTTGATCCCATGGATACAGGGTATGTAGGCAGTCTGGAATATGAAGGAAATATCCAGACTCAGGCACAAGTGATACACCTCTTCCATCTTTCCATCCATTCATACCTTATCTTTTTTGAAATGATGTTACTTCTCTTAGTCACAATACCATCTCAAAGAGGGGCAAAATGTAGATACCTAAAATTGACCATGTCACAACATCACCTTGTCGATACATCATTTGAGACACCTGATGAGACATTTTGCCATTTTCTAACTAATCCCATTCTAATCCCATTTTAATCCCACTAGCCAATTAATTAAATAAATTATATTTATTTAATTAATTTCCACTTTTCCCTCATCTAAATTAATTAAATAAATTAAATATTTATTTAATTAATGTATTCCACATCATCCCTCATCCAAATTAATTAAATAAATTAAAGATTTATTTAACTAATGTATTCCACATCATTCCTTTCCAAAATTAAATAATTTTATTTATTTAATTCCATCTTTATCTCTATCTCCACATTTGTCTCCTTGTAAAGTGGAAGACCATTTGACTTTACATTCTTTCATTCAACCTTCATGAGACACTTGTCAAATGACTACAACTCTTTGAGTCATTTAATCGTAGCCGTCCATTCCCATCACCCATCTACTATAAATCAAGCCTCACTCAAGCCATTTGACACTTTAGAGGGGCTCTTGACAATCACATTTTCATCATCTTGCTATCCAAATCATCCATCTATCATCCTCATATCATTGTTATGTTGTAAAAGTGATCAATCAACATTCCAACCAATCAATCATCCATCAAAGAGAATAAATCTGGTAGATTTGGGTGCATCTATCGCATTCTATCATGTGTGGAGGAATTGATTCAAAGGTAAAGGTAATTGGGTTGTTTGCATTATCTTAGCTATGTCCTTTGTACCAATTTTCCATCTACAATATCAACTGGTTCCTTGTAGGATCCATGGACAATACAAAGAAGGCAGAGGCAGACCTAAAAAACTTGAATTTGAAGTTGTTTCTTCTAGCCAAGGATTATGATCCTTACCATAGGATTGAACAAAGGTTTAACAAGAAGTATAAACACAATGTCTACCTCAAGGACTATTGGGCAGCTTGTGATGATGAACACGAGGTGAGAAGGAGAGAGTACCGAAGGTTAACACTAGACCAAATGAGAACCATAGGCCAACCTGAGGTGCCTCCCCAAATTAGGAAGGATGATGATGACCTCATGGATCCTGAGGAGGAGAAAAAGATATATAATGACAAAATTTCTACCCTAGATTTGAAACAAAGGGAAGAAACATCAATAGATATCCTCACTGCCATAGTCATGGCGAGGACAAAGAATTGGGTTGATAAGAAAGTTAATGAGCTGAAAGGAAATGGCATTGCTATCATGCATGTCAAAAAGAAGAAGATGAAAGAAAGGGAGGACCCAGATTTGATGACTTTCTAATAAGGAAAAGGCATGTCCTTGGGACCAAGGTAGCAAAATCAAGTTCATCTGGAGCTGCAAAGAAGCCTACCACTGAGGGGATTTAATTGGTGTATTCACCACCCTCACCTCATAAAGGTGTCCCAGTAGCAGCTATTCCTTTATCTGTTCCCCAAGTACCAACTACACAAAAGGAAGTGCTAGAAGATATAGAGCAAAGTCTAGTTAGGACTACTGTAGGGGAGGAGGATAGTGATGATGAAGAAGATTGGATGCCTCTTTGGACATTGAAGAGGAAGAGAAGTTATGTACTAGAGGGGGTCAAAGTACCCAGATATTCTAGATATCAGAGCCCAAGTATAAGAGGGGCTATTTCACCACCACCACCAACAACAACAGCAGCATTGGTTGATCCAACATCGAATGTAGTTAAGGAACTACAACAGGACATGTTAGTGGAAGCAATTCTCAAGGTGAAAATTGAAATGGCATAGGAGGCCAAGAGAAAATCTCAAGAAGAAGAAGCTACAAAGGCCATCCCACTGAGCAATACAATTGATCTAATAGAGGATAATGTGGTCAAAGACATCACTAATCGCCCTATAGAAACCATGCTACAATACAGAATCTATAGATAAGGGTGATGCATCAATAAGGGCACATGATGAGAGGATAGAAAGAGAAGAATCCCCTGAAGTAGAGGTACATATGGGGCCTCTCAATACTTTAAGTGAGAATGTGACCAACCTGTTGATATGGATGTTATACACACACAACATGAGATAAATTCACAATGAACTTAATCTATCTTGAAAGATATGGAGAATTATCAAATGATAATTTACTATCCCAAGGCTTCGGTAGTCAGGTCATGACTGTGTCAGATTTACTCAAGGTTCAATGTGAAGTTGTTTAACAAGGGGCCTTACGTGATTTAAATGTTTATTACTGGCTATTATCTCTCAATCTTTACAAATATTTCTAAATTATCCTCAAAGTATTGACCCTTTACAAATATTTGTAACTTCTCTGTCAATATTTGCATGAATTCTACAGAAACATGCTTTGTATCTCAAAGCTATGAAACTACTAAAGATCTTTCTCATTTGCATGCATTCACTGGGATCCTTAACAATTTCCTTTAGATGACTGCGTTTTGGCTAATTATTTAAACTACTGGTAAAGAAAAGACAAAAGATTAAGGTTAGAAACATGATTCAAATGAAATAAAATACTCTGTTACTCATGTGTACAAGCTTTAACTTTCCTAGACAATTCAGAAGCAAGTAAATTCACATATGTTAATCCCGATCATTTCACAATTTCACATATAGAATTACAATCTTTAAAGGAAATATATCAGAAACACATCCATCAAATAACACTCTAGAATAGACGCAGGAATTTGATATTTGCATTTACTGGTATATGTTAGCCATTTAAAATTTACAATGTTTCATGACTTTAAGTCTTCTAAATGTATCAACAAAATCATCAAAACTTACAGACATTTTTAAAGATATAGAAAGGAAACATGATGTTCCACATTGTCCTTCCTACAGACAGGCAAATTCTTGCTCAACTAACTATGCTCAAAGTATTTTCCTCAATCACTTATCTTGCAAATGCTTTGGTATCTTTTCTATGTCAGTCGTGTGTACTAAAATAAGTAGAACAAAGATCCTTATATAGACTTAGATCCTATGTATCGGTTATAAAATTCTCATCAATGGTCAAGATTCAAAATACAATATCAATGGTGGAAAAAACCCTGCCAGCTATGCTCCAGTCGTCACATTAAGAATATCCCCAGAATATGCTCCTTGCCAGTTGTCATTCCCAAAATATCTTGAGAGAATATTCTTGTGAGGCCTACATTTTTCATTCTGTTCATGTGACTATTTACCTTACTGTTGCTGATACTTTTATATTTGTGGGACTGTTGATCCCAGATTTCTAAACTGTAGACTTTATTATTTTATAGGAAAAACTAATTGGGTGATGTTAGATAGATGTTTACATTACAGGAAAACTAATTGGGTGATGTTAGAAAGAAAATTGTAATGTGATTTCATTATGCTTATGAGAACTGTGGTATGTTTAGGAATGCATGTTTTAAATTTGCTTCGGCTATGATATTTATATGTGGAATTAACTTTGAAATTTAGTGTGCAGGTATTTCTAACAAACCACAGATACTGGAGATTATCCTGCACCTTATGTTGTAATCCCTTGTAAAGTCGATCTGGTTCCACGAGGAACCGAGATCAACTCTGTGTTTGATTTAATGTTGTAATGTTGTCTTGCATAAGGTTGAATGGGTTAGGTCTACCCTCTTGTAAATTTGAATTATGATTTGTGTTGTAAGAATTATTTTTGAATTTCATTTTTAATTTTAAAATTTTGAGACCCTTTTCTTGTGTCTTAACTTGACCCTGGGTGTCCTAACTAGGTTAAAATTGACCCTGGGTTATACCCCATGGGTCTAGGGTCCCTTTTGACATGGGTAACCCTTGATAAACCTCCGTATGGTCACCTTAACTTCACACTGAAGTTAAGTGACGAATTTGGATGCATGAGAGGAATAGGATGAGTGGTACCAACACTCAAGCCCATCCCTCTTCAATTCCCAAGGCTTCAGATGACTCCAAAATCTACCAATGGTGGAGGACATGACTTCAAGTCCCTCTCACAATTAGTGAGAATCCCCATGGAGTTGTGTGGTCCTTCATAAGAGGGAAGGAGGGGAAGACATGTGTCACCCTTTCCCTCTTCAACTCCCCTTTTCTCTCCCATGTGTTGAAGTGAGGACATGTGGTATGGGTAAGGAAGACTTTGGGGATGGGTGAGTGACATGTGTCAACACCCATCCCTTGGGACGCAATAGTAGTTTGGAGGAAGAGTGAGGAGGTGACAAGTGTCACCTCCCCATTCCTCTAAGCTCATGGGTGGGGTTATTTTAATCCTACTTGGGATAGGGAGAAGGGTTGTTGAATTTTTGGAGGATTTTGTTTATTGAAAATTGTTTTTTTTTAGGAAGGATAGAGGGAGTTTGGTGACTTAGGTTGGAGGAGACTCTTAGAGGAGCTCTACATCAAATTCATCCTTTAAAGGGTTTTTTAAGGTTGGATTTCAAGGCCTTTCCTTTGTATTTTCTATTTGTTACATGATGGATGTGTGAAATGCATTTTTTTTGCTTGTGTTGTAATTTTTGTTATGGTGGGGAATTTTTATTGGGGTGTTGACAGAGCTTCTTCCACTTGGGAGAAATGCTCATCAAGTGTGGGGTAGGGGAGGAGTGATCCTCCTTGAGTTCATTCCTTGTTTTGGGATGTTGAAAGCCTTGAGGGCAATTGTGTGAATTTGAGAAACTTTGTTATATGGCTTGAGAGCCAAAATATGAACTCCTTGGAAATTTTTGTTAACAAGTTTGGCTTGAAGCCATGAGGAATTTGTGTTGTTATATTATTTGAAAGGGTGGCACTCTAGAGTTAAGTGTTTCCACTCTCCTACCCCTTTTTAAACTTGCTTTGGTTGAGTTGTGTTTGTGTAAATATCCATGGGTGTATTTTGTATTTTGGGTTGTTGTTTTGCATTGTTGTGAAGTGGATTTTTGGATACCCTGGGTGTGTGGATGATCTCCCTAGCTCAAGGGTGACCCTCTTATGGGTCTACGGTACGGAGGAGAGCAAGTTGAGTGGTGTTTTCTCCCCTTGTGTGATATGCAGGTTCTTGGAGCTTAATGTGAAGCTTGGAGAAGATGACTTGACTTGGAAAATATTTTATTTTCCTTTACTCTTAAGGCTCTATAGAAGAGCTTGGACTTGTTATTGACTACATCCTTGTTGATTGCCAAGAGGAGAAATTCTCTTTCTATTGTTGTAAAATTTGGTATTTTTGGGTTGTGAGAAAATCCTCCCTTATTGTGTTGATAGTTGTAATTTTGTTGTTTATTAAGTTTTACCATTTTGAAATGAGAAAGGGAAAAGAATTTTTTTTTTAAAAAAGGATATTAGAATTGTCTATTTCCTTATAATCCTATTAATAAAGTTGAAAGTTAGTTGTTGTGAAAAATACCAAGTTTGTTTAAGGTTTATTTCATTGAAAGGCTTAGTGAAAATATTAATTTTAATGGGTCATATTAAGTTGTAAACTTGTTACTATAAAAGAAGTAAATTTGGATTATAGTTAGGCCTTTGAAGTTAATTGTAATTAATTAAATGCCTATTATATTTAAAATTGAATCTTTTGACTTGAAATTGAAATTTGATAAATAGAAGAAAAATAGATGTTATTTATCTTTGTATAATATTTTTTTATCATGTAAATTTTAGAGATGTATATGAAAATAGAACTGTAAGAAAGTTCATTTTAAATTAATTCATTTTTCTGCCTTACAATATTTAATTGACATAAATGTTATATATATTCTGTGTTTATACAGTTATTGGTCTAAATAGTAAAACTGTGAATCTAAATAAATTGTGATTCTATGAAATTCTTGTGTGTGTATATATATATATTTAAATTGTAATATACAAAATTTTAAAATGGAAAAAAAAATTATATTAATTCTCACAGTTTTCATAGACTGTAAATACAGTCACAAAAAAAATAAATACATAGTGGTGGTGGGGGATTCGAACCCCCCACCACCGTCGCTTTACATAATGGGTGTGGGGAGGGGTGGAGCCCCCACCCACACCCCACGCAGTGGGATGTGGGGAGGGGCGGTGGGATGTGGGTGGGGGCTCCGCCCCTCCCCACACCCCTGCCATCTCCATACACCACATGCGGCCACACTCCCTGCTCCCCCGTAAACTCCTGCAGGCTGTGACTCCCCTCCGTGATGACCTCTGCGCAGCCGGAAAACCCCTCCCCTTGTGCGCTCTGCTCCGTGAACCCCGCGGACCAGTCTCTACTCCCCGTGCTCTGCTCTTCACCGCTTCCTACAGCCATCACTTCACCTCTGCGCCACTCCATCAATGTGACCGCTGCCCCAAGTGCCACTGCCACCCTTCTTATCTCTGCACAGCCATTCAAAACACACAAAAAGATTAGGGTTCTCCAATGAATTCAAAGGAAGTTAGACATGGAAATATAACAATATGCATTGTTATATAAATAAAAGAAAAACATAAATTATATTATTAAAATAAATGATTAATATAGATATATATATTAATTGTTTGCTAATAATTTAATAATCTCATTTAAATAATAATTTATATATATATATATATTATTCATTGATAAACTTTGTAAAAAGGAGTTTTGTAAGAGAAAGGAATAGGATTTCTATTTGGACAAAAATACACATATATCAAATAGATTAATAAGGTATATATATATATATATATATATATATATATATATATATATATATATATATATATATATATATATATATATATATATATATATATATATATGAATTTTTATCCGTAGGGGAATTGCGATTTCAGAGTTTAATAATTTTGGTTTAAATTACCAAGAAAACAAAAAGAAAAATATATCTATAATTATAAATGCAAATAAGCATATATATATATATATATATATATTATATATGCTTATTTGTATTTATATAGATATGTGTATCTTTATAAATGCAATTAAGCCATCATATGTATTTCATATGAGGCCATTGAAAACTAAACCTGAAGATTGAGAAAACGTCAGTTTGAGTAAACGTCCAATTGAGAAAAAGAGAGATAAAAGAGAAAGAAAGATAAAAGTGAAAACAAAGAGGAGAAAATGCATGGCATTTCCGAAATGGGCTAAGAGAACTAAGTCAGTTTGACCTACTGTTAATCCTGATTAGGGACAAATTAATTATCAAGATTAATTCAAACGTTGAATTAAACCAGAGCGGAAACCTAGGAGACTGTGTCAAGCGAAGTTAGTAAACCTTGTTTAAGTGATCTGGTCTACCAAGAAATTAGGAATAATGTAAAGGATGTAGTGATAACTCTGATTGATAGAAAACGTGAAGAAAAGAAGGATAAACATAAAGAAATACAATCAAAATTAAATTTCAGAGAAATGGGAAAAATAATGTAAAAGAAATACAATCAAAATTAAATTTCAGAGAAATGGAAGAGAGGGCAAATGAACAGGCTTTCTTAAAAATGCTAAAATCAGAAGGAGGAGAAATTAATATTAAATTTTAGAAAACGTGAAGGAGAACAGATGATCGTGCTTTGTTGAAAAATGATCAATCAACTTAATCAACTGTTGAACCAAAGTAATTAGTGAGATTAACCTAGATCAGGAAACCACATAATCAAGATTGGTGTTAGTGTAATAAATCCCACTCACACTGGTGAGGCGTTATGCTGCTAGATTTTTCTAGAATTTAGGGTTTAGGAGCTTAATAAGTTCAACCCTTGTAGCGACATTGACTACGTCCCGATGACCCCCTTGTTGGCCTTCTTGTGTTTGGGTATGCGCACGTGTGTGTATTACCTCACTGATAACTGTATTGTTTACGCCTTAAGCATACGCCACCGAGCACGCTTACGCGTGCGAGGGGGTTTCTAGGGAAGCATGGAAAAAATTTTGATATTTTGTGTCATGACCACATGACATGTGTGATGTGTGTTGTGACCGCATGGGAAATGTGGGCATGACATTTGGTATCAGAGCCCAAGTTTAAACACTGGGCATATTTGGGCACATTATTTATTCCACAACTTTGATTAACTAGTGTCTACCTTGTTTGTAGGATGCGTCCCCGATGTGTTCGACAAGCGCGATCACGCAACACGGCATCTGCTGAGGTGCATAGTGATTCCTCAGCTGAGGGACAGGGACCCACAGTCATAGTAGACCCACCAGTGCTGTAGGCACCACTAGTATTTGACATAGGTCCACAGATTCTACAGACACTATAGGCCATGTTAGAGAGGTTATTGCCAGCGATTCCAGAGCCACGTGATAAGCCTCGCGTTGATCCGCGAGAGGAGCCATGTAAGGAGCCATGTGCTGAGTCACGTGCTGAGCCATATGTGGAGCCCCACGTTGATCCGCGAGAGGTGCCACACATGGAGCCTTTCGTAGAGATCCCAGATACTACAGTAGAGGAGGTAGGGTCAGCCTACCGTGCACGGAGTAGGAGTCCTCCAAGACTTTCGAGACGAGATGAGACCATGAGAGTAGAGCAAATATATCATGGACCGTATGAGTATGGGTTGGATGAGCCAGTGGTAGGACTTAGAGACAGAGGAGACCCCATCAGAGACCTGCTTAGGCTTAACCCACCTACCTTCGCAGGAGCTACAGAGGGAGCTGTGGCCGAGGGTTGGCTTACTAGTCTAGACAGGTGTTTCACATTGTGACCTTACGGGAGCAACACAAAAGCACGAGTGGCAATACATCTTTTGAGAGATGTAGCAGCTACCTGGTGGCACACTAAGGAGTGCAAACATCGTTTGTCCTTAGATACACTCACGTGGGACACATTCATAGAGCGCTTTAATGTGCAATATTTGTTAGATCATTATACACAACGTCAATTAGATGAGTTCCATAATTTACAGCAGAGAGGACTCACGATTGCTCAGTATGAGAGCCAGTTCATTAAGCTTTCTCATTACGCAGAGTACCTCCATGACGAGAAAATCCTAGTACACAAATTCATCAGAGGACTGAATCACGGGATAGCAGGACCAGTATGTATGGCAAACCCCCAGACTATGAGTGAGGCTGTCGAAAAGGCCCTTATTGCAGAGGAAATTCAGGGACGAGGGCAGAATTCACACCCGTAGTATCAAGACCGTAATCCCCAACAACAGTAGAACTTTCATAGGCCTCAATCCACACCATAGAGAGGAGGATATAATTCTTCATCATTACCTCCTAGGCCTCCACAGCAGCAGTAGCATCAATAGAGATCTAGACCCCAGCAGAGGGTTCAGGGAGGACAAAACCGTGGTTGGTAGCAGCAGGGCCCGCGCAGAGATCAGAGACAACAGGGATCATTTGCAAGACCCGTGAGGTCTCAGCAGTCTTACAGAGGTTCACAGGGGTCGACTGGACGGACTGGACAACAGCAGTCAGGAAGGACTCAGTCAGTACAGTTACAGGCTAGGGGCCCGTGTTATGTATGTGGTGGGGTAGGGTATTTGGCCAAAGAGTGTCCACAGGGATTTACAACAGAGGGACAGCCCCATGCAAGAGGATTTGAGTAGATTGTAGGTGATGTAGGCAGGTCCCACCACATGTTTGCAGCGGTTGACAACCCCCAGGCTGATTTCCAGGCTTCAATCATTAAGACAGTAGGTATGATTGGGAATTTCCCCATCTCTATTCTTTTTGACTCTAGAGCTACCAACTCTTTTCTGTGTATATCATTAGTGGAACGTTGCAGGCTGGTGGCTTCTAGGCAGGACATTAGGTGGGAGTTTGAGTTGGCCTCTGGGGTCAGGATGTCAATAGATACCTTGGTTAGAGATTACGAGATCACCTTGGGTTCCTTCACTACATCATGTGACCTTAGAGTTATGCCATTAGGATCCTATGGTGTAGTTCTAGGTATGGACTGGCTTGCGACTCATATAGCCAAGCTGGATTGTCGCCAGAGGATGATTAGCTTCTTAGACGATCATGGCACACTGGTCGAGATAGTGGGCATTCAAAAGCCCATGGTTGTTCGTATGATATCCGCTTAGCAGCTTAAGCTCTACATGCGGAAAGGTTGTCATATGTTTTCTATTACGGTTAGTGACAGATCAGAGGATGAGGCTGAGGCTACCTTAGATGATCACCCTATCCTAAGAGATTTTACCAACATATTTTTGCTAGAATTACCAGGTATGCCTCCATGTAGAGAGGTTGATTTCCACATCGACTTGGTGCCAGGTGCAGAGCCAGTGTCTCGTGCACCCTACAGGATGACTACACATGAGCTTACTGAACTTAAACTGCAGTTAGAGGAGTTACTTGAGAAGGGGCACATCCGACCTAGTGTTTCACCGTGGGGCGCATCGGTTATCTTCATGAAGAAGAAGGATGGGTCTCTTTGATTATGCATGGATTATAGGCAGTTGAACAAGGTGACGGTGAAGAACCGTTATCCTCTGCCTAGGATTGACGACCTCTTTGATCAGATGCAGGGGGCCAGAGTGTTCTCAAAAATTGATCTAAAATCTAGGTATCACCAATTGCGCTTCACAAAGGTAGACATTCATAAGACTACTTTTTGAACCAGATATGGCCATTATGAGTTTACCATGGTACCCTTTGGTTTGACGAATGCCCCTGCAATGTTCATGAGTCTTATGAATGGGGTGTTCCACACTTACTTAGATCGGTTTGTTATCATATTTCTTGACGATATTTTGATCTATTAGCGAACCGAGGAAGAACATGTGGACCATCTGCATCAAGTGTTGCAGTGCTTATGAGAGCAGCGGCTTTATGGCAACCTGGTGAAGTGTGCCTTCTTCAGGATAGAGGTGCAGTATTTGGGGCACATCTTATCAGGAGATGGCATCTCCATAGATCCATCGAAGATTAGAGCGATTCAAGACTGGCCAGCACCCACCAGCGTGACTGAGGTCAGGAGCTTTATGGGATTAGCCAGTTATTACTGTAGATTTGTTGAGGGCTTTTCCAAATTAGCACATCCCATCACTTCCCTTCAGCAGAAAGGGAAAGGTTTCACTTGGACTGAGCAGTGTGAGAGGGCCTTTGGGATCCTCAAGGAGCGTCTTACCAGCGCTCCCATTTTAGTGGTTCCAGATCTTGCAGAGGATTTTGTTATTTGCACAGATGCATCACTAGAGGGTTTGGGAGTCGTGCTTATGCAGGGTGGTAGAGCGATTGCATACGAATTGCGTAAACTTAAGACACATGAGCTAAACTACCCTACTCACGATTTAGAGCTTGCAGTAGTTATTCATGCTCTTGTTTGTTGGAGACATTTCCTTTTAGGTCGACGCTTTGAGCTCCATTTGGATCACCATAGCTTACAATACATTTTCACACAGCCAAATTTGAATGCCTGCCAGTTGCGTTGGATATGCGAGTACGACTTTGATGTCCACTACATCAAAGGGAAGGAGAATGTGGTCACTGACGCTTTGAGTTGAAGGTGCCACGAGATCCTAACCTTGACATTGAGGGTGGACTTGAGAGAGCGTATCCTACAGCATCTGCCTAAGGACGAGTGCTTTCTTAAGGTGTAGCAAGAAATTTAGAATCAGAGGGCCCTTAAGGGCAAATTCGCAGGATATTCCCTTGAGTTTGATGGTTTGCTTAGACATCGGCAGCGTATCTATGTACCCCGTGCAGGTGATCTAGGAGCAGTGATTCTTTCAAAGGCTCATCAGGCACCCTATGCAGCACATCCAAGAGTGAAGAAGATGCATGCTGATTTGCGACAGTTATATCATTGGGCTGGGATGAGACGCAACATTGCAGAATATGTTGCTTGTTGCCTTGAGTGTCAGAGGGTCAAGGCTGAGCATCAGCGTTTGACAGGACTATTGTACCCTCACGAGATACCTGAGTGGAAATGGGACACCATTTCCATGGACTTTATCGTTGGTCTACCTATGTCATCGCGTCACCATGATGCCATCATGGTGATAATTGATAAGTTGACCAAGGTGGCACATTTCTCACCTGTACACACGATGTACAATGCACCATCAGTGGTGAGAGTGTTTCTAGATCAGATTGTTAGACTTCATGGAGTACCTCACCGCATCATTTCTGATAGAGACTCCATATTCACTTCATTGTTTTGGAGAGCCTTACATCAAGCATTGGGCACACAGTTCAACTTACCATCCAGAGACTGACAGACAGATAGAGAGAGTCAATCAAGTGTTAGAAGACATGCTTCGTATGTATGTTATGGACCATCAGTCTAGATGGGAGGAGTATCTGTATCTAGTTGAGTTTGCCTACAATAATGGGCATCACAGCTCGTTGGGTATGCCTCCTTTCCAGGCTTTATATGGCAGACCATGCAGGACACCATTGAGTTGGGATCGGATAGAGGATAGGGTTGCCATTGGTCCAGAGATAGTTCAGGATATGGAGCAGTAGGTCACACTGATTAGACAGAGACTTCAGGAGGCACATGACAGACATAAGAAGTATGCTGATGCTAAGAGAACTGATCGGAGCTTCTCACTGGGTGACAGGGTATTTTTGAGAGTGCGACTGCACAAGAGTCCAATTTGTTATAGAAAGGGCTCTAAGCTCACACCCCAGTTTGTACGACCTTTTGAGATCTTGGAGCGGATAGGACCTGTAGTCTATCGTCTAGCCTTGCCACCTAGCCTGTCGTGTATCCATGATGTCTTTCATATTTCTATTTTACGTCGTTACATCTCTGACTTATCTCACATATTGGATTGGAGTGCTCTTCAGGTAGAGGCAGAAGGACAACTGGCTTTGGAGCCAATTTGCATATTGGCTCGTCGGACACTGGGCCTTTGAGGTTGAGAGATGGAACAGGTTAGGGTCCAGTGGGACATGTATGACGAAGTCACTGCAACATGGGAGGATGCAGCGAGACTGAGGACTCTCTTTATCCTCACCTCTTTGACAACTTCCAGGAGGAAGTACAGTCTTAGGGGGGAGGATGTGAGGCCTACATTTTTCATTCTGTTCATGTTACTATTTACCTTACTGTTGCTGATACTTTTATATTTGTGGGACTATTGATCCCGGATTTCTGAACTGTAGACTTTATTATTTTATAGAAAAAACTAATTAGGTGATGTTAGATAGATGTTTACATTATTGGAAAACTAATTGGGTGATGTTAGAAAGAAAATTGTAATGTGATTTCATTATGCTTATGAGAACTGTGGTATGTTTTAGGAATGCATGTTTTAAATTTGCTTTAGCTATGATATTTATATGTGGAATTAACTTTGAAATTTAGTGTGTAGGTATTTCTAACAAACCATAGATACTCGAGATTATCCCGCACCTTATGTTGTAATCCCTTGTAAATCTGATCTGGTTCCACGAGGAACCGAGATTAACTCTGTGTTTGATTTAATGTTGTAATGTTGTCTTGCATAAGGTTGAATGGGTTAGGTCTACCCTCTTGTAAATTTGAATTATGATTTGTGTTGTAAGAATTATTTTTGAATTTTATTTTTAATTTTAAAATTTTGAGACCCTTTTCTTGTGTATTGACTTGACCCTGGGTGTCCTAACTAGGTTAAAATTGACCCTAGGTTATACCCCTTGGGTCTAGGGTCCTTTTTGACTTGGGTAACCCTTGATAAACTTCCGTATGGTCACCTTAACTTCACACTGAAGTTAAGTGACGAATTTGGAGGCATCGGAGGAATAAGATGAGTGGCACCAACACTCAAGCCCATCCCTCTTCAATTCCCAAGACATGAGATGACTCCAAAATCTACCAGTGGTGGAGGACATGACTTCAAGTCCCTCTCACAATTGGTGAGAGTCCCCATGGAATTGTGTGGTCCTTCATAAGAGGGAAGGAGGGGAAGACATGTGTCACCCTTTCCCTCTTCAACTCCCCTTTTCTCTCCCATGTGTTGAAGTGAGGACATGTGGTATGGGTAAGGAAGACTTTGGGGATGGGTGAGTGATATGTGTCAACACCCATCCCTTGGGACACAATAGTAGTTTGGAGGAAGAGTGAGGAGGTGACAAGTGTCACCTCCCTATTCCTCTAAGCTCATGGGTGGGGTTATTTTAATCCCACTTGGGATAGGGACAAGGGTTGTTGAATTGTTGGAGGATTTTGTTTATTGAAATTTTTTTTTTTTGAGGAAGGATAGAGGGAGTTTGGTGACTTAGGTTGGAGGAGACTTTTAGAGGAGCTCTACATCAACTTCATCCTTTAAAGGGCTTTTTAAGGTTGGATTTCAAGGCCTTTCCTTTGTATTTTCTATTTGTTGCATGATGGATGTGTGAAATGCATTTTTCTTGCTTGTGTTGTAATTTTTGTTATGGTGGTAAATTTTTATTGGGGTGTTGACAGAGCTTTTTCCACTTGGGAGAAATGCTCATCAAGTGTGGGGTAGGGGAGGAGTGATCCTCCTCGAGTTCATTCCTTGTTTTGGGATGTTGAAAGCCTTGAGGGCAATTGTGTGAATTTGAGAAACTTTGTTATATGGCTTGAGAGCAAAAATATGAACTCCTTGGAAATTTTTTTTAACAAGTTTGGCTTGAGGCCATGAGGAATTTGTGTTGTTATATTATTTGAAAGGGTGGCACTCTAGAGTTGAGTGTTTCCACTCTCCTACCCCTTTTTAAACTCACTTTGGTTGAGTTGTGTTTGTGTAAATATCTATGGGTGTATTTTGTATTTTGGGTTGTTGTTTTGCATTGTTGTGAAGTGGATATTTGGATACCCTAGGTGTGTGGATGATCTCCCTAGCTCAGGGGTGACCCTCTTGCGGGTCTATGGTAGGGAGGAGAGCAAGTTGAGTGGTGTTTTCTCCCCTTGTGTGATATGCAGGTTCTTGGAGCTTAATGTGAAGCTTGGAGAAGATGACTTGACTTAAAAAATATTTTATTTTCATTTACTCTTAAGGCTCTATAGAAGAGCTTGGACTTGTTATTGACTACATCCTTGTTGATTGCCAAGAGGAGAAATTCTCTTTCTATTGTTGTAAAATCTTGTATTTTTGGGTTGTGAGAAAATCCTCCCTTATTGTGTTGATAGTTGTAATTTTATTGTTTATTAAGTTTTACCATTTTGAAATGATAAAGGGAAAATAAAATTTGGTTTTAAAAAGGATATTAGAATTGTCTATTTCCTTATAATCCTATTAATAAAGTTGAAATTTAGTTGTTGTGGAAAATACCAAGTTTGTTTAAGGTTTATTTCATTGAAAGGCTTAGTGAAAATATTAATTTTAATGGGTCATATTAAGTTGTAAACTTGTTACTATAAAAGAAGTGAATTTGGATTATAGTTAGGCCTTTGAAGTTAATTGTAATTAATTAAATGCCTATTATATTTAAAATTGAATCTTTTGACTTGAAATTGAAATTTGATTAAAAGAAGAAAAATAGATGTTATTTATCTTTGTATAATATTTTTTTACCATGTAAATTTTAGAGATGTATATGAAAATAGAACTGTAAGAAAGTTCATTTTAAATTAATTCATTTTTCTGCTTTACAATATTTAATTGACAGAAATGTTATATATATATATATTCTGTGTTTATACAGTTATTAGTCTAAATAGTAAAACTGTGAATATGAATAAATTGTGATTCTGTGAAATTCCTGTATATATATATATATATATTTAAACTGTAATATACGAAATTTTAAAATGGAAAAAAAAATTATATTAATTCTCGCAGTTTTCATAGACTGTAAATACAGTCACAAAATAAATAAATACAGAGTGGTGATGGGGGGGTTTGAACTCCTCGTGCTCTGCCCTTCGCCGCTTCCTGCGGCCATCACTTCACCTCTGTGCCGCTCCACCAATGTGACCTCTGCACCAAGCGCCGCCACCCGCCCTTCTCATCTCTGCACAGCCATTCAAAACACACAAAAAGATTAGAGTTCTCCAATGAATTCAAAAGGAAGTAATACATGGAAATATAATAGTATGCATTGTTATATAAAGAAAAAAAAAACATAAATCATATTATTAAAATAAATAATTAATATATATATATAAATATATATATATATAAATATATATAAATATTATATATATATATATTAATTGTTTGCTAATAATTTTATAATCTCATTTAAATAATAATTTATATATATATATATTAATATATATATTATTCATTGATAAACTTTGTAAAAAGGAGTTTTGTAAGAGAAAGGAATAGGATTTCTATTTGGACAAAAATACACATATATCAAATAGATTAATAAGGATATATATATATATATGAATTTGAATTGCGATTTTGAAGTTTAATAATTTTCATTTAAATTACCAAGAAAATGAAAAGAAAAATATACCTATAATTATAGATACAAATAAGCTTATATTTGCATTTATATAGATATGCGTATCTTTATAAATGCAATTAAGCCATCATATGCATTTCATATGAGGCCATTGAAAACTAAACCTGAAGATTGAGAAAACGTCAGTTTGAGTAAACGTCTAATTGAGAAAAAGAGAGACAAAGAGAAAGAAAGATAAAAGTGAAAACAAAGAGGAGAAAATGCGTGGCATTTCCGAAATGGGCTAAGAGAACTAAGTAAGTTTGACCTACCGTTGATCCTGATTAGGGACAAGTTAATTATCAAGATTAATTCAAATATTGAATTAAACCAGAGCGGTAACCTAGGAGACTGTGTTAAGCGAAGTTAGTAAACCCTGTTTAAGTGATTTGGTCTACCATGAAATTAGGAATAATGTAAAGGATGCAGTGATAACTCTAATTGATAGAAAACATGAAGAAAAGCAGGATAAACATAAAGAAATACAATCAAAATTAAATTTCTGAGAAACGGGAAAGAGAATGTAAAAGAAATACAATCAAAATTAAATTTTAGAGAAACGAAAGAGAGGGCAAATGAACAGGCTTTGTTGAAAATGCTAAAATCAGAAGGAGGAGAAATTAATATTAAATTTCAAAAAACGTGAAGGAGAACAGATGATCATGCTTTGTTGAAAAATGATCAATCAACTTAATCAATCATTGAACCAAAGTAATTAGTGAGATTAACCTAGATCAGGAAGCCACATAATCAAGATTGGTGTTAGTGTAATAAATCCCACTCACGCCCGTAAGGCGTTATGTTGCCAGATTTTTCCAAAATTTAGGGTTTAGGAGCTTAATAAGTTCAACCCTTGTAGCGACGTTAACCACATCGAGATGATCCCCTTGTTGGCCTTCTTGTGTTTGGGTATGCGCACGTGTGTGTATTACCCCGCTAACAATTGTATTGTTTACGCCTTAAGCGTGTGCCACCGAGCACGCTTATACGTGCGAGGGGGTTTCTAGGGAAGCATGGGAAAATTTTTGATATTTCGTGTCATGACCACATGACACGTGGACATGACACGTGTGATGCATGTTGTGACCGCATGGGAAATGTGGGCATGACAATTCTTTAGTTGTAAAGATGCCCTTAGAATCTTTTAAAATGTCAAAATATTTTCAATGGTTGACCTTCTATCTTTGACTTTTCTGCATGTGCAAAAAGAATAATAAAATAAAAGGCAAAATAAGCATATTAGTCACTATCCCTGGTATCTTCTACTTGTAGATCTTCTTTCTTCTTTCTCATGTGATTTGTATATGTTTCCACCAAGTTTGATATGGAAGCATGACTTGTTCTTTGAGATGCATCCCATGTATATTGCTACATTTCCACACTTTTCTTCAATATCTATGTGTTGCCTTCCATATCCTCTTTTCTTTTTTGATACTTCTTAATTTTGGCACTTAGTTTCATTATCTTTTCCATTACCTCTTAATTCAATTTATTAATGGGATCATCAATGCATGATTGAAAAGTATCATTGAATTCTTTTATAGCTGTATCTACATCATATACCTAAACTTTAGAACAAGGATGTTTTACAAAATGTTGTACTATCTTCACATGTTTCTCTAACAGGTCCTGAGTAGTTTTCTCTAACTTTAACTCCATCCCATACCGAGGTATTTGAAAAACAACATTTACAGTTAACACCCCCTCATTTACCAGTGATTTTGTCTGCCCCTCCATAGCATTGAGTTTCTTTAGCTCATCTCTATTTTGTAATATTCTTGATTGACATTTTTGCAGAATATTGGCACAATTATTTTTCTCAGTCAATGTGATGTTCCAATTGCCAATTACAATTTTTATTACTTCTTCTCCATTTTGAATGAATATTCTGACATACTCTTCAAACATGCTAGCTTCATGTCTCTTATTCTCCAGGTCATTTATTTGTTCCCTAGACAAAATTGTTAATTTAGAAGGTAGCTCAGGCAAACCTTGTCCAGGATCAAACATTCCTTGAATGAACTATTGTAGTTGGGCAATGTACCCTTTCAACTGCACTATCTTCTATTTATCTTTCCTTATTTTACTAGCAACCAACTCTGTCATTTCTTTCATCTCCTTAATATGTTGTTCTCAATTGATGTGCCTAAGATTCACACTTATGACATTGTACTCTTCCATTCCTATTTCTCCTTTCTCTTTGTCTACTTGTGGTACTGCCATTTGCACAGTCCTTGCTCCTAAGGAATCTCTCTTTATTGTAGACATGATTCTTGCCTTTCTTTTACCCTCCTGGTGGCCTCATTAGATAACAAATTTTTTATATCTATTGGTACTAACTGCACTATTGCCTCTTGTCTCACCTGTACTCCAACCCATGATGGCACTGCCATACTTGTATTTGCCACCTTGTCATCCATCACTTCATCTTGAGGCTCCTCTATTATAACCTCTTCTTGTTCCTGCTCTTCTTTCTCTTCTTGCTGTTGTTGTTGTGGAAGTGCCTGTTGCTCTCGTTGATCATTATATTCCTCTACATTCATTTGTTCCTCTTTGTTACCTTTTTATTCACCCTTATTCAATTTTTCACGATCCTTCCCTAAGAAAAAAGTCAACCTACTATCTTCCCTTATTGGTCATATGTTTATTTCTTAAGTCGGCTCTTTGTTTTTAAAATTCATCCACCTGTCGTCTTATATGCAAAATTATTGTAGAATTGAACCTTCGAACTTGAACCCTTTTCAAGAGTTCAACGGTTCAAGAGTTCAAGAGTTCAACGGTTCTTGAGAAGTCGTTTACCCTTGGTCCCCTTGTGTAACTCAATTTGTATCTTTGAACCTCCCGATTGAACCCCATATCAGAGTTCAAAGGTTCAAAGGTTCAACGTTCCGTGACTTTAGTCCCACTTTTCCTAAAGTCTTCTTTAAGTCAAAAATTTGTGGGAGATTTTTAAAAAAGAAGAAAATTATTTAGAGAGAAGTATATTTGGAACATTTTATGAAATGGAAAGTTTTAACTTTTGAAAGGTTATGGGTAATGATTACACATTAAGGTCGTGTGTGAGAACTACTTACAATTAATGCATCTATAAGAATTTGTGTCTTATCAAGCAAGTTCAGCACAAGTTAATTGATCCTATAATTATTCGACCTGATTTCAAGCCTTTTATCGAGAAAGGATAGGCCAATTTTAACAGTAAAACATACAGGGTGATACAAAGGGGGTACAACGCTGGAGGTAAAAGATTTCTCTTGCCCAGTTTGACAGTGCTTTCAGATCCGTTGAAGGTGAGTTCAAATTTTATTATAGCTGATCCCATTTCTTTGTTGAAAAAGAGAATCATTTTGAGTTTCTAGCATTGTTAAGGAAGTTCAAAGCATTTTCATTCTATTTATCCAATCTGTAGCCATGAAAGCTACCTGTCTTGGTTCTGAGCATGGTTCTAGCCTTGTTTATTCTCTTCCTGAATATGGGGATACCTTTTTAGTTTAGTACGATTTAGAGGACTTTAAGGAAAGGGTTAAAAATCCTACATCTACCCCTATGATGGAAAGAATAGTGGAAAGTGGTTTAGTTGAAGCTACAACCTTTCCTATGGCGGTACAATGCCCTGAGTTAGTTCTTGAATGTATGAGAAGATATGACCCCTAAAATAGATGTATTAGGACTTCTGATGGTAATGTGTTATTGCCTGTTAATAGACAAACCCTAATGGCTGTAATGAAAATCACGCCTATGCAGTCATACTCTGATCTTAATATTACTTGCTCTTACAGCTATTTTTCATTGAAAAAGGGAAACTACAAGAGTGTAATTGCAAGAAATTGGCTATTGAAATTTCAAAAGGGAGGTTCAAGACTGCCCAGAGCACTATCAAGAGAACATATGATACCAGAAATAAAATATATCATGGTATTATTACATAGGTTAAAGGGTAGTTCTCAAGCACTCTATTACGAAGACTGGATGTATTCATTCATTCAAGTGATCCTTCAAGGAGAACAGTATTTGGATTGGGTAGAAATAATAGTTGAATGTTTACATCAGGGTTTGAGTAATTATCTGGGAAATAAAGACTTTTATATGACCTCATATCTCTTCTACTACCTAGCATCCACAAGGGAATGGAGAGGATTACCTCATGCATCCTTAGTTGAAGATAGAAAAATTTATGATTATTACTCACATTTACAGATGCAAAATTGTTGAAAATTATGGAAGAGTTAATGATGTTTTCATTGGTAGGATGGCTTATGAATTGATAGGCAATATTAATAAAAGGATGTCTGATGAAGCCATGCAACTAATCAGCATTTATGGTAGCTTCTTCATTCAGTTTCTCAAATTTACTTATATCAGAGTTGGTGGTTTTGATGGTGAGCCTATGAAAATACCCAGATATGTTTTTGACCGCTATGTATTAATCGAAGTTTGCAGGTAGTTAGCTCATGTAGATAAGAAATTTCCAATGACGAGAGAGTCTGGTATATCTTTTCCTATTGAACTTGGTCACTATTCATGTCAATCAGTTTCTGATGCTTTAAATCTAGAGGTGGACTTGAAGAAGTTAAATTTTCAGTATTATAATGCCAGACCCAAGTTCAATAGCAAAGGTTTTGCTAGAGACAATCTAGATTTTGGAGAGGGGTTTTCACACATTCCCCAGATAGAGGACTATTGGGAGGATTGCCTAGATGAATTTGAAGTTAGGAAAAGGCTTTGGTGCAGATTCTCCTTAGGGCAAATAATTACCTTTAATCTGAATATGAATATCATAGGAATAATAGATGATGAGGAACAAGTAATTGATTCTCATTTTGAACAAATAAAACAGCTGCCTATTCCAGAAGTTGATTGGAATAGAGATGAAGAGGATTGGATCGAAGTTAAAACCCTCGCTGTAATAAGGAGAACTAAAAAATGGTTAAGGGAACGGAGACTGGAGGAGGTTTAAAATGAAGATTCCCAGTGGTGTGCACCAATTGATGAATCACCATCTCCTATAAGCTCTTCTAATCAGCTTATTAATATATGTGATGTAGGTACTCGAAAATCAAAAATTGAAAAAGGTTTTGTCATCAAAAAGTCCAAAAAAACCCTTGCAACTATTCTACCTTCTTGTACCACCAAATCAA